>JAGSMT010000038.1:1442571-2885142 GCA_029286875.1 Lamproptera curius
CGTCGTTTTGTAATGTTTAATTTTGCTGGGAATATTTGCTATTTATAGAATGTATATATCTCTGTCTCTTCTAAGTTGGATACTTTGTCATAAGTTTTACTTGACTCTATGATAATTTATTAACCAAAAAGAAAAATGTTTAAACTGTTAAGCTTTGTCCTTACTAAAAAAATATTATTAACCACAGTTGTTAACGCGAAAAGTTTATTAGATATTTTAACTACTTATATATATATATTTAAATGAATTAGTTGTCAAAGAACCAAATAGAATAATACTAAAAAAATATATCAAATATGCATTAATAATAATTTCATATACCTAAACAGAGCTTGAAATAGACACGGTGATAGAAGTCTTCAAGTGACAAATACTTTTATTTATTTATTTACATTAGTGTAAAATAAAGTTTTATTATTTGTTATCGTTAAATTGTCGTGGAAAACTTAAAAAACTTTTTAAGTGCAAAACAAACGTATTAGCAAAAAAGAAAATGATATTTTTCACATAACTTAATGCTGAGTTACTAAAGGGCATCGCTAGGCGAATTTCTTGCCGCAAGGTCAATGCAAAGTAATCTAAGATAACCTAAAAACAACTCACGAGCGCGACACAAACTTGCTCCCAGTGTACAAAGAAGGTAATTAATTTAAGCTGGGAGCAGGCTGCGTTATAAACTTCCTTTCACTCTCGAAACTCAAGAGGGCAATTGCCAGGGCAAAAGCAGAGCACGTCTGCAGAGTTGGTAAGCGCCTAGTTGGCTTTCCCTCTGGAAGTCGTGCCTTTTGGCCGCTTGCCAAAGGTGCCGAGGGTAACTTCTGCCGGTCCAGTCTCCCGCCACTGCGCAAGTCTTATCATAGCGTAGCCCACAGTTCGAAGGAGAAGGCTGATCTTCTAGTCAAGCTCTTCACCTAAAACTCAACTATGGACTATGGGCAAGCCATTCCACCAAATCTCACTAAGTGTGAGAGATCCCTTCCCGAAATCCGCATTTCACAGCGGGCAGTCAGGCGGGAACTACAACTCCACACCATCCATAAATCGAGTGGGCCTGACGGCATTACTGCTGTAGTCCTAAAGCGATGCACCCGCGAGTTAACTTCTTTACTCACGCGCTTATATCGCCTCTCATACACGGCTAAACGGGTTCCGGCTTCATGGAAGGCAGCACGAATACATCCAGCCCCTAAAAAGGGAGACTGGTCAGATGCTTCGATTTACATGCCCATAGCTATCATAACCTTACTGTCAAAGGTGATGAGGCGGGTCATCAACAACCAGCTCCTAGGAACCAGCTAATCAGTGACCGACAGTATGATTTTTGTCACGGTCGCTCGGCTGGTGATCTTCTAGTGTACCTAACTCACCGGTGCGGCTATAGCAGTCAGTCTTGATATTGCTAAGCCGTTCGACAGGGTCCGGCATAGAGCTCTTTTATCGAAGCTGCCCGCTTATGGAATCCCTGAGGGGCTGTGTCGGTGGATCGCCAGCTTTTTGGATAGTTGGAGCATCAGAGTCGTTGTCAACGGTTGCTGCTCCAAGATCATGACCACTAATGCGGGGGCGTCCCGCAAGGTTCGGTGCTCCGACCTACGCTTTTAATCCTGCATATAAATGACATGTTTTCTATCAGAGATATACTTTACTATGCGGATGATAGCACGGGAGATGCGCGGTATACTAGCTAACGGCTAGTCCCTCGGTGTGAGGTGCAGGAAGGGCGATCTAAACTTATTGTAGAGATCTCGAGCGACGTTCAGTTTCGGAGTCATTTGGACAGCAAAGTCAAATTGATCTCTAAAAAACTGGAAGGGCTGAACAGAGCGGGACGGTACTTTACATCAGGCCAAAAGCTTTTCCTTTACAAATCATAGGTCAGAGTATGGTTCCCATCTCTGGGCCAGTGCCCCCAAGTATCAGCTGCTCCCACTTAACTCCCTACAAAAGCGAGCCGTTCGAAACAACGGTGATCCAATGCTCACGGACAGGCTGGAACCTACGGAGTTATATTGGCTCTCTCTGTTCCGCCTGTTCAACGGAGAGTGCTCAACGGAGCTGTTGAATATGGTACCTACCTCCCCTTTCTATTATAGTACCCTACGTCATTTGACTAGAGTTCATTCGTACCACCTGGAAACCGTGCCATCAAATACTTTACATTTCCAGAGATCATTTATACCACGCACTATTAAGCTCTGGAATGAATTCCCCTTTAAAGTTTTCCCTCCGCGCTATGACATGTCTTCCTTCAAACGAGGTATAAAAAGAGTCCTTTGTGGTAGGCAGCGCGTTGTTGATACCCCTGGTATTGCTATTGTCCATGGGCGTCGGTGACCACTTCCCACTAGATGGCCCGACTGCTCGTCTGCCTTCGTCAGCAATAAAACAAAATAAAGTCAACTAGAGTTTGTTTTCTGAATAGGGATTAAACTAGCTAAAAAACAGGGAATTCAGTTAACATACTACTAGCTTGCTTGGGGTGAAAGTCATTAATATTAATCAAATTATCAATAAAATCTTGAGGAATTGCGTCTCAGTTTCAAATTAGCCAAGACAGGTTTTCTTTTTTTATTTGTCTTCCGAGCTTATCTATGCTCTATGGGATTCAAATTGGATGATTTCACCTTTCTTCTTACAGTTTTCAAACCTATTGCAATTTCTAGAACCTCAGAAGAAGTTAAGGTCCGATTTCTAAGCACATTGGTAACGATGTATCACTGACTTATTTTCTCATAATTTTTGGGCCACAAGTCGGTAGGTGTGCCCAGTTTCTATTAATGTAACAGCCCTAGCACCTTGGGTGGCGTTAAGATCTAGCATTCTAAGTTTTATAACAGTCACGGTCAAAAGTAAACAAAAACCAAAACAAAAACTCAAACTCAATGTTAGATTTTTCGTAGTATGCAATGCTTAGTAAGCAGTAATTAAGGCAAGAAAAACAAATGAAATTCGATAATAAATAGCCACGTAGGATAATTTTAACAGGAAATACTTCACCTTTTTTTAAGTTTCTCTTCATTTTGATGAATTTGTTTACAAGTGTATATGCAAATCTGGTAAAACCGTCACTGGGAAACTTACAATATGTGGATAAAGTGAGCTTTATTTTTCTTCAGCAAGTAACTTTGAATTTTTACGCTAAAACAAAATAATAAGATTTTTTTGCCTTTGTGAATACCAAACATATTTTTTACAACTAAAATAGTTTACAACAGAAATTAAAGCTCACTTACGAAGGTTTCAAATGTAATTACTGATGAGACATACTTCCTCGGCATTGTCAAACTACTTTAGGAAATGTCCTAGATAATCTGACAATAATCTGCTTGAATCCTATTTAACTATCAATCTTAAAAGTAAATTTTTGAAACGTCATTTAGCGAAACAATCGAATAGAAAAAGCTAAGGTGGATTCGTCGATTAATGGCCATGAGGGGGTAAGCGACCAAATAAAGTATATTATACCATATTATAGTTAATAAAAGGCACAAAATAAAAGTTATATCTCCCGCAGAGAAAACAAAGTTTACTTTATAAATAATAGGATAATACTTTTGTTAAATTATAGTTCAATTAGCAATTTTGTTGCTTTCGTTTGACGAAAAACTGTAATTAATTTAGCTGCCGTTATTGTTTGCGTAATTTGATAAAATTAAAAAAACAATGTGACAACGCAGGAACTTTAAAGTAAGTTCAACTTTAAAGGCATTGCATGCCTGTTATATATTTTTACTTTTGTAAAATATACTGAAAAAGAAAGTTATTTAGTATGTTTATTTAACTGTATTTATCATCATCATCATCAGTCTGTGTAAGTCCACTGCTGGACATAGGCCTCCCCTTCTCCATTGAGGGGTTTTTGGGCCGTTAAAATTAACGATTTATTTCAGTTACGACCGGGTGGTCGGGAAACTGTAATATTTTACAAATTTTATTTTTTAAAATCTTTTTAATACAATATAAAATTATAGTAGAGAGCTACATTTTTACATTTTCTTAAATTAATCGTCGGTTATCACGCTGCTGTTACGTCTATGATTATAAATAAAATGAATAAAACAAAGTAATAGTTTACATTTGTATAGATAGATATAGATATGTATTGTGGATTTTTTCACTATTTTTAATAATTATTTTTTATAAATACTTTTGTTTTTTTTACGGTCTGGTGATGTAGAATGGGTAATTTATGGCCAAAAAAAATTATAAATACAAAATTTTGTGCTAACATAAACTTGATTGAAATATGAAATAATAAAGCCTATTGTATGAGTACTACTTACTCGTAATAGTGACATAAAATAAAAAACATAACATGTGTTACTCATCGAAATTTACTCTACCTATTTCTTAAATTTTGTATTTAATTTCGACCTTCAAAATAATAAAACATTCCAGGTATATAACGAATAATTAGTCACATTTTGTTTAAAACACACGTTTTTGCTGCCTCAGTTGTTTCAATGTAATTATCAGAAACTAAATTTATATTTAGTGATTTCCAATTTGCCCCTCTAGGGATAACAAAGGCGGTAAGTCTCACTAATGGACGATGTGATTAAATTACCATACTGCTCAATTCTTCGTCATGACAAGGATATCTATATATAAAAAATAAATGTGGAGAATGTACCTAATACAGCTACTACATTGGAATGCAATAAAAGATACCTTTTGCTATAATCATCTTGTTCATAATTTTAAAACAGTAAAATTTGAATGTATCTCGATCTTATAATGAAGCAATTTGATAACTTATGTTTTACAATAATGTCATAGCCTAAATAGATGACTGTTGAACGAGGTCTATTGTTTGCTGATTCCGTCACAAAATCATTCAAATTGCTTTTCAAGTCTGGTACGACTATTTGATCCATTTCATTTCCAAGACTTTCTCGAAATAGTTTAATTTTGAGAATCTTCATGCTCGATAGTATGTAATAGTCGTCATCTCTTCAAGTTGATACTTTCGCAGTTTTGGACCAGACTGGCATGATAATTACATTAACCCCCAAATGGAAAAGTGTTCAGAGCAGTCCACATGTACTATCTAAAAAAATATATTACGCAGTATGACACTGAAAAGTTTATGGATCATTTTACGCTACATGATTACATGATTAAGTATAAATATAAAAAAAATCTACATAAATTCAAATCATTAATTAATATATTTGTAATCTATGTTAGAGCTGATGAAGACATTTAGAATCTCAGTATCAAGTTTACATGGTGATCATTTATATTATATAAGATTTAAGCCGAAAATTAGGTCAAAACGACACTGAAAGTGCAAAACATAACGTTTTATAAAAAGTAAGTGAATGCATTATGTATTCCATTTAAGAGTATATACTGCGAGTTAATGAATGGCATGCAGGCATTTCTTCAGTGCAAAGTTAGCTTGTAGTTATCCGAATATGAAACAACATACGGTCGACACAATTTTCTTGTATCAAAGGTAATAATTCTCTCAGCTTTAGAGCAGGCAGCTGGAATAAGTCCTATCACTCATAATCTAGCTTTCTGACACGTTAAACTTTAGACGAAAAGTTTTGTATTTTGAACGCAAAATGACTTTGATCTAAAGTCTAGTTCGAGAAATAGCGGCTGATTAGTAATGTCAACTTTGACGGTCAAGCGCGATATGAGGTGATAGATGTGAACGTTATAGGAGCTAACACAGACTCCTGCAAGACCTATACATTTCCAGTGGTAACTTTGAATGAATACAGTAGATACTTGCACACCTGCTTATTTTAAAACAAAATTTACATTACCAGTAGCTTTACCTTGAGGTGTCTTTTGAATAGGAAGACGACTCTTAAATACTTAACTAATACTAGCCGTCATTCATGAAACAAAGTTTAAAAAAATTAAAGGTACTGAGTATAGTCATGAATATTATGGTTTATGTAAGAAAATAATTTATAATTATAGCAAATTCAATAGATTGTATGCCTGAGCAAAGCAAATGTTAGTCATCTTAGTAAAAATAAAAGAATTTTTGGTTAGTAATCTATTCCATGTAATCATTGATAAACGGTTATTATACAATATTATAAATGTCTATTTAATATATTGTATATAAAATTACATAGAATTAATTTTTATTGTATTCCTGAGTAAGCTTATTGTAATACTCCAATTTTATTTATTTATATCTAGATTATCCTTGCTATACAAAGAATTGAAAGCAGTATTAGGTAATTTAATCGACATTTCGTCCATTAAAGGTGAGACTTACCGCTTTTGTTATACCCTAGGGGCAAATTTGGCAGAAATCACTTTAAATGTAAATTTAGTTTCGAGAATTACATTGAAACAACTGAGGGCACGCAAAAACGTGTGCGTTTTTAAACAAAAATGTGGTACAATTATGTCGTTATATGCCTGGGAATGTTTTTATTATTTTGAATGTCGAAATTAAATACAAAATTAAAAAAAATAGGTAGGGTAATTTCGATGAGTAACGGCCCAGTTAGTTATGTTTTTTATTTTATGTCACTATTACAGTAAGTACTAATCATACAAATAGGCTTTATATTATTTCACATATTTCAATCAAGTTTGTATTGAGCAAACAAAATTTTCTATTTTATAATTTTTTATTTGGCCATAAAATTACCTATTCCACATTAAACACCAGCATAAAGAAACAAAAATTATTTATAAGAAAAATAATTATTAAAAATATTGAAAAAAAAATCCACAATACATATTTATATCTTGTCAGTAATTTACAGCTTCCATACATATTGTAAACTATTTATTTGTTTATTCATTTTATTTATAATCATAGACGTAACAGCAGCATGATAACCGACGATTAATTTAAGAAAATGTAAAAATGCTAAGCTCTTTACTATGATTCTATATTGTATTAATTTAAAGAATAAAATTTATAAAATATTACGGTTTCCCGACCACCCGGTCGTAATTGAAAAAAAAATGTTAGTTTTAACGGCCCAAAAACCCCTTAACGGGGAAGGGGAGGCCTATGTCCAGCTAGTGGACTTACACAGACTGATGATGATGATGATAAATACATTTAAATGAACTTACTAAATCAGTTTCATATTCAGCATATTTTACTAAAGTACAAATATATAATAGCCATGCAATGCCTTTAACAGGTAGAACTTACTTTGAAGTTCCTGCGCTGTCATATTTTTTTTTAATTTTAATAAATTACGCAAAACATAAAGGCAGCACTAATGTACGAAGCTCACCAGAAGGTGCCGTTTGCTTATAGGTGATCATTAACGTACCCTCATGCTCGAGGAATTCGACGCATACATTTCGTCCGCTTTCGGACTCCGATCACGGAGATCCTAACACGATTGACGCCAGTTTGTACACCGGACTTCCCATCTCGAAGATGCTCCCTTCCGAGCTCATACAAGCCTTGTGGGTGTAGGCGGGGACCTCTCTATAAGTGGCCTCAACGCTTCGTTGTCAGTCGTGTGCTGATGTTGAGGTGTCGAAGCTGTATACACTATAAGGGTTACCTGTGAGTTTAAGCCAAGAACGCTACCCTACTCGACTACACTCGAGACAGAATGTTGTCAATCAAAGATTTATTGACTGAAATCCACGCCGCCTCCAGACTGGATAGGTCCTCCCTCGAGTAGAAGACCGTGACCTGATGGCAGAGTTACGGTGTCCTCTCATGGTCTTCGACTCCTTCATAAACCCTAAATATGCCACCGGATTTGTACCCAGTTCTACCTCCAGCTCGGCCAGGTGTTCCAAGTCTTAACGTTCGTCCGTTGTACGTAGCCAGGTCAATTTTGATGGTAGCGATCCGTACGGGATTCTTAGAACCTCTTGATACACGTAGACATGCTATCTGAATATGTGCTTACGTTGTGGCCGTCATGATAGAAATCCTATACTTCATTACTATAGTCGCAGTACATCGATTCCTTACTCTGGATACCTTTCCTAAATTATAATCATTAAGAAGAGCCTCTTCTCGGAAGCTGATTATATCTCTGCATTTTGATCAATACTGTGAGGTCCAAAAAACGATCTGACCAATTGTTCACTCCACTTTGGCATTAAAATCTCATCAATACAACATATGGAGGGCCTGGTATTATAAGGCCTCCTGCAGACCACACCTCAAAAGGAGATTAGATGTATTGGAGAACCCAGGGTGTTGGCGATCCGCCGTACTGGGGTACCGCCATCTCCGGGGGTGCCTGTTGCTGGCTCCTTGCCTGGACCGTGTGAAATCTGCTACCTTTTTCGGCGAGAAGGTCCGGGTTAGCACAATAAGAGTAGGCCTGATGAATTCGCGCTCATCTTTACAGGGAGGAGCTGGTGGGTACCCACGCCTTGGCTGTCAAACAGTAAATATGGTCAAGAGAGGTTGGCCCAGAGAAGCGTTTGATGGAGCCCCGCAGTTTTTGCCACGAGCCTAACGCACGTCAGCCCAGACCATCAGCCCAGACGATCAGCGCCTGCGGCCTCGGCTACAGCGACATGAGAGAGGAACAACCGTTGGTTTTAAGTGGGTATACCGGCTGCTCCATCTTGGTCCGGGGAGCCCATATCCCTCGCTGCCTCACTTTGGTGGCGGGAATCCGTAAGCTGGATCTTAACGGCAAAAAAAAAAGCCCGGAGACCTATTAGTAAGTGGCCTCCACTTCGTTGTAAGGTGTGCTGAGTTGTATCACTTTAAGGTATACCTCTTAGTGAGTTTAAGCACAAGAAACGCTACCCTGCTCGACACACTCGAGACCGCGATAATTTTGTCAACAAGGGATTTATTGACGAGGAATCCCACGCCGCCTCATGACGGATGGTCCTCCCCTCGGAAGTAGAATAGGTGACCTGAAGGCAGGGTTACGGTGTCCTCTCATGGTCTTCGGACTTCATATAACCCTAAAATATGCCACCGGATTTTACCCAGTTCTACCTCCAGCTCGGCAAGGTGTTCGCCAAGTCTTAACGTTCGTCCGTTGTACGTAGCCAGGTCAAGTTTTTGATGGTAGCGATCCGTAGCCTGGGGATTTATAGCATCCCTTGTCCCACCGTTACCATAGCCGCTACCATGGCCGGGAATAGTGGGACTACCAGAAACTAGGAGCCGTTTTGTTTTGTTGGCGTCCATCGAAAAGTAATGCCCATAATTGCCATGCTGAGCAGTCAGATTGGCAATGACTGATTGCACCTGAAACTGTGGATCTACCTTAAGGCAGCACCACCGTCAAGTAGGCGGTGGGGACGTCACTTTCCTATGCCTAATATATAATAATTACGATTAATATATAATAATTAATATTTTATAACATAAAAGCTTGAAAAGAAGCTTTGGTAGACACAATCAATATAAGTTTTGCTTTATTAATGTCAAAGTTCGCATCAATTATTAAATTTATGTGAGATACAGCTCCGAGTAAAATTAATTAACTCCCCTCCCACTGAAGGATCCAATAATTAACTAATGCAGATTAAGAATTGGAGACTTAGAATTGTACTTCATTAATAAATGTAAAAGTTAAAACTTTAAAGAACTTACTTCAAAGTTTTTTATTAAATTTTACTGGATGTTAAGATGTTATTGAAAATAGACACTGATGTTTTTGTTTTTTCTAGGCAATTAAAGAAAATAATGTAGTATCATCGTTTTTTCCTCACATTACCGGTGGTAGATCCCATTTTACAGGGGACCGTGTGGGTGGGTACCTCCACGGTACCTATTTCTATCACAAAGCAGTAAAGTGTAAACACTAATGTGTTCCGGTTTGAAGGGCACCGTAGCCAGCGTATTATTTTCTGGCGCCAGTATTTACTGGGTAAACGAGACTAAACATCTCACGGTAGGTAGCGCGTTGGTGATACCACTGGTATTGACAAAATGTATGAGCGTGGGTGGCCACTTTTCATCAGGCAGCCCGTCAGCTCGTCTGACAGCGTTGCCAATAAAAAAAAGAAAAGAAACAATTAGAGTACAGAAAAAATGATGTAAATTAAATATTTTTTAGTATGTGGCATATCGAAAAAATGTTAATTAATCTATAATTCAGTTTACGTAAAAAAAAAACAAAAATTAACATTTTCTTTCGAGCGTTCGAAAAAGGCCTTCACGAACTTCTGTTAATTAGTAAGAACCAACAATTTATTTTGGAATTTTTCACGTTAGCATTAATTGTAATAAAGCGAACATAATCAATAACATGTAGAGTTAATACAGGACATCGCAAGCCGAATAAGTTCTTGCGAAATTGATGCAAAGTGATCCAAGATAACTAAAAAGCAACACACGAGCGCGTCTCAAACTCTGTCCTAGTGTGTACAAAGAGGGTAATTAATTTAAGTTGCGATAAGTTTGGGGCAGGCTGCGCTGTAGTCGTCCCTCTGTTCATGAAACTTCAGTAAAGTCAACACGAGGCTGTTGTCTGAATAGGGTTTAAGCTAATTAGAAAAGAAAGGAAGCCAGTAAACATATGCCTATCTTACTTGCGTTGGCAGTCGGATACTGTATTTGAAAATTTTCTTATAAATGATTAGTAAATATAAATAAAATGATTATTCCGCAGCGTAACTGTTATGTTTCTTCTAGATTTTTAAGGTTCTATGTTAATAATTGATTCTGATGTTATGTATTATACTTAATCAATTAATGGCATAAAAGGTTATTTTGATTAAAATTTTGTGTTAACCTGAGAAACTTATTTGTAATAATAACAGCTTTTTTAACGATTGAAGCATTGGTTTGCGTGAACACTCTTTGAGTTGCATTAAGTTATTTTAATTTGTTGATATTAAAGAAATATTGCTTTTAAATCTGCACAGGCACAAAACACACGCTACAATTTTTATACTATTAAAAATCATAGGTTTATAGTACGAGGGTGTTCTGAAAAGTTTTCGACCTAACAATGATGAATTATTTTTTTACTTTTTTTATTTATTTTTCTACATAGTCTCTTTAATTAAACCATTCTCCCTTGTTTTTCTCTTAAAAACCCGTCCAAAAGTTTTGCTTTTTTGGAGCTGGTTCCCCCTTTGCAGTCTACTGTTTTGACTGTAGTTTTGTTTCGGGCGTATAATGGTGTATCCAAGTTTCATCTACAGTAATTAATCGGCGGCAAAACTCGGATTAACTGCGGCAACAGAGCTTTAGAAATGTTCATTAGAACATGTTTTTGGTCTAATGTGAGCAAACGCGGCACCTAACGCGCGGATAGCTTTCTCATGTATAAATCTTGATTTAATGTGTGACAACCACGTTCTTTGGACAATTTCATAACCTCTGCTATCTCTCTCACTTTAATTCGGCGGTCGTTTATCAACATTTTGTGAACTGTAGCAATGTTATCGTCAGTAGTTGCAGTTTTTGGACGTCCCGAACGTTCATCGTCTCCCAAGCTCTTACGGCCATGTATAAATTCAGCTGCCCAAAATTTCACTGTGGTAAATGATGGTGCAGAGTCCCCATACATAGAGTCCATCTCATCTTTTATTTGCGTAGGCGTATTGCCTTTCAAAAAAAAAAAATAATAACAGCTTAATACACAATTTTTTCCATTTTCACAAAAACACTCACTTCTACTCACTCAAATGACTGTCAACTAAAAACTGTGCGTCCAAAATGGCAGAAACTTTGATGAGGAACTGTTGAAATATGCACAACTACATTCAATAGCTTTCATTAACGAGTGGCACCATCTTTGAGTTGAGGTCGGAAAATTTTCAGACCACCCTCGTAATTATAAATTGACTATGAAATTAAAAGTTACTTTAGCCAATCAACTAGAGAATATTTAAAATCAATCAATTATTATGCTAACATATATTAATAAAATTGTAGCGGCAGCTACAAATACAATGAGCGCATCAACCTCCGCTAACACGTGCGTCATTCCCGGATGCGCGCGGCGCATAAGGCAAGTCGCGCCCAACGCGCATGCGCGACTCGCGAGTGTGTAACACACTACGCGACAATGCTGCTATCTCTTTCTATCATTAATCTGTCACTTTACTTGTTCAACACCCACCAATTGTACAACTCAGATCGTGTATAAATATGGCCTATTTTATTTAATAAACATTGAGTTGTAGTGACATTTATAACTGTAGTTTCTTTTGACCTGCGGTAATACATCGCGTCTTAATTAATTCACACGCCCATACCACGCACGTGGTATTAATTAGATATCAGTTTTATTTGCGTTTGCCGCCTTAGGTGGTAGCTAGGGACACAGCTAGCGCTCCTATAGCGCTAGCGCTTATTCCGTCGTGTTAGGTTACACCTCCTTGCTCACTGGGGTGGGGAGGATAGGGAACACAGCCCCCGGTTTCGCCGGAAGAGTTTGCACGCGCGTGTGAGTCATCTTCTTTTCGCTAAAATCAAACAAAAACCGCGTAAAACGTTCTCAACTCATGCAACTCGTCTTAGAGGACATCGCCCTCAATATAGAGGACCTGAAAGATCCGTCCCCGGAGGCTGCTCGAGAAGCCATTTGCACCGCCATTAATGCCAACGGTGGCACATCTACCAAGCCCAAGAAGGGCAAAAAATCACGCACCGCATCTAGGATCGCGACAGAGCAGTCGGAGGAGTCCGATAACTCCACCGAAACCTCCCAATCAAACACTCCCGACTCTGAAATGGAGGTCGAGGTCGAGGCAGACTCGGATGCCAGGGAATCCGAGGACATTGACGTAGGATGCTTCCTGCCCATCCAGTCGCGCATAAAAAGCTCAAAAACAGATCATCACCGGCTTCATCGCCGACCCCCGATCCACTCGTTAAGGCGCCGAAATCATCGGCCGCTGACTATCGGCCCCTCGGCCCTCACTATCGAGCCAACCCCGCCGCTTCACGGCAAACACCTCTCGCTGCCTCACAGCCAGCCGGTTCACGGCCATCGACTTCCGCTGCTTCACAGCAACCCACTCCCGCTGCTTCACAGCAACCCAATCCCGCTGCTTCACAGCAAGTCCCCGTCTCACTTAGGCTAGGCTCACGGCTGTTCCATCCGCGGACATAAAAGCCGTATAACGTGGTTCTTCTTAGTTTAAAACGCTCTATAGAGGGCAAAAAATTTATGACCTCAAACATATATGCCACATTGGCCGCATCTCTTTAATGCGCCGCATACAAACGGCCTCCAAGGGCAGTGTCACAACTGCTAACTCTTTGGCCACGCGGCCCGCAATTGCCACGCACGACCTCGCTGCGTGTAGTGCCTAGGGGACCATGGCACCTCAGACTGCCCTCGACCTCGGAACAAAGAAGTCCTATCCAGCTACGAACCGCCGGCATGCGTTCACTGTCAAAGTCCTGGACACAGTGAACTACCTAGGGTGCCCCAAGGCGCCCAAACGTAGGACGCCACCATCTTCCACCATCCCTAGGCGCCCACCGGTGCCATCCTTTACCTCCTTCCCACTCCTCCAGCCTGCTCCAGCGTGGCAACTAACCAGCGCTCCGAGTAGCGCTCCCATGCCCATCCCATGTGGTGGGCCACAGACCGGATGTGCTTGATATTGCGCTCCTAAAAAATGTCAATCTCTTCCTTAGAAGCATAGAGGTCATCAACGACCTAACCTCAGACCACCGTCCCGTGCTCTTAAAGCAAGGACCTCCCTATCACTCAAATATAGTTCTTAAAAGTAAAGTCGACTGGCAAAAGCTAAAGTCACAGCTAGACTCTACTAGCTCACCCCAGTTAGAAACTATTCCAACTGTCCTCAATTCCGCTAAAGACGAGCATCTCACTGCTCATACGTTCACAAGACATGTCCTAAGTGTCGTCGAGGCCTCACCAAGGCAAATCCCAGAGGAGGGAAACCCCTGCTGGGCCTTGCCAAACGACATCAAGGACCTGTTGCGACCCAAGAGAGCTGCAATTCATGCCCAAGATTGATATCCAGCCGAGCGGAACCGAAGGCAGCTACGCTATCTTGAACATCAGTCCAAGATGCGCATAGCTGAGTTCAGGAACGACCGGTAAGATAGCGATCTTAGCAACCTGCATCCCTTCCATGTGGCCTTCTGGCGCATTCCCAAAAGCCTTAAAGGCGGCTGCAGCCATCCACCTATGCCACCACTCATCTAACCCGACAAGCCCACAGCGTTTCTCGACGAGGAACAAGCCGAAGGTCTGGCCGACAGTCTCGAGGCTCAATGCGCGCCCAGCTCACCGGTGAGCTCCGCTCATCTCCACAAGGTAGAGAGCGAGGTTGACCGGCTGACACACTAACCACCACGCGACGTAACTTCACCCGTAACGGAAAGCGAAGTCAAGTCGATTATCAAAAAGCTTAGACCACGGAAAGCCCCGGGCACCAATGGTATATAAAATCGCGTCATTAAGATTCCTCACCTTATCAACCTCCATGTCCTAATCACAGCTCTTTCCAAGGGTATTTTTCCAAACACTTGGAAGGATGCTTCCTCGAACCTGGTAAACCTCCTACCATCCCATTAGCCTCCTCAAAGGCTTTGGATAAATTTATGAAAGATTACTTTTGACCCACTTATTATACTTTATGCAGTCTAAAGGGCTTCCCAATCCAGTCCAATTCGACTTTCGGTCCAAAAATTCATGCACAAATCAGGTGCACTGCATCATCGCATCATCACATTAAATTCCGCATGCTACGAAACCAACACACAGGAGCGCTTTTCCTTGACGTGGCGAAGGCGTTTGACAAAGTACGGCACGACGGGCTTATATGCAAGTTATATAAGTTTGGCGTGCCAGACCGTCTCGAACTCATCATACGAGACTTTCTCTGGAAGCGAACGTTAAGAGGCTGCTTTTAGGAATCGAAATCTCAACCACACCCGCTATTAGCCGGAGTTCCGCAAGGTTCTGTATTAGGTCCTGTCCTATTCACGTTGTACACCAACGATATCCCTCATAACTTTACGTACGTACGAACAAGGCGGTGCTTAAAAAAGCACCGCCTTGTTCGCAGACGATTCTTGCATTTACACATCCAGTACTTGTCCTTTTGTAATCCGAAGACGTCTCCAAATCGTAGCCAAGAACTTCGTTGAATGGCTTCGGCGTTGGAGAATCGAAATAAACCCATCCAAGAGCGCGACAGTCTTGTTTACACACAGAATGCCGACGATCCCTCCCATGATCTGACCGCTAGACTTCCCAATTCCATAGGTAGATAGAATCAAATACCTCGGAGTAACACTCGATAAAACCCTCAGCTTCGGCCCGCACATCACACAGGCAAAAACAGAGCGGAGCTACGTCCCAGGTCACCTATTCCCTTTAATCAATTCCAAGAGCAAGCTATCTCTGCTCAATAAGGTGTTGATCTACAAAACAGTAGTCCGTCCTATCATGACCTACGCCAGTCCGGTGTTTGCTCATGCACCCCTACCAAAATCTACAAACTCCAAGCCCTGCAAAGCAGATTTATGCGCAGGGCCATGGGCGTGCACTGGTGCGTGCGCAGCCTTGCTTGTACGTGGACCTGGAATTGCCCTCAATACACCAATATTTAAAACGAGCATCAATCAGATATTTCGACTCGGCTTGGGAACACTCTGATGAACTGGTACGAAGCGCCGCCGCTTTCATAACACGTAAAATAATCCATCGTAAGCATAGCAAAAACTACCGATATAGGCGACCGCACAATATTAACAGATCCGAACGACGATATAACGATCGTGCAAGTGCGTGTTAAATCGCTTAAACGAAACACATTTTGCCCTCGCCGTAGAGGGCAAACACACACTCCGTACGTTAGATATCAGCACGTACCAGGCGATTTTCACCCACCAGATAGAGCGGTTTTTAAGCTAAAATAAATAAGTCCTAAAGCTACTTATCGAGCCGATGTTCGTCCACCGGAGCGCCCTCGATACATGTTGCCAACGGATTAGAAAAGTATCTAACAAGCGACTGATTAAGCCGAGGTTCGGCCCTCCTGGGCACCCTCGATTAGATCGCTGACGGTTTATAAAGTGGCAGCCCGAGCCAAGGTCTTCCCTCTGGAACCCTTGGAGCTAAGCCAACAAACAAAAGGTAAAGCCTGTGCACGCTTAAAGTTGCTTAGCCCGTCGACTCCACCTGGTTGTAGCGGTTAACTCCACCAACGTGAGTTATCCGTTTAAAAGAATTAATAAACATTCTACGCTACGCAACACTACGCTTCAACAACAACCGGAGTTTCATTCTCTTTCCTCAACCAGCAACATTGAATCTCCTGTAAAATAATATTATATACTAGTCTTTTTCTTAAAGTCGGTAAACTTCATAAATATGTTCCTTTCTTCAATTATTAGGTTTATTGTCAGGTGTCTATAAGTAGGTGCATGTTATAATTATAACAATAGAGTTCTATTTACAATACAAAGTACCAAGGGTATAGCCAAAGCAGTTGTTTTGGCTTACTTGGGCATAACATTTAATAAAAAGAAACTATTATTGAATTACAAAACAATTTGTACTATTACTGACATAATATTAGTTTCTAATTGTTTTGACAATTATTAAATTGATAATAATAATATGAGCCAATTTCAAATAATAGCACGCATAGCATAGCACCACTTTTATTTGAACATAAAATTATAATATTCAAATAATGAAACTAACTGATTATACCAATCCAAATGAACCGTTTAACATACAACTTAAAACACAACACAATTTATACTAGATCACAAAATTAGAAAACAAAAAAATTAAAGGAACAAAATACATAATGCAAAAAAGTACATTAATAGACCGTCCAACATATAATTTTTACCCATTGAAAAGATTGAAAAATCACGGATGGTGCAGTCGTGCCGTCAGGGTTTAAACAAACGAACTGATTTGTAATTATTCGCTGTCAGAGCAAGGATCTTTCAGGAGCACGGGCACGATTCAAATCCGTTCACGACAGTGCACGGGACTTTTCGATCCCAGACCAATTAACACCGCTGACGGGCGCAGACAATCGCGACGCGATGACGTGACAACGCACGTGATAGCTATAACCCTGGTAATTATGTTTCGCGCTGTTCGGCTTACAGTTCGTACCGTGGCCTTTGATTTATCGCTTTCTAGATATTATATTGAGCTAATGGACCCTGTACTGTAATATCAGAATTGGCAAAATAGTTTGTGACATAAAAAGATGTAAACATCATAGCTGTGAAGCTGTAAAGTACATGTTTTTATTTGTTAAATTTATAATCAATTAACTTATAACGGAAAGCAATTCGATGAACTGTGTTTTTGGCAATCTGCCAATGCCGCCAAAAAGTAGACTGTAACAGGCTATTATTCGCTGTTACCGCCAAAACGATTACCAATTCCTTTCAAGGATCTGATGCCGGTGCTATTTATTAATTTTATGTTAAGCTTCTTCATAATTTTTAATTTTTCTGGGAATGTTTGCTATTCATAGTAACCATATATCTCTGTATCTTCTGAGTGATATACTTTCTCATAAGTTCTACTTGATTCTATGATGATTCGGTTCGTAACCAAAAAGACCAATGTTTAAACCATTAAGGGTTTACATGGGTTTCGTGGGTACAAAAAGTCGTTTTTTTTTGGCTCATTAATTTCTACAACATCTTAAGAATATTGTCCTACATTTTTAGTCGATCCGATTAATAGTTTTGGAGTTACAGCCTTTGGAAGGTGTGCGCTCCACGTCAGGTATAGAAGGGTCAGCGTGCCTCAGGTATAGTGAGCAGCTGCTCGTTGATTGTTTGTCTGTCATTCGTAAACTCGTTTTATATTACTTTCACTTTCTAAAATAAACTAGTTTATAATATTTTATTTGGTGATTACTTCTTGAAGGACGAAGCTCATTTGAGGTTATACTAAGTTTTCTATCATATAATTTATTAAAAACGTGGTATTATTTGTGGTTATCTAGTGTCATTTGTGAGGTTGATAAACAATGCATAAATGGGCTACCTATTATCACTATAGCTCTACAGATACTAAACCTCGGCACGATAAATGCCCAAAAGGTCCAGACTCTTGATGCGCTTGGCAACGAGCATCAGCTACAAATATTCTTTCATCATTTGAACAGGAGTATACTCTATTATCAGATGAAGTTTTGATTGCTATGAAACCAACATATGATGATCTCAGTAAGGATGAGCTTCTCGAACGGTGTGTTCCACAAAAAATAACTACGAGAGCTTCAACCAGTTGAACTGGAAAATTACTCCAAAAATACTTTCTGCTGGTTCAAAGATTGTTAATATTTTGGCATTGGTGGCTGCTTGTATCTTCAATGAAGGAACATCAGCTTTTTTATTGATTATGTACGGTATGGATTTGAAATTAGGCCGAAACTCCCACGAATATGCCTGAATTTCGGATAAAAACCGTATGTGCGCAGCCGATAAAACATCAACAATTTGACTAAAATTTTCATATTTCTGGAAAAATATGTGCTAAAATTTCAATTTTTACTTTTTTTTTCTTTCCTTCGTTCAAGCACGAGTTTATTGTCTTAACAAAAACACTTTTTTTTTCATTTTAGATGATTTTGTCAGCAGTTATGCTGCCAACACAGACGCTACTTTTTCCGAGGGGACACCGGAAATGCCGTCACAAAGGAGAAGTCAATTTTTTTTCAAATTGCAGTAATTATTCTTTAAATATTTATATTATGTTATCTTTAAATATTTGTATAAATTTCAAAAATTGTTCTTTAAATATAACGGAAAATAAGTTTGGATGAATTCAATAATTTTTTACATAAAAAAAAATTGAAAATAGGACTTTTTTTACCTGACGAAACCCTTAAGCTTTTTTCTTACTAAAAAAATTACGTTAACCGCAGTTGTTAACGCGAATAGTTTATTGGATATTTTTTACTATATGCATAGAAATTATTTAGTTACCAAATAACCAAATGGAATATTACTTCAAAAATATATCAAATATGAATTATTAATAATTTCACATATCGATTCAGAGCTAGAAATAGGTACTGTGATAGAAGTCTTCAAGTGACCACTTATTACTTATTATCGTTACATTGTCGTCAGAAATTCAAAGAATGCTTAGTTTTAAAACATATTCTTAAGTGCAAAACAAACGTTTTATCAAAGTAAAGGGACATTTTTCACATAACTTAAAGAGAACCGATAACATGCAGAGTTAATAAAAGGGATCGCTAGGCCAATTTCTTGCCGCAAAGTCAACGCTAAAGTAATCCGAGATAACTTAAAAACAACACACGAGCGCGACACAAACTTGCTCTCAGTATATAACGCGGGTAATTAATTTTAGCTAGGAGCAGGCTGCGTTGTAAAAGTTCTTCCACTCGCTATATATATCATCAGCCTGTGATAGTCCACTACTGGACATAGGCCTTCCCTAAAACACCCCTTTCCATTAGGGGGATTTTGAGCCGTATCCCACCACGGTGGTACAATGCGGGTTGGTGGGTGGATCGACTTTTTTACATGGCCATCCGACGCATGAATCATCTTACTTTTCAGACAATTGGGTGACTGGCCCAAATTGCCCTAACCAACTAGGAAACAACAATAAAAATTTGTTGACTCCCTGCAGGATTCGAACCACTAGGCTACGGAGGCAGTTGGCAGTCCACTCGCTAAACTCCAGTAAAGTCAACACGCGGCTGTTGTCTGATTGGGGATTAAACTAATTAGAAAAACAGGGAACCCAGTAAACAGATTATTAGCTTGCTTTATTGCAATAATTCTTAATTATTAATTTAAAGCTTGTACAGAGCAGTACGCTTTGTTACAGTGCTTCGTGAGTAAAATCTTTACTAAAGAAGTATAATGGAGCGCGCTGTGGTTGTAGTTTTTTTGTCGGCGAATATTGGTAATGAATTAATCCGGCAAATAACTGCTCGTTGCTTGTTGAAATGTCAGTGGTCAGACGCACCGATGGTCGACGGGCCAATAA
Organism: Lamproptera curius; assembly: GCA_029286875.1. Lineage (NCBI taxonomy): Eukaryota > Metazoa > Arthropoda > Insecta > Lepidoptera > Papilionidae > Lamproptera > Lamproptera curius. Next base: position 1,462,464 of record JAGSMT010000038.1, read on the forward strand.
CTTTCTGGAGTTGAAGCCGTATTCGGAAAGACTTCGTCGACTCCTGATCAGACTTCGATCTCCGTACAGTAGCCGTAGTGGACGGATAAAAGCTGCTGATGATGAAAAAATTGTACATTTCACCATATGAATATACTGCGACCTTACATCAATTGTAGTTATTATTCACTTTTGTCGTTGACTTTTCTGTACATATGGACAGTGAAAACTAAGTTACTTTACATCAAGGCTTTCTTGTGCTTCTGGCTTTCTTGCTTATGACAAAGAGACAATCGTTTAGTGGCCATGTAATATGTCTGTAGACTATTTACATCAGCCATATTTTTCTTTATTGTAGAGAAATTACTAAGTAAACTTAAAATACCATTCCACGTTTTTTCGGCAAAGAATATTGTTGTAGTATTGGAGTTGAAAATGTACTGTAGGTGCATGCACGGGATAGATTGAATAAAAAAACGTGTTGCAGGTTGTTACTTTAATGTGCGACTGACCTACCTACGTATCCTAATGATATTTTATATAATAATAAAAGTAAGCGTTTTAGGCTTAACATACCGCCCACCAAAAGGATCATTTGTCCTTTTCTAAACAATTAAAGTATTTATTAAAAATACGAGCATACATTGTAAGACTTATTTTACCTTTAAGATATAACAACAGAAGTTAAGTTTCCAACATAAGTTAAAAATAATACATTGTAATGCACGCATGACATAATTAAACAATCATTAAAATGTGAAGGTAAACAAAAAACATACAAAAGTAGAGTAACATTTTAATAAATGAAATTGCAGGTAGGTGTAACTATACATTGAGTTCGAAGCATAAACAACATTATTGTTACTTAGACTATAAACTTGAATGATATCAACATTTTATATTTTATAATATATATTATTTTTTATTTATTTAATATATATATTTTTTTGTTAAATTTATAATTTAATCACAATTTATGGGCAAAGCACATAGTTCATGGACCTTTCCACCACAAATCACATCGTTGGAAATCAGATAGCAACAACCCACGTGAAGCGATGTCAGCACGGTTATCATTCGACCTAAGATGATACCAATGTTTGTTATTCATGTTTTCTACAATTTCAACAACACGATTTGCAACAAAAGACTTCCATCGATTGGGTTCACCGCTCAACCATGCAATGACAATAGAAGAATCAGTCCAAGCGAAAATATTTGTAGTTGGTTTACTCATTGCTTGACCAATTCTTTTCATAAGTCTCGATAAAAGTACTGCACTACACAATTCAAGGCGAGGTAGAGAAATAGTTTTTAATGGCGCTACTCTAGTTCTAGCAGCTATTATTTTTGTTTCAACTACATTTTCATTTTCGATCCGTTCGAGTCCGATCTAATTTTTGACCACTCTTCTTTTAACGTCTCACTTACTCTTTCGTCCCAACCAATCTTTTCTAACCATATCTTTTAAATCGCCCTGAAGAATGTTGTATAGGTCCTTATAAATAAAAAATTCTTCATTTAAAAAATACGGCAATGATCCTTTCTGTTCTTCAGGCGTTATCCTCACTAGATCTTGATGTGCTGATTTGAATTTTGGACATTTCGTTAGATTTGTTTGTGTTTTCCAAAGTAAATTTGCAGTATCCTCCAAGATGGAAAGAATTTGTTCCTAATTAAAATATTGCATTTAATATTGCACTTCTACAACGTTTAAAGTATTTATTGTAGACTCAAACTTCACTATAGTTGAGTTTTGTAGTAATATTCGTTTAAATTATCGCAAAACGTTATTTGAATAAACACGTTAATGCACCTTTCTTTTGTTCTCGGCAACCGAGCTCCGCTAGCAAAATCCGGCGTACTATTTCAACCATATTTTGTGGTATTAGAGTTGAAAATGGACTGTATGTGCATGCACGGGATAGATTGAATAAAAAGACGTGTTGCAGGTTGTTACTTTAATGTGCGACTGACCTACCTACGTATCCTAATGATATTTTATACAATATTTGAAGTAAGCCTTTTAAGCTTAACAAATATGTTCTTGCATTTTATTTGGTTATGGCATAATTTAAATTTTATAAATTTTTTTTAATAAAATTCATATTCTTTTCATTCGAAATAAGTTTTTGTAATCGACTATAAGGATTTTTTTTATATTTTAACAACGGTCGTTTTATAATAATTTCTACATTCTAGAATTTACGTTTCTAAGCTTATGAAAGCTAATTCTATTGCTCTATTGTGTCAGCTTAGGTAGTGAGAGTATCTTTGCATAAGTAACAAAATATTTTGTACTGAACTATATTATATGCATATTTGAATAGTAATAATTGTATACTTAATAACTTGATAAAATTAACTATAATGATAATGAAATTTTTTCGTATTTGATAAAAATGTATAACAAAAATCTAATTCTGCGTAGTTTAAGTAAGAAAGCAAAAATGTTAAAAATAATGGTGGGGACTTTGTGCTTTGATTTAATTTTTGTTTTAAATTACTTTTATTGCATAGAAGCGTTCGAGTATAAATGAATTGTATTAAGCGAATTCAAATTTCATATTCTTCGCTTACTGTTTTAAAAATTTGTTGAGAAATCGCCTGATGTTATTTTTTTAGTTAATTGAGTTATAACATATTATAGTTGTACGAGCTTCAAAATATTATTCTTTATAAAATAACTCAGAGGATTTAAAATGTCTTTAAATCCTGAAAAAAGCTGATTTAAAGATCCTATTTACTTATTCTTTTAACTAATTAACCAGAAACATATTGTGTATTTGTTTGTTTATTACAACTTTTTGCACAAGTAAAATGATGCAAATAAAATTAGCTTACGCTCTAGGCAGTATCTATCAGCTAATCTTGAGACGGTAAAGTGACATTGAGGTTTTTGCTTAAGTAAAGAAAAATATTAATGAATAATTCAAATTATATGACGATAACAAGAACACAAAAGTAATGGACTCAGTAGTATATACTTTCAATCAATATTATAAATCTATAATGTCATATTTATACAAACCGACGCAACTAAAATATAAGTACAGAAAAAAGTTAAATATAAGTATAGACCGCTCTTTCGTTTAAATTCAAAATTATTTTATTTGGATAAGCTAAAGTAAAGATCTCTGAACTCGGTCTTAGGTTGAAAATCGTGTTATCGCCCATTTTATGCCTAAGCCGGTGGTTTTTGGGAATCCTGTGCTCGACATTGACATCAAATATATTTACCTAGGACCGTTTAGGTGAGTCCTACTTTGATGCAGAGGTCCATCGAAGAATCCAACTCGGACGTGCAGCGTACGGGAAGCTATGTCATATCTTATTGTCTTATATCCCTCAAGGCCTGAATACTAAAGATTTGACCAATGTACACTAATTTGTCAATGACCTTATTCGTAGTGCTGGTGACCTACTGCACTGAGGCATCGACCTTCACTGCTATCTGTGAGGAAGCTTCAAGATGCTCTTTTTTTACCTTTTTTAATTACCGACGTTTCGAACACTTTCCAGCAGCCGTGGTCACGGGGTAAATAAGTTCATTTTGCATAGGTCGGAGTAAATACTAAAAATATTTTATATTCTAAAAAAAATTCTATAGATCTGGAAACCCCGCTGCAGCACTGGCAACGAGACGCATGACCACACTAGAAAACCTATCTTATGACCTCTTTGTTATTCTTCACGATCAAAGTTAACCTTTAACATAATATCGATAAAATTAACTTATATAAATAGTTATTGCCAAAGTATAAAATTAAATTGACTACAAACTGTCTTCTCTCACAAATATTAAAACAACTCAAATCAACCCGTATAAAGATATATGCATATGTGATATATATTAAAACATTAAAAACGTATTTGCACTGCTTATTTTTGTTTTTATAAGTGCAACGGAACATGTTGGTTTATTTGTAATTAAGAAGGTTAATCCTATGGCCAATTTTAATAGTAGGTTCTTTAATTTTATCATACTTTTAAACCGACTATTTTGTTATTATAAAAAGGTACAAGGACAAACATCTGGCAAAATAAGTGTGGATTCTTGGTAATGAAAATTGTTAAATGTTCGTTACTAATCGACGAACACAAAGTGCTATTTTAAGAATATACAATTCGCGTACACTGCGCACCCATCTCTCTTTGTAAAGTTTTAAAGACGAACAGTTTTTTGACTAGTTTATAAAACTAATATCTATATTCTTTCAACAACTGTTAAATACGTTTTTAAAGCTCCACACCAGCCATTAAAACGGTAAGTCACAATAGATTGGCATAGGCAGATTTTGAAGATGCTTCATAATGTCAGTTTTTTTGTATCAATCTGAAAGCGCATCACAAACGCATGGTTGAGCATGATCGTGGTGCCATCTGGAGAGCTAAAGCTCTCGTATAAGCGAGTCGTGTGGGCCAGTAAGCCGTAATAAGTTAAAGAGACAATCTGGCCTATGCGGGCAATCTTCCCGACACTAGCCCCCTGGGCGGCTGGTAATAAAATTCCACCGGAGAAGAGCTAAATGGGCGTTTGTGCTGATTTACTTCCGCATGGTATCTAGAATGACCTATTGGGTGGTCCAAAAAATCCGGAGAAAATAACTCTGTAAAGGCGTTGTTGCGGTGGTTCACCAAATATAGCTATTACGTTCCCGCAGACCAAGCAGAATCGATGAGGGAATGACCAACCAAATTTTAGTAGATATACTGGCAGTCCCATACTGGCCGGGTAATTTCATGCCGCTCCTTCTATTAAGGGCAAAATCTAGCTTATGGATCCCCTATCGATAAGCTGGATTTTTCAAACGACAAAAAAGATTGCTTCCTTGTGCTACCCCGAAAGTGATTGGTCTATTTCCGAAAGATTCCTTCTCCCATAGTCAGATAACTTGTGAATAAGTCTAATGGAAGCCCTTTAATGCCGAAATGTTTTTCAATTTGCAGTTTTAGTACTAAGTCGCAGTCGAACACTTTAGTCAGATCAAGGAAAATGCCAATTACAGCCTAACCTTTATCAAATCTTTTCGCAATAGTAATCGTTAAAAGTAATACTGCGAATCGGTCAAGTAGAGACCATATAAGTTCTTTCAAAATATTTCTCTAGATGTTATTAGAAAACGTAGTAAGAAAGATATGCCTATAGTTTTAGGCAATGTGTCCAGAACCATTTTTGTAAATATATGTAAAAGATGATCTATTACAGTAAATATGTTTAAAAGACGGTCTGCCATTTCACGCAATAACAACACTCAATTAGCGCTAATTTGCCTCAGTTTACCTTAAAGAACAAAACCGAAAGCGAAGATTTTCAGAGTCAATTAAGATTCCAAGTCAATTTGGATAAAATATAATTGTTATAAGCGATATAATTAAACTAAATGCTTTGGCCTAATATATATAATCCTCAAGAAAACGTAATGAAAATTTACTATCTTATCACGGAAGTTAGCACGCTAGGGTATTATACTATACGAAGTACATAATGCACTATTTAATATTTTGTGACAACGTGCTTATTTTCACAAAGCATCATGTTTCTCTCTTATTCTCTTTAGTCAACGTAAAAAATGTAAAGCGATCAATAAATATTTGATAAATAATACAATATTTTCCGATTTTATCGCGTTTACTTACTTAACAAATATTTCAAATTATACATGATATTGCAATCCTTTCCCAGGATATATGGTTACGGGTCCATGAAAGTAAATATGTTTTTGTGGGGCTCAGGGATATTTTAAAATATGGTTCTACGATTTAGCGGATTAAGTTCACGTACCCACTCATTACGTAGCATAATGAGTAGGTATATGCTATATGATATGGTAATCGTAAATTCACATAGTGTTTTTAGAATATAATTTTAATGCTTTCCTCTCTCAGAATAGTATCCATATGACTTTCTTGCGGTATAAAAGCATATACTGAACATCGTAAAATAAAGACTGTAATGGTACCGCCACCGAGGGCTAGTGGTAATTAACCTGGTTGGTTAGGACAATTTGAGCCGATCACTCAACTGTCTGAAAAGTAAGATCCATGTATCTGATAGGTGTGTAAAAAGTCGTTCCACCCACCAAACCGCTTTGGACCAGCATACTGGAATACGATCCAAAAAACCCCTAATTGGAAAAGGCTTGCATTTGGGTAGGCCTATGTCCGGCAGTAGACTGACACAGGCTGATGATGATGATGAATGGTACTTAGCCTTAATGATTATGATTAAACATAATTATAAAAACTTTAAGCATACTTTTAATCGTAAAACATAACTTAATATTTGGTGAAATTTTTATTAAAAAACAAGGATTATATTATATTTAATAGACATTGTGGACATATTGCTTGTAAAATGATAGAAATATATCTTTATATATTTATTTGATGTTTTTGCTGTTAAGTTGCTAATGAATATACGAAATTCATTAGCAGAATAAAAATAAAAAATAAATTCAGATAGCCATTGCAAAAAAAAAGCTAAGAATGTGACAAAGCGGCGTTAAAAGAATATACATTTCTTAAATTATTATTTTGGGACTTTGTTTTGTACTGTAAAGTACGGCAAAGTACAACCTCACAGTACTAAAAAAAAGTTAAAACGCATTTATCTTGATTTAATTTATTGCTGGTTATCTTGTTTAATCATATCAGATGCTTTTTCAGCGAGCATTACAACAGTAGGTATTATTTCTGCTCGTATAACTACTGGGATAGTACTTGAATCGACTATTCTAAGTTTTTGAACTCCCTTTACACGGAGTCGTGTATCGGTGATCGTCCCCATAGGGCACGTACCAAATATATAAGTAGTGCGCATTATCGATTTTATATAGCATAATAAATAATCATAAGACTCAAATTCGTAATCTCGGCACTCTTGTGTACCGTACTCTAATAGTTTCATCTTATTATCTTTAAATAACGTAGAATTTGTCACTCTATCGAAGTCTATCATACTGGCTGCAAAGTTATTGATATCTATTTGCGCGTCTTTCGGATCCTTGTATAAGTTAGTGCGAATAACAGGAGATTCTAGAGGATTGGTGCTAGCCAGTTCCACCTTGCTCTAGCCATGACATCAAAATATGTTAACAAATTGATAAGCAACTCAGCGTCTTTGCTTTCTTCGAATAATTTCTCACAAACAAACTCCTTAGCCGGAAAAATGGATAAGCACAAGTCCACCACAGATTGTGGCTTATTAATTATGGGTGTGGAGAATGCTAAATAATCCGAATAAGGTTGTGACTTATTCAATGCAAGAAACCCGTTGAATACTGGGTTTGGTGACTCAAAAGGACTTATGTTCGATCTCCTCTCTGTTGTTGTCATTTTGTACGTTTTTAAAACGATGTTATGCTGACGCCCGTTTTCACCAACTGGTAAGTTTGAAATAGTAGTTATATTCAAATAATCCAACGCTTTTTTGTCACCAATACCAGAGAGCATTAGAATTTTAGGTGTATTTACACTACCAGCTGATAAAATGACCTCAATATTTGATTTGACTGTAATTTTTTGCTCATCTTTAAGAATAATTTCTACTCCAACAGCGTCATTGCATTCATTAAAGATAACACGGGTGACATAGGCATCTTTCAAAATGTCTAGATTTTTTCGATCCGCGATACTTGCTCTAATATAAGAATAGGCACTGCTCTGCCTATGTTCATTGGCTATCATATAGAGCGGCTGGACAAAACCAATATTAACTTCGCCATTAATATCTAGTACCTCAGGATTTCCTACTTCAGTAAAAGCATGAATGTACTTTTCAGAAATAGCATGCGGTGTGCGATTTACCGCCAAATAACCTTCAGTGCCGTGATATATAGCAGACGGTGAATTAAGTATTGCATTATCAATCACTTTCTCGCTCTTCTTAAAGTAGGGTAATACATTTTCCCAATTCCAGTTAACGTCATTCACTTCTGTGGCCCAACAATTATAATCATGTATTGATCCTCTGCTAAATCTCATTGAGTCAATACTGCTGGTGCCACCTAGAACTTTCCCATGATTCATCACTCCATACTCGCATTTCAATTCATCATATACAGTGAAGCTCCAATCAATTGGAGAATTCCTCGTATAAAAAACTAACGATGGCACCTAAGAAGAATAATTAAAAGAAATTCAGCATAAGAAATAAATCTTAATAATTAAATTCGTAGTAGCTTTCCTTAATATCAAAAACCAATAAATTTAAAAGAAATTTAATCGTATTATAAATTTAATGAAGCTGTTTAAATAGAGTTATAAACATAATAAGGAATGTAGGCATCGAGTAAATTAAAAAAGATTAAATTTAGAAACAGTTGAGAAGAAATAAAAAAACAACCGGTGGTAGGTCCCTTTTACAAGGGACCGTATCGGTACTACCACGGTGCCTATTTCTACCGCAAAGCAGTAGTGTGAAAACACTACTGTGTTCCGGTTTGAAGGGCACCGTAGCGTAACTCATGGGTAAACGAGAACTCACATCCCACGTCACACGGTAGGCAGCGCGTTGGTGATACCTGTATGGCCAACGCCTATGGGCGTCGGTGACCACTTTCCATCAGGTGGCCACGACTGCTCGTCTGCCTGCGTATGCAATAAAAAAAAATAAGACGTTATACAAAAATTGGTACTCTTACATCCGATTCCATGGGTGGGTTACCGCCAGCTTCGATGAGAAGGACTGTCACATTTGCATTCTCTGATAGTCTGTTGGCGACAACACATCCAGCTGTACCTCCACCAACGATTATGTAATCGTAGCTTTTTTCAACTGCAAATAATTAGAATAGTTGTGTTGATAATTTCTATGAGTACGGCGTACTTTAATATGTACAGTAATAGATAGTACTGCATACACAAACATATTGAATGAAGAAAGTATCTGTTACTACACTAAGATGACATTTTACATATATAATCTAAAAATCGTATCACATGAATCGAAAGATGGACTTTAAAAAATACTGCCAGCCTAATTTAATGTATCTTCGTCAAGGTGGAATATTACTTTTAATAATAGAAATGAAAAAGATTGACTAAATGAAGGAATAACATTATTATCACTACATAGTATTAAAGAAATTATCTTCCCTGTATCTCGAGGTATGCTTAAATCTTTAAAATTACGCAACGTATTTTGATGCGGTTTTTATAGTAGACAGGGTGATTAAAGAGGAAGGTTTATTTGTATAATTCATACAGAAATAGAGAAACGCTGATAAATTTATGTATATATTAATAAATTTTACAGATAGTAGATAGTAGCAGTTGCACCTGTGCGAAGTCGGGGTGGATCGTTAGTGTTGATAGAATTAAAAAAAATCTTACCATTGATACGAGACGGTGGATACAAATGATCTGATAAGTTCAACAATGCAATGATTTGTAACGCATTTTTTACCGCCGCATATCTAGTTGCTGCCGCTCTAAAATCCATGCTAGTGCCAAATAGCGATCACAAGAAAGTAAGTACTTAAATTAAAATAAATAAAGATCGAACTGTAACTAAAATAATGACTCTCTCAATTTAATCCGACGCGTTAGAGATTCAAAGTGTAACTAAATTTTAACATCGTAAAACTGTCACTTATATATACTTTGTCTGTTTACCTAACACGGCTCCTTAATAAATTAACGAAGTAATTAAAACTACATCATTAATTTTAATTCAATAATATACTCACATCATATTAGGAAACCAACGTTCATGCCGGTTGGTGAACAACATAAAAAAACTTGTTACGTTATTAAATCTCACGTTTTAAAACAATAATTCGTATAGTTTTTAAAATTAAAAGTAATTGAAATATTTATTGCTTTCTTCAATAACATAGGCTGTAATGACATCATACAATCCGTCACTATCGGCATATTTTAAAGTATGTTTTGAAATGTGATATTAATGTAACTAAACATAATCTGGAATATAAAATAGTATACAGATAAGGATGATGGATGAATGCCGTATGAATGTCAAACATCAAACTTGTAACTGGTTCTGGTTGATAACATAATTTTATGTCTTCGATGTAAGAATACTAGATAATTTCCAATAAGATAATTGCTAATTAATACAGTGAATGACTACTATGCCCCTCGCCTTTTTCATACAACTTTTTAACCGGCTTGCGAATTTTTATAAAACCACTTTATCGCTCTTTAATATTTTAATAAGATCATCATTTCTGTTTTTACGACTTTTATTAGCAAGTAAATAAAACAAAAAAATGTAATGGCGTAAAATAGATGTTGATTGAGAATTTTTTTTACGAAAACTGGTTACAAAATTTAAAATTAAGCCGTGAAATTATAATAACTAATATATAATTTTTTTGTTGAGCAAAATAATTGACATCAATTAAGCGGTAAGTAAATGTCCTTTATGTGTAAATTTGGTAAATGTTATTAAACACGCCGTGCTTCTAAAATAAACATAATTAATAAACTATACAATGCTCACGTTTGGAAGGTTAAGCTTTGTTATTTAATTTGATGACAGCGAAATTTAAAGAACTGCTGGCTACACTTGTTATCTGTAAAGCGGCGGACTTTATGTATAGCCGATATTTTTATTTATTTGTTGCCACAATGTCGTCTTTAAAAAATAATAAACAACATTAAAATGACTTTTCAAAGGTATGTTAATTGGTTATTATTATTTTTCTTATTTCATTTGTATATGTTTCTGACTTTCATAATTTTTGGTATTGTTATATAGTGGGACAGTCTCTAAAAGCTGTTTCTTTAAGGAAAATTATAATTATATCTAAGTTTATAACTTAGATCTTAGCAAATGAAGACTCAAAAAAATGAGAATTTCTAAACCATGACAACGATGAAGAATTATATATCTAGCGTTCTTATTGATAGAATTTCCAGAGATTTTGTTCTCTAAGTAACAGTATAACATTTTTTTTTACTGTGTGGAAATGCCTACGCGTACCCGTCCTCGCAGTCGGACTCGCACTGACTAAAACCACCACGTTGTTCCTTCCTAACGACTTTATAGAGGGGTCACAGGAATGTGCTTCAACTCATCTGCAACCCCACCAGCGCTGCCCGCCGAAGCGGCCCCATGTCGGACAGAAGAAAACAGACTCCCCCGAGTCTGTTACTCAGGGGCCATGGTAGCCAGGAGTTCCCAGACCACGCAAGGACCAGACTCCCAGCCCCCAGTGGTGGCTCCGATGTAATCTCTAGCTCGATTTCGGCCGCAAAAGGAAGAAAGAACCATGCCGAATATCCTCTCCTTCCACGGCCCCTCCACACCGCATCAGCGGTGCGGGCCCACCGAGTCGCGGAGGATAGGGAGAGCGGCCTACGGAATACCAACACTCCTCTGCCCCCGCAACTCCACCTTGGTTGTGAGGGACAGGAAGGGCGGCACACCTACCTCCTTCAGCCTGTCCCTCGCACCCTCCAAAGGTGCATCCAAAGCGTGCTTGTTCAGCCCGCTTGGAGCGGCCTCCTCCACAGCCTTCTTCTCCACAGCCACGGCCATCTCCGCGGCTGGACAGGCCGCAGGTACCGAGCCCCACCGCTAAGACAAAGTGAGAACCTGTTTGGGGGGAAATAACAGTATAACTTGATCTAGGTGTATTCAACTTACAGTTAGTATAATTTATTATCAAAAAAAAAAAAATTATTAGCAAATGCATATCATCCGTGTCCTATAAGGCATAAGGCAAATGCAAATGCCAGAAAGTAGCTAATAACAACGTGTATATCGGCTTTAGGATATCATTCACGCAATTTTTTTTCTACGTACATGACAATAGCAGAGTTAACTCTTTTTATCGTTAGTTATCAATGCCTTGTAATTTATTCTTCTATTTACGCTAGCACTGCACATTATCACGTCCATTTACGTATTTAATTATGTTTAAACTCCCGACGTTTCGAACGTCGTCACGTGACGGAATTGAATTTCTTATTTTATTTTTATAAGATAAATAATAGGAATAGAGGCTTTCTCCTCTTAATTATTTATAATGATAAAGACATATTTAGACAAGATAAGATGCATTTCAAATATCAACAACGGTTATTTTATTTCAAAAGACGAAATTGACCTATTATCTTTATTTAAATAATATAATCATTTTTAAATTAGGACATTAGGGATGTGTGTTTATATACCGTGTCAGTGTAGTTGAGTTATATGACTCTATTTGAAGACTGGCTATTCTTAATACCAAGTTAATGGATAGTACTTATTAACTATCATCTATTTACCTATCATCAATGATGATGATGATGGCGACGTAGGTATGGTTTCGTTTCTAGTCGGGTGTAACTTAGTTTGTTACTGTGACAATTAACCAATATAAATAATTGTAACATAGCTGTATGACGTCATTTTAATGCCATAGGTAACTTTGTGTTGTAACCAAGTTGACATGACTTGACGACCCGTTTGGCGAAGCAGTTAGAGACCCTGACTGTAATTCCAAAGGACGTAGGATCGATTCCTACAACGGAAAAAATATTTTGTGACAAAAATAGTGTTTTACTCGTGTCTGGGTGTTTTTATCTATATTATTAGCATTTATTTACAGAAAAAAAGTCCAAGTGTGTGCATATCAGTCATCTGGTTTCCACAGTTTAAACTTTGCTCAATTTGCAATAAGATGATGCAGTAAATTTAAAAAATTCTATGCCTAGTATAAATTGTCTAAATTATAGTTGTTGATTTTACGCTACTAGTCATATAAGCGATTAAAATGAACTTACTTTATATTATTAATGACGTACGGACCGTAATGTTAATGATATTTAAATATAAATCTTTAAAACGAGCCCTCCGTCAATTTTTTAAGCGCAATGGATTAAAAAAGCCGATTATGTTAAACTCCGAATGCCTTACTCGACGCGTTATGAATGAATCACAAACTGACTGTTATTACACCGTCGCTTGTTAGTTGCTAACAAAAATGATATTTCGCAATATGGGAAACTTTGTGCAGTGTATATTATGATTTAATGACTATTCCTTGTTTTTGTGGCCCAAAATATTAATTTAAAAATATATATTTCGTGGGTAGCAGCTTACGACGACCTAGTTTGGCTCTTACTGGTAGAAGCCCTTGCTAAGCAGGTGATTTTATGGGTTCGAATCTTAGAGGAAGCAACTTTGTGTTGACGTAGTTTTCTATATAGAAGGACAATTCGGGTAGAGTAATCAATTGCCTAAAAAGTTAAATGATCCATGCGTCGGATAAGCATGTTACATTCGGTAACGGTAGTCGTCATCATCTTTGTTAACTGGCATCTAATAGCAGAAAATTACCCTCAAAAGTGTGGATACGCTGCGTAAATTACGCGTAATTGTTGTAATTAACTGTTTAATTGCCTAGCGATATTGTAATTAATATGAAGTTAAACGTAAAATAGGTAATTAATAAAGCAATGCACACGACAGAAAGAAAACTATTATGTTTTTCGCATACAAATAAAGCTAAATAAATGAGTGATCTTTATAGTATACAAATGAAATAAATAATAGTTTAAAAAAAAAAGGATAGTTTTGTAAAAAATCCAAGATAAATAAGAAAATAAATTTTAATAAATTTGAAATAAAAACAAGCCTAAGAAAAAAATATTTTATTGCAAAAATGCGTGGTGATATAGTATCTAACTGTTTGAAATATTGAATTGTTATTGGTAATTAAATAAACTTACTTGACAATAGAACGACGTGGTCACGGCCGCTGGAAAATGTAAGAAACTTCGGGTATTTAAAATGTAAAATAAACGAGATAAAATCCGTAATGTCACTTTATTTAATAATTTTTAATATTCGCGTAAACAATAGAAATAATTATTATCATTGGTTCTTTATAATTATGCCAAATTTCGAGGATATCCAAAGTTACAAAATCTTTGAACATGATTTTGTTACACACTAACATACATACAAATATAGATACCTAAATACATACTACCGTACGTAAATAGCTAATAAAAGCATATTAGAAGCATTTCAATATGACAACGGTGTGATACACTGCCACCTGTTTGTGCCGCTTCCGGTCCATTCACGATATCGATGAAAAACCGGTTTACAAGAACGACCCAAGTTACGGGTTACCAGTCAGCTGTTAGCGTTTGTTTATTTTTTCACAACTATTTGTTTTTGTTTATTTTACATTTAAAAACTTTTTTATTATAATCTTTTTTGTTATATTACAGTTATCATGTACGAATGGTAGTATGATAATCTGGTTTAGTTTCATTTAAATGCTCAGCAAATACAAGTAATACATTAAAATAATATCTTCCACTGTATATAGCTTCAAAGCTCTGAATTTTTATAACGTGGTAAAATTTTTCCAATCTAAAATTTGATAATCATACATCAGTGCAGAGCCTGTGGATGGACTATATACACCTACATAGGTTATACTATCTTTAAACAAGGTTTGAGAAACCTAAAATATAAGTTTTTTATCATGTTTACAAGTTTGAGCTCGAGCTCTTCTCATATATAGTCTAATATCTAATTGTACGGTGAGTCAACAGTTTTATTGTTATGTTTTAAATATTCGAAATATAAATTTAACATATTTTCTGTAACTTCCTTTATTTTGTATATACTTGTAAATCAATCTAGATTTAGACATATAGCGGTGATGTGTTATAATACGACTAAAAGTTTAGAATTAACAAAAAATTGTTAGTTTAGTTTCAAAGTTACTAAGTTTATCTATAGTGCTAATAGGTAATTGATACGTGTATGACAAAGTTATTTTACGATCATATTAATCAATCAGCTGGTTTCGAATCCTATTGGTTACTTTGTACGTATGGATTTTTTTGAACCGCAATTCTATAATTAAAAAAATGATCTCTTAGTTCATATAAGTAATCTATCGTGGTAAAGAAAACGCTGAATTTATATATATATCAGTTGACCGCTCTACAAGGTTTTAACCGATTCTTATCGACCATGGATATCTCTTATTAAATGAGAGCCTTGTCACCAGAAAACAACGATAATGCAAAGTTGTTTGCCCAAGGGATTCGAACCTACTACCTTCGGTTTATAAGCAAGGGAAAATATTGCTATAAAGGGAAGCCAATACAGCTGACTTGTCAGATAATATTTTCACATAGAATAGTCTTTAATTTTGAAACCATTGAAATCAATACATTGTAACAAGTAATATGCTGTAGTTGTATTATCTTTTCATTATACATTTTGCAAACGATATGACTGTATCAATACTGTGTCGCCTAGTATGGTATATGTATCAGAACATAATAATATGTTGTAGTGCTGGCGTCCTACTTAAATAAACATTATGCCAGAAACACTATTATAATTAAAAAACCAACTAGTACATTTGAATGCTTTATACTATTTATTAAGTTTTAGTGCTTTAAATAAACTTCTATACAATTTAAAGTTGTACTTGTGACTTGAGCCACACATGATCCCTTCGATCCAGTTTTGTTTTCGTACAAGCCTTGGCGTAACTGTAATAATTCCATTTCCTACCAACCCGACGTCCCGTCCGACGACAATTTTTGTATTAAAGATTACCTTTTTGCTTCGGCCTTAAGTGCGGAAGTCGGATAACTAACTTTAACTGACAAATTCTTTAATAAGATAAATCTACCACCTGGCAAAGCGTACGTTTAATTAATATTTTTATAATACTTTGTGTTGCTTACACAATTACTATACATTACAAATAATACAATTTTACGGACTTCATGTTTAAGTCGGTCCTGTGACCATGGACCCTGGGAAGGATCTAAATCATCTGATATTATTTTGAATAATTGTAAAGTAGTTTAACACGATAAAATCTATAACACTGTAATCTTTTATGTAAGTATTGAAGTTGGTAAATTCTTTTTAATTTCAATTTAGTTAATTAGTTAGTTTTTTAATTTCAGCTCGTGAATATTTACTCAGTTCTATTCAATGTCAATTACCTTTATCGAATGTATAAAGTGCAAGATACGTTAAAATTCAAATTGAAAATGACTTAATTAGAATATCGTATATTCTAATAGATACATTCAAATTATAGGTTCACTGACCCTCATCTAGTCAAAAGGTCATTGGTTACAATCAAAATAGTAATGGTAAAGAAGTCTACATTTTGTATACTTTTACTACATTGAAGCTTGTATTTATTCCATAAAAAATATTAATGATATACAAATTGTTTAATAATAAAGGCATGGAGAATAATTTAATAACACACAAATCATTCGATATTTTGTCCTATACACAAGTTTGTAAAGTTAAATAAAACAAAGAAGCTACTACAAACAAACATCGGACGCCATCTAGTTAAATCTTCTCTTAACTTCTAACATTGACGTAAAGATAGATCACAAATTTAAACTTGCATAAATGACGCTAGGTGGCCTGTTCCAACTATAAATTAGTAAATATTTTCTTTAAGTATTTAAGAACTTCGTTCTTTTTGTAGATGTGGAATAAAATGTTTTATCTTTAAAAAAAACTTTACAATACGTTGAGTAAGGGTTGATTATTAAAATGCTAGGGAAAGAAAGGTAAAATTTTAATTTTGAAGGTAGTTATAAAAGGCGATCCTAAAGGTACTTAAACTGCAAACAAGACCGTTAGTTGAACCACGTAAAATGCTTAGCACGAATTTATTAATTCTGAAATGGCCTCCTCAAACACCAAGATAGCGTTAGAAGACGTAATTGAAGGTTTATAGACGTTCGTGGATGAATAAAAAAGGCATAAAAAAGTCGTAACCGTGACATGCTCTCTGCGGAGTTTTAAACAAAACGGAATTGCGCAGTTATTTTGAATGAATATATATTCTAGCTGGTGAATGGACGATCTTAGTAATGAAACAATTTTTAAAGGTTCGCTAAATGATACAATATTTTGCCTAATCTTTAGGGTTTTATTAAAGCATAGAAGATATAAAGATACAGAGAGTTTATATAAAATCGAAGATATTATTAGTTGACAGTAAGCTATGGGCCCATAAAAAATTCACCCTTCTAGTAGAGCTCACCCTGCTAAATAGAACATAAGATCATAAACATTTAACCATACAACACTTTTACGTTTTAAATAAAATGACTTTACGGATTTTATCGCGTTTATTTTACATTTTTACTTCCCGACATTACCAGTTTACCCCGTGACCACGGCTGCTGATGATGATTTAGATCCTTCCCAGAAATTCACCGCTATTGGTGTGGTCGTTTCTTTTTTTATATGCATACGCAGGTAGACGAGCAGTCGGGCCACCTGATGGGAAGTGGTCACTGACGCCCGTTGACATTGGAAATACCAGTAGTATCGCTAACGCGCTGCCTACCGTGAGACATAGGGTTTTAAGTCTCTTTTACCCAGTAAATACGCTGGCTACGATGCCCTTCAAACCAGACAGCAGTGTTTTCACACTACTGCTTC
Source organism: Lamproptera curius (assembly GCA_029286875.1). Taxonomy (NCBI): domain Eukaryota; kingdom Metazoa; phylum Arthropoda; class Insecta; order Lepidoptera; family Papilionidae; genus Lamproptera; species Lamproptera curius. The sequence continues at coordinate 1,479,868 of JAGSMT010000038.1, forward strand.
GAAGCAGAAATAGGCACCGCGGTGGACACACCCAGACCCGGTGGTCTCCTGTAAAAAGGGGATCTACCTATCTTCATCTCTTTGGTCTTTGGTCCTTAAGAACAACTGCCAATAAAATGTTTCACAGTTTGGCAGACTCTATGGTGGCACTACTTTATATCGTTCGTCATGAATGCTCTTGATACTGAGACTGACATGATTCACCTTACTAACAGACAGAATCCCAATTTTGTTTATCAAGTTGTTTTTTTCAATAGTCAAAATCCCTTCGTCATTCATAAAAAGACATTAAAAGAGTAATGTTATTTCAAGTTTACATATGTACTCTTACCGTATATAAATTACTAACACCACAAGTCCATGGACACAACTAAAAAGTATAAAAGGAAATTTTAGTAAGCGAGAACGAAATGCCTGTAGACTAGCGCTAAATTAATCGTATTACAGAAAATATAAGTATATAAAGAAAAAGGGTCAACCGTTGAAAGTTTTAACAAAAATAAACGCAAAAAGGTGGCGTAGAAAGGTCTCTTTTAGGTATAATCCCATTTAGTAATTGGATTTGAATTGCACGCGGTCTTTTTCATCGCTTCACGCGGGTTGAATTTTTTTCAATGGTGAAATTTCATTTGGGAAATGCAACGAAAACAAAGGTGGAGCCAAAAAGAGAGAATAGTTATATCTTTGCAGATTTAAAGCTCTTTAAAGCTGAAATTCAAAAGGCTCTTGATTTTATCATGACCTACGAAATAGAAACAAATGAAAGCAGTTCATTTATATGCATATTGAATCGGCGCTTGAAACTTCATTACTTAACCGAATGCAAAATGGTTAACTGCAAAGTAAAAAGTGACACCGTGCCCTTGTGTAATTAGCCAAAGACTTTACAAAGAGTATAAAATTTTTTATAAAATCTAACAAATATAAGAAATTTAAAATTATTATCCTTTACATCGAATAATAAAAAATAACGAAAAACACAGTTTTTTTTATATATCCAATAATATAGTTTTATACACGCGGACTTTCTTGGAGTCTTTTTTTTTGTCTTTTTTTACTTTAATTTAAGAAGTAGAACTACGAAAAACGTAGTTTAAGTCCATCTCTTAGTTTCAGTTTATCGCTTAGCCAGTGTTGGCAATTTATTCTCGCAAGATTGCGACTTTGACGCTATTATTTTATCTATTCCTTAAATATTTATAAAAGTATTGTTAATTATTACTATCAATAAATCCAGAAATGAATAATGACATTCGAAGCAGTAATAGTAGAGCTACGAGTTAGACGTATAATATAGGCTAGAGGCTAAAGATATTCGGCAGCTTTTTACAGGGGGTCGTCTGGGGCGGTCCACCGCGGTGACAATTTCTGCTGCAAATTAATAGCGTGAAAACACTATCGTCTTCCAGTTTAAAGCTTATTTACTGTGTTGACGAAACGTAAGATCATAGGTTTCACGGTAAGCAGCGCGTTTGTTATACCTCTGGTATTGCCAATGTCTTTTCATCAGGTGGGTTATCTGCACGTCTGTCTTCGTTAGCAAAAAAAAATTATAATTAAAAACCAAATTGACAAGACTTTTTTTTTGTATGTAAAAGTGCTACTGTGCCTATTCTACGCAAGCGTATGTGAAAACACTACTGTGTTCCGTTGAAGGAGCACCGATAAATTGATTACTGTAAACTAGACTTAACATCCTATGTCTCACAGGTAGCCAGCCGTTCGTGATACAGTATTGCCAATGTCTAAGTAGTTTGACCTTTCCATCAGGTGGCCCGACTGCTCGTCTGCCTGCGTCGGCAATAAAAAAAAATAAAAAAATCTAAAACGATTCATATGCTACTTTACTTAATTAACAAAGAGCAGTCAGTGAACAATAAATTAAATTTAAAGTAACTCAAGCTTCTTATGCAACAAGTGAGATTGATATGTATTTCTAGCTAGTTTCTCCATGGCTAAAGCTACACTCGTTAATCAATAACTTTCAAGTAGAAAGACAAAGAACATAACGAGCTCTATTCTAGTTCTGATTTTTATTAGAGACTGAATCAGAATCGGAAAATGCTTCATTGTATAAAAATTAGGTTACCTTATTTAGTTATCGTAATAGTGTTCTGACAGAAACTTCGCTATAGAATGATCCTTTAGCAATGTTCTATTTACATATTTGATAGCTTAACTTTAATCCAAGTGTATTAAAATAAATGAAGCGGGTTATTTTAGCAATTTTTCAAAAATAATTGAATTTTTAAAGGTTTCTTTTAAATTTGATAGAAACATAAAAGGACATAAAAAACCACCTCCGTTTCCTAGCGGGCCTTGAGTTAAAAACTGGAGGTCATGGGTTCCAATTCCGCGAAGATTTCAAATTTCAATATTAACAAACAATGTTAAATTTATACAATTGTCTATTTTGAATTATTGTTTAATTAATATGAGTGTTATAATTATTTTCTGGTTGGTTAGGCCAATATGGGCCGATCACCCGATTGTGTGAAAAGTTGGATGATTCATGTGTCGGACAGGCATGTAAAAAGTCGATCTTGATTGTCAAGACCATCTTTAGCAGTCGTTATAGCATGTCAGATCCTTCAAATTTACTGACAACTAATTGCTTAGAATGCATTGTACCTTTTGGGTTGTAGGGGTCAGATGTCGGCGTAAAAACTGTTCTTCAGGTAAATCACGATGGATTAGATGCCGATCCCATGATATTTTGGGAAAATGGCTAGTTGAAAGATTGAGATAGTAAAAATACATAAACTCAGTCAGAAGTAATAGGTCAAATCAAGCACACTAATTTATAGTATCAAAAGTTTGCTTTTTTCACGTTTAATAGATAAAACTCGGTTACAACATCTTCGGTTTTATGTGTGTCAGTAGTCTGATAATTTTACTATATACCTTTTTTTTTATGGCATACGCAGGCAGACGAGCAGTCTGGCCACCTGATGGGAAGTGGTCACCGACACCTATAGACGTTGACAATACCAGTGGTATCGCCGACGCGTTGCCTACCGTGAGACATAGGGTGTTAAGTCTTGTTTACCCAGTAAATACGCTGGCTACGGTGCCCTTCAAACCGGAACGCAGTAATGTTTGCACACTACTGCTTCGCGGCAGAAATAGGCACCGCGGTGGTACCCACCCAGACGGTCTTCAGTAAACAGGGGACCTACCACCGGTAGGTAAATACCTGTTTTATGATCGATGGTAGTTATGTTTTATACCATTATTACTACTACTGTATTTCATTACAAATTTGTAATATATCTGCGATAACTAATTGACTTATTGATTAACATCTCAATTTTACCATTGACAAAAATGTTTCCATGTAAAAAATATTTCATTTTTCCGCATATGCCTCTATATTTATTCTTATAAAACATCAAAAATATATATGGTAAATATTCAAACTAATATTACAATATTTTCTCATAATGGCCCTAAAGTATTTATTCCCTTATTATTGTCGATTCGATGGTAATTCGGTCCGGTTTTTTCTCCCATTTCATAGCTTTATTTAATTATGCGAGTCTTGTCAAGCGATATACACATCAGTACACAATATACGGCCTTCCGTACATTTTGTTTTGCACTCGTTTATACACGAGTAAACAAATTTAATAGGCTTTATTTAAAACCATGCCAACATCATAAAAATGTACTTACCTATTTCGCTCCATGTTTGAGTTTCATTATAAGTGCTAATGCAATTTACTATTTGTTGTATAACTTTTTTTTAAACTTAAATTATTTCACAAAAATATACAAAAATTTGTGAATGCGATTATTTATACAAGTAATCTACATCATCACACATGTATTTATCATTATTATTGTCATATCTCAGCTTGTTAGAGTCTGGTGAACATAGGGCTCGTATGATCCTTAGCCACTTCATTTTGCCGATTTCTGGCAACCTAGCAAAATATGTTACTTCTTCTATTGGGGTCTCAGTTTAAACTGCGATGTCAATGATGATCTTTTAAAATATTTTGTTCTCAACGAATGTTGCTTACATAAATTCACTTACTTAAACAACAACCGTAAACAATATCCGTTAGTACTATTAACATAGCCAATGATTTCTTTACTTTACGTTATTATATAAACATATCGTTGATGAGGTAATAAATCACATAGAATGAATTTAGACTTTAATAATTTATTCTGTTTTCAGTTTTAAGCTTTTTTGTAGTTTAATCTGATCATATCTGTCGTTTCATCGTGTAAAGCAATCTCCAATTTCACAGTTACTGGGCACGAATTATTTTTTATTTTAAAATCTGTAAAATTCGCTTTCGATAATCTTTATCTCTTATTATCTTATGAACGCATAAATTTATTCTTTGCTTCTATGGTTTTTAACGTTTGAATTATGCAGTAATTTCGCTAAATGACTGTGCCTAATGCAAACAGAAATGCAAAAAAAAGCTTTTACAAAAAAATTTCCGACTTCTGACAGCATATATATTTTACACAATATAAGCAGATAACCATGTTCTCGCCGTACTAAATTGCGTCGCGTTTTCTGCCACCGCATTTGAAATCTCTGATAACTTTTTCCTAAAACTTGGTCCGAAAACCCCGTAATGGAGAAGGCGTGCATTGGGGGAGGCCTATGTCCAGCAGTGGTCTAACACGGGCTGATGGTGATGATGATGATGGTGATTATAAATTTCAAGGTATACATTTCACCAAAATTTTGTCTATGGCGCGTTTTATGTACTTAGAATGAATAAAAAAATGCAATACTTTTTAGACGAACTTAAATTGTCTTATCTTAAATAAGTTTTGAATGAATGTATGTATGTGTTTTGAAACTGATCGCAATTTGTAAAAATGTTTACATAAATTTTAACACGTATATCATACATTAAACGTATTTCCTTTGATTATATATTATTATATTACTTATTACAACATTAAAATGTGGTGGCGCAATGGAAAGCTAATATCTATCATTTAAAAATAAATAAGTAAAATAATTATGACTAAAAAGAATCTCCTATTGTAGTTTTCCTTTTTTGTATCAAACGCACACTGTTAATTAGTTTTATATTTATTATATATGCATGTATGTTTATTCGATTCATTTCGAATTGATTATATTTTGGTAAGATAAGAATAATCTTATCACACCAAAATAAAAACAAAAACTATAAAGTTTATTGTCAGTTTAATTTTATACTTTTTGCGATAACTACTTGTCTCTTAATTTGCTTTGGTTTTATCGGTATAATGTTAAAGGTTAACTTTTGTTGCATACAATAACAAAGAGGTCATAAGAGAGGTTTGTCTACTGCGGTGCCAATGGATAATAATACTGTTAAAAATAATATTGCTGAGTTTTTTGCGCCGGGTATTGTCAGGACAGAAGATTCCATTTCCGAACCAGTGGTAGTTTATTTGACAATCAATAAGAGAGTGCGATGATTCTATATGGAATTAAGATATTTTTGCAATGACTTTGTCTTTGACTTTGAAATCGTTTTGAAGCCAAGAATATATTTTTTAATTGATTTTTTTTTAAAAGAATTGGTGCCCAGTTCTTTTTGAAGTTATACTTCTTTAGGCGCGTTATGAAAAAATGATGAGAGTGAAATTTTAAGATGCGCGCACCTGTGACAAAATTAACAGTTTATAATGAAAACGGTGAAATGGACCTTATTACATAGTGATAAGGTTGATTTTTATGTAGTAATAATGGAGTTGTCGTTTTTATTTGCGATAGTTGTTGCATAATGTGCTCTATGAGTTAGGATTAAGGTTCGTTTTGGTTGCGTTTATTTTTGAAGTTATTCTTCTATAGGCGCGTTATGAAAAATGATGAGAGTGAAATTTTAAGATGCGCAGCACCACCTGACACAAAATTAACAGTATGAAGCCGTCTGCTTAATATATATATATTATTTTATTAATTATATATTATTATATTATTTTTGAGTTTATTACAAAATAATTAGCGTCTTAAAGGTAAAGTTTGCAGTCAGTGAATATCAGATGAAAATATTTTTTTCTTATACAAATAGATAAAATTGGATTGTCTGTATAGAAAATAATCGTTTTTACATTATCACATTAAGACATACATATAACCGATACATGTAACAAAACACATTTTTTTTTAATTTTGTCTGTCTGTTCAACAGATTACAGCAAGCCATTACAAGCATAATCTATGGTATGGCTTGTCCAATCTTGACGGGACTTTATTTAGAAGATGATGAATATAATTATGTGACTGGGAGCAACTTGTGCTTTGTTTTTTTAATTACAGATTTTATTTTATTTTATCTGCCTCTGTAGCCTAGTGGTATTGGCGTTTGCTTTAGAAACCGGAGGTCGTGGGTTCGAATCCTGCGGGGACTCAACAAATTTTCTTTGTTGTTTCCTAGTTGGTTAGGACAGTTTGGGCAGATCACCCAATTGTCTGAAAAGTAAGATGAGTATGATATGCGCGGATGGGCATGTATAACTGAGCGATCCATTCCCACCAAGCCCGATTGACTAGCGTGGTGGGATAGTCCAAAACCCTAATGGATAGGGTGTATTAGGGACAGTGCCTATGTCCAGCAGTGGACTATCAAAGGCTGATGTATGATGATGATTGTAATTTATATTTATCACGCGAATGAAGTCACGGTATTTACTTTATCTAGTTAATTATAAATAAAATGTGTTGTCGGACAATGGCAACACATAGACTCTAAAATAATGCAACTACTTTTATTAAAAATTTCATTGTATTTGTTGTTAACACTATAAATTATATTGTTATAATTTTATTATATCATTTATGATATATGAAACTAAATACTATCAACAAAATAAAAAAAAACATTAAATTTATATTAATTAAATTTAATACTTTTGAAATAACTTGTCTTTAATTTCTTTGGTTTATGGGTTAAATTTAAGTTACTTTTGTTGCTATTTCAATCAAAGAGGTCATAAAGAGGGTTTGTTATGCAAGAGTGCTCTGGATAAAATACTTTAAATACAACATTGTAGTTTTGCCCAGTATTCAGAAAGCTCTTTCGAACACAGTATGTTTATTGACAATCAAAAGACGTGATGATTCATAGAATTAAATGTTTTGAACTGTTTTGACTTTGAAAATCGTTTGAGCAAGAATGATTTTTAATTCTATTATTTGAAAGATTGAGTCAGTTCTTTTATGGATATTAAATATTACGTCTTAATAAGTTTTCAATCAGTAGAAATCGATGAAAATATTTTTCTTACAAATAGATAAATTGACTTGTCTGTATAGAAAGATAACGTTTTACATTATGCATATAGAAGACATCATATAACTGATCATATACAAACACATTTTCACATTTCTGTCATGTTCCAGTTACGATCAAGCCTCACATAATCATGAAGACATACCCATCATTACGGGACTTTTGAAGATGACGAATATATATGCTGACGACAACGTGCTTTGTTTGTTAATTCAGATTTATTTATTTACTCCTCCGACCTAGTGGTATTGCATCTTACTTTTAGAAACCAGGAGTGGGTTCGAATCTGCAGGACCACAAATTTTCTTGTTACCTAGTTGTTAGGACAGTTAGGAGATACAATGTCAAAGTAAGATGATCCATTGCTCGATGGAGTCCTAGGCGGTCGACCCACAACCTTGACCAGCGTGGTGGATACGTCAAAACCTAATAGGTGTCATAGCACGCTATGTCCAGCAGTGGACATCGAGCTGATATAGCATAGGCTACGAGTTTTATCAGTTGTCTATGTATTAGCCAAATATAAAAATTTTCATTTGAATAACCATTATGCGATCTGGAGCAGCGGTAAGTGGTGGTAATTGGTGAGATGGTAAAGGACCATTATAAGTATTAATAAATATGACTGATTTACAGAAAAGTAGATTCTATTAAGACAATGTAACCCCTATATATATATAACTAAAACCTTTAATATTTTAAAGCTCGTAAATTTTTAATATGTTATAACTGAATCAATTAGATAAATAAAATCAGGCGTCTTGTAAACAACTTTTAAACAAGTAAGCAAAAAATATGGTAATCTCAATTTTTCAAAGCTTTTGTTCGCTTAATATAATTTTGTTATTCTTATAAGTGGACGCTTCTATATAAAAAAGTAATTTAACACGAAAGTTAAAATCAAAGCACAAAGGGCCTGACCATTATTTTTAATCAGATTGCTTTTTTGCTTAAACCAAAAAGAATTTGTTTTTGATTGTACATTTTTATCAAACTGTATTAAATACTAAAATGATTTTTTTATTTTTATTGCGATTCATTTGATCAAATTATTAAAAATACAATTATTGTTTATTGATATATAGTTTAGTATTAAATATTTTGTAGCTTATACAAAAATATACTAACGACGCTGGCGCAATAAAGCCAATCAATAAGCTTTGGTGCGCTTAGAAATGTAAATAATTAATAAAATAATTACTAATAAAACAACATCAAAATCTAAAAACAGTATATCAAAAATCATGTAAAAACTAGTTTCTAACGTTCGATCTGTATATTTAATAACAAAATCGTATCATAATTAATTAAAAATATTAATTAATGACTATACGAAAAGTGGGATCTAGTTTACTTAGTAATTTCACTAGAACTAAAAAAATTATGGCTGATGAAAATAGACCGACAAAAACATAAAAAAACTCAATATACTTAATTTATTCATTAAACCTGCTGCAATGTCTACAGACATATTGATCTACTTGGCTTTACAACGATTGTGTCTTCGTCATAAGCAAGAAAGCTCAAAAGCCGTATCAGATGAACATGAAAGCATTGACGTAAAGTAACTTAGTTCTCTTTGTGCTAATATACAGCACAGTCGATAACAAAAGTGAACACTATTATATATTTATTATTGATGTGAGATTGCAGTATATTTCTAGTTGCTTTATTAAAAATGCGTTCTGATTGACATTTACACTTCTTTCATCGTTAGAAGCCTATATCCGTCTACTGGACATAAGCCTTTTTCAATGAACGCCTCGGCCAGTACCAAGGGATCGTCCCCTTGGTACTCGGCTACTCCACGGAGATCGACATCCCACCTGATCAGGGGCCGACGATGGTTGGGTCTTTCCGAACGCGGCCTCCACTCCAGAACTTAGTTGGCCCATCGACCATTGGTGCTTCTGACTACGTGACCGGTCCCCTGCCACTTCAACGAGCTAATCGTTTACATTACGTCGGTAACATTAGTTCTTTGCATGATTAATTCATTTCAAATATTGTTTGATAAAAACTACGACCATGGCGCGTTGCATTACACTTTTTAGTAAAAGTTGTACTCACCATGTTTTATATAAAAACACGTTCAAGCACTCAAACAAAAAGTACAGTTCTTTAAAATTTATATATTAGTAATAAACAATTCATGCATTATAATTCAACCCAAACAAGCTAGTAGTCTGTTTACTGGATTCCCTGTTTTTATAATCAGTTTAACCCCTATTCAGACAACAGCCTCGTGTTGACTTTACTGGAGTTTCGCTAGTGGAAGGACGTTTACAACGCAGCCTGCTCCCAACTTATCCCAACTTTAATTAATTACCTTCTTTATACACTGGGAGTAAGTTTGTGTCGCGCTCGTGTGTTGCTTTTAAGTTATCTCGGATTACTTTGCTTTGACTTTGCGGGAAGAAATTGGCCAAGCCATGCCCTTTCTTAACTCTGCATGTTATTGTTTATCTTTAAGTTATGTAAAACTTAGCATGTACTATTTTGTTAAAACGTTTGTTTTGCACTTAAATAGTTGTTTTAAAAATAAGAACTTAATGAATGTAACGATAATAAATCATTTAACTTGGTTGAACAGTAATGTATACAAGTACTGGTCACTTGAAGACGTTTTTCTCAGGCACTGTGAAAAAACGTCTTCAAGGGACCAGCTCTCTATATCTATCGATCTAGCTCTGAATAAGTATATAAAATTACCATTTTTATTGATTTATATTTAATATATTTTAAGGTAATTTTCCATATAGTAATTTAGTAACTCAATCTTGTGTAAGTATTTAGGAATATCCAAAACTGTGAATGAACGTATAACGTGGAATTATTCGCGTTAATAACTGTGGTTAAAAAACAATTTTTAGAAAGAAAAACGCTTAACGGTTTAAACATTTTTCTTCCTGGTTAATAACCGAGTTATCATTGGGTCAGGAAAAAATAATAAGAAAATATCCAACTTAAAAGAGACGGAGCAAAATTAAACATTACGAAGAAACTTGACATAATAAATAACACTGGCATCAGACCCTTAAAGGAAATTGATAATCGTTTTGGTGGTAACAGTAAACAATAGCCTGTTAACTGTCTACTTTATGCGACATTGGCATATTGCCAAAAACACAGTTCATTTTATTTACTTCCATTGTAAGCGAGATCTGCATAACAATCAAATTTTGTATTTGTAAAAACCAATAGACCACAGAAAGATTATGTGAGTGTAAGATCAATACAAAATATATTTTTTTAATACTAAAAGGTATCTTTGTGTTTTAACCCTTTAATTATAAAATAAAACATATATAAACATGTACTTTGATAGCGATATTTTATTTTAAAATATACACAAAATGTTTTGCCTTATCCTTAATGCCAAATTGCTTGAAAAGCTTCATTTTGGAAACGCATGTAATTAATAAAAACTAAATTTACTCTCAAATTTAATAGGTACACAAAATCAAACAAGATCAATGTGACTAAGACCGTATTAACTTTTATCAGCTTCCACAACTATACAAAATAACTCTGAATCAAAGCCTGTTTTACTATATCGTCAAATGACTGCAGCATCACACTTCAACTTCGATTCGATTTATGCAACCTTACAAATAATTTATATCGGCACAGGTCAATATAAAGGCATTACAGATATTAGCGAAGGATTATCAAGAGATAGCGATAAAAGAAACCCACGTACAAGCTTATAGCCGGTGAAAACGAAACATGATTGACACCTACGTTGCAGCGAGTATTACTTACATTTGAAACGGTTTAACAGCTATGACGTTAATATCTTTATACATATTACTTTGCACATCCTGATATAACAGTAAAGCCATTAGCACAGGATAATGACTACATCAGCAGCCTGTGATAGTCCACTGCTCAACATAGGCCTCTCTAATACACCCCTATCCAATGCGGGTTGGTGGGTGAACCGACTTTTTACATGCCCATCCGACGCGTGTATCATCTTACTTTTCAGGCAATTGGATGATCAGCCCAAATTGCCCTAACCAACAAGGAAACCACAATGAGAAATTTGTTGAGTCCCCGCAAGATACGAACCAACGACCTCCGGTTTTTTAAGCATACGCCCATACCACTAGGCTACGGAGGTTGTTAGTTTCAGTCAGTGATAATAACTAGAAAGCAAGAAATCTAAGTCCTTGACACGACAGAGCGTCGCGATTGTCTGCGCCTGTCAGCGGTGTTAATTGGTCCGGATCGAAATGTCCCGTGCACTGCTGTGAACGGATTTGAATCGTGTCCGTATTACTGTACGATCCTTACTTTGACAGCGAAATATTGTCTATATCAGTTCGCTTGTTGAAGATAAAACTTCATCGACATCGTCACATACACTAATACCTATTAATTGATGAAAGGCACATTTTTGCGACGTGTACCGACTTCAAGAAACATTTGTATTTGTACGTTAAAGAGAACGAACGAAAACAAAGGTGGAGCTAAAAAGCTAAATGAGAATAGTAATTTTTTTGCTGTTTTGAAGCTCTTTAAAGCTGAATTTAAAAAGGGTCTTCGTTTTATCACGACCTGCGAAATAGAAACAAATAAGGGAGATTCATTTATATTTTGAGATCGACGCTTGAAAATTCTGTACTCAAAGAATCGAATGCAAAACAGTTAAACGTAAAGTAAATAGTGAAACCACCGTGCCCACATGTAATTAGTCTTTGCTTTAATACAATTATCTTTAATTAATAAAGAGAAGTAAGTGAGAAGTAAATCGAAATATTAAAAAAAAAATCAAAAAAATATTAAGTTTCTTATGTGACAAGTGAAGTTAATCAATGTATATCTAAGCTACTTTCTTCGTATGGCTAAGCATACACTCAGTTAATGAAGTAAGCTTATACAAAAAAGAATAAGAACATAATGAGCTCCATTCTAGTTCTGATTTTTATTAGAAACTGAATCAGAATCGGAAAATGCTTCATTGAATAAAAATCGGGTTACCTCATTTAGATATCGTGACAGTAAAAGTATTATGTTAGAACCTCGGTTATTGAATGATTCCTTAGTTTCAAGTTTAAGTTTAAATATATTAAATAAATATAAAGTGCGTTTCTTGCACTTGCCAAAAATTTTTCGTGTCATTTTTAAGATATTGATAGTACACAAACTTATAAAATAAAGGATTTATAATATCAAATCAAACACCTAATATTTAATATTATCTAAAATTTTCATTTATGACATTCAATAGTATATTTATTTATTGTTGCTATTCTGTAGTACACACTAGGGTACTTTTGTACCACTCAGTACAAAGATATGTGTCGTGTGTTCATGAGAAGTGTGAATCCCTTCCTGTCTGGTGCCTAGTGCTTCGCATCCTGCCAACTCAACCCCAGAGTGAGCAACACTCAGCATCAACGGTACCTAGCCACGTGCTGCACCGGCCGGCCCCATCTCCTTCTTCCGCTTGACCACGATGTGAAAATTATCATTGCGATGTTGTAGTATGTACACCAAAGATTTCCATTTTTGTTTAGTTTTTGGTTTTGATTACTTGGTAATATAATCGGGATTCAGTTACAGCGAATCCACGGTTCAAAATTGCTAATGGTGTTCCGCCAGAGTATGCGGAAAATAGATCTCAGGCATATGTTGACGAACACTTGCAGGTCGGTTATGATTAGGCTGAACTCGAATTTCGACAGTTATTTGACGTCACATTTACGTAGTGATTTTATTTCAATTAGAGATCTGGTGAAGAAAACGAAATCAATGCTATATCGCCTGCGTAATTGAGGTCATCCCATTGTCTACGTCCATTCCCGTGGGGCCCTTGGTTTGTTCAATTTCATGATTTGGTCACAATATGGAAGGAGTGGGCAGCTCTGTCTGACCCTCAGTCAAGGGAGTTTTTCCCGTAGATTTGGTCGGCACTTTTTTCAAACAACTACTATATTAGAATTGTTATTTTTTTATAGATAAAAATATTTTTGTTTCACGATACCTTTGCAGTTTCACGATACCCAGAACCCTTAGTTTATTTTATTATAAACCAATAGCAATTAAAAAAAATTTACAAAAAAAAACAAAAAATTTGCTGGGTTCGAATATAATTTAATTTTAAGGGAAATTAGAGACCAACCACGTTTCCAAAGATATAAAAACAAAAAAACGAAAGGGGAAGAAGAAGTTGTGGCCACGCCCGCTCTTCCCCTAGTGATGTTCCCACACCAATGTTTAGTTTTTATTTCGATGGCTCATCATCAGCCTGTGATAGTCCACTGCGGACCTAAACACCCCTATCCATTAGAGGGTTACCGATCCCGTGGTCCAATGCGGATTGGTGGGTGGACCATTTTTCATGCCCTCCGACGCATGGGGATCGGAAAATTGTCTAACCAACAAAACAACAATCAAAATTTTTTGAGTTCCCGCGTTCGAACCCCGACCCGGTTTCTGCCCACGCCATACCACAGGCTCGGAGAGTTTGTTTTTAAATTTAAAAATTTTATTAAATTATAACGAAAAAAAAGGGTTTAAATTTAATTTTGCCGAAAACCTTTAAATATTTTAAAAAAGAAAAACCAAGATTTTTTTGTCCCGGAGCATTAATTTGATTTTTCCCCGTTTTCCTACTCTTTCAATATCCCTAAGGAAATTTTTAACTAATAAATTTGTCTTTTATCCCAAAAATTTAGGTTTAATTTTTAAAATATAAAGCAAAATTTCATGTTATTTCGGTCCCGGTTTTTTAAATTTTGTTTATTCATTTAACCTTTAAAGTCACTGTTTTCAAGGTTTTCCCATTGTTTTAACTTTTTAATGTTTTAAAAAAAAATTATTTTTAAAGTTCAAAAAATTTAAAATTTAAATTTTTTTGTCCTTTAGTTTTTAGTATTTTAAAATTTAATCGTATTTTAACATTGCATTCAAAACAATTTTTTTGTTTTTTCAAGGAATTTTATTATTGGTTTTAATTAAAATTTTTATTAAATATTTTATTACAGGGTTCAAAAATTTAAATTTAAATTTTATTGTTTTTAAACTATTTTACCGAAAAAAAAATGTAAACAAAATATGCATTAATTCAAAATTAATATTTTGTTTTACCAGGTAATTTATTTTACTGAAATTTAATAAAAATTTAAAGGGCAAACCTTCACAAAAAAAGGCCCTTTCAAAGCCCGATTTTTGGAACAAATCTTGACAAAGGGTCGGTTAATAATATAGTAATGAAAGCAAAAACAGGCCGAATTAACGTTTAATCGAAAGTTATGCGAAATCGCAAACTTTGGTGATATTTGTAATACGTCAAAAATATATTTGCGAGAACACTCTTGTTCTAGCGGGTATCAAGAAGGTCCTTTTCCGAAACAGTGGTAGCGTTTTTGACAATCAATACGGAAGAAAGAATTTTCATTTGTGTAATTCTGTTCGTAATCTTTTATTAGGGCTTATAAGTAATAGTAATAAATATTTCTGAAAATTGATTTACTCAAACTTATGTTACGTTTCAAAACAAAATTTCCCAGACGTCGAAACCCAACAGTGGGTTGTTTGGATCGACCGGACAAGCCGCCGTCCCCTCTACCTGGCCTCCGCCCAAACCCACCCGGGCCCCGCCCGCCCCCGCACCTAAAAGGCAGAAAAGGAAGACGTCGTGCGCCGGCGTCGGATGCAAGTGTAGTTCGGTGAGCAACAGGCACGCAATCAGCGTACGCGCCTGAGCGCAGATACTTGTACATCGGGGTCCTTTTCGATTTTCCTGTTCACGGGGCTGTTGAGAGTAGGGACCTTAACTTTAGTTACTATTGCCGCATCGCGGGAGTTTATTAACCCACCACCCATGTTGTAGTTTTACTATCCTTTAAGCAGTTTGCGTTAAGCAACTTGGGATATAGCGCCCTGTAGCGCAGCTTTCCGGCCGTTGGGTTTACACCTCCTTGCTACTAAGGGGAGGAGACAAACGTTACCGGGGAATTTTGCTTAAATCAATTTCAAACCAATAAAATTGAACTAAAAAGTTGCACCTTATAAACCGGCAGAAGGTATAGGCCCAAAATAGGGCCCAAAAAAAAACACCAAAAGGTGTCGGGATGCCATTCCGCCCCAAACAAAACGAAGCTATCATTCAAACCAAGAAGGGCAAAAAATCTAGATGGGACCTTTGATCAAAAGTCAGAAAATTAATCCGAAAACTCCTCTAAAACTCCCCTAACATCCGACTCCAGGGAATTCAGGTCGAGGCAGACTTGATCCAAAAAGAAAATTATGGGACCCTAAATCCAATCGCGCAAGAAGAAGCAAAATGGGTGTTTCGTTATCCAACCACGGGTTTATGGTTGGGGCGAAATGTTGGGCAGCTTCGGCCCGCCACATCATTACTCGAACCAGCCCCCGTCGCCTCACGGAATCATTCGGCTGTCCCGCCACCGCCCTTCATTTACCCCATGCCACGCAAACACGCCCCGCTCCCGGCAAGCCCGTCTCCTTATGACAAAAAACGCCACCAACAATTTAAAGGCGGACTCGGTCAGCTCTTAACCGTTTAAATTTCCGAAATTCCTATGGAATCAAAGGCATGGGGGTGCAAGCGCCCGTGCGTCACCAAGTACTTGCTCGAAAGCGGTACTATTATCACACATTCGCGCTCCTGGAAGGTGCGTTCCGGACATTGGTTAAAGGCTGCCGAAGAAAATCCCAACCCGGAGATCTTGCTTCATCGTCGGAGAACATCCTAATCTATTCTGCACCGGTGCCATCCCGGACAAAAAAAGCCAAAATGCTCCTTTCGACGCTCAAACGCTCTGTAGAGGAAAAAATCCGATTAAAGCATATCTGCGACATTGGTCATTTTTTTAAGCCGCACTCCGCCTCCCGGGCGGTCACAACTGCCAATCTTCGGCCACACGGCCCGCAAGGACGCACGACCTGTTGGGTTGTACCTGGGGGACCATGGCACCCCAGACGCCCTCGACCTCGGGACAGAGGTCCTTGCCAATTGAAACCGCCCATGCTCTGCCAAAGTCCAGGCACCGGCCCTACCTTGCCCCCCAAACGTAGGCCCCACCTTCCACCATCCCCTGGCGCCCACCGCCTCCCCAACTCCTTTCCGCCCCTCCGGCCTGCTCCGGCGTGGCAAATACCACGCCCGCGTAGGCCCTCCCATGCCACGTCAACAACCAGCCTCGCAACCTGCCCGAGCGCTCCCGCAACCCCCGCGCCCAACAAGGCTGGCCCCACAAGGTGCCAAAAGCAGCACTGGGACCAACAAGGGCATTAGTCAATACGGTTGTTTGCCGAAGTAACAGGTTGACCGAATTAGATGCCACCAGGCAACACCGCCCCTTAGCCTCCGGGAAACTTAATTCAACATTCGTGGGAACAAATGGATAATAACATACGTAAACAACGGCCCGGGACGCGAAAAGCCCCGGGAAATTTAGTATTTTTAACGCAAACGGTCTCGCGGACAAAACCGAAAAACAGAATTTACGCAAACGGTCAACCTGCTACTATCGGGAAATTTTCAAACCTAGCGACCCGTCAAAGGCCCTAACTACAACATCATAAGGAATGATAGAATCGGCGTTCGCACGGCGGATATTATTTACTATTCACGCCTGCTGAATCGACCTCCGTCAAACAAAGCATCTAGAAGCCTTGATCCCTGGGTAATTTAACCGCCGATTACAATAGCCGGATTTTACCGTAGAGACATCACATCGAACAATCCAATTCGAGACGTAATTTCCCAGGAAGCCGTCATTTTGGCCAGGATCCCAAGGAAGAAAGGGCAAAAACCCCGGGGTTTAGCCCGAGAATTATACATTTTAAACCTGTGGTGTCCGAATGGGGCCCCCCACGTGGTGGCCCAAAACGGATGTGCGATTTGCACTTCAAAATGCAACGGCCGACAAAGGGTAGAACACCAACCTCAGACTACCTTCCCGTCTCTAAAGTGGGGCCTCCCAACCATAAATACAAAACTAAAAGCTAAAGCTAAAGTTACAAAGCAGACCCCAGTCACCCCATTTAGACACCATTCCAAACGTCCCACATTCAAAGGCCTCAAAGGCGGCAGCCATCCACCATCCCGCCACCACCCAACCCCAAAGTCCAAAGCTTTGTTGTCTGGCCGACAGTCTCGAGGCCAATGTCGCCAGCTCACAAGGTGAGCTTGCTCATCTCCGCAAGGTAGAGAGGGGTTGACCGGACATCTACCCCACGGACGTATCCTCCCGCGGGGCGAAGCGTGTTGTCAAAAACTTAGACCACGGGGCCCGGGCACCATGGCCAAACCCGTCATTAAGATTCTTCCAACTCCCTTATAAACCTCCTTGCCCTAACTAACGCAGCTGTTTCCAAAATTTTTCCAAACACTTGGAAATAGCTGAATTATACCCCTCAAACCAGGAAACCTCCCACAACCTACCTTCCATCCATTATCTTAAACTTTGGGGAAAATCTAGAAAATTAGTTTTACCCGTTTACAAGACGTTATGCGTCTAAAGGCCCAATCCTGTCCAATTCGGCCAACAAACACTTACAAATCGGGGCATCACGGACACAAAACCTGTTAGGAGCCACAAGGAGCGCTTTTCCCGGTGGCGAAGGCGTTCGACAAAGATGGCACGAGGGCTTATAACAAGTTTAAGTCCGGGAGTCCTGTTCATCTTGAGACTTTTCAAAGCAACGTTCAGATCCTTTTGGGACGAAATCCAACCGACCCGTGTAGCCGGAGTTCCACAAGGCCTGTATTAGGTCCGTTCTTTCGTTTACCAACGAATCCCTAATTACATAAGTACCCCTGTTCGCAGACGATCGATTTACGCATCCATCTGTCCTTTGTTTCCAAAAGTTCCAATGACCAGGAACTTCAAATGGTTTCCCGGGTTGAGAATCAAAAAAACCATCAAAAGCGGCAGCTTGTTTAACACAGAATAAACAATCCCCCTTGATCCTACTCTAGATCCAAATTCCATGGGTGACAAAATCAAATACCTGGGGTAACACCAACAAAGCCCTCAGCTTCCCACATACCAAGTCAAAACAAGGGCACGTCCAGGTCCCTTCCTTTAATTAATCCCAAAAAAGCAAGTTATTCTTCGCAACAAGGTGTTGCTCACAAAACATGTCCGTCCCTTAGATACGCCAGTCCGGCGTTTGCTCTCTTTCCACATCCCACAAACTCAAACCCGCAAAACAGGTACATGGCAGGGCCACGAGGCATTCGGCAACCGACCGTTGGACCTGGAATTCCCTCAATTCACCAATTTTTCAACAAACCGATCCATCCCAATGAATGGTGAACCCGGCCGCCGACCTAAAAAAATTCATCCGAAACATCGCAAAACCGAAAGGCGACCGCGCCATATATTAAAGATCCGAACGACGAAAACGATCGCGGCGTAAATCGTTAAACGCACATTTTGCCCCTCAACGAGGGCAAACACAAATCGTTAGACATCGGCCGTACCAGGCCGATTCTCACCAACAAAGACGGTTCTTGTTTTGTCCTCGGCATCAGCCGATTCGCCCCCCGGCGGCCTCGAACTTTCAACGCGTAAAAAGGATCAAAAGCGATGATCGAGCCGAGTCCAGCCCTGGCACCCTCATTAATCGCTGACGGTTTAAACAAGGGCAGCCCCCGGGAGGTTCCCTTGGGGACCCTGGGCAAAACAAATTAAAGGGAAGCCTGTGCACGCAAAGTTGCAGCCCCTCGACTGCCGGGTGGTAATTTAATCCCCAACGCAAGTCATCCTAAAACGATAAAACGAAAACGTCTTAGTTTCCCAAGACTTTAAAATATTTTGACTTTTTTGACCTCTTTTCGTTTTCGACTACGAAGACCGATTTTAAAAGAGAAAGCTAACTGCGCCGTTTATTGGCATCTGCGTAACAGAGGTTCTTTCTTCACTCCTACACTCAAAAACGAAGGAAAATAACACGGCCAGAAAGTGATCATATGCAGAAAAGACTTTTTAAATTTGTTATGTCGTCGCATGGATTATCTTAATTCCGCTTGGGTTTCTAAAACGCAACCCATTAAAAACGTAGGGCGTTAAAATTTGCCAAACTAAATGGTTTTTTAATGCCAGGTGGGGAAAGTTATTCCTTCCTGCAGTGGGCATTTACGTCCCAAAAACAAGCGGTCGCGGACTTAATAAATGGGTTATTCCGCAAACGGTTCAAATTATAGGTTAGATATTTGAAAAATTGGGTATGTAATTTAAAATTTTCATAATATGATGTTAAAATTGTATTAAACGATATAATTTATTTTAAAATTCCGTGGTTTTCTTTGAATAATCAAGTTTTTTTGGACAATTGGTATTACTATTACCATTCATAAAATATTTTTAGTGTTTTAATTGACCTTAACACATTTGAATTATCAAAGCAATGCTGCTTTTATATAAAATGACTTATACTAAATCAGTGAAAACGTAAAAAGATTTTGAAGCGAAGGAGGTAATTTTTTATCCATTTATAGAATACAAAACAGATTTTTGGTGCAAATAATAATCTAATAAAACTCTTATTTCTGAATAGTCATTAATAACTATACAATTATGTTAATAAAATTCGATAATATTTATGACCTTATAAGCGATTTCACTCGCAATCATATAACAATTTATATTAATAAAAATAATACATCATTAAAACGACTTCTAACAGATTTTGTCACGCTTTTCTACATATTTAATTATATTTTAATGACATATTAGTCATGTATAATAGTTTTTTTTTTACATACGTGACTGTTTGTTATTATATTTTAGTTAATTCGTAGCGTATCTTTTAATTCATCGTCATCATCATCATCATCAGCCTGTGTCAATCCACTGCTCATGACATAGGCCTCCCCTATTGCAAACCTTCCCGTTTTTGGACAGTATCCCACCACGCTGGCCCAATGCGGGTATGTGGGTGTTTAGTAATGGGTGATATTAATGTATTTGAGGAGTGCTTTAAATTAATTTCATTACATTATTTCAAGTATTTTTTTGCGTCAAATAGTGGACAAACATCTATAGTCAAAAAAAAGAAAGTCCTAACATCTTTATTTATAATACAAGTAGGATTCAATACAGTTAGAAGTAAAAACAACGTTTTTTTCTAGTAATAATGTGTACGTAATCATTGTAGCATGAAAACTATATTATAATTTGTCTTTCTTATCAGTGAATGGGAAAACAAAGAAAAAATTAAATAACAATTCATCAGAGTGTGAACAAAACTCTTTTCTTAGAAATGATTTTGAAACGGAACAACTTCCATTATGTTTTTTACAACATTTTGTTTTTAATTTACCCCCTAAAAGTGTATAATAATTCAAGATATTTAACTTCGTGATTTTAAATGAATCACTAAAATTTTAAGGTAAAATAATTTTAGCTAAAATAGCTTAAAATTGGATTGTCATTGTAAATAAACTTAAGTAAGATAAGATAAAGTTGTTATGACGTGTTCATTTAAACGAAATATCGTGTATCATGTTTTGTACTCATAGAATGAAAAAATATTAAACGCATTTACTTTTATGTAAACTTACACGGTTTTTAATAAGTTTTGAACATGTCTTAATGCAATATTTAAAAGTGTTTATATTTAAACGGTTTTTGTTGATTGTACCTAAATCTCATTGTTGTTCTTGACACCAAAATGGACTGGACCTGACAGATAAAATCCTAATTTTGTTTATCAAGCAGCTGATTAATAGTCAAAATTTAGTAGACACTTAGAAAACATGATAATATAACGCAGTTTTCGTATATAAATTACTAACACCACAAGGCCACAAGACTATGAAAACAACTAAATAGTGTATTAATTTATTTTAATAAACCAGAACCAAACATAATTATGATTTATTTAGCTAGTTTAAAGCTTACAGAAAATATAAGCATATAAAGCAAAAGGGTCAACCATTGAAAGTTTAAACAAAAATAAACACAAAAAGGTGGCGTAAAAAGGACTTTTTAAGTAAAATCCCATTTAGTAATTGGATTTGAATTATCGCTTTTTCGTCGCTTCGTACGGGTTAAATCTTTTTTTCAATGGCGAAATTTCATTTCGGGAAATGCAACGAGTACAAAGGTGTAGCTAAAAAGCGAACTGAGAATAGTTATATTTTTGCAGATTTGGAGCTCTTTAAAGCCAAATTTCAAAAGTTAGGCTTTTCGTTTTATCACGACCAACGAAATAGAAACAAATGAGAGGATTTAATTTATACTTTGAGATCGAAGCTTGAAAATGCTCGTGACTACCCAAAGAATTAAAAAATAATGATCACAATAGAAGCAGTTAAAGGGGAGCTACAAGTTAGACCTATAATAGCGGGTTATTTTATAAGTGTTAAATTTTTCGGGTTGGTGGCACTGGTTGGTTGGGGCAACTTATCGACATCTGTTAAAGTGAAAAGTATTAATTATAAACTGCCATTCATCATGGACCTTCATAAGAGCAACAATTGTAAATTGTAGAAAGTTACTATCAAACTGCCTCCGTAGCTTAGTGCTTTAGAATCCGGAGGGCGTGGGTTCGAATCCTGCGGGGACTCAACAAATTTTCATTGTTGTTTCCTAGTTGGTTAGGGCAATTTGGGCCGATCACCCATTTGTCTGAAAAGTAAGATGATCCATGCTTTGGATGGGCATGTAAAAAGTCGGTCCCCCCTAATAGATACGGGCGCATTAGGGGAGGCCTATGTCCAGCAGTGGACTATCAAAGGCTGATGATGTTGATGATGATTATGATGACTATCAAAATTCCTACTCTGTGAAAAATGTGTATCTTTAGTTACGACTATATTATGGCCATCATAAGCGACTTGGTGAACAAGCATCCGTTGTGACAAAATTTCGCAGCAAGTTTACTTTGTTGGTCTTAATGACCACTTTTGTCTTCAATGCGTACAGTACGTACTGTAGAGAATATTTTAGCCGTAGCATCCAGTGTTATGAGTAACGTGAAATGTCAATTCAGCGCCGTTCTCAGCAAGTGGGAACTCAACCACCTGAAAAACTTGACGAATTGTTTTAGGTTCCAAAGCCAATAAAATTCAATTTCAGCAAGAATTTAAATTCAAATATCTTTATTCAATATAGAAGTGTAACACTCGCTTATTGATTGTCAAGGACGCAACCACTGGTTTGGAATAGGATGCCTCTGACCTGAGAAGAACCGGCGAAATAAACTCAGCGGGCGAATGTACAAATAAATTTCTTATGAGCTACATACAGTTCTCATTATCATCAGCCTGTGATAGTCGACTGCTGAACATAGGACTGACTTCATACAGTTCTATAATACGTGTAAGAAATTTGAAAAAGCCTGGAGCGAGCATTCATCGTTGAGGTTATAATTTATGAATTCATTTATGTTATTATAACCTTAAATTTATTGATAGGTAAATTCTGAGCATTGACTGGGATTTTGTTGTAAAAGCGTATACATTGTCCCATAAAAGATTTATTTATTCTTTGCAGTCTAGTTGCTGGAAGAATTAAATTATGTTTGTTTCCAGTATTTATGTTATGTGCATCACAATGCCTGCGAAAATCATGTCTATTTTTCTGCAAATAAATTAGGTTTTCGGATATGTCGATGGGTCCTATGTATATGGGCCAAAATGTAAAATGACAACTTTACAGGAGAGGCTTCCAAAGTTTAAATTATTTATAATTATTGATTGATACAACCAAAGTTCACAAAATTTTGCTTGTTTGCTAAGATTACTATCCTGTATTTATAAGACCGTATTTTATAATATATGTGTCTCCCTTTTTTTTACTGCACATTGGCCCTTTTACGTAAGTTTTTGAAAAAAATATTTTTATTTAAAAACAATCTAAAAGGTCCAATTTGTCACGTTGGCCATTATACGCGTATTATGCTAAAAAGCATAAATTGAATCTTTTAATTGGTTTTACTCATAAAATTGATTAACAACTACAGTAATTGATAATTCATTAATTATAATAAAAAAACATTTCGATATTTAGATAATTAAAACACATTGACACTTATACGTATTACAATCAGCCAACGTATTAAATAAGGTTGCAGTTTGATTATTTAATAATAGAAAAAAACATACCATACTTTTATTCATTTATTGAAATGAAAATTAGGTATGTCATACATGTACAATTATGGACCCGTATTCAACGTTTTTGTATTCTCACGTGAATAAAATTAGTAACACAAAAACAAGTATTAAGAAAATTCTAAGGTACATAAGATATGAGTTCGATTTATTTATTTTAACATAATCACGTTATAATATAGTTATAAAAATTAATATGCTTACTTCACATTATTATTTTCGTAATAAAACAAAAAAAAACTTAACAAAAATTAGAACTTAACTGGCACAAACAAAAATAAAAAACCTCTGAAGTCCAATCAAGTAATAACATTTCCACAATCAACATTAACTTACTAATAAATGTAAAATCACTAATTGTCATTAGATGCTACTAAATTTTGTAATAACTGTGGTATACAGGTGGGATAATATTTTTTCTACATAAATCAAGCAAGTCTTTCTTCTTGGAAGGCTGTATTGGCAACAGTTGATCGTAACATAGTTGTAGGGTAATATCCGGTGGCCTATCGGCAATTTGTCTTCTCGTTCGCAGTGGTTGATCTAAGATTTTAATACAATTTTCAATTGTATCTTCACCTAAATCATATTTATAGTACAACACGTATGATTCGTCTCGGTTTACTCGAACCTGTTTTATTTTAGACCAAAGGACTTTATGTCCGTCTGAATTTTACTCCAATTAAATTGTGCATTTTTTGCATCTTTTTGAAGTCGTAAATCATGTTTTGATGCACATCTGTAACATTATAAGGTATTCCTTTTGTTTTCGCCCATCTAATCAACGAGCTCCATTCAGATGGTGTATAAATGTTTTTATATTTGGATGCTCTTTCAATAGTGGCGTGTATGGAGTCGCCTTCATTTTGAGTGTGACCTACTTCTAGAAATGAGTGCTTTATATTTAAATTAAAAGTTTCAGCTGCAAATATATACATAAAAAATAGTATTAGTATCCGCCGCACTTCCCTACAGTAGATTGGCATAATACATGACACTGTCGAAATAGTTAAAATATTCTAACCGAACTATCTTCACGTCAGTTAACTGTCTGATTTTCTTGACAGCATATACTGCATAGCTGAGTTTATTCGACAGTCCATTAATATCAGGACTCCACTGCAATCTGGTATCTATTGTTATTCCCAGAAACACAGTTGACTCAACAACGTCGTCAACCCTTGTGGGACACCCATATTAATCGGGCACCGGAAGATTTTTTACCATTCAGGTCAACCCTCTGAGTTCGGTGGCTCAAGTACGAAGACAAAAGATTGAGTGCGCATTTCTTACACCATAGTGGCTTAGTTCCCTGAGCAGAGAGTTAAAGCCGAATGACCTACCAAAACGTCCAATTTTTGATGAATGAACCTTAGAACAGCTCAATAAAAATCCGTTGTTTTATCGAAAATTTGTGTTCAACGCTCCTTTTTGGCTTAACGGATATGTAAATAAAGAAAACTGTCGCACCTGGAAAGATTAATTCCCGATGCCTCCCGAAAAAAAGACAGTTTGTTGGGTGGTTTTATAGGTTGGTGGCATCGTCGGTCTATTTTTTTTCAAAGACGATAATTGAAAAATGTAAGCAATATGTTGGCTTGATAAGACGTTGGTAACGTTTTATCTAGCCATGATACGAATTTTTTTTGCCCTACTTGGCCGAGTTGAACTTGATTGTTATGTGATTTCATCAAGACGGTGCTAATACAACACAATTTTGTACATGTTCAAAAATGAATTTGGTGAGCGGCTTATCTTTCGAAATAGCCCGTGAATTGGTCGCCAAAATCATGCGATTGGATTATTTCTTGTGGGGTTATAAAAAGCTATAAGTCCCTTATAAGCCAATACTATTACATCATCGCAACAAGGGTTTATTATTCACTTTTATAATAATCGAAATAACAAAAAACTACTAAGTTCTCGTATTACAAGTTAAGTTAATCAGTGCATTACTAAGCTAGTTTTGTCGTGTAGCGAAGCGTACACTCAGTTAATGAAGTCAGCTTTATACAAGAACCTCGCTTATTGAATGACCCTTTAGCGATGTGTAATTTACATATTAGTTTTCAAACGTTTCATGATCATCCTCATCATCATCATCAGCCTTTAATAGTCCACTGCTGGACATAGGCCTCCCCTAATACACCCCTATCTATTAGGGGGTTTTGGACCGTATCCTACCACGCTAGTCTAATGCAGTTTGGTGGGTGGACCGCCTTTTTACATGCCCATCCGACGCATGGATCATCTTACTTTTCAGACAATTGGGTGATCGGCCCAAATTGTCCTAAACAACTATTTTTTTTTTTATAGCTAACGCAGGCAGACGAGCAGTCGGGCCACCTGATGGAAAGTGGTCACCGACACTCATAGACATTGGCAATACTGGTATCACCAACGCGCTGCCTACCGTGAGACATAGGATGTTAAGTCTCGTTTACCCAGTGAATACGCTGGCTACGGTGCCCTTCAAACCGGAACACAGTAGTGTTTTCACACTACTGCTTTGCGGTAGAAATAACCACCGTGGTGGTACCCACCCAGACGGTCCCATGTAAAAAGGGAACCTACCACCGGTTAACTAGGAAACAACAATGAAAATTTGTTGAGTCCCCGCAGGATTCGAACCCACGAACTCCGTTTTCTAAAGCAAAGGCCTATACCATTAGGCTACGGAGGCAGTTGAAACGTTTATATTCTTATAAAAATAAATTTGCCATGAAATTTTAGAACTTTTAATAATATTTTTTTTTCTGTCATTTTTATTACAATAAAATATATATATAGCCAGGGGCGATCTGATAAATCAAATCAAGCGCATAATATATACTACGAAAAGTTCACTTTTATGATATTCAATAAAATATTATTTATTTTTAACAAGAAAACTTTGTTACTTCTTTGGTATTATGCGTCACACAGTTTATTTAACAATTATCATTGTTATCCGCCTGCATTAAATAAGTTTATTTTAAAATAAGGAGGTTATGCTTTGTTACATTAACGAAATAATACACTCGTGCCTTTTACTTCTTATACTACTCTCCGTCTGTTAAATAGAAAATTTATGACATATCCATGATAACTTATTGTTTTTATAGAAAGCTGCATTTCAATGTAGCCAGAGACATAAATGATTCCAGATAAAGGTTATATTACGTTATATTGCTATTTCCTTATAACTTGAAGCGATGAGACGTTCACCTGGTGGTAAGCACCAGCTACCCTTCATGAGACATTAGATTATATCTCGTATATCCAGTAATTGGCAATACCAGTGGTATCGCCAACGCACTGCCTACCCTGAGACATAGGGTGTTAAGTCTCGTTTACCCAGTAAATACGCTGGCTACGGTGCCCTTCAAACCGGAACACAACAGTGTTTTCACACTACTGCACTGCTTCGGCAGAAATAGGCACAACGATGGTACCCACCCAGACGATCTCCTGTAAAAAGGGGACCTACCACCGGTAAAGCACCTCTTGTTTAAACTTTTTAATATAACATCCAAAATATATAGTTTAAATTTATAAACTTCTACTAAATCCTTTTCTCATTTTGGTACTAAGGTATTCATTCCCTCATTATTTTCGATTCGATGGTAATTCGGGTCCCGTTTTTGCTCTCATTTCATAGCTTTAATTAATAATGCTACCCTTGTCAAGCGATCGCAGTACACAATATTTCGGTACGGCCGTCCGCACATTTTGTTTTGAAGCCGTTTATACACAAGTAAACAAATTTAATAGGTTTTATTTTAAACTGTATCAAAAATATTCTTACTTATTTCGCTCAACGTTTGAGTTTTGTTTTTAGTGTTAATTCCGTCCACTTTTTGTAATTATAGCTTTTTGTGAAACCAAAAATTTTACTCATAACATCTGTGAGCCAAAGTTTATAAATAAGATAAGAGTTATTTTAAATAAATAATCGGCATCTTTGCACATATGTCTATAATTACTATCATCATGTCAAAAGTCGGTCCACCCCAACCTGCATTGGACCAGCGCGTGGGATACGGTCCCAAGCCTCCTAATGGATAGGAGTATAATAGGGGAGGCCTATGTCCAGCAGTGGACTATCAAAGGCTGATAATGATGATGATCATCATCATTATAAATCAGCCTGTTTAAGTCTGCTCAACACAAGCCTCGTATGATCCTTAACCACCTACATTTGAGGACTTGTCGCACAAGATATCTTTTCTAGTGGGGTTTATATCTTAACTTCTCTCTTTATAATGTGTTTTCTGTACTATATTTATAGACATTATAGGAAAATATTTATTATAACTACTATTGCACCATATTTAATAATGATCTTCTTACAGCGATGTTAATTAAAAGTGTATTTAATTTGCATATAATCAATTCTTTTTTACATTTTCTAAATTTTCTTTTATGAGTAACAATTCCAAAATAACATTCGAATCATATTTTTATGAAAAATAAGATTTATTAATCAATTCAATTATTAAAAATCATAATGCGCACTTATCTTCCACTAAGTTCATAAAACATGGCAGTTTAAGTAGTAATCTACAATACAGTTATATAGGACTTGAAAGTAATCTTGTCTAATGGTCTTATAAAAGAACTACAAAAGTACCTACTATCTATGAAATGTATATAATTATATACAGATTTAATGAACAATTTACAATTTACGGAATAAGGAACCCGTTCACAAAAACAAAATGTGCGAACGGTCAAAAACCGATATTGCGAACAACCATCGCTAGACAAGGGTCGCGTTATTAATTCAAAGCTTTGTAATGAAAGTAAAAACGGGATTAATTAACGTTTAATCGATAGTGATGGGAAATCAAGAACTATAATTAACAGCACGGTCACATTGGTGATATTTTCATTACTATAATTAAGTAATTAATTAAGATAACTCAGAAATATAATGTAACAAGTTACTTAATCAAAGTTATGCTAGCTTTTTATTTAACGCCTTGTTAGTAGGAATGCTTGTTTGTTGATAAAACTAAATGGGTTGTGCGTTTCTTTTTGTTAAAATGATTTATAATGATATATGAATGTTTTAGTATGTATAGTATGTATTATTATGCCCTTGTGGTGCTAGAAAAGAGCCTGAAGTGGGCGACGTACCCGAAGACCCCATACGACCAGCGCACCATGGATAACAAACAGCAATTCCCGACGCAGACTAGCCGATACTTATACCATAATAACTAGTACAAACATCTTTACATCCATACGCAAAGAAGAAGATTATGTTCTAATTCTTATTTTAATGTTAAAGCTACTATTGCTTTAAAATCTTCTTTGAAACACTTTTAATCAAACTAACTATATATTTGAAAACAAGGACCACACACTGCCGCATACTTTATTAATTATGTATCGCATCTAATGTTCATATTCACCCAAGATTCTTGAAAGAGGTATGAGCTTATGATAGTTTTACTATTTTGAGAAATGCGTTGCCCAAGTTTATAGAAAAGTACACTGAGAAAAGGCAACTGCGCAGGAGATATAACAGTAGACAAATCCGACAGGACGGAGAGACATCACGTGCTCCTGCTTTTCACACGTCCATCCAACGCATTGATCGTCTTAACTTACATGCAATTGGGTGATCAGCTCGCGTTGTCCAAACCAGTTAGGAAACAACAATAAAAGTTGTTGAGTCCTCGCAGGATTGGAATTCGTGACTTCCGGTGTCTAAAGCGCAAGCCCATTCCACTAGGCTATGTAGGACGTTAAAATTTGTACAAACTAAATGAGTCCTTTATCAATGCGTAGTCGGCAATTGTTGCAAATTCAGCCTATCCCTGGCAGTGGCGCATTCCTTATCGTCCGCCAATAAATCAAGCAGTCGCAGCACCTAATTAATGCAAATATTCAGCAAACGGCTCAAATTACAGGTAGCGTATTGGAATAAATAGCTGGAAGGCTTATTTAACGGAATCGTGTGTTATGTTATGATGCTGAATACATTTTTACAAAATTGTCGCGGTTATTCTATAATGCATTAGCGACGATTTTAAATTAACATTTTTATATTAATTTTAATACCTCATCTATATAAAATTAAAGATGGATGATAATTTGTCAAATATGTTTTGGTGATTTTGTAATAGCATGTTATATTTTAGTAATAACTATTTTTAAAACCTATAAATATTAAGAACGTGCACTGAACCTAACGGGGTGCTTGTATACAATGACACACTTACAGACTCAATTTATTCATATATGTTTTTAATTTTCTTATTTAAGATTGTTCTTTTAAAATGGTAACCAGTTCGTTATATAGTTCTAACTGCCTCCGTAGCCTAGTGGTATGGGCGTGTGCTTTAGAAACCGGAGGTCGCGGGGACTCAACAAATTTTCATTGTTGTTTCCCAGTTGGTTTGAGCATTTTGGGCCCATCACCCAATTGTCTGAAAAGTAAGATGATCCTTGCGTCGGATGGGCATGTAAGAAGCCGGTCCACCCACCAACCCGCATTGGACCAGCATGGTGGGATACAGTCCAAAACCCCCGAATGGATAGGGGTGTATTAGGGGAGGCCTATGTCCAGCAGTGGACTATTACAGGCTGATAAAGAAATACCAAATGCCTATTATATGAAAATATGAAATATTAACATACCAAATTTGATAAATTGTGAAACAACAGCTACTGCTTATTGCTAGTAGAGCACTAGGTAAAAATTAATCGCCTTATGTCTACGATCGATAATCACGCAAACAAACAGCAAAGGTCATTAAATAATAGAATACAAAAGTCTTTTAAGTATTTTCTAATATAAATAAACATCTAATTACAGCCTAACTTCTAAATATATATTAAAAAGATATATTTTTAAAAATGTTAAAAGAATTTGATAACATTGATGACCTCCCCAGTTTTTAATTAGCTTCGCCCTACGGATTCACCCGCGTGGTGAAAGTAAAATTACGGTTATTATTATTAGTCATAATTAATTCACTTATTAAAGCGATTACTAAAAATTATTCATTCTACGGACTTTTAACAAACTTTATTGCGTTTCTTTTACTGTATGTAGTTCACTGATGGATAGGCCTCCCCTAATGCACGTTTTCTCCATTAGGTGGTTTTTGGTCCGTATCCCACCTTGCTGGTTCAATCGGTTGGTGGGAGGACCGACTTCTTACATGCCCACAGGATGCATTATATTTTTCAGACAATTGGCCCAAATTGTCCTAATGAACCAGATAAAAACGATAACACAAACTTGTTTCCCCACGGACTTGAAATCACGAACTCCGTTAATAAAGCAAGCGCTAATTTCTGATTCATCCGAATATTACTATATATTTTGATTTTGAAGAGACATAGTTTTTTAGATTTCATGTAATAGTTTGCAAATAGCAGATTTATTTTTATATGACAGTTTAATTACATTTTAAATAATTCTCAGTGTATTTTTTAAATTTTATTGATAAAGTTCATTAAAAATTATGCAATGGATCTTGCGCGGAAACACTTTTATAATATTCGATACATTTAGAAGTAAGAAGAAGTAACTACGTATTCTCCTAGCAATAGTGTTTGCTTTATCATAATAGTATAAAACATCATTTTCATTGTAATTTCATGTGTAAAAATTTTTGTGACTCGAAAAACAATGTTTTAAATAAACATAATAATTCATTACAATAATGACAAAACTTTTTTTTTAATTATCTTGAAACGGAACTACTTTCATTTATATTCACGTCTATTTTTATCCGAGTTTATCCTATTTAATTTTTTTCTGATTCATGACTTTGAACTTTATGATTTACAATCAACTACTTAGATTATTAAGATTAATGATCTAAAATTGCTTAAGCTAAAATAGATTAAAAATTTCTACAGATTGTGTTTTAATTTCTACATTGTAAGTAACCTTCAGTAAGCTAAATTCAAATTGTTTTATAAAAAAATCTATTAGGAACTATTTAAGAATTATTTATAAGTATGCACTTCTATAATATAATATAAATTTTTTTTTTAATAGATTTAGTAATTTTACTTATGTATTAATATTATTTATGAAAATGTCATAACGTAAAAATTAGACCACTTTTGAGTGCCTTAACATAACCTTCGTTAGATTTAGATTTTTTTTCGATTTTATGCGATCTTAATTTCATTTCCCTACGATAATGGGATTTTGTTGTCTGTTTTTTGCGATATTTATCTATATTTGCAAACTTTATGTATATGCGGATATATTATTAAAGTTTTGATTTTATGAGATTCTTAATATTTACATTTCTTTATATTATATGGTACCGTTACACTTTCTTTTGATTGTCAAATAATGCCACTGGTTCGGGAATGGAAGGTTCTGACTGTCTACACTGCTCCAATTGTTCTGTTTTGAATTACGAAAATAGTATCTATATCAGCCAAATTTCCTACAGTACGATGCCATAACACATAATACTGTAAAAATAACTTAAACTGTACCCAACGGCTGTCTTAATTTCGGTTAATTGTCTAGTTTCTTTTAAGCAAAAGCTGCTGAGCTATGCTTACTCGCTAGCCTAATAATATGAGGGCCTAATGCAGTTTATTATCTCTTGTGATGTCGTGAAAAACAGTTGAATCTACTTGGTCGGAGAGCTTTTCCATCTACAACCACATCACAATCAGCCTGAGGAACATTAGAAGTCACAAAACTTATACATTCCGTTAGATTTTTGTTTACCATCAAATTATTTGCACTAAATCAGTATTCCACTCTCGAGAGGTATTGTTTACATAATTATTTTGCAAGTTATGTCGTATTATTCTAAATATTTATGAAGTGTTATTAGCGTATCACGTTAAACAAGTTTTATTGTTATTATTCTCAACCTAGTGTAGTAGATCATTAGTAAAGACAATAAGCAAAAATACAGGGCAAACGAGAGATAATATCGAATGTTTTAACGCAGCTAGCGTGCAATTGGCGTCTACATTGCGTTGTCTATTAGCACGTAGTATCACTTACCATTAGTTGAAAGTTCCGCTCCGTTAACAACAAAAAAAATTGGGGAAATAGTGCTACACTATTAATATTCTAAATGATTTAATATATATATACACTTGGTACGTGTTTCCTTGAACAGAAATATTACAACGAGTATTTTTTTTAAATAACAAACATTATTTTTATAAATGAAATCTAAAATAAAACCTTTTCAGCATCATCCACCTTATCACACATGAAATTGTTTTCATCACTCATTACGCTATAAAAACAATCAGAATATTTTCAAATAATATTTATTATTATTAAATTAAACCCATATTCATTAAGTAATATCTGCATGCCACTTATCCAAATTTATAAATTAAACATATACAAATCTGTATCTAGTTCGAATAACTTATTTTATGTTTAAATTTAATTAAAATTAAAAAGGACCACCCTGTCGATATGTGGCATACTGTTATTGTATCGCATCTAATGTTCAATTCACCAGATTCTTGAAAAGTATGAGCTTATGATAGTTTCTATTTTGAATTCGTTGCCAAGTTTATGAAAAGTACTGACAAAAGGCAACTGCGCAGGAGATATAACAGTAGACAAATCCATAGGATGGTATCCTGCTTTTACACGTCCATCCAACGCATTGATCGTCTTAACTAATGCAATTGGGTATCAGCTCGCGTTGTCCAAACCAGTTGGAAACAACAATAAAGTTGTTGAGTTCTCGCAGGATTGAATTCGTGACTTCCGGTGTCAAAGCGCAGCCCATTTACTAGGCTATGTAGGACGTTAAAATTTGTACAAACAAATGAGTCCTTTATCAATCGTATCGGCAATTGTGCAAATTCAGCCTATCCCTGGCATGGCCATTCCTTATCGTCTGCCAAAAATCAGCAGTCGCAGCACCTAATTAATGCAAATATTCAGCAAACGGCTCAAATTACGGTTGGTATTGAAAATAGCCGAAGCTATTTAACGGAATCGTGTTATGTTATGATGCTGAATGCATTTTCAAAATTGTCGCGGTTATTCTATAATGCATTAGGACGATTTTAAATTACTATTTTATATTAATTTAATCCTCATCTATAAAATTAAAGATGGATGATAATATCTACAATTTGTCAAATATGTTTTGTGATTTAGTGATAGATGTTATATTTTAGTAATAACTATTTAAAACCTATAAATATTAGAACGTGACTGAATTATGGGTGCTTGTATACAATGACACTTACAGACCAATTTATTCATATATGTTTTAATTTTCTTATTTAAGATTGTTCTTTTAAAATGGTAACCATTCGTTATATAATTCTAACGCCTCCGTAGCCTAGTGGTATGGGCGGTGCTTTAGAAACCGGAGGTCTAAGTTTAAATGTGCGGGGACTCAACAAATTTTCATTGTTGTTTCTGTTGGTTTGAGCATTTTTGCGATCACCCAATTGTCTGAAAAGTAAGATGATCCATGCGTCGGATGGGCGGTGAAACGTCCACCACCAACCCATTGCCAAAGTGGGATACTTTAAGTAAGAAGAAGTAATCTTATTCTTCTAGAATAGTGTTTGCTTTATCATAATAGTATAAAAACATCATTTTCATTTAATTTTCATTTGTAAAATTTTGTGACTCGAAAAACAATATTAAATAATATAATAATTAATTTGGGCAATAAAACTTTTTTAATTATCTTGAAACTGAACTACATTTTTTATACTCCGTCTTTTATTTGTATTTTACTGGTTTATCCTATTTGACTTTTCTGATTCATGACTTTGAACTTTATGATTTTCAATCAACTACTTAGATTTTAAGTTAATGATCTAAATTGCTTTAGCTAAAATAGATTAAAATTTCTACAATTGTGTTTAATTTCACATTTAGTAAACTTCAGTAAGCTAAATTCAAATTGTTTTATAAAAATCTTACAAACTATTTGAATTTTTATAAGTACTTCTATAATATAATATATTATTTTTTAATAGACTTATAATTTTCTTATTATTAATATTATTTATGAAAAAATCATAACGTAAAATTAGACCACTTTGGGTGCCTTAACATAACCTTCGTTAGATTTAGATTTTTTTTCGATTTTATGCGATCTTAATTTCATTTCTCTACGACAATGGGATTTTGTTGTCTTTTTCGATATTTATGTATATTTCAAACTTTAAGTATATGCGGATATATTATTAAAGTTTTGATTTTATGAGATTCTTAATATTTACATTTCTTTATTTATTATGAAAGCGTTACACTTTCTTTTTGATTGTCAAATAATGCCACTGGTTCGGGAATGGAAGGTTCTGACTGTCTACACTGCTCGAATCGTTCTGTTTTGAATTCCGAAAATAGAGTCTATATCAGCCAAATTTCCCTACAGTAGGATGCCATAACACATAATACTGTAAAAATAACTAAACTATACCCAACGGGCTGTCTTAATATCGCTTAATTGTATAGTTTTTTTTTAAGCAAAAGCTGCTGAGCTATGCTTACTCGCTAGCCTAATAATATAAGGGCCCCAATGCAGTTTATTATCTCTTGTGATGTCGTGAAAAACAGTTGAATCTACTTGGTCAGAAGCCTCCATCTACAACCACATCACAATCAGCCTGAGGAACATTAGAAGTCACAAAAATTATACATTCCGTTAGATTTTTTGTTTAACATCATATTATTTGCACTAAATCAGTATTCTATTTTGCAAGTTATGTCGTATTATTCTAAATATTTATGAAGTGTTATTAGCGTATCACGTTAAACAAGTTTTATTGTTATTATTCTCAACCTAGTGTAGTAGATCATTAGTAAAGACAATAAGCAAAAATACAGGGCAAACGAGAGATAATATCGAATGTTTTAACGCAGCTAGCGTGCAATTGGCGTCTACATTGCGTTGTCTATTAGCACGTAGTATCACTTACCATTAGTTGAAAGTTCCGCTCCGTTACAACAAAAAAAATAGGGAAATAGTGCTACACTATTAATATTCTGAATGATTTAATATATATACACTTGGTACGTGTTTCCTTGAATAGAAATATTACAACTAGTATTTTTTTAAATTACAAACATTATTTTTATAAATGAAATCTAAAATAAAACCTTTTCAGCATCATCCACCTTATCACACATGAAATTGTTTTCATCACTCATTACGCTATAAAAACAATCAGAATATTTTCAAATAATATTTATTATTATTAAATTAAACCCATATTCATTAAGTAATATCTGCATGCCACTTATCCAAATTTAAAAACTAAACATATACAAATCTGTATCAATGTTCGGAATGAACTGTAAATATGACCTCGCTACGCCGTAGCAACTAATCGCAGGCATTGGCTAATAATTCACAGCAGGCGGTGAGCTTAATACATGCAAATATTCCGTGAATGCGGTCGCTCCGAGCGACATGTGTTCCGAAGAGCACGTATATATCGCTAACGTAATACAATTTACTCCGATACTGGACGATTTGCAAAGATAATGCATGGTTTCGGTTAATTCAACGTTTCCAAATTTCAAACGTGTTTGTTTTACGAAAATACAACTTACAATTACTAAGGTAATATTACGCACATTGCGCACGTAACATTTCAGAAAATTTAAAAATACGTATTGAAAATTTTATCAAAAACGTTAAAATATTTTAAAAAATAAATTAAAATTAAAATGCTATTAAAAATTACAACACTTTGTATTGTGAGTCAATTCCTTTTTTATAAATAGTACCGTAAAGTTTTAATAGTAGCGTGTATTGTGTTTAGATATTACTTATAAGAAATGTATATTAACTATTAATTTTTCAAAGCGAACATTTTGTTCACTTGTAATCTGTAGCTGTATGAGCATATATATTATAATAACTCCTAGGTAATTTTAATGAAATCGTATAACAATTACTTTATTAATTATTTCTATTATTAAAGTTGAACTTTAAAAAAAGGTAAGAACGTTTTTTATGTAAAAATATTTTAATCATATAGGTAACAGTAAATAAGTATACAAGTAAAGCAGAATTCCGCTGAAGGCAAATTTTAAATAAAAATAATAATACTTGTAAATTTACACCACGAAGTTTTGCTCAACATAAGAAAGTCTAATTCAATGAAAAAGAAAAATAATGTGTTTACAATCAAACATACGCTGTAAATAATATAAAGAGACATTAAAACTACTGTTAAAATTATATTTCTTGCATATACTAGAGGGCATTGCTACTGTGGGGACTCAACAAATTTTCATTGTTGTTTCCTAGTTGGTTTGAGCATTTTGGCCGATCACCCAATTGTCTGAAAAGTAAGATGATCCATGCGTCGGATGGGCGTGTGAAAAGCCGGTCCACCCACCAACCCGATTGGCCAAAAGGTGGGATACATTTAGAAGTAAGAAGAAGTAACTACGTATTCTCCTAGCAATAGTGTTTGCTTTATCATAATAGTATAAAAAAGTAATTTTCATTATAATTTTCATTTATGTAAAAATTTTTGTGACTCGAAAAACAATGTTTTAAATAAACATAATAATTAATTTGGGCAATGAAAAACTTTTTTTTTAATTATCTTGAAACGGAACTACATTTATTTATACTCACGTCTTTTATTTGTATTTTTATCTGAGTTTATCCTATTTGACTTTTCTGATTCATGACTTTGAACTTTATGATTTTCAATCAACTACTTAGATTTTTAAGATTAATGATCTAAAAATTGCTTAAGCTAAAATAGATTAAAAATTTCTACAGATTGTGTTTTAATTTCTACATTGTAAGTAACCTTCAGTAAGCTAAATTCAAATTGTTTTATTAAAAAATCTTTACAAACTATTTAAGAATTATTTATAAGTATGCACTTCTATAATATAATATAATTTTTTTTTAATAGATTTAGTAATTTTACTTATGTATTAATATTATTTATGAAAAATGTCATAATTTAAAAAATTAGACCACTTTTGAGTGCCTTAACATAACCTTCGCTAGATTTAGATTTTTTTTTTCGATTTTATGCGATCTTAATTTCATTTCCCTACGATAATGGGATTTTGTTGTCTGTTTTTTGCGATATTTATCTATATTTGCAAACTTTATGTATATGCGGATAGGACGAGATTCTTAATATTCAGATTTCTTTATTTATTATGAAAGCGTTACACTTTCTTTTTGATTGTCAAATAATGCCACTGGTTCGGGAATGGAAGGTTCTGACTGTCTACACTGCTCGAATCGTTCTGTTTTGAATTCCGAAAATAGAGTCTATATCAGCCAAATTTCCCTACAGTAGGATGCCATAACACATAATACTGTAAAAATAACTAAACTATACCCAACGGCTGTCTTAATTTTGGTTAATTGTCAGTTTTTTTAAGCAAAGCTGCTGAGCTATGCTTACTCGGTAGCCTAATAATATGAGGGCCCAATGCAGTTTATTTTCTCTTGTGATGTCGTGAAAAACAGTTGAATCTACTTGGTCGGAAGCTTTTCCATCTACAACCACATCACAATCTGCCTGAGGAACATTAGAAGTCACAAAACTTATACATTCCGTTAGATTTTTGTTTAACATCAAATAATTTGCACTAAATCCGTATTCTACCTCGAGAGGGTATTGTTTACATAATTATTTTGCAAGTTATGTCATATTATTCTAAATATTTAAGAAGTGTTATCAACGTATCATATTAAACAAGTTTTATCGTTATTATTCTCAACCTGGTGTAGTAGATCATTAGTAAGGACAATAAGCAAAAATACAGGGCAAACGAGAGCTAATATCGAATGTTTTAACTGCAGCTAGCGTCAATTGGCGTCGACATTGCGTTGTCTATTAGCACGTAGTATCACTTACCATTAGTTGAAAGTTCGCTCCTAACAACAAAAAATGGGAAATATGCTACACTATTAATATACTAAATGATTTACAATATATACACTTGGTACTGTTTCCTGAACAGAAATATTACAAGTAGTATTTTTTAATTACAAACATTATTTTATAAATGAAATCTAAAATAAAACCTTTTAAGCATCATCTGCCCTATCACTCTGAAATTGTTTTCATCACTCATTACGCTATAAAAACATTCAGAATATTTTAAAATAATATTTATATTATTAAATTAACCCATATTCATTAGGTAATATCTGCATGCCACTTATCCAAATTTAAAATTAAACATATACAAATCTGTATCTATGTTCGGAATGAACTGTAAATATGACCTCGCTACGCCGTAGCAACTAATCGAGGCATTGACTAATAATTTACAGAGGCGGTGAGCTTAATACATGCAAATATTCCGTGAATGCGGTCGCTCCGAGCGACATGTGTTCCGAAGAGCACATATATATCGCTAACGTAATGCAATTTACTCGATGACTGGACGATTTGCAAAGATAATGCATGGTTTCGGTTAATTCAACGTTTCGAAATTTCAAACGTGTTTGTTTTACGAAAATACAACTAATTTCAATACTAAGGAAATATTACGCACATTCCGCACGTAACATTTCAGAAAATTTAAAAATACGTTTGAAATTTTATCAAATACGTTAAAATATGTTTAAAAATAAATTGTAAATTAAAATATTATAAAAAATTACAACAGTTTAGTATTGTGAGTCAATTCCTTTTATATAAATGTACCAGTAAAGTTTTAATAGTAGCGTTATTGTGTTTAGAATTTACTTATAAGAAATGTATATTAACTATTAATTTTCAAAGCAACATTATATGTTCAACTTGTAAATCCTAAAGCTTGATATGAGCATATATTATTATAATAACTCCTAGGTAATTTTAATGAAATCGTATAACAATTACTTTATTAATTATTTCTATTATTAAAGTTGAACTTTAAAAAAAGGTAAGAACGTTTTTTATGTAAAAATATTTTAATCATATAGGTAACAGTAAATAAGTATACAAGTAAAGCAGAATTCCGCTGCAAGGCCAAATTTTTAAATAAAAATAATAATACTTGTAAATTTACACCACGAAGTTTTGCCAACATAAGAAAGCTAAATTCAATGGAAAAAGAAAAATAATGTGTTTACAATCAAACATACGCTGTAAATAATATAAAGAGACATTAAAACTACTGTTAAAATTATATTTCTTGCATATACTAGAGGGCATTGCTACTGTAAAATTTTTTTTCTTTTGTATTATAAATATTCCTTATAATATTCCTTTAAACAATCAAGTATTTCTTAGTGTCCTTAACCAGAAGGTTTGCTCGTCGCCGGCGCGTTTAGCTCGCCACCTCCTCCCCTCGTTGCGTTCAGTTCTTGTGATCTCGTGCCGCTCAGGACTTCGTTCGCGAACTTCTGGCTCCGCGCCTTTATATCGCACTCTAGGGGTAGAATGGAATAATATCACGTGTAGACGGGGTAATTAAATGAACACAACAAATTACTGGACCTAAATTTATTATAATTTTAATAATTTTTTAAGTGGGTAAATTTTAGAGTATGTGTGAAATATTATATTTACATAATCAGTGACGTAAAAACTCGGCAAGACATATTAATAAAACACATCAACCAAAATGCTGAATTACCGTGTAGTTTTTCGAACTTTACTAAATTTTAACAAACTACAGAAAGAAGTAAATTAAGTAAATCCGTTCAGTGATATTTAAAGCTATGGTGTTCAGTGATTTTGTGCAAAAGAAAAGGCAGCAAATTATTGTGAAAATCATGTTTTAGGTTATGGTGTTTCTCAATTTAACGATCCATAAAATTAATATCATTTTCTTGAAAACTGGACTCTACTGCCACTGTTCGCTT
The DNA here is from genome assembly GCA_029286875.1 of Lamproptera curius. NCBI lineage: Eukaryota > Metazoa > Arthropoda > Insecta > Lepidoptera > Papilionidae > Lamproptera > Lamproptera curius. The sequence continues at coordinate 1,520,001 of JAGSMT010000038.1, forward strand.
AACACTTGTCTACCTCATCATCATCATTATCATCATCAGCCTGTGATAGTCCACTGCTGGACATAGGCCTCCCCTAATACACCCCCATCCATTTGAAAGTTTTGGACCGTATCCCACCACGCTGGTCCAATGCGGGTTGGTGGGTGGACCGATTTTTTACATGCCCATCCGACGCATGGATCATCTTACTTTTCAGACAGTTGGGTGATCGGCCCAAATTGCCCTAACCAACTAGGAAATAACATTGAAAGTTTGTTGAGTCCCCGCAGAATTTGAACCCTAAGCCACTAAGCTGCGAAGGCAGTTGTCTACCTATTTATTATTAATTCTTAGAATTGTCTCGTTAACTAATTAGAATGTTTCTACTTGATTGGAAAAAATAATTATTGAAATTATTACTTAGCAACGTACGATAAAATATTAAATAGTATAATTAATATTAATTATTAATACCGTTTTAAAACTTAAATTGAGGAAAGTGAATATAGTGTTACCATAAAAGCAATGCTTAGGCAACATAACCAAAAAAGTATAAAACCAATAACTACTTAAGTTTAAAGGCAACATTATAGTTTACATATAAAGACAAGAAAAACATCCTCATCACCCGGCTATCATTTTCTTTAGAAATTTTCTTTTGGAACTGAGAAAATAATGTAATGAACTTGACACAATCCATCAAAGTAATTTCAAAACTTTCTTAAGAAATTACGCAAATCTTTGATCGCGAGACTATAAATGGAAGTGGTTTACCACTTCCATTTATGGTCCGTTTTTTATCTTACTTTCTTTTCAACTTTTTAAATTTACCCAATATTTCACGACACTGTAGATTTTGGATTTATAATTACAGACATAACACACAGGAAATTTATTTTAAATATTTTTATATTTGTATTTATAATTTAAATAAGTACTTTGATATTGACTTGAAAGTCAATAAAATATCAATACATGCATAAATTATGTTTTACCTCGATATTAAACTCTCCTTTCCTATTTATGTTCTATAAATACAAATGTATTCTAACGGGATTATTTTTGCGAACGCAGAATTTTGTTCAATGCCAATTACTTCCTTTAATGAACTGCCGCTAGCATTTTTAAATTTAAAGTAAAATGTGTTATGCTCTAAAAATAAAAAAATTACAGCCTCCGTAGGTAAGCTTTAGAAACGGAAGGTCTTGGATTAAAATACTACTAAGACTCAAAAAAATTTCATTGTTGTTTCCTAGTTGGTTAAGGCAATTCCGGCCGATCCTATTTGTCTGAAAAGTAAGATGATCCATGCGTCGGTTGGGCATGTAAAAATTCAGTCCCCAGGTAAGTCGGTACTAACCTACATTGGACTAGTGTGGTGGGATACGGTCCATAAACCCCCTGATGGAGAATGCGTGCATTGCTCATTGCCCAGCACTTTTTATTGCATACAAAGGCCGACGAATAGTCGGGCCAACTGAAGGAAAGTGGTCACCAACGCCCATATACATTAACAATACCAGGGGTATCACCAACGCGCTACCAACTAACTAAGCATAGCGAGTGGTGAAGAAACTAGACTCCTAACATTAAGATGTAACGTCTTGTTTATCCAATAAAAACGCAATCAAACCGGAACAAGTTAGTGTACGGCAGAAATAGGCATCGCAGTGGTACCGCCCTACTTAGCCCTATATTAATAGGGGCGGTCCTACGCACCACCTCTTAAATTCTTATATAATAACAATTCTTAATAATTCACAGCTGGCGGTGAGTATGCAACCGCTCCGAGTGACATGTGCTTTAAAGAGTACATATATATCGCTGACGTAATGCAATTGATTCAACCACTGAATTTAACCATTAGCAATAAAAGACATTAATTATATTTTTATAGTATCGTCGAATATTGTATTTGTAGGTGTCAAAATATTTTAAAGTTATTTTCTTAATTTATTGTCTCAGTGGACGTCGTTGATAAATCATTATATTAATATTGATATATCACAATAGTACAAAATAGCTTTATTATATTATATATAATCTTATTACTCAAACAGACGTAAATATTATATACAATTAAACTAGAGATCATTTTACATTCCATTAAGTCCACATACATATGTAATCTTGTTAGCTTAATTCCGTGAAGCGAATCACCGTACATTAAATCAATAGTAAGTAATATCACAGTAATGCTCATATGTCGCGGTAAATGCATTATCGATATCTCGTAATAGGTTCAACTGCTTTACATTATAATAAATAGGCAGTGATGTAATATATTTTAAAAAAAAACATATTTAAGTAAAATACGGAATCAAAGTATATTACAAGCAAACAATCCTTTAATAATTTTTCATCATTGTATTTTTGATGATTACATAATTAATATAAAAAATTCTACATATGTTTCTTTCCCCAATTCTTCTTAAAGTCCTCAGAGGCGTTCTTTTCCAAGTCATTGAAGTGTGTTTGATATTCAATAAAAAAGTATAAAATTTTGAAATTAACAAAGGTATTAAAACATAACACACAACACAAAATGTAAAGAAAAAGTATTCAAGTAAGACGACAAGGACTATAAATAATCTTTCTATATATAATATTACTATGTCTTTTATAAATAATATTACTTTACTTACTTGCCTGCCTCAACAGCCAAACTGTAGCCTAGTGAAATGGGCGTGTGCTTTAGAAACCGGAGGTCGTAGGTTCGATTCTTGCGGGGACTCAACAAATTTTCATTGTGGTTACCTAGTTGGTTAAGGCAATTTGGGTCGATCACCCAATTGTCTGAAAAGTAAGATAATCCATGCGTTGGATGGGCATGTAAAAAGTCGGTCCAAACACCAACCCGCACTGGACCAACGTGGTGGAATTTGGTCCAAAACCCCCTAATAGACAGGGGTGTATTAGGGGAGGCCTATGTCCAGCAGTGGATTATTAGAGGCTGATTATGATGATGATACTTAATTGTATAGTTTTATTTTATCCTGTTCCTGTAGGGAAAATGCAAGGCCAAAATAACGCTTGTAAAAAAAGTAATTTTACCTAAAATCACTTTAGTCAAATTAAACAACGACTAACAACGTTTAAAGTGATCCAAATATTGAATAAAGTAGATACGTTGTCAATTTATTTTGATAAATAATATACTAGAAAGGTGTAGCAACAAACTAAGGATTGAAGTCGGATAATCCTTGACGTGAAAGAAATTTCTTCATTATGCATATGAATAAAAACTATCGTGTAATATAGATGCTGAAGAACGTTAAAAATTCAGTCTTTATCGATGTACATTTATAGATAAACATACAACTGAATATTTGTAAGACTGTGAATTGTGAAATAGAAAATAAATTTCACTTTCTAAGTGAAATTTATTATAGATATCATCATTATGTCATCTAGACACTTAAACAATAAATGCCAAGAACTTGTAAACTTACCCTTTTTCTTAATAATGCTTAGGATTTGTACGACATTATTATTACTTCCTGAAAGGTCATAAAATTATATTAATTAAGTAACGTTTGATTGGTAACGTTTTAATAAAAGCTTTATTTCTATAGAAGTCAAGAAAGTCAATTTAAGCCCCCTAAAAACATTATAATCTAAAGCGGCTATTAAGAGATATAATAATGCTTTCATAATGCAATTTCTATTGATTTAATGCAAGGAATTGAGCTTACGAGATACACATGTACATGGAATTAATGGAATTTCAAACATGCTACCACTGATTCGGATTAGGACAGCGTTGACCTAAGACAAATCAGTGAAAGAAACTCAACAAAAAACATTTTCAATATAACGTAATTTGTATTAAAAATATATTTGATTTAATATAATTTTAAAATACAATTTTACAATAGGCTTTAGAAGATTGTATATGTTACCGACAAACCCAATTTCAGCACAAACTAGTTTGGCCTAGGCTCAACTAGTTCTTCCTATACGCGATAGGATTAAACAGTATAGCCTAATCCAAACTAATTTGTCCTTAGCCCGATAGGATACACCAGTTTAGACTAGGTCAAACTAGTTGATCCTAATATCCATGCACATACAATAGGATAAACTGGTAGGGCCTAGTCTAAACATTAAAGTATATCAAGAAAGTCAAATTAAATATATGCAATAAATGAAATACTCCGTAGTGGAAAAAATAATAATTTTTAATTAAACTATAGGTCGTAAAGTGATAATATAAACAATCATACTATAACAAATAATACAGATTTTTATCTCAAAGCAATAATCATACGAGTTTTATGTCATTTATTAAAATTGTTATATATTTTTAAATGGTTTGCTTTGATGGCATTTAGAATTGCAGAGTAACGTTGCCTTTTTGCACTAGCATCTGTTTGTGGTACAGTTTTTGTTGCAACTGCATCTCACAAAACCTTAACCTGATCCTACTGAACGTTTTGTAGCTGCAGTCCTCAACGATATTTCAGAATCCTAGTTTACATCTGCTACCTCCAAAAAAGTTTGACTACAAATGCAAAATTCTGACCTGAAAAAAAAATTACGAGTATAAGCTACTTTAGAATATGATTAATGCTCCAGAAGAAAAGATGGGTAATTAAGTGAGAAAAAATTAAACCTGCAATATAGTTTCTGAAGTACACCATGTTTGGTGCCAACTTTGTGAACACCTTCGTCATTTTTCTGAAGAATAACTCCAATGATGTTTCTGAGAACACATTATCTTGTCGACATCTGGAATCGGTATAGTCACAATATCTCCAATATTGGCAGGAGGATGAGACTTGTCAGTAGAAGGTTTCATTTTCTTAGCCTGTTTCACACGATTTTCGGCTGCTGTTGTTCTAGCTTTACGAAATCCATTTTCAGATAGAGAATTTTTTTCTTGGTTACGAACTTTAGCAACGCTATCATTACTGTCTTCTGTCAGGTTAACATTGCAATTATCTTCTATACCTTCCTTAAATCGTCTTCATCCTGAATATTATTTATGATTTGTTGCGGCAAAGAGGAAGTCAAGAATCCTACTCTAGGTTCTATTCCAAATAATGCCTTGTATGGCGATTGTTTTATCCCTGAATGGTAGGCGCGGTTTTTCATGAAATGAACATATCTCTAGCCTTCTGACCATTTCGTTTAAAAGTTGTTCTTCATCCAAGAAGCCATCATATTTTCAATATCTTGTTTAGCACACTCAATAGAGCCCTACTTTTGACAGTGCCTGGGTTTTCCGTGCACAATTTTGAGTTCTGGCCACAAACTGGCAAGTTCACTTATAATATTATTTACAAATTCCTGCTGTTGTCAAATTGCAGAATGCATGGTGCTCCTAAAGTTAAAAATATGTCATTCAAATGGTAAGCCTCCTCTATCGCTCTCTTAGATTGTAGAGCGCGTAGCAGAACAAATTTTGTTAGATGGTCTTGTTAAACCATAACAAAATTAAAATTTCCATCTGGTTGGGTCTGAAAATCGATTAGATCTACTTGGCACCTAGTATTCATTTCCGAATGAAGAATGGGCTTAGAGACTAATTCTCTCTTCTTCTGTTATTTCTTCTCATGACAGACACTCACACATAGATAAATACAGGCTTATCATTTCATTTGTGATAATGGCATATTTTTTTAATGTTTCGGCTGTCACGCCCATCGTGGGCGACAGCCACACGAGCTGCGTCAATCACATCATAAAGTTCATCGGAAGCAAGGTAGTATTTTATATTAACTGTGCTCCGTGCTATCAGTTTTTTTACGTCCCCAATTTCTAAGACAGCAAATAGTTTCAATCTCCTTTGTAGCCATGGTGTCTTTTTTTAGATTGTTCTGCATCTTTCACTTATTCAATGAGTTCAAAATATTGCTCTGATGATAGCAAATTATTATCAGAAGACTTTTTACATTCACTTTGTAAAATTTCTGTCAAAAACTTGTCCCTCCATTGTTTTTGATCTGCTTATCTATTTGACGTAGGTTCATTCAAATTGAGAAAAAAAAAACTTAATAACGCGTGTAATACCTAAACAGTCATTATCTAAATACGTCGCGCACGGCTGGCTACTAGACGCTAAATGAATATGAAACGACGCGACAAATGACGAGCGAAGAGCGGCGGGGCGCTCGGGAAGCTCTCCGCATCTACAAGTCCTGACATGTTTGCTTCATTACTTTCCGATCCCGCCAAATGTTTAAACTTTTTAGACTAGGCCATACCAGTTTATCCTATTGTATGCGCATGGTTATTAGAATCAACCAGTTTGGCCTAGTCTAAACTGGTCTATCCTATCGGTCTAAGGATAAATTGGTTTGGACCTGGTTATACTGGTTAATCCTATCGCGTACAGGAAGAACTAGTTGAGCCTAGGCCAAACTAGTTTGTCCTGAAATCGGGTTTGCCGGTAACATACGCAAAACGTATCTTATAAGGGAGTCTTGTTTTCTCATAATTATTTCATCCTTATTTTACCATCAAACCCTATTCGCAAAATCAAATTAAAATTTATAATTTTAGCGTTCCTAAAGCATTATACTATATCATATATATTCATACGTAGTATAATTATATATTAAAATGTATTATCGCACCCGTATATTATAATGTAAAGCAGTTTAAGCCATTACGAGATATGAATAATGCATTCACCGCGACATGTGAGCATTACTGTGATATTACTTACTATTGATTTAAGGTATGGTGATTTGCTTTATGGAATTAAGCTAACAAGATTAATGTATGTGGACTTGATGAAATGTGAAACGATCTCTCTCGTTTAATTGTATATAACATTAACGTTTAGTTGAACTATAAGATTTTTTTCCTAAATAAATAAAATTTGTGTGTATGGAATTTCAAAATATACAGGTTGTAATCGGTTCATACAACACAACAAATGTGATGACAGAAACTTTCTTAAGACAAACAGTAAATATCTGATCATGAAACTGACTCCCTTCCATTTATGATCCGTTCTTTTGTCTTAGTTCCTTTTTAATTTTACCCTCTTAAAAACGCAAATAACTCATGAAAATGTAAATTTTTGATTAAGGACATAGATTTTTATATTAAAATACACACAATTGCTCTAATCGAACTGTAAATACAAATAATAACAAAACGTTCCGCCGTAGCAACTAATTGTAGGCATTAGCCAATTATTCACAGCAGCTTAAAACATGCAAATATTCCGTGAATTCGGTCGCTCTGAGCGACATGTGTTCCGAAGAGCGCATATATATCGCTTACATAATGCGTTTTATCCCGATACATGACGATTTGCAAAGATATGCATGGTTAGGGTTCATTCAATGTTTGGAGTTTTGTAATGTTTTTATTTTACGAAAATTTAGTTAACTAATAATTTCGTTTTAATCATATTTATAAATCTCAATAAATATGCTGTTTAATAAGATATTATTTCTAAATTTAAAATTATGAGACAAATACAGTAACATTTAATTAAATATCTATAATAACTTAATCTTTATTCGGGTTTTTATTTCGATATTTATCAAAATAAGTAAAATGCCCCATATTATTAATTTAAAAGCGAGCCGTTGGTTTATTAAATGCAGTTTTATTTAGAAGAAAAACATTGCTTGCATTTTTGTTTTATAGCTGTGTATCACGTATATAAATAAATGCTAAAATAGTTTTTTAATCATGACCTAACGTCTTATTGATGATTTTTTTTATAATTATAATAATATCTTGCAATAATCTTTATTTCTTTATTATTTTTTTAAGTAACCCCCAGCTTAGCTTTCTCTCTCATCTATCTTTCGGCGAAAGTCCCATAAACATCGAACAAACATCGTTCCAATGATAATCCAGAACAAACAGACAGACAAAGTTATAAAAACGTGTTATATTGTATGAACCGGTTATAACCGTTTTTTAAATATCAATCAAAAGCCTGTAATAGTCCACTACTGGACATAGGCCTCCCCTACTATATACCCCTATCCATTAGAGATTTGGACCGTATGCCATCACGCAGGTCCAGTGCGGGTTGGTGGGTGGACCGACTTTTTACATGCCCATCCGACGCATGGATCATCTTACTTTTCAGACAATTGGGTGATCGGCCCAAATTGCCCTAACCAACTAGAAAACAACAATGAATATTTGTTGAGTCCCCGCAGGATTCGAACTCACGACCTCCGGTTTCCGCACAAAGCACACACCCATACCACTAGGCTACGGAGGCAGTTTTAAATATCAATATGTTATATTTGAAAAACGGTATATTTTGAAGTTCCATATAGATAAATAATATTAATTGTATAAATAATCTTATAAAGCAAACAAACGTAATTATAAAAAACAATTAAACGACAGCGATCATTTTACATTCCATTAAGTCCACATACATATGTAATTTTGTTAGCTTAATTCCGTGAAGCAAAGCACCGTACATTAAATCAATAGTAAGTAATATCACGGTAATGCTTACATGTCGCGGTGAATGCATTATTCATATCTGGTAATTGCTTTAACTGCTTTACATTATTTTACGCACAAGGCGATTCTAGAACTTTCTTTAATGCAGTAGTAACAATGTATTTTAAATATTCTAATAAAACAATTTGTTTTTGTCATTTTAGCACAAACTAAGCAGAAATATGTACTTAGATACGTTTTACACAAACAATTGCTTAATATCAAGTCTATTACCTGACCAAACGCTTATCGGCCGGGAATATTTGTTATCATCAAGTGAATGTTCTGCTCCCTTTATCGTTTGAAATTATAATAAAGACCTTGTGTTTTGTTTATTTCTAATAACCTAAATCATTACTTACATAACTTGGTATAATTGTTATATATAGATTTTTGTATACGATATTTGGCAATATCGAATAAAATTTAATAATATCTTTAAACATTCTTTAATGTACGATATGCAAAGTGCAATCCTTATGAAAATTCTAAACGTCGAATGAACCGTAGCCGTGCATCATCTTTGCAAATCGTCCTGTATCGGAATAAATCGCATTACGTAAGCGATATATATGCGCTCTTCGGAACATATGCCGCTCGGAGCGACCGCATTCACGGAACATATGGCAACAATGGTGTGTATTTAATTGTTCTAAATCTAAGTAACATTTTATCTGAAAGAGTTCCACATTTAATAATATCATTATCTTATTGTGACAAATTTTTAAATAACAGATTTCATAATTTTGTTATTCTAGAAAAAAAATTAGTATGCCAGTGTTGGCTTTGAACGGCCTTGTTACACTAGCTTAAAGAACAAATGTATTCACACAACAAAAATGTGAGCGGTTACTTAATATAAATAGGATAAAATAACTGAATTGATATTTTTATACGTTTTCATGTCAAAATCGAAACACATGTCAAATTGATGTTTCAATTACTACTGATTTGTACAACATAACATTTTTTAGTATGTGTATTTTAAATGAAGTCTTTGAATCTAAATCAAAAATTAAATTTACGCACCATAAATAGAAGTGGTTCAGTCTCACGATCAGAGATTTGCGGATTTTCTTAAGAGTGTTTCGTCATCACTATGATGGATTATTGTGTATAATTTATTACATTATTTTCAGAGAGAAATGATAGCCGAGAAGGATGTATTTACAATCTCTCCTCGAAATAAAAATATCTCTTCTTATAACTCAATATAAACTCCAGTACCAGGACTGCCTCCGTAGCCTAGTGGTATGGGCGTGTGCTGGACTGCCTCCTGCAGCCTAGTGGTATGGGTGTGCTTTAGAAACCGGAGGTCGTGGGTTCTGAATCCTGCGAGGACTCAACAAATTTTCATTGTTGTTTCCTAGTTGGTTAGGCACAATTTGGCCGATAACCCAATTGTCTGAAAAGTAAGATGATCCATGCGTCGGTTGGGCATGTAAAAAGTCGGTCCACCCATCAACCCACATTGGACCAGCGTGCCAGGATACGGTCCAAAACCCGCTAATGTATAGGGGTGTATTAGAGACAGTGGACTATCACAGGCTGATGATGATGATGATGATGATAAACTCCAAATTAAATTGAGATTATTTACGCATTTTTTTCCAACATTTCTTCAACTTTTTTTCTTATTTCAATGTTTTTATAAATAATTAATGCAAGTACTTGATACTTATTTATTTACAAATGACTTCCTCTTTAGTTTAAAATAAAATAGTTATATATTTTTTTAATACATTTGATAGTTTTACATTAATTTTCACTATTTCAGTGTTTTCAGCTGGATAAACATCAAATAACTCTTTCAAACAGTTTCAGAATTTTGGCATAAACTTGATAGTAAGCAATTGTTTGAATATAACATATCTAAATAGATATTTAAATTAAAAATATTTTATCCCTCGCATCTAGATGTATATAATAAATCTTGCAAGCTTCTGACAAAATGAAAAAACAAATTGTAAGAATAATTTGTAACTTACAAATTTCTTTGTTACTACTGTATTAAAGATAGTTATATAATTTCCTTGTGAATAATATAATTAAAAGCAGTTTAAGCCATTCCGCGATATGAATAATGCATTCACCAAGACATTACCGAGATATTACTTACTATTGATTTAATGTACGGTAAGTAATGTTTATGCTTTACACTGAGCAGGTTTTATAGTACTGGCACACAAGGTTCTGTCATTGCTCATGGTCAAATGAAATGTGCAATGTGGCAATATGGCACATAACAGCTTTTATTTGACAAAATTCTAGCTGCTGCACATAGCATATTTTTTTAAGAGGTCGTAGTTCAACCAATATTTGTGATAGGGTCATAGATGTTCTTTCATATGATGAATAAGGCAATGGACTAGCCGCTATGGTCAAAATCTCTAAATCTCAAAAATGTCACATAGCAAGTTTTGGTTTGACAACGACGATATAATATTTTGTCAACACTCTGTCTGAAATAGTTCTACATTTTATAATATTATTATGATATTGAGACAATTTTATGAAAACAGATTTAATAATTGTTTAATATAAGAATTTAAGTATGCTCGTGTCGGTTTTAAACGGCTTTGTTAAACAAGCAAAAAATAACAGTCTAGTATTTATATAAAATAAATGTAAGTGGCTACTTAATAGAGTAAGCAATAATTAATAACTGAACTGATATTTTTACTTTCATGTCAAAATAAAAATAGATGTTTGATTAATGTTACAATTATTCAGTTATCACTGTTTTTTAAAACATAAAAGTATTTTACGACATGTTCTTTAAATCGACCTGATTTGAATCTAAATCAATAATTTACATAATCATGAATTATTTCCGACTCCAAAAATGTAAAATTAAAAAGGAACTAGGATAAAAAAACGAACCGTAAATGGAAGTGGTTGGTAAAGTGATTTTCGTGAGAAAGTTTCGTCATTACTATGATAGATTGTTAAGTGAAATTTATTACATTATTTTTAGAGTCGCAAAAGTTCTCGAGAAAATGATAGTCGAGAAGGATGTTTTTCATAATCTCGTTCTCACGAAATAAAAAAAATATTATCTTATATCTCAATATAAACTTTTGATTAAATAAAGATATTAGCGCATTTTTTTTTGTTCTCTTTTAGTTTTAACATTTGTTTATCCTTTTTTCTTATTTTAACGTTTTATAAATAATGATGCAAGTACAAACACGTTATTAACAAGTGACTTCCTCCTTAGATAAATAGTAGATAACAACAATCTGTGGGAATTAGGGCAACATGGCACCTTAAAAGCGATCACATCGGAGGAATTGTTAATGCATGCAATATTCCGAGATTATTATCGCACTGCGTAATGACAAATTACTTAAACATGTTGAAAATAGTAATAAGACATAAGGGAGCATAAATTATTTATGTGCGTAATCATTTAAAATCTATTAACATTAAGACGTTTCGGGACGAGCTTTATAAAATATTTTGACATCTACGATACACAATGCGCAACTATAAAAATATTATTTTATATTTGCACAAAAAAATAAAGGGTGTAAAATTAGTGTAAGATATGGGTAAACGTAGTGTAGGATGCCCTGTGCCAAGATGGTGTTACGACATTACCAAAGTGGCCGGTGTGGGCTGGATGAGAACAGCCGAAGATCGGAAGCGATAGCATGTATAAGGGTAGGCTTATGTCCAGCAGTGGACTGACACAGGCTGATCATGATGATGATGATGGGTAAACGAGAGGTAGTAATGTTTTAAGGCAACGCCAACGGTAGGGTTGACGTCAAGGCCTGGATTTTTGTAGCATAAGTAGTATCACGTACAATTAGGTGAAACTTAAACATTGTAATAATTTCTTTTGTTTACGCGAATACTACACATTATTGAATAAAAGGACTATTTACGGATTTTATCGCGTTTATATTACATATTTAAATTCCCGACCTTTCGAACACTTTACAGCGGCCGTGGTCACGGGGTAGACGGATTTGATTAGAATTTAAAAATGTAAATCAAATGCGATAAAATCTGTAAAAATTCTTTTATTCAATACTGTTAAAATTCGTTTTCACTTAAAACAAACCTATTAAAGTATAAAAAAATGGTAAAACCGTTAATTTTTATTACATTACATTTTAAAATTACTACAAAAAATATGGATTCGGTACGTGTTGCCTTGCGAGTAAGCAATATAGCGGCGCTAATTTATTTTTTTTCATTACACAATTAAATAAATATCGTTAAGAACAAATATTACGAATTTAAACTTTTCTACATTACAAAAAATCTTTTAAATTATGTGATCTAAACTTAAACCTTTTAAGCACCATTCCGCCAATGCATATGATAATAAATTACTTCCATCATTTACCAAACTACAAAAAATATTAAGTACATTTTAAAACAGCCTATTCTTTAAACTTATATGCACAAAATAATATCTAAACGCAACTAATCCAAATTTAAATAACGAACACACAAACCATATCTATGTTCGGAATGAGCTGCAAATATTACTGTGATACGCCGTAGCAACTAACCGTAGGCATTAGCTAATAACTCACAGCAGGCGGTGAGACTAATAAATACAAATATTCCGTGAATGCGGTCGTTCCGAGCTACATGTGTTCCGAAGAGCGCGTATATATCGCTTCCGTAATGCAATTTATTCCGATACAGGACTATTTGGAAAGATAATGCATGGTTTTCGGTTAATTCAACGTTTTGAATTTTCAAAGGTGTTTATATTACCCAAATAAAACATGCAGTTACTGTAATGTATGTTCCATAATACTTCTAAATAGTTGAAAAAAATATTAATGTCATCAAATAATTAAATATTTTCAAATTCAAAAAAACTATTTAAGACATAAATTCGTATTAAAAGTCAATGTATTGTTGATACAATTTTAACCTTGAAATGAGAAAAGTAAATGTTGAGTTATCAGATAAGTAACATTTGCAACATAATCTACCCAATTGCCTGAAAAGTAAGATGATCCAAGCGTCATGGGCATGTAAGAAGTCGGTCCACCCACCAACCCAAATTGGACAAGCGTGGTGGAATACGGTCCAAAACCCCCTAATAGATTGGGGTGTATTATGGGAGGCCTACGTCCAGCAGTGGACTATTACAGGCTGGTGATGATGATGATGATACTTACTTGTATAGTTTTATTTTATTTTATCCTGTTCCTCTACGGACTATGGAAGGGTAAATTATGGCTCGTAAAAAAACTAATTTCACCTAAAATCGCCTTAGTTAAAATAAACAACGACTAGCATCAATAGGATGAATAGGAGGAACAGGCAGTTTTAAGTGATCGAAGTATTGTGTAAATATGGATACGTCGTTGAATTATTCCGATAAATTATACAATAGAATGGTGTAGCAACAAACTAATGATTGAAGTCGGATAATCCTTGACGTGAAAGAAATGTCTTCATTACGCAATAAAAATTAACGTGCAATATAGATGCTGAAGCACGCCAAAAAAAATTCAGTCTCTATCGATGCACATTTATAGATTATACAACTGAATATTTGTAAGACTGTGAATTGTGAAATAGAAAATAAATTTCATTGTGAAAAAGCAGCCATTAAGAGATATTAAATATGCATTCATAATGCATTTTGATATTACTTACTATTGATTAAAGGCAAGGAGATTTGCTTCATGGAATTTAGCTAACGAGATCACACATGTACACACGGACACTCGTACACGGACTTAATGAAATACAACATTATATCGTACAGAATTTAATATAAACATAAACTGCTACATTTACTTATTGATTTTCAAACATGCTACCACTGATTCGGATTGGGTCGGCGTTGACCTAAGAAGAATCAGTAAAAGAAACTCAACGTAGATTATTTTTAATATAATATATTTAATATTATTTAAAAGTTCAATTTTACAATAAACTTTCAAAGATTGTATGTTTCGATTCCTAATATTTATATAATTCGTATGTTACCATCAAACTGACGCAAAATATATCAATCTAGCGTTCCTAAACCATAACATATATACTTTTACGCAGTTTAGTTATATATTAAAAATTTATTATTGCCCTCTGAATATTATAATATAAAGCAGTTGAAGCCATTGCGAGATATGAATTATGCATTCACCACGACATGTAAGCATTACTGTGATATTACTTACTATTGATTTAATGTACGGTGATTTGCTTCTCGGAATTAAGCTAACGAGATTACATATGTAAATGGACTTAATGGAATGTAAAATGATCTCTCTCGTTCAATTGTATTTAATATGAACGTTTGTTTAAATTATAAGATTATTTATACAAATAAATTTAATTTGTGTGTTATAACCGGATCATATGACATAACAGGTTTTTTTTATGATTTTGTCTCTCTGTTTGTTCTTATGGTCCAATCCGGTGGTTATGCTCCGATGTTCCTGGGACTTTCGCCGATGAGAGAGTAAGTTTAGCTGGTAGTAACTGTTAAAAAAAGTATTTTAATTTATAAATTGCTACGCTGGTGAAGTCTTATCATCACTAAGACGTGTTAGGTCATGATTTAAAATTTGTTTTAGCACCTATGTATAAACATGATACACAGCTATGAAACAAAAACGTAAACAATGTTTTTCTTCCTAACTAACTCAGTAATGGAAAATAATTGCATTAATATTTCGTCTCAAATTAAAAAGCTGCATGGATAATTAATTGATGACTCGCTTTTAAAATATAATAAAAGTTTGTTCCATTGTTTATCTTAATAAATAAAATTACTTTTATTTATTAAGATAAACAATGGAACAAAGCTAAAACGCGAATAAAGCTATTTGTATTTGGAAAACATACGACTAACATTCTTATTATAATAATTTGTATGTATTACATTAAGAAGCCAATTACAAGTTTCCACATGGTCTAATCTAATCAACACAGGGAAAATAAAAAAGAAACAAAACGTAGCTAACAAACACTTACTTAATTAGTGAATAAAACGATTAAAGTAATTTATAGTAAGGATTGTTCGAGCGACTGTTGGCAAGGTATAAAATGGATCAATATCCATATGCAAGTTAATAAATTTTGCTGTTCTTATTACAAAAGTATTACATCTATACTTAGTACGAGTTTTTGGAATGCAAAGGATTTTATGTGTTCTTAAAACTCGGCCGAGTTAATGGACCCTTTGATAATATTTAAGTAGAGGCATACACCGTTGATATTTCGCCGCCCATGTAATGGAACAAAATGATAACGTCAGCATCTATAGTTATAGTCTAATGATTTGACATGTAACTTCCGATCGAGGAACATTTTTTGGATACCTTCGATGCGTGAACCCTAGGACTGGTATATAGGGCTCAAACCTGAGAAGCATATTCAGGTATAGGTCTAACATAGGAGCAATAAATAGTATATTAATTTATAAATACAAATAAATATACTTTTATAAGTAATTATAAATATATAATCAAATGTTACAGTATTCCTCTTGTAATATTATAAATAAATTTGAAAAATTTACTGATTATAGTTCATAGTAATAAAGATTTATAAATATTATGGAAACGTAGTGTAAATTGTTTTTCCGTAATATTAAAAACATTGGAATTTATTTCCGCAAATCGTCCTGTGTCTGTATAAATTGCAATACGCAAACGATATGCACTTCTTGGTCAACACATGTACTCTAAAAATAATGTAAAAAATTATACATAACAATCCGTCATAGTGGTGACGAAACTTTCTTAAGAAACTCAGTAAATCTCTGATCGTGAAACTGACTTCCTTCCATTTATGGTCTCTTTTTTTTATTTTAGCTCCTTTTTAATTTTACCCTCTTGAAAACGCAAAAAACTCATGAAAATGTGAATTTTGATTAAGGACTTAGATTTTTATATTTAAATACACACCATTGTTCTAATCGAACTGTAAATTCAAATAATAACAAAACGCTACGCCGTAGCAACTAATCGTAGGCATTGGCTAATAATTCACAGCAGGCGGTGAGCTTAATACATGCAAATATTCCGTGAATGCGGTCGCTCCAAGCGACATGTGTTCCGATGAGCACATGTATATCGCTTACTTAATGCAATTAATTCCGATACAGGACGATTTGCAAAAATAACGCATGGTTACTGTTCATTCAATTTTAGGAGTTTTCTAACGTTTTTATATTACGGAAATAAAATTTGCATTTCGTTTCAATAATATTCATAAATCAGAATAATTGTAATCTTCAATGAGTGAATATTTCTAAATTGGATTATGTATAAAAATAAAATTATAAAACAAATTCTTTTTATGCAAAATTGAATATGTCATAGCTTTATTCGCATTTTTATTTTGTTGCTTATCAAAAAAA
Source organism: Lamproptera curius (assembly GCA_029286875.1). NCBI lineage: Eukaryota > Metazoa > Arthropoda > Insecta > Lepidoptera > Papilionidae > Lamproptera > Lamproptera curius. The sequence continues at coordinate 1,536,769 of JAGSMT010000038.1, forward strand.
GTAAAATGCCTTACATTTTTAATTTAAGAGCGAGCCGTTGGTTTTTTATTTTTGTATGCGTTGTATGCAGTTTATTTCATGTAAGACGGAATATAAGCGCATCTTTTTTCCATTACAAAAAAAATGAAGACAAAAAAATGTTTGCATTTTTATTTTATAGCTGTGTATCACGTAAATAAATCGGTGCTAAAATAGTTTTGTAATCATGACCTAACACGTCTTATTAATGAATTTTTTATAATTATAATAATATGCTGCAATAATCTATATATTTTTTATCATAATGAGAACCGACTGTTACCCACGACATAAGACTTCAGCAGCGTAGTAATTTATAAATTAGAACACTATTCTTTTGTCAAAAAAAGTAACTCCCAGATTAGCTTACTCTCTCATCTATCTTTCGGTGAAAGTCCCATCAACATCGAACAAACATCGTTCCAATGATAATCCAGAACAAACAGACAGACAAAATTATAAAAACGTGTTATAATTTTTTCTTTTGTTTAAGCAAGTACTATACATTATTAAACAAGTAATTTTTTACCGATTTTATCGCGTTTATTTTACATATTTAAATTCCTGACGTTTCGAACACTTTCCAGCGGCCGTGGTCACGGGGTAGACTGAGAAGTCATGCGTCTTGTTGCCAGTGCTGAAGCGGGGTTTCCAGATCTTAATTTTATTAAATATGGGGTCTTTAATGAAAACTTATTTCAAGCCACTGAAGAAGATTGGTCAATTCCTACCACCTATCAAGTGCAATATTCCTCTACTAGATCCAGGAGTACAACTGGCCAGGCCGAACTTACAAGCTAGATTGTAAGTTCGGCCTCTGTCATATTGGATAAACAAAGCGAGTAATAAGAACCCGCGTGAAGGAACATATAGCTGACATTAAACATAAAAGACCCGACAAGTCGGCAGTGTGTAACCATACTTTAAATCACCCAAACACATCAGATTTGATCGACCACATGACATCATTAGAAAACATACAAATTTCAATAGAGAAGATGGTTGGGTTCTACCACCTGCTTGGGACCCCATAATTAATAAATTAAAATTTAAACCCAAGCATAATACCACTGCCAGCTGGAATGATAAATTAATTAAAATTAAGATCTTTAAACCCCGCTTCAGCACTGGCAACAAGACGCATGACATCTCAGTTTACCTTGTGACCACGGCCGCATAATATCACTATGTAATATTTAAAACTGTATATTTTGAGGTTCCATACACATCAATTATATTATTTTCCATAAATAATCTTGTATAAGTAATCTTATAATTCAAACAAACGTTATTTAAATACAAGTAAACGAGAGAGATCATCTTACATTCCATTAAGTCCACATACATATGTAATCCCGTTAGCTTAATTCCTTGAAGCAAATCACCGTAAATTAAATCAATAGTAAGTAATATCACGGTAATGCCTACATGTCGCGGTGAATGCATTATTCATATCGGATAATGGCTTTAACTGTTTTATGTTCATTATATTATGCACAAGGCAATTCTAGAACTTTCTTTCATGCAGTAGTAACATTTTATTTTGTAAGTTATAAATTATTCTAATAAAACAATTTGTTTTTATCGTTTTAGTAGAGGCTAAGGAGAATTATCTATTATCATCAAGTGAATGTTCTGCTCCCTTTATCGTTTGAATTTATAATAAAGAGCTTGTGTTTTTGTTTATTTCTAATAACCTAAATAACGATTTACAAAACTTGGTATAAATGTTATGTATAGTTTTGTGTAAACGAATTTGCCAATGTCGAATAAAATTTTTATTAATTTATTTAAATATTCGTTCATGTACGTTATGCAAACTGTATTTCCCTAAAATTAATCCTTATAAAAATGCGAAACGTCGTATTAACCGAAACCATGAATTGTCTTCCAAATCGATAAATTGCATTACGCAAGTGGTACATATGTGCTCTTCGGAACAAATGTCGCTCGGAGCGACAGTATTCACGGAATATTTGCATGTATTAAGCTCACCGCCTGCTGTGAATTATTTGCTAATGCCTACTATTAGTTGCTACTGCATAGCGGTTTTTTATTATTTGTATTTACAGTTTGATTAGTAAAACGGTGTGTATTTAAATGTTGAAAATGTAAGTTATTGCATACAGTATTATATTTTATAATTTTTAGTGAACATTTTGGTCTAAGAGAGTTTGTTATTAAAAGATGTTTTATAAAATCATTGTGTTCTTGCGACAAACTTTATGAAAACAGATTAAATTGTTGACTGTAAAAATAATAATTTTGATGTGCTTGGGTCGGCTTTAAACTGCCTTGGTAAACAAGCTTAAAATAACACTCTTGTATTCACAAAAAATACACGCAAGCGGCTTATATATAGAGTAAGCCATAATTATTAACTGAAAATACATTTTTATTCACATTCATGTGAAAATCAAAATAGATGTTTGATAAATATTACAATTATTCTGGTGCCACTGTTTTGTAAAACATAAAAGTATTTTAAGATATGTTCTTTTTAATTAAGTCTTTGAATCAAAATAAAAAATTATTATTGTCATTAATTATTTCCGACTTCAAAAAAGGTAAAATTACAAAGGAACTAGGATAAAAAAACGGACCAGGAAGTGGTTCAGTCTCACGATCAGAGATTTGCGGATTTTCTTAAGAAAGTTTCGTCATTACTATGATGGATTGTTATGTATAATTTATAACATTACTTTCACAGTCCCAAAAGTTGAAAAAGTAAAAAAGAAAATGATAGTCGAGAAGGATGTATATATTATCTTATAATTCAATATGAACTCCTGATTAAACAAAGATTAAAAACGCATTTTTTCTTGTTCTCTTTTCTTTCTATCATTTAAATAATGATGTAAGTACGAATACTAAGTTATTAACAAATGCCTACCTCATTAAATTAATAGTAGATAATTACAATCTGCAGGAATTAGGGCAATATAGCACCTTAAAAGCGATCACATCGAAGGACGTGTTAGTACATGCAATATTCTGAAATTATTATCGCGCCGTGTAATGAGAAATTACCTTAACATGTCAACAATAGTAATAAGACATGAGGGATCATAAATTATTAACGTGTGTAATTAATCTGTTGTGCTATTTAGTAATACGACTAAATCTCTTCTTCGTCAACGATTAGTCGTTGTTTGAAGACTCAGAATATTATTAGTGAGATGATTTTGGGTACAGAAATTAAGATTGTATATCCAATAAATCTTTTCAGAAATTTTATATCATATCTGTTCAATATAAATAAGCTGAGCCTCTGCCAAATTAACATAAAACAAATTGCATTATTAGAAAAAAAATATATCTTAAAAATACTTTAATAAAAAAGATTGCACTGCTTGTAAATATTATAATGTAAAGGTATTAAAGCCATTACGAGACACGAATAATGCATTCACCGCAACACGTGAGCATTACTGTGATATTACTTACTATTGATTTAATGTATAGTGATTTGCTTCACGGAATTAAGCTAAAGAGATTATGTAAGTAGACTTAATGGTATGTAAAGTGATAATAGTAAAAATACCTTGTTTCATTGTATTTAATATTTACGTTTGTTTGAATTATTACATCGATTTTAATAAAATATAGTAATTATAGGTATAGTAATTAAATTAATAAATCGTTATATCAAAATAAAACGAGACTTAATAAATATTTACGCCATTTTAAGAAAGTACGCAGCTATACATTTACAATACTAACAATGTTCTGTCTCTCTGGCTTAGACACTACTGGTTGGCTGCAAAAATAGGCACCGCTACTACTACTGTCTTCCGGTCTGTAGAATGTTATTGAGTAGGGTTGTGTAAAGATTTAAAACTCAGCCATATTGAAAACTAATGTAAAGCTATCAAACGTATAAAATAAATTTATATCTTTTATTAATTTTTAAAAACATGGCTTTTATTTTTTAATACGGTGGTTAAAACAGAAGTTAAAAAAGTTAATGTAGAGGCCGAGCTCGATCCTCAAACAGGTTCTACCCCCTTTGGGCCAGCCGCGGGGAAGCTAAGAGGAACTTGGCCGGCCTGTGGGCAAGGCTGGGCGAGGAGGAGGCTGCTCCAAGCGGGCTGAATAAGCCCGCTTTGGCTGCGCCTTTGGAGGGTGCGAGGGACGGGTTGCTGGAGGTAGGTGTTAAAAATCTTTGAGAGAATCGTGGTGGCCCGCATCGTCCAGCACCTGGAGCACGTCGGTCCAGATCTGGCGGAGTGGCAGTATGGCTTCCGCAAGGGCCGGGCGACCGTCCACGCGGTGCTACGGGTCAGGTCCCTGACGCAGGATGTGGTGTCTCGTGGTGAGGGTGTTTTGGCGGTGTCACTCGACATCGCCAACGCATTTAACACCCTGCCTTGGGCCTGCATAAAGGAGGCGCTCCGATACCACGGGGTGCCTCCCTACCTGCAAATCGTGATAGGGGCCTGACCTGTAGCATCGACGTGTCGAGTTCCCGTGCCGAGATGGGCTCCGGACCATCGAGGTGTCGTGCGGAGTTCCACAGGGGTCGGTGTTCGCAGGGCTGCGATTCTCGCCACTGCCAGGGTCGCTCAAGTAATTGGGCGCATCCGGCGGCTAGGACTAGAGGTAGCGCTCGAAAAATCCGAGGCCCTTTGCTTTTACGGGCCTCGGAACGCGCCACCTGCGGACGCCCACTTAATCGTTGGCGGCGTCCGCGTCGACGTCAAGCCGACAATGAATTATTTCGGCCTAGTCCTAGACCGCCGATGGAAGTTTTGCGCCCATTTTGGGCGCTTCGCGCCTAGAGTGACGAAAGGAGCGGCAGCTCTCGGCAGACTGCTCCCCAACACTGGAGGACCCAGCAGCTCCTGTCGCTGCCTGTACGCCGAGTCGTTAGGTCCATGGTCCTGTACGGAGCACCGTGTGGTTGAAATTTTACCAAGAAGAATCAGTAAAAAGAAACTCAACGTAAATTATTTTAATATAATATATTTAAAATCATTTAAGTACTTACAATAAACTTTCAAAGATTGTATTTCGATTCCTAATATTTATATTTTACCATCAAACTGACCAAAAATATATCAATCTAGCGTTCCTAAACCATATCATATATATTTTTACCAGTTTAATTATATATTAAAAATTATTATCGTTATTAATATTCTAATATAAAGCAGTTTATGAATTATGCATTCACATTTTTATAATAATATATATAATATATTAAATACTATAATAATAATATATATTTTATATTTATATCCATAATTCATGTATTAGACATTACCATTGCGATATATGAATTATGCAAGACAAGTGGCCATTACTATGATATTACTTACTATTGATTTAATGTACGGTGATTTGCTTCTCGGAATTAAGCTAACGAGATTACATATGTATATGGACTTAATGGAATGTAAAATGATCTCTCTCGTTCAATCGTATTTAATATGAAAGTTTGTTTAAATTATAGATTATTTATACAAATAAATTTAATTTGTTTTAATTTGTGTGTTAGACGGATCCTTATAACATTCAGGTTTTTTATGATTTTGTCTGTCTGTTTGTTCTTAGTTCCAATCCGGTGGTTTGGTCCGATGATCCTGGGACTTACGCCGATGAGAGAGAGTTTAGCTGGGAGTAACTGTTTAAAAAAAGTATTTTAATTTGTAAATTGCTACGCTGGTGAAGTCTTATCATCACTAAGACGTGTTAGATCATGATTTGAAAACTATTTTAGCACCTGTGTATAAACATGATACACAGCTATGAAATAAAAACGTAAACAATATTTTTATTCCTAACTAACCCAGTAATGGAAAATAATTGCACTTATATTTCGTCTCACATTTAATAGCTGCATGGATAATTAATTGATGACTCGCTTTTAAAATATAAATAAAAGTCACTTTATTTATTAACATAAACAATGAAATAAAACTAAAACGCGAAAAAAGCTATTTGTATTTGGAAAACATACGATTAATATTCTTATTATAATAATTTGTATTATTACTTAGAAGCCAATTACAAGTTTCCACATGGTCTAATCTAATCAACACGGGAAAATAAATAAGTAACAAATTTGGCTAACAAACACTTACTTAATTAATGATAAAACGATTAAAGTAAATTATAGTAAGGATTGTTCGAGCGACTGTTGCTAAGGTATAAAATGGATCAATATCCATGTGCAAGTTAATAAATTTGGCTGTTCTTATTAAAAAGTATTACATCTATACTTAGTACGAGTTTTTAGAATAAAGGAGTTTACGTTTTTTGGTTAAATAAAGTAACATTTAAACAATTTCAGATAAAAATTCGGCCGAGCTAATGGACCCTTTGATAATATTTAAGTAGAGGCATACACCGTTGATATTTCGCCGACATGTTATGGAACAAAATGATAACGTCTGCATCATGCTTAAAGTCTAATGGTTTCATATATAACTTCCGATCGAGGAACATTTTTTGGATACCTTCGATGCGTGAAACGTAGAACTGGTATTTAGGACTCCAAACCTGAGAAGCACATTCAAGTATAGGTCTAACGTTATGGTATATTAATTTATTAATAAAAATATGTTTTTATAAGTAATTATAAATATATAATCGACTGTTACTGTATTCCTCTTGTAATATTATAAATTAATTTGACAAAAATACTGATTGTAGATCATTGTAATAAAGATTTATAAATATCATTGAAGCGTAGTGTAAATTGTTATTCCTTAAATTTAAAAACTTCGGAATTTATTTTCGCAAATCGTCCGTTGTCGGTATAAATTGCATTACGCAAACGATATGCGCTTCTTTGTCAACACATATACTCTGAAAATAATGTAAAAAATTATACATAACAATCCATCGTAGTGTTGACGAAACTTTCTTAAGAAACTCAGTAAATCTCTGATCCATGAAACTGACTTCCTTCCATTTATGGTCTCTTTTTTATTTTAGCTCCTTTTAATTTTACCCTCTTGAAAACGCAAAAACTCATGAAAATGTGAATTTTGATTAAGGACTTAGATTTTATATTTAAATACACACCATTGTTCTAATCGAACTGTAAATTCAAATAATAACAAAACGCTACGCCGTAGCAACTAATCGTAGGCATTAGCTAATAAATCACAGCAGGCGGTGAGCTTAATACATGCAAATATTCCGTGAATGCGGTCGCTCCAAGCGACATGTGTTCCGATGAGCACATGTATATCGCTTACGTAATGCAATTTATTCCGATACAGGACGATTTGCAAAGATAACGCATGTTACTGTTCATTCAATTTTAGGAGTTTTCTAACGTTTCAGATTAGCTTACTCTCTCATCTATTTTTCGGTGAAAATCCCATCAACATCAAACAAACATCGTTCCAATGATAATCCAGAACTAACAGACGGACAAAATTATAAAACGTGTTATAATTATTTCTTTTGTTTACGCAAATACTATACATTATTAAACAAAACACTTTTTACCGATTTTATCCCGTTTATTTTACATATTTAAATTCCTGACGTTTCGAACACTTTCCAGCGGCCGTGGTTACGGGGTAGACTGAGATGTCATGTGTTTTGTTGCCAGTGCTGAAGCGGGGTTTTCAGATCTTAATTTTTATTAATTATGGGGTCTTCAATCACACCTTATTTCACGCCGCTGAAGAAGATTGGTCAATTCCTACCATCTATCAAGTGCAATGTTCCTCTACAAGATCCAGGAGTATACAGGCTAGATTGTAAGTGCGGCCACTGTTATATTAGATAAACAAAGCGAGCAATAAGAACCCGCGTGAAGGAGCATATAGCTGACATCAAACATAAAAGATCCAACAAGTCGGCAGTGTGTGACCATACTTTAAATCACCCAAATACATCAGATTTTACGACCACATGACATCATTAGAAAACATCCAAATTTCAATAGAGAAGATGGTTGGGTTCTACTACCTGCTTGGGACCCCATAATTATTAAATTAAAATTTAAACCTAAGCATAATACTACTGCCGGCTGGAATGATAAATTTAGTTAATTCTGTATAGGTCAGATTACAGACTGAAAATAATTAATTAAAATTAAGATCTGGAAACCCCGCTTTAGCACTGGCAACAAGATGCATGACATCTCAGTCTACCTTGCGACCACGGCCGCATAAAATCACTATGTAATATTTAAAACGGTATAATTTGAGGTTCCATAGACATCAATCATATTATTTTCCATAAATAATCTTATAATTCAAACAAACGTTATTTAAATACAATTGAACGAGAGAGATCATCTTACATTCCATCAAGTCCACATACATATGTTATCCCGTTAGATTAATTCCGTGAAGCAAATCACCGTAAAATAAATCAATAGTAAGTAAATATCGGGTAATGCTTAAATGTCGCGGTGAATGCATTATTCATATCGGATAATGGCTTTAACTGTTTTATGTTCATTATATTATGCACAAGGCAATTCTAGAACTTTCTTTAATGCAGTAGTAACAATGTATTTTGTAAGTTATGAATTATTCTAATAAAACAATTTGTTTTTATCATTTAAGTAGAGGCTAAGCTGATTAATGTTAAACAGAGAGGATATAAATTTTCTGAAAATTTATATTAAGATATGTTATATACTAACAATTGCTTAATGTCAAGTCTATAAACGCTTAGTATGGGCCGGGGGTATCTATTATCATCAAGTGAATGTTCTGCTGCCTTTATCGTTTGAATTTATAATAAAGAGCTTGTGTTTTTGTTTATTTCTAATAACCTAAATAACGATTTACAAAACTTGGTATAAATGTTATGTATAGTTTTGTGTAAACGAATTTGCCAATGTCGAATAAAATTTTTATTAATTTATTTAAATATTCGTTCATGTACGTTATGCAAACTGTATTTCCCTAAAATTAATCCTTATAAAAATGCGAAACGTCGTATTAATCGAAACCGTGAATTCTCTTCCAAATCGATAAATTGCATTACGCAAGCGGTATATATGTGCTCTTCGGAACAAATGTCGCTCGGAGCGACAGTATTCACGGAATATTTGCTATATTAAGCTCACCGCCTGCTGTGAATTATTTGTAATGCCTACTATTAGTTGCTACATTCATGTGAAAATCAAAATAGATGTTTGATAAATATTACAATTATTCTGGTGCCACTGTTTTGTAAAACATAAAAGTATTTTAAGATATGTTTTTTTAATTAAGTCTTTGAATCAAAATAAAAAATTATTATTGTCATTAATTATTTCCGACTTCAAAAAAGGTAAAATTACAAAGGAACTAGGATAAAAAAACGGACCAGGAAGTGGTTCAGTCTCACGATCAGAGATTTGCGGATTTTCTTAAGAAAGTTTCGTCATTACTATGATGGATTGTTATGTATAATTTATAACATTACTTTCACAGTCCCAAAAGTTGAAAAAGTAAAAAAGAAAATGATAGTCGAGAAGGATGTATATATTATCTTATAATTCAATATGAACTCCTGATTAAACAAAGATTAAAAACGCATTTTTTCTTGTTCTCTTTTCTTTCTATTATTTAAATAATGATGCAAGTACAGATACTAAGTTTTTAACAATTGCCTACCTCATTAAATTAATAGTAGATAAAACATTTTGCAGGAATTAGGGCAATATAGCACCTTAAAAGCGATCACATCGAAGGACGTGTTAGTACATGCAATATTCTGAAATTATTATCGCGCCGTGTAATGAGAAATTACCTTAACATGTCAACAATAGTAATAAGACATGAGGGATCATAAATCATTAATGTGCGTAATTAATCTGTTGTGCTATGTAGTAATGCGCCTAAATCTCTTCTTCGTCAACGATTATACGTTGTTTGAAGACTCAGAATATTATTAATGAGATGATTTTGGATATAGGAATTAAGATTGTATATCCAATAAATCTTTTCAATATCTTTTATATATCTAAATAAAATTTTTTAGAAATTTTATGTCATATCTATTCAATATAAATAAGCTGAGCCTCTGCTAAATTAACTAAAACAAATTGCGTTATTAGAAAAAAAATAATATCTTCAAAATACTTTAATAAAGGAAGATTGCACTGCCTTGTAAATATTATAATAAAAAGCTATTAAAGCCATTACGAGACATGAATAATGCATTCACCGCGACATGTGAGCATTACTGTGATATTACTTACTATTGATTTAATGTATGGTGATTTGCTTCACGGAATTAAGCTAAAGAGATTATGTAAGTAGACTTAATGGTATGTAAAGTGATCTTGACCCTCGTTTCATTGTATTTAATATTTACGTTTGTTTGAATTATTACATCAACTTGAATTAAATATAGTAATTATAGGTATAGTAATTAAATATATAGATCGTTATATCAAAATAAAACGAAATGAGATTTCCGCAAAGCAGAGGTGTAAAAAGAACGTTATATTGTTTTGAAGCGCTACGTAAAAAGCGTATTTACTAAATGAACGAGACTTATCCACCTATGTGTCACGGCAGGCAGAGCGTTGGTGACCACTTTCCATCAAGTGGCCTAAATGCTCCTTTGCACAGACAAAACAGACATAATTTAATTTTTATCTTTATGATGCTGAATTGAAAAGAATTTAGCAATAGAACATATGAAACAATACTACCGCAAAAACGAATATGTCAATAAGAATCTCACTAATGACTTTCCACGTCTTCAAACGTATTAGTCGTATTACTGTATAGCACAACATCTTCATTACGCTCATGAATAATACATACTCCCTCATGTCTTCTTACTATTGTTGAAGTGCTTAAGTAATTTCTTATTACGTGGCGCGGTAAAAATCTCAGATTATTGCATTTGCTAACACGTCCTTCGGCGTTATCGCTTTTAGGGTGCCATGTTGCTCTTATTCCTACAGATTGTTATTATCTAACTTTAATCTAAGGAGTAAGTCATTTGTTATTATTTTAGCATGTGTTACCTATGCATATTCCCACACCTTGTTATACATAAATACACATATTCATAAGAATACGATGAATGCCGGTAACGTGAAGCTCTTATTGTTGCGAAATTTCAATGTAATTGTATTAAGCATTGAAGTTATTGCACGGAAATGCTGACGATACAAATTGGACGCTCGTTGGACACTCGGACCAGCATGTGGGGGCCAATCTCGCTCGATCGCCGTAACTGTAGGTTGTGTTTGAAAACTTAAGTTAGTTTAAGTTTTACTTTGTGATTTTTGTTAATTAAATATTGTAAAAGGACATAAATCGCCTTTTTTAAAAACTCCTACCCAACGGCCAAGTATGTATCTAGATACGTACTAATTAATAATATGTTCCATTTTTCATCTTTGTTTTTATTCAACATTACCCTCTTGAAGTTGGATTCAATTCATGGCAATATAAATTTTCGATTTTGATTCAAAGACTTAATTTTAAGAACACGTATTAAAAAACTTTTATGTTTTCCAGATCAGTAATACTCGAATAATCGTAACTCGATTATCAATCGATTTTAATTTTGACATGGAAATGAATAAAAATTGTAAATTCAGGTTTAAGTTATGTTTAGTGAATACAAGTGTGTTATTTTGAGCTTATTTAACACGGTCGTTTTGATATAATTTTTCACAATAACATAGTAATATTATTAATTGTAGAACTCTTTCAAACGGAAGTACTTAGATTTTTATCACTTTCATACACACCATTGTTAAAAACATAAAACAATAAAGCGCTAAGCCGTAGGAACTGATCGTAGGCATTAGCTAATAATTCACAGCAGGCGGTGAGCTTAATACATGCAAATATTCCGTGAATACTGTCGCTCCGAGGGACATGTGTTCCGAAGAGCACATATATATCGTTTACGCAATGCAATTTATTCTGATACAGGAGGATAATGCATGATTTCGGTTAATTCAACGCTTCGAATGTTTTAATGTGTTAATTGTGTGGAAATACATTGTACTGCCTCCGGTAAGGCCTATAGCCTTGTGGTATGGGCGTGTGCTTTAGAAACCGAAGGGGGTGTGTTTAAATTCAGCGGGGACTCAACAAATATTCATTGTTGTTTCCTAGTTGGTTAGGGCTATTCGGGCTGATCACCAAATTGTCTGAAAAGTAAGATGATCCATGCGTCGGATTGGCATGTAAAAAGTCGGGTGGACCGACTTTTCCAACCACCAACCCGCATTGGACTAGTGTTGTGGGATACGGTCCAAAACCCCCTAATCGGGAGGGGCATATTAGGGGAGGCCTATGTCCAGCAGTGGACTATCACAGGCCGATGATGATGATTATGATGATGTGTGATGATATTGTACTGTTCAAAATTTTATCTTTAATTATTGTATATTGCGAAATTTGTATTAAAATGTTGCAAAATTAACTATTTGATCGTACATATTTAATAACAACGTAAGTAAATTTCTATTGAATAGTAATTTTCTATAATAAGAATTTTAGTCAGCCCGCCTTGTTAAACAAGCTAAAAATAACACACATGTATTCACTAAACAGAAACGTAAGAGGCTTATTAATAAAGTAACTCATAAGTTATAACTGAATTGATATTTTTATGCACTTTCATGTCAAAATCAAAATGTATGTTAAATTTATGTCATAATTATTCAGTTATTACTAATTTGTAAAACAAAAAGTATTTTAATGCGTGCTCTTTAAATTACGTATTTGAATCTAAATCAAAAATTTACATTGTCATGAATTATTTTCAACTTTAAGAGGGTAAAGTTGAAAAAGAACTAAGATAAAAAACGGACCATAAATGGAAGTGGTTCAGTCTCGCGATCAAAGATTTGCGGAATTTCTTAAGAAAGTTTCGTCATTACTATGATGGATTGTTATGTGAAATTTATTACATTGTTTCCCTAAAAGTTCTCAAGAAATGAAAAGAAGACGATGTTTTTCATGATCAAACAAAAAATAGATTATCTTATAATTCAATATTTAACGCTATTCAAATGAATGTTATTGGTATATTATTGGTATATATATTGGTATGAGTTTTGCTCTTCAAAAAAAATTGCATGTATCATTGTCTCTGTTTATTTAATTTTCAAAAAAATGATAGCCAGGCGAAGCTTTTTGTATCAAATAAAAATATGTATATTAAAAAATATACCATTAACGAATTTTTTATTGTTTTACTTTCAATATAACATTTGTTTAAAATTTTGCATTATATCAACGTTTCCATAAATATTATTTGCGAACACAAAAAATTATTGGCATACGAAAAGTAAAAGTATACGTTAATTCAGGTTTTCGGAAATTACTTCCTCCTTAGGTTAATAGTGGACAATAACAATCTGTAGAAATAAGAGCAACATGGCACCTTAAAAGCGATTACACCGAAGGACGTGTTAGCACATGCAATACTCCGAGATTATTACCGCGCCGCGTAATGAGAAATTACTTAAGCTCGTCAACAATAGTAATAAGACATGAGGGAGCATAAATTATTCATGTGCGTAATGAAGCTGTTGTACTAAGTAGTTGATTCGACTAAATCTCTTCTATGTAAAGGATTACATAGCGTTTGAAGACTCGAAATGTCCTTAATGAGATTCTTATTGGCATACTTCCGTTTTGTTAATTTTGTAACGTTCAATTGAATGCAAAGGTTTTCTTTACGTTTAAATATAGTATTTATTTAAAATTTGCATGTCTTGATTATTTATGAATATTATGTTATGTGTTATTTTGATGTATAACATATCCTCAAATGATATTGGTGTAATCTACACTAACGATAGCTGTTTATGTAGTTAAGAAAATATTTTTGTCAATTTAACTAACTTATTAATAGTCTTGAGGCTTTGTCTCTTTGTGCGTGTCCTACTATTGTCTAAAGAAAGATGACGTTTTTAACCAACCATTGATTAAGGTTTGAGTAATTATTTCACGATATACGGTGAGCCACAACACTATTTTAATATATTTTTACATAATAATTTTAAAGATATATTAGAATAGAAATTTAACAATTATTTTCTATCTGAACAAAATTTACGGGTAAATTTTTAAACAAAATCAAAAATTTATACGTAACACGAGTTTGTACCTTCGTCTATAACGAGTAAATTTCCTGCCCTAACGCTTGATTATTTTTTATTGTAAAATATTAAAAAAATCTATCTGCAAATGTTCAATAATAAATTTTTATCCTTGCATGATACTGAACCGTTGCCAACTTATGCTAACAAAATATGAAAAATAAAACCGCATAAAGTAAGTATCTAAAAAGTAGACATCAAATAAGATTGCGTAAGTCACAAAATGTCAAAGATATCGCTTTCGAAGATTTATCGTTATAACGATAAATCTTCGAAAGCGATACAATTTACATTATTTAATCAGTTTCAAGACTAGACAAAACAGTAGCGTAGTTAAATTAAACAACTTTATATATTTAGCAATAAATACATTGGTATATATCGCTCCAAACAAAGCTCTACGCTCTCTTTCAGGAGAACAATTCAATTAAACTGCTAACGACCCTGATCCAAGGGTTAATGGAGGCGGCGTTTCAATTCATAAGCTTACAGCGTTTTAAATCATTATTATTAGTCTAAGATTGCACTTAGAAGTATTATAAGGCTTTCTATATTTAATATTTTTTAGAAGTTATACCTTTCTGTATATGGATATGGTTCAATATCTCTGAAGCGTCAGTAGTGATACTTATAAAATGAGACATACTACAGAGGTTAAGGGCTGAAATTCTGCGGGGTAATAACTTTGCGCAATATTTGACTTATATATAATTAGATTTTTGAACATGTATGCATGTAAAGTCAAAGTCAAAGACATTTATTCAATTTAGGCTACTATCAGCATGTGATAGTCCACTGCTGGACATAGGCCTCCCCTAATACACCCCTATCCATTAGGGGGTTTTGGACCGTATCCCACCACGCTGGTCCAATGCGGGTTAATGGGTGGACCGACTTTTTACATGCCCATCCGACGCATGGATCATCTTACTTTTCAGACAATTGGGTGATCGGCCCAAATTGCCCTAACCAACTAGGAAACAACAATGAAAATTTGTTGAGTCCCCGCAGGATTCGAACCCACGACCTCCGCTTTCAAAACCACGTGCCAAAACCACTAGGCTACGGAGGCAGTTACCCTGTATATTTAGTATCTCAAATATTTGTTTGTAGTTATATATTTATAATAAAAGTTTCAATTTCCAATATACATATTTGCACTTCTTCACCTTTATCTCTGCATTACCCCAAGGTCGGCTGGCACAAAATGCCATCGACATTTGGCCGCCTTGGTACAACAATAAATAAGGTATTTTATTATTGTTATATACAATAATAAAATACCTTATTTTAATGAAACTGGATGTAAAAATCACCATAATAAGTAGGAAATACCTGGAAATACCGGTTTTAATATTTTCTTTATTTCAGGCATTTATAGCGTTAGCGTTACTTATATACACGTTGTGTAATATACATTTATTTATATAAACACATCTAGTTTTACTGATTTAGAATGTTTAGGCTGGATTTTTTAAAAAAAATACTTTTGTACATTACATTATTGTTTCCAAGCGAGAAAACGGTTTACTCCGCTATGTTTCTGTTGTGCTTTCATGTTGAAATTAGTATTCTAATACTGGGAATGCTCCCGAGGATAAAATAACTAAAGGTTAAAAAACCTCATTTACTCCAATTCAACGTTTCTATTTGGAATTTAGTCTTGTGATTACAAGTGCAAAATAAAGATATAAATTGGACAAATGCTTACTAATGTACCTTTTAATTTCAGAATAATGAGTTGAAATGTATTTTTATGCTTACATTTTTATAGATGAAGCAAAACGGCTATTTACTAGACCAAGATATCTATTATCGAAACACTTTTTTTTATTTATTGTGGGTAAATAAGTTGTACTCTGCAATTATTAAAATGACAAATATTTAAATAACATTTTTTTAATAACTTTATGCCTTTGGCATTTTCTACCAGCCAACCTTAGGGTGGTTCAGAGATGTCAATGTGGTTCACATAAATAATGAAAGAAAATAACTGTTTCGAGCATACTGCAGTAATAAAAACTAATAAGCTTAAAATTATATAAAGATTTTAACGAAGTACATATATAAACATTATATAAATAAACAAACATATCAATAAATAGTATAATATAGTATATAAATAAATACATAATATATGTACAAATTATACCATTACATAGATATTTATAAAGTTGTTATAGAGAGAGTGATTCTGTCGACGCGGCATCTAAAAATAATTTTGTACTTGTTTTTTAATTGGTTTTAGCCATTAATATAAGTCATCATAATATATTAAGTCCATTTATTCAAATACAGCTCAAAGTGACTTTTCCCATGGCATCAGAAATAGTCATTTTAATTCAAAGTATTAACAAGTGTATTGCTTATTTATCTTAAAATCTCTATGAAAATATTATTTACCATTCAGTCAATTAACATTTAATTAACTTTATGTTAATACTCAGTCAGTCACAATCATTAATTTAAAATATTGTATTAGTGTATCTTTTGTTCAAAAACAAGTTGCTTTATTAAATGAAAAATACTCCACTTTTGCTGTTATTAGGACAGTGCTAAAACCAGTCACACAATATAATGATAATAACCGACACGATCGGAGAGAGATCAAATGAGAGACAATACTAATATAACTAACGGTTTATACTTAATCGAAATTAACTTTATCTTGAAGTCTTTAATTAAGGAAGGACGTAAAATGTTGTGTTTAAGTAAAAATAGTCCGATATTTACCAAGTATTTTATTATCTAGCACTGCCTTCTTCCATTTTGAATAAACTCTAGAGTTTTCTTATATTTTAACTATAACTATTACTTATTCTAATAAATAAACTACATAATTCTAAAAATTCATTGAAATCTATTAAATAGTTTTTGTGCAAACGTCTTTTTTTGTCATGTCATGTAAAATCCTCCTTATATCATAAATGATATTAATACGATTTTACATGAATATGTTATCGCTTTTGACTTGTGCCATCGACTACAGGAAGTGATTGGATATGAAAATTTAATGGCTGCTAGCGGATACAGTGGGTCACTTAGTATCGGTAGACCACACGGCTTAAAGCGATATATCCTTAATTTTATTAGTAATCTGAAACTTTATCGTCTCTGAATAAAAATCCTGTTTTCGATTTAAAACTGTTCGACAATAATAAATGTAATACTCAAATCTTCCTAACTACTGGTGGTAGGTCCCCTTTTTATAGTGGACAGTCAGGGCTGGTACCACCGTGTGCCTATTTCTCCCGAAAAGCAGTAGTGTGAAAACACTGCGGTGTTCCGGTTTGAAGGGCACCGTAGCTCGCGTATTTACTGGGTAAACGAGACTTAACATCCTATATCTCACGGCAGACGTTGGTGATACCACTGTTATTGCCGATGTCTATGGGCGTCGGTGACCACTTCCCAATAGGTGTACCGACTTCTCGTCTGCCTGCGTAGTCAATAAAAAAAAGATACAAATAAAAGTTATTGCAAATGGCTGGGTTTTATCTTGTGACAATAGCATACAATTATCTGTATGTATATACTAAAATTTAATCAACAATCTAATTAACTGAATACGTTTGTTACCCCTTTCGTAAAATATTATTCATTGATACTTTTATATATACGAAAAATGCCGTTACAAGACTAAATATACTTTTATTTAAAATCTCGTCGTTGTTCAAAAGTAATATAATTAAGTATAATAGAAAAGTGGTAAATCACTATATTAACACTTTTGTTAATTCCATTGTTATGTTGTATAAATATTGTTTATATATAAATAATTAAAGATTTAATAGCAAACTCTGCCGAATAATTTGTATCAACTAAAAAATATATTAAACATTTATATTTAGTGACATAACAGAAAACTACATTATTGCATGAAAACTTTGATTTTTAAAGTACTTATGTTAACGTCTTGAAATGGATTTCCGACAAACTTTGCAATCTTTATATCATAAAACTTAATTCAATCAATGCTATATTTGTTGTGAGCAAATTTGTATCTTCTATCTAATTTAACTAAAATAAACAACACCAAATTACTGTACAAATTTTCGTACTGTAAATGTGTCTGCATATAAATCAGTGGGAGTTTATAATTTTTAACGGTCTTAAGTAATTCCCGGGGAAAGCAATCTTAAGAAGCTGTTTGTTCAAATATTTAACGCGCCGGTGAAGTGCCGTAATGGGCAATCTCATTTGAATTTCATAAAGATGACTCCCTAAGCCCTTATGGCGCCATTCATTGTATCTTACGAGGTACAAAAAGCAATTAACTACCTGCGACTTTAAAAATGTAAATTAATATAAAAATCTCAAGTATTTATTTTCTTAATATGAATAGATTCTTTTCACCTGTTTGATTTTAAAGTATGTGTTGTTATAAAATAATTTATTAGTGTTGTTATCTTATGTTAATATCCGGCAATCTATATAAGAGATCAGCCAACTGCGCTGGAGATATTATAGTGCACAGGTGACACACTATAGGTGCACTCCTGTTCCTTCTTGTTAATGCGTACACTATAGTGCACTCCTGTTCCTCGTAGTCCGATGGGATGGATAACCGACACGACCGGACAGATATCAGGCGCAGGACCGACTTTTTATATGCTCATTTGACGCATGGATCGTCTTATTTTAAAGACGATTGGTTGATCTAGTAAACGACTATAAAAAACTGTTTAACCCCCGATGAATTCAAACCCACGACTTCCGATTTCACTGCCTTTACCACTAGGCTACAGAGGTAGTTGTCTTATTATTAGGTGACAAAGATATTTTTCTAAATGAAGGCCACACTCGTAGATGTCAATGGACATTATTTTGTGTATCCTAAGAATTGCTGACGATCGGTTTGCGAACCGGAACATAGACGATCTGTACACTATTTTTATTCAGTTGCTGGGGCCGGTGAGAACCACCCTAGAATTCGTGTGTTATAAATGTACACTTGTAACACTTAATGACTTAGTCGATATGTCTACAAGTAACTGTTTACAGTGCTCTTGGATCGTTGGCCACTAAGAAGTCGGCGGATAAATTTACTTTACACTACCTGTAGTTGCATCTTAGATTCATTTCCCCCAAATGCTAGAAGTCATAACCACTGTAAATCAAATCACAAGCAAAATTGTTTGAGATATGCCCTTAGTCTCGGACAACCTATTTTATGTCCACATCTGTAACTTATCTTTCGTTGGTCGCTTTGACCCTTAAAGAAAGCTTCTATTATACCGATCTACAAAAAAGGCAACTACTACTGTTTAACATCTCAAAGCGCGTTATAAACAAAATATTCTTCGGTTAATTGAAAGCAAACGGAATGAATAATTCCACCGGTAATGCCGTACACAACCTCCATTAATACAATTCTAAATAAAAAAGAAAGAGGAGGAGTTTCACTAAACTCACTAACTGAATTCTTCAGTCTTCATTATCATCAGCCTTTGATAGTCCACTGCTGGACATAGGCCTCCCCTAATACATCCCTATCCATTAGGAGGTTTTTAGACCGTATCCCACCACGCTGGTCCAATGCGGGTTGGTGGGTGGACGACTTTTACATGCCCATCCGACGCATGGATCATCTTACTTTTCAGACAAATGGGTGATTGCCCAAATTGCCCTAACCAACTAGGAAATAACAATGAAAATTTGTTGAGTCCCCGCAGGATTCGAACCCAAGACCTCCGGATTATAAAGCACACGCCTATACCAGTAGGCTACGGAGGCAGATTTCTTCAGTCACTAGAATCAAAAAATTTACTATTGATGAAACACACATTAACTTTTGGATGCCTCAAGGTAGCATAATCTCAAATACGCTTTTTATTGACCATATGAATATTTTGTTTCAGCACAACTCACGACGGTGCTTTTGCGGACCGTACAACCCTATTTTTAATATTAAAAAAAGGCTGTAGGTTAACGACTTGTACTACGGTTTAAATACAGTAAGCGACAGTCCCAGTCCCATCTCCTGGCTATTAAAGTTAGCAAACGCGTTATTTTATCTTTTAAATACAAAAGAGATCTTGTACCTTTAGTTTTTTATATAATACAAGCCTGTACTGTGCTCACAATAGCTCGAACTGTTCTTTCCTCGTCATAAGTAGAGTCGACCTTTACATAATAAGCGAAAATCACTTGCCTAAAGGAAACTGACGTAAATTTTCAAATCTGTAAGTATCTAGTTATTACGAAGCAAAAACTGCTCTGATGCCAGGAGAGGAATAGTAATGTTCGCAGGCCGTTCTTTTCGTTACCCAAAATCCAAATAGTAAAAATATTGGAACGTGTTATCAGTTAGACAATCTTCTATACCTTATATAATGTCCATAACAAACCTAGCCTCAATTTAAACTAAAACAATCGGTGAACGACGAGAAAACGGAACAACTTGAAAAACTGCAACAACGAAAAAAAATTATCCATGTCAATTCCTGTCTATAAACCATATTAAATAAATTACTTCATATGTTTCGTCCCTCAAAATCTTCATGCAAAATAATTTCACACATCATCTATAAACCCTTCACTATATCAACACGAAAAAACTCTTATCCCATCTCAAATAGCACATTACCTCACCCTCCCTCCATGTACCTAGTGTTTTCACATTACTACGTTCGATATTAGGCCACCGAGGCGGTCTGATATTTTTTATTGGTATGCATTTAATGTGAAATATTTTCCAACCATATTTGGTGATCAATAGAATATCTTCGCAAAGTTAGTTGTAAAGATATGTAACGATGCTATAAAAAGATGTTTTTTGCGCTTTGCAATATTTTTTCCCCGACTAAGGCAATATAAGGCGCAGGCAGTGGGCAAACTTGACTCGTAACTCAGACTTAATGGTTGTTTTGGATAAATATTTAATCTGTTGCTCACATACAAGCGGAAAATTTATGGTAACTTATTCTAATAATGCACAAATTGAAAGCACCTACTTTTCAGTTGTAAAAGTTTTTCGGAAACAATAATAAATCAGGAAAAAATATAGTTATTGGCCAAAAACATAATTACATGTAGCTGTATCACGAAATAAAAAGACAATAATTTACTTTAGAGTTACTCTGGGCAGGAAACTTTTAAGCATCATTTATTACAAAAAATAACTTCCAAATTAAAAGAAGTAAGTACTCGTATGCGCCACGCGATACGCTTTTACCTTTTTATAATCAGAGTCAGAAAGAGATGCTTGAAGTAGGTTTTAACAGCTTCATCATAACAAAGCTGGGCAATTTTTAGAGCGAGATCTCTATGATATCAGACAAGTGACGCAGAATTTCCAGACGTAGTTCCCCAATCTAGACGACCATACGACATATTATACATAAAAAGTAGTCTAGAAATAGTCATAACTTTAAAGGTTTCTAATGAGATATAGTTATAAATAGATAGGCCCTATGCGAATAATCAAAATAATGTACTATAATATTAAGGACCTTAAAAAGAAACAAGAAACTCCCTAAAAATTATTGTCTATCTCTTAACAAGATAAATTAAGAAGAAAATTATAAAAGATCCTGCGCTCATAGGCTTCTGTTATAGTTAATTTATAATTTTAGTTAACACCATTTCTTTTTTCGAAATTATATAACTCAATAGTATTAACGTAACATATTGGAACTTTATAATACTGTCTCTATTAAAATAAAGTTCACTTTTCTTGAATTGGTCACCAGCCAATTGTAAGGAATGCTCTAATATTCCCGCTGCTATTTTAATTACAATGTCAAGCTTAAGATCGCATGACTTAAGAGAGTTTAGGCAACAAGGCCCTAAAACCATCATCATCACTCTGTGATAGTCCACTGCTGGACATAGTCCTTCCCTAATACACCCTTATGCATTGGAGTGTTTTGTACCGTATCTCACCACGCTGATCCAATGCGGGTTGGAGGGTGAATCGACTTTTGACATGCCCATCCGACGCATGGATCATCTTACTTTTCAGACAATTGGGTGATAGGCTCAAATTGCCCTAAATTTATTGAGGCCCCGCAGGATTCGAAAACATAACCTCCGATTTCTAAAGCGCACGCCCATACCACTAGGCTACGGAGGCAGTCATAAATCCATAGCCAAATATAACCTTGATTTCTGCGCCAATGGGCGTGGGTGCGATTCTCACCACGAGAATAATATTGTGTGATTAAAATTTCTATTTGTCTATTTAAAAGTGAAAAAAAAATTTTATAGGAATCTATCAAAATTTTAAAATTATTCCATATAAAATTAAAGGTAATAAACTATAGTAGCTGAAAATTTATTAAAGTTATCTTTAATAAATTCTTTAAAGTTATTTTTTTTTAATTTAAGTACCAATAAATAAAATTTTTAAATTTAAATTTTCATAAGCAGTTGCATATGAGGGATGATTACTAGGTATGTCTACTTTTGAAAAATATATTTTAGTACTATTTCCTTCAACAAGTGGTTAAAAGGGAGGTCAACTTGACGTGATTTGACCCATTTACAATAACAATTATAATTTTGTTACATATTATCCTTTTACTCTTATAGTTTAGTCGCGTATTTCTTGTTTCACTTTTAAATTCTGGTCTTACAGAACTTTAAAGCCTTTTTATGGCTTCACTATTCATAAAATTCCCTCCAGTATAAAAATTCACCCTAATACATCAATTTTCAACACAATTTTTAAACAACTTCTTGTGCACTTACAATAACATTCATACGAGTACAGGAAACTTGTCCCAGCAATCACGATAAAAATCACCATAAAAACAATAATTCTAAAGTGCGCCAATGTTAATTATAGAGGTCTGCTGAAGATTTTATAAAACAAATCACTTAGAAGTAGTTGTAGTCAGGTTGTAAGTCTGCACAACATTCCTTTTAACCTAGCAGTTAAAACTAATACTGTACATAACTTTACTTACGATAAGTGAAAGAAGTTTATTTAAGTAGCTTTTACAACAGTATATACATGCAGTCCAATTTATTGAATCGGAAAAGATCGCACACCGAAACTGAAAAAAAACGATCTGCTTATAATTTTTTTATACGTGGCACTCCTACAAACATTCATCAATTTCATGATTACCAATATAAGAGCAATGTGAATCGATGTATTCCAAAATGGACGTTACACATTCGTAGCTTTTATTTTTCGCTTTAATGGATCTCTTTGTCGAAGGCAACATATTACTGCCTCTTTCACGAGAACAATTCAATTAAACCGGTTACGTCCCGTTCCAAGTTAAATGGCGGAATTGGTATAAGTAATAAACCGGTAGCGGATCGTGTCACAATAACTCGTAATGTTATTTTATTTTCTACTTGCAAGCCCCCATTGTGGGTAGAATTTCATAAAATCCGTTCTTAGCTGACCTCTACTCGGCAAAAGGAATATTCCTACCAAAATTCAAGTCGCTACGCCTTATGGTTCCAGAGATATCGTGATGAGTCAATATATAGGTGGGAATCTCTTATATATATGTATAGATTATTTAATGGTGTTACTAAATTTAACTATGGCAAAACATTGTTATATAAAATTGTAATACACATATTAAATTTATTGTTTAAATCCTCTGATTATATTTTGATATACCAACTAAGTGTGCTTCTGTACGTACATATAAGTAACAAGTTTTAAAGTGTATGGACTATAATTTTGTGTATATGTACTATATAAAACTCATAGCACTCATGATATTATTTCCTGTCAATAATTCTATTTAACTACAGATGGAAATCGGTTCTATATCATAACTATAAAGTCGCCTCGATTAATAAATTTTGAACTTGAATAGTGGTGAATGGTACTTACTCCACATCTGCGCGTATTCACGCAAAATAAAGTTTTCTTCAAAGATTTTCTCTCTAGAATAAAATAGCAATAAAATGTTCAAAGTACCCAAGAGGATCCTAGTTGACTTGGCCTCCTTTTCCAAAAAGACGTTGCCGACGCTTAACTACTAAGGCTACATGACCCTATCTAAACAAAAGATGACAAAAAAAAAGTTCTTCCCCGCAGGACTCGACCGAGTGACTTCAGGCTAGAGTAATGCAGAATAAACTCCACTTATTCCGTAAATGATTAATGACTATCTCTGTAGCCTAGTGGTATGGGCTCACAAGTTAGAAACAGAAAGTCGTGGGCTGGAATCCTGCGTGGACTTAACAACTTTTAATTGTTGTTACCACCACCCCAATGTTTGTAAAGTAAGATGATCCATGCGTAAGATCGGCATCTAAAATTTGATCCTGCGCCATATCCCTTACCGGTCGGTTATCCGTCTCATCGGACAATGAGAGTGAATGAGTCTTCCACATAGGAAGAGTAAGTGCACCTGTGTTTGCGCGTACCCTTGTGCATATGACATAATATTGACTAATATTTAGGAGAAGTCGACTAGGAGGACATTATTATTAAATAATCAATACTTATGAACCAATAACTTTATTTTAGATCTTTTACTTTTTATAACTTGCACCAAACCCACAGGAAGTGATTGGATATGAAAATTTAATGGCCCTGTAGTGGAAGCGGCCGATCACTTAGCGTTTGTACGCCGTGAGGTTTTACCGGTTAAAACAATATCGCCTGTTTACGTAGCCGCCATGTAAACTTTTGTCAGCGGCTGATGAATTCCTCATCGGATTTTGATGAATATTTAAAATCGATTTGCGTATACGCCCGTTTAAGTTTGGATGAGCGGGATTTGTGTCGGTTTTTGGGTGAATTTGTCGGTACACAATGTAAATAAAGTATTGTATGCGTACACAGTTACTTGTTTTCCTTATTTGTATAAATAAAAGGTCATTGAAGAAAAATAGATTTTATTTAGTTTTGTGATGGTAAAATTGCCGAACAGGGACGCCTAATTAGTTTAGGTTGATTATTGTGTAAGTAATTGCTTCAAATGAAACGAAAATCGGGAAGATTTTAAATAAATAAAACGCACTACTGTTATAAGTTTTGACATCACTTCGTCACTCGTTTCCTTCATGATCGAAACAAATGCTTTGGCTTAAATAAATAAGGAGCAAGTTTTAATGTAGTACAGTGAAAAATTAAAAGAAGCGTTTAATGTATCAACTACAGAGGCACATGTACATATGCAACAGCTATTACAATATACAAGGTTATTGATAATTTTTAATTAAATATATTCTTTTTATTTTAAGAAATTGATACTCTCTGCACGTTATTATATTATGTTATTTAGCGTAAAATGCGCTTACCAACATAAGAAGATTGTATGTTACGGCTCGTTTAATGAACTGTTCGCTCCAGGCTGTTTCAAAGTAGTAAAATGTAAGGTTTTATGTTAAAATTTTGTAAAATTTTTTGAAGAAAAAGGAAAAAAAATCCCGCTGAGTTTCTTACGCCGGTTCTTCTCAGGTCAGAAGCTTCCATTTCCGAACCGGTGGTAGATTATTTGACAATCAATAAGAAAGTGTAATGCTTCCATATTGAATAAAGATATTTGACTTTGACTTTTATTTAGAAATTCCGCTATTTACAGAGCCCTTCAAACCGGTAACATATTAGTGCTTTTTACATTACTACTTTGAGTCAGATATAGACGGTAAAATGCCTCTTGAAAAAGACTCTTTATCTTTAAAACAAAAGCAAGCGATAGGTAGTCAATTTGCAATAATACCCCCTGCAATGATTTACCAAAGCAAACTGTTAAAAAATAAACCAACAAATTCATTGTCCTAATATATGTACACGCACAGTCGAAATGACTATAAGCACGTGGTATTATAAGTAAAAGTAGTTTATTAAGAGAAAAATGGCAATGACTTCTTAATAGTCTACGCAGTATCTTTTAAAGCTTCACAAAGCCTACTTCATACAATGTGGAAAGTTAAAAAAATTCCCACATTAATCTTTCTTTATTTTATCATTGGAAACTTTCCCTAATCCTTAATGTGCGCACACCGAACACTGGCGGTTGTAATGGCAAATTAACCGCTCCATAATGATATCAAATTATTTGTTAGAACAGTTCGGTGGGTAATGAAGCGACGTCACGGCCTCTTTTATGGATTTTTTATTCAGAAGAAAATTTCGGTGAAGCAGGCAGCCGAAACTTGTAATTTTTTAATGCCTCTTGACAGTTTGCGTAGTGCTCCTTTTCAATGTTTACGGACAAAAAGGGACGCGGTTTGGGCATCTAATCTACAATAATGTGAAAAATAAGAAAGAATCGATTTTTGTGTGTTACTTGTAAACTCGTTAACTAATGAATCATTAAAAAATTGTATTATATTGTTAGGGCTAAAAATGACAATGTACTCGCTTCAGGTTAATTCATTACAATGAAATATTTTATAATTATATAAAAATGAAAACTAAAAACCGCGTTACGTATAGACGATTCTGATATCGATAATTTGATCATTACTATTCAGAAGTACTGCTTTTTCATTGATTTTAAATATTAATTTCATTTTTCCAAATTCGAAGATTTTGAAAAGATTTTGAACTGCCTCCATGACCTAGTGGTATGGCCTTGTGGGAATTCAACAGCAGTCTATGCGGTCTGATCATTGAATTTCCTCTATTGTTAGGTAATCCATGCGTCCGATGGGCATGTTTAAAGCCGGCCTTGCATCAGATCTGTCACTATTCGTGTCAGTATATCATCCCATTTATGGGAGCGAAGAAAATAAAGTATCTTTGCTCGTGTACACTTGTGCACTGCCATTTTTAACTGTACTTGTTATTTATTATTCTAAATGTGATTAGGCTCTATATGGAAAATTCAGCCAGGGTGAGAGTCATAAGGAAAAAATGGCATCTTACCTCGATTTCTGCCTCCGTAGCCTAGTGATAAGGGCGTGTGTTGTAGAAACTGGAGGTCGTGGGTTCGAATCCTGCGAGAATTCAACAAATTTGCATTATTGTTTCCTAATCGGTTAGGGCAATTTGGGCTGATTACCCAATTGTCTGAAAAATAAAATGATCCATGCGACGGATGACCGTGTAAAAAATCGGTCTACTCATCAACCTGCAATGGACCAGCGTGGTGGGATACGTCTATAAACCCCCTAATGGAGCAGTAGTCCAGCAGTGAACTTAAACAGGCTGATTATGTATGTACCTAGTTTTGTTAATAAAAGAGTTACAGTATTCGTTCTCGTTCAGTGTACAGTCTCTTAGTACTTAGTATACAGTCTTTTTTTATTATAGTTTTATTTTGAATGTACAATTTAATCAATAGAATTAGTAAATATGAGAAATTGACAATACACTTATCAGTGCATGTATTTAAACACTATTTAGTGGCTTAAATCTAACCTAAGTATTTTATTTGGATGCTTAAATCTAAAATAAAAAAAATATTATTGTTGTGTTATTAGTAGCCTAAACTATATGCAAACTTATGTATAATGTATAAGCTACCTGATACGGCATAGCACCGAATTATTGTATGTTATAGACTTTCAAATTTGGAAAAATAATATACGCAACACCAAACCGAACCACTGTGGGAGAAGAAGTATCTCCGTTTTTTACTATGTTAACAAAAATCATAGAATCGCGACAAAGTATCCTTCTTTTGCTTAACGTTTTCACCATAACAGTATTGAGTCGCGTTACTGTATTCTTTCGCATATAATTCAAACGACGATCCGTTGCCGGAACGAGCTCAACAGATTAAATATTTATACAAGAACAACCATTACGCTTGAGTTACGGCTAAAGTTTTCGCATCGCACTCATGTCGCCACAGATTAAAATGAAAAGAGGAGGAAAAATTGGGATAAGCAACGACACTACGGCCAGATTCTTGCAATCTTTAAGTAGAATAGTTTTGGCATAATTTAATGATGAAAAAACTAGCATCCCTGACAAGTCTGCAGCGTTATCATTTCAAGCAAATAACGCCTAATAGCAAAAGAAATCCAATATCATTAACTAATATAACAGATTATGTTGATTAAACAAAGCAACGGCCACTCGTATCTCATATTCCGCATAAATCATTTCGTTACTATTTGCACAAGCAACGTCTCGCCTTGAGGTATGCCGATTGAATTTTTAATATTCGATACTTTATTCCTGTTCGTAGGTAAACAGCAATGAATAACGCGTGACGTAAAATAATAATACGCTTGCACGTCTCAGTGCTGTAATGGAATTGTTTGTTTTAAATTATGGATGCGGCACTGTCTCTTATTCGCAACATCTGTCATCTGATCCAACAAAAAATTGTAAATATTATAAAGGAAATAACTGCCTCCATAGCCTAGTGGTAAGGGCGTGTGCTTTAGAAATCGGAGGTCGTGGATTCGAATCCTGCGGGGAGTCAACAATTTTTTATTGTTGTTTCTTATTTAATGAATACGTCAGTCTCATTTAAATTAAAAATATTAATCAATTAAATTTTTTTTATTCAAACAAGGAGATATCTATACTTATAACCTGTTTCTTTAGTATTCATGTTTTCGTCTATTCTTCGTATTATATCTTATTATATTTTACTTTTAATTAAACTCAATAAATTGTAATCCAAGATTCCAAATCGTCTTATTCGAAGACTTCTTCATTAACAGTGATTTTTGGTGACTGTCAATTGACGAACATTTACTTTTTACAAAAACTGCGCTTCATTTTAAAAATAACTAGAACTCTTTGATCTAGACGCGTTCGATCAAGCAGCAGATGCATTCACCGCCGCCGCCAGCGACGCTATATCTAGGTTTTTACTTCTTGTGAATACAAGAATTTAATTAACGCCCTTAATGCATAATTGGTCGCGACACCAAAGCAATAGCCAAACACACCCTATACTTAGAAGTGTAGGGACAACACACACAATCATGACATCGGTCCCACCGGTGAGGTCGATTTTACACATCCTTTGCTATATGAGACTGTAGCTTAACACCAAATTAAATAAGAGCGTTAATGTTGTTTCTTGCACCACTTCTTCTCCCAGCGCCAACGCTTTAAGAAGTGGTAGTAAGTTTGAGATAGAGCTCTTGTAGCTATTAATTTATCCAAATTAAAACAGCCAAGGCATCGGACCACCTGGGCAGCCCTCGATACAGTATGCTAACGGGATCCAGAAAGTGACGGCCGAAGCCGAGGCTCCGCATTTGGGAGCCTTAGTGCAGTAAGGTCACTCGGTGGGGAGACACGCCTGCGGCAACCGGCCGCCCTACATCCGGTATGTTCCAAGAGGTTTACTCTACAGAGCACGAGATCGATTATAAAAAAAAGGTCCTAAAATTCTTTGCTTCAAAGAGAATTTTTTAATAAAGCTTTAAATATTTCATCTTATGTTATGTGTGTAAATTATTTTAACAAATAATGTTTTCGTTATAACCTCAATGATTTCCTTAAGCTAGCAATATTATGTATTTTAAATGCATAATATCAATTTTGCCTATTTTTCCACGAATTCTGTGCCATATAAGTAGAAAATTTTTTGAGATTCTCAAAGCTATATACCATATACATAAAAAAAATTATAAATATTCGTAAAAATATCTACAAATACAGTTTTATTTACATGTAGTAAATTTTTAGGTTTATAAACAATTTAAAAATCACTAACGTAAAATAAACTGTTTAACTCCTGAGATATTTTATATGAGAAAAGTTCTGATGCAAGCAGTTTTCGCATTTCGTCGGAGAACGAGGCTAAAAATCGATTGGACTTACCTGAAAGAGCATTTTTGCGTTTTATCAACGGTAACACAAATAAGCGAACAGGCTGTGGGATTACGAGATTATGCAAGGAAGCAACTTCTCAGCTAAAAATACATTTATCTTTTTCAGTAATGTTTTAATAATTTCTCCTCGAGATCAGGAGAAAAATGTCCTACGCTAAAATAGGGAGACGGCTTCTTGATTTTCAAAATATTGACTATAATATTAAATAAAAACAAAATAATTATTGAATATTGAAATTGTTGAATTAAATTCTGCATAAAATAATATGTGAAAATCACTAATAATAAACGCGAGAAAACTATAACTAAACATTAACAAGTATTAATTGTTATTATAAATATATTAGTAAAAAGCTATAGGGAATTCTGCCAGTAGTTTCGACGGCGCTCCTTTTCACACATTGCTTCAATGTTGTTAAATAAATTATAATTATAATCAGACTAAGGATCTGATTTTTCTAGCATATTTAGAATTAGAACGGTATCAAGAATATCAAATAACTATATTAAAAAGTTTCACTCTACAACGTTCTAACAAAACTGACATGTCATGAAATTCTTATTTGCGTAGATCTTTCCCGAAACAGTATTTTTTTACCTCAGCGATGAATTTTACTTTTTCTAGAGATCTGTTCTATACGCATTATAGTGTGTCTTATTTGCGAGTTGTTGTTACAATAACATCAACTGGAATTATTTACGCAATTTTATAAATATCATATAGACATTAATAAAATTATGGTGATATGTATGCAATTAAATTTGCATTAACTACATAAACAAAATAGACCAGTTAACTGATTGGTCAGTAAATACAAGAGTATTTTTTTTTTATTTACATCAAAACGCACTCGTTTGTAAAATAAATGATTCAAAGAAGCTATAATTATCGAATAATATTATCATAGAGCATCATAGCGTTAATATTAACGGAATTAATTTCTTTATTTCGCTACATTTGTTAACATTTACGTATTGTTGGAGAAACAACCCGGTAATTCGACGTTTTGAACGATGTAATTTGAGTAGTTATTTCATTGCTTGTGCGATATTATACATTATTAAATAAAATTACTTTACGATTTTATCGCGTTCATTTACATTTTAAATTCTCGACGTTTCGAACACTTTTCCAGCGCCGTGGTCACTGATAAAATCCATAAAATAATTTAATTTAATAATTTGATTAGGTTATTTCTCAAGTTTATTTTCATATTAATCAGTATATCAATAAATTAATAATATTATATAGTCAATTTAGGTTAATTTAATAGACGAGCACATTTACCGGTTCAACTGTTTCACAAATTTAAAGTCGCTCAGCGAGCTATGGAGAGGGCTATGGTCGAAGAGTTTCTGAAGGACCGCATCGAAATGATGTGATCTATCAGAGAACCAGTGTCACCGATATAGCCCACAGAATTAGTAAGCTGCAGTGGCAGTGGGCTGGTTACATAAGCAGCAGAACCGATGACTGCTGGAGTAGTACAATTCTGGAGTGGAGGCCGAGGCTCGGCATACGTAGTGTGGGCCGCACTGCGGCAAGATGGAGCGACGACATTCATAAAGTGGTCGGAGTGGGCTGGATGAGAATAGATGTAGCACAAGGGCTGTGTCCAGCAGTGGACTGACACAGGCTGATAATGATTATGATGATAATGCATTTGGTACGTTTAATTACCTCGACTCCACGTGATAATTGTCCGCCCCACCCGTAGAGTACAATATAAAAGCGCGGGGCGCGCGCAATACATGACAACTAAAACGTCTAGTGTGAAAGCAAAGCGAAGAGTTGACCAGTTAATCGTCTAGCGTAAGTGCACTAGGAAGTAATTGATTGTTAAAAAAGAATGTTTGTTGGCAAGATATTAGTGACGCGTATAAAATCTGCCAAAATGGCCGAATCGTGTGGTAGAGATTATAAAATAAAAATAAATAAAATTCGGCACTTTTGTTTCAAATTAAACATTATTTACTGTTGTCTATCCATTAAATTTTTTACGTGCAAACGTCTTGATATTATTAAAAACTATAACCAGAAAATAGAAACATTTCAATATTTTGTTACAGCAAAAGGTGATTAGTTCATTGTCTCTACATTTAAAAGACCGCCTAAAGAAATACCATCGCAATGCCTAGTTCTTCTGGCGATAAGAAGTAGAGTAAACAGTTTGGGCAAAAATACAAAACATGGAATAAAAAAGAGCGGAAAGCAGACTTATAAGCTAATGCTTTCCAGTAAAACGGTCTTGTACTCAACTTCTGCAGAGCATATGTACTTAGACGCTTAATCGATTGGTTATAAAATCATCCTGAATAACAGGTTTAATCAAGAGCGATTGCCGTACATCTACACAGATGATACCTAGTTTAAACCCTTTAACAATTACAAGATGATCGGGATCTACTTTGTACACACTCAACCGACTCATTTATTTTTCGCGTATTTCAGTCGCCGGCTTATATTGCTTTAAGTTATAGGAAAAAAAAATACCATCATAATATTTCTTTTGCAGGATTTTAATTATACAGATTTATAATTATACCACATTTAATAAATGAAAATAGCAGGACGTTGGAGAGTTTTATATCATAAAAATCCTTTGGCTTAGTTGATAATCGCTATTTCCAGATATGTGAGGTGAGGTCGAAGCGATTTCAATTTCATTAGCGCAAAGAATTCATCGAGGCGAGGGAATCACGCATCGTTTGCTTCGATTTTTGGTTTCGAAAGCCAGATATAGTTTTTTTCAACCAACTACCTGAAATTAATTTACGTCGAAGTTTTTGACTTGTTAAATAGTTTTTTAATGGTACACAAAACCTGAAAAGTCAACGGTTAAAAAGAATAAGGTTAGTAAGATTAGGAACCCCTTTATCAGTAAGTATTTTTAATAATATGAGAAAAACAATGATTGAAACAAGTCTATACTTAACTTAACGTAGGTCAACATTTAATATATAATGGAACACGGAAAGGGTAATGGTAATGATTGAATATTAGCGGTCCCTACCTTTTTTATTTAGTTTTTTCATGAAAACTCGTTTTAGTCCTTAATTTTTAATAGATCGTTTAATTTTTAAACCCTAAAGATTAAAAGTAGTACTCAATAACACAGTTTTTCCCATAACAATGGTAATAGTTTTCTGTGGATAATATAAAGTAGGCACTTACAGACTCCATGTAATCTGTCATCAGCCCTCGGGAGATTTGAATCAAGAACATATTCTTGTAGAGTGCATCATCAAATGATATCCAATATCCATGCGACTTACTTCGGAGGTGGTCTTTTTACAAACGGTTACACTTGATTAGTCCTTAAATCACGTTTCGGCTTTCACGACGTAGCGAAATTGAAAGTTGAATTTGTTTAAAGAG
Organism: Lamproptera curius; assembly: GCA_029286875.1. NCBI lineage: Eukaryota > Metazoa > Arthropoda > Insecta > Lepidoptera > Papilionidae > Lamproptera > Lamproptera curius. The sequence goes on from JAGSMT010000038.1 coordinate 1,569,891, forward strand.
ATTTAGTGTAATCCTGATATTAGGCAAAGCCACTAACGTAGAAAAGTCTGGAATATGTCACAGTTATCGTTTAAGTAGTTACGATCAATTTTACAAGAAAATTTAATATACGTATTAAATTTTTTGTTGCAAAGTGCATTTTAAATAACAAAATAAGTGGTCTCAGCCGTTACCAGCACGAAAGTTGACCGTGATTGACTTTTTTCATAACGATATAAATATAATATTAATAACAGTATTTTTTAACTGTTTCAAGCTCATAGCTTTCTAAATCCCATTTTAAGGCCAACTAAGAAAACATTGTTTTTCTTGACACATATTTGTAGTAGGTAAATACCAAGCATAAAATAGTAGAAGGCATCGCATGTTTAGGGTCGAAGAGATACTTAAAGGAGACTTAATCATATGCAGGTCCTGAGATTTCCTTCAAGTTGTAAACAAATATAGAAATTCTCGTAAATTAGCGAACACTTGATCTATTTTAAGATTTACAGTTTATTATTGTCTGATTTTATATGACAGTAAAGTTTTTTTTTGACTACTACAGTCACTAGCCGCAAGCTAACGTCGTGATTTATTTATAGATCTTTGAATTAATTCCGTTCCATTAGGTAAATCGAGTTTATAATGACAAAATTATTTTTTAAAATGGCTAAGGTCTAGCCTCCTGTCATAGAAAAAGTAAATCATAGACTCTTCATGCTAACAAAAAATATTGGCGTAGAGTGAATAAGAAAATACTTACTTAACTTACGAAAATATATTTAAGCAAATTTATTAAACTGTGTACTTGTAAATATTTGTTTAGTGGTCTTTAACAAGAGTCCATACTTAAAAAAACTCGATTACTGTTTAGGCACTCATTAAAAATACCGAGAATTACATTCGTTGAGACAACAATTCTGATTAACCTACTGATAAACTTCCCATAATACTCAATTACGGAACAATTAAATCCTGTAATATTATTGAAAATTGCCAGACGTTTCAATTTAATCCAATTAACAAGGAACTCCTGCGTGGCTACGGATTTTCGTGCATGACTACATGCTTTTTTTTTACAGTCTCAGTTGAAAACGCTTGCAATAAGCCAGACCGCCAGAACAGAACTAACTTTCAGCAAAACAATTTATGAATTTGTTGCATTATTACATACAAATACAGCATTCTATTTACGTGGTGTTTTATTTACATAATAAAATTTACTCTTGCTTCAAATTTATTTTTAATCAGGTTAACTATTCGTTTTTCATTTGACAAACAATTTCGTATATTGGTTTCGTTACTTCTTATAATAAACGCTTAGCTTGTATTATCTTTAGGTTCTTTAGTGGGGCATTTAATCATCTGCTTTTTGTTCATTTTATAGCTCACACGACGAAATTATTACTAAGAAATTAGAGAACTTTTCAATGAGTTCTTTTATTTTATTTACGCGATTATTATACATATCACTTTTTACGGACATATCCCATAATAGTCTACCGTAATCATACTTGCTGGAAAGAGTCCGAAAAGTCGATAATAAATATAACAAAATCTGTAAAAAGTGGATTTAATATATTCATGATATTTATTGATTTTATTGTCTTAGAACTTAAGACTAGTAACGGATGTTTAAGAAATTAAAACAATTCGAATGTTAAGTTAGTCCTCCCTTGAACTAATCGTTAAAATGACGCTCCCTTTAACGGTTCCTAAATATGTTTTAATCTAAAAACATTTTTTAAATATAATGACATATTCGATTGATTGGCAATCACTGTTTTTCAGATATGAGAATTGATGATGAAGCAATTTAATTTAAATTAACGCAAAGAATTCCTCAAAGGATTCACATCACTCCTTCGACTTTTAGTTAGTTTCGGAAGCGCTATTTATATAGCTTACCAGGAAAATGAAATGGTTTCACGAAATTACGAATAATATTTTACTTTAAAAATTTTCATACTATTCAATTTCAATATGGAATTTGTGTCTTTGGATGAATAAACCGACCAACCGGATTACATATTTGATAATTGTGATTCGGCAATCTGTCCCATGGTTGCTTGTCATGTTTTTTGTTATGTAGAGATTTGTAATTAGCATAGGAATATTATGTGTGTTTCACCTACGGTATGAGTAGATGATTAATATAGTCTTAATTATTTAGTACTAGCAACCCACCCCTGCTTTGCATGGGAGCTATGCTGATAGAAAGTATACCTACAATATTAAGCAAGTGTTATTCAAATAAACTTTCCTCTTCAATCACTCTATCTATGAAAAAAACGCATCGAAATCCATTTCGTAGTTTGAAAGATTTAAGCATACATAGAAATAGATACAGAGCGACTTTGTTTTATAATATATTGAAATGTCTACACGTATCAAATAACAGAACTACTATAACTTTAATATGCAAGTCATTTTACTTTTAATGGTCATGAGCTATCCGGATGTTTATAATTAAAGAAATTATTCTAGTTAAGTTCATTTCGTGACATTATGTGCCATGTCGGTGAAAGAGGAGGCAGAGGGTCGGTGTTGATGATCAAATTTAAAAATTCCATCAATTTACAATTCAGGCAATGTTGAGCTCGATCTTCTTTGTTTTATTGCTAAATGCGTTTAATTTTTGAATGCAAAATCCACATCTTTATCGATGCACAATGTCAAGACACGTCTCTTTTCCAACAGCGATTCGAAACGATTTCAACGGACAAAATATATGTCTTTCTAAAATGTAACTACTTAAAATGTTAACTATTTTGCGGATCAGAAAAATCTATTAGCTCAATTACTATGACAACTTACCTGTTAACTTTATCATTGTCTAGTAGAAGACCGAACTATGTATACCAGACAAAATTAGGTCTTTTCTTGCGATTACGAATTAAAAAGTTACTACGACTAAAACGAATGCCTTTTCCTTTAAGGAATGTAAATGCTTACATATTATAGTGTTTGGTTAGTACACAACTCTGTCACTTATTTTTTATTTAATTTTATTTTTAGCATCTTTAAAAGTGTTCTTGCAACGTATATTTGTATTTTTTAAAAATCATCTAAGGAAAAATAACATCAAAGTACCTTAGGCATCTCTCAAAACACGTATTAAAAATTGTTAAACATTTAAAGTCGAACCCCTTTTCACCTTGTCGGCTTAAAAGGCACAGGAAAGTGGAAACTCGAAATCCCACGTGTCTAGGCGAGAAACAGACTTGTGACACCTTACGGTTTTTACGGTCAGACGTACCGATTTCATATAGATTTATGGTCATCATCATCATCCTCAGCCTGTTATAGTCCACTGCTAGACATAGGCCTCCCCTAATACACCCCACTCCGTTAGAGGGTTTTTGGACCGTATCCCACCACGCTGGTCCAATGCGGGTTGGTGGGTGGACCGACTTTTTATATGCCCATCCGACTTATGGATCATCTTACTTTTAAGACTATTGGGTGATCGGCCAAATTGACCTAACCAACTAGGAGACAACAATGAAAATTTGTTGAGTCCCAGCAAAGCACACGCCTATACCACTAGGCTACAGAGGCAGATTAAGATTACGGTCAAGGCGCTTCTTATAAAAAACAGATAAAACAAAGTATACTGGTGAAATGGACGTGGAATATTCTATAAGAAAAAACTGACATGACCCGAGGACCGTTCAGTATTGACACAGCAAACAAACTAAGCCCCATAGCAAAAGGAAAACAAATTTTTCAATAACATATGTTGATTAAGCAAAGCAAAAGCCTTTCGTAACTTAAATTTCTCATAAATCATTTCGTTACTATTTGCACGAGCAACGTTTCTCCTTGAGGTATGCCGATTGAATTTTTAATACTCAATTCGTTAATCTTGCTCGTAGGTAAACAGCAATGAATAACGCGTGATGTAAAATAATAATACGCTGGCACGTCTCAGTGCTGTAATTCGATTGTTTCTTTTAAATTATAGATACCGGGCACCGTCTTTGTTTCGCATCTAACGTATCAAAAGATAAGAGGTTCGATCAAACAATATAAATAGTTAAATAAAACTAAATCATTTCTAGTATCTATTGTGACATTAAGAAAAAATATGAGTAGAGTGGGTAGTGAACAATCAACGAAGTAGTCGCGTCGTTGGCGCTCCTAACAAAATAAATATAAACAGTGCTATTACAGTGTCTTGTGAAGTGATTATTATGTTAATGTCAGGAGAAATGCACATCTTACGTAGTTATGTTGATGAAAAATAACAGTGTTGTGTGGTGCAATAAACAAAACGATCTTGTTGTTAGCACTGACCTTGCTGTACATAATAAAGGTCAAATTGCATCAAAATACATAATACAGCATATTTCATCGCAAGACGTGAGACATAAACAGCGCAACAGACTGACCGGCTGGACTATAATGTTAATGAATGTTGTTGCATGATCGATTCTACGTATGGCATCATAACTGTAGCATCTTTTGTTTTATTATTTTTTGTTTGTTTTTTTTATCTTTTTTTCTTTTCTTTATTTTTTTTTTTTTATTGTTGTGTTTTTTTTATGTTTTGTTGTTGTTTTGTTTTAGTTTTTTTTAAATAAAATTAAAATGTCCCATTAAGCAAGAGTGGCTAAAGTTATCAGTTCATCTAATAGTAGCACTGTTATGGCAAAACTGGTTCTGGTGTCACCGATAGACGGCGGATGTCCGGGTTCGAGTGTCGAAATTTCTCCAGCTTCAGATGATTCATCAATACAATTGGCAGGAGACTTCCGCGCGCTGCTGGAGGAAGTACGTTTGTTTAGAGAGGAAATGCGTGCCACTCGAGAGCAGCTTGAGATTTTAAATGGAACGCTGTGCAAAGTTTCCGAGCGTGTGGAAGCCTGTGAAAACAGAATTGATTCACTGTGCAGTCGTGTTTCTGAACAAGAGCGTTTACTCAATCAGCAAATTTCTGATCAGTCTGATGTGCCCTTGTTGGCTACGATCGAGGAATTGAAAACGGAAATCAATAATAAAGACCAAGAATTTCTATTAAACGATATTGAACTATCCGGTTTGCCCGAAGAAAAAAATGAAAACCTGTACCATTTAGTACTATCAGTTGCAAATAAGCTTGGTGTTAGTCTGGCTGAACATGACATTGTTAGCTGCGCACGATTTGGCCGCCCCTTATAACACGCAGCCGAAAAAAGTCTCAGCAGCCGCCCAGGTCTCACAGTGGTAAAATTGACCCGACGTATCCTGCGGGACCAATTTTGCAAGCGGCGCGTGTTCGAAGAGGAGTTATTACTGAGGGAATCGGACTACCGGCTGGTAGTCCCATTCCCTGTGTTGTGTGTTTTGTTTATGACAAAAGATGGAAATCCTATTGAAGTGGTCAAGGAAGCACGTATTTTGGGGAATAGTGGACGACGCGTTGCGCTTTGAAAGTCACGTTCTCGACTGTTTGCGGAAATGCTTCTACAGGTTAAAAGTCCTTTATCGAGTACGTAATTTCTTAAGTACTAGCTTACGAACAAAACTATGTGATATCACTACTTGGCTATGCGGATACCATCTATGGCCCCAGATTGTTGGCTAGAACGGAACAGATAATCCAGCGAGTCCAAAATGCATGTGCGCGCTTTTGTTTTACTATACCACCACACATATTACACCGTACTTAAATGAAGCCAATATATTAAAAATGTCACCCGTAGAGAATTACATCTATCTACTCTGATATTTGGTCTTAAGTCAACAGGCCGCCCTATGTACTTGTACCGTAAACTGGAATGGCTACCTACAGATCGGCCTAGAGCATGCAAAAGTCGGTATTTCGGATCCAGAAACATCATTCCGCCACGTTTAGAAGGAGTTTTAGGTACGCTGCGTCTAAGTGTTGAAACAACATACCCCACCATTTCGAGCTCTCTAGAATAACAAAATTTTCAGCATGTAATAGGCGCATCTTACCTACATATCTTGCGCCAAATGTGTAAATTATTGGTTGCCATAATGTTAAGTCAGTTTACATTATAAAGACTGCTATCTTTTTATTTTTAACCAATCGTTTCCCATGTATAATGGCCTTTTATTACTTTTATTAAATAGCATCCCTACCCCTTACAAACTGGTCTTCTGAAAATCAGCTTTGCAATTATTTGTTGCAATTTATGCTGAGTGGAGACCTTTTAACGAAAAGACACAACATGTATGTGTTATTCAGAAACTTTTATTTATTGTTTACCAATTATATTATTTAAATGGTAATAAAGTTCGTGCTGTGAATTTATTCCTATTGTTAATCCTATACGCTTGTTTTTTTCTTATTAATTTTTTTTATATATAAAACCAGCAGATAATCGTTAAAATATTTATAGTGACCGCATTGTCACAATTTTTAAAATTTTGTTTAGGGAAACATACATCTATTTTAAAAATCGCTATCATTAGATATATTGTTTATATTATTATTATTATTATAACATTTATTTCAGATTAAAAATCCATAACATTTTCGTAATTATAACCTTAATTTAGAATTTCTTAATAATTCTAAATGGAAAATTAATACAGCACAAAGGATAACAAGAATTTCACATAATATAAATAAAAAAAAACTATCAAAGACAAGATAAGATAAATAACAATTAGCAGGGTAATGCCATAAATTTGTATAGAGTTGGATCCATCTATGTAGAAGAGGAGAGTCCCAGCGATCTGCAAATACACGTAGGACGTTATTAGTGCTCCAGCGTAAACGGTCCATTGCAGAGGCACACCGTTTTCTTTATAAGCGCAAAGCAACCATCAGCATGTAACTCTACGAACATACCAAAGGCGCTACATCTCCACGGCAGCCCCATAAACGCCCTAAACGTGTTATTGTACTGCACCTCGTAGGCTGTTGTATATCCGCTGAGTGTAGATACCCAAAGACTACACGTTTACATCGTTTGACAAATGTTTTAAATAGTGTTTTTGACTTGTATCGAACAACGTGCAAACCTGCGGATTAGCATATTACCGTATTGACAGGGACCAGTTCTTCTCATCATATCACTGTCAACCTTAAGTTCTCAGTGATCTAGTGACCCAAATATTTAAAATTTGTCAGTCTCGAGAGTGCTATATTATATAACAATACTTTTGGGAGATGAGGAAAAGTGGTTTTCGGTAATCGATTTAAAGGCCATAACCCCACTTTTGTAGCGTTGTATATTAGACCATGAGCTAGAGCATACTGCTCACACGTTTGTAAAAGTTTTCTTAATCCACCAATAGATGGGCTCAGTAACATCATGTCATCTGCATAACTTATGTTTTTTATACAAACTCCATCAATTTGGCATCCTACTTTAGTATCCTTGAGTTCATCCATCAGTTGATCAATATAAATATTAAATAATTGGGGTCAGCTAAAACCTCCTTGCCTGACACCACAATTCATTTTGTATATATTAGAGTAAGCAGCTCCACTTTACACTGTTCGTCTGCTTGTTAGTGCCAATACTCCAGGATAGAGACTATTTCAGGTGCAATTGTATTTTCATTACTAAGTTTCTGCCATAAGACATCGTAATTGACCATATTGAATGCCTTCGATAAATCTAGAATAGGCAAAAGAGGCGTTTTTCTAATTGTATAAAACTGAACAGTCTGTTTTAGTACAAATATTGCACTTTTCCGTAGAAAGTCCGGCCCTGAAACCAAACTGGGTATCAGATAGGACATTGTATTTAGTAAGCTGTTTGTTTAGTAAACTATCTAGCACCTTTGCCAAAACAGTAGAGAGTGATATCGGCCTGTAGTTGGAAATATCTGACGCATCTCCAGTTTTGTTTTTAATTATAGGAACTACGATTGCAGGCATTAAACTTTAGGCAAATAACAATGGCTAAGACATAAATTATAAAAAAGCAAGAGCCGCGCCATATGAGGGTCCGGCATACTTAAGATGTTCGATGCTGAGGCTGTCGTGGCCAGGAGATTTACCTCGTACCATGCGTTGAATTGCTTTCACTACCTCTTAACAGTGAATCTTACATTTAAATTACCAGCATTAACATCTTTACAGTTGAACACTCTCTGTATACTAGGAACAAGTTGGTCAACTTTAAATTGCAAGTGAAATGCGTTAGCGATATTAGATGGTTCTTTCAAGCTCGCGATGCTTACAGGAGACTCGGTTTCGGATCGAGATTATTAGTTGCTTTCCAAAAGTTTTAAATCTTTTTCGAATGATGTGATGCAATATTATCCACTTTTATTTGTAGCTGATTATCTTGACAAAATTTTAGCTTTGATTTAAAATGCTTAGAATTATATATGTTCCTATAGATATATCCACACGTAGGCTTACCATGCAGTAGCCATATTCGATAGCATTGACGAGCCTTCACATGCGCAGTGCGAACATAACGGTTCCATCCCACGACATGTTTTTGTTAGTGATCTTTTTAACCCTATTTATGTTATTTCTGTGCTGTCATCCTCCTTCAGTATATTGACAATATTTTAATACATATCATCTAACACCTGACCATGATTTATACTCGAGCACATACTGTAAGCACGTTTCTGAAAAACAGTTGGAAAGTCAATATCTCTTAATTTTGAGTTACAAAAAGTGGTGAGTTAGTAGTGAATGGTGAGTTAGTAAAAGCATTTGTTTCATTACATCCTTTTCACCCCAAATCACATTATTATAAGAGATCGATGGAATATCAATTTTTGTGTATTAAGCTGATATTACAATCAACAATTAGCGGAATGTAATAAGAGTGGTAAACACCGTATAGTTCCGAGGCGTCAATAACAAGTTTCTTCGCAGCGTTTGTTACTAGACAGTGGTCCAGCCAACGGAGTCCGTTAGCAGTACTTACAAATGTATGTGTATCCCTATCTAACAATTGCATATCAATACACGTCCATAATTGATCCTCACAAACATGTATGAATTCTTACTTAATCGTTTTAACTGCCTAAAATGTTAAACGAAGAGCTCCGATGCAACCAGTTTTCTTATTTCTTGGAAATATGAGGATGAAAATCGATTGGACTTTCCTGAAAAAACATTTTTCCGTTTTATCGACCGTTATGTAACACAAAGTAGCGAACAGGCTGTGGTCTGAAGAAACTTCTCAGCTAAAAACACGTTTATATTTTCGAGTGATTTTTTAACAATTTCTTTGCGATATTAGGACAAAAAACCGATAGCAACATATAGAGTCAGCTTCATAAATTTTAAATCATCAAAATATACAATATTGCACTAAAAAAAAAACATTGGTGTCAAACTAAAATTTTTCAATTAGTAATTAAGATATTACTACTAATGAGTCTGTGGAACTAAAACTTAATATGAGTATTAGGCAAGTACTAATGTATTAAAATCATGAACAAGGTTTTTTATAATATTGAAATATTTTTAACGATAAAAGTCTGAAAAGTAAGATGATCCATGCGTCGGATGGGGATGTAAAAAGTCGGTCCACCCACCAACCCGCATTGGACCAGCGTTGTAGAATACGATCCAAAAAACCTCCTAATGGATAGGGGTGTATTAGGGGAGGCCTATGTCCAGCAGTGGACTATCAAAGGCTGATGATGTATGATGTATGTATGTAACGATAAAAGGTAATGAATTTATGTTGAGTTTGTTTAAATAGTTTACACCACCTATCTATTGCCGTATTGACTATAAAATGTTCAAAGATATCGGATATTATCGTCATCATCATCATCATAACCAGAATAAGTCAGTCCTCCGCTGATGAAATCCAAATAGGCCTCCCCTACTTCGCGCCAACTCTTCAACTTCGACTTCGACTCCATGGTTTCTCAAACAATGATCTTTTGAGTTTGGATAACATTTAACTAATAGGAAAATTTTTTCTAGCCCCCTGATGCAAGTTTTGATACCATTTGTTTTTGCATTAACTGTAGAGGTTCTTCGTAGAGAGAAAACAAAACAAAAAGAAAAATATCAAATCCACAAATTTACGGATTTTTAACTACTTCACTAATCACAGGCAGACTGCTTTTCAGTCTGCCCGTAATCATGGATGCTGAAAAGAATCCGAAACGTCGGGAATAAATATATTTAAGTAACGCGAAAAATCCGTAAATTAGTGATATGTATTATAATCGCGTAAATAAAAGGAATAATTAAAAAGAAAAATGCTAAACAAATATTTTTTTCTCATTACATAATACGTTATTAAAATAAAAAAATAAGGCTTTATATTTATATTGAAGCAATAAAATTCAAGAAAACGTTTTCTTTAGTGCTATTTTTTATATCAGAATGGTTCATTACGAAAGATATAGGAAGATCCAACACATGAAGTGATAATATAAGATAACGCTACAAAATTCCAAAGGGCCTGTCGTCGAAGTTAGTTATTAACGATTAATTTTTGATAACAGTCAGCACTCTTACGCCATTCATCTACTAATATTCGGCGTTTCAGCAGTTCATCATTTGCGCCAGATGTGTTTTGCGCTAAATGTTCGAAAACGCCCCTCTGAAATATCAAAGTTAGACATGGTTTATGACATTAAAGCTAGACCGCTTAGCAAGGGGCAACGAAAGCATGGTATTCTGTGTACCTTTTGATTTATCAGGTGGGCTATATGTTCTCTTCAACTGAGTGTGGAATTAGAGTATCGAGTTTGACGCATAGAGTAATAGTCAATAACCTATAAGAGGTGAAGACCATTAATATCCACAAGTAAATTAATTAGTAATGTCATGGTTGTTCTTTATTTTTTCGTTTTAAAATATAAACTTTAAATTAACTGTCCAGTAAAAAATAATGTCATGCATGTTTTTAAGAATTGAATTATTATTCATAGAAATATTACACTTCGTCTTTTACGTCTCTGGTTTTTATACTATTTTTGTAGTACTACTAGTTACAGACCCGCTTGGTTTCGCCAGAGATGTTAGTTCGCGATTGCAATCTCCATTTCATCCCTGTACATTTTGAAACTACAAAATTGCTATAAAACATCAGTAAGTTCCAGTTTTTAAATGCTGAGAACAAAATTTTTTGCTATTGCGATATAAATATATCTTTATTTCTGTGACTGCACTGGATATCCGACCGAACAACAAGATTAATTCCACAATATTTCACAATAAAACAAAATCAAAGCCAGCTGACGCGGCTCGCGAGCAGAAATAAGCGCACCGAGGCGCAATTAGTATACGCGAGCCCCGAGCGAAACCTTGTTAATTAAAAATACTCCGTATTCAATATTGTCACGCTCATATATCAGAAGTGGATGCAATGAGTATCGTATTTTATTACGTTATTCGCCATTTTATCGCAATATCTATTATTTATTGTTGCATCAAATTGTTTATAAATAGCCTTGTTAAATAGTTTCGTGGTAACGGCCAAGTATTTACATCCAATATTAAATATAAGAGAAAATTTTCCATCATGAAAATGATATTACTATTTTTATTTATGTATATATATATAAGATTTGTTTGCCTCTAATGGTTCTTAATTGCAGGTATCCTGACTGGGCGATATTGGCTGGTCCTCATCCTAAATATAGAAGTTGAATGTAAGTGCTTCTAAAAAACAAAAAGATCTTTTACAATTTCTTCAAATAACTGTATCAAGAATTGAACGGAAGGAGGAAATTCTTACTTGATTGTGAAAAGATTATTAATTTAATCGATCTAGATATGTTTCGCAATTGTATATTCAGAAAGCAGCCTTTTTGTGAAAAAGTGCCAATTTTTAGTTACTTCAATTTGGACCACAAGAGTTATCAAATTCAAAGTCCTTCATATTGACAAAGAAGCAGTAAACTTTATTTATGATTGTAAATAACGCTATCACCGGTTCCAAAACGAAAGCCGCTGTAAGAATCTTTTTTATTCTCTTGCAAATTGCAAGTAGTACTGAGTGTGGAAATATTTTTTTGAATTATTTACAACACCACTTAGTTGCCAATTTTTTTGTCACCAGCTTATTAATATGAGGCACCATTTCAGTTTATAATTGATTGTAATGCTAAGAAATACAGTTAAATCTATGAGGCCTTATTATTGTTTGCCATGACACTTATTTCCTTTATTTTTTTCTTTATGCAAAAATTTTGCACTGTCTACCAGCCAATTTCTGTGTGGTGAAGAGATAAAAAGGTCATTCTATAGAACCACATCTTATCCAGTTCGAGGAACATTTGGTGTTACTAACCTTAACCTTAACATCAAATTGTTTGCATTAAACCAGCATTCTACTTACAAGAGACGTTTAATTCTGAATATTAAAAATGTGTCATCAGTAAACAATACAATATCGTTATTAATCCTTTCATTCTGGCGCTACAAACGAAGGGAATATTTCAAAGGCCGCAGAAGCAATTAAATGTGACCCAATCTATTTTGTAAACAATTTAACCATTGAAGTTTATTATAACGTAGAACAGTGAATTCTCGATAAACTTGTTACGATTTTCAATAAAATTTAGACAGATGTCTTAAGACCTAATTAATGGCTATTTATAAGTAATCCCAACTCACAAGGATTACTAACGGATATAGATTATAAAGAATAGTTTATAGTATTCATTGTGTTTAATGTCTTTGTGTTATATTTACTAGTTGTCTTTCTTGACGTTCTCATTCTAAATAAGTAAAATTTTAATTTAAAAAAAATTACCGACTTCTTACAGCGTATAACTATTTTACGCAATATAAGCAGGTAACTACGTGCTCTCCTTACGAAATTGCGTCTTGTTTTTGCCCCGCATTTTAAATATCTGTTAACTCTTATAGTGGACAAAAATATGAACAAAATCAGGGTACTAGGAGCAGAGCAACGAGGTAGCATATATAAAAAAAGAAAAAAAAAGTACGAGGTGGCTAATATAAAAAAGGAAAAAAAAGTAAAGAAACGCTCCGAATTGAGTATCCTCCCTTTTTCGGGGCGTTGATCAAAAATTTCATTAACTTGGAGAAGGAAGTCTAGGATAAATTACTCAACCATCAGCCAATCTTGCCATATCCAACTACACTTAATTAAATTTAAATGTTTCCTTTTATTATATCATCGTTAACACCTTGAGAAAATTTAAACGTTTGTATACAAGGTTGAGTCAAATCATTTAAATAGTAAAGAGTGTCACATATTGTTACATAATCTAAGAAATTGTGATTAAAATTTTCCAAGAAACAAAATTTTGACATTACCGATACCATAGTTCATTTTTCAACTTATAAACCATACTTACAATAACATATATAACATTAAGTTAAAGGACACTTGACACAACTTAATTGAAAGTCGTATTAAGTTAATCGCGCATTCTCTCATCTGAGTTACAGTAGACTTCGAGGGTTAATTTGTGCCACTTTTTGAGCTCGATATACGGACAGAGGCAAAACAGTTTGGGTCGCATTTAATTGCTCCCTTTAGGGTTGCGGCTCTATTGTGATTAACCTATTGTTTGTAACTCACAAGAATTAAAGGATAAATAATCAATACGGACCAAACTTAAAGAAGCCTCTAATGGTAACTTTCTCACAAATCAACCGATTTCTGTATTGACTGATAATATGCTATGAAACCAAACTTCTTCTTCGAAACAAGCCACTCTGATCATAATTTTAGCAACACCTTATTTGCTTAATTTTTGACCAATTAAGTATGTACCTGTTTGTAAAACGTCTGTAAAAACCCTACCCTGTCCTCATCTAATGGAGGCACAATGGTTTCTGTCTACGTAAGTAAGTTAAGTCTAGAAATGTAAACAGCTGTGACGCCCTGTAAGTCAGAACGAACGGGTACAGAACATTGGATATTCATTTTAAATATAAAATCAAGATTCATAATAATCGGATGACCTAATTTGCGGTACGAAGCTTTAAAAAAAATATTTCCTTTGAATATGGTGCCACCTAACAATCCCATAACAAAAGCCCGATATATTAGTTAAATGGTTATTAAATTTATGCTTACAGCCGCCCAAGGAAGTGTTTAGGCCACGCTTTATGTAATCGAGTTTCACCAGAACGGGGCCAAAGTTAGGAAGGCCTGGGGGGGCCGGTGGGGTTTCAGATCTCCCCCGGCGGTCCCCAGGTTGCGGATAGGGCACCCCCGATATGGGGGTCCCCCCGGCCGGACGAAACGACAGGGGTGCGTTCTGCCCTTAAAGGGTGGAATGTGGCGGGGGAAGGTTCTCCCGGGTGAGCCTGTCGTGGCGGGCCTCAGACCCTCCCGGTCTACCCCTTTGCAGTGCTCAGGCCTCCCGAGCGTGTGAGAAAGAGCAAAGGTATGAAAGAGCGGTAGAATTTTGGGGGGGTTGGGGAAGGGTAAAGTGCGGATTGAATGGAAGTCCCGAGGGGGACGGTGGATTCGTTTGGTGTTTGCCTCGGTTTGCCAAACCCATCCGGCCTGTCGGGGTGCGTGGATCCGTCTGCGGCCTGCGGCAGTGCTGAGGGTCCGCCTTCGTGGCGGACCGCGAGGAACAACCTCTTAAAAAACCTTGATCTCGGCGTTGTGGAGTGGCTGGGTGTCCAAACGGTGGAACGTTACCAGCCATGGCCCCCGGGAACCCCCCCCCAGGCGTATTTAGGGTTACCGGTTTTTGGTCCCTGGCCGGTGGACTTCCATTACCTAATATTCGTGGGATTTATTATGGACTTAAATCAAACAAAAAACAAAAGCAAAATCGAATCAAGATGACAAAGGCATGACAACGGACAACGATAGCCTATCAAGGACGAATGAAAAGGGGCGCGGACCGGTGAGGGCCGGCTCTGATGGTAAACTGGGGTATGCCCTAAATTTTATCGGCCACAAGGGAGGTAGGCTGGCCCAAAGGGTGTTCCCGGGGGAGAACCACGCAAAGGTGGTGGCGGCGGAAGAGGGGCGACCTGTTCTCCCCTTCAAAGAGATGAACGCGGGCGTTTTAAAACGCAAACCCCAACCCGGATCGCGGTCGACAGCGGCGCCAGCGGACTTTCCCTGACGGTCCTGCTGTCAAAAAAGGAAGGCCGGCAGCAGGCGTGCGGAGAAGGACCGCCGCCGAAGGGTGGAGGCCGGGAGGAGAGGCCGTAGATGAGGATGCCTTAACGGCGGAGGTGCAAGGAGATGGCCTCGAAATCGGCATCATCTGGGTTTGCCGGCAAACCTGAATTTTCGTCCGTGCCCTTAAAGGTGCCCTCCGCGAAAAAGACGGGGATGTTAAAAGGGCCACCCAGGTCAGCTGAAATAAAAGTATGCAGCTGACAAAAAGCTCTTGTACCAGGTGGAAGGCTAGAAGAGGAAGTCGGCGTCTGCGGCCTCTCGAAGTAGAAAACCGGCGTTGAAGGTCCGCTAAAGGCCGATGCCACGTTGGGGGATTGCCTCGGTTTAAAACAAACCTGGGCGCCCATCGTGACAAGGGAGTTTGGCCCCCGCGATGATAAAGGACCGCCTCCTGCCGGAAAGGCCCGTCCACCGCTGGCCGCCGATAAAAGGTGGCCCCCAAGTTTGCCGTGGTGAAGCCAGCTGCCCCGCCCTGCCCCCTGCTGCCCCACGGTGCAGCGGGTTCCACGGCAAAAGGACCGAGACGTGAAGGATGGGCCCTAAGTCTTCCCAAAAAGGAAGGCTAAAAGGGGAAGAAGAAGGGCCCCGGACCCCCAGGAGGGTTCAAGCGCCACGCGGAGCAACGGCGGACCAGGGCGTCCACGGTGGGGGACGCTGGGGCGCCCAAACGCCAAACCAGGTGCTGGTCGGGTGACACCGGCAAGGAGGGCGGAAACAAGGCCCCTGCTCGTCGGCTGTAGGATCAAGCTGCGCCGGGCGCGAGAAAAGGGTCACGGCCCATCCAAGATCCAAGAAAGCCCAAACTGGAGGATATCGGATCGATGGCCTCCGCCAGCGGCAACGGGGGCCCGGAAGGTTCCCGGGGGCCGCCAGCGGAAAAGGCCAACCAATTGGCTGAAAACTTTGATTGGTTGGCCCAGGGTCAATAGGGCCCGAAAAAGTGCGCGGATCTTCGCATTCCGGCCTGGATGATTCTGGAAAAGACGGGGTGGCTGAGGCGGAAACCAAAAGGCATGCCCGGTCACCCCGGGGTCGGAGAAATCCGCCGGACCGGTCGGTCCGTGGGAGGGGAGCTGCCCTATTGCAGCCACCAAGAAAATTTGTGGTGGGGCCTCCCTTCGGTGGGTTTGAATCAAACGCCGGCGCGTCCGATGCGCTGCTTGGTGCCTCGAAATAGGGCACTGGGGAGCAGTGCCCCGGGCGTCGACCGCAGGGGCCTTTACCGCTGGCCAGCGGGCCCCGAGCAAGCTGGGGCCGCGCCGCACCATCCGTGCGCCGCGGCTCCAAACCCTGGACAAGTTGGGAGGCGGCCTGCACCACCAAACCCGATGGAGGCGGCGGAACAAGGGAGGCCTGGGCTTGACCAGGGCCCAAGCCCGCCCGTGAGGGGGATAAATGCCTCCAATAAAATGGCCCGCGAGCATCCTGCAAAAATGAACCACTGGCCAGGCTGGATCGTTGTATCAGGCATGGCCGTGGTCGATTCGGTCCTAGTGCCGGAACCATTACGTTCCCCGCAAAACGGGGGGACCGCCAACTGGGCCGGTGGTCTTGGACTGTGCGGGGTCCTCAACCGAGGATTGAAAAAGGTCCAGGCCGTCCGCTCTGTTGGAGAAATTGTTGTGTTTCAGGCTTTCTCCCCGGATTCTAACTTCGAGGTACCCAGACCGACTGGGTCCTGATCCGTTCTTACGGACCCTTCCCTGGCGGTCGGGGATCTCCGCCAAATCCCGGCGGGCACCTGCGGCAGGCGGGAAGGACACTGGAGGAGTGGCCCCTGGAGGTCGGGCTGCGGTCAAAAGGGGTTCGAAAATTGGACGGCCCGGGCGGTGTGGATGTATCGTTCGCTGCCCGCCTGGCTCCCGGAATAAGGGCGGAAGGTGGTGACGGGCGTGGGACCCTGTCGGAATCGTTACATCCGATTCAGGCCCGCCCCCTGAAACGCCCGGCCGGACCCGGACGACCCCAGGTGGCGCCCGGAAGCCCGACCGGGGCCTTTTGAAGGAGGCGGAATATCGTCGTGGGTTTCTGCGCTATTGTCGTGTGGAGGGGAGGCACAATGGCTCCGGGACGCAATGTCGCAGGGGGACGCGTCGATGTCGGGCCAAAGCCCCTCCAAACGCCGGGGTGTCGGTGGAATCCCAAATCGCCCGATGCGCAAGGTCATCGTGGCAGGTTAAACACCGTTTCGGGACGAGGCGAGGGGACCCGGCCCGAGGCCTTGCTCGCCTCTTTCGCGGCGGACGGCCTCGGGGAAAAGGCCGGGCGACGCCCGGGCGGGGGGGTTTTGGCGCGAAGGGACGTGGGGCGGCCCTCAAAATGGTGATGAAAAACTGGGGCCCCAATTTTACCAAGTCTGGGCCGAGTTGGTTGCCATCGCCGAGGCTTTATTCCCGCGAGAAGGGAAACCGGCTTCGATGGTCCCAAATGGCACGGATGAGTGACCCAGTTCCGAACCGAATACCCCGGAAGTTCGGGCCCTTTAAAAATGAAAGGCCACCGCCCCTCCCGATGGATTCCGGGACCCGGCTGGGCTGGCCTAGGGGACCCCTGGAGCCCAGGGAGGGCGATGTTTTCTGCCTGTCTGGCTCACCTAATACCACAGGGTGGAAGACGGAGACTCGTCCTCAATCCAAAGGAGGGCGTCCTGCGGACTCGGCCTCCGCCTCAGAGCCGGTTGTGCTGTTGGACGATGTGAGGAAAACTCTTTGAGAGAATCGTGGCGCTACATCGTCCAGCACCTGGAGCACGTCGGTCCAAATCTGGCGGAGTGGCAGTGTAGGCTTCCGCAAAGAGCCGGTCGACCGTCCACGCGGTGCTGCGGTCAGGTCCCTGACGCAGGATGCGGTGTCCGGGGTGAGGTGTTTTGGCGGTGTCACTCGACATCGCCAACGCATTCAACACCCTGCCCTGGGCCTGCATAAAGGAGGCGCTCCGATACCACGGGTGCCTCCTACCCTGCAAAGGTGATCGGGGCCTACCTGTCGCATCGACGTGTCGAGTTCCCGTGCCGAGATGGGCTCCGGACCATCGAGTGTCGTCAGTGTGAGTTCTAGCAGGGTCAATGTGGGACCGCTTCTGTGGAACGTTGGCTGATTGGGTGCTACGTGGCGGCAATATCGAGGTGTCGACGTCACTTGTTGCGCGGACGACACCTCGTTACCGCCCGTGCGCCAATTTTCGGAGCTGCGATTCTCGCCACGCCGGGTCGCTCAGTTATTGGGCGCATCCGGCGGCTAGGACTAGAGGTGGCGCTCGGAAAAATCCGAGGCCCTTGCTCACGGGCCTCGGAACTCGCGCCCTGCGGACGCCCACATAATTGTTTGCGGCGTCCGCGTCGACGTCAAGCCGACTATGAAATATCTCGGCCTGGTCCTAGACCGCCGATGGAGTTTTGCGCCCATTTTGAGCGCCTCGCGCCTAGACGGCGAGGAGCAGCGGCGGCTCTCGGCAGACTGCTCCCCAACACCGGAGGGACCCAACGCTCCTGTCGCCGCCTTTACGCCAGGGTCGTCAGGTCCATGGTCCTGTACAGGGGCACCCGTGTGGGCCGACACCCTCCAAAGGAGAGTACGGCAGCGTCTTGAGGAGAACCCTGAGGGTGTTGGCGATCCGGGCCGTACAGGGGCTACGGACCATCTCCGGGTGAGGCGGCGTGCCTGATGAGCTGGCACCTTGCCCTGGGACCTGGATGCAGAAATCCTCGCGTCACTCTTTTCTGGCGCGGAGGCAAGTCTCGGGGCTTCAGGCCAGCGGAAGAGATAAGGGGCGCAGAGACGAATGCGCTCCTTGCAATCAGGAGTGGGAGCTGCGGCTGGAGCACCCCAGCGCCGGCCGTCGAACAATAGAAGCCCTACGCCCCGTTCTTAGTGGTGGCTAGAGGACATGGCTCCCTAACGTTCCGCGCGACGCAGGTTCTCTCAGGACGGCTGTTTCAGGAGGTACCTGTGCCGCGTGGCCGGCTAGAGGAGCCTACGAAGAGTGCTGCACCACTGTGGCGTATGTGCCGAAGAGACGGCCCAACCGCGCTGGAAGAGTGCCCAGCCTGGGTCGAGCAACGCCGAGAGCTGCAGTGTGTCGTGGGGCACGACCTTTCGCTTCCTGCTGTAGTACGCAGGATGCTAGAAACGAGGTCGTGGGGCGCCGTCTGCTTTGCGAGACGTGATGGCCGGAAGGAGGCCGCGGAAAGGGACAGGGGCCGTGAGCGCCTGGCTGTCCACGAAGAAGGCCAGGGCGCCGAAGAGTGGCGTAGCGCGCACCTTCCCCTGACACTGAGCCCTGGGCGGCCGGCAGAGGTGCCCGCCGCCCAGAGAAGGGCTCAAGAGGAGCGCCGTGCTGTTTGTTCCGGCACGGCGCCTAAAGCGACGTTCCGGATGTCCCAACACACCCGGAGAGAAGAGGCCCACGAGGGCCACGTCACGCCGGGGTCACCGAAGATTGTGATCAGCGCCCGTGGCCCCGGCTACAGCGACATGAGAAAGGAGCAACCGTTGCGTTTTTAGTGGGTACACCGGCCGCTCCATCTTGGTCCGGGGAGCCCCACATATCCCTGGTGACGGGGAATCCATAAGCTGGATTTTTCCAACGGAAAAAAAAAAAAAAAAAAGGCCTGGTGTGGGGGTTGAAATTGCCAGAACCGAGCACTTATCTGCGGCCCAACTTTGTCTTGTGGTTCCGAAACGCCTCAAAGCTTACGACAAAAACAATAATGTGTCTTCTTATTTAAACAAACGACATGTTGTGGGTTCGAATCCTGTGGGGACTCAACAAATTTTCATTGTTGTTTCCTTGTTAGTAAGGGCACTGCGCGCTGATCACCCTATTGTATGTGAAGTAAGATGATGGATGGGCATGGAAAAAGTTTATCGTTATTTTAAAGTTTATAATTTTTTTTATGACACCTAATAGGCAAACAAGCAAGACGGATCACCTGATGGTAACTGGTTCGTCGCCGCCCACGGTCACCAGCGACGCCAGTGCGTTGCCTACCCAACCATAGAGGTAAGAATATGCTCTTTTTTTTAATATTCCCAATGTCGCAGTTGTTGGGGAGACCGCTGATGGCAACGAGTTCCAGAGATTTACTGTGCGTGGCAGAAAACTGTTTTTAAAACGCATTGTAGTGGAACGTCAACCATCCAGATGGTGCGGATGATAATTCCGGCGAGACAATCGGTTGCGAAAATCATCGGTTTTTATTAAGTTGAACAACGCCGTGGAACACTTCCATTGTAAATTCTGTAAAGTCGGCATAGGGAAGATATATCCCTACGCAGTGACAAAGGATCAAGCCGATTGGCAGCTCAGGATCGTTGACAATCCGAGATGCCCTACGCTGGCTTTAGTCAAATGGAGATAGCTGAGCCCCGGCCCAAAGGTGGCAACAATACTCCTTGTGAGGCCGCACCTGCCCCTTATACACTTTAAGGCGGTGAGCTGGCTTGTGCCTATTTTCTTTGTCTACAGAAAACTGCCAACGTTTAGAATTGTTGTTATTCAGTAATCACTTTAAACGTTAAAAATATAAAAAATATTGAGATCTATTAAAAATGTAGGACCAAAACCAACGTTATTGCAGATGGATCTATATGGTGTAAAAATCTCTAAGTTTAAACAATTAGTCATTTCGTGAGATATTGCGCTGAAAATATATTCTAAAAACAGCTGAACTCACGTGAAATCGTTAGTTATCCGAGGTTCAACACCAGGACAAGTGGATAACTTCTCAGCCGCTTTTCGCTTGTCCGTTTTAAACTCTTTTAGTTTGCATGGAAAAATGAAGAGAATTTTTCTGAGTAACAAGATAATAAAATCTAGTGATTTTTCCCTACTTTAATTTACTGTGCCCGATATTAAATAATTCATACATATTTCAGTGTCCTCGGTGAAAAAGAATGTGACTGCTAACAGTTTTTCGACACGTTCAAAATCATTACAAACCAAATTTTACCCTTTTTTGTGTTTCATTTTAGGTTAAACGTTGACTAAAGTTTTTTTTAATTAAATATTTTATGCAATTCTTGTTTTTATCATTTCATTAAAAATATGTTATGGATAACTAATTAATCCTCTAATAAACCTTATTTTTTTTAACCATTACTATTTTCCGACTATTTTTACGTTTAAAAATCCTTTAATAACTTGAAAACTTCAAGTGTGCAGCGTGAAGCGATTTCATCAGGTTGTTGATTGAAAAAAACTATTTCAAGCTTCCAAAACCCTAATGAAGCTAGCGATGCGTGACTTCCTCGCCTCGACGGATTCTTTGCGCTAATTGGATTGAAATTGCTTCTATGTCAGCTATTAAATCTGAAACAGCGATTGCCAAATAAGTGAATGGATTATTATGTAACAAAATTCATATAGGTCTTGCTAAATTGATTTAGTAAGATTGTAACGTAATTTTAGAATTGCACATGGAGGACTGACTGAGGATGACATTATTATCGTCCGAAGAAAAATAATATTGCGTCATAGTTGTTTTCTTATTATTAGGAAAAATTTAAGCGAAATGAAAAATGAACCAGATGTCGGAAAGAAATGAAGAATGTAGGTCCCAATCATCTTCTTTCTTAATATAGAAGTATTAGTGGGCCGGTCATAAGCCGCAGAACTGATAACCGCTGGAGTCGGAAAGTTCTGACGTGGAGGCTGAAGGCTCGCCATACATAGTGTGGGACGCTCTGCGGCAAGTGGAGTAACGACATTTGCAAAGTGACCGGTGAGGGCTGGATTAGAATAGCGGAAGATCGGAAGAGGTGGCGCGTATTAAGGAAGGCCATGTTCAGCGGAGGACTTACACAGGCTGATTATTATGATCATGATGGTGATTTACAAGAATTTTACGGAGCTTTTTTGACGTTCTCACGGCATAAACTATCGGTTTTTTTTTGAAGAAAGTTCTATTTTATTCTTGTAAAACATATTATTAAATGTAATTGAATAAAAGGATATTTTACGAATTTTATCGCGTTCATTTTTACAACTTTTAATTCCCGAAATTTCGAACACTTTCCAGCGGCCGTGGTCACGGGGTAGACTGAGATGTCATGCGTCTTGTTGTCAATAGTGAGGCGGGTTTCCAGATCTTATTTGTTATAAAATATTTTTAGTCTTTACTCCAACCTATGCATTACCCCAAGCAGGTGGTAAAACCCTAAACCATCTGCTCTATTGTAATTTAGATGATTTGGAAGATTTAAGGGGTGGTCACACACTGCCGACTTGTGTGACCACACCTTAAATCACTCAAACCATTAATTAGATTTGAACGACAAACTCGCTAAAGTTACCGATTCCTTCTAAGCAGAGTCGTTAGGTTATTGAAATAAGAAAACAACTAAATTTCAAAAGAATTAAAAATGTAAGAGAAAACGATAAAATCCGTAAAAAGTCCTTTTATTCAATAATGTATAGTATTCGTGTAAACAAAATAATTAATTATTAAATGGTATTTTATGTGCTGGCAAGTGATTGTTTCACGATGGGTTATACTTTTTTGGGCCAGAAAGTGTTAACGTCGGATAGAATTAATTCAACCGGAAGTTTTAAAATAAAAAAACTTTAGGGTTCTATTGTGTAACCAATAATAATATTAAGTCGCGGCGCAGTATTCTTTCGCACACAATTCAAACAACGATCCGTTGCCGGAACGAGCTCAACAGATTAAATATTTATCCAAGAACAACCATTACGTTTGAGTTACGGCTTAAGTTTTCGCATCGCACTCATGTTGCCACAGATTAAAATGAAAAGAGGTGAAAAAAGTGGGGTAGGGAAAGACACCGCAAACGAATTTTAGCGGGGTTTAAGTAATACTTCTTTGTAAAATCTAAACATGTTTTATAAAACGTAATTTTGTAATCCAATGTCTATTAAAAAGGTAAAATATTTTTATACAAAATGTAAATTTCAATATAATAAATGTATAATTCAAATGAAGTCATAAACTGATAAAAATTATTCGCAATTATTTTGGTACACTACTACAATTTACGGGGGACCGACTTAGGACTGTTTGTATCAGAAAGTTTAGTTAAGTTAAAAGTTATTATAGAAAATGATTCTCAAATAATTATTTTTGCTTGCGATATTAACATTATAATAGTTACCCGTACCACGGCGCTGAAAGTGTTCAAATCGGAATTTAAATTGTAAAATAAACGCGATAAAATCCCTAAAGTAATTTTATTTAATAGTGATTTTCAAAGTCAAATATCTTTATTTAATATGGAAGCATTACAATTTGGTATAGTAACGAACAATGTAAAAATTTTCTGGTTTCACAGTATTAACAGATTGCACGGCACAATGATTTATTTAACAACTAGCTATTACCCGCGACTTAGTCCGCGTGTAACAGGAGGGATATCCGTGAATTGGTCATGATTTAAATATGCTGTGGAGTAATATAATTGAGGTGATTTCATTTTATGCGTCTATCATTAGACACCAAGTTTCATGGTTTTAGTATTAATGATACCAATATACATTCACTTTTATCCTCATTTCAACCATTAGTTAATTCCCACACAGATTGAAACGTAAAAATTGCCAAAAACAACACAACGTCTGAAAATTAAAAAAAAATTTTTTTGAAGATTATCTATGCCTCGGATGGTTTTGTAATAAGTCGGTCCACCCAGCCTACCCATCCACCACACTGATCCAATGCGGGTTCCATTGAACCAGCGTGGTGGGACACGGTCCAAAAACCCCCTAATGGCGAAGGCATTCATAATTCAACGTTATCTTTTTTGTTTTATTACTTGTGTGTATTTATGATCGCGGGTCAGGTATTCGAAAAAAAAAAAAAGGTATTTAAACTTTAAGAAAAACTTCCAATAATTAATAAATTAATATCATTATGTTTCTTGAATAACTATGCATTTAATTTAATGAATAGATTATAACTTCGAAATGTGACTTCACCGTTTTGGTAATATCTATTACAACAATAGAGTGAACTTATGAGAGAAATGTTAATTTGTTTGCGAATCAGACCAATTAGTTGTATCAATTTCTGTGACAACTTACTGCTTAAGTTTACCAATAAGCGGTAGTTGGCTTCTCATATTCTGCATTAAGAATGATGTCAAAAGTAAGTCTGTATGATATACGGGAACTAATAATTCTTAATTTTCTAGGCACGCCTATTTTATTGTGTGTATCTAAAACTTTTATTTACAGATTATATTATTGCGAACCCTTGAAAGGGCTTGTGTAACGTATTTTCATTACTTCTTCTTATATATTAGGAGAAAAAAAATCGAGTTCTAATACTTTAATATGCGTTGTATATTATAAAAAGTAAAATTTTTACAAAATATTTTACCAACTTCACATAGTATATAACCATTTTGGGCGCTGTGCACAAATCTGTCCGTGATTTCTGCCACCGTATCTAAAATCTATGATATCTTTTAAGGTATTCATTTATCAAAATGCTGTCATTTACATGCGTCATGCTCATAGAATGAAATTTTTTATACATTACCTTTTATATCAAGTTACATTGCATTATCTTAAATGAGCTTTTAATATACCTCATTGCAATTTTAAAAAACTTTCATTGCCGGTTATTCTTAAAACATATGTGCTCGCGGACTTTATTATACATCACTTTTAGAAGTAAAATTACCTTAAACATGATTTTAGACTTAAAGCAAGTTTTACGTAATTTTACGATTTTGGCAGCAATTGCAATTTAATCGCACGAGGTTGTAATTTTTGGTGCCTTATTTTTTTTTTATTTCTCAAATATCTATTAAGCTGCTTAACGTAAAATTATTAACGGACCATACCACGAGTGACAGCTAATATCTAACATTAAAAAAGAATTATAAAAAAACAGAGCACAAACAAAAATAAGTGAAGAAACAAAAATATTAAAAAAAACATTTGCTACGAAATGGGCACCCTTCTTTTAGGAAGTCGGTCAAAAACATTCTTATTCTTCTTATATATTTCATGCCTCTCCAACTGGAGGATGTTGGCAATCAGCTATGTGTACTTTCCTTGGTCCCTGGCCAGGTCGAAAAAGCTCCGCTGCACCTGAGACTACAGTCCATTCCAGGACGTTTTGCAATCTTCCTGCGCCGGACCGCTCTTGTTCCAGCCACTTTTTCCGTAACAAATCACTGTAGTTCATCTCTTTGATGCCGAAGCAAATGTCACAGATATGCACCCTATCTCCTTTTGATGATCTGCATCAGTTCCTATTGCCTCCCTACTCGGCCGAAACTTCAACTTTGGTAATATAAAATGGCTGGTATTGAATTGATTTTAAATATACACACACAAATTGACACAGAGCCAACGATGGACTACTACTAATATTCTATAAAGAGGTTAAATGTCTGAATAAGGATCGTTTCGTAAAGAGCACTACTACTAGATGGTGCTAACAAGTTTTAATAAAACCTCCTCCTCCCCAATCTAAAATATATAACTAGTTTGAGGAAAATAAATATTAATTTGTTCAATCGCTTCGACCACTTACCGGTTAACTTCATCATTCGGTGAAAGTAAGCATCTGAAATATGTTTATAAAATTATGAAATAAACAGTCAGTTTGTAAAAATGCTCAATTCATTTTAAGAAAAAACCTTTGTTTTTATTTACGGAAATTTCAAAATATGGATGTGAGCACTTTCCAATAAATGAAATTGCTAATAGCCTTATAATAAAAACAAGAAAAATAAAACAAAAACATCTTCAATACAGAAAACACCTTAAGACAAAAGAATAATAATTTAATCAAATAATATAACAGATTAATTTAGAATAAGCTAAAGAAACGGCCATTCGTATCGAACATTCCACATAAATCATTTCGTTACTGTTTCCACGAGCAACGTCTCGCCTCGAAGTATGCCGATTGAATTTTTAATATTCAACACGTTATTCCTGCTCGTAGGTAAACAGCGATGAATAACGCGTGAAGTAAAATAATAATATGCTTGCACGTCTCGGTACTGTAATGGAATTGTTTGTTTTAAATTACGGATGCGGCACTGTCTCTGATTTGTTTTTTAAATATAAAAAGATTAGGTGTCTGATCCAATATAAAAAACCGTTAAATAACAAAAAAAGTCATGTAAAATATTCATTATGACTTAAAGAAAAATGTATGTGAACAAATTAGGCCTATTTACCGGCCTATTGATTGAACGGACTTATTGCTGCCTTGTTCGTAGCGAACACTCTACGAACAAGGCAGGAATAAGTCGCAGTACAGTGTTCTGGATTGTGGACCATTGTATTTTATTGACCGACTTTCCAAAAAGGAGATACTCCATTGGAACGTTTTTTACGGAACCTCGTTGCTCCGCTCCTAGAGCTCCGATTTTTTCATTTTTTAATATTTTTTTGACAAGTAGTTTAATAGATAAAAAATACGGCGCCAAAATTAACAACCTCGTGCGATTAATTTGCAAACGCTGCCAAAATCTTAGACGATGATAGAAAGTATATTTTGATGATAGAAAGTATGTTTTACATAACTGTAATATTTGAATTGTCCTTTTTTTTGGTGGGGAAATGCCTACGTATACCCGTCCTCGCGGGGACAAAGACGGGTTATGTCGTACTCGCACCGACTAAAACCACCACGTTGTTCCTTCCTGACGCCTTTAGTGTAGAGTCACAGGAACGTTCTTCCACTCATATGCAACTCCACCAGTGTTGTTACTCAGGGGCCATGGGAGCCAGGAGTTCCTAGACCACGCAAGGACCAAACTTCCAAACCCCAGCTCCGGCTTTGATGTTAAGCTCCGCCGCTAGCTCCATTTCGGCCATAGAAGAAGGAGAGATCGACGAAGCCATGCCGAATGTCCCCTCCTCCCACGGCCCCTCCACACCGCATCAGTCATCGGCCCCGCCGAGTTGCGGAGGATAAGGAGAGCAGCCTACGGAATACTGGCACTCCTCTTCTCCGGCGACTCCACCTTGGTTGCGAAGGACAGGAAATGCGGCACACCTACCTCCTGCAACCCGTCCCTCGCACCCACCAAAGGCGCAGCCTCCTCCACGGCTGGCCTTGCACCACAAGCCAGCCTTACCTTGTGGTGCACCTCTTAGCTTGTGGGTGTTGCGGTGGGGCTTAGTGCCTGCGGCCTGCCTATGGGGCACTAAGCCCCACCGCTACGACAATGCGAGAACCTGTTCAGGGGGTACTTGAATTGCTTTACAGTAAAGTCTCCGATGTATGTATGATTGAATGTACGATGTATGTTTCTATCTATGTTTTAAAAGGAACGCACAATAAGAATTTTAGTAATAACAATTTTTTAAAATTGCAATCAGGCATATTCAAAGCTTATTTAAGATAATACAGTGTACTTATTACATATAAGTTATTGCATTTTATTGCATACTTATATGCGTATTAAAAAAATTGTTCATTTTATGCGCATAAAACATTTCATCGACGACATTTTAATGAAATGAATATCTTTATACTTATCAGAGATTTCAAATGTGGTGGGACAATACGCGAGGTAATTTCGTACAGAGAACACGTTGTTTTCGGCTAAAAATGCGTAAAGTGGTTATACGCTGTTAGAAGTCGGTCATGTCTTTTTGCTAAAATTTCACTAGTTGGACTGTAATACGTCTTTTCTTTATATTTATCTAGTCTAATTTAGATAAAACATTGTAGTATACTCTGTTGTTTTTAACTAAAATATATGAATAATAATAATTTATTTTCTGCTCTCCATATTTATGTCTATTATGAACAATTATAAAATAAATAATTAAAATAATTTTATGTTCGTCTTGATAAATTATAATCCAATATTCCAAATCTTTTGTCTGCGACGAAAGCTTTTTCGTTTATCTTCTTAACTATCAATTATGATAAGATAGTATTCTGTTTAAAGATATTTCTAAGGTTTATTTTTATCGTTGGTCGTTTGATGAACATTTACTTTTTATAGCTCCTGAAAGTCTTTGTATCAATGAGAAAATTATATTGAATTTTTAAATCTATGATCTCTCAAATAAGGTGCTCGCTATGAATTCAATGGCTTTGTAACAAGCAACATGTTAAATTTGATAAGCAATAAAAAATATTTTCACAAAATTACGAAAATTTTAGTCATTCATTTGTATTTGGCTTTTATTCAATTTATTTTACAATCTGATACTATTACACAAAAGTGGTCAGTTTAAATCTGGATAATTCTTAGAAAATTCTGGAAAATTCTTCTTTAGAAGAAGAATGTTTTTACGAGCGTACATAATATTTTCAAATATTTATAACGATAAGTAATAGAGTAAATATTGTGTTTAAACCTGCAGATGCAAACAACAATAATCTATACGACATAAGGCTGTAAATTTATGCGAAATAAACTAGTTTTGCAGTTGCCTCCTCAGTCAGTCAGTTGCTAATCTTGCGTATGGCAATGTATGTGTGGCAGTACTTCATTTCTTAGGAAGTTTATCAATGTGTGATCTCCACTGCATCTTAAAATCAATAGAAAATCCAATAAAAACAGCAGGGGTTTGCCTCATTTTCAACTTAAAAATTTTGCAAATCCGGTAACTCAGAAAGAGTAAAGGTTTGGTTTTGTTCGCATTAAATGCTAAGTTAATTGACGCAATCCAACTGGATTGCGTCACACATCGATTGCCTTATTTGGTAACTCTACGCTATGTTAATTTCTCTTCACCCAAGTATCATCTGCAAAAAGGACAACTTCGGACAATGTCTCAACCACCAAAGACATTCAAGTCATTTATGTTGATCAGAAACACAAAAGGTACCAAAATCGATCCTTGAGGCACACCCATCCTCACAGTGGAATCATGTCTATTTTTATCGTGATAGAAATATTAATGAGCAGCAGTATGATCACATTTTAAAGAGCGCTTTAACTTTTTACCCAAATAAGACTCAGAATAAATGTAAACAAAGTAACCCATGGCAACGGAGCGTAGTTCTTTTTAAATGCATGCAATTTACGTTGTGATATATAACCAATACAAATAACAAAACAGTTTTTATTCTAATTTTGGTCTGTCGGTCTGCTTGTTTTGTGTAATTTTTGAAATAACTGGTCCGGTTTTCACGAGGCTTTCACTAAAAGATAGCTGATGTGACCAAGAGTAACTTCAATTCAATTCATTCATCATCAGCCTGTGTTACTCCACCACTGGACATAGGCTTCCCCTAATGCACTCTCTCTTCATTAGGGAGTTTTGGACCGTATCCCACCACGCTGGCCCAATGCGGGTTGGTGGGCGAACCGAATATTAACATGCCCATCCGACGGATGGATCAACTTACTTTTCAGACACTTGCGTGATCGACCCAAATTTTTCTAACCAACTAGAAAACAACGCTAAAACAAAGATGATCTCCGCGGGATTCAAACTTGTGACCTCCGGTTTAATTATTCCGGCAAGGGCCAATACCTTCAGGACATGAAGGCTAGATTTTTTTTTTAATATATTAAAACTCGGAAGAAGTCCCGGCAACAGCTAGTTGATAAATAAGAACGTTAGATATAAGAAGTTACTTTACTGCAATGGGTATTAGTCACATTTATCCCGAATCTAAACGATGTAACAGTCCCAGACCAATTGCATTAAAAGCAAAGCATTAAAAGGTCAACATACACATCTCATTGCTACGTTTACAAAAATTAACGTTACATTTAATTCAATAGCTGCTTAGCACTTTTATAGAAAATTTCCGTCATTTTCATAAAGTGTTTTTTGACAAACAAAAAGATATAAAACGAGCCTGTTACGTAACTATGAGTAAAGTTATAAATACTTTACGCTGTATTATACTATTTATGAGCGTTGCCGGCAACGCATTTTAATTAGATATTAACTAGTGTAAACGGTTTACACATTACCGCTTCCAGTTAATATAAGATAATGTATTTTAAAAGCGATTTTCCTTTATAAAGTTGCTGTTTTATTTCATCATAATTTCCATCGGTTATTCTTTAAGAATGTGTGGTGTTATAATGTAAATTTACAAGCCCTTTAAAGAAACATTTTTCTCATAATTACAAATTTTACAGGTAAATAGGAAATAGAAACTTGGACTTTTTTAATGATAGTAATATTCTTTGGAACACAAAGTTAAAGCTAGCTTCAATTTTTCGTTGATTTCAAAACATTTTTAAATATACCTTCCATTTACTGATTAACAAAATATTGACCGTTTTAGTACATGTGAAAAAAAAGATTGAGGTTATAAAAATACTCTAAAAGAATAGATAACAACAAATAGCTTTTTATTATAATATATTCCATAATATATAATTATAATATATTTCATTTTTCTACTACCAATTTAATTTTTGTATTACAATGTACCGTAAATTTTTACATTCATATTTATAGTAATAATTCTTATGCTTGTAATTTAAAGAATGGAGTAAATGAAAAAACTAAATAACTCTTCTTTTTTTTAGCAGATTAATATCTTTTCTTTTATTTTGTTTGTTCGTTAAATTAGTCCATGGCTCCATGCGACCACCACCTTCGAACCTAGCGCTCTAACGCCCTCTAAAAATACTTTTGCTCTTTGATCTGTTCGTTTTGTAAAGCTCTTTAAGCAAGACTGGTACCGTTTTCTTTTTGTTTAATAAATAAACATTTTGTCCAACTTTTGTTCGAGTGTATGCTTTATTTTATTGCCGCCTTAAAAACCTCTAACATTGTTCTTAAACTCACAAAATATGAATAAAACCTGCATACTGAACTTAATGTTCGTAGTGATCCTTTTATATTGGATCATTTAATTTCTGACTTAAATAAGTACAAAAACAACAAAGACGAATGTTTCAACTCGATAAATGCATTCCAAGTTATTTGGGGCATATCAGGGCTGTTTAATAAGTTCCTAAGACCCTAAGTCACTCAGTACTG
Source organism: Lamproptera curius (assembly GCA_029286875.1). Classification (NCBI taxonomy): domain Eukaryota; kingdom Metazoa; phylum Arthropoda; class Insecta; order Lepidoptera; family Papilionidae; genus Lamproptera; species Lamproptera curius. The sequence goes on from JAGSMT010000038.1 coordinate 1,600,799, forward strand.
CTGGATTTCAATATTGAAGAACATGAAGAAGCAGGATATAGTTATACTAGGAAAAACCTAAATGAATAGATGAAAACAGAAGAAGAGGAACGGTACAAATAAATAAATGTCACAAGATAGCCTTATAGGTTTTCGTCTGATGATTTGACGTCAAATAAGATTGTCCCTCTCGCTGTTTGTCTCGTAATGGACATGTCATACTTTTTCGTTATATATTTTTAGATCTTTTAATTAAGACCTGTTATTTAAAGTTATTCGATGTACAAAATACTAAGAAATTTCTAAGTAACACAAGTGACCTTTGTTTATTTTATAAAGTAATGGTTTAGTATTTTTGAGGATCTGAAAAGGCAATCAAAATGATTTAGTTTAATACAAGGTTCAACACATTAAGATTTATTCATTTCAGTATAATTAACTATTTAAGTATAAAACAGTTAAAGTAAAATAACATTACGCATTTAAGTACAGCTGCATGTAATATGATACGATTTAATATGTATATGTATGCATATATTTAATAAACCTTAATCGGATTTGAGTTCATCAAACCAACGCGCGCTTCCATTACATCAGTCACGATCCAGAGGCGCTCCCTATCTAGGTCTACCCTTATCGGATTAAGGGTACTATTTGTTACAACGATTTTAACGATTCGAGGAAAGAAAGAAATTGCAATGACATTAAAATTAGTTTAAAATGTATATTTTTGTGGTTCATCAGAAACGCAAAGAGTTTTCATAATTTCAGCATTTTTGAAGACTGTTATTTATGTATAAACTTCAAAACAGTTCTTATTGATCACATCCTTTTATTTATGCATTGAAATAAAATTTTAATACATGAAATCAAATCTTAATTTCATTAATTTGTTTTAATGAAATGATGTTTAATGTATTTGTATTTCTCACTTTTATTCATACTTCATTCTTTAATTGTCTTAACATTTGCGCCATGAACAAGTCATGTAGCAATATCCGTTTTTACAAGAATGAAAAACTTAACTACTTATTATAAAATGATCTTAAAAATGGAATCAAATGACAGGTAACACCTATCATTCAAAGAAAGAATTAACTATATCGGAGCAACAAGTTAATTTAAAAAAATAAACATATGCCCCGAATTGAGTACCTCCTTCTTTTGGGTCAACAAACAAACAGTTTAAAAACAGAGAAAAAATTGAGAATATTTAGGATATTCTCTTTTTTATTTTTCACTGATAATAAAACGGTTTACGGACTAAATAGAAAGAAATTGGAAGTAGTAAAAAAGTTGAAATAGTCCATTTTTCGGTACATTACTTACATAAGGTACAACGGCTATGTAAGTTTTGCCAAAATATGAAAATGACGTAATAGAAACGCCAAAATGTACAGCTAGTCAAAGGAAACTAACAATGAACACACTTTTACATCAAGCACTGTATTCAAAGTTAGTTAAATGTATAGAAATTAAACTAATAGACGCGAAACAATTATTTAAAAAATAATTCCTGTAAAAATATTGTGTCATACGTTTTAATTTTTCTGGCCAGTGTTTTTTTGAAAATTTTGGATTGCCAATTTTATTTATTAATAATAAGATTTACCGCAATTTTTCCATATGAAGTATCAAATTATCTCTTAACGATCTTTACGCTAGGATGGTTTTTTTTCCTAATCCGATTCGATCAGATTAAACACCGCTCGATGCTTGCCTTGTAATTTTGTTAACGTGCAGAGAACGTAGAGATGTTGTGGTACAAATTTAACGTACACGTTTGGCTTCACGTCTTTTATTATCCAATTTGAGAACGACACAAAAAACTCTGTGTGTATTTGTCTTGAACGTCTTAGCGTCTTTAGTTTCATTCCACAGGGACCTTCACGGTATTGTCTTAAATTAGCCTTGAATATGACTGTACGTTTTAACAATTTTTAAAATTAAATCAGTGTATATATATATATAACTGCCTCCATAGCCTAGTAAAGCACATGCCCATACCGGGCATATGCTTTAGAAACCGGAGGTCCGTAATGGGTTCGAATCCTGCGGGGACTCAACAAATTTTCATTGTTGTTTCCTAGTTGGTTAGAGCAATTTGGGCCGATCACTCAATTGTCAGAAAAGTAAGATGATCCATGCGTCGAATGGGCATGTAAAATGTCGGTCCATCCATCAACCCGCATTGGACCAGCGTGGTGGGATACGGTCCAAAAACCCCCCTAATGGATATCGGTGTACTAGGGGAGGCATATGTCCACTGTGGATTGTCATACGCTGAATCATCATGCACATCAGTGCAGTGTCTATGCATTATACCGAACATAAATGTGCCGCATGACAGCCTAACTACCAAATAAAAGAAATTGAAGCACTAGATCGCAGCAACGAGGTAACATGTAAAATTATTAAAGCTAATTTTCTAAATCAAACTGTAATTTAAATTTCATAATTAATCAGTAACTAAACTGTAGTTATGGTGATAACTTTATCTAAAAAATAAGGTCAGCCACCGCAGACTTCAAATAAATTCTATAGGCAACTTGCTTTAAAAGATGTTTATACTCAGTTTATTAATAAAAGAAAATAGAAAGAAAATGTAGTTGAATACCAATTTTTGTTTTGATTAGGCAAAACTATGTAAAGAAAGTATCTATTATACTCAAAGTTTACGTTACGATAAGTCATAACAAGTTAAAAAACATCACATTTTTTCCATGTAAAAAGTTTGAAGAGGAGGGTCTTCAACCATTTCGTACTCACCACGATGAGCTTAGGCGCCGAAACGTGGCCTCTGACTCTGGTTCACGAATTTGCATAGCGCATCATGCTCAGATGTTGGTTGACCTCCGACCAGGTGGGTCTGTTGACGATTCTGATTGGACTATTATGACTAAAAGTAAATTTCAATTCATTTTCAACATTTTTATTTATATTATACTGTTTAAATATGTATTGTTGGTGTTAATATTTTATCTGATATGTATTTTGTTCTAAATAAATAATCTCCTCTAGAGACAGTACTAAAATAACTCGGATAAGAATACTTATTGATAGTTTATATAACTTATTCGATATAAAATTTTGTTACATACTATATGTAATACCATAGGTATATGTAATTAAATATATATATTATATATTCTTTCAAAAAGGCGGAAGGAAAACATCACAAAGAGCGTTATGTAACGCCACCATTCTATTACAGAATGGTCGCAAAGCCACGAAATTACGTGGTATAAATTAGTTTCAGGAAGGCAATTTACTCTCGACATTATGTGCTTACTACCCTCGCTCTCTGCTTGAAAACGCATTCATTATTTATTAACAATTAACTGACAGATTCTACATGATTAAACAAGTAATAAAACTGAAAATGAATAAATGATTTCGTAAAAGATTTATAATTTTACTATATAGCTATATAACTGAGACAGTTTTGGCTTTTCAATTGAAACCAAAAAGTAAGGTATCTTTTGTTAATCTTAAATTTATAACATTAGCAGTTTGCGCTGCTAATTCAATATTTTATTATCAATTATCAATTTATTTTTATTTCTATAGCTGCATACTAAGGTTAATTTATAATAAAATTTAAAATAAAAGCGTCATATATATCTAAATGTAGGTATTTAAAAAACTTCTAACTGCAATCATGTTAATAAAGTTTTTAATTTCCTTTCATACTATATCAAATAAGAGCACCAATAGCTAAACAGCACTTCATTATTTATCTTTAATGTTTGCAGTAGTTTCCTCCCAAGTGTATAATATATTGCTTAAGAAACTCCACAGAGTATGTTCAAGAAGCAATTATAACTTTACCGTCCTCTTCTTGTCTGAAAACCCAATTAAACTATTTATTGCAAAAAATTAATCAAATTTAATTAAAAAGCGGGATTAATACCTACCTTAAACATTTGGAACGAGAACTTAGGGGCAGTAATTTGCTAAAATTTAAAAACTAATTGCCGCCGTAGCCTAGTGTCATGGGCTTGTGCTTTAGAAACCGGAGGTAATGCGTTCGAATCCTGCGGGGGAATATATACTATATATTCCCCCGCAGTATCACAGTAATAGCATATAATCTACTTTTTAAGTAGTTTCCTAGTTGGTTAGGGCAATGCGGACTGATCACCCTATTGCCTATAAAGTAAGGTGATCCGTGTGTCGGTTGAGCATATAAAAGTCGGTCCTGTGTCGGACCTCACTCCGGTAGTGTCGGTCTTCCATCCCATCGGACTATGAAAGTATAAAGGAATGGGGAGTACATCTGTGGTTGCGCACTATAATATACAACACACTACTGCACTATAATATCACCTGCGCAGTTGGTTGATCTCTAATATCGGCTACTAAAGACGACTTGGAGATTACAATTGTGCTAAAATGAAAAAAAGGCGCTTCTAAATATCGTAACACTTATACTAGCTCACATCAATCTACTTCAAACAGTATTAGTACCATCGGCCACGTCTAATTCTAAATTAAAGTGAATTGATAACGGTGAAATTACTTCTAATAGCAATATTAAACAATATGGAAACTCCAAAGGAAAAAATAAAATGAGTTCATAGTGTAAGGTTGTAAGAATTCAATCACTTATGAAGAGCTTACACTTTACGCAAAAAGGCATGAAGAGATGTTCTACTGATATCTTATGACTAGGGTAAAATTAACCTGAAAACAGACGATTTGCCCTTTTGTACAGTGTACCATAAATCCTAAAAACATCAGCAAAATTATTTCATCTGGGAAGTCTTTGTAACCTTATTCTCTGCATCAATGACGAAATTTTTATTTATGTAACAACTGCAAAAAAATGTTTTATTCTAAGGCTATTTCCTTAGAGTATTATTAAGTCTTAATGATATAGCAATCTCAATTTAATTTTTGGCAATCTTAATCCCAAATAATAATAATTAAAGTGTAGCAAGTTCATGCAGAAATATTTTACCATATTAATTATTAAACTGCCTCTGTTGCCTCCGAAAACTGGAGGTCGGGGTTCGAATCCTGGTGCAACCACCAACCCGTATTGGACAAGCGTGGTGGAATATGGTCCAAAAACCCATAATGGATGGCGTGTATTAGGGGAGGCCTGTGTCAAGCAGTGGACTACCACAGGCTGATGATATAATTACTTAAAAAAAATATTATGCTAGTTCTTTTTTTACGCGAATACTACACATTATTGAATAAAAGGACTTTTTACGGATTTTATCGCGTTTATTTTACATTTTTAATTCCCGACGTCTCGAACTTTCCAGCGGCCGTGGTCATAAAGTAGATAAAATGCGTAAAAATCCATTTATTCGATCATTTTGGCTAGTGTGAAATTATTTCATTAATGAAGTGCACGAACTTGTTATAAATAACAAATTATAGACGATTCAATGTCGCTGGTTGAGGGAAGAGAATGAAACTCCGGTTGTTGTTGAAGTGTAGTGTTGCGTAGCGTAGAATTTTTATTAATTTATTTATTTATTACGGATGACTCGCGTTGGTGAAGTTAACCGCTACAACCCGGCGGAGTCGAGGGGCTGTAAAACATTAAGCGTGCACAGGCTTTACCTCTTAATTTGTTGGCTTAGCTCCGCGGGTCCTCAGAGGGGAGATCTCGGCTCGGGCTGTCACTTGTTTAACCCGTCAGCGATCTAATCGTGGGTGCCCAGGAGGGCCGAACTAATTAAGTTTAGCTTAGAAACCGCTCTATCTGGTTGGTGAAAATCGGCCTGGTACGTGCCGATATGTAACATACCGAGTGTGCGCTTGCCCTCGTACGTACGCGGTGTGTTAGTCACACCGTGCTCTTGAGCGAGGTAGACCTAAAAGTGTGTGTGCGTTATCCCTACTTGTGTGTGTAGTATCGTGTGGCGGGACCCTTGGAGGGTCCAGAATTCCTAAGCCCCTTCTTCATCTGGGTCTAAGCGTATATTACGGGGACGATGTTTCCTACTAGAGGCATCTGGGTCTGCGTGATAATTTGCAGCGCTTACCATCAGAGGATTCATCTACATCGATCGATTTACATCGAGCATTGTGTGCGGTTTATTGGAACGGACGTGTGTATAGGACAAGCGAGGTCAGCTCTGACAGAAGACCGATTAAAGTATATTGTTAAACTTTTTTCGGGATTCACATCAATCCTCCATTTGCGAAACCAATAGCCCAGGCTATTGATTGCATATTGGAGTTTACTGGTGATAAGGGATGGTGAGGAAGAGGAATAATAGAGGGCAGTGTCGTCTGCAAGGAGCGCAAGGTTAACATTAGAGCTTTTAGGAATATCGCTAGTGTATAGCGTGAATAACAGAGGAGAAAGAACGGAGTCTTGTGGCACGCTCGATAGCAGGGAACGTCTGATTGAGAGGGTGCCTTCTACTCGATATCGAAAAGTGGGATTTGAAAGGTAGGCTTGTATGATGTGCACAAGCCTGTTAGGCACATTTAAAAAGAGTACAACTTGTAGAGTAAGCCGTTGTCCCAGACTTTATCGAATGCCTTTGCTACACCGAATAGAACAGCCCCCGTGTAATGAGATCTAAGGCCTGACTTTGTTTTATTTAGGCCCGTCAGAATGTTATCTGTGAGGCGATAAACCTGGTCGGAGCAGGAGTGTTCAGGACGGAACCCGAATTGTTCGTATGGTAGGCGGCCATTGGAGAAAACGTAATCCTTTAACTTTGACAAGATTATTCGTTCATACAATTTCCCCATACAGTTGAGGAGACTGATTGGACGATAACTCGTCAATTGGTTTGGTGGCTTACGCGGCTTTGGTATGCCGGTAACAATGGCCTCCTTCCATTTATCAGGGAAGGTACAAGTGGCTAAAGTACATTGAAATGCTCGCTAGTAGACCAATAATCAGGTCTTATAGGAAGATTCTATCTTAATCCCGGATAGATTACAAAATAGATTGAATATATATATAACATAAGAAGGTCCATGACGACCTTCGACCTCAGGAGATGAAGCCTCCGCACAGTGTTCACGGGATATCCCTGAGATAGGATATCGGCCTTTACGGACTCGATATCCACCTCTTTAGGGATGCCACGTGCAACTACGCGTAATTTACGGTCCTCCGGGAGGGCGTATGTGTGAAATTGAATGCGGCTATTCCGCAGAAAGTGTGTGAGTTCACGAAAGTCATCTACCGTGCTGACGTTTACGCGGATCCCTAGTCGCGTATCCTTAGACCTGACGTCATAGTACTTATTTTTAATCATAAATATATTTACTTGTGCCCAGCTCGCTTTTTCGTGAATGACAATTGGCGGCGGGGCTTTGGCCTTACGATCCGCCATATAAATTTGTTCGCGGTTTCAACCTGCTAGGTAGCGGGCCTCGACCAACTTTAGGAGTTGGTGAGGGAGAAGCGCGGTCTTCTTCGTGGTTTACAGCAGCGGCGGGGCGTTTTTTGCCCTTTTTACGGAAAACAACGGTTTCGAAACCGTCATAGTTTGTATCTACGCGGACGCGTTAGTCTACCTTAGTAGGGTCTATATCCATGAATAAGTTCCCCGATTCCGAGTCGGATATATTTTCTAGGCCACAATCTGCGGCAGATGTAGATAATGTCAGTGCAGGGTCATAAGTCGGGACGTCTAGGCCAGTAATGGCAGGCGCAGGGGCCGCGGGCTGCATGGCGTTTTGAAGGTGTGCATTGAAGTTCCTGTACTTGTCATTTATCTTCGCGAATATGTCGGGGCATGTCGTGCGCATATATTCCTCTAAGGAGACGACCAGGCCTTTGGGGGCGATCCCCTCCAGCGTGTGTAACGAATCTAGTCCTCCTCACCTGTAGTGGGGAGGTGTGTGCCTGCTTTTCAAACTATGTGAGCACTTTAAGAGCGCTAGGTGTGTAACTAGCTGCCTCCTATTGCGGCAAGCAAAAGTAAATTAAATAAAACGCAGCACAGCACTAGTAGCACTGAGTTGGACAATTGGTGGGTGTTGTAAAAGTGACGGATGAATGAGAGAAAGAAACAGCAGCATTGTCGCGCGTTGGGCGCGACTTGCCTTATGCGCCGTGCGTTTCCAGGAATGACGAACGTGTTATGCGGAGGATGATGCGCTGATCGTATTTGTAGCTGCCGCTACAAAATATTTACGTGTCATATGCTGTATTAACTACAAAAGCTCATTTCGCATAGATCAGTTATTTTATTAAGACTAAACATGAATTTCCAATTAAATGAGAAAATAAACTTCGAAGACGATAAATGAATGTCATTGGATTTCGACTGAAAGTCGACAATTTTAAGCCTCGGACATAATCAGTAGATTTTATACAAAATATGCTAAATTATTAAAATTTTTTATGGCATTGGACAGTAAACAATAGGCATCTATATTGAGTTCGATATTTCAGACATTTAAAAGATATGGTAATTCGCCAACGTAACCTACTAGAAACTAGGTAGCCAGTTTCTGAACTGGTACTTAAAGATTTTAAAATGCTTTCTGAAATACAGCAAATCTTTGCCTGTAAATCAACGAAATAAAGCAAATCGTTGTACCAGACAGTAATAACAGCCACCTACTTACAAATGTCCTACAATGTCAAATTACAAAATAACAATACAAGAACAGCGATTTACGTAATTATTCATTAAACTCATAAGTATTTTGAACTTAAAAGAAATAATAAGATAACAATTTACAATTGCAACGTTAGTATTATTTATATTGAAACGTGAATTACAGTTATGAGATTACAAACCTAACTTAAATGCCATTTATATTTTAACTTAAGTAAGGCATTTGACATGATTTTATCCACATGAAACCATCGATCCGACCTTCTAGTATTACCTGCTGAGGTTTGGCTCCAGAGAACTGAATGTATGTACTGCACCATAATTTTCATAATTGTGGTTTTATGTGTATAGGTGTCTTGAAAAGTACACGTGTAATCGATCTTTATGACAAAATAATATATTTTTTATTTGCAGCAACCGTACCATGAGCCAGTAAGTATGCTTACCGCCAACGTCTTCGCTTAATGATCATCATCATCAGGAATCTTCTGTACCCATGTCCCAGATACTGTAAGTTTGTCAATAACGCGAAACGCTGAAAAACTTTGAACGAGCAATCTTATCTCAGGACTTAAACGATATGTATCCCACTTGGTCTGATGCAACGCCCATCCTAAAGTAAATTTCTAGGTTAAACTGTTTCTTATGAAGGCACTTTCAGGTGCAGACACCATGTCAAATTTATTTAAGTTTTAAAATGTTTTACGTATTTGAACACTATCTTGTTAATTATTATAACCTTATACAAATATCATCCGTTATAAATTAATCATGAAACCTCAATATTACATTATATTTACGATTGTTTACACAATAAAATAATCACAGTCAAAATAGAGATGATTAATATTTGGTTTTATGGATTTATTGTTGAACACTGATTCTAACGATACAACTTTATTAAAATAAAAAGGTGTGCTACATAATTTACGTTAGGAGAATGTCAGTTAGTTACGAGAAAATCCATCACAGGGCGGAGTCGGGTTCCTTGTCAATAAATCCCTCATTGACAATGTGATTAAAGTATCCAGTGTATCGGCGAGGGTTTCGTACCTTGTGATAAAGCTGACCAATAGATACAGCCTGAAAATTATCCAAGTGTACGCACCAAAGTCGACATACCCGGATGATGATGTCGAAGATATGTACGAGGACATCTCAAGAGCCTTACATAACACCACCAAGGCTCACTTCAAAGTTGTCATGGGGGATTTCAACGCCAAAGTAGTACAGGCATGCAGCAAATCGATGCTGAGGTCATATGACTACGGGAGCAGAAATCATAGGGGGCAAATGCTCGTTAATTTCCTCGAGCGAGAGGGGCTGTTTTTAATGAACTCGTTCTTTAAGAAACAGCCCTAAAGGAAATGGACGTGGCAGAGCCACGATACTATGACCAAAAATGAGATAGACTTCATTATATCGGACAAAAAGCGCATATTCGGGGATGTCTCAGTGATCACAAGGTTCAAGAGCGGAAGTGGTCACCGACTTCTGAGAAGCACCCTGAATATAGATTAAAAGTTTGAACGGTCCCAATTGATGAAGTCTACGCTCCGGCCTATCATTGATCCTGGCACATTTCAGATCAATCTGGAAAATCGTTTTGCTGCCATGGAAAATACAATCGACGTGGACGTTGACGAGGAACTCGATCGAGTGGTAGAAATTCTTCGGGACGAGGGTGCAAAACTCTGCGGTCTGCGAAGTATGGGCAAAAAGTCTAAACTTTCGGGAAATTCACTAGATCTCATGGCAGCGACGAAATGATCCAACCGTCACTTCGTTAGAACAGCGGGTTCTTAACAAGACCATCTCCAAGCTGGTAAGGCGCAACCTCCGTCACTCCAATGCGCGCTCAATACAGAGAGCTATTGAGCAAAACCGGGGGTCCAAAGTCTTCGTACAACAGCTTGGAAGAAGCCACCTAACGAAGTTGACCAAAGAGAACGGACAAGTCGTCGCTTCGAGACCAGAGGTTCTCTCGGAAGTTGAAAGCTTTTACAGCCAATTATACGCGTCGCATTCGGCACACCCGGAGCCGGATGAGAAGGATTCTTGAGCCACTCTTACCCGCCATGTGTCGGAGGATCCTTCCAGAAATCGGCCTAGACGAAATCGAGGGGGCTCGTGAGCAACTTCAAAATGGAAAAGCCCTGGGAGAGGACGGAGTCACGATGGAGCTTCTGAAGGCCGCCGGTAAACCGGTGCTTAAGAGACTCCGTCGTCTATTTAACTCTGCCCTTCTCTCCGGGAGAACTCCTGAGGCATGGCATAGGGGTTTGGTCGTATTGTTCTTCAAAAAAGGTGATAAAACCCTTTTGAAGAACTATCGACCAATATCGCTTCTGAGTCATGTCTATAAGTTGTTTTCGAGGGTCATCTCGAATCATCTTGCACGAAAACTCGACAAAGCGCAGCCTCGAGAACAGGCCGGGTTTCGGAGGGGGTTACAGCACCATATACCACATCCATACAGTGAGGCAGGTTATACAGAAGATACTTGAGTATAACCAGCCCCTGTGCATGGCATTTGTGGACTATGAGAAGGCTTTTGATTCCATCGAAACCAGTCCTTACAGCGGTGCCAAATTGATTCGCGATATATCGAGATGCTGAGATGTCTGTACTACGCCGCCACTATGTCTGTCGCAGTCCAAAGTGGGCAGACTGAGCCTATCCCCCTGCACCGCGGTGTGAGACAAGGAGACGTCATTTCTCCGAAATTGTTCTCCACCGCGCTGACGATATCGTTATCATGGCTGAGACCGCAAAGGACCTGCAGAAAATGGTGCAAAGCCTGGCTGAATATTCTGCACGCATCGGTCTCCTGATGAACTTGGGTAAAACCAAGTTCATGTTTAACGAGCACGTTGATCCGCGACCGATCACAATTGACGGCACCTCCCTCGAAGTTTCGGAGTACGTTTACCTAGGGCAAATGCTCCAACTAGGTAGAAACAACTTTGAGGGGAGGAACAGAAGGATCGGCTGGCTGGCAGCTTTTGCGCTTCGTCGAGTTTCTCGTCACCTATACAAGTGCCTCAAATCGAAAGTCTCGTCAGGTCCTACCTGGGTTTTGACCTCGGTTGCCGAGACGTAAACTACGGTTTGACGGTCCCAAATTTTAAGTCGCTCAGGAATATGGAAGGGCTATGTGGAGTATCTCTAAAGGCCATCGAAATGACGCTGTCGTCAGAGAACCAATCAACGACATAGCCCCGATTAGTGTCCAAGTGGCAGGTGGGCCGGATAGAATGGCGAAGACGGAAGCTGGGTCAAAGTTCTGGAGTGGAGACAGGCTGGAAAAGTAGTTTGGCAAAGAGGGCGGCACGAAATGGGTTTCGAAGAATAAAAATTCACATTTTTAACCATGTCCGCATGGATAACAACATTTATATAAATATACTGGGTGTCAGGACTAAAAAAGTTTCCAAAAAAATTTTAAAAAAAGTTTTATTTTAAGGACCCAATTTTCTAATATTTTTTTTAATAAAACACCATACTGATTAATACCACCTTTCGGTGAAGTTGAAAACGGCCTTTTTCAAAGTTCCCCAAAACCCAAAAGAGGAAAAAAGGCAAAATAAAAAACTAAAATTTTGGGGTTCAAAAAACGTTTCTTTAAAAACGGTTTTTGGTTTTTTCCCTACCGTTGGGTTTAATTTGGTGCGGGACCCCTTTCTGGAGTCTCGGGCCCCTTTCCCCGGCGGGAAGTTGGGTTATGCTTTTTAAGGGTTTGGGTGGACGTTGGCAAACCACAAGGGTTATTGGTGACCCACTTTTAAAAGTTAATTTAGGCTATGTGGTTCTGGGGAAAAAATTTTGGTTTCCCTTAGGGGAAATATGGCTGGCTGGCTATGGTGCATTTCAAACCTAAACACAGCAGTGTTTTACACCACTAGCTTCTGCGGCAGAAAAAGGCATCATGGTACAAAAGGTGACCTACCACCGGTATGTCCCCTTTTTGTATGTAATTTTATAAATATAACATTTATGTAAGAAAAGATTTACGTAATTATTCATTAAACTTCATCGAGTAGTTTTTGAGTAAAAGAATAATACGTCTATTAAAATTTTCACATTTATACCGTTAGTACTATTTTATATTGAACATGTGCACATACAAACAGTTGAATGAGATTAACAAACCTAACTTTTAATATTAACGTTATATATTTTAACTTAGTAAGGCATTTGACAAATGGATGCTTTATCCACTCATTAGTCACGCTCCGCAACCTTTTCTATTAGGCTTACCTCTGCTAGAGTTTGCTCTGGAAGAGATAATGTTAGGGTGCGTATAACAAAAATAATATTTCATAATTATAGATTGTTGCTTCTAACTAGTGTTCTTGAAAAATACATATTATAGGGCGATTTTTTTGTTGTGACAAAATAATATTATTATTGTAGCTCTTTGCGGAAGACCCGTCACGATGCCAGTACAGTAATGTATACACCTTACTGTCTTCGGGTTTAAAAGACGATATCATCATCAGCAACAGCTCTTGTTTGCCCACTGCCAGACGAAGTTTCTTTTTCAATGAACGCCGAAACGGCCGATCCCTAGCTACTCGCTGCCAACTTGAACTGGCTACGAGATAAGCATCCCACCTGGCCGGTGGTCGACCAACGCTCCATCCCTAAAGTAAATTTCTAGGGTCTTAAACTGCTTCTTAAGGTCAGGTCGAGCAAGTGCAGGCCCAGCTTGTCAAATTTATTTAATTTTTAAAAATGTTTTTGAGCGTTATTATTGAAACAATATTTTGTTAATTATTATAACCTTATACAAATATCATCCGTTATAAATTAATCATGAAACCTCAATATTACATTATATTTACGATTGTTTACACAATAAAATAATCACAGTCAAAAAGAGATAATTAATATTTGGTTTTATAGATTTATTGTTGACACTGATTCTAACGATACAACTTTATTAAAATAAAAGGTGTGCTACATAATTTACGTTACGAGAAAGTTAGTTACGAGAAAATCCATCACAGAGTGGAGTCCGGTTCCTTGTTAATAAATCCCTCATTGACAATGTGATTGAAGTATCCAGTGTGTCGGCGTACAGCCTGAAAATTATCCAAGTGTACGCACCAAAGTCGGCATACCCGGATGACAATGTCGAAGATATGTATGAGGACATCTCAAGAGCCTTACATAACATCACCAAAGCTCACTTCAACGTTGTCATTCAACGCCAAAATAGGAGTACAGGCATGCAGCGAATCGATGCTCGGATCATATGGCTACGGAGCAGAAATCAAGAGGCAAATGTTCGTCAATTTCCTCGAGCGAGAGGGCTGTTCTTAATGAACTAGTTCTTTAATAAACAGACGTGAAATGGACTGGCAGAGCCCCGATACCAGAACGAAAATGAGATATTCTTCATTATACCGGACAAAAAGCGTAGGGATGTCTCAAGGTTTAAGACCGGAAGTAGTCACCGACTTCTGAGAGGCAACTTGAATATAGATTTGAAGCTTGAACGGTCCGATTGATGAAGTCTACGCTCCGGCCTAATTTGCTCCAGCCTATCATTGATCCTGGCACATTTCAGATCAATCTGGGAAATTCATTTGCTGCCTTAGAAAATACAACCGACGTGGATGTTTACGAGGAACTCGATCGAGTGGTCGAAATTCTTCGGGATGAGGGTGCAAATCGCTGCGATCTGCGTCATACGGGCAAAAAGTCAAAACTTTCAGGGGAAACACTGGATCTCATGGCAAAGCGTCGAAATGATCCAACCATCACTTCGTTAAAACAGCGGGTTCTTAATAAGACCATCTCCAAGCTGGTAGCAGTGTGACCATACGCTCTCAATACAGAGAGCTATCTAAGAGAGAGAGGTTCTCTCGAAGTTAAAAGCCTTACAGCCAGTTAGACTCCATCGAGACCTGGTTTTTCCTCAAGTCCTTACAGGGTGCCAAATTGATTGGCGATATATCGAGATACTGAGATGTCTGTCAACGCCGCCACTATGTCTGTCGTAGTCCAAAGGGGCAGACTGAGCCTATCCCCTGCACGCGGTGTGAGACAAGGAGACGTAATGTTCCGAAATTGTTCTCCGCCGCGCTGACAATATCGTCATCATGGCTGAGATCGCAAAGGCCCTGCAGAAAATGATGCAAAGCCTAGCTTAGTAGTCGGCACGCATCGGTGTCCGAATGAACTTAGGTAAAACCAAGGTCATGTTCAACGAGCACGTTGATCCGGGACCGATCACAATTGACGGCACCTCCCTCGAAGTGGTTTCGGAGTACGTTTACCTAGGGCAAACGCTCCAACTAGGTAGAAACAACTTTGAGGGGGAGGCCAACAGAAGGATTCGGCTGGGCTGGGCAGCTTTTCATAAGCTTCGTCGAGTTTTCTCGTCACCCATCCCACAGTGCCTCAAATCGAAAGTCTTCGATCAGTGCGTCCTACCCGTTATGACCTACGGTGCCGAGACTTGGACACTTACGGTTCGACTGGTCCACAAATTTAAAGTCGCTCAGCGAGCTATGGAGAGGGCTATGCTCGGAGTATCTCTGAAGGACCGCATCAGAAATGATGTGATCCGTCAGAGAACCAAAATCACCGACATAGCCCACTGGATTAGTAAGCTGAAGTGGCAGTGGCCGGCCTATATAAGCCGCAGAACTGACGACCGCTGGAGTCGAAAAGTTCTGGAGTGGAGACCGATGCTTGGCAAACGTAGTGTAGGACGCCGTGCGGCAAGATGATGGCGGCAGAAAAGATTATAAAAATTCTTTATGTTTTTATTTTACACTAGCTGTAGCCCGCAACTTCGTCCGCGTGCTAATATTTTTTTTTGTAATAATAACACTAATTACTGCCAGTTACATCAGCTACCTTTCAGAGAAATGAATGTTGTCAAAATCGGACCTGTCATTCCAAAGATTAGCCAGAACGTAAAAAGAGATAAACTGACAGACAAAAATAAATAAAAATTTCCGTAATATGTATCGGTTACACATAAAAACGTAATCATTTAAAACTGGTATTTTGATGTTACGAACATACACTCTTATATAATTATTTGTATTTAAAATTTACGTGTTTTTCTTTTGACTTATGTTATGCTTCCAGTCTTTTGTCTTTGATAAGCTTCATCTAACACAGAGTTCGCGGGAAGCTTCCGTCCCCACGATCTAGGTGGCCAACATTTTTTGTTAAAAATGAAGGCCACACGTACAGCAGGTACGTGGGTTAGGCATTTGTTTATGTTTCCTAAGGTTCGTCGACGATCGGTTTACGAACCGGACGCCGATGGTCTGGCGACTGTATTAATCGGTGGCTGGGGCGGTGAGAACCTTCCTGGAACGCGGGTTTATCTAGTGTACGCAGTGTGTGTGTTTCGCTGTGCTCGTAAGCGAGGGCAAACTACAGGTGAATGTGTTCCATCCCTACTCGTGTGGTGTGTAGGTTGGATGCCGGGACCCTGTTGGGCCGAGTCTCGGCGACCCTTGCTGCTTTTACCAGCAGAGGGTTACTGTGGTTGACTTCTTTATCTACGTTTGCGAGTTAACTTTTTAAAGTGCTCGCGGAGTGTCGGCAATTTGCAGGCGCTGTGTAAATCTACGTTTCGTTGGTACCACTGCGCCCTGGTAGCGTGGCGGATAAATTTGTTCTGTACTACTTGTAGTTAGTTTAGGAGTGTGGAGGATGCGTGAGCGAAAACTTAGCATGCATAGCCATGATTGGTCGTATGCATACCTTGTACAATAAAAGTTTATATTTGAGCGACATTTTACTGTGGGAATTCGTTAGATGATAGATGATAGAAATGTATGTGTTTAGAAGACTTAATCCCTTTTATACAATATTGATACTCGCTGTTACCTCCGACTTCGCCACTTTAAATAGTAGGCATTTCTGCGAGGTGTGTTCAAATACACTTTATCTTCTATATATATAAAAGAGATGCCCATCTATAAATTGACTTATCACGATATCTCTGGAACTATAGCGTAGCGATTTGAAATTTGGTAGGAATATTCCTTTCGCCGAGTAGAGGTAAGCCGATTTTACGAAATTCCACCCACAATCGGGGTTGCTAATAATGAAATAAATGAGGAATTATGATTGTATATGTCTAAAGTTTATGGTTTTTTTTTCTACAATTCAGAATTTCTACATTGCGCTTCAACCCCATTTTGATCCCTAGTTCATACCCGTACAGTTGCTAGTAAAACTGCTGGAAGAAAAAACCACTTATTGCCATTTTATATAAGTATTACTTATATATTTATATAAATATATAAATATCAGGAAGCAAATCACATCGTTATATGTTCAATAATGTCGAATTTCCAGGTAAACTTTTTCCCTATTTAAACCCTTATACAACTTTTATCGCAATAGCCTATATCCTTTCTTGGAATGTATTCTAAGTATGTATCAAATATCATTGGAATCTGTTGAATGGTTTAGACGGACCGAGAGACAGACAGGGTCACTTTTGAATTTATAATATTAGCATGTGTAATTATTTTTTTTTATTGGATATTTAAATTTCTTTTCAATTCTTTCTTAAGCAGCAAAATAAAACGATAGTATATAATTTTTTTTTTGAAGTGAGATGCGGGAACCAAAATTAGGTATCGCTTTACTAATATATATAAAATTACTTTCAATACAAACCTACTGGTTGAGGTCGTGTTATTTGAATCCCAAATAAGAAACTTATGGGATAATTCTGACACCGTGACAGCAAACTGGCAGTGCAGTCAAATGTAAAATGCGAATTTAGTTCAATCTGAATTTCATGAGTTCCGCAGTATATGTAAACGTAAGGATAAACCGGTTTTGAGGACAGCTTTGCAAGATTCTTAAAAGAAGGGACTTATATAGGGGATTATACTAATTTATTCTTAATAGGAAATACTAATTTCACTTATTTGAAAGGCAATTTTGTTTTAAAATCGTGATAGAAAATAATACTTATAATATTAATAGCAATTTCCTCTTATATTATTGCGATTACAGTGACCTATCTGTATTACTAAAAATAGCCAACCACGCAGAAAATATTATAGTGCACCAGTTGACGGCAAATGGATGTGACGACCTAACCGCCCACTTGACGGCGTATCTGCTTTACAGTGGGAGTAACACTGATCCGCAGTACAAATGCAATTAGTCAATTGCCAATTCACCTGCTCAGCGTGGCAATTGTGAGCAACTCTTTTTAATGGACGCCGTCTCGGCGTTCATTATTATTAATTATTAGGCAAACGAGACGTAACTTCCCATGGCTCAGGCCGGTTAGAGTTATTTGTAGCTTATGACGCTTCGTGTATTACGGACAGGGCGTGTTACTTACTTTTAGATCGTTCATCCTGCTCGTCTCATCACTATAACAAAAATAGTGATAATAATATCTAAAAATAAGTTTTTATTAAAAGTTTCAAGCATGTGTATTTTATTGAGATAACACACATAACAAAAGGAGCCATTACAATTATAAGAAACATTACACAAATATTCTTCGAAGTCAAACAGTCCTCTTCATTATCTCGGCGGTGTCTCGTGCATTGCGAATTCTTCACTCGCCGTCCCATCCCGGCGCGAGATAATCCCCCGCTTTAACCGTGCTCAAGCTTTCATGTTTTTATCCGAGAACATTACCATTGGATCACGTATCACAATTCTTTACTTCTGTAAACGTGGGTTTAATTCACGTTGTAGTTTTCTTATATGATACAAAAAGCGGTGATAGCAGAATCAACGTATCAAGACATCAACATAATCAATGAATACCCTTTCATAATTACGGGTCATAAAAAAATTATCACGTTTTATTAGTCTTCGTTATCCAGCCGTACTACAATAATAAATTTGATACACCTTTTTTTTATTGCATAAGCAGGCAGACGAGCAATAGGGGCCACCTGATGGAAAGTGGTCACCGTCGCCCATAAACATTGGCAATACTAGTATCACCAACGCGCGGCCTACCGTGAGACATAGGATGTTAAGTCTCGTTTACCCAGTAAATACGCTGGCTGGTGCCCTTCAAACCGGAACACAGCAGTGTTTTCACACTTCTGCTTTGCGGTAGTAATAGGCACCGCGGTGGTACCCATCCAGACGGTCTCCTGTAAACAGGGGACCTACCACCGGTGATTGACCTCTCATTGGTGGTCAAAGTTTAAGCGTTTTTGTGTGAGTCTACCATCATATTTGATTTGGTCTATCTTACTCGTGATAAACAAATGGCTAACGCAGGTTTTCGACCAACAACCTTTATAGTTGCCGCATTGCCGGTTTGAAAGGAATTGTCAATTGTGCTTAAATAATGAAGCACATGGAACATTAGGGCGATTTTGGTAGATCCCGTAAGTTTACAGATCGTGCTCATACGTCTAAATGTATCATAAAAATAATATCGCAGGAATTAGAAGCTACTTTTATACTTTATACTTTTATTCTTTACTAATATCTACTGTCTTGAATGTACAAACCTAAAGTTTTATATAAATTGAAATATTACTTACAAATAAATCTCTGATTATACTTTAAGTGAAACAAAAATTTGTACATTCGTGTTACAGTTAAATTTTATGCTACATCTTACAATAGCATCGCGAAGAAAACATTTTCAGCAAGTCTGGCGATTATTATATTCCTATCTTTGTAACGCCTTTAGCTTTGCAAGCTCACGAAATTGTTTTAGTTTACATAAAACCAGCCTCAGTGCATTCCAGATTTCTAGGAATTCGAAGTGCGAAATATTTGGCGAACAACAAATCTTGTAATACATACTAGATCTTTTACTGTGTAAATATGTTATTTGAACGATCTGAATATAATTACGTCGGTACTATAATAAAATAATGATCTATTCATTGTACGTAGGTACATATAAATAATATATAAAAAAATGCCTCGGAAGATTTTCTTCCCGGTCCTTATGAGGACAAATTTATTCCTTCGATCAATCTGGTCACAAACGTTCATTAATGGTCGATGATTTCAAGTTGGTAGGTCTCTTTTTTACAGGAGACCGTCTCGGAAAAGACCATTACGATGCCTATTTTAGGCTGGAATCAGTTACTAATAATCAGTTGAAACTATTTTATGATAACGTGCATGTGAATAATATGGTTAAATCTAAAAAAACTGTCTTATTAGCTTATTAAGATGGGTTTGCGCATTGAAAATTGAAGATCTTTACAACTTATCATTGCTATTGCCTAGTTCTAGCTAACTAGGAATTTGAATGATCAAACAATTGCAAGAATGCAAGTTGACGGCGATCCTCACGTCGGATTTTGATAGTTAACGGGAAAATTATTGCTCCTACACTTGTTCACTATAACATATCATGCATAGAAGGCTGATTGATTGGCCACTGTAGTTGTAATCTATTCGGAGAACATTTGTCTTTATTCACATAATAAATTGTTCACATTAACTTATACAAAATGCTTCACGTAGAATTTATAGTTTTGTATATATATGAAATCGCGGAGTGTTTTTATCAAAACAAAATTAACATTAAAAAACAATATAAAAAACCCTACTCCATGTATTCACAACTTTTTGTCGTGTCATGAATATCTCATTACGGTGGGTTTGTTAAGCCAATGTTACTTTTTTTAACGTTTAACGTGTATTTCATATGATCACAAAAGTAGGGAACATCGTCGTTAAAAAAACGTTCATTGAAAAATATATAAATACGAATCATTGGACTTTATTCGTAGTATATTTGAGAAAAATATTAATTAGTAGGGAACATGGTTGTTACAAAAACATATTATCCTAGAAAAATATATAGAGATGAATCTTTGGACTACAATGATTTTGTTATATTTTTATGAGTTTATTATTTCATATGCTCCGGCAGTAGTTAAAAGGGCTTGCACTTTAGAAACTTGAAGGCGTGGGTTCGAATTGTGCGGGGACTAAACTGCATATCATACTCGTTTCCCAGTTTGATACGGAAAAGTGGGCTGATCACCTGATTGCCTGCAAAGAAAGTTTTCTTGTAAAGGCCATGTCACCGGCTTATATTGCGCTAGATGGTTATGTACTGTTTGACGTTGGTCATCGGTGTTTTTTTAATAATTTATCTTTTTATATGAAAATATATTTTAATTTTAACTACAAAATAAAAATTATTTATCCCATTAAGAGATTCAGAAAGCAAAGCATCATTCGATTCGCGAGCGTTGTCTATGAATTTCGAATTTATTCAAATTCATTTCCTCTGCAAAAATAAAGCACAAGAATGATTCATATTTATGAATAAAACAAAGTAAGATTTGATCAATTACCTTGGGGTAGTGTAGAAGGAAAATCTTTATATGAAAATAGCGCTTATTTCTAAAAGCTTTTAGTAAATCAGTTTTCTTTTAATATCACTTCATTTTCAAGACAAAATCATTTCTTCGTTCCTAGTTCACGATTATTTGAACTCACTCGTGACTTACTATTATTCTTAAGTTCATTTAATGTACTGAGAGAATAAATGTAATGTATCGCACATAATGTTATTAATGAACCCATTTATATTGCTATGACTTTCGTATATATTCTAAAATGGCCATTTAAATTATGAAGCAATTTATGCGGTACTTTTTAAAGTGGCTAGTTTACGTTCTAAATTTTAACAAACTAAGTATGTGATATTTTTTAAGTTGTTCTAACGAAGTTGAACTATTTTACTTTTCTTTGTTTTTTTTTTTAAATTTCTTTTAATAAATCAACTTAAAAAGTAACTACATTATACAGTCATTTATATTTTTTAATGAGATCGTATTCTGTACTTTTTCGTTTGTAAATTGAATGGTTAGGTTTTTATGGTCATAAACGACAATTATTGTAAATAATAAACTACAATTATCATACATAAATGAAGGCTTAAAAACTTTGTTTTGTATTTCCAATATAATTCATCAATTTCATTTTTATTTGAGTATAAATTTAGGTTGGACACAAGTTTTATCAATAATTTCAAAAACATATAAAATGCGACACATGTTTATTTAAAGAAACTGTAGCTAAAAAACACAGGCCTCTATATTTATAATAATGTTTTTATAATAAGTGAGCACTACTTTATCGGATTTATCGCTTTAATCTTTCAAATATTTAGTCTCTACAAATTATAACGAGGTATTACAAAATTAATCATGTTTTTGTTGTGGTTGGTGCCGACAGTGTTTGCTGTTCAATCGCACAAGGTTGTGATTTTTGACCTCGAAATTTTCTTAATTTCTTTTATATCTATTAATCTACTAATTACAAAATAAAAAAAACTGGGACAAAATGACAGCTAATACCTTTTCGTTAAAGGAGAATTAACAAAAAATAATATATTAATAGAAATTAACATAAATTACCAAATCGGAGCATCAGGAGCGGAGTATCTACTAGTTTTGGGAAGTCGGTCAAGAACGCTCTCTGAGCCGATTTCAACTAAGGCGGCCGATCTATATTATATTATATCCACTGATCTATATTATAGATAGAGATCAGCCAACTCCATCATATCACACATCATTAGCCTGTGTTAGTCCACAGCTGGACATAGGCCTCCCCTCATACACCCCGATCCATTTAAGGGTTTGGACCGTATCCCACAACGCGGGTCCAATGCGGGTTGGTGGGTGGACCGACTTTTTACATGGAGAGATTATAGTGCATAAGTGTACGCGCATTTCCAATTCCTTCTTTGGCATATTCCGATGGAACGGGTAATCGACAAGACTGTAAAGAGATAAGGCGCAGAGTCGACTTTATACATGTCCATTCAACGTATGGATCATTTTATCATAAAGAAAATCAGGAATAGTTTTAAAGTAACAACCCCCGGCAAGATTCAAACCCATGACACCGGTTATGGTACCTCCATCAGTCAGTTAAGATATTGTCGGAATATTATTTCTCATTAGAGAAAAGAGGTCTCGATATTGACGTTTTGTCTCTGGGCGATAGCGTATAAAAGACGGGTCTGAAACATAGAAAGGGGAGATCCTTGTAAGCCGCTACCCGGAACGGAACTCTCCTCGTGTGTGATAAGTGTTGTGCATCTGTGATAATGTTCGTGTGTTGAGTGGTGTTATGCATCGACTCGTCCGTACGAGACATCGTAGCTGTTGTCGGGCTCACGTGAGCCATTTCAATGTTTTTTAGTTTAAGAGACGTTTAGTTGTCGTCATCATTTTTACTTTTAGGAATTTGAGATTTCTAAAAATTTAATAAAGAAATCTATAGATTTAAATACATTTATAAGTTGTTTGTGACAAAATAGAACCACTGAAACAATAATTAATTAGTATTTACCGTGATAATCAGACAAAAAAATGTATAAAATACATACATATTTTCTAAAAGTCACGTGTTCCTTTGATGATATGCGTCCAACAAATAAAACATCACAAATACTATTTTCAAGACTCTGTGCCTATAAGAAAAGTAAGCTAGTTTTTAAAAACAACGTTCCTACTACTAAAAATTTAAAATTACCATTTCCTAGGTCTAGTATGTTAAGAACTGTAAAACAATGTAGCTAAAAACCAATCTATGTAAGCATTATAAACCAGATACAACATTCGCAAATAGTCAACCTTATAGCGCAAGTTATTACATGGTTGCTCCATTTTATTACTGATGTAAAGCCACCAAATTATGCGTCACTACGTTGTCACATGTACAGCAATTTGTCCGTGGTAATTTGCGCCAAGTACCTGCGTGGAACATTACATTTTACCCTCTAGTTAATAGGCTTGTTTTATAAAGTTAGTTTTATTCCACGGTAGTACGGTTTTGACGATCGTGGAGACATTTTTTTTTTCATCCAGTTCAAAACTAAATACGTATGATTTTTTTGGCGATTTGCTCGGCGTAGTGTTTACTGAACTTGACTGTTGCGCCAAAGGGTGTGGGTTGGGTGCCACCACAGGAAAAATGTAGTTTTCATAAACTTTCTGTTTGTCTCGTGTCATGGTAATGGTGTGTACATGATATGTATTATTAACAAGAGAGAAAAAAGTCTATGTATTTTTCATTCATAACTTCAAGTAAAATTTAGTGACCAGTTTCGTAAATAACTTTTTATTATTTTTTGGAATGTTATTAATTTTATTTCTCGATTGTCCGTTTGTGAATGTATGGCTTTATATTTTATATTCATTGTTTTTACCGTTTGCAATCATTGTAATTTGTTTTTTTTTATTAAATAATCATAAATTACAGATTTTTAATTATAAAATCAGTTCTAAACCTTGCTGCTTGTTGATACGCATACGCATCTTATTCTTAGGTTTTTCGTTTTCTTGCAAACCTAAGGGTATTTATATAGTCAGATAATATACGTTTACTTTATTCATTGAATATATCCAAGCCTTAGAAGATCATTTTCGTATGCGGCACGTTGTTAGGTTTTATGTAAACTGAGACCATTTTGAGCGCAATGAGAAAGCGGTTCCAAGTATGAAGATACAATAAACATCTTACGCGGTAAAAATGTTTCTATACGGAAAATGCTAATGATCCAAAAATCCACTTGAAATTTATCTAAAAATTATATTTTTCTGCTGCTATATTATTAAAGGCTAGCCAGTAAGAACACAATATAATTTACTAAACGATTTTTTAAGCAATTTGCTTTGGACTTGTTTACGAAGTATTAAAATTTAAACTAACCAAAATATAGTTAAAAGGAAACATGAAATATTTTATTACTAATAACTTATCTTAACTGGACTATCAAAGGCTGATGATGATGATGATGATGAATAACTTAACACCTGTTAATCTAAATACAATGTAATAAGTCATTTTATTTAGTTGTTTTATTAGGTTGGAAATCCTGACGATTTCCTGATGATCGAAAACTAAGATAAATCAATTATTACACGAAGGGTTGTAAGAAGTATTCCTGTTGTCGATTCCATCTTTAACAGTCGTTTTAGGAAGTTAAAACCTTCAAATTAAGTGATATCTAATTTTGTCAATGAATGCATTCGCTGTTTTAATGAATAAAAATGTTTATTTGGCAATAACCAAGCCCATTATAATTTGGCAAATATATAGGAGAAATAAGACGATAGAAATGCTCTAAAATTATCCCCAGTAGAGATATACGAATGCCGCATGTCATTTTATTGTTGTTAAAAATCGCGCTTATTAATTTTTTTACATAATTTTAAAGTAAATATAATATTTCCTGCATCAAAACATATTACAATGTAAAACTTTTAGTAACAATAATTAAGAAAACAAAAAATAAAAAACCTGCTTCGTAGTCAAGTGGTATGACTTGCGTTTTAAAAACCGGAGGTCGTGGATTCGAATCCTGCGTTACGAAAATGCAGGCTCATCACCCAAATGCCTGTAAAATAAGGTAATCCATGCGCCCATCCATGTAAAAGTCGCTCCTAGTCCTTGTCTCTATCCGGTCGTGTCGCTTATCCGTACCATCGCTTGCACCTATGTATGCGCGCTGTGCACTTTAATATCTCTTGATCTCTTATATAGATCGGCCGCCGTGGTCGGAATTGACTAGAAGGACTTTATTATTATTAATTACTAGCTAAACGAGACGTAACATGCCATGAGCGGATGTGTAGCTTCTTACGCTGCGTTTTCATCTCATTACTATAACAAATTAGTTATAGTAATATCTAAAAATAAGTTTTGGTTAGAAGTAACAAGAATGAGTATATTTTTAAGATAACTCGCATAAGAAAAGGAGTCATTACATCCAGAACACAGAAATATGCTACGAAGTCAAACAGTCCTCTTAATTATCTCGGCGGTGTCGCATGCATTGCGAATTCTTCACTTGCCGTCCCATCCCGGCGCGAGATAATGCCCCGCTTTAACCGTGCTCAAGCTTTCACCTTTTTATCCGGGAACATTACCACCGGATCAGGTATCACAAATCTTTTCCTCTGCAAGCTTGGATTTACTCTGCGGTATTTTTAATTGAAAGTATTTTTTCATTATTTAAATTAAAATTATGATGTAAAAAAAGTGGCGACCACAGAATCTATAAATGGCTTCCCACAATAATTGCTAATAAAAAATGATCAAGACTTTATCTTAGTCTTCCGGATCCTCGTTGGTGGTCAAGTTTTAAGTGTGTCAGTGTTTGTCTGCTATTGTAGTCGTTTTTTTATTGTCTATGCAACTAAAAGGTCTATCTTACTTGTTATATGCAAATATATCAGCAAATATATGGATATAAATGGATACTCTTTAATTTCTTACTTTTTTTGTATTACTAATCTTTACCTTTCACCTTGGTTTATACCAAGTTTTAGTATTATATTACAACGGGATCTACAGTACAGGTTTTTGAACCTTAACCTATATGGTTGTTGCATTTTCAAAATTACTACAGGAATGTGAAGCTATTCTAATACAGTGTCTTTACTAATATCTATTGTCTTGAATGTTCAAACCTAAAGTTTTAGAGATAAATTGAAATATTATTACTAAACAAATTCCTGATTCGACTTTAAGCGAAACAAAAATATGTACATTCGTGTTACAGTTAAAATAAACAACATCTTACAATAGCATCGCGAGGAAAACATTTTCAGCAATTCTGACGTTTATTATATCTTTGTAACGCCTTTAGCTGTGTACGCTCGCAAAATTGTTTTAGTTTACAGAAAACCCGCCTCAGTGCATTCCAGATTTCTAGGAATTCGAAGTGAAAATATTTGGCGAACAACAATTCTTTTAATACATATAATAAATACAATAAAAATATGTTATTTTAAGGGATCTTAATTTAATTATGCCAATAGTAAAATAAAATAATGATCTATTCATTGTACTTATGCGAATCACTACATAGTACAAAACAAAGTCGCTTTCTCTGTCTCTATATCCTTATGTATTCTTAAATCTTTCAAACTACGCAACGGATTTCGATGCGGTTTTTTTAATAGATAGAGTGATTGTAGAGGAAGGTTTATATGCATAACACATTCTTAATATTGTAGGTATATTTTCTATCAGCATAGCTCCCGTGCGAAGCAGTGGCGGGTCACTAGTGATATATAAAAAAACGTACCCGAAAAAGTTTCATTCCGGTCCTTATGTGGACAGATTTAGTCCTTCGAAATAGTCGCAAACATTCATCATGATCAATGATCTAAAGTTGATAGGTCTTTTTACAGGAGACCGTCTCGGAAAAGACCATTCCGGTGCCCGTTTTTAGCGTAAGAACAAACGAACTCATACAAAACACTTCAAAAATAATTTGTACCTGTTTTCATATAATAGAGAAGTTTTTTTTATCAAATAAAAACAAAATTAAACATATAACATCCTACTTCATGCAATCACAACTTTTTTACATGTCATGAATATCTCATTAAGGTGGGTTTCACTAGCCAATTTTACCTCTTTCTAACGTTTAACTTGAATTTCATATGATAACACAAGTAGGGAACATGGTTGTTAAAAAAATATTATCCTTCAAAAATATATAGAGATGAATCTTTGGACTAGCAATAATTTTGTTATATTTTTATGAGTTTATTATTTCATATGCTCTGGCAGTAGTTAAAAGGTCTTGAACTTTAGAAACTGGAGGGCGTGGGTTCGAATTGTGCAGGGATTAAACTATATATTTTACTCCTTTCCTAGTTTGATACGGGCAAAGTGGGCTGATAACTTAATCGCCTATAAAGAAAAGTTTTCTTGTAGTGGGCACGTCACCGGCTTATATTGCGCTAAATGGTTCTATACTGTTTGGCGATGGTCATACGTTTTTTATCTTATTTAATTATTTTGAATCAAAATATATTTCAGTTTTAACTACAAAATAGAAATTATTTATACCATAAGAAGATTCAGCAAGCAAACCATCATTCGATTCGAGAGCGTTGTCTATGAATTTCGAATTTATTCAAATTCATTTCCTCTGCAAAAATAAAGCACAAGAATGATTCATATTCATGAATAAAACAAAGTAAGATTTGATCAATTACCCTTGGGGTAACCGAACAAGGAAAATCTTTATATAAAAATAACGCTTATTTCAAAAAGCTTTTAGTAAATCAGTTTTCTTTTAATATCACTAAATGACATTGTCTTGGAAATGATTGAAGACAAAATCATTCCTTCGTTCCTGGTTTACGATTATTTGAACTTATGACTACTATTATACTAACTATTAATTAGGTACTGAGAAAATAAATGTAATGTATCGCACATAATGTTATTAATGTACCTATTCATGTTGCTATGACTTTCGTACATATTCTATAACGGCCATTTAAATTATGCAACAGTTATTGCGGTATTTTTAAACTGGCTACTTTACGTTCTAAATTTTAACTTATTAAGTTTGTGCTATTTTTTTAAGTTATTGTACTATTAGTTTTCTTTTTTTTTTGATATTTATTACAATGAATCAACTTAAAAGTAGAACGTTTACGGTCAATTAATTTTTTTTATGTAATTGAATCGTTTAGTTTTTACGGTCATAATCGACAGTTATTGTAAATAATATACACAATTATTATGTATAATAGAAGGCTTCAAAACTTTGTTTTCGTACTTCCAATATGATTAAGCAATTTCAATCGTTTTTATTTGACTTTAAATTTAGCTCGGCCACTATTTTTGCATAATGTATGTTGTATAATGTATTCATATAAGTAAGCACTTCTTTCTCGGAATTATAGATTTAATTTTTCAAATATTTAGCATCTACGATTTACAACAAGGTAAAAAGTAACATGTTGTGGTTAGTGCCTTGTAAAGTTCCTTACAGGTTACCAATTCCCCCTAGGGGTTGCCACATTGTCTAAACGGTGGGGCTCTGTACACGTGGACTGGTGCAGTTGTGGATAATCTAAAAAAATTTGGCCAGTTGGCCAGCCTAACAAGTAATTATGGGCCAACAATAGTGCCTAGAAGATTTAATAACCTCTCTGACGTTATAGTGGAGCTCCACGCTCCACCGCGTACAGCCCTAGTATGATTCAACAACGTCTCCACACGGTGATTGTAACGCATTGAATTGGAGTTTGTTTTGCAGTATTTACGTACCAAAATATTTTCCTTAAAGTTCTCGGTGAGTATATGGAAGCTTGCAAGTAAACAAATAAATTAAAAGCGAGGGTAACAGCGATTAGAGAAATAAAACTAACCAATGCCTAAATGTGCGTTAAAAGCGAAGAGAATCATGCTCTAAGTTCTATCTTATCTTAGCTATCCTATTCCACTAATCCTATGGGGACTTAAAAACTTGTTGTTTCCTAGTTTATGAGGGCAATACTTTCTAATTATTAATATCTAAATTTATAAGTCAGATGGCCATAAAACGTCAGTCATTTGCCTATGCTCTCTCTTAGGGCTATCTATTTAATCGGACAATAACAGTGAAAGAAGTGGAAGCGCACCTGTGTTTGCGCGTATTCTTGTGCTCTGTTATATCGCTGACCTAGATAGACAATATCTGAACTAAATCGGCCACGGTAATCGTTATTAATAATATTTCGATGAAACCATAATATAACATAAAAAAGTAAAAAGTAACTTTAAACTTCACAATAAGAAGTAAACACACAAAAACAATGAATTATTTTCATTGCATGATAACCTGTAATCTCTGTACTAATTTCCATTTATTATTGTTTACTCTATTTTATTACACAGGCAACTTAAATTACATGCCGCGTAGGGATTACGGGACTAGCAATTTGTTGGAAGCAATTCATGCCCACTACCTGTCTGAATTAGCGTGATATTTTATCGTGTTAATTAAAATGTCTATTTCGTATCTAGTTTTGTTAGTTGAGTTCAGGTTAAGGAAAGTGGTGGAAAACACGCGTTCTGCTTTTTCATTAAATAAACTTAGATAAAATAAAACACGTTCTTATTTATATTTCTGATGTCAGTTAACTGACTGCTTGCTGACGCTTTTTGTTTTTAATGTGCTGTAAGGACTGTTTGTTTAATAATAATGAATTGCGTTCTTTTTACTAAATTGTAAACAACTTATACTAGAAGTTGTTTAAAGCACTTTGCATAAAGATGTTAACAAATATATTATCTACGACCATAGGAATTGTAAAAAAGAAAGTATCAATCATGTTCCAATACGAACGCGATGTTTTCAAACAGAGTAAACCCCATCTCAAAAATATCGTAACCACTTTAACACCTACACTATTTTTTTGCGGCCAACAAATATATAATACTTGATTGTGTCATGTCACGAAAAATCTCTGAAAGCATATAAAAAAAACCCTACTTACGTAATATATATCAGAGACTGATTATAAAACACAAAACCATTTTGGAATACAACAAAATTTGCAATTTCAGAGATTCAGAGATTGTTATATTATATTAAGCAGTTATAAGTTAAATTAGCGTTAAAACAACAAGGTTTAAAACAAAATTAGTCTTTGAGGCCTGAGATAAGACGGGTAAGATATAATTTTCCTTTACTATGGTTAATTCAAAGCATAAGGCTAATTAAATTCAAAGCATAAATAATAAGCATTTGCTAAAGCTAAAAATTAGAAAAATTTAAGTGGAAGTTTATTCAAACTACAACAATTTTATATCTGTATTTCATAGTTTCTCATATAACTTAAGTTATTGACCCTGTTGATATTAAATTGAGGATCTGTCCATATTTGCAAATAAAATAACGACAATATTTGGTAAAATATCTCGGGGTTACCGTCTAGGGAGTATTATAGAAATAATTCACATGAAAATGCCATTAAATAGCTTTTACTCAGTTAGTGCTTTTGTCATTTTATTTAAGTATTACTTTATTATTTTAAATATATCAACAAGAATATGACATATAAAATATTGACTATATGTGCATAATTTTTTCCTAAGTAACTACCTACCGTGCTATTAAATTAATGAGTAAACATTTGTACACAAATAAATATTGTATTCGTTCTAATCGCTGAATTTTTAAATAGATTTAACAAAGAAGATTGATAGTAAGATCTTACGCTGTGATTTTTATGGTCTGAGCACATTTGCTCAGACCATAAAAATCACAGCGTAAGACGCGAAAAATCCGCCCACCACCCTGAGATATAACACATTAAATCTCGATTACCAGTGATTACGTTGGCTACAGTGCCCTTTAAACCGGAAAATAGCAGTGTTTATCCAAAACTGATTGACTATCTAGTGACATACTGGTATACCACCAAAGCTTACTTTTTATATAACATACCTTTTAAACTTCGCACAAAACATACCTATCTTATACATCATACATACCACAGTAATTTTAATCCATAAATCAAGTATACAGGAATCTTAATGTATTAACGATCAATCATACATATTACGAGCGATATCCTGTTACGCCTTCCACCACTTTGCTGCAATCGAAGCGTGAAAAAGTCAATACGGCTCGCAGATTTCTAAAAGAACATTCCATTACCTAATTGATAGAACGAAATTCTAAAGAAATTGAGTTTTTTATAAATTTAACGCAATAAAACAACATTTTCGTAGCTTAAAACATAGATTATAGAAAACTTAAGTCTCGGTACAATTAAAAATTATAATTAATCTCTTTGGTGTATCAGATCTGGACGAGACGGGCGTGATATAAATTATTAGAGGTGAATGATCTAAAAGTTAAATACTTGTGTTAAGAGGTTAATAACAATTTATGAAAATTATTTCAAAGAATTATTCCCTAGAACTGCCTCCATAGCCCAGTGGTACGGGCGTGTGCTTTAGAAAACGGATGTTGTGGGTTCGAATCCTGCGGGGTCTCAACAAATTTTTATTGTTGTTTCCTAGTTGGTTTAGGCAATTTTGGCCGATCATCTAAGTGTCTGAAAAGTAAGATGATCCATGCGTCGGATGGTTATGTAAAAAGTCGGTCCACCAACCAACCTGCATTAAACCAGCGTGATGGGATACAGTCCGGAAAACCCCTAATGGAGAAAGGGTGCATTAAGAGAAGCCTATATCCAGTAGTGGACTAACACTGGCTGATAATAATGATGATTGCATAGAAATAAGTCACTGTAAAAGTTAAAAAAAATACTTATTGCTCTTCATAAGTAAGCATATTTTTTTTAAATATTTTACAACAGGGTACATAAATATATTAAGCTGAAATCTGAACATTCGCCGAGTGAAACTATTGCCTTATTATATAATGGGATTAGCTTTTCAATAACGGTTCGGAGGTCGTAGTTTTCAATCCTGCGAAAATATAACTTCATTGTACAGTTAGCTCTGAAGTTAAATGGTCATGTTCCCCCTTTTCAAAGATTTTCAATTGTTATATTCCCACTTTTTAAAGATTTTCTTATTTTTAATAGAAGAAAGTAAACAAACCTTCAACTATACTGACATTGACCTTATTATAGGTAAGCAGTATCCTTTGAAAGAGTTGAGGTCAGTGTGGTCGTTGAGATAATTACTATTAGCATTACTAAGTTTAGTTTTACATCTGTATGCTGGCATTGTGACCAAAAAAATGTTTCTTTCTTTGTTTTGGCTAAGAAACTACTGAACCGATTTGAATTATTCCTTCACTACTAAACGACTCCCACCAACCCGCATTGGACCAGCGTGGTGGGATACGAGTCCAAAATCCTAATGGATGGAGGTTATTAGGGAGGCCTATGTCCAGCAGTGGACTATCACAAGCTGATGATGACTAAACGGCTACATAATGCATGAGGAACTAATGCTAAATTTTCATCCCATGGAAATCTATATCAAAAATCTAAAAACAAGACGAGAAAAGCCGTGGACGAGCTGCTAATCCTGAATAATTAGGTATACGTACAAACAGAGTTTTATATTCGTTAAAAATAGGGAATTTTTTTCTACTTACGTGTGGGGCAAGCTTATAAAAGCGGTTGGTTTGGTACACCGTTTTGCATAAACGATTACCGTTATGTCCCTAAATGCTCCGACCAATGTTATTATATTTAACGTCTTCGCATTAAAAATAATTATAATTATTCTGGATTCAAACGCTGGACTCGGCACTTACGTTTTGATTTAATGCCAATTGCGCTTTCTTTCTATTCACGAATTCCATCACTGTAGACACAATAAGACCCTCTTGATGAGGGGTCCAGTGCAAAAGATTGAAAAGCTGTGGATGCGGTGGTTAATTTTTAATGGAAATATTCGTGGACGAATAACGCAACATTATCTAGTCGCAAACTTAGCAAAGCTTTACTATGGAAACTAGATAATCGATTAATACAAATACTTACTTTTCGTTATACAATATTTCCTGTCAGGGCAGTCGATCTCACACAAGCACCTCAGCGTAACAGTCAGGGTGATAACTACGCTATGCTAGTAGTCGTCGTTATATTTTGATTCGCAAAGTTTCAAGTGATCACAGGACAGTTATGCGCGAAATATAAAACAATATAATTTAATATGTAAATAAATTCGATGAGATTCGTTGAAATTCAAAAATAATAGTCATTAAACTGAAATAATTTATCGTTTATATTATTGAATGCCAGATTCAATGATATGAACGATATATCGTTGAATATGCCGCATCCACATATTCCGTCGCCACTGGCGAAGTCATTCATTAACTTTGGAACGGTTTAATTCTCGTCAGAAGAAGTTAATGAGACGTCCCGCTATCGCACTTTTTAATTTTATGCTTCAATTTAGCTTTCAAGGGTGGCCGTTTGTTCCAACCTGCGATCCTGTTGCTTAATTGTTACGGTTTGTTACCCTGAAGCTGATCCGGCCCTGGGGGATGCTGGGTGCTTTTTCTTAATACTTTCTTGGTCCTAATGGCGATTGCCGTTTGAGCTTAGAATCCACCGGTTGTTTTTATCTGGAGACTTAATTAATTGAATATAATATTGATCATACAAATAGGTACTGCGCTTTCGTAATTAAACTGATATCAGGTTTGTTTTGTTCAGGGAAATATGGTAAACATAAAATAAATTTAAAGCTTTTGGAATGTCGATTTATAGAAGGATGCTAAGAATATGTTAAAATATGAAGTTTACAATGAAGTAGGGTTGCAACAAATGGTAAAAGAACTGGAAATATTAAAAACAATAAAAAGGAAAAAGTTCGAGCACGTTGTCCACAAAATATGAGGCAAAAAATATTTTATTATTACAGTTAATTATACAACGAAGGATATAAGTTTAAAGAAATCCGAAAAGAAGACATATATCTTGGCTTAAAAGTATATAATAAGTACATAACAAGAGCACACATTCCTTATTTAATGCCGTAGTGTTATTAGTTGGAGGTTGCAGACAACTTTTTTACTGGGGTCCGTCTGGGGCAGTACCAAGGCGGTACCTATTTCTGACTCGAAGCACGGTGCAGATGTCTATGGGAGGTGTTGCCCACATTCTAGCAGGTAGCCCTGTTTGTCTACCTTAGCATCTAATAAAAAAAACTTCAAGTTGCCATAATGGTTGCCAACCTCCAATAGTAGATGGCACTCGAGAAGAAAAAGGTAACGGAGAGGTTTCTATAGTAAACTCTATTTGAAAAGCAATTTGTCAATTTATTAGTTTTATTTAAGGATTTCTTGTAAATTCTAGAGAAGATTATTTTTGGTTAATATTTATTGTTCAAAGTGATTTCTAATACATTAGTAACATTGACAAGCTTAATAAAACTCTAAAAAAGAAAAAATAAACAAATATTGGTAAATAACAGTATTCCGGTGTTTTTTTGGACAAAATATATTTTCATATTTAAGAAGATCAGAGATAAAATAGGATTTATATTAAGTTGCACTCTTTTTTCTAATTATTTTTTACTTACCTCATAATTAAATCCCTAGCAGCTTGCAGTAACCAACTGTCTTCTGCATACATTTATTATTGTTCCCGGGAGATATTAAAATCGGAATTAAAATCCTTAGACTCTATTTCGCAAATACTGCTTATAATTTAATACGTGTAGTATTCGCGTTACTGAAAGAATATAACATCAGTTTTTAGGTTGAAAATGAAAAAATATAATCAAGAGTCCCCTTACATAGATAGTTAATAAAATAAGATAAAGAATAGAATTATGGCAAGGACCTGCCATTTAGAGATAAGAAATTAACGACTCCATATTTCGCTTACGTTTTGGCCACATTTTTAACATAACATGTTTTGATCCATGTTACAAGGAGTTTCATTAACTCGTGTCATAAATTTCTAGACATTTGTGTATGCTTTATACGCTGCTTAATTTGGAAGGTAAACAAAGTTATTTGTTAAAATTATGCTTGTTTAACTAAAAACGGCAGAACTTCTATTAAGTTACAAAATGTCATTAGTTTATAAATCCCCCATTTATAATCGACAAATAATTGTTATCGGCACTAAATACTACAAACAGTGTATTCCTTTATATAAAAGCAAGAACCCATACAATAATATTCACTTTTGAGGCATCCATTAAAATTCATCACGGTTATAGGAAAATGAATGGTACTCGGATTTCTATTAATATTATCGTGGCCAGGTACCGCTTGAACTATTATCACTTATCAAGTGATCCCTAGCGGATGTAAGCCTAATAGAAAACCCGGTGAAGCGTCGCTGATGGCGGGATGGCAAACATCTATTTGTCAAATGAATGCACTCGTTAGTAGTATCACCATTTTGAAACTTATTATGGGTAGACTAAGATTTATTTTGCAATGGTAATCGATGTTTCCATTGTGGCGGAATAAGGGAGTATTTTTGTTTGCTCTGGTCTTTTTGCGGTTAAAGCTGTTATTTCAATAAATTAACAATGATATGCTAAACTTTAGATTAGTTAATTTATATTTAGAATATATCTTTATCCTTAATTATTCATTGTGACGGGACAATAACTTAATGAGAGTTAACTTACGTACAATACCGCTACGTTGCTATGGTTTCCTTTGTTTAACTTACTTCAAGTCTTAATTTGGCAAGTCTATAAATGTTTGTCGTAATAATAATTAGATTAAAAATAAACGTGCTACTATACTAAACATATATTTATTTATATTTAATGTAATAGCACGTCATACATCCATATTTACAGACAATTGTGGGACAAAATGGTGGTAATGTTTTCTTCACATAAACAATTAAAGAAGAATTAATAAATAATGTTATTGTATTGTGATGGCAAAATATTTAGAAATAATTAAATCTAATTACAATTGTAAACAATTATCAATACATGGATGTAGTGTGTGTATACTAATACATAATTACTGTATGCGGATAATGTTAAAAATAAGTTGTAATTAAACCTTATAATTTATATATAAAATTTTTTAATATGTTGTCAAAATTATTCAAAACTAACTGCCGCTGTTGTCTAATGGCATGGGCTTGTTCTTTAGAAACCAGAGGTCGTAAGTTCCAATCCTGCGGGGACTCGACTACGTTGACTTAGTTGTTTCCTAGTTGGTAAGGGCAATGCGGGCGGATACCCGATGTACTGGAGTTCGTTGGATGGGTATGTAATAAGTCGGTTCTGTCCCTTATCTCTCTCCGGTCGTGTCGGTTATCCGTCCCATCAGGCTTAGAGAGTATAAATGAATAGGAAAAGCATCAATGTTTGCGCGTACACTTGTACACAATAATATCTCCTGCGCAGTTGCTGGAATTACTCAATTTATTATTATTCATAATTAAACAATAACATTCTATTGAGTTACACGCAAACTATATGAACGTAAAATATATAATATAAGTTCAGTTTTTTAACCAAGGCAAGAAACTCTTCAGTCGTATTTTTTCTTTTGTTTTTATAAATGTTTAATCAATACGATACCAAAATCTTTATTGCAAAGACAGGTAAAATGCCAGTGCAGAGGATAAATTTTATCTTGGTCTACGATGTAATGACTAACAGAGCAGTAGGTTCTTTTAGTCATGGTTTCGTTCACAATATGTCATACCAGCGTGTAATTAAACTTACAATAGATTTTAATATAATCGTACAAAGAAAATGATGAAATTTGTGTAACTTATTGACTTAACTCAGCCACCGAATTCATAAACTGTCACTTTGCACAGTAGGTTTCTCGTTAACCCTCGTCATGGGAGCCAATTTTCATACATCAAACTGCACGTTACATTAATGGACATCAATCGTTCTTTGAAAATTTCTTGTTGACTTATCGCCATATGATATTATTTATAGTGTTGTAGGTATGGAATTTCTGTATGGTTATAGTAATTCATTTAAATATAACTTTGTTTTAGAAATTACTAACATAAATTAATTTTCAATCTTACTTTTACTTAGAAAAGAACGATAACAATTATATAAGATAATTCAAACATTCTTAAATTGTTTTCCCGCGGGCTATAATAATTTTCAATGTTGGGAAAAAAACGTATTTGAGTCCATAAAGACATCATGTAAAATGGATTAAAAGCCAGGTCCCTTTTAGAAAGAGACATAAAATAGTCGATAGTCACTATAGAGTTAGGGTATCATTTCATTTCGCCATACTAGATGCAACTTCTTCATAAAGTTACATAATTCCAGTTACATATGATAAAATTTTCTAATTAGTTTCTAAAAGGTTTATTAGTTTTGTAAGAAATATAGAGATTTATTATTAATATTAACATTTATTT
Source organism: Lamproptera curius (assembly GCA_029286875.1). NCBI lineage: Eukaryota > Metazoa > Arthropoda > Insecta > Lepidoptera > Papilionidae > Lamproptera > Lamproptera curius. The sequence continues at coordinate 1,637,919 of JAGSMT010000038.1, forward strand.
ATTAAACATTCTGACAGAATTTATCGCTACTAGCATAAAGCATTTTGTTGATTCAGATATCAGTATAAATTACGCTACAGTATCGATTCATATACTGTTTTCGATCATAACATCTAAAGGCTTTTGTGAATTCGCGAGAAATTCTCCGAGAGCACTTAGTGTGTATCGTTTTAAACTAAAAAGTACACGGTCCCTTGTCAATATGTAATCAGAGTCAGAAGACAAACGCCGCGACGAAGTTTATATATCGTACGTCTCTGAGCTAGCGAGCAAACTTTGCTTATTGAATCTGCGAGACATCAAAGAGAGGGCGTTCGAAGAGAAATATGGAAGTTTCTCGATTGTTTTATTGTACGGATGTTAGCTGGAATTGCTTTTGATTGTGCTAAGCTTTTTTGTCGTTTTTATTAAGTCGTTCGTGTTATTGCGTTACTTAAGCGTTTTGATACGGAAAAATGTTGAGTTTTATTAGAGTATTTTTGTAATAGATAATCTAGAACATAAATTTAACGATGTGTAATTATTTCCTTTACACGAGATTAAATCAAAGACTTTACAGATGTTATCGCGTTTAAATAATTGTACCAATTTTCCGACGTTTCAGGCACTTTAAAGGATTTATGGTTACTGGCAGATTGAGGTGTTGATCATCTTTCAGAGTTTTCGATCTCCGTGTACGAAAATTGTAAAATAAACGCACAAATATCCATAAAGTCTTTTATTTAATTATATGCAGTGTTACCTTTTTGTTATTACAAGAAAGAATATTATTTCTTTTACAGTTTTATTATTAGTGTTTATATTCTATCGTCGTAGTAGTTTAAAGTCTGTTCAGGTCTAGTTAAATATACCTGACATAAAGCTTATAGATGCTCAATGCCTATCCGACAATGAGCATGTAAAACCAACCCGCATTGGACCAGCGTTGATCTAGAAACCCCTAATGGAGAAGGCGATAGGGGAGGCTTATGTCCAGCAATGGACTAACATAGGATGATAATGATGACATTAGTGATGAAATCTTTCTTTAGAAATAAAAGGCTAACAAGGAATTGAGGTGGTATTTCAATGATGATGATTAGAGTTTTGTACGAAATCATCATAAACAAAAAATTCTAACAGCGTCTTTGCCTATTTTTGATTCTTAAAAGAATATCATACCTTCATCATCATCATCATCATCAGCCTCTGATAGTCCACTGCTGGACATAGGCCTCCCCTAATATACCCCTATCCATCAGGGGGTTTGGACCGTACCCCACCACGCTGGTCCAATGCGGGTTGGTGGGTGGACCGACTTTTTACATGCCCATCGCATGGATCATCTTACTTTTCAGACAATTGGGTGATCGGCCCAAATTGTCCTAACCAACTAGGAAACAACAAGGAAAATTTGTCGAGTCCCCGCAGGATTCGAACCCACGACCTCCGGTTTCTAAAGCACACGCCCATACCACTAGGCTGCGGAGGCAGTCAATCCTTCCTTCAATAATCTTATACTACTTCAGTATAATATTAGACAAAAACTAATTAGAACATCGTATTTGATGAAATTTTAAAGATGAAAAATAAGTATTGAATTTATGTCGTTGCAAATCTATAAGAAAAAAACATTTTTGTGAAAAATTTTTACGTATCCACTTTTAAGAAGTTATATTTTCCTTCATCTACTCCGCTAGACTATAAGATAATATTGAGCCTCTATTTTGAATTTTATTAGATACGCCTGAAATAACACACTTTCGAAACTCTGCTCCTATTCCCTACTTTCAATACATGAAAACTTGGGAATTTATTTAGCGTAGTATGCGAGTGAAAGTTTCTTTTTATCTTGTTCGTAAAGGCGACTAAATAAATCTTATTATTAAATTCGTACGATCCACGACCCTTGTCAACAACTAATCAGAGGGACAAACATACATACTTTATTGATTTATTTATATTTGACTAGTGCCTTCATAACTTGATTACACTGTATGGAAAAGTCATCTTGGCCCCTTTTGCAGGATTCCCGTAGGAAAAAATTGAATACATAGATTTAGATTTTTTACGTAGGATGGAAATGTTTTAAAAGTTATAGGTATGGTTATGTATGATGATGGTTATATGATATATAATGATTGCGCTAAGGTTTTTAATTATATTTAGGTGTTTATAATTAAAATTTCAATGAATCAAAGACTCATTTCATATGACAGGTGGAGATTTTGTGCAAAAAGCAAAAGCAATAACCTATATTTTAAGGCATTTATAATTATAAATTTTAATTTTAATTTTACTTTTAATAATTTATTTTCATACTTCTTTAGATGATACTATTCACAGCGTTGTGAAGTAGCGGTAAAATAAAAAAAATAAAAAAAATTAAAATTTTCAAAACAGTATGAGGTCAGTTATGCTAAAACTATGTTTTACTGTATAACTCTATAAGTTATCAAAGCTTTTAAATGTCTTGTTTCGAAGTAAATCTAAAAGAAATATTTTAAAACTCATTTCAATATATATGTACACATGAGAGCTGAATTTAGATAAGTTATTCTTTCGCGATTGAATGGATTTATATTATTCGGATTAAATTGAGGGTGAATCCCAGACAGATGAAGATAAAGGATTTCTATTATTTTATTCAAAACTCATTTTCTGAAATCTTATTGTATAGAAAGAACACTAAGGAATAAAACGACAATTTTGCAAAATTTTCTTCAAAACGACGAAAAATATCTCAGCACAGCTATTATTAATGAAATAAGCTGATTGTTCACCAGACAATAAGCAATATGCTCTGTCTAGAAGAAATTATGTGTATAATGAAGACAAAGATGCTACTTTCTATGTTGACCATCACATTATAACATATTTTAAACCGCAAGGAACGTAATCAGTTGACATTCCTACAAGAAGAAAACCGTCTATTTTAATTAAATTATGCTACTGCAAAGTAACTATATATATTATAAAAAAATGGGTGCGTGTACTTATGTACGCGGTGAGAAGTTATACTTTTTGGCATCATTAAAAATAGTTTTAATTGCATGCAAATAATTAATTACAATAAAATAATAGAAGGATTGAAAAGGATAATCAACAAAGTTCAGTTTGAATTTGAAAAATTAAATAAATATAAATTTTTTCTTACATTAAGTCTAACATAAATTGTCTTATTTTTCGAATTGTATTTTAATTAAATGATGTCCACTTCCATAGTATCTTCCCGTAATGTCTGAATCGGAACTTCAGTTATCATTTTTATCAAAAAGTTTTCATTAAATTTATTTAGTTATTTTATAAATATTTATTATTTATTCAATTTAATAGAAAATATTAAAAATTAATATTATAATTTGATGTTCAATTTTAATTTTATCACAAACTTTTATTAAATGTATATTAAATTTATTTCTTTATTTTGTGAATATTAATTAACCAATAATAAGTATTTATTATTAATAATTTAATAATATTTAGTGTTAATTATATTAAATAAAAGTATTTTAATTTATATCAATAAATAATACATACGGATAGTTAACCTCAATTATATTGGAGCACTTGAAAAGTATATAAGCACAATTTTTTTAACTAATATTCACAAATAGTAAGTAATGTTATTAATAATAAAATATATATATATATACCAAAAACGAACCTTAATCCTAACTCATAGAGCACATTATGCTACAACTATCGCAAATAAAAACGACAACTCCATTATCACTACACAAAATCAACCTTATCACTATGTAATATGGACCTTATTACATTTTCACCGTTTTCATTATAAACTGTTAATTTTGTGTGACAAATCGTAAAATTTCACTCTCATCAATTTTCATAACGCGCCTAAAGAAGTATAACTTCAATAAATAAAAATTGAACACGTTAAACGTAGTAAAGGTTTTGTTGTCATATTAAATTAATAAAAAATCTGAATTTATTGATAATAATCAGACTTTATCTTGAAAACATTGTGGTATCGAATAGCCTTGAACAAAACATAGCTTGTATCTCAAGACCTTACTGCGATGGTTGGAGACCATTGAGAATTCGCGTGAGTATATATTTGATTGGACGACTTTACCCAGTTATAACACGCTATTGCCTAAAAGAGTAGACCGTATCCTGTACCGATGTCCCAATTTTAGAGCCAAGCAAGGCAGGAGCTTGTAACGACTGAACTTCTTTGCAAATTAGAAGAAAGAGAAGTTGTCACCTTTAGCCATTTGCATGTGATCTAATAAATAGTTTTCGTATCACGTATAAACGCAAAGGTTAAAAATCTACACGCACCTATAGTAGGTGTTACCAAAAATTCAGCTTTAACGGGCACCAAAATTCTTCCTCACTCACAGAATACCCGATGCGTAACAAAGAATTGAATAGGGAACCTTTTAGGATATTGTGTTGTAAATCGATATTGTAAACGGTTCCTTTATTTATTTATAGAGAATTTGGTAAGTAGCTTAAAACGGGGATTGTCTTAAAGTTTGACAGCATAAACATCGGAATGAATTTTCCTATTGCTAGTAATTTCTTTATGAAATTGTTGCATAGAGTTAATAATTGCAATCTCAATGTGGGTTTTATTTGCTTTGATGGAAACTTCATTGTTATAACTTGTATTGAAAACATAGTGAAGATGAGATAGCATGTATGTGGTAATAGTTAGTAGATTCCCTTTTACAGGAGCCATTTGGGTGCCGACTTCTGCTGCAAATCTGTGTTAAAACACTACCATGTTCCGGTGTGAAGAGCACCGTAGCCTTCGATTTAACTGGGTAAACGAGACTTAACAAATCATGTCTAACGGGAGGCAGCGCTTTGGTGATACCACCAATATTCATGTTTTTACTAATTTTCATTCTCTAACGTCCACGGGCGTTGGTGACCACGAACTATCAGGTATTTCGACTGCTGATCTGCCTGATCGCATCCAATAAAAATATGTATTCCTAAGTTTACTTACATATAGCAAAAATTATAAAAAATATTTAACAAGTTTGTTATACGATGAAAGTATTTTGAAAAAATAGCACTTCTCTATTAAATGCAACCCCAGAGTATATTTTTATTTAAAAAGCGGACATTCCAAGCGCTAGTCAATATTCCCGTTTTAAAATCTCTCAGCGTAGTAATTGATCGAATCGGGCCTTGTATTATTCATGAATTTGTATAACCGGGGCATTCTATTTATTTCCAACGTATAAATTAACTTTGAATATATTTGCATAGTCGAACCATAGACGACAATCGCGGGGCCTTGTTGACTTAAATAGCGCTTACGTTATTCCAATATCGTTATTTTTAATATTTCCGTTTCCGATGAAACGATACTTGATTTCTCTATTATTTGTATATTTACTTTATCATAGATATTTTTTGTTTTTTACTTAACTCTGTTACTAGTGACTTTTAAAAGAAGAATTTTTATTGACCGCATGGACGATTAATATTTGTTTTAATTTGAAACCTTTTACATTTTACCTACTTTATAAGACATGACTCTAAAAGTTTGGTAAATTAGTCGTAAATATTTTTTTTCTTTTTACGGGGCATAACATCTTATATCTCAAGGCGGTGAATGGATTTCTGGCGTTTAACGCTGCAATTCTCATGATCAGGACAGGTGTCACTTACCACCAGGTAAACGTCTTACTCGTTGTATCGATTTTACAAATAATAAAAAGGATAGACTCATCAACTTACTTACTTTTGTTGATACGTGGGATAATGACTAAGTTATTGCTTCCTGGTGCCTAAATAGCAGGACACAGAAACTTATGCTACCAGCAGATAGCGACAAGAAGCCTCATCTGGGGCTAAGAGCACGTTAGAACATGTACTGCCACTATACCTTGGTTCGAGGCTGAATCTGTTAACAAGGGGCCATATGAGCCAGATCACCCGCTTCCTAACCCTGGCAGACCCTTGGACAAAAAACTCCTAGCTCCTAATTATAACCATTGCCCTGATTAGGCCGTGAAAGGAAGAGAAATCTTTAAGACCATCCTATGACCAGCTAATGTCCCTACTCTCCAAATTGTGCATACGGTGCAGCCCCATGAAATCGCGGAGAAAAAAGGAGGAAAAACGGCTTGTGTGGAAACAAACTTATAAATCCCTATATTTACTATCCCAAGACATTATGCTTAACTTACACAAATGCGTCACCGTGTAGACTATAGCACACGATAATATTTGTAATCATAGTTATGAAGCTTTCTTCGAGGTTATGTTTTTTTTTATCTTGAAGAATGCTTCTCCTAAACTTATTTAAGACTTTAAATATTTTTAGCCATTTATTACTGCCAAGAGAATATAAACACGGTTGTGAATATGATCTCTTTTATACGGAACGCATAAAAAACGTAGTAAATCTGGAAATGAAAAGTACTGTCAAGAAAACAAAACTGATGTAAAATACGGTCCTTTAAAGAAGGCACAACCTCGGCACTGCGCCTAGATTGTTGAACTGTTGTTGAACTGTTATTTATAGACCAGATAAAATATTATTTTTACAATAAAACACACAATACTCTTTTAAAAGAAGTTCAATTCTTTTCTGGAACGATCTATGAGCCAATTGTAGACCAATTTTAATAGTAAGGATGAATGGATTTTTTCATCTGCTTAGGTTTTCAATTTTAGTCAAATAAACACCGATGTTTTGGCAAAAAATATTAAAAATATATAGTATTATTAAAATACAGCGGTTCATTAAATTGACAATGACAGACTTATGCAATAAATATCTGAATAGAATAAGTAAAGTGAACAAGAATAATTTTTGCAACGCTTTAAAATATCGAAGGTAATATTAAATAAAATATACATAGTGTATACAATAAACATTGTGTAATCGACTATAATTAGACATCGTAGAAATAAAGGATAAACAAAAAAAAAGATTTTTATGTTTGCTGACATCAAAAAAGTAAACACGGCGGGGAAAATACAACAATATCCTTTATGAGAGCGGGCAGAGACAACAATTTATATCCGACCCAACAACAGATTATCCGAAGGATAAGCAAAGTTTATGGTGTCGTGTAAACAAGCGGTTCAGTCAAAAATACATTTTTCTTCAGGGGTAATATTTTAATAATTCTCTCTAGCGGTCACGGCAAAAACGTAACGGTCACCTAAGTATTGAGAGCGCTTTCGCGTAAGTATTTTTTCATTTTCAATATCAGAACAATTTATTTAAAAAAATACTATAATATTCAAACATTGACTTATTTAGCAGGTGGTAGGTTCTTTTATTAAGGAAGGCGTCTTAGCAAAGCAGTAGTGTGAAAACAAAACTGTGTTCCGGCTTCAACCAGTAATCGGCGGAATGAGACTCTGTCTCCTGAGATCCTGTGTTTCGCAGTGGTACTGTCATTGGTATTGTCAATGTCCATGGGCGTCGGTGACGACTTTCCATCCGGGGCTCAACTGTTTGTCTGACTTCGTCTCCGATAAAGAAAATTTAATGGAAATTATTTATTATTTGGAAATTATTTTTAAAAAACTTTTACTTACTCGGGACTATTTGGACAATATTAATGACGCAAAATAAAAACAAAACAAATACTGACGTTAAACTTATAAAGTTAAAGAAAACATTCTCTTTTAGACCAATTCTTACCAATATATTAAAATGTTAGTAAGATAAACAATATTTTATTAATCTTGCCCCAATGACATATTTTGTGTTTAAATTATTAAATGATTCCGCTTCCATACCCTGCTAGCTATCCCGTCATATTATGAAAATCTCATTCGGGCAGGTTGTCCCATCTGATGCCAATGTTATCCACTGCTTTAGCGACCGGCTCGAATTTTTAACGTCGCCTTTTGAGTTGAACGAATATTTAACCAAATGCTCGTAACTTTATTCTGAATTGAATTTTCGTGCACATATTTATAAATATCCACTTTGAAGGTACGCAAACATTTTAATGTCGTTCTTACGTTTTTGTCCTGAAAAATTAACGGGTATTATTTAATCACGGAAACTAAATACACAAACCAACTTAGGAATGTTATTTATATCGGTTATAATATCATTAGCTTTTTTTTTATTGCATACGCAGGCAGACGAGCAGTCGGAGGCCACCTGATGGAAAGTGGTCACCGACGCCCATAGACATTGGCCATACAGGTATCACCAACGCGCTGCCTACCGTGAGACATACGATGTTAAGTCTCGTTTACCCAGTAATTACGCTGGCTACGGTGCCCTTCAAACCGGAACACAGTAGTGTTTTCACACTACTGCTTTGCGGTAGAAATAGGCACCGTGGTGGTACCCACCCAGACGGTCCCTTGTAAAAAGGGGACCTACCACCGGTGCTTAGTAATTATTTATAATAGACCCAGAGATTTAGTCAAAGGTATGGAGTCATAGCTCAATACTGATTAATGATGTTCATTAACTACTTATTGGTACACGTACTGTTTTTCTGAGAGCTTGATAAATAACACCACTTTACGGACTTTATCGCGTGTAATTACTTTACAATTATTTTCGTTTGACGTTTCAAACACTTCCAAGAGTATAATTATTAATGAATAAAACAATTGAAGCACGTTTAGGTTTCAATAACATTTCAATTTAAAAATGAAAACAACGTTAATAGAATCCTGTAATCAACAAACACATAAAACTTTTCCACCGAAAGCTAGACCCGTTCAAAGCGGACTGGCAGTTTATTGCGAGCGTTTTTAACTGAAACTTGAAAAAAGGAGCATGAAATCATGCGTGAATATCCATCATCCCGCCGGAGTTCCTTGTTAATTGGACCGACCGATTATCGTTGATATTACAGGAATAAATAGTTTCGTAATTGAGTATCATGGATAAATTATCTGTAGGTTAATGAGAATTGTTGTCTTAACAAATGAATTTTACTGTATTATTCGGTCAATACCTGGACAATATTAATTTCTTTAGTTACATTTCATTATTACGTGTCAATGGGCAAAACATAGATTTTTCTAGTACGGTAAACATAGTCAGTATGTGCTGTTATGTGCCCAAATTAATAAAAGAAAATGCATGACAAGCAAACTTTTAACAAAAAATATGACCGCCTTCTAACAGCGTATAACTATTTTACGCAGTATAAGCGTACTCCGTCCGAAATTGCGTTTCGTTTTCTGCCACCGCATTTTAAACTTCTGATAACTTTTAATATATCTTTTTCATAAAAATGTCGTTTAAGACACGATTTATGTAGAATATGTGAACTTAAGCTGTACTATCTTAAATAAGCTTCGCTTGTGCCTGATTTAATTTTTTTAAATGTTAACATTAAATTTTTAATTGAAATTCACTACTTTATTGTGGACCAATTCACTTATATAATGACGTATAAAATACTTTATTTCTATCTTTTACGATTTTCGCAGCGTTTGTAATTTAATCGCACGACGATTAAAGGAGCCATAACAAGTACCTCCCTTTTGTAAGTCGGTCAGAAAAGGATATGCCTACCAATAGTTTTTTAGGACATTCAAAATAATTAAAGACTATAAGATATAAGATTAAGTATCACTTTGTTTCGGGTTTTATTTTGTATAAGACGTTAACCTATTAGGTCTTAGGACTTAATAGGATCAACTTTGAAACCATCTTAATTTTTTAAACCAATATATTCCTGGCTACCTTCAAAAATCATTTAGTAACTTGAAAACATTTACTTTACTTTTTGTGAAGCATTATTTTTCAAGAAAAAGAATATTAAATGTATTCCGTGTTTTCGAAACTAAAAGTAAGCAATTTAAATCCAATTCGTATCGCATTATAACATTAATGCGTGAATAATTGGAATTAAATTGCGTTAGCGTTAGCTCTTCTATCTCATTCAGCGATATTTAATTTTTTAAAACAAAACATAATATATTTAATGATGTAGTCATGGAGCGTATTGGTTCCAGTCTGGTCGGAAAACTATACGTGTTATCGTAGCTTTCATCTTGGTTGAAGCCACATGGACCTACCACCAATACCCGACAAAATTATACATGTGTTAGGTCCAAACCCCAATGGATAGGGGTGTATTAGGAAGCCTATGTTCAGCAGTGGACTAACAAAGGTGATGATGTGATGATGTGTGTTAGTTGGATATTTCCAAGTCGGTATAACGGGTGTTGTAGATCATTGAGGTTAAACAATTAATATATAATATATAGTAACCTATATGTTATTAATGTTACGGTAAACATTTACCCTTCATGTCGCAGGCGTCAGACGCTTATCACTATCTGTAAAAGCGTGTCCCTGTGAATATACTTTAGTGTCAAAGCGTAAAACAAAACGGCCAACTCATCAACACAGATAAAAAGTCCGCTTCCCAATCTTAGATATACTACTCTAGGTCTCTTTTGTCGGGTAATAACGCAGGTGATAACGTCTTCATGCGGGTACACATACCTGAATATAAGAAATTAAAGAAATTTTCAAATTATATCTGGTTTACGTAACATTCCATTATATTAATGCAGTTATTGCAAATATGAATTATTGCAAATAAAATTTTAAAAAAATCTATATTTAGTACTGGCTTCCACGCATTTATAAGTAGTAATTTATTCAAAACATCTTAACAGAACTTAATTTGACTCCTATAATTTTTTTTTTATTTAATATTATATTTATTGTTTGAAAAAGTTTAGCCTAAAACCTCTGTCCTCCGACTGAGTTTCTTACTGATATCTTCTCGGTCAAAACATGCTTTCTGAACATGGTGGTAGATTTTTGACAATCAATAAGTAAATGTGTCCTGTAATCAATAAAGATATTTGAATTTAATTTGAAAATCTATTAAATAGAAATTATCCAACATATGAAATATTTTTAATATGCAAACACTGCTCACTTAAAAAGTGTATGAAGTCATGACGAAAACCTTATCTAATCAAGTGATTTACTTTTAAAAAATCTGAAGTCTACAAATGGAAGATTTAAAGTTTCAATATCATATTCTCTTTCAAGCAAAGAGTTTGAGGACCAATAAAGAGTAAATGTTCGCCAAACGACCAACGCTAAAAATAAAAGTTAACAATATCATTGAACTGTCTTTGCGTAAATCAATAGCAAGGTAGGATATTAAAATCCATAACAAGTTCTTATAATCCAGAACAAGGCAAGATTCACTACACTTTTGAGGCAAAAATACGTAGAAGGTACCCAGCTGCCTCCGTTAATAACATTTTCAATTTGTGTTTTCCTGTTAGCCAAATTTGTACTCATATTTTTTTTAAAGTCACAAATAATACTAGATATGATTCTTTTATTTTTCTTACATGCGAAACACAGAAAGTGTGGCATCCATAATTTAAAAGAAATTCTATTACAGCAGCGAGACGTGCAAGCGTATTATTATTTTACTTCACGCGTTATTCATTGCTGTTTACATACGAGTAGGAATAACGTGTTGAATATTAAAAATTCAATCGGCATACCTCGAGGCGAGACGTTGCTCGTGCAGACAGTAACGAAATGATTTATGCGGAATGCGAGATACCAATGGCCGCTACTTTTGTTTATCATAAATTAATTATCTATATATATATAGGAGATCCCGTTTTTGAACTGATCACGATATGTCTAAAGCTATAAAGCTAGTTGACTTGAAATTGGATATGAATATTTTGTCAACAACTTGTGAGTCAAACGGTAATGGTTGCTCTTGGATAAATAATTAATATGTTGAGCTCGTTTCGGCAACGGTCCTACTTTTGAATTACAGGCAAAAAACACTGCAACGCAACAAGAACACGGTAAAGCATCTTCTCTCGCAGGTCTAATATTTCGGACGATGTCGTGAGATCTGTATTCCAACTTAAAACGTTATAAAACATAGCAATGAAGTGTAACAGATCATTAAACAATTCCCTTCCCCCACTGGAAGTCACAGAATGCCACTTAATCATGCACTTGACGAGAATTCTCACTTTAATCACAATTCTTTGAATGTGTTCCCGATAATTCATGAGTATGAATATATATCCTGAAGAGTTTCAGGATTCATTTTATATACTTCATAATTAAAAAGATACTAATCTCTACAATCTCTTGCTAAGAAAAAATCGTAAGGTATTTTAAATTAATAAATATTCTATTTTAGCTACCGTTAAATTAAAGTGAGCCATAGTTTGCAAACGATATGACATAATGATATGAGAATATACTAGAATTTATTCCCGATTGAACAGCCAATTTTTTGTAAGTTTTGCAACCCATGAAGGTATAAATAATATAATTTTTGAGATATAAAATCTGTGAATAGAATCTCAATCAACAAATTAAAAATAGTTTTTCCGAAAACAGTTCCATTCAAAGGTATTGGCAGTATATTGCGAGCGTTTTCAACTAAAAGTGTAGTGGAAGTCATGCGCGAGAATCTGTTGCCCACTGGAGTTCCTTTGTTGATTGGATTAAATTGACGATCGCAATTTTCGTTCACATTACACGAATAAACAGTTTCGTAATTAAAATTATGAAGAAATTATAGGTGTTAATTAGATTTGTCTCAGCAAACGTAGTTAATTGTATTTTCAGTCAGTGCAAAAATAATTTATAATTATTCTATTGTTTGCGTGAGTATTACATTATTAAATAAAATGACTTTACGGATTTTATAGCGTTTATTTTTACATTTTAAATTCCCGACGTTTCGAACACTTTCCAGCGGCCGTGGTCACGTAGTAGACTGAGATGTCATGCGTCTTGTAGCCAGTGGTGAAGCGGGGTTTCCAGATCTTAATTGTAATTGATTATTTTTAGTTTGTACTCTCCGACCTATGCAAAATGAACTGGTTTTATCGTTAGAGCCAGCAGTGGTATTATGCTTGGGTTTAATTTTTAATTTACTAATTATTGCACCTACTGTTTTTTTTGTACAAGAAGTGTAAATAAATAAATAAATCAAATACTATTTAGCTCAACCGCTGTAGCTTAAAAGAAAATAAAGGTTATTTATTGTTCTTTGTAAGACTGCCTTGTGATTATTTGATTGCTTTGTCATTTCTATGTTTTATGCATAAATAATAACTTACTAGAAACAAAGTCATGCGAAAATTTAATTATTCAGATTATCTTCATTCTTAATAATTTACTAAAACAGAAAAAAAGAAAAAAGAGAAGCTATGATTCAATCAACCTGATTTTCATTTTGTTCATATATAACATGGGAAAACCTTTGATAGCCTAAAAAAGATTTTGACGTGAAGCAATTTCATCAGGTAGTGGATTGAAAAAACTATTTCCGCTTCGAAGCTAAAAGTCGAGGAGCAATGTGAAATTTTGCTGTAGGACTCTTCGTGCTCATTGATTTAATTTGCTCAAGCTTTAGCTCTCAACAGCGATTGCGAATTAATTAAATCGATCATAATATTGTAAAACTAAACTCCTTTCCGTTACATGACGGTTGATGAAACGAGAAAATTATTTTTTACCGAAATCCAATTGATTTTCAGTGTCTCTCATAAGACGAAATAAGAAAACAAAAAAAATTAGTTACGCTATCTACGATGTTTTAGAAGGCTAACAGGGTGGTAACTGATCCGTCCGGCCTCATGGACCAAATTTAATAATTGCGGGCATGGTCACCAAGTTTGGTCAGCCAATTTCGATTGACCAACTAGCCTCGAGTAACGGCGATATGGGTAGATCCTATTTATGGACCAGAAGCGAGGATGCGGTTCGAAGGACCATGTGCGTAATCCGGCTCGACAACGTGGTTATGAAGACGGATTGGAAACGCGATAAAAGGGAGGATGAATACCTCGTCTGATGGCGGCACAGCTGCAGGCGTCTTCGTCGATGCGGTTGGGACTCATGTAATGTAAAATTATTAGAACGGAGGTTGACATCGCGTCGCGTGACTTTAAAATTTGATGTATTGCGTATGAACTCCTGAAGGCAATTTCTTCGACTGTGGCGGCGGCCACCCGACCGCATCACGAAGTATTCACCTTATACCTCTTTTCTATGAGATGCGAAAAATTAAAAGGAAAAAGGAGAGCAGGCGAAAGAAGCGGTACAGTAAGAAAGAGAAAGAAGATTATTGGTAACAATTGCGTTGTCAAGAAGGACATAGAAATGCGCGCGAACAGGATCCTTGTTAAAGAACGAAAGAAAATTTCTTGGTGTATGTTTAAGAAGATATTTACAAGTCCAATTGGTCTTAACTCAGCAAAGAATCATGAAGTTAAAGACTTCTAAATGGACATTCATAAGTACATAGTTGTATAATTTTCCTTATATATATTTTTATACTGTATAGACAAATGCCTTTTTAAATGGCATTAACAGTCGAAGAATAGCTTTACCTGAGACAAGATGCTAAACTCTAGACATTTTCTAAAAGTTCGTTTGTCGTTATAAATTCAATTTACTTAATGAAACTGAAATGATTTTGAGAACGATATAAAACTGTCTCCGAAGCCTAGAAGTAAGGTTGTGTGCTGAAAAAATCGGAGGGCATGGGTTCGAATCTTGTGAAGTTCTGCTTCAGTTGGTTATGGCAATTTCGGCCGATTATCTAATTATCTAGTAAGAAAGATGATCCATGCGTCGAATGGACACATTCAAAGTCGGTTCGGTCCATCCAACAACACGCATTGATCAGCATGGTGGGATGCGGTCTAAAACCCCTAATGGAGGAGGAGAGCATAGAGCAGGCCTATGCCCAGCAGTGGACTAACACAGACTGATGATGATAAAATTTCAATGATTACATACGATAGTAACTGTAATAGACAAGAAATTTGATGGAAAACTTATGTATTATTTGTAATAATATAAAACAGTAAATGTCAAAGAGATAAGTCATAGAAAACTTGCACATAAATCTCATATGGATGCTTGAATCTTTGCTCATACTATTAACCAATGTTTAAAAAACAGGCTTGTGGCATTGTGAAAATACTCATATACCTATAAATTATTTATATTGTTATAACTACACCGGCAAGCAGCTGAAAACTACATATTTTGTAATTTAAACTGCGATTTCAAAAATAAAATTTAATAAGGATATAAAAAATGTAACAAATTGAAGATGCATAAATTGAAAATATGACGTACTTAAGATTTTGCTACGTTTGGTTTTATCTCATACTAGGATTACACAAAACCTCTTTGTACGAATTCAACTTTCAATTTTCCATGTCGCGAACAGCCGAAGACGATTTAAGGACCAATAAAGTGTAACCGGTCGAAACAATCACCTCCGGAGCAAGTCGCTCGGAATATCACTTAATGGTGCACCCTACTGGAATAGCTCCTTGATTCAAATCTCCGGCAGCTCAAGAGTTTGTCTCGACCAGATCATACTTATATTTTCCATAACACTTTAGTTATATTTTTATAACTAGACTCGTAACAATCGTGCTAAAGTAACCCTGTGCATCGAAGTATCGTCTTAGATCTATTTTATTTTGTTACAGTCAGTAACACAACGCATCTTCAGCTGAGGGTTACTTGTTTACATCTTTTCAAGTAAAGATAATGAACAAACTATAGTGTGATCATTCTGTGACGCGATAGTGACATTGAATATTTAGGTGGTAGCTCTTCTTTATCAAAAGAGGTCTTTTAAAATGCGAGCTACCACGCCGCAGATCAAATGTGTGTAGGCACAGGTTTTTCGATATTATGGCACTGGAGACGGTGTAGTTATTGGTAAACGACGTAACATCTCTTGTCTCAAGGCGGTCGTGGTCAAGTGACGTCTTACGCTGTGTATCTTATGGGCAAAGCGTGACATTTAAAATCAATTAGACGTCGTGCTCTTCTCATCACTTTAAGTAATTTAAACTAATAATAGTTTGATGATTGAAACATACTACGTATACTTCTTACTCTCATTATCATATTTTGTTTTTAAGACTGCCTTGGATTTATTCATATTTTTTTTCGCTGTGCATAAATAATAACTTTCTAGAACAAAGTCAATGAAAAATATTTATTCAGATTATGCTCTCCTGAGCAATGTGAACGTTGATAATTTACTAAAACGAAAAACAGAACCATCCTCACAATCAACCTGAATTTCTTTTGTTCATATATACCATGAGAAACCCTTAATTACTTAAAAAGATTTGACGTGAAGCAATTTCATCAGGCAGTGGATTGAAAAAACTATTTCCCGCTTCCGAAGCTAAAAGTCGAAGCGAGCAATGCGTGAAATTTCGCCTCGTGGGACTATTCGCGCTAATTGGAATTAAGTTGCTTAAGCTTCAGCTCTCAAGTCTGAAAAAAAAATTGTCAATTAATTGAATTGATAATAATATAGAAAACTAAATAATTGCGGTTGATAAAACGCGAAAATGATTTTTCACTAAAATCCAATCAATTTTTAGTACCTAATAATATGAAGAAATAAGAAAACTGCTTTCACTAGAACTTTTCGCATAGACAAAGACACAGACAGCAGTTTATTTTATGTTAGTGATATTTCAATATAAAAAAACGTAAGGAAATATAAAGTTTTTGATATTTATTTTAACAATTATCTGCTGTTTTATATTTTAATATTATAGAAAAATTTATTTGCAAAAAATATGAAAATTGGTCATTATTTACAAATACTTAATTGGAACACTTTGAATAATATTAAATCATGTAGAGTTAAAAACCATAATTATTACTATATTAATTAATTGTTTTATAATAATTATTTTAGATGACCATCATTGAAGTCATGACTAATACCTTTTTGTTAAAAAATTTGTACTTATACAACCTGAAGTCTAGAGATGGAAGATTTAAAAATTTCGTGTTATTAAGAAAAACGCTTTAAAATGCAACATCTTATATTAATTATAAGGGTAACTGTAAAACCGTTTACACAGTTAATATCTAATTAAATGCGGTGCCAGCAACTCTCATAAATAGTATAGTTCACCGTAAAATATTTATAACTTTACTCATACTTATTTAACAGTGTCGTTTCGTATTTTTTCGTTTTTCAAGAGCACTTTAAAAAAATGATAGAAATTGTCTATAAAAATGCTAAGGTGCTATTGAATTGAGTTGTACCTTAATTTGATGCGATAAGATTGGTATGTCATGATTATTTTTTATATATTTATGCTATTTGCCTCGCCGCTATTGGTCCAGGAGTGTTATGTCTATTTTTCTCATATTTACAATATTTTTTTGTCAATTTAGACTATAAATCCTAATACATTGACCAATGTTAATGAATTCACCAATTACTAAAAGGCAGTCAATTAAAACGACACCTTCGATGGGTTTGGATGAGAATAGTCGAAGATCGGATGCGTTCGCGTACAATAGGGGAGGCCTATGCGCAGCAGTGGACTAGCACAGGCTGATGATGATATCTATGATAGTCAATTAATAAAGATTCCAAGCCTTGTAGGCTTGCGTTGCTTCGATGCTATACGTTACTTTGTTTACATTTATTCCGAGTTTAAATAAACCACTCAGATCTTACTGCTGTTTGCAAAAAAAATTCTAACGGTAAAAATAGGCACCTCAATGATCCTTCTCATACTATGAAGTAAAATAAAATAATTTCTTTTTTACACTTAAAAGGGATAAATAAATATTTATTCTTAAAGTCAATTTTTTCTAAGCTTGTTTTTATTGTTATTTCTTAGTAAATAGCTGCACGATTGTACTGCATTCCATTATAATTAACGGTCTACGACTTTCTTTTAGGCTCAGCTCGACTAGGGATTAGAACGAAACTTGTATAATGTTAATGCAGACATTTTTTTGATCTGAAACAAATCTTTCTTAAACAAATCTTTCTCAAATTTTTATGTATTGTAATCTTTGTAACGAACGGCATGTTTTAACTTGCTACGTATATGGTGTTTTCTTCTCCTTTATACAAATATGTTTACTCTGAAATATAAGATAATGCTAACAAACTATTAGTTAAGCTACATGTAATATATTTATTTTGATTTTTAAACGTAATGTCTTGCTATTACTTTTTAAACATTCTTTTTTATAGAACAAAAGGCAAGCAGGATGAGCTTGATGGTAAATAATATGCCCATATACTGTAGTTTAAAACGATTCAAGTCAACTTGCCTTAAAGAATTGGATAGTATGACATGCACCATAGTAATTGCTAGTGATTTTGCTCTTTATACTTAAGCACAGTAGTTTATGCAACTGCTATTTTACTAAAATGAGAAGAATCTAATTAGAGCGGTAAGTTAAATTTAATTATTAGAAAGTTTTCATGGCAAACCTTACCTTCTGCTACTGTATAGGTGCATTTTTTTTTAAATTAATTAAGTGCAGCTGCTATCCTTGCTAGACACAGATTTTTATTCTTTGTAATTTCAGAAAAACTTTTGTACATTGTACACTGTAATTTTTGTTGATTGTTTTCAAAATTACCGGAACCTTTGTTATGATGTAAAACATACATTTTGAGGTAATATGGTAGCAGTGCTCGATTACATACTTATATATCCCAACCATTACTTTAGATTTAATTTTGATTGTTATCACAGTTAAAGTGTAAAGAACCCCGATTTCTTTCAAGCTTAATTCGTGACGCGATTGATTTTAAAAACTATGGTTGTGCACATAATTCAAACTTACGAATTATGTAGTCCGAATCAAAAGTTAAAATTCGATTAATAACTCAAATTACATTATCGAAACTAAATTATCACTGGTTAAAATCAGACTCTATCGTCATAAATAATAAATACTGTTATAGTGTAATTTAAAATCACATTACAACAGGTTAAGTGCGCAGCTTTGTGATTCAATATTTGAATGTTATTAGCAAAAGATATAACAAAAAACACTTATTATATGACAAATGAGTTCGACTAATGAAATTTTAACAACAAAATACAACCGGCTTAGTTTTCTGCCACCGCATTTTAAATCTCTTATAACTTTAAAGGTTTTCATTGCATCAAAATCTCGTCTATAATAAGTTTGATGTGCATATAACGATTTTTTTTAATTGCAATAACTTTTATGTGAACTTAAACTGTATTATCTTATAAAGCTTTGAATATTCCCGATTTCATCTTTATAAATGTTTACATTAAGAAAAATGCACAATAAGGATTATTGTGCATTTTTCTTAAAACATAGGTGTATGCTCTTGCGGATTTCGATGAAGACCAATTTAAGTAGTCCAATTTACATAATTGGACTACTTAAATTGGTCTACACTGCGACGCAACAAGAACACGGTAAAGCATCTTCTCTCGCAGGTCTAATATTTCGGACGATGTCGTGAGATCTGTATTCCAACTTAAAACGTTATAAAACATAGCAATGAAGTGTAACAGATCATTAAACAATTCCCTTCCCCCACTGGAAGTCACAGAATGCCACTTAATCATGCACTTGACGAGAATTCTCACTTTAATCACAATTCTTTGAATGTGTTTCCGATAATTCATACCCTTCGGGATTCATTTTATATACTTCATAATTAAAAAGATACTAATCTCTACAATCTCTTACTAAGAAAAAATCTTTTAAAGTTTAAGTTAAATTTAAGTCAGCCATAGTTTGCAAACGATATGAAATAAAAGAGAATATACTAGAATTTATTCTCAAATAAACAGCCAATTTTTGTAACAGTTTTGCAACCCATGAAGGTATAAATAATATTATTTTTTGAGATATAAAATCTCGTAAATAGAATCGTCAATCAACAAATTCATAAAATAGTTTTTTCCGAAAACTAGTTCCATTCAAAGCGTATTGGCAGTATATTGCGAGCGTTTTCAACTAAAAGTGTAGTGCGAAGTCATGCGCGAGAATCTGTTGCCCCACTGGAGTTCCTTGTTGATTGGATTAAAATGGACTGACTGGCAATTTTCGTTTACATTACATGAATAAACAGTTTCGTAATTAATATTATAAAGAAATTATCGGTGAGTTAATTAGATTTGTCTCAGCAAACGTAGTTCATTGTATTTTCAGTCAGTGCAAAAACAATTTATAATTATTTCTATTGTTTGCGCGAGTATTATACATTATTAAATAAAATGACTTTACGGATTTTATAGCGTTTATTTTTACATTTTAAATTCCCGACGTTTCGAACACTTTCCAGCGGCCGTGGTCACGTAGTAGACTGAGATGTCATGCGTCTTGTTGCCAGTGCTGAAGCGGGGTTTCCAGATCTTAATTGTAATTAATTATTTTTAGTCTGTACTCTCCGACCTATGCAAAATGAACTGGTTTTATCGTTAGAGCCAGCAGTGGTATTATGCTTGGGTTTAATTTTTAATTTACTAATTATTGGGCCCTCAAGCAGGTGGTAGAAACCAACCATCTTCTCTACTGAAATTTGGATGTTTCCTTATCTCAATAGCCTCACGGATCATCCTTAGTAGGAATCGATGTTCTTTAGCGAGGATTTGTGGTCGATCAAATCTGATGTAATGGTTTGGTGATTTAAGGCATGGTCACACACTGTCGACTTGTTGGGTCTTTTATGTTTAATGTCAGCTATATGTTCCTTCACGCGGGTTCTTATTGCTCGCTTTGTTTGTCCAATATAAAGAGGCCGCAGTCACAATCTAGCTTTGTACACTCCTGGATCTTGTAGAGGAATATTGCACTTGACAGGTGGTAGGAGTTGACCAATCTTCTTCAGTGGCTTGAAATAAGTTTTGATTGAAGCCGCCTCAAAATGTAGCCAATCTTGTCAGTTACGCCTCATCAAAGGTAGAACAGCAGGTACTCGCTCCACTGTAGCTGCCCTCACTCGGTCACTGTGACGCTGCCGTGGCGAGCAAGCTTGTTTTTATACATCATTGCACCTACTGTTTTTTGTACAAAAGTGTAAATAAATAAATAAATTAAATACTATTTAGCTCAACCCTGTAGCTTAAAAGAAAATACAGGTTATTTATTGTTTTTGTAAGACTGCCTTTGTGATTATTTGATTGCTTTGTCATTTCTATGTTTTATGTATAAATAATAACTTACTATTTCTCGTAAGTTATTATTCAGATTATCTTCTTCTGACCAATGTGAAAGTTAATAATTTACTAAAACAGAAAAAAGAGAACCTATGATTCAATCAACCTGATTTTCATTTTGTTCATATATAACATGAGAAAACCTTTGATAGTCTAAAAAAGATTTTGACGTGAAGCAATTTCATCAGGTAGTGGATTGAAAAAACTATTTCCCGCTTCCGAAGCTAAAAGTCGAAGCGAGCAATGCGTGAAATTTTGCTTCGTGGGACTCTTCGTGCTAATTGGATTTAATTTGCTCAAGCTTTAGCTCTCAACAGCGATTGCCAATTAATTAAATCGATCATAATATTGTAAAACTAAACTCCTTTCCGTTACATGACGGTTGATGAAACGAGAAAATGATTTTTCACCCAAATCCAATTGATTTTCAGTGTCTCATAATAAGACGAAATAAGAAAACAAAAAAAATTAGTTACGCAATCTACGATATTTTAGAAGGGCCATACAGGGTAGGTAACTGATCTGTCCGGCTCGTATGGACCAAATTTAATAATTGCGCGGGCACGTGGTTACTCAGGTTTCGTCAGACAATTTGATTGGACCAACTAGCTCGAGTGAGAGATATGGTAGATCCTATTTAAGGACCAGAAGCGAGGATGCGGTTCGAAGGACCATGTGCGTAATCCGGCTCGGACAACGTGGTTATGAAGACGGATTGGAAACGCGATAAAAGGGAGGATAAATACCTCGTCTGATGGCGGCACAGCTGCAGGCGTCTTCGTCGATGCGGTTGGGGTTCGCGGTAACGTAAAATTATTAGAACGGAGCGTTGACCATTCGCGTCGCGTGACTTTAAAATATGATGCATTGCGTATGAACTCCCGAAGGCAATTTTCCGACTGTGGCGGCGCTGGCCGCCGACCGCGTCACGAATTATTCACCTTATACCCTCTTTCTTCGCGAGATGAGAAAAAATTGAAAGGAAAAAAGGAGGGCAGGCGAAAGAAGCGGTACAGCAAGAAGGAGAAAGAAGATTATTGCCTAACCAATTTGCGGCTGTGTTATGCGACATAGAAATGTCGGTCCATCCACCAACACGCATTGGATCAGCATGGTGGGATACGGTCCAAAAACCCCCTAACAGAGAAGGCGAGCATTAGAGCAGGCCTATGCCCAGCAGTGGACTAACACAGACTGATGATGATAAAAATTTTAATGTTTACATACGGATAGTAACTGTAATAGACAAGAAACTTGCATGAAAACTTATGTATTATTTGTATATATTATAAAACAGTAAATGTCAAAGTAGATAAGTCATAGAAAACTTGGTGCAGCACATAAATCTACATAGGATGTTGAGTCTTTGCCTAATACTATTAACCAATAATGTTTAAAAAAAACAGGCTTGTGGCATTGTGAAAAAAACTCATATACCTATAAATTATTTATATTGTTATAAGAAAGATCAATCACAACTAACTGTACCGCTACCGGCAAGCAGCTGAAAACTACATATTTTGTAATTTAAACTGCGATTTCTAAAAGAAAATTTAATAAGGATATAAAAAAATGTAAACTAAATTGAAGATGCATAAATTGAAAATATGACGTACTTAAGATTTTTTGATTATCTCATACTAGGATTACACAAAACCTCTTTGTACGAATTCAACTTTCAATTTCGCTACGTCGCGACAGCCGAAGCACGATTTAAGGACCAATAAAGTGTAACCGGTCGTGAAACAATCACCTCCGGAGCAAGTCGCTCGGAATATCACTCAATGATGCACTCTACTGGAATACCTCCTTGATTCAAATCTCCCGGCAGCTCAAGAGTTTGTCTCGACTGCCAGATCATACTTTATATTTTCCACATAACACTTTAGTTATATATTGTATAACTAGACTCGTAACAAATGTAAACAAAGTAACCCTGTGCATTGAAGTATCGTCTTAGATCTATTTTGTTTTTATTACAGTACAGTAACACAACGCATCTTCAGCTGAGGGTTACTTCGTTTACATCTTTTTCAAGTAAAGATACGAACAAACTATAGTGTGATCATTCTGTGACGCGATAGTGACATTGAATATTTTTAAGGTGGTAGCTCTTCTTTTACACAAGACGGTATTTTTCAAAATGAGAGCTACCACTGCCGCAGATCAAATGTGTGTAGGCACTACGGTTTTTCGGTATTAATGGCACAGGAGACGGTGTAGTTACTTGGTAAACGACATAACATCTCTTGTCTCAAGGCGGTCGTGGTCAAGTGACGTCTCACGCTGTGTATCTTATGGGCAGAGCTTGACACTTAAAATCAATAAGACGTCGTGCTCTTCTCATCACTTTAAGTAATTTAAACGAATAATAGTTTGATGATCGGTAAACATAGTCATTGATGCTACGTATACTTTTACTTTACTAACAACCTACTTTTACTCTCATCATCATTATTTTGTTTTTTGTAAGACTGCCTTGTGATTTTTTCATTTTATTTCACTGTGCATAAATAATGACTTACTAGAAACAAAGTCAATGCGCAAAATTATATATTCAGATTATGCTCTTCTGAGCAATGTGAACGTTGATAATTTACTAAAACGAAAAAACAGAACCTATCCTACAATCAACCTGAATTTCGTTTTGTTCATATATACCATGAGAAAACCCTTAATTACTTAAAAAGATTTGACGTGAAGCAATTTCATCAGGCAGTGGATTGAAAAAACTATTTCCCGCTTCCGAAGCTAAAAGTCGAAGCGAGCAATGCGTGAAATTTCGCCTCGTGGGACTTTTCGCGCTAATTGGAATTAAGTTGCTTAAGCTTTAGCTCTCATGTCTGAAAAAATGATTGCCAATTTAATTTTTTTTTTTTTTTATTGCTTACGCAGGCAGTCGAGCAGTCGGGCCACCTGATGGATAGTGGTCACCGACACCATAGACGTTGGCAATACCAGTGGTATCGCCAACGCGCTGCCTACCGTGAGACATAGGGTGTTAAGTCCGTTTACCCAGTAAATACGCTGTCTACGGTGCCCTGCAAACCGGAACACAGCAGTGTTTTCACACTACTGCTTCGCGGCAGAAATAGGCTCCGCGTGGTACTCACCAGACGGTCTCCTGTAAACAGGGACCTACCACCGGTAAATTGAATTGATAATAATATTGAAAACTAAATAATTGCGTTACATGACGGTTGATAAAACGCGGAAATGATTTTTCACTAAAATCCAATCAATTTTCAGTACCTAATAATAAGACGAAATAAGAAAACTGCTTTCACAAGAACTTTTTGCATAGACAAAGACACAGACAGCAGTTTATTTTATGTTAGTGATATTTCAATATAAAAAAACGTAAGGAAATATAAAGTTTTTGATATTCATTGTAAAAATTATCTGCTGGTTTGTATTTTAAAATTATAGAAAAATGTATCTATTATATATCTGCAACAAATATGAAAATTGGTCATTATTTACAAATACTTAATTGAAACACCTTTGAACAAAATTAAATATCATGTAGAATTATGAAAACCATAATTATTACTATAATAATTAATTGTTTTTATAATAATTATTTTAGATGACAATCATTGAAGTCATGACCAATACCTTTTTCGTTAAAATAATTTACTTCTATACAGCCTGAAGTCTAGAGATGGAAGATTAAAAAATTTCGTGCTATTAAGAAAAAACGCTTTTAAAATGCAACATCATATATTAATTATAAGCGGTAACGTGTAAACCGTTTACACTAGTTAATATCTAATTAACATGCGGTGCCAGCAACTCTCATAAATAGTATAGTTCACCGTAAAATATTTATAACTTTACTCATACTTATTTAACAGTGTCGTTTCGTATTTTTTCGTTTTTCAAGAGCACTTTAAAAAAATGATAGAAATTGTCTATAAAAATGCTAAGGTGCTATTGAATTGAGTTGTACCTTAATTTGATGCGTTAAGATTGGTATGTCGTGATCATTTAATGCTATTTGCCTCGCCGCTATTGGTCCAGGAGTGTTATGTCTATTTTTCTCATATTTACAATATTTTTTTGTCAATTTAGACTATAAATCCTAATAAATTGACCAATGTTACCGAATTCACCAACTGTCAATTACTAAATGGCAGTCAATTAAAACGACACCTTCGATGGGTTTGGATGAGAATAGTCGAAGATCGGATGCGTTCGCGTTCAATAGGGGAGGCCTATGCGCAGCAGTGGACTAGCACAGGCTGATGATGATATCTATGATAGTCAATTAATAAAGATTCCAAGCCTACAACGTTGCTTCGATGCTATACGTTACTTTGTTTATTTATTCCAAGTCTTGTTTAGCTAAACCACTCAGATCTTAATGCTGTTTGCAAAAAAAATTATAACGGTAAAAATAGGCACCTCAATGATCCTTCTCATACTATGAAGTAAAATAAAATAATTTCTTTTTTACACTTAAAAGGTATAAATAAATATTTATTCTTAAAAGTCATTTTTTTCTTAGCTTGTAGTCCTGATGCTTATTGTTATTTCTTAGTAAATAGCTGTACGATTGTACTCCATTATAAGTAACGGTCTACGATTTTCTTTTAGGCTCAGCTCCACTAGGGATTAGAACTAAACTTGTATAAGGTTAGTGCGTCTATATATCCATTCTGTTTATTTTATGCGTCACAACATGTTATAATATACGTAATAATAGTTACAATCTTTAAGACATTTTTGATCTGAAACAAATCTTTCTAAAACATAAATTTTGTGTTAAAATTTTATGTACTGTAATCTTTGTAACGAAGGGCTTGTTTTAACTTGCTACGTATATGGGTTTCTTCTCCTTTATACAAAAATGTTTACACTGAAATATAAGATAATGCTAACAAACTATCAGTTAAGTTACATGTAAAATATTTATTTTGCTTCTTAAACGTAATGCCTTGCTATTACTTTTTTGACATTCTTTTTTATAGAACAAAAGGCAAGCAGGATGAGCTTGATGGTAAATAATATGCCCATATAAACTGTAGTTTAAAACGATTCAAGTCAACTTGCCGCCTTAAAGAATTGGATAGTATGTCATGAACCATAGTAATTGCTAGTGATTTTGCTCTTTATACTTAAGCACAGTAGATTATGCAACAATTAGAGCGGAAATTTAAATTTAATTATTAGAAAGTTTTCATGGCAAACCTTACCTTCTGCTACTGTATAGGTGCATTTTTTTTTGAAATTAATTAAGTGCAGCTGCTATCCTTGCTAGACACAGGTTTTTATTCTTTGTAATTTTAGAGAACTTCTGTGCATTATACACTGTAATTTTGGTTCATTATTTTTGAAATCACCGGAACCTTTGTAATGATGTAAAACATACATTTTGAGGTAATATGGTAGCAGTGCTCGATTACATACATATATATCCCAACCATCACTATAGATTTAATTTTGATTGTTATCACAGTAAAAGTATAAAGAACCCCGATTTCTGTCAAGCTATATTCGTGACGCGATTGATTTTAAAAACTATGGTTGTGCAAATAAATCAAACTTACGAATTATGTGGTCCGAATCAAAAGTTAAAATTTGATTGAAAACTCAAATTGCATCATCGAAACTAAATTATTACTGGTTAAAATCAGATTCTATCGTCATAAATAATAAATACTGTTATAGTGTAATTTAAAATCATATTACAATAGGTTAAGTGCGCAGCTTTGGGATTCAATATTTGAATGTTATTAGCAAAAGATATAACAAAAAACACGTACCATATGACAAATGAGTTCGACTAGTGAAATTTTAACAACAAAATATGACCGGCTTCGACTTCCAGCAGCGTATAACTAGTTTACGCAATATAAGCAGGTAACAACGTGCTCTCCGTACGAAATTGCATCGCGTTTTCTGCCACCGCATTTTAAATCTCTAATAACTTTTAATGTTTTCATTGCATCAAAATCTCGTCTATAACACGTTTTATGTGCAAATAATGATTTTTTTATTGCAATAACTTTTATGTGAACCTAAACTGTATTATCTTAAAAAGCTTTGAATATGCCCGATTTTACTTTTTATAAATGTTTACATTAAATCTTTATTGTGCATTATTCTTAAAACATAGATGTATGCTCTTGCGGATTTTGTTGTAGACCAATTTAAGTAGTCCAATTATGTAAAACATACTTTATGTTTATACTTTACGGTTTTGGCAGCGTTTGTAATTTCATCGCACGAGGTTGTGATTTTTGGTGCCGTAATTTTATTTATTTCTTAAATACTTACTAAACGACTAATTACAAAGTAATTTAAAAAATTAGAGCAATGGGAAGCTAATATCCATCATTAAAAAAATTAACAAAATCAGACTAATAAGAGCGAAGCAACGAGGTAACATACATAAAATCTTTTGGAAAATCGGCCAAAAAATACCGGTGTATAAGTAATTACATAAACCTTTGCAAAATCGAAACAATATTTTTACTTTGAATACCTTTAGGTTTTTTTTATTTATAAATTATATTATATTACACGGAATAATTTAAAGAACAAGTGTTACCAGCACTATCAAGCTGTACAAAGTCATTTTATACGCACAGTGCTTGTGTTTTTGTACTCGCTGATTATCTCAAATTACAGAGTGTAGCAGAAACGGTATAATTTTATTTCCCTTATTTATCTCAATTAGCTTTGAGAGAAAATGTACACGTACACGCAAATATACAATTACAAGATCGTAATGAAATCTGTTTTTCATTGTAACAAAGTTCGTTTTCAAATAAGCAGGGAACGATTGATAACATAAAGAGTATATCAAATTAAGTCAATTAAGTCTCTATCTATACTACCATTTTAATACAATTTGAACAAGTTTTAGGAACAGCAGGAGTAACAAAACTTAAATGAATCGTGGTTTGAATTTATAAATATAAAACAATACAAATCAGTATATTTTTTAATTTATCGATTTTATTTTTGCAAATACCATGAGCTCGCTTTAAGTATAGTCTCGAACCTGAGAAGAACCGACGTAAACGTTGCGTCAGTTGTCTAATTTTTTCGACTGCATAAGTCACTGAGGTAATCTTAATTTTCAGCCTTTAACTATGGGGCCCCATTTCAGTTTATAATCTACTGTGACGACAAAAACAGTCGAATCTATGTTACCAAAGCCTTTCCATCTACAACCATATCACACCAAGCCTGACAAACATGAGGAGTTATACATTTATAACATACACATATATTTGGGCTAAACCAGTATTCTAGCGGATAAAATTTACATCGCTATTATGCAAATTTAGTTTTATTTTAAATATTAAAGAAGTGTCATCAGCATATAATACCATCTTGTTATTATTCTCAATCTGGTGTTTTAGGTCATTAATGTAGATCAGAAACAGGAAAGGCCCCTGAATAGACCCCTGTGGGGCCCCCATATCCACCGGAGCTCCGGAAGATCTCCTGCCGTGACGTTACCTCTCTGAGTTCGATGGCTTAATTACGAAGTGTCAAGGTCAAGTGCGGCATTCCTGATGCCGTAGTGGTTTAATATCCTGACCAAAGTATCATGCCATCATAAGCATCGTGTGACCCTCCCATACTTCAAATAAAGTTCTAACAAGCTGGGTACCTGCATCGGTTATAGAACAATTCCCTGTAAAACCGTATTGCTTGTAAAATATGTAATTAATTAGTTTTGAATTATTTTCTCAAAAATGTAAGTGCGGGCATTATAGAGACCGTTCTAAAGTTATCGGGGTCCATAATACTGCCTGATTTATGTGGACGGCTAGAATAGCAAACTTACTGTTATTCGTAATGTCCTCGTTATTAATTATTCTGATTTTCCTTTAATCAGTTTTAATTATAAAACTAAGTAATACAAAAAACTAAGTAAAAGTGAAAATAATAAAAAATAGATTCAGAAGAAAAATATTTTACTAATTTACACTATTAAATAAAATTACTTTACGGATTTAATCGTGTTTATTTTACATTTAAATTCCGACGTTTCGAAAAATTACCAGCGCCGTGGTCACAGGGTAGACTGAAACGTAAAGTAATTTGATTTAATAATGATAATATTCGAGCAAGCAATAGAAATAATTATAATTTACACTATTTATAGGCTAAATAAAGTTGTTGTACACAATAAACTAATATCTAAGCACAAAAACGTTGTTTAAATACAGGAATATCAATTATTTTAATAACTTTTTAGTAGCATAAATTATATTGCCGATCCGTATGAAATATGTGTTGCTGATACAAGATATTATTAAGAACAAACACGAAACACTTTTAAGTGCGAGAAAGTAAAAAGTCAATAGTTTTCCAACTTCTCGACGTATTGCAAGAGGTCTTTAAACTTTAGATCAACCTCAAGCTATACACATTTTTTGCGAATACATGTCATAATATAACGTTATTTTTTTATTAACTTCATTGTCTTCACACCTGCAATGAGTATTTTTAAGACTTTAAAATTATTTACAAAACAATTTAGTAGCATACAGCGACATGAGAAAGGAGCAACCGTTGGTTTTTTAGTGGGTATCCCGGCCGCTGCATCTTGGTCCGGGGAGCCCCACATCCCTCTCTCTGGCAGTGGGGAATCCGTAAGCTGGATTTTTCCAACGGCAAAGAAAAAAAGCTAAACGTACTCCGAAACCACTTCGAGGTGCCATCGATTGTGATCGGTACCGGATCAACGCTCATTTAACTTCACCTTGGTTTTATCCTAGTTCACACGGAGACCAATGCGTGCAGAAGACTCAGCCAGATTTTGAACAATTTTATTCAGGTCCTTTGTCTTGGTCTCAGCCATGATGACGATAAGGTCCCAAAATCGCAAATGTGTCATGTATCGCCGCACGAAATCCGGCTTGTTCTCGAGGCTGAGCTTCGTCGAGTTTTCGTGCAAGACAATTCGATTTGATTCGATTAGAGATGACTCTCAAAAATAGTTTATATATATGACTCAGGAGTGAAATTGTTCTACAGTTATTCAATAAGGTTTTATCACCTTTTTCAAAAACCCCTGTGCCACGCCTAATCTAAAATCCTATGGTCATGTTTAGTTCAAATATCAAGTAACAAAAATAACTAGGAGAAAGAAGATACAAAAAATAACTAACTTCTTTCGATTTAGTGTCGCCTATTCTGTAGTCAAACTTAAGATGAATCTAGTTTTTTCTAATAAATTTTTTCCACTACTTCTACCCTTAGTGGCAGCGTGTAAACGGTTTATACTAGTCAATATCTAATTAATATGCGGTGCAGCCACCTCTCATATATCGCACAGCGCAGTGTTAAGTATTCATAACTCTGCTTATACTTGCCTAACAAGGTCATTTCGTAGAAGCGTTCGTAGAAGAGTATGTGTATAAAAAAACTTGTTATCTACTTTAGGTTTTCAACGGATTTTTCATATAATAATATACATAGACATATATATAAATATTTTTTTGTTTTTTATAGACTAATTATCTAGTCCCAAACTAACCTAAAGCTTGTACTATGGAAAGTAGATAACTGATGATAGACTTATTTCTCTTTTGTAAATAAAGACATAGTATAGATACAAACAACCAGACACAAAAACACACTGTTTTTCCCGAGATTGGAATCGAACCCACACCCTATGGCGTATCAGTAAGAGTCGCTAACCACAACGAAAAGTCAATTATGAAATATTTCTTTAAAGTTCTAGTAGTAATTGACGGTACTCAAGTGATCGGACAACTCGAACGAATTTCATGTTGTACATTGGTTCTATTTAAATTGGATATGTGTTAAAAATATTATAAACATTGTTCTGTACGTTTACAAATGAGATGTTTGAGAAATATTTGCCGAGTTATAAATAAAATGATCTGTATGCGTCAGAAAATTTGAGGGAAAAGATAATTTTTAGCGCCCGCTTTCAAATTTTACTGACTCAGTCTTGTTAACCCATTTAAAACATTTAACTTTATTTTCACATATTAGCTTACCGTTTTTACTATATAATATGAACTACATTAAATAAGACACGTGAAATTTTAGCAAAAAATTAAATGACCGACTTCTAACATCGTATAACTATTAAACGCAGTTTAAACAGGTAACAAGGTGCTCTCCGTACGAAATTGCGTCGCGTTTTCTGCCACCGCATTTTAAAAATCTGACTATTTTTAAGATATTTATTTCATGAAAATGTCTTCTACCACAGGTTTTAAGTACACAGAATGAAGAATTTTTTTAATGCAATAACTTCTATGTGAACTTAAACTCTATTATCTTATCTATCTATATCTTATAATAGATTTTTCGCGTTACTTAAATATATTTATTCCCAACATTTCGATTCTTTCAGCATCCATGATCACGGGCAGACTAAGTCTTTCCGTGATCATGGATGCAATAATCGCGTAAATAAAAAAAATAATTCTAATATCTTAAATAAACTATGAATGTGCCTAATTGCAATTTTTAAATATTTACATTGCCTGCTCTGCCTCCGTAGCCTAGTGGCAAGGGCGTGTGCTTTAGAAACCGGAGGTGGTTCGAACCGGAGTTCGAATCCTGCGGGGACTCAACTAATTTTCATTGTTGTTTCCTAGTTTGTTAGGGCAATTTGGGCCGATCACCTAACTGTCTGAAAAGTAAGATGATCTATGCGTCGGATGGGCATGTAGAAAGTCGGTCCACCCACCAACCCGCATTAGACCAGCGTGGTGGGATACAGTCCAAAACCCCCTAATGGATAGGGGTGTCTTAGGGAGGCCAATGTCCAGCAGTGGACTATTACAGGCTGATGATGTGTATGTGTGATGTGTGTATTTACATTGAAATGTCTATGGTTCATTATTCTTATAACATAGATATATACTATTGCGAACTTTATTGTAGAACAATTTACGTACAATTATGTAAAACATATTTCATGTCTATCTTTTACGGTTTTGGCAACGTTTGCAACGTTTGAAACTACTTATCTCAAAATTATAAAAAAAACATGAGTCAAATGGGAAGCTAATATCTATCATTTTAAAAAAAGAATGATGGAAATTGGAACGGTATTAGCGGAGCAACGAGGTAACATTTATATTAAAAAAAACATACGCTCCGAATTCAATACCTCCCTCTATTGGAAAGACAGGCAATAAATTTGATTTGATTTATGAGTGAAGTATTTTTAAATAAGACAGAAAAAATAGTTTTGTGAACGTGTAAATTTTTTATTTAACCCAAATTCGTATTGACACTTACAAATTTTCATGTTTATGAATAAAATTTATTAATCTCGATTGTTGTAATGCGTGTTTTCAAATACAAAATGAAAGATAAGATATTATAACGTTTAATTAGGACTTAATAACATTTGATTTTCCAAAGTTTGAGATTTGACATATGGATGTGTTCAATTCTCCTATTAGTCACGCTTCACGGCCTTTTCTATTAGGCTTAGCTTCACATAGGGATTAACTCTAAATTGATTATTGTAAAGCCTAGCTAACAATATTGGCATACATTTTGTTTATTATGATGTACATGTGCATAGATAACACAAAATTTCTGAATGTTTACTGAAACTATTTTGTTTCGACGAGTTCCATGCAAATTAATAATAATACTATATATTCGTTTTAAGTAATTTTGATAAAATACAGAAAATGTTCGATGAAGTTCAAAGTTCAGGCAATTGCCACTTGATTTTTATTTAGTTTATAACAACACTGTACATAAGGTATATTTTTTGGTTTAGCCAGTTCCAACCTTATTTTTTATAGACTACGCAGGCAGACGAGCAGTCGGACCACCTGATGGAAAGTGGTCACCGTCGCCCATGGACATTGGCATTACTAGTAGTACCACCAACGCGATGCCTAACGTGAGACATAGGATGCTAATTCTTGTTTACCCAGTTAATCATTGGCTACGCTGCCCTTCACACCGGAACACAATAGTGTTTTTACACTCCTGCTTTGTGGTATGAAATAGGCACCGCGGCATCGCGGCACCGAAATGGTACCAACCCAGACGGTCCCCTGTAAAAAGGTTCCCTTTTACCACGGCCATACACCACCATTTACCACCAGTAAATAAAAAAACAACCTGGGCTCTTTCTGATCCCTTAAATTTTCTTTCTTAGTGTATAAATTTTGTTTATACTTTATATGCGTATTTTATTTTTCATAAGGGAGTCCCCCTTTCCTTTTTTATGAAAGACAGTAGTAGGATATTATTTAATACTTAAAAATTTTGGTTTTTCACACTAAGGTATTGTCTTTCCTTATTTTATTTGACACTAGTAAACTGAAAAAATCTTATAAAGGTTATGTTTAATCCGTAGAAACACCATAATCATTAATTAAGTTAAACAGTAATAACGTATTACGTATGTACAAGGTTTTTGTCATTTTACTCGTTGATTATCCTATATTATTCTGTACCGACAACAAAGACGGTTCTGTGTCGTTTCATTATCTTGATTACTTATAAAGAAAAAACTACGCAAAAGTTTAATTAAAATGACATTAATGTATGTTTCATTTTCTTAAGCATAGTAACGCCATTATTAAGATTTATTATTCGCGTAAAAGTTAATCAGGAAAAATCTAAAAAATAACATTTTGGATTTTTTTTATTTATTTGTTAAAAAAATAAATACAACTATAACTATTTTTACCAATTTTTAATTAATATAAGGGCCTATTGTTCCTCCTAATAGCTCTATTTTAAGCAAAAAAAATGCGTTTTTTCTTTTTCAAGTTGAGTTATAGAGATATAAATAGATTTTTAATAGCAGACATACCTGCATTTTAACTATCATTGTAATTATTATTTTATTCCGTCGAAATTTGGGCGGCACTCCAGCATTGCCAAGTTGACTTGGTATATGGCGATGCTAAGGTGTTTGTACAGTAATTCTACGATACGTCCGTAAAACTACAGTCCAGTAGTACAAAGTCTATCCACTTGAGAAAGGGTATAGTCAGGTTGAAGTTATGACCCCGAAAGTCTCCACTGCTGCATTGGAAGACGCATTCAAACTTTTGAGTTGAAAAAGACAAAGTATAAACATCAATGGCGAGAGCATCACCCACCTTAGATTTTCCGACGACATATTCATCCTAGCGGAGTCACTGGAGGACCTTTCGCTATGCTCAATGACTTTAAAAGTCTCTCCCAACTCGTATGCCTTAGGATGAACATGGACAAGATAAAAGACATGTCTAATAGTCATGTCATGCCTACGCTGGTAGTTGTTGGGAGCGATGTGCTCGAAGTTGCGCTGCTCAAGTTGTTGACGAATATATTTACCTGGGACCAGTAGTCTCGTTAAGGAAATCCAACTTCGACGCCGACGCTGGACGAATCCAATACAGAAGGGCAGGTATTGGGCAGCTTAGACCTATCGTGATGACCTATGGGCACTGAGGCGCGGTCCTTCACTGCTGGCCGTATGAAGAAGGTTTAAGTCATTAAGCGAGCATTGGAGTGGTCTTTGCGCGGACATGAGCAGCAGACCGTTGGTGACTAACATAGCTCGCAAAGTTAGCAAGCTGATGAGGCTATGGGCCAGCCAATAGGTCATTTGATAACCGATGTGGAAGAAAGGTTCTCGAGTAACAGCCTCGTACTGGCCATCGCAGTGTGGGATATAGCATAATAACATCTATGAAACACTATAGTTATAACCCTAGATAATTTACATTTCCAAGCATCGATCAACATTGGGCAGACATCGGTGCCTTGTGAGAAATAATAACGAAAAAAAAAAAACTTTTCAGGACTTTCACGTCATCTCTATTTACTTTTAATTTTGCCGACACGAAATTCCTCTTGTTGGCAAACTTTTTAATTTAAACAGAGATAATATAAATAATTGTAAAAAGTAAGTACTCCTAAGATTATTACTTTAAAACAAAATTATTACTTTATTCCCAAAAAGATTTGACATCCCATAGATCTTGATACTTGAGAAATATTTTCAGAGAAAAAGAGACGAGACCGAGAGAGAAGACCATATTTTTGTACAGCTAAAGGAAAATAACCAAAAAAGACGACATTTTGATCAGCTCAAACTATATCATCATCATAAACAGCCTTTCACAGTCTACAGCTGGACGTAGGCCTCTAATACACCCCTATCCGTTTAGGGGTTTTCGGACCGTATCTCACCACGCTGGTCCAATTCGGATTGGTGGCAAACTACATAGGTTGAACTAAAGGTAAGATCAGTACTCAGACTGATTGTAGTTGAGAAACTTAAATACTTATTATATTCATCAAAAAAATAATAAGTATTTAGGTTTCTTTGAGCCCCTCTTGAGACTCCGAACCCAAGGAAAGTCCCGTTATCCAAGCTTACACACCACACAAGTAGGGACATTCACACTCACCTGTAGCACGCTTACGAGCACAGCGAAACACACGCATCCGCTACGCTAGATACACCTGCGTTCCGGGGCATTTCTCACCCTCCTTCTACCGATTAACACTTCGCCAGACCGTTGTATCATCCACCATCACCATCCGTATACCGATCCATCCCGGTCCGTATACCGATCGTCGACGATCTTTAGGAGACATAAACATTTGCCTAACTCACGTACCTTGTGTACGTGTGGCCTTCACTTTTAGCAAATAGTGTCGGCCACCTAGTTCGTGGGGACGGGAGCTTCCCGCGAACTCTGTCTTAGATGAAGCTTATCAAAGACAAGAGTCTGGAAGCGTAACATCCATGTTGAAAAAAGAACTTTTTCCGCACTTTATGGGTACAAAACGACTCTTACTTATGTACAAGTTATATTTTGCAATTTCCATAAAACCATCCATAAACCTATTACTATTATGGGAAATAACATCACCGTCTTGTGTTCCCACGTGAATCAAACCTACAATCTCCGCTTTCTAAAG
Source organism: Lamproptera curius (assembly GCA_029286875.1). Classification (NCBI taxonomy): domain Eukaryota; kingdom Metazoa; phylum Arthropoda; class Insecta; order Lepidoptera; family Papilionidae; genus Lamproptera; species Lamproptera curius. The sequence goes on from JAGSMT010000038.1 coordinate 1,673,769, forward strand.
GGCAAGCTCATGCCTAAGCTACAGATAAAAATATTCAATGAAAAACAATTCATTACAACACCATAAAAAGACTCAAAGGTTTGATAATTTTTTAATGAACAATTATCATACTTCACCCATTGCACCAAAAAACGACTTATTTATTTGTTAAATGTCACAAAACATTTCCATGAATATCCCAATATTAGTCGACAAACATGGAGAATGAAAGTGACAAGATGACATTCGCAATTTCAGTATTAAATGTTCCTAGAAATTCTTTTACACACAAAAAATCAGAGTGCTTAATATAAAAATCTAATTTCACTCGCTTTACAAAAATATTTATAATTACTGTAGATAATATTTAATATCATAGTTTAACTTAGACTTGAATTAAGTGTAAACAAAGTAACTAATGGCAATGAAGTAGTTTCGTGCATCTCATCATCATTATCATCATCATTAGCAGCCCTTATCCGTCCAATGCTGGACATAGGCCTTTTCAATGAACCCCAAGACGGCCGATCGCCTGCTACTCGCTGCCAACTTGAACCAGCTACTGCACGGAGATCGGCATCCCGACTGGTCGGCGGTCGACCAACGCTCCGCCTTTCCAAACGCGGCCTACACTCTTGTTATTAAGGTCAATCTTGAACAATTAATACAGACCCCATAAAAACTTGAGTAAATGCTATAGTGGAAAAAGATAAAAGTCATCATACCATTTACCCATTAAATACGGTGCCCTTCTGACCGAAAGGCAATTTTGCCTATATCAGTGTATATAGGAAACGCAACAAAGGCAATATTCGCTGAAAAATTAGACAACGCGGTTGTAGTGATAGTAATGGCGGTCCCTTTTATAAGGGACCGTCTGTTCTCCAGACCTACCATCTTCAAAATCTTTTTTGGATTCTTTTAAAATGTACAAAAACTTAAATAGAATAACGATTAATATTTTGTTCACTGCAAAAATATGTATTAACAATACCTTAAATTGTCGTAAGAAATATTATACATATTGACGTTACTAAATTAGATTTTGTACAACAAAGTGATATTATTTCCCGGAGAAAGATTTGACAAATGAATGCTTTATCCGTTCATATCTCACGCTCCACAACCTTTTCTATTAGGATTATCTTTGCCGGGGAGTGCTTTATAATTGATAATATTAGAGTACAAATTACGAGCAAAATATTTCTACTTACTTATTTAAAAAGATGCTCTTAAGTGTGTGTTAAAAAAATGTATATCGAGTTGATTACAATTACAACGGGCGTATGCTAAGCAAGCGCAAATAATACTTAAAGCATAGATACAAAGTCATAACGTATAAGTCATATATAACATACTAGCTGTTGCATTTACGCGTTACGCAACCGCAATCTCCTTTTATTTTTTTCTTTTAAATATCGTAAAACGCGTAAAATATTCATATCAAATTTCAACCATATTGGCCTTATACCTTCAGAGTGATAAGCATGCTATAAAACGGGATCTCTATTTATATTTCTTTTGTACGTGTGTTGGCAGTGAACTCCTCTAAATGGCTGGACCGATTTGAATTATTTTTAAGTGTGTTTAAGATAATTCGATGATCTTTTAGCTTCACAAATAAGCCCGCCAGACGGTTCCGTAGTCAGTATCCAGGTTATTTATCTACACTGAAAGTAAACTACTGTATCGACACGGGCTTATATTTCTTACTTTGTTTAATATCCTATTCGCTTAGTGAATCATGCAGATTAACGTCTATCAGACCCGCTAGTATTTATTAGATAAATATAAACTTATCAATTTTCTCAGGCCCCTATATAATAACTAGCTTTTGCCCGCGACTTCGTTCGCGTGGACTTCAGGTTCGTCCCGTCTAGTCTAGTAATAAGTAAGAAATACGGTAACTAAGCACTGCAGAGCCCTAATCATAGGTCTATAGGTAGCTACTGCAGTATGCTCCTATAAACTACATTTAACGATCTTTTTCCTTCAGCATAAACATGCAGATTCTTCGCTTTGGAAACACGTGAGCAAGCCACATAGAGCTGACCGTGAGAAAAACATGGCGTGCCCAAATGTAGGCCTGCTACCTTCAAGGTTTGACCCTGCGATTTGTTGATCGTCATTGAAAATGCGACTTTTAATGGGAACTGCAGGCGTTTAAAATTGAATGGCAAGTTGTTGGGTATGATTGGGATGCGCGGTATAAGAACATTGTCTCCCTTGGCTTCTCCAGTTAAAATTGTAGCCTTCACTATATGCCTTCCTAATTCGGTAACTCGCAACCGAGTACCGTTGCATAATCTTGGCGCATCCAGGTTACGCATTAACAAAACGGGTACACCTACCTTTAATTCCAACTTGTGTGATGGCACCCCGGACAACTCTAAAGAGTTTAGGAACTCTACGGGATAACTTGTAGTGTCATCGGATGACATAACTGTGTCAATGGAATTATACACTGATGTTTCGCTGTTTATTTCGGCCAAGATTTTTTTATTTATTTTCGCAACAGTCTCATTTTTTGGTGCCAATATGGTTCTTTCACACAACCAATTTTCGTCAAGAATATTTTGTTGCAGATTCGGAAAAACTTGTTCAATAAGTTCGTTTTTTGTCTCCACGGCATGACAAAATTGCTGTGTGAAAAAAACCATACCTTCTTGGTCGGTGTTTAGGTGGCCTTCGCCAATTTCTAGCAGTTTTTGAGCATATGCTCCTGATTCGACATCGCTGAATAACTGGACTCGCATGTTAGTGGTAAGATAAAGCTTTTCAACTTTAGACCACAGATATGAGGCTTTTAGACATGCGTTAATTTCATCTGCTGCAGTGCCTCTCTCGATAACAGGTAAAGTCTGTCTAAAATCCCCTGCCAATAACACTACCACACCACCCATCAACTTTCGATTGCTGTGAATATTTTGTAGACAGCGATCAAGCGCCTCAATGGCGCGTTTGTGTGACATAGTGCACTCGTCCCACACGATCAGCATACATTGTTGCAAGAGGGCGCCACGGGCACTGCTCTTACTGATGTTGCACGTTGGGGTTTCTTCGCTCGCCAGATTAAGAGGTAATTTAAAAACCGAATGTGCGGTTCGTCCACCGCTCAGCAATGTTGCAGCGATCCCAGAGGAAGCCACCGCTAATGCAACTTTACGGTCCTTACGAATTTTTGCTAGAAGCAAATTAAGCAAAAATGTTTTACCTGTACCGCCCGGGGCGTCAAGAAAGAAAAGGCCGCCTTTGTCAAGCTCAACTCGTTGTAATATTTTGTTATAAATGTTTTTTTGTTCGGGTAGCAGGCGTGGTTCAGTTTCGCTGACCTGAGCGTCTAATAAAGCAATATCGTAGCTTAGCTCTTTGATCAAATCGGTCGACAACTCTCCTCGACGCTCTGGTGTAGGCATACCGAAGTCGGACAATTTCTTACCGGAAATCGTTATTATTTTGTCCTCTATATGTCTCAGTGCTTCATTGAAACTTTTGACTTGATCCATCCTTTCAAATCTATGCAAGATATCCTCCGATAATGCAGATTTATACTTATCCCATAGTTGAAGAGGATTGGATAAACCGCAAGTGCATATCAATATTGCAAATAGTTCTCTTATTTGCGAAGGAGAGCGACACAGCACTGCCTCTTCCATTGTGGCATCCCAGTGGTTGTCATCTTCCAACAACCCCAACTTCTCACACGCTTGTCGAAAAGTTTCAAGTTCTTGGCCGTCAACTGTTTTTAGATCCAAGAAGCTAGTGGGGCCCTGTACTACATTCAGCAGCATTCGCAAACAGTAACATTCGAAGTTACTAACATGCACTGTGTAAATGCGCCCAAGAGCATCTCCTGCCTTCACACCTGGCCAGCCGTCGACAGGTGTACCTTGTAAACGACGTTTCCATTCTTTCGACGACACGTTCCATGTATAGTAGCGGGGTACGTCAACATAAAGTAATGTTTTTGCAAATGCGTCATTTTGGCAAAGCAGGAAAAATGCAGTTAGTGTCGTCTTAGGTGGTGCGGCCATTCTCTCTCTAAAATTGTTTTCAGTGAAGTAAATCCGCTGACCATTAGGCAGATGAACCGCAAGGTGAGTGACTGTTGGGTGTCTTTCATGCAGAGGCAGACCCAAGATCCGCCACGCTGCTTCGTTACTACTAACATATTTACCGGCTCGATACCTTTTCACCTCATCTCTCGGGTCAATATTAACATTCCCTTGCTGTCGAATGTTAAAAATAGCATGGTCGCTGCCTTTGTTTATATATTTACAAATATATTTTATCGCCTGTACCGTATTGCAGAACTCTACATTTATGTGACAGTTATAAATTTTAGACAGAAGAGGAGAATATGGGACAATCCAGCTATTGTCAACCAATACTTCCTGTGTTCCACCTCGGGTTTTTAGAGTTATCGTACGGCCGCCATCTCCTGGTGCTCTACGCCTGTACAAAGGATAGCCTTTGTCGTTAGTTTGAGTATCTTTTAAAAGCGCCCTTGGATACTTTTTGGTGCATTTTCCTTCTTTCATGCATGGTGATGACGGATTTAGTGCACCACAGGGACCGTGAGTCATATTTTTGGTTACAGTATCGTAGAGTTTTCGATCACTTTCTGGATTTGGTATCTCCGCACTTATGACTTCATCAATTTGGTTGGGGCGTAATTTTTCCGTCAACCACAGCAGCAAGTGCACGTGAGGCAGACCTCTTTTTTGCCACTCGATCGAGTACATGAAACACTTCATATCTCCAAATATTTTACCTTTTGTAAGTAGAGCAACCAATTTTTGTACTTTTATTTTAAATAACCTGGCTGTTAAGTCATGTCTGTCTGTTGCATTTTGACCTGGAATGAGCTCTTTAGTAATTTCTGGCCAAGCGGGATTACATGTCATTGTAATAAACAGATCAGGCCTCCCGTAGTTACGCACGTATGTGAACGCATCCTGCGTGTACTCATGAAGATATCTCGGGCTATTTACAAATGACGATGGGAGTATTACCAATTGACCCAAATTGTTTGGATCTAAATCCGCATCATTCCTGACCGCGTCTTGTAAATGTATATAGTTTTCTGCTCGCAGTTTTATTTGGTTTAAAGCAATAAACCTTAAGCGCTCACTCTCCACTTTGACATACATGTCCACCAAAAACTGAAGAAAGAGAAGCCTACATCGAAGCAATAAATTAAAATTGTTGCGACGTACCATCATATGATATGCATAAAAGTCTTTGCACGACACTTTTTTGTTCGGTATAGGCTGTTTTGTAACTGGGTTTGTCTGAGGAATATCAAAACTGTACCCCTCTTGTCCTTTCCAAAAAATTATCGGGTACTCGAGAGCATCATAAAATCTATGAGTGTCCGGAACTCTAGTAAGCCGGCCATCGTGCGCCTGAATAACAATGTCCCGAGACGCAGTTTGTTCAGTACTAACTACTACGGCAGCTATTTCGTTTGTGGTCGGGGCATTGAATCGTCTTTCGTGTTCACCACGTGGTACACGATCTGGGTGTATCACGACCTTGTAATTATCGCTAGTCACTCTATCTTTAGCCATTTTAAATTCATGCACTAAAACGTTGTGATCATGTAGAACTTTTTGTATTTTTTAACTGTGTTTTTTTCCACACCTGGTACGTACTCAGAACGCCTATCAACTTGTGCTTCCTCGTCACCCATGAAATAAACTTGCAAAAATTTTGGTTGCGTATTAGTAGCAGAAAGCAAAGAGCCAATTGTGTGGTATATTTGCCCTTGGATTGTAAAAGTCGGGCAAAATCCTGGCATCGACACAATGTTATCAGCTCCAAAAGATGTCATATGGAAGCATGTATTGTATTTTCTTATGTTTTTTAAAAAACGGCGAGACTCATCTGTTTCATTTGAAAAAAGTTCTTTAAGAGGTTCAACAGGCTCGTCTATTGAAGGAAGAACTACTTTTCCTCCCGAACAGCACATGCCTGCAGCTTCCTCTTTCCATTTAAGAGCACCGCAAAATCTGCATTCTTTATTCATCGCTTCTATTTTTATAAGCTTGTGGCTTTCGTAATCAAGAGTTTCATCGTACTCAAATGCAGCTTTATCGAATACTCCCCACGCGTTTCTTGTAAATATTAATCGTCGCTGTTGTACCCTTTCAGCAACAGCGCGTCTGCGAGCTTCAGCAGCTTCAACAGTTTCAGTAGCTCTTTGGGACCCTATGTAAGTCGCTTGCTGAAGACGCCGAGCTTGAGACTGTTCGGGTGTCTCAGAAGCCCGTTGAGATGCCAGATATTCAGCGTTCTGTTGACGTCGAGCTTGAGACTGTTCGGGTCTCCGCAGCCCGTTGAGATGCTAGATACTCAGCATGCTGTCGACGTCGATCCTGGGACTGTTCGGGTGTCTCAGAAGCCCGTTGAGATGCCAGATATTCAGCGTTCTGTTGACGTCGAGCTTGAGACTGTTCAGTGTCTCAGAGCCCGTTGAGATGCCAGATATTCAGCGTTCTGTTGACGTCGAGCTTGAGACTGTTCGGTGTCTCCGCAGCCCGTTGAGATGCTAGATACTCAGCATGCTGTCGACGTCGATCCTGGGACTGTTCGGGTGTCTCAGAAGCCCGTTGAGATGCCAGATATTCAGCGTTCTGTTGACGTCGAGCTTGAGACTGTTCGGGTGTCTCTGCAGCCCGTTGAGATGCTAGATACTCAGCATGCTGTCGACGTCTATCTTGGGACTGCTCTGGTGTCTCAGCAGCTCTTTGAGCTGCCTCACGCTCTGCTTGTTTAAGCCTTCGCAGTTCGGCTTGTGGAAACGTCTCGTTAAGTCTAGCTACTTTCATAGTTCGAGCTTTATTAGAGCTTTGGGAAAGATTAGACTTACGCTTTCGCGGCATAATTCTTAAGTACGTGTTGTTTCTATACTTCCAAAAAATACAGTACGGTAGTTATTGTTATGATTGTACTTTAATGCAATCCTTGCCTATTTAATTAACCTATCTATATAGTAATTCAATTATCGATGAAGTAATTCGTTATAATTAACCTATTTATATAATTTGTTATAATTAACGGTAAGTAACCTATCTATATAGTAATTGAATTATCAATGAAGTAATTCGTTATAATTAACCTATTTATATAATTTGTTATAATTAACTGTAAGTAACCTATCTATATAGTAATTGAATTATCAATGAAGTAATTCGTAAAAATGAAGTATCTTTTTGTATGTGTAACTCCTAACCAAAAAGAAACCTGGCAATAACTAACCTTAGGCCTATATTACTTAAAGTAGGCGACCATACGTTTTTATCAAATCGCTAGTGCCTTGAAAATTCGCAAAACGGACACAACCGTCAACGACGTCTGCCCTCTCGGGTCGCACTCAGCGATGAGCCACTTCTTCCCCACCGCACCTACCCCGCTCCCCCCATGCCCCGTTCGCCTGGCACCGCTGCCGGTATTTATCGCCGAAATTGCTATGACTCTGCATTTTAAATCTGTGATATCTTCGAAAATATTTATTTAATTTACATGCTGTAAATAGCCATATTGATCTTTATTAAATGCACAATGTATTTAAGATACCCAATTGGATAAGGATTAATACTGTATTGTTTAAAATCGCTTTGTAAATAAGCCATTATTTCTCGTACAAAGTAAAGGATAAAAAATGGTTATTGTGGGTTATTCCTAAGAGATAAACATATACCATCACAGACTCTTTTGTAGACCTTTTTAAGTTGTACAATACTATAGTACATTGTTTTGATCTATCTTGTAGGATTCAGTCAGCGTTTGCAATGTAAGCGCAAAAAATGTATTTTTTTTACGACCTCACATTAGAAACCTCAAAAATTGTAGCCCATGTGTTATTCTGATGTATAAGCTATATTGTGGTAAAGTTTCATTCAAATCCATTCAGTACTTTTTACGTGAAAGAATAACAAACATCCATACATCCATACATACAAACTTTCGCCTTTATAATAGTAGTAGAGGATTGTACTGAGTTAATACGCACTAGAAGAGGTCTTGACATTTGAATCCCAAATAAGAATTATGGGATTAGTCCGACACCGTGGCAGCAAACCGGATACGAATTCAGATATAAAATGCGAATTCAGTGTCATCTGAATTTCATGACTGCCGCAGTATAAGTAAACGTTAAACTTGATTTTGTTTTAGCTTTGAAACATTTTTAAGCTCCTTGGAATAAAACTGGACAAAAACACTATTTATTATAGTTTTTAGCGAGTAGAAGAAACGAAACAATAAAAGATAACGATCTATGTATAGATATGTAAAATAAATATAAAGACAACAATAAATATAAGGTTATACAGATTTACGATAAAACGTAGCCGCAGAGCTTGACAGGATGGAGTAACGACAGTCGATGAGCTAGACGAGAATAGCCGAAAATCGGAAGCGGTGGCGTGCATAAGGGGAGGCTTATGTTCAGCAGTGCACTGACATGGGTTGATGATGATGAACACAGATTTCATTATAAGCACAAAGAGACCACTGTAATTCAATTCAGTTGTTTACAGTTTTATTTATATATTATCTCCGTTGCCCTTTGCTTTCTAAACCGCTGGTCGTGTTTTTATACTGTGAGAAAACTAATTTTTGAGCCGTAATTGTTTCCAGGTTACTTACATACTAAGCGCAGATCATCCAATTTCTTAAAGTAAGAATTGGTTCTGGATGTCAAGGCTGTGTTATACTACAATGTTGTATTGTGAAATAAAGTAACAGATAAAGAATAAAATCATACTTCTTTTGGCAAAAAGGTCGATCGACTTCGAAAATACTGTTTGGTTATATTTCTTGAGCCGTATTATATTTTTTATTAAAAAATTGTTATGACTTGAGAATAACAAAAACTTGTATTTTCTTTCATATAAAGTTAACTTTAGAACGTTGAAACTTTGTATGCGGTGAAGCGACACATGCTTGGGTTTTATGTAAATTGATACAATTTCAAGTGCAAAGAGAAAGCCGCTCAAGCATAAAGATGTAATAAACATATTGCGCGCTGAAAATATTTTCACTAAAATAAAATTTAAAGATTCTGCTGTAAACTTCAAATATCTATTGTTATAGTGACCGTGCTCAAGGAACTTAGCTAGGAGAAAGGAGTTGTGGTCTAAATATAATAAGCTCGGCGCATACGAAGTGTTTTATGAAGTTTTCTATTCACCCTCGTTAAGATTTATGCGGCTTTGCCCATTAAAAGGCCTCAATGTGTATATTTAACTTGTAAAATGACTCCATGACGCCATGCTCGACTGACACCACGCTTGACTGTGTATTCTGTAATATTGTCTATGAACGGCAACGGCTTTGCATTTTATTAAGATATTAGGGGCAAGGTGTATCAGTTTGTTCACTGTGCCTTGAGGAATATTTTACCTAGTAACAAATTTTAACATTTTCATAATTTTAAGAGAACAAGATTAACAGAAGCATTATAAATGTAATTAGGCGTACATAGTAGAATATAGAGTAAAAGTTTGTAATGAGAAAGGTAAAGCGTTTACGTATACTTATACTAACCTTACAGTTAACCTCGTTTACTCATTACGATTGTTTAATCTGCTTTTAGCGGAAAATAATGCATTTTGAACATGTAAGTTCCTTTTTACGGGGAACCATCAGGGAAAGTATTACCACGGTGTGTATTTCTGCCGCAAAGCAATAGTGAATAAACACTGTTGTCTTCCGGCTTACAGGGCTCTGTCGCAGTAGTTTGTGGATAAATGTGCCAGTGCGGTTCACGGATTGGTGGCATCTTATGCTCACATACTAATGGGAAGGGTAACTTCCTATCAGGACAATTTCTTGCTCATCTTGGTTTTTGAATAAAAAATATTTTCTTGTAGTAGGTATTTATTTTTTGTTTGTACGATCGTAACATTTCTAGTGTTTCCCATATAATGCTACTTCTTGTCACGACAATGTATTGGTAAGTCTTTTATCATCATACAACAAATGGCGAGATGTTGATATTAAATAAGGTATTTCTTGGAAAAGGTTTCGTTCAAAAAAATGTTATTACTCAATCGGTAGCTTATTTCACGTTTCCACGAATGCGTTATGTCAAGTTAATGTTTTTTTTTTTAAATATGTATTAAAACGAATTTATTACATCAGTCATTAACGTAGTATAAGAATGATTTCGTTACGAAATTTGTATTCGTGTACATATGTGTAAAAATAAGGTAGTATTTCTTTAATATTTAACATTGTTCATTTTGATTTTACTTATACATGTAGAGTAAGTAAAGCAAACCTTTTTTTGGTTAACATATATCTTATACAAATTTACAGTTTTAATAATAATTTATTTTTATATAAAATTAATTTTACTAAGATTTTCTAGACACAGTCCGAAATTATAATTATAATCATCATCATTATCAGCCTGTGTTAGTTTACAGGTGGACATAGACCTCCGCTTCTGATGCTTAATATTCTAATCCATCCCACACCGGTCACTATGCAAATGTCGTCTATCCATCTTGCCTATGGATCATCTCCATTCAATTGCAAACCAAAGTGAGATTATTATATACTAGTTGCTTTATCCTAAATCTTCTATCATCATAAAAAGATATATATAACAATAAAAACAATCTCTCGGTCTCAAAATACAAAGTGATTTAAAACGGAGCATAATTTTAGTAACTGGCTCCGTGGCCTGAGTGAGTAGGGCGTGTGCTTTAGAAACCAGAGGTCGTGGAGTTATAATCCTGCAGAGACTCAGCAAATTTTCATTGTTGTTTCCTAGTTGGTTAGGGCAATTTGGGCCGTTCCAATTGTCTGAAAAGTAAAATGATCCATGCGTCGGATGGCCATGTAAAAGTTGGTCCACCTACCAAGGCCCCAGAAGGGAGCCTAGGCTTGGCCGTCACTTTTCTGTACCGTTAGCATGCTGAATCGAGGCTGCCCAGGTGGGCCGACTCTTGGCTCGATTCAGACGCTTTGCAATGATCATTTAATAGCTAGAAGAGCTCTATCGCAAGAAACTCCAGCAACGCTCCTATCTAATATGGTGTTAAGCTACAATGTCATATAGCAAAGGTGTGTAAGTTCGACCTCACCGGTGGGGCCGATGTCATGAGGTGTGTGTTTGTCCTACACTCTTAAGTGTAGGGTGTGTCTAGCTACTGCTAGGGTGTAGCTACCTAAGCCTTAAGGGCAGTAATTAAATTCTTGTATTTCACAAGAAGGAAAACCTAGCCATTGCGTCGCCGGCGGCGCGGCGAAATCATCTGCTGCCTGGTTGCACTCATCTCGATTAAACATATCTAGAGATTTTAAAACTGACGCGGCGTTATTGCCAGTGCTGCCTGTCTAAGTACGCGCTCATCCGGGAGCGCGAATGTGTGATACTGGTGTTCCTTTTCCCGGAGGAATAAGGTCACCTTCCTAAAATCGTCGGAACTTTCAACTGTAACGATCCCTGATTGCTATCAGAGGCCTCAAATTTGAATCTATTTGACAGGGCCGAGCGAATCTCGACCCATTTCTCCTTCTCGCGGAGATAGATGGGCGGTGGGCGTTTCCCTACGGGTAGCCGTGCCTAGGAAGGCTGGGACGGCTGGGCGGGGCGAGGGGACGGGGGGCGCCTAGGATAGGCGGGATGGATTTTAGGAACCTGCTGGGGGCAGGTGGTGGGGATGTCAGGCTTTGCAGCCTTGACGGGTAGGACGGGTACGGGTGAAGAGGTGCGGACCTTGCGCTTCCTCTTGGATTTGACGGTTTTGAAGCCGTCGTCGGGTTTGGGGTTTTGGATAGCCTCGACCTCCATGTCCGATTCCGTGCGGATGCTAACGTCGACATAATTGTCGTCGCTATCATCCTCAGGGAATGGTCTGGACGGTCCGGGCGTTGAGGTAGGACTCGGGTGATCGGGAGCGTGCTCGGATATGAGCTGATGTACGGCGTCGGTCAATCGTATGTACAATTTTCGACCGATCTTCTCACTAATCGCTATGGTATCGATACCAAGCTCTCGGTCGACCATTGTGAGCGATTTCTGTCTAGTTGAGGCGAGACATTGGTTGCGTCATCCAACGCATGCGGTGAGTCCCGGCGGTTGCCGGGCGTAGAGTCCTTACCGTCCTGCCGATACGGCAGGGAGGTGTGTCTGGCTTGTTCTGAAACTAGAAACAGAATATTAAAACGTTCGGTGGCCTAGAAAAGTTTTAAAAACAACTTGTTCGGCCAAGAAACAAGATTAATTAACCCTAAGAAACAAGATTTGCGCTTTGCTACAAGCGGTTAGCAACCAGTGTGTTAGGCAAATGGTTGCAAAACACAGCGTGCACAGCCGACCGCTGAGGTAGCGAGTAAATTCCAACCGCGATGACGTCAGCGGTGCGACAAAGAGCTGTTATGAGCGCAGGTGCACCATAAACGACAGATGGCGCAGCGTGACGATTCACGGCGCGGACGATGAGTACTGCGTGGCGAGCTTGAGACTGCGCGAACACGTGCGGTCGGACCGCTGCTGAGGGCGCTCTGTGCAGCTGGATCATCCTAAGTCTATTATCAGCCATTTCATTGAAGAGCCAGTGCATAAGATAAAAATAAGTAGTAAAGTACCTTTATAAAATATCAATCATGAATAATATAAAACATCCAAAGTAGAATGATACTTATAAATAAACACCTTCTATGAGAAAATATGCGAAACACTCTACTGGGTAAACTAGATGTAATATCCTGTCACGGTAGGCCGCGCGTTGGTGATACCCCTGGTATTGCTGATGTCAATGGGCGTTGGTGACCACTTTCCGTCAAGTGCCCCAACTGCGCGTCTGCCTTAGCTTCTAGTTTCAGAAGCAAGAGTATATACTGCTAGCCCACTGAGGCGCTTTATGTTGTATCAAGATATTTAGTAATCAGTCTAAAACTCACGATACAAAAGAAAACAACGAAAACATACCCGTTTCAAAACAAAAATATTGAACTTTTTTTTAGTGAAGAAGGCAAACGATGAGCTGGCTCACACGATGTTAAGCGATTACCGACACCCATGGCCATTCGCGCCACCAGAGAAGCAGCAAATATCTTGCCGACCTTTTAGGAAGGAGTAGAGTCTTTTTTCGAAGGTCATATCGATCCGGAAATACCGCAGGTGACAAGTCGTTCCAAAGCGCACACCTACGGGCAGAAAGTGGCGCTTAAAACGCGAGATGGTGGATCTATGCACTAAACTATTGAACAAGTATTAGTCTAAAGGAACCCTTCTTTTTAGAATTTTCAGTGTGGTCGGTTTTACGACTAGACCAGGTAGTTTTTTGTAAAATTCTACATACCTAAAAGAGTAACTGTTGTGAAAAAGATGAAAAACTAATTTCCAACGTCTCTTATTTCTACTTAAATTTCTTTTAAAAAAGAATTATTTCGAGTACTACTTTTGTCAAATATACTGAGAATATACTTTAAAAGATGCTGAAAGAAACAATGTGACAAGGTAAAGAAACGTTATTTAGCAAATTCTCCTATTGTTTCGCTGTACTGCACCTTAGCGAGATAGAATCTTTAATGAATACCTTACCGAGATATTAATTAATATTTGTTTTTAAACTAAGCCCGTACATTTTCAAAGTCCAATTATGGAGTACCGGGATGATAAAAAAAGTAATTTTCAATATGAAATAGAACTTCTAGATTCAATATGAAATATAAATTTAGGTGTACTATGAAGGCAATTATGGTGGCGCGAGAATAAAATTTGAAAATATCTTATTTTTATGGATTGAATAAATGAATTATTATTATTATTGAAATACCTATGCCCTCATTTTAATGTAATATATATATATATATCTAATGGAGTATATAATATAATCGAACAGTCATTATTTTTTGTATGGTAAACATAGACTTAAATCTAAATTGTATTAAACAATAACCTGAACTAACACCGTTCCTTCGTTTTGGCACTTTGAAAAAGAATCAAATTCCATTAAAATAGCGTAGTAGTGACGTTGCCGGTAATTCGGAAAATCAAAACATGCAGTGCAAAAACGCTTTTTTTTTCTTTCCTTGTATGAATTTGTTTATCCTTTGAATGAAATACAAATTCAGGCGTACGAGTCTGAATGACGAAAGACAGCATTTGTTTACTTTAAAGTTCCTCGTATCGCGCATTTGCTTACTGAAGTCTGCTTCTTTACTTTAGGCATGTTTGTAGTTTATTTTTATTTTAAAAGAATTTGAGTATAAAACAATATTCCTATGCACGCGGATTTTTTTATACATAGATTGATTAAAGAGGATGGTTTATATGTATAAGAAATTATTAAATAAAATGACTTTACGGATTTTATCGCGTTTATTTTACATTTTTAAAATTACCGACGTTTCGAACACTTTCCAGCGGCCGTGGTCACAGGGTAGACTGAGATGTCATGCGTCTTGTTGCCAGTGCTGAAGCGGGGTTTCCAGATCTTAATTTTAATTGATTATTTTTAGTCTGTACTCCGACCTATGCAAAATGAACTGGTTTCATATTTACAGCCAGCAGTGGTATTATGCTTGGGTTTAAATTTTAATCTATTAATTATGGGGTCCCAAGCAGGTGGTAGAACCCAACCATCTCCTCTATTGAAATTTGGATGTTTTCCAATCTCAATAGCCTCACGGATCATCCTTGGTAGGAATCGGTGTTCTATAGCGAGGATTTGTGGTCGATCAAATCTGATGTCATGGTTTGGGTGATTTAAAGTATGGTCACACACTGCCGACTTGTTGGGTCTTCTATGTTTAATGTCAGTTATATGTTCCACCACGCCGGTTCTTATTGCTTGCTTTGTCTGTCCAATATAAGAGAGGCTGCATTCACAGTCTAACTTTTACACTCCTGGTTCTTGTGGAGGAATATTGCACTTGACAGGTGGTAAGAATTCTTCTTCAGCGGCTTGAAATAAGTTATGATTGAAGCCTTCCTCAAAATGTAGCCAATCTTGACAGTTATGCCTCTCACAAGAGGTAGAACAGCAGGTACTCGCTCCACTGTGGCTGCCTTCACTCGGTCACTGTGACGCTGCCGTGGCGCAGCAAGCTTGTTGTCTCGCAGTACTTGCTTAACATGGTGGACTATCAAAGGCTCAGGCGCCAGGTGTTCAGCATCACAGATCCCTCGTGCTCTCTGAAACAAAGATTTGCCCACGGTAGCTAACTGGGAAGGATGGTGGTGTGAATTACCGTCTAAATATTTATTTGTATGGGTTGGTTTCCTATACACAGTATGGCACAAGGTGTTATCAGGATTTCGAATAATTAAAACATCAAGAAAAGCTAAAGAATTATTATTTTCTAACTCCATAGTAAACTGTATTTTTGAATTAATGGAGTTAAGGTGGTTTAAAAATGCATTTATTCTATCATATGGTAAGATGGTAAATGTATCATCTACATAGCGCTTTTATAAGCGCTCTCTGATCTTGGATGATTGGGAGCAGTGAGTAGGGCCTTGTTCTCAAAGTCTTCCATAAAAATGTCAGCAACAATAGGAGACACCGGGCAACCCATCGCTACACCATCCATCGGCATGTAGAACTCATCTTTCCACAATAAATAGCCAGATGTTAAGCAATCTTTTAGTAAAAATGCATATTCCATTCAAATGTTATTTTCGTCTAACTTTCTTGTTACAAAATTGATGCAATCTTCTATAGGTAAAGATGTAAACAAAGACTGAACATATAAACTAACCATAGTTTCATTGTCAGCAAGATGTAGATGTTTTATCTCACTAACAAAATGTTTAGAATTGTTTGTAAATGCGCTTGTTTGTCCTCTGAGTGGAGAGAGGATTTTTACTAAATGTTGAGCCAATTTATAAGTAGGTGAGTCAATTTGGCTAACAATAGGGCGCAACGGAGCATTAAATTTGTGTATTTTAGGCAACCCATACAATTTTGGGGGCTTGGGACCTGAAGGTATTATCAATTTGACGTTAATGAAACAACTATCGTAAAGCACAGCTATAGGCCTTCCTCTTTACGAGGTAGCCGACTAATTATGCATATATTTGCTGCATAACAGCGTGTATACATTACTGTGTACCGCCTCCGTGGTTATGGCCCTTGCTTTATGAATCCCGCGCGGAAAACACTTTGTGCTATTATTTTTTTCTCGTTGTATAGGACAAAACAGATTGGTCACCCAATAGTCTAAAATTAACATAATCCATGCTTTGTATGAGCATGTAAAAATAACTTCCGTATTTCAAAACCATCTTTGGCGACTAGTGCCTTCAAATTTACTGACAACTAATTCATCAATAGAATGCGGAACCTTTTGGGTTGTGAAGGGCAAATGCCAGTCGCTCTGCGTGAAAACTACTATGTAGCTCAGTCTGGATGAATTAGAAGCCTCAATAACTAGATAAAAATGGCTTGGCGAAATACTCGCCTACGTTCCGTATATTTAAACGTACAACAGCTACAGAAATGTCTACTCAATTAGTCGTAATCTTCTCTCTGCGTAGATTAATATTACTAAACATCGAGTGAAAGCTCTACACGTGATGTCACGAAATTGGGGCACTCGATTTCGTGACATCACGTGTCATCACATCACTCAATTTAGCCAATATTTTTTTGCCGTCTCCACTTAAATTTAGTTGTTTCTGGGTTTATTCAATAAAATAGTGCTCATCGTCCTTTATTTTACCTTACCTACACGAAATTATTAAATTAGCATGTCTGTTCGTTACACCAATCTAACCGTATTAAATATTTACTCCATGATATACAACCGTACATGAAATACATGTACCAAAACGTATATTTTTCACTTTACTTCACTGTCTGTTAGTTTAATGTAAAACATTGTTTAAAATTGCAATGAGGTATATTCAAATCTCATTTATGGTAATAAAGTGTTAGTTTTTATAAAAGTTAATGCGTTTAGATAATTCTTCATTCTATGCTTATAAAACGTGTCAAACATGAAATTTTGATTAAACTAAAACACATTACGCATTTAAAGTATAGTTTCGGAAACCGCGGTGTAATGTCTTGCAGAGGGCATGTTGTCAGCGTATTATATTGCGAAAAAAGATTATATACTGTTCAAGGTCGGTCACATTTTTTAAAATTTTTTTGTTAAAATAATAATCTTAGCTACCATCTTCTACAGGCGCAGGTTTTTATTCTATGTAATTTCAGATTACTTTTTCATTGTACATTGTAGTTGTGGTTCATTATTAATTGTAAAATTACCGAAGCCTCTGTTATGATGTAAAAATACATTTTGAGCTAATACGGTAGCATTGCTTGATCACATACTTAAATATCTCAACCTGGTGGTTGATTAGGTTAGTTTATATCTTATTTTGATAGATAGTCTATTTTTAAATAACTATTATTATTTCAAAATAAAGTAAGAGATTGTAAAAACTATGGTTGTGCGAATAACTCAAACTTACGAATTATTCAGTCCGAATCAAATGTTGCAATTCAATTCAAAACTCGAATCGTATCGTCGAAAAAATGTATTAAAGGTTAAAACAGATTATAACTAATATGTAATTTTTGTAATTTAAAATCATTTAACAATAAGTTGCGTACAGCATTGGTTTTCAATATTGATTGTTCTAAACTTCACTGCACCATAATGATTGTTTAACATTGTAGTTTTCCTACCTATAATTGATTGACATGGATAATACTGAGCTCATTTCTGCGTTCAAGCATATGCTCATGAAAAAGATTTCATTTTTATTGATTAACTTCTAAAAACTCAAAGGGAAAATGTGCAGAAAATGACTGCAAAAAGTCATGTTGTGATCTTATTAACTGCCTCCGTTGCCTAGTATGGGCGTGTGCTTTGGAAACCGTTTAGAATTCTGCGGGGACTCAACTAATTTTAATTGTTGTTTCCTAGTTGGTTAGGGCAATCACCCAATTGTCTGAAAAGTAAGATGATCCATACTTCGGATGGGCATATAAAAAGTCGGTCCGTCCACCAACCCGTATTGGACCAGCGTGGTAGTATACGGTCCAAAAATAGGGGTGTATTACGTCTTATTTGATATAAAAACCTGTGTTGATAAGTAATTACTCAAATCTAGTAAAATCATAGGAATCGGAGACAAATATGTTTTACTTTAAAATAACTCAGAGTATTTTTCCATTTCGAGAATGCCAATCGAAATTATTAACAAGAACATGTTTCCAGCACTGTTAAGCTAAACAATGTCATTTTATACGCTAAGTGCCCGTGTTTTTTTACTCGCTGATTATCTCAAATGAGAGTCTAGCAGAAACAGTTTCTACGGTATAATTTTATTTTCTCATTAGGCTTTGAGAGCAAATGTGCACGTACACGCAAATATACAATTACTAGATCGTAATGAGAGCTTTTTTTTTTTATTATAACCAAAACTCGATATGAAATAAGTAGGGGTTGAATAATAAAATTAAGAAGTCTATGGATTTATATCAGTCAAGAAAAGTTAGACAATTACATTTCCTTCATTAATTAATAAAATTTGATAAATTTTATGTTAACTCAAAATGAAAATTTATGGCTAAAAAATTTGCTTTAGGACAGCAGGTGAAACAAAACTTAAATGAATCATTGTTAACTCCATTTTCAGCCGTTTCTTTTACGTTTTCCAGAGAAACATATTTATAAATAAAAAAAACAAACTAATATATTGTTGAATTTTATCGACTTTTGTTTAATAGTGCCGAGAGTCCGCTCTAAGCTTATAGATTATAATACAAGTGAAATTTTAACACAAAAATATAACCGACTTCTAATAGCGTATTACTATTTTATGCTATATAAGCTGGTTACAACGTGTACGTAATTACCAGCTTATTATTTTGTATTTATACGTTTTAAAGTATTCATTTTAATGAAAATGTCGCTTTATGTGATTCGCATAGAATGAAGAATTTTTTAATGCAAGTTATTACATGTGAACTTAAACTGTATTGTTTAAATCTTTGAGTGTACCTAATTGCAATTTTTAATAATGTTTTCATTTAAATACTTATTAATCGTTATCCTTAAAACAAAGATATATGCTAGCGGACTTTATTGTAGATCAATTCAAGAACGATTATGAATGCTAATGAAAACATGGAAGCAATGGGAAGACAATGTCTATGATCTAAAAATGAATGTACAAATACGAACCTCAAGAAACAAAGCAAAGAGAGAAAAAAGGAATAATAGACATACGCTCCGACTTGAGTACCCTTCTTTTGGGGAGTCGGTCAAAAATAAGCTGTTTATTAGCCGACTAGAATGGCAAAATTACATATTTGCTAAGTCCTTGTTATTAAATGTTAATATTTTTTTTTTTATTTTATTTAATTACCTTATTTTCAAATCATTAAAAAAAGTGAGTAACAAAAATTTAGAAGTAATTGAGAAGAGTTTATAAACTTCAACAAGGCTGTAGTGCTCAATACGATTCAACACAAAAACGTTGTTAAATATTGGAATCAATTGATAAGTTGATTTTATGACTTTTATAGATTTAATCGTATTGCCCGTCCGTGTGAAATATGTGTTGCTGATACAAGATATCATCAAGAAAAACACCATACACTTCTCAGCAAGAAACGGTAAAAAAGTCAATAGTTTTCCAACTTCTCGACGTATGTCAAGAGGCCGTTAACTTTAGTTCAACCACAAGCTATACACATGTAATAGGGCTGTGCTAAAGAACATTACTGTTTTGTAATATTATTTGTATCTTCGCCTACTATAACTAATTTTAAATAGTTAATATCTAAAGGAATTCAATTGTATAACATTACATAGACCAAGATTGATCGAAAAGTTTAAATATGTTTCAACAGGTTAATAAATTAGCATTACGTGTTTAAAGGGTTATATGTAAAATTTTCTAGTATTTTATCAAATAATTGTTACCCTTCTTATATGTTATACCCCACACTAATATAAGTTTATATATGAAGAAAAATACAAAATTAACGTGACGCAATTCATTAAAATAATACAATTATGACCCTTTGTGGTAACCCTAACTAATCCGTAGTCACATCGATCAACATTGGTTGGACGTCGTAGCCTACGGCAAAAAAGCTAGGGAAAAAACTTCGCAGGGGTTGTTGTTATTCGGCATCCCATAATAACATCATTATCGTAAACTCGTTTCATTATTCGTCGTTTACTTAGTGCTTTAAAAACGTTTATGCTTTGGTGGATTGACCGCCTCCGTGGTCTAGCGATGTTTGCCCTTGCTTTATAAGCCGGAGTTCGTGGTTTTGAATCCCGCGGGGAAACAGCACTGTGTTATTATTGTTTTCTGGTTTGTTAGGAAAATTTGTGCCGATCACCCAATTGTTTGAAAAGTAAGATGATCCATGTGCAGGATGGGCATGAAAAAGTTGGTTAACTCACCATCCCGCATTGGACCAGCGTGGTGAGTTACGGTTAAAAAACCCCCTAATGGAGAAGGTGTGCATTATGGTAGGCCTATGTCTAGCTGTGGACTAACACAGGCTAATGTTGATGATGAAATACATAACTAAAATATTTGGAGATTCAAAAGTAATTTAAAAAAAGTGCTATAACACGTTTTTTCGCTTTAAAACTATAATAACAAAAAAAACTTGAATTTACAATTCTAACTACGCTAACTTTATAGCAACTCGCGCTGATATGTTTCATTTTAGATGATTTTAATTAAAAGTTTTATAATTAATTTAATAAATCCTAGGTCATGGTTATTTTTCAAATTTCAGGAAGCAAAAATAAGTAAAGGAAAGAAGATATATAAAATAATTTACTTCTTTTCATTTATTATCACCTATTCTGTAGTCAATGTTAAACTAAATGTAGTTTTTTTTAGAAAAAAATTGTTACATTACTTTTATACTTAGCGGAAGCGTGTAAGCAGTTTACACTTGTTAATATCTAATTAAAATGCTGCACCAGCAACTCTCATATATCGCACAGCACAGCATTAAGCATTCATAATTCTGCTTAAAGCCCAACAAGGTCGTATCATATCTTTTTGTTCGCTGACGAGCATATGTTTGAAAAACTTGGTATTCATTAAAGTTTTGTGAGGATTTTTATTATTTATTAACTTGTGGACGAATGAAACAAAATGATCTAGTCCCAAACTAAGCAAAGCTTGTACTATGGCTAAAAATAACTATATGACTAATAAATGTATTTTATTAGTAAAAAGAATATTTGTGTATTATCCTTTTATTGTCAATAAATACATACTTTAGATGCTAACCCCGGACACGAAATACAGTATATTTATCATTCTAACGTAACTTAGTATTGGACAGTATTTAAGTGACCGGTCAACTCAAAAAAATTTCGAGTTGAACTTTGGTTATAATTAAACTGTGTATGTATTAAAAAAAATAACATTGTTCTAAACGTTTACATGTTATGGGTTTGAGAAATATTAGCGAAGTTGATTTGTATAATATATAAATTAATTTGTATGCGTCGGACAATTCGCGGGTAGGGAAAATTTTAGGCCTTCAAACGTTGCAGACGCATTTAGTCTTGTCTGCCATTTAACTCCGATTATACCTACTAATTTACCGTTTTTACTATATAAGATAATAATTAATGAGTATAAGCAAACAACGTTTACTTACTTACATAAAATGAAGAAATTAATGAGATTTTTTGTTTGATTTATTAGGGGAATAATTATTTAAATAAGACATTATAAACTACACTTTTGTGTACAAGTACATTCTTTTTTTATTTCCCATTTTTTTAATAACAGTTTTTAGTCTATTACTATTGTAGGTAATTATTTAATAGCAAAAATCTCTATTGTGATGCGTGTTTTGATATACATAATGAAAGTAAAATAATATAACTTTTTTAATGGGACTGGGTAACACTTGATTTTCCATATTTGACGATTTGACAAATGGATGTGTTCAATTCTCTTATTAGTCACGCTTCCCGGCCTTTTTTATTAGGCTTAGCTTCACTAGGGATTAGCTATAAAGTCATTTCATCATAAGGTTTTCTTCCGTAGCCTGGTGGAATCAACATTTTCTCTTTAAACCGGATATCGTGGGATCGTATCTGATTATTTCAAATAATTGAATAAAACGTTTTAGTTGTAACACTTTAAATACCTCGTTTACTGTCCGTTATTAGCAATATAATAAGTACCTTTGCATTTATTTCCGACTCATTATAAACTTTCCTCTCAGACAATCGTTGGATCGGCTCGTCATTATTTATATTGTTGGTGGAATTTAATTGAATCCCTGCCACTGAAAAAAGTGAGCGGTAGGAATATCTTAACCATCCAGCAACAATATCGCTACATCCCTTCAGAGAACTAATTCCAAGGGTATTATTCTTTCCTCCAAAAATTTCACAATTTTAATCATGTCTAAAAACTTAATTAAATCCGACGGTTTTATTTTTTTAATCCTGGACTTTTACAAAATCATTATTCAATTTTAATCCTAATTATACGTAAATAGAATACCTACTTGGATAAAGTGCAGCTGTCATGCTAAAGAGGTTATGGTGAATGTTTCCAATATTAGACAGCTTAAATTTTCAATATTTAACTTTTCCTTGTATTGTACATGTATTACTAATTCAACTGTGGCTCTGTCTATTTCTGGAGTATTTTTTTTTGTGTAAGCTGAAAACCAATATATATCAAAAATATTTAGTGCACACCTCAAGCAGTTGCCACTTGAGTGTTATTTAGTTTATTTTAATACTATTACATACAAAATACATTTTTCTCTTCTTGCCAGTCCCAACCTGGGCTCATCTGATCCCTTTGCGCTCTTATTTTCGTTTCTACTGCTAATCAATCTGTTAAATTCATATTTTTAACAATAATGAATATTCTTGTGGGAATGAAACGAACATTAACTTTAGAAGAACATTTCTTTTACTCGTTTTTTAATAAAAATACATTTAAAACTTTGATTATTAATACAAATGTTACAAACACGGTAGAAGATTTATGAGTTTAAATTAAAAACTACTAGACATAGGGCGTTAATATTCTTGATTTTATCTCATTAAATTATATATTTAGCTAATTGTCAAAAAATAAAAATTGGATCTCACGTATTCCTTTATATACCTCAACATTCTTATTGAAATTCAAATGCCTGTTATATCTCTAATTGGCTCCGTAGCCTCGTGGTAAAGGTTTTAGGAACCGAAGATCGTGGGTAAAATTTACATATCATTATATATCTTTGATAATACATATTCGTTCTTTGACATTACACATTTTAATTATAAGTTTCACTGTATATCAGGACTATCGATTACATTTAATTTATTGTTAAATACGTTGACTATGTTTGTTCACTTGTCTTTTCTTTTATATCTTTTTCCTTTGTTGAGTTACAATATCCTACTTTAATTTGTATTAAGATTTTTGTTTCTAACGCGCTCTAAAAAGCGAAACAGAGTCATTTTATAAGCACAGTGGTCGAAATTTTTTCTTAATGATTGTCTTTTTGCAAATATCGCTTAGAGCTTTTAAGTAACGGTTAGAGTGCCATCATTAAATGTAAAAATGAAAGCCGTAACATATTTTACTTACTGTTTTTTGCGATGTCCTTATTAATAATTGCTATGATTTTAGATAAACAGATTCCATAGCAAAAAAAAACTCCTAGGACCCAATAGCAGATAACTAAATTGAAATAAATGTAAATAAAACACTGTTACGTTTCAAATTAGTATCTAAATACAAAGATGTTATCAATTTAATGACTATTGAACAGTATACACATTTCCTATTGTTTCTGAGTATAGAATAATTATTCAATATGCAAAAAAGAACACCAAACACTCAAATTCATAAATTCATACACATATCAAATTCCTTTTTATTTTTGCTTAGCTATAGCATCTATCTTATTATCTCATCACATTTCAAAAATTGGCTGGGAGACATGCCACCAGCATTAAGTTCGCCTTTGTACATATTTTTGGGTGTGAAGAATAAATGAATAAATAAATAAACATTTCTCAGCATGAAAAGGTAAAAAAGTCAATAGTTTTCCAACTTCTCCGCGTATGTCAAGAGGCCCTTAACTTCAGATCAACCTTAAGCTATACACATTTTTACGGATACATGTCATAGGGCTGTGCTTAGATAATATTAGTTTTTTTATAAAATTATTTCTATCTAATACGCCCGCAATAAGCAATGTTTAAGTGGTAATAATCTAAAACAAATCAATAGCATAACTTGTGATGCTACAAAACAATATAGTCGAAAAGTTTAAATAAGTGTCAACAGGCTTACATAGCATATTATTATAATAGTTTTCTCTCTGTCATATGATAACAGACGGAATGTAAGTTTATAATGGAGATAAAAAAACTAATTAAAGTTGACATAATCCTTAAAAAAATACTATTATGTAACTGTTATATATTATTACCCAAAAATACCGTATTCGCTATGTGACAGCCCTAAAAATTTGTAGTCCGGGCATCGATCAATATTGGGTGAATGTCATAGCCTAAGGCAAAAAAACTAGGGAAAAAAAACTTAGCAGGTTGTTGTTTTACGCCATCCCTAATCACATCATTATCGCGATAAGTGAGGTTGGTATACTCGTACCGAGTAAAAAGGGAATATGATAGATCGAAGTAACTTAGTGCTTTAAATACGTTAATGTTTTGGTAAATATATGACTAAAATGTAATATAAATATTTGGAGTTCCTAAAATGATTTTATTAAAAAAACCGCAATACGTTTTTTCGCTTTGAAAGTATAACGTAGAAAATAAACATGTAAATCTACCATTCTAACTTGGCTAATCTTAAATAAAATTGAGCTGAGATTTTGTGGCGTTATTTGATTTTAATAAAAATTGTATTCTAATAGTCCTAAATCTTACGGAGAGATGAAAGGTTATTAGAGCTACAAATCAAACAAGAAAGTATAACATGGAATATCTTGGGGCTTTTTGAAGTCAGAAGAAGAAGGTCTAATAAAAGTTCACGTAATTACAAGAAGGCAGATTCACTACGTTCTGAGTACGCATCGATACATTGTCGCTGTTGTCTCTGTGCTCTCACAGTTTAAGTATTCAAGCGACCAAAGGCTTATCGGAGCTATATTGAAATTCAATCTTTGCAAGATGAGAGCTAAATTAATAAATTCCTAAAGCAAACATAAAAAACAATCTCAGCCAATACTGTTGCGCTGACGCGCTTAGATTACATCTTAAAATTTTTCTGGTTTAGATGAATCCAACATGGACGTCGATGATATCCACAATTTAATTTGTAAAACCATAAACAAGGCAACCAAACTTTATTTGTTTAAGACAAAAAACCATCGGAAAGGATGTCGGCAGACAAATTAAAGTTAATCAAACAGAGAAAAAATTTGTTAAACAAAACGGCGGCTGATAAAAAAGAAATTGACAATATTAACAAAGAATCAAATGGATATATCATAAGGGATGTTAGAAAATATAAAACAAACATTGTCATGAATACTATTAAAGTAAACAGATGGAAAAAAGTATTTCAAAAGGAAGTAAGCATAGGTAAGAAATAGGTTTCAAAACTGTTGAACGACAAAGGTAAACTATTCACAGATCAAAACCATATAACTTCGTTTGTAAAAAAAATAATGGAACACTGTATGCGTCATCAACTACGATGACCTATTGCACTGAAATCGAACATAAAACAACACTGACTATCCGAAATCGAAGATTAAATCAAATACCCGTTATCACCTATAGTACCAAGTGAGTTCAAAACAGTGCTCAATGTGATTACGACTGAATAAATTTCTGATAAGGATAGAATAACAACTAAGATGCTACAAGCGGGCGATGACCCTGTCATAACTATTCTGGTCATGCTATTTAACAAAGTGATTATAGAAGTTCGTACTCCAATGCAATGGAAAAATTCCTTGGTTACGTTGCTGTATGCAAAAGGTGATATGTTCCAAAGCTTAAAATAATCAGTCTTTATCACATGTGTACAAGATATTTTCTAAAGTTACAGTTCTAATCCCTGCAATTACATCGACATCCAGATCAAATTCTCAACAATAGTGCTACTCCTAGGTAGGCTTCAGACTCGGTTATACCGGCATAGACCACATTCATGTGATGCAACAGATGGGATTGGCTTTCCTTGATTATGAAAAAACTCAAGTAAGCATCAGGATTTAAAAATCTCAGTATCGTTCAGAAATTGAACCAGTTATAGTAGTAACTGTCAGAACTACAGTTCATCACGCTGCTAGGTTAGAATGCAACTTGAATAGTGTCCTACTCTCCAATCATGGCGAGATGTGGCAGGGTGACACTCTTTCCCCGAAGCTTTGCATGGCGTCCTCTAACATAGCTGTAAAAAGCTATGTTAGAGAACGCCATGCGAACAATTGACTGGAAAACTGAATAAACATAAATGGTGCTTACCGGATCAAGTCGCATGACCATACTGTTGCGAAAATAATCAAAGATCTAAGTTATAATTACAAAGATGTCCTCGAAATGCGTGACTCAAAATGATGCATGCCTAAGATCAAGGTTATAAGGATTTTATTTAAATATACTTCCAGTCAGTGTAAAATTCATGGACTATGAGGTAAACAAAACTGTTGAGATAGTCTTGACAGCAATGTTATCGAAATATCCTGTCATGGCAAGGATTTATTAAATTTATCAGCAAAAGATCTCAAATGATAGGAGATCAAAATACTCAACTTTCAATTTCCAAAAACTGTTTAATCAGTGTGTTCTGCCAACAATGGCGTATGGTGCAGAAACGTGGACGCTATCTATTGAAAATCGTACCGCCTTGAGAGTTGCAAAGAGCTGGGTCTACTATGCTACAGGTTAAACCTATGACCGTATTTCGCAAAAGCTGAGATCAAAGAATGACGAAAATACAAGATGTAGGGACACGGATTACCTAACTAAAGTGGCGTGGACTCAAATTTTGATTCGGGCGTTGAAGTAGTAAGTACAAACGAGTCGTGCCTAAGGACCTGAAAAAGGCGTGTCGGGCGACCAGTGGCAAGGTGGGTTGATGACGTTGTCAAGGTTGCAGGTCGAACTTTGATGATGGGACTCATGGCGGAAGGAAAGTCAAAATAGCGTGATGCTATCGAGGGCACTATACTCCATGCATATGAGAGTAAAATCAGGATTGTGCCATGTATGATGTGTCATGGTCTATTCTTAAATTGTGAGTATTTGAATAAATAGATTATAAGAAGAACATCAAAAAAAAACTTTTCTACATATTTTTCACGGCTATACAACCTTAGTTATTTAAGTTGACTGAAGTCAACTTACATAAATCTTGTTTTTTTATTTTTAATTGTTACTCAACTTTTACACTTATCGAACAGCCTGTAAACGGTTTACAGCTAGTTAAAATTAATTAAAATGCGATACCGCCACCGCCGTATTCATAACTCTGCTCATACTTGACTAACAGGGTCGTTTCGTATATTTTCTTTCGCTGAAGAGCGTGTATATCAAAAAATGTTGTAATCTACTTAAGTTTTCTACAGGTTTTTCTTCTTTTTTTATATATATGTAGACACATACAAAAATTTTTTTTTTTCTAGGCGAATAACACAAACTGCATTCGTAGCCTAATGGCTATCGCTTTAGAAACCTGAGGTCGTAGGTTCGAATCCTGCGGGACTCACCTACTTTATAAATTGTTTTCTAGTAATTTATGGCAAGGTGGAACACCCGATTTCCTTTAAAGTAAGATGATCCATGCGTCGGATGGGCACGTAAAAGTCAGCCTGCACCTGACCTCTTTCCGGTCGTGTCAGCTATCTGTCCGATCGCCTATGAGGGTAAAGGAATAGGGAGTGTGCCTGTGTTTTTCTGTTCACTTGTGTACTATGATATCTTTTGCGCAGTTAGATAGATTTACTTTTCTTTTTTAAATAAATATATACTACAGATACAAACATCCAGACAAGAGAAAAACATGTTCCATCACACAATGTTTTCCAAAGACGGGAATCGAACCCACACCCTAATACGTATCAGTCAGGGTCGCTAAGCTGTACGACAAGTGGGCTTAATTATAAAATATTTATTTTCAGTTCTATTAGTATTTGACATCATCATCATCATCAAATAAGTCAACGTCAAATACTCAGGATGATGATGATATTTGACAGTATTCAAGCAATCGTACAACCGAAACGAATTTGAGTTTCATATCGGTTCTAATTAATCTGTGTATGTCTTAAAAAAATATTAACATGGTTATTTACGTTTACAAATTATAGGTTTAAGCAATTCTTGCAATGTTATGAATAAATTGATGTATATATTGGGTATGCGTCAGAGATTTCTAGTCTGAAGGCAACTTTAAGCGCATGACATAACATTTAACTCCATTTAGAACGTCTATCCTATACAAGATGTATAATTATGGAATAAAAGCAAACTACGTTAACTAAATTATATAAAATTAAGAACTTAATAAAAAATGTTTTTTGATTTATAGGCGAATTTTTTTTTAATAAGACATAAAAATACGTTTGTGTACATTTACATTCTTTTTTCATTGAACATTGTTTAATTTTTTGTTCATTTATAGAGACACTTAATTTTTAAATTTTAGTATCTCGAATGTGATGCGTGTTTTGTGAAATACATAATCAAAGATATAATATTATAACTTTTCTTAATAAAACTGCCTCCGTAGCCAAGTGCTATGGGCGTGTGCTTTAGAAACCGGAGGGTTCGAATAAGATAGTCCATGCGTCGGATGGGCATTTAAAAGTCGGTCCACCCACCAACCCGCATTGGACCAGCCATAACCCCCTAATTGATAGGAATGTATTAAGTATGTAGGGGATGTCCTATGTCAAGCAGTGGACTATAACAGGCTGATGATGATGAATAGAACTTATAGGAACACTTGATTTTCCATAGTTAACGATTTGACATATGGATGTGTTTAATTCGCTTATTAGTCACGCTCCACGGCCTTTTCTATTAGTCTTAGGTTCGCTAAACTAACTTGCTTAACAACAGTGGCATACACCTTGGTTCTTATGTTGTACATGTACATAGATAACACACAATTTCTTAATATATGTTAAAAATATTATACAACGTTTTTGTTCGATGAGTTATTTTTTAGTTGAGAATAATACTGTTTCGTTTCGAATTTACATATATGCGTTTTTAGGAAATTTTCATCAAATACAGATAATATTGGTTTATGAACGTAAGTTTTTCTTCAGTAGCCCACTAGTGTCGACACTTGCATTATAAAACTGATAAATATAAATAATTGAAGACAAATGGTTTTAGTTTAACCCTTTAAAATAATTCTTTTACTGCTTCTTATTAGGAATATAATAATTTCTTTATATCACAGTCATTATAAACTTTATTTTCAGGATTGTTGCTAAAATTCAATTGGATCCCCGCCACCCGATGAAGTGAGCGGTAGGGATATCTATACCCCTAGTATTAATAGGGCTAAGTTCCTTGAGAGAAGTAAATCAAAGTCTATTATTCTTTTAAAAATGCTTCGCTCTTCAAGACTCCTAAATTTTATCATCACAGTTTTTTCAACTTATTTATGCTAACAGAATGTGTTTGAAAAAGTCTTTAGTAAAAATAAAAATCTCCGAAAATTTCCACAATTTTAATCATGTCTGAAAGCTTAATTAAACTCTCAGACGGTTTTATAGTTTTAATCCGAGTCTTTTTCTATAGATTAATAATTTTTAATCTTAGTTGGCACATAGAATAACTTAAATAAAATGCACCTGTCACACTTTAAAGATTAAGGTGAAGGGTTTCCAAATTTAGACAGTTTTAATTTTTACATTTTAACTGAATAAAATTCTTCATGAATCGCTAATTCATGTCTGGCTCTGTCTTTCTCTGGGGTCATATTTTTTTTTTTTTTTTGTATAAACCGAAAATCAATATGTATCAAAATTATTTAGTGCAAAGTTAGTTGCCACTTGAGTGTTATTTAGTTTATTTTAAAACTGTTAAACATAATATAACTGCCTCCGTAGCCTAGTGGTATGGGCGTGTGCTTTAGAAACCGGAGGTCGTGGGTTCGAATCCTGCGGGGACTCACCAAATTTTCATTGTTGTTTCCTAGTTGGTTAGGGCAATTTGGGCCGATCACCCAATTGTCTGAAAAGTAAGGTGTAAAAAGTCGGTCCACCCACCAACCCGCATTGGACCAGCGTGGTGGGATACGGTCCAAAAACCGCCTAATGGATAGGGGTGTATTAGGGGAGGCCTAAGTCCAGCAGTGGACTATCCAGGCTGATGATGAAACATAATATATATTTTTGTCTACTGGACTAGCCAATCCCAACCTGGGCTCTTTCCGTTCCCTTTGCGCTCTAAGTTTCCTTTTACTATATAAATTTTGTTTATACTTTATATGCGTATTATTTTAGTATATATATTATATTCTTTAATCTTTCAAAATTTTGTTACTTTACGCTTTGGTATTGTCTTTTGTTATTTTTTCGACACTATTCGACTGAATAAAACTGAATAAAATTATGTTAAATCCGTGGAAACACCAGAACGTTTCATTAAGTTAAATAGCGCGATTACCTATGTACAAGTTTTTTGTCTTTTTACTCCTTGATTATCCTACTTTATTCTGTAGCAACAACGAAGACGGTTCTTTGTCATTTCATTTCTTTCATTGCTTGTAAAGATAGATTACGAAGACAGTTTAATTAACATTACAATAATGTATGTTTTATTTCTTTTAACAAAATAAAAACGTTATTAAGATTTATTATTTGCGTAAAATAAAAACAAACATAAATCCTACAATAACATTTTTGTTTTTTGCTTTCCTTTATTTCTTTAAAAGTAGAAACAGACTAAAAATGCTAACAAATTTAAAAAACTCATTACAAATTTTGGTCATACAAATAAAACCTCTTTTCGGATTGACACAAAAAAAATGTTATGTCATATTTCCTCACTTTCTTCTTCACCTTCACTCTTCTCTGCAATGGCTAGGGCCTAATGTTTCTCCTAAAAAGCTCTTTTTAAAAATTGACTTTTCTGATCACGATGAGTAGTTCATGTTTTTGATATAAATAGTTTTTATAGCAGAATTACGTGCACTTTAAACATCAAAGAAATTATAAGCCATGCAAGTTATGTTTATATTATTTTTGTATTTCTTTTGTTAAGTTGCAAAATGCTGCTAGAATTTATATTAAGATTGTTTTGTTTCTAACACGTTCTATTAAGCTAAACAGAGTCATTTTATAAGCAGTGCTCGAAGTTTTTTTCTTACTGATTATCCTAAATGACAAAGTCGGGGAGAAAAGTCGTACCCATACAATTTCATTTCCTTATTTAGCTTTATAAGCAAATGTACACGTTCACGTAAAATTATAATAAGAAGATATTAACCAAAGTTTTATATTTTTATCTATATTCAAGAGAATTTATAAGAAGAAAGTTTCAGATAGAAGATAAATGAAAATTATTTTATTATGATAAGATATCGCTGCCTCCGTAGCCTAGTGGTATGGGTATTGTTGTTTCCTAGTTGGTTAAGGCAATTTGGGCCGATCACCCAATTGTCTGAAAAGTAAGTATCCATGCGTCGGATGGGCATGTAAAAAGTCGGTCCACCCACCAACCCGTGGGAAACGACCCTAAACCCCCATGGGGTATATTAGGGGGGGCGGATGTCCAGCAGTGGACTATCACAGGCTGATGATAATGATGATGATGATGATGATGATGATGATGAAGATATCACAAGTTACCAACAACACAAGTTGCCTTTTGAAATAATAAATCAAGATATAAAATGCTTTAAGTATTTTTAACTTTATGCAAAGAGTTTACAATTTTGAGGCCTTAAAGTCGATTTGAAAGGACATAGGCTATTGAGTGCGTCGGCAGCAGTGAACCCGTCAACACGTGTTCGCCGCAGTCTCCAGAGCTCACTGCGAGGTATCCATTGTCCTCTTCTGTGAAGTCGTCGCGCTGCGCCATCTGTGTTTTTGAGTGCACCTGCGCTCATAAAACCTTTTGTCGCACCGCTGACGTCAGCACGTTGCGTTATTGCGCTACCTCAAGCGGTCGGCTTGCGTACGGCTGAGTTATGCAATTTGTTGCTAAACACAACTGTGTTGTATGCCGCTTGACAAAGGGATCTTGTTTTCTTAGTTTTATCTTATTTTGAACTCGTTGTTATTACAACTGTACTAGGAGTGCTGAACGTTATAATTTTTAATTCCTTGTTACAGAACCAGCCACTACACACCTTCCTTCCGTGCCAAGTAGGGCGGGAATGGTACGCACACTTGGCAATCGCTGGGGCTCACCGATTGCGTTGGCTAACGCAACCTCGTTATAACTAGGCGCGATCTAAACCGGTATGATGGTTGACCGCTTGGTCTCGATACCAAGGCGGTCAGTGAGAAACTTAGTCGGAAGAAGTACCGAAAACTGTCAGATGGTGATGATGATGATGGCGGCGACAATTATGTCGACGTGAGTATCCGCAGCGAATCGGATATACAGTTCAAGACGCTAACCAACCCTAAACCCGACGACGGCTTCAAAACCAGCAAGTCTAAGAGATCAGAAGCTGACTTCTTTCCTTAATGAGCGCGTACTTAGGACAGTTGTCCAAAGACTGCCTAAGAAGAACCCTTTCTAAGACATAGCAGCCGATATCAAAGAATTAAATATTCCCGGCCTTTCGGTACAACGAATGTACCACCCACGCCCTTATGGCATGGTATGGCACCCTAGAGCGCTCCAAGGAAGGAAAGCGCATATATGATGTCAAACAACTTTGTGGTATCAGACGTATCTCTTTCGAACGGTCGCATTCCAATGGACTTCCTGGTCAGTGTCAGTGCCAGTTATACGGTCACGCTTCGCGTAATTGTTTCGCCTGCCGTTGCGTTAAATGCCTCAGGTATCACATCACTACCAATTGCCCCAGACCCAGGAACAAAGTAGTCCTTGCCACCTACGAACTTCCAGCGTGCGTTAACTGCCGCAATCTCGGCCAACCGGCCAAAAACCTTGGCTGTCCTAAGGCGCCAAAACGTAGAATTCCGGTGAACCCCAGGGAAGCCTCTTCCAGATGACCACCAAACCCATCCAACAGCACCGCCGTCCCACCCCTCCGTCATTCCAACGCTTGGCAGTTCCGCCTCACGTGGCAACAGCCAGCGTCGGAGCAGACTCTGAGCGCACAGTGGCCCACCGCCGCCTCAAATAGCCAGCATGCTAGCGAAAACTGCGCGTTATTTTTAAAATCGCTAGATCTCTTTGGTCTAGGCGAGTTTAATCAAACAGCAGATGCATTCTCCGCCGCCACCGGCGACGCTATGGCTAGGTTTTCACTTCTTGTAAGATACAAGAATTTAATTAACGCCCTTAAGGCATAATAGGTAGCGACACCAAGCAGTAGCCAAACACACCCTTAAGAAAGCGTCTGAATCGAGCCGAGGCGTCGGCCCACCTGGGCAGCCCTCGATTCAGCATGCTAACGTGAACCAGAAAATGTCGGCCCAAGCCGAGGCTCCCTGTCTGGGGGCTCTTGGTGCAGTTAAGTCACTTTGTGGGAAGACGGGCCTGTGACAACTGGCCCCCACACATCCGGTATGTTCTAAATATAATTTTGCCGACTGACGACCGCTGCAGTCGGAAATTTCTGGAGTAGAAACCGAGGCTCGGCAAACGTAATGTAGGACGCCATGCGCCTTGATGGAGTGGCCGTTGTAGCCGGTTTATGTATTTTTCAGTCAACTAGTTTTAATAATACAAACTTTACTTAGTTTAGGGCTAGATGGTGCAGTTTGTGCTATTTGTTCAGAAGCATTTATGTTTATTTATAGTTTTGTTGTGAGAAAGGCTTATAACTTTCAAAATATTTACTAGAGTTGACATAACGCAACGTTATATTTTCTTAATAAATTTATAGCACTGAACAATAAATTTATTTAACAAACCGACAACGTCCCTAAAACACTTAAGTAAAAACCTTAGATAATTGGCATTTCCGGGCATCGATCAACATTGGCCAAACGTCAATGCCCTCAGGTCAGTCAAAGTCAATGTAAGGTAAAAACGGAAAACTTTTTAGAACTTGTAATTTTTTTCATCCCTATCCAATAGATTTTGAATTGCTTAACAAGCACACACACACACACACAAAGGCGAGCGCACAAATGACTGCAAATCTACAAAATTAATCCTTACAATTATCTAACTATTAAAATTACTATCTACTATATACTATGGAAACCAACATCGTCGTCTTAAGTCCGTGCAGGATTCGAACGGCACGACCCACGCTTTCTAAAGCGCAAGCCCATACCATTAAGCTAAGGTAGTTATCTGAATTAAAAAAAATATATTATACAACATTACCTAAAAGACCCATCAGGTTTATTATTTTTGTCTATTTTCACATTTGCTTCATTGCACCAAAAGAATGAATTATTTATTACATGTCACAAAATATTTCCAAGAATATCACAATATTAGTAGACAAAAATGCAGAATGAAAGTGACAAGATGCCTTCGCATTTTCAGAATTTAATGTTCGTAGAAATTCTTTTACACACAAAACCACTGAGGGGATGCTGAATATGAAAATCTCATTTCACTCGATTCACAATAATATATATATAATTACTGTAGATAACATGATGTTTATAGTTTAGGTAACTTATACTTGAAATAAGTGTGAACTAAGTAACCAATGGCAGTAAAGTGGCGTTGCGTATCTAGCGTTCAAAAAACTACCAGTTTCTCGTGACTTCACCTGCGTGGTAATATCTGTGGTAAACTTCTGTAATATTTCTTTGTCTAAAAACATGGCCTAAGTGATTACTAGTTACATCAGCTATCTTCCAGCGAAAGTCTTATCAAAATGGACCAGCCGTCCCAGAGATTAGCCGAAACAAACAGAAAGACATACTGAAAAGTACAAAAATGTTGTTTTGTTAGATGTATCGGTTATATATTACAATGCAAACATTTAAAACTTTGATGTTACAACTGCCTCCGTAGCCTAGTGGTATGGGCGTGTGCTTTAGAAACCGGAGGTCGTGGTTCGAATCTGCAGGGACGAAAGAAATTTCATTGTTGTTTCCTAGTTGGTTAGGGCAATTTGGGCCGATCACCCAATTGTCTGATAAGTAAGATGATCCATGCGTCAGATGGGCATGTAAAAAGTCGGTCCACCCACCAACCCGCATTGGACCTGCGTGGTGGGGTACGGTCCAAAACCCCCTAATGGATACATGTGTCTTAGGGGAGGCCTACGTCCTGTAAATCATCTCTTATTTTTTTATTTTGTTTTAATTATATATTGAATGTTGTTAATATTTTTAGTTTAAATTACAAATACAGTTAAAAATAAAGTTTAAAATACACACAGAACATTAACAAACTTGAAATTAAAACAAATCATCAATGTTCGTAGATATTTCTTAATTCTTGCGGTTGGTAGTAATTTCTTATTATATGTAATTTACACATTTATTATCGCAGCCTACGTAGCGTGCGCTTAGAAACTGGGTCATGGGTTCGAATCCTGCGGTGACTCAACTTATTTTCATTGTTGCTTCCTAGTTATTTGGGGCAATTTGGGCCGATCACCCAATTGTCTAAAAAATAAGGACGTACGCATTGGATCAGCGTGTTGGGACACGGTCCAGAAATCCCCTTATGCACAAGGCGTGCATGAGGGGAAGCCTATGTCCAACAATGAACCAACACAGGCTGATGGTGATGATGACGATGATATCAAATAAGATAAAGTGATTTCTATGTTCTCTTATATTAAACATATATTTTACGAGATGGAATGTGGCTTACAACGTTTATATAAAAATATTAAACTACAATAAAACTGTTATAAACCACTTTCAAAGGTTTTCTTTCATTTAAAGAACAAATAAATTATACTTGGTTTAAGATAAACCTTAAGAAAAGTTAAAGTCTCCGAGTTTTCTATAACCAGTTTAATGAAAAAGTTTTATAATGAGAGTGATTTTACAAATCTGAACATTTAAAAACATAAGCGCATGTTCTAAAAATATGTAATAACCGTTACGGGAAACTAATCTTAAAATATCTCCCTATTTTGTGCATGAATAAAATTATATGAAAAATACAGCTTAATCTCTACAAATTGGATTATAGAATAAGATCATTCATACGGAATGATCGTGAAGGCTCCTACGGGCAGAGCAATTGAATGGAATTACAGTTAAAAAATAAACTATGTCACTTAATTAATATTTTTTTATAATTAAGCTAATACATTTTCAAAATCAAATTAAGGAATTCTGAGATGATAGAAAAGATAATTGATTGATTTTTTCGAATTTAACACATGTTAGTATTGTAGGTATATTAAACATCACCAGCCTGTCTTAGTCCACTACTTGACATAGGCCTCCTAATGCACGCCTTCTCCTAACTTATGTTACACCAGCGACCCGCGCCTGCTTCGCACGGGAGCAATGCTGATAGGAAATATACCCACAATGTCGTTGTTCATATAAACCCTGAGAAATTATTTTACGACCGATAGTTATTAACCCATGTTTAGAAGGGATGGTAAGTTTCTAACGCCGGTTCTTCAATATCATGTCGTCAAAAATCCCAACTACAATTATTCAAAACGGTAGCATAATGCAGTCAAAATGAAATATTTTGTTTTCTATGATTGCATCTAAAAACATCTAACTAGGGAGAAAAGTGTAGAAAACTACTGCAAAAATTATGTTACGATCTCGCTAACTCGTCTCATTTGATATAAAAAAATACATGGGTTGATAACTGATTATATAAATCTACTTAGAAAATCATACAAATCGGTCAAATAAAAAAAGGCATTAAGGGACGATAAAATAATATCTTACTTTATCGTACCTCAATGTCTTTTTTTTATTTATAAAATGCTAATCGAAATAGTTAACAAGAACGTGTTTCCAGCTGAAGAAAGTCATTTTATACGCACAGTGCCTGTGTTTTTTTACTCGCTGATTATCTCAAATGAGAGTCTAGCAGAAACAGTTTCTACGGTATAATTTTATTTTCTCATTTAGCTTTGAGGGCAAATGTGCACGTACACGCAAACATAACGTAGATCGTAACGAGAGCTTTTGTTATCATAGCAAAAATTCGATTTGAAATACGCAGGGGGCGATTAATAGAATTAAGAGTCTATGAAGTTTATTCCATTATGTCTATACCCTTAATATGGTTTTTGATACAATTTAGTGAATTTTTTATTGACTAAAACGGTAATTGGATAATACATTTGCTTTACTTTTATTTTAAAAAGTTGTTTTATGACAGCAGGAGAGACAAAACTTAAATGATTCGTCGTGAGTGAAATAGAGTTACCATTTTCAGCTGTTTCTTTTACCTTTCCTGGAATAACATATTTATGAATAAAAAAATAACGAACTAATATGTTGTTGAATGTTATCGACTTTTCTTGTTTGTTTTTTTATCTCATTGCTCCACTCCTAGAGCTCTGATTTTGTTCATTCTTTTTTTCGAATGATAAGTATTGGCTGTCATTTCGTCGGTCAAGAAGTCGGTCAAAAATAAGCTGTTAAATAGTTACTAGAAGAGCAAAATTGCAAATTTGCTACGTTCTTTTTATTAATTGTTAAGATTTCACTTTTTTTTTCATTACCTTATTAGCCAATCATTAAAAAACTAACTAAAAGTGAAGACAATAGTAAGAGCTGTCATCCATGCAAAATGTTTTTGTTTGATTGACTTAATTAAGAAGTAGATTTTAAAGTAAAATTAAAACCAAATTACATAAGTTAATAAATTCAACAAGGCTGTAGAAACAATAAAATTCAATACAAAAACGTTGTTAAAATACTGGAATATCAATTGATCTGATGACTTTTTATTAGATTTAATCGTATTGTCGGTCCGTGTGAAATATGTGTTGTTTATACAAGATATTATCAAGAAAAATACCATAGACTTCTCAACAAGAAAGGAGGTAAAAAAGTCAATCGTTTTCCAACTTCTCGACGTAGGCCGTTAGCTTAAAATCAACCACAAGATAAACAGAGTTTTTGCGGAACAAGGCTGTCTAAAATAATAACTAATTTTTCATAGTAAATATCTAAAACAATTCAATTGCACAATATGTTATCATATCACAAGATTGAACGAAAAGTTTAAATATGTTTCAACAGGATAATAAATAATAGTAACCGTTCTTATATATATATCCAACACTAATATAAGTTTATATTTGAAGAAAAAAATTATATAAACGAGACGTAATCCGTTCAAATAATACAATTATAGAACTGTTATGTATTATTATACAAATAGACCGTATATATTACGTGGTAACCCTAACTAATCCGTAGTCACATCGATCAACATTGTTGACCGTCGTAGCCCACGGCAAAAAAGCTAGAAAAAAACTTCGCAGGGTTTGTTGATATACGCCATCCCTAATAACATCATTATCGTAAACTGATGTCGGTATACTCGCACTGCGTAAAAAAGAAATATGATAGATAGAAGTAACTTAGTGCTTCAAAAATGTTTATGTTTTGGTAGATTGACTGCCTCCGTGGTCTAGCGGTGTTTGCCCTTGCTTTATACCGTACTATACTTACATAATACGAATACTTGCATATTACCGGAGGTCGTGCTTTCGAATCCCGCGGGGAAACAACACTGTGCTATTATTGTTTTTTGGTTGATTAGGAAAATTTGAACTGCTGATGATGATGAGACGCAATTGATTTCAATAGTAGTATCATAACACATCTTTTGCTTCGAAATAATAATAAGGAAAAAAAAAATTGAATTTACAATTCTAATCCATGTTTTAAGATTAGGATAACAAAAAACTTGCATTTTCAATTCTAACTAGGCTAAATTGAAAGCAAGTCGAGCTGATAATTTTAATTTTATTTGATTTTAATAAAATTTTATAGTTTTAATAAATCCTATGGTTATGGTTATTTCAAATTTAAAGTAGCAAAAATAACTAAAAGAAGGAAGACATAAAGATAGCTAACATATTTTGATTTGTTATCGCTAATTCTGCAGTCAATCTAAAACTAAATGTAGTTTTTTTTTAGAAACCAATTTGTTACATTACTTTTATACTTAGCGGAAACGCGTAAGCAGTTTACACTAGTTAATATCTAATTAAAATGCGATACCAGCAACTCTCATATATCGCACAGCACAGCGTTAAGTATTCATAACTCTGCTCGTACTTGCCTAACAGGGTCGTTTCGTATACTTTTGTTCACCGAAGAGCATATGTATAAAAAAACTTGGTGTCTCCATTTTAGGTTTTGGAGGGATTTTTGAAGTGAAACTTTTTTATCGGGGTTGTAAAAAATTTTTTGTATCATTTTTTGTTACGCGTCACATTTTTCCATTACGCGCCATCTTACATTTACCATGTCACTATAGAGCGTTGTCGATTTTGTTTTTAACAAGCCATTTATAACCATCATCATCAGCCTGTGATAGTCCACTGCTGGACATAGGCCTCCCCTAATACACCCCTATCCATTAGAGGGTTTTTTGGACCGTATCCCACCACGCTGGTCCAATGCGGGTTGGTGGGTGACTCGACTTTTACATGCCCATCCGACGCATGGATCATCTTACTTTTCAGACAATTGGGTGATCGGGCCCAAATTGCCCTAACCAACTAGGAAACAACAATGAAAATTTGTTGAGTCCCCGCAGGATTCGAACCCACGACCTCCGGTTTCTAAGCCACACGCCTATACCACTAGGCTACGGAGGCAGCACAAATATATAATAACGACGTCAATGATAGTAATAATTCTATTATAATTAATGAAATTCAATAATAATCTTTGTACTAATAAGCTAAAATGAATTAATTGTAGAATTTGTATTTATGTCTATGATAATAAAAGCCTTTAATTTAACTTTATTTAACCAACATCTGTAAAGTTGCATGTAGTACATTATTTTTTGAAAAATAACGTCATAAAGAAGTTTCACTTCTTAGGAGTGTACGCTAGTACACGCACACATTTTTTTATTATTTATTTATCTTCTTGACGAATTAAACAAAATCCTCTAGTCCCAAACTAAGCGAAACTTGTACTATGGTAAATAAATAACCAATAAATGTATTTTATTAAAAAAAAAATCTCAATTGTTATGCGGGTTTTGAAAGACATCATGAATGACAGTGTTATAACTTTTTTAATAGGACTTGGTAACACTTGATTTTCTATATTTAACGATTTGACAAATGGATGTGTTCAATTCTTTTATTAGTCACGCTTTACGGCCTTTTCTATTGGGCTTAGCTTCCCTAGGGATTAGCTATAAAGTCGTTATAGAAAAGCCTAGAAAATAACAGTGGCATAAACTTTGTATATTATAATGTACATGTACATAGATTACACAACTTATTATGGTTTATTCAAACTATTGTACAAAATTATTGTTTGGTGAGTACCATGTAAATTAATACAAATTAACAAAATAACATGTTTTTAAGATTTTTTTATCAAATACAGTTAATATTAACTATTTATAATCATAAGTTTTTCGTCCGTAGCCTGGAAGAATCAACATTTCTATTTAGACCCGAGATTGTGGGTGCGTAACTGATAAGTTTAAATAATTAAATAAAACGTTTCAGTCGTTTGAATACCTCGTTTACTGTGCCTTATTAGCGATATAATGAGTACTTTTGCATTTATTTCCGAGGCATGATAAACTTTCTTCTCTGGTTTGTTGGTATAATTCGATTAAATCTCCACCACCCCATGAAGTGAGTGGTAGGGATATCTAAACCCCCCAGTAACAACAATATGTATAATTCTTTTATAATTGCTTCGATCTCCAAGACTCCGAAATCCTAAAAATTTTCCACAATTTTAATCATGTCTGAATGCTTAATTTTTTTATGGCATACGCAGGCAGACGAGCAGTCAGCCCACCTGATGGGAAGTGGTCACCGACGCCCATAGACATAGGCAATACCAGTGGTATCGCCAACGCGCTGACTACCGTGAGACATAGGATGTTAAGTCTCGTTTACCCAGTAAATACGCTGGCTACGGTGCCCTTCAAACCGAAACACTGCAGTGGTTTTACACTTCTGCTTCGCGGCAGATATAGGCACCGCGGTGGTACCCACCCAGACGGTCTCCTGTAAACGGGGGACCTACCACCGGTCAAACTAATAATTAAACTATGAGACGGTTGTATAGTTTTAATTCTTGTCTTTTACTAAAATATATACAAATTTTAATCTCACTTCGTATATAGAATACCTACTTAGATAAAATGCAGCTGTCACGCTTAAGAGACTAAGATAAATGTATGCAATTTTAGACAGCTTTAAGCTTTATTTTTTACTTGTATTCTTCATGAATTACTAATTAAAGTCTGGATCTGTAGTTCTTTATGGTCATAGATTTATTTTATGCTTAAACCGAAAATTAAGATATTTATACAAAAAATATTTAGTTCCAAGTTCAAGCAGTTTCCACTTGAGTATCGTTTAGTTGAAATTAACACTGTTACACAAAATATATTTTTTAAATAGTGATAAAATTCACGAATTCTAAGATATTTTATGTTTTTGAGTCATTATTTTGTGATAGAGCATAAGAAATTGTAAAAGTTAACATCAACTATTTGAGGTTGGACTTTATCCTCAAATAACTTATAAACAAGTAAACTTAGCGAAAAATCATTTTAGACCTTTTTGTTGATCGTCAAATTTCCTACAAGAATATTTATTTATTTTTACTAGACATTCATTTGTAAGAGTGCATCAAAAATCCAAACAAAAACAAAAAAAATCTTATGTCATTTAAATGGGAAATCAAAAATCACAACAAGTCACCTCTTAATATTACTATTAAGGGCTGAAACTTTACCAGAATTTTTTTTCGTCATCTTGAACGATACTTTCGTAGTGGCTAAGAAAAAAAAAATAAAAGTTTTTTGGCCCCACCCCAATACATAAATTATATTCTTTAATCTTTTAAAACTTTGAGATTTCACGCTAAGTTATTGTCTTTTCTTATTTTTTCGACACCTGTAGACTGAAAAAGTCTGACTAAAATTATGTTAAATCCGTGGAAACACCAGAACGTTTAATTAAGTTAAACAGCGAGATTACGTATTATTTAGGTTTGTCTTTACCCTTGATTATCCTAATTATTCTAAGAAATTGTGAACTTGATTTTTTCATTTCATTTTCTGTTCTTATAAAGCCAACCAAATTATAAGGACTGACCTAGTACTTTTAACTTCTTAACCTAAGAAGTATTGGATGTTGAAGATAATTAAAGATTATGATTCGGATAAAGTTCCAAAGAAATCAAATTAATGTTCGATTATTACTCTGCCTTCTTATTAATTAAAAAAAATATTATACCTTAGATCTGTTAGACCATGTTGGTCCGATTACCCAACTGTCTAAAAATTAAGATGATGCATGTGTCTGATGGGCATGTATAAAGTAGATCCACCCCCTAACCCGCATTGGATCAGCGTGGTAAGATTCGGTTCAATAAACCCCTAATGGATAAGGCGTGCATTAGGGGAGGCCAATGTCCAGCAGTAGACTAGCATAGTCTGATGATGATTTTGAGGTCCCTATATATAAAAAATATAATTAAATAAATACACTACAAGAAGTTTTTAAAATATATATCTCTTAAAAATAAATTCATAAAAACGAATTGTTTAACATATTTAACTTAGGTATCAGGTAATTTCGGAACGTCAAGCCTTTTCTTAGTTCAATTAGCTAGGATGATTAAAATCACCATTTTCTACACTTCTCTCTAAATCATTCAACGAAGTGACACTATTCTTTTTTAAAATGGCTGAGCCAGTTATTCCGATGACATCAAGTTATCCTTTCTATAAATCGATGCAGTTGGAATGATAAAATTGGTCAGACGAATGATTTCAGTACCTAGATATCACATATGCCGCCTAAACGCTTAACCCATGTTTTAATTTTTCTAATCTTCAGAACATTTCCATGTTCTGGCTATGCCTATATTCGTCCAACTCCCAAAGTGCTCAACCATCACTTCAAACTGAACTGCACTTCATCTTTTGCCTTCTTTCTAGGTCTAAATTCTGTTCATAAACAATATCTGCTTCATAGTCATGAAAAACGTTAGTCCAGATCAATCGGTGTTAGGCCATCAGACACTCGCCCTGCTCAGGTGATGCGATATACAAGCGAGATGGATAAACCATGTCAGTTCTGACTATTGACTCTCTAACAAACCTTCATTACCGTCAGTCGAGGTTCTCCTCAGTCCTCTCCCATTTAATGATTTCGGAGAGAGTGGAATGTTTACATCTTCCTCGAGGCGCCATTGAATCGTTTACTTAGACTACAATCTGTGGTTGATACCTTAAACTGGTGTTCCTCAAGGCGTATCTTTCCGTTTGTTTCCATAATTATTAACATATCACCTTTGATCTTCAATTGCGCGATCATCTTGTAGCCCGATGACCTTCGTTGACTAAAGCATCGCCTACATATGTTAAACAGCAGTTAGCAATTAATAAGGACTTATCACATAAAAGCTTGGTGTGATAAGATTTAACG
The DNA here is from genome assembly GCA_029286875.1 of Lamproptera curius. Classification (NCBI taxonomy): domain Eukaryota; kingdom Metazoa; phylum Arthropoda; class Insecta; order Lepidoptera; family Papilionidae; genus Lamproptera; species Lamproptera curius. The sequence goes on from JAGSMT010000038.1 coordinate 1,717,396, forward strand.
TTTGGTTTTCAAACCCATCCAAATGACTGCTCATCTATTCTAGTGCAATCTGAAAGTTGGATTTTTGCCTCCTATGGTACATTTTAACGGGACCATTATTCCATTTAGGTACGTTAAAAATTGCTTCATGACAAAGTTAATTGGAATACAAATAGTATAAGTTTGTCACAGAGTTACGGTATCCTGAGGTGCTTGTATCGTTACAACTAAGTTATTGCCATTAAGAGCAAGTTACGCTTGATAGCAAGCTATGATTTTTGCCAATTATTCGACTAGGACGTGTAATCTTTGACCTGAGTCAGATACCTCAAAAACTTGACCATTCAAATAACGATCGATTGTTTGAATCTTCGTAATAATGGATCTATCTGAAACTTCCCAACTTAAAGTGGTTGCCATTCGCCAGCGACGCTCTTACTGGAGCCTAACCATATATTCCTTCTTAATTTCATGCCCTTAATATCTTCAGTTTCATATTTGATGTAGCAACAGAATCTTCTTGACTAATACTGTCTTCTGTCCTATTCAAACCTTTGACATTGTCATAGTCTTTTTTGTCCAATCTGTCTCTGGAATGCTACTGAAATAAGATGGCAAAGAGTAAATTGGACCTTTAAACGAAAAGTTACAAGCACCTACTGTGTGGAAATATCAATGGATAAATGAAATATCAGGTGACTACTTTTTTCTATGCTTATTTAAAGTAATTTATTATACATATATTAATAATATTATGTTATAGTATATTATACATGTATATATTTGCTTGAAATATATATGCACTTTGTTTTTTATATATTTTTATAGTATGATTTATAACCAAGTTTCAAATCTTACGTGTTAACTTTTTCACCTCACTTATGCCTGCATCACCCCAAGGCTTTGATGCTTGTAAAATGCATTACATTAAGTCCGCCTTGTACATTTCTTGCACAAAGATTAATAAATAAATAAAAATAAATTTAATTAGTCGATTTAAAAATATATCAAAATGAATCAAGTACTTTCTTTTCGAGATGACCTTCTTTGTTTGATGTAAATTCTCCATTATTTCAAAACAATACTTTATAAATAGTTTTACTGAGCTATAAAAACTATCGAACATTGTTCATAAGTCTTTTAATACTTATGAAAAAAAACTATATAATAAATTTTGCAATGCATTGCAGCCCTCTGTGTTGGAAATTCCATGTGGCGTATCACTTCTAGAGTGAGCTACTCTTGCCTCTCTTTAATACATAAATAAGTCCAAGATCAGTCTTCTACATGGATATTATTGTAAGATTAAAGTCAAACATTTCTTTCATAATCCGATAGGATGGATAACCATCAAACTGCTTTCTGTCCTACCATTGCCTAACGAACGGACATAGTCTTTTATAAAAAATAGCATTGAATGACTTTAAAGCACAACTTAAAATAAGTTCTAGATCGTTAAAATTACTTATAGTTGTCTAAAATGATTTCCGTATTAACGTGTCGCTGTTTTCAGAATGTGTCAAACTCAATGAGCCTAAATCTCAATAGAGCTTGACACAGACAAGTAGTAAAGTCCCAGCGTAAAACAAATATTTCTAATATATGATATTGCCCTTTGTCAATTCTTATTTATGTCTCATTCTCTAGAGACTTAAAGTCCTAGCGTCAGTCAGATAACATGAGTTAAAGTCCATATCTACTTAAAGTCCAGAATGGAAGTAGCGGTATCTATCAAACAATATTGTATAAAAATATAAAACTAGATGACTTACATTTTTATTCATGCAATCTAATTTATACTGTACAAGTAACAGCGTTTTTGTGCTTAAATTGGTATTTACCAAAAGGATACATTGAATACGATAGGCATTTTCAATAATGATGTCTAGTGCTAACTTCTTATTCCGAGTCAGATAGTACCACAGCTAAACAAGAAGTATAGGCTCATGCGTTAGACTATATGTTTACATTTTTTGGTTATTTTCTTTAGAGTCTAGTTTAGTCTCAGCAGACTAATTGTGTATAGTTATCTAAAGCCAATGATAGGTCAACAATAATTAAACAGTGTTTCTGATTTGATTAACCATGAGATCGGTTTGTATTCGGTTTAAAACATAGAATACAGTTAAATAGTTACTTTGTAATGACTGTTTGAAGTGTTCAATCGACTTCCTGTTGAGTCTTGAAAACCATGACAATGAAGTGGCCCCTCTGTTACTATGGCTTCAATATTTTGGTAATATTCAGAGTCTAGGTTTAATAAACTAATTGTGAATACAGTTTTAAAAATATATAATAATTAAAAAATTGAGTGATAAATGAGAAATCTCTTTATTGTAATTAGAAACGCAGATAATAAACATTTCAATAGGTTCTTAATACTGCGGGTTCCTCGACAAGTGATGTCAGAACTTTTCAGTTGAATATAGACGTAATCAAAATAAAGTTTGCAATATCTAGATTTCAAAATCAACTATGCAAATAAGGTTTTTAAGATTCACTAGAGCGAATGAAGGTATTGTTTCTTATAAAACATTATAATATTTTACATTTTTGTTTCCTATTTAAAGAGTTGAGATGGATGAGATACAGGCGTTTGAAAGAATAAAGCTTAAATATTTTTTTTCTAAAATATATACAGCGTTTTGTAGAAGTAATGCAATAGTTCGTTGGAAAAATGTACAGTGTTTGTTTCATTTACCTAATGTAAATGTCTCCTAACCTCACTGTTAAAACAGGTTGCAGTAAAAAAAATTCAAAATTTTTATTCTAGTTTTGATAACACTTCTGTCGAAATCCTTACTGATACTGCATAGCAAAATCCAGTGTTCTTTTCTGTTAGGTTTCCATAAGAAGACTGTTTTGATATTGTGCCATTAATTGTAAGGTTTAACGCAAACCAATCACAAGAACTGAATAGGGACTGTCTGGAGCAGAGGTAATTCAATCAAATGCTATATTAATAATATTATTAGACCATCAGTCCTTTGTGCAACAGATTCACTTGATAGCCAGTTAAGATAATTAAGGTATATCTAACAAGTAAAATATAAACACTCTATAATTATTTAATACTTATTATATACGATATAGATATTAATATTCTGTTCGTTTATACATTTATTGAAATGTATGATTACTTAAATACTACAAATGGTAAGGATAATACTTGATAATAATTAATTTAAAGAAACATGACTAACTGACTAAACTGACTTTTTGTTGCCGTTAAAATTACCGCATTAAACATGATGAATTTTCTAAAACATATAATAGACATATCAAGTTTACCTTCAAAGATAAACATATGCTCTCGCAGACTTATTTGTAGTTCTAGAGTAGACTTTTTTTGCTATACATTGTTTTGTTATAAATCATATGGTTTAGGCAGCGCTTTGGTTGAATGCTCTCAGACGGCTTAATTTATTTCCGATATCTCTGAAAAATCTATATATATATATTACTCCAATGTACACAAAAACTAAACAAGTGATATACCTAAACCTCCCGGAAGAATCTTTCTATCGATTAGTGAAAACCAAAATCACTATTGCGCAGATTTAGAGTTTACCGCGAACAATCAGACATACTGACGCGGCTGGGGACTTTGTTTGATAATATATATGAAAAGATAGAAAAATTAATGTAATTTTTATATAGAAAAATTATTATAATAGAGAAATAATTTTAACTATGGGCAATTCATTACATTATTTAACACGTTAATTATTTTGGGCGAAGTTTTGATTTTTGATGACATAACATTGAAGAACCTGCGTAGAAAACTCAGCCGATCTTGTTTTTTTCCCTTTTCAATAAATTAAAAAAAATTATGCATACAACATCATCTTTGCTGTGGTTATCAATCGAGTAATCATTGCAGAAATATTGTACTTAAATTTTCTGTTACAAACTTAAACTACATTTTAATACAAGTATTGTTTTTAAATATTTATTAACTCGTAGTTAAGAAATGTTGCATAAAAATTTAATGGTAACATAGATGAGTCTAACATAAAGAAGCAAACTACAGTCAACAAACGCGCTATACAATAAACTTGAAATTGCACAAATGCTCTCTTTTGTCTTTCAGGCTCATATGTCTGAATTTGTATTTCTTTTAAAAAAGAAAGAAAACATATTTTTCTTTATTTAAAAGATAAACGAATTTTACAAAGTCACAGAACTACTAGTCTAGCTGCTGACATAGCCTCCCATCATACTATGTATGGTGCTATCCATAAGGAGGTTTTTTGGACCGTCCACCACTCTGGTCCAATGCGGGATGGTGGGTGGACAGACTTTTAACATGCCTATTCGACGCATAGATCATCTTTCTTTTCAGACAATTGGGTGATCGGCCCTAATTACCCTAACCAACTAGGAAACAACAATTAAAATTTGTTGATTCCCCGCAGGATTTGAACCCACGACCTTCGGATTCTAAAGCACACGCCCATACCACTAGGCTACGGAGGCATTTAATGCTATGTCTAGCACATCTTAATTAATAAATAACGGGACTCTTTTAAGCAAGGATATTAGTGCTTTAAACTTATAAACCCACGCTACCGTAATCACCTTGTTAGAACAACCCGCACCTGTTAAACTACATCCAGCTTCTAGAACTACATTGAAGACTACATTGAAAAAACATATTTTTAATGAATTTACATTTTATCCTCTTAGAATTCAATAATTAGATTTTAAAGATGTAGTAGCTTAATTAAGAAACAGTAATTAATTAACATATAAATGAGTGATTTATGATATTAAATATAAGCAAGAATAGTACAAGGAAGGCGGAAAGGTTCTTGATAGGTCTAAAAAGGTGCAATCTTGTAACAAAGTTTCTCGCATTAAATCTCGGTAATGTTCTCATTAAAGATTCTATCTCTGTAAAGTGCAGTACAGCGAAATAATAGGAGAATTCGCTAAACAACATTTATTTGCACCTTTTCGTTTTGTTTGTTTTCAGCATCTGAAAAACTTTATATTTAGTAAATTCGATAAAAGTTAAATAAGAAATAAAACTTACGTAATCGGATATCAAGTAAAAATAATAGACGTGGAAATTAATTTTTGATATACATTTTTATTTAAAGCCTCCTATTGCTATTAAGTCAATTAAAAATTCTAAAAAAGAAAATAGGTTTACCTAAGACTAGTCTTCGTTTACATTAAAACATTGTGCATATTCTGTATTAAAATGATGTTTTTCCTCTTTAACATCCATAACCGTATCGTAGTAATTTTTATAAGACCTATATACCTATATAAGTAAGTGTAATTCATCAAATACAATGTGCAAGTTTGTAAACAATGTATAGAAATGCATATATGTTTTATTGTTTATGTGAGCTATAATTCTGCATTAAAATTCAAAACTAGTTACAATTTACGTAATTTTTATATCTCACCATGTGTGGAAATCAATAAATTTTTACACCATCTTAACTCTGTAAATACTAAATGAGTTTAGTATAGATTTACGAAATGACAGTTCTTTAGCTTTTTATGACGAATTGATTATTCGTATGCAAAACCAACTAATACAAATAAAAAGTTCTAAGGTGATTCACGCTACCATCCATCCCGATTAGCTATCGCATGCAAGCCTTTTTTCACAGAGCACAAACTTGCTGCGGTACAGTAACCATTGTTCTAAGCTCTGTACCAACTAACAAAATTGGCAACTTGAGGCAGGCTTCAATCAAAAAAATCTTTAAGTCGCTGAACAAGATAGGTCAATTCCTACCGCCTGTCAAGAACAACGTTCCCAGGAGTCCCTTAATTTACCTTGAATACTCCTGGGTAAATAATATTATATATTTAATACTAGGTAAATAATATATCAAATTGTAACTGAGGCCTTTTTTATACTGGACAATCAAACCTAGTAAATTTTAAGAACAAACGGTAACTGGCATGACCGACTAACAGTGTATAACTTTATTACGCAACATAAGCAGGTAACAACGTGCTCTTCGTACAAAATTGCATCGCGTTTTTACCACTGCATATTCAATCTTTGAAAACTTTTAAGGTATTCATTTCATCAAAATTTCGTCTATCACACATTTTACGTAGAGACATGGAAAGGAGTTTTTTTTAATACGATAACTTTTATGTAAACTTAAAGTAATATAGTTTAAGGTTTTATTTCAAAAATCACATTAAAATGCTTATTGTGCGTTATTCTAAAAATATATACATATATTATCGTGGACTTGACTGTAGATTTGTTTTATTAGTACTATTATGTAAAAAATACTTTATGTCTATCTTTTACGGTTTTGGCAGCGTTTGAAATTTAATCGCAAGAATTTTTAGAGCTGTATTTTTTATTTCTTAAATATCAATTGTCACAAAATTATTTTAAAAAATAAGTGAGGGTCAATGGGACCTTATCTTATCACCACCAGCCTGTGTTAGTCTGATCGGCCCAAATTGCCCTAACCAACTAGGAAACAACAACGAATATTAGTTAAGTCCCCACAGGATTCTAACACACTAGGCTACTACGGAGGCATCCATCATTTCAAAAATAATGAACAAAATTGGAGCACTAGGAACGGGGTAACATAAACACATAAAAAAGCCTACGCCCCAACTCCTTCTTATTTTGGGAAGTCAAATACAAAGACCCAACAGCTTTGCAGCGTGCGATCACACATTAAATCAAACCGACCGTTACATCATTGATCTTTTTAGTCTATCTTTAGGCCTGACTCCTTTTTTAGTCTTAATCCTGCTTACTCATTAGCCAGAAGTTTTGCAGTTGATTCATAGAACGGCAAAAGTCAAACTCAAATATCTTTATTCAATATGGAAGCATTACACTTTCTTATTGATTGTCAAATAATCTACCACCGGTTCGGAAATGGAAGCCTCTGACCTGAGAAGAACCGGCGTAAGAAACTCAGCAGGAATTTTTGTTTTTTCTTTTTTTTCAAAATTTTTACATAATACATCACATTTTACTACTTTTAAATAGCCTGGAGCGAACAGTTCATGACCAGGGTGTGTTATCTATCAAGTAGTCATTAAACCAATAATATCCTTTAACACACAAATGGTCCTTTATTTGCAGATAAAAAGCTGAACGTTTTCTGGGATTTTACTGTAGAAGAGTCTATGAAAGATTTCATTGTTCTTCGGAGCCTGTATCTGGAAGAACATAATTATGCTTATTCCTAGTATTTATATTATGTGTGTCACAATGGTTTACAAAATCATTTTATGTTTATGAACACACGTAATATTTTGAAATATGTATTGAGAAAAAACAGTCGTTACATTGATTTCTGTAAATATTTTTTCAGCGATTCCTTGGGGCCTTGGTCATAGACTGCTCGAATCGCTCTCTTTTGAATTATGAAAATAGTATTTATATCAGCCGCGTTTCCACAGTAGAATACCATAAGACATTATACTGTGAAAATAACCAAAATATACTAAACGAGCCGTCTCAACATCGGTTAGTTGTCTAACCATTTTTGGCTGCATAAGCCGCTGAGCTAAGTTTACTCGTCAGTCTATTAGTATGAGGGCCCCATTGCAGTTTAGAATCTATTGTGATGCCGAGAAATACAATGGAATCTACGTGGTCTAGCGCTTCTCCATCGACGACCACATCACACCCAGCTTGAGGAACATTAGGAGTCATAAACTTTATACATTTCGTTTTATTTTTGATACCGTATTGGCTTACTCTCCTGTCCAAATTGTCATGCTGTACACAGTCAAATACTTTGGTTAAGTCATTCAGTCAGTTAATACAGAAGACACGTAAAGCATCGTGTGACCCTTCGAATGCCTCAAATACAGTTTTCACAAGATGGCCACCTGCATCGGTTGTAGAACGACCCCGTGTAAAACCATAATTTTTGTTATTAAGTATATTATGAGAATTTAAATGTATTAGTAACTGGTTAAGAATTATTTTCTCAAATATTTTACTAAGTGTATTTTACAGGGTCTGTAGTACTGCCTGATTTAAATACCGTAATAACTTTACTGTGTTTCACAAGGTCAGGAAATTTACCACATGTAATACTATCATTAAAAATAGCGGTCAGGCAAGGTGAGCTAACATCAATAATAGAATTTATCACCTTAACCAAAATCCTCCATAGACGCACAGTTTTTTTAATGTCCAGAGATTTAAAAGCGGACACAATATCTTTATCACTTACATTACTAAAATAGAAATTATCTTTAAATTCTTTGATCTTTTAATAAGGACTTGGCAACAGTTGGAGAAGAAACAAGTGACTTGGAGGTAGAGATAGGAATGTCTGAAAAGAAAATTATAAAATAGGATGCAACATCTTGATCAGAATTTATTTTACAATTATTCACATTTAGCCAAATTTCAAAGTTCTTGTTTTCAGCCCTTCCTGTTTCAGCAGTAATTATTTTCCAATTTTTATTTTGTCCGATGCACCTTTAATTATGTTTTTTTGTTATGTAGAATGACTTCGCTGTCCAGCACACATTTCTAAATGTTTTGGAGTATACATTAACATATGTCACAAAGGATTGATTGTGATTGTAAGTCTTTTCACTATATAGTTTATATAATATTTGTCTGCACTTATGTATTCTAACTGTTGCCTATTCACTGAAAGCTGCAGATCTTTTTTGATTTGACTAAAACTTTGAAAAGCATTGCGTGATAAATAAAGTCTTGTTGTCTAGGTGTTTAAAAGTATTACACGTTTAAAAAGTAAATGTATGTAAACTGATACAATCTAACATTACAATCGCGACAGTAACTATCTGTCTGTCCGTCTTTACCATCAAAAACCACTAAACCAATTTGGATAAGATTGGATACATAATAAGAATATATTCTAAGAAAGGGCATAGGCTGTAAATTATTGCTACAGAAATGTTTTACAGGGTTGAAATATGAGATTAAAGTTTATTCGGAGTTTTGTCGTTGTCGAACATAGTTTTCAAACATTAAAATTTTGTGTTAAAAATAGCCAACTATCGATCTTGGTTCTCGTTTTTTATAATTTTGTAATTGCTTGTGCTGTCTTTCAATGACTAACCGCCTACGTGGTCTAACGGTATTAGCCATTGTATTATAAACCTGATATGGATATCATGGGCTCGAATAGGTGTTATCGTTGTTTTGTTTGTTTGTTTGTTTGGACCGTATCCCACCGAGCAGTTCCAATGCTGTTTGGTGGACCGTATCCTACCGAGCTGTTCCAATGCTGTTTGGTGGGTGGACCGACTTTTCAAATACCCATCCGGCGTATGAATCATATGTGTAATGTAACATTACGTACAATTGGGTGATGGTCTTAAATTGTCCTAACCGACTAAAAAACCATTATAACACAAAGTTGTGTCCCCGCGCGATTCGAACCCATGACCTCCGGTTTAAAAATCAATGGCCGATACCGCTAGGCCACGGAGGCGGTTTGGCTTTTCCTAAATAATCTTTGAAAATAGATTTCAATCAACTTCTTACACATTCAATATCTAGATGTATATTAAATACAAGTTTGCCTAATAAAATATTGCTATAGGTGCTCTACACCAATAAGTAAAAGTAAAAAAAATAATGTAGAATAATAAAGTAATACCACCACATTATTGTTACATAAAATTTATTACAGATTTATAAAGAAATAATTAAAAAACTACGTTAATAATTTAATTTGACGTACTTTTATTAAATTTATTACATTTTTAAAAGAACTTTATCTAATATAACCCATTTGTCGAAGTGTGGAATATTTTATGATCAAGCGGTAGTTGAGTAATAACTATTTGCTGAACCAAACGTTTGCAAGAAGTACCTTATTAAATATAAATATCTTGCCGTTTGATGGATGGTAATAAAAGACACCGAAAAATATTGTCGTACCTAAAAGTAGGATTATATAGGAAGTACTGAATACGTTACGATCGAGTACTATATATTTTAATTTAGAATTTCAAACCGTATCAAGAAGTTTACCTGGTAGTAATTCAAATACGCTTTCAATTTGCATCTTATCATTAGGCACCATAAATCTATTTACCGCCCTGAGACATAAGGTTTCTGGTTACATGTCGTTTGCGCAGTAATTACGGTGGCTATTGGGCCCTTCAGAGCAGAAGACAACAATGTGCGTTCACTACTGCCTAAACGCAGAAATTGGCATCTTGAAATTTAAAGTAAGTAATATAATCGTAACCAGTATATGTAGTAATTTTTTTATTGAAAACAACGATAACACTAAGTTATTTCCCCTGCATTCAACCCTTCAATTGTTAAAGCAAGAGATAATAACTTCAGTTCACGGGGATAGATTTTAGCTAATTCTTTAGCTGTGTAATATCTCTTACATTTATACTTCACTCAACGGGCTATGGAGCGCGTCATGCTTTGAGTTTCTTTATGGGATCAAATTTGAAATGAAATCCTACGTCAAAGTACCGACGGAACGGACAAAAAGACGGATCTAAAATATAGGGAGACAGCTTCGTATAAGCCGTTACCCGGAACGGATCTCTCCCGTGTGTGATAAGTGTTGTGGTGTAATATGGTGTAATGTTCTGAGTGGTGTCACGCATCGACTCGTCCGTACGAGACATCGTGGCTGTTGTCTGGGTCACGTGAGCCAGTTCAATGTTTTTTTAGTATAAGAGCCGTTCAGTTGTAGTCATCATTCTTACTTTTTGGAATTCTCTTTGAGATTTTAAAAACAAAATAAATTATATTAAATTTAAAATATCATATAATATTTTTTATAATAAATTATAAACAACAAAAACAAGGAGGTAATTAAGATTTTTTGTCCTTACTGTATATAAATAATTTATATATATGTACGTACCAAAGTACATAAATGTTTTTTGCAATTTCGGGACATAGTTATATAGTGCGAGTTATGCGGCTTATTACAAGATATTGTTTTGTACAATCTTATTTACTAAATACCTAAGTTTGTGAATTGAATGTTTAGTTTAACTAATTAGTAAGGGTTAAATTGGCTACGGATATAATTTACTATTAAACAAAAAAATTAGCAATGGAAAAGACGTGTATATGGGGTGGTTACAGTGCCTAAAGGTCATTGTAATTCATTGTTTGTTCCCTTCAGCACGGTATACTATTGTTACTATTGCTTTAGTACACCCTTATTCATTCGTTCTTGAATGAAATTTTAAAACATGTTTTCATTTAAATGCTTATTGTGCATTATTATTAAAGGATAGACATTGCGGATTTAATTGAAGACCAATTCAAATACAACGATTATGTACAGCATACTTTCTGTCTGTTTTGTTGAAGTTTAATCGTACGAGGTTATGAATTTTGGTGCAGCATTTTTTTTATTTCTCAAATATCTATTAAACTATTTGTCAAAAAATCCCAATAATGGGACCAAATGACCTATCAATTAAAAAAAGAATTTACACAATAATTTTGGACATTTTAATGATATAAAATTTCACTTGTTGTTCTTTCGTTTCTTATTGATAAAAATAAATAAGGTTTATGTACTTTAATAAAAAGGCATAGCTACACATCTTCGCATCTTCAAAATTTTATTTTAATACAAACATTTTCAGCTCGCAATATGTTTTTTACATCTTTATACTTGAAAGGATTTCTCTTTGCACTAGAAATTGTATCACTTTACATAAAACCCAAGCATGTGTCGTTTCACCGCATACAAAGTAAAAACATTTTAAAGGTAACGTTATATGCTTTAAACAAATACAAGCTTCATATTTACTATAATTCAAGTAGAAAAACAAAATCGACGTCTTATTGTGTTATTATCACGGCACAAGTAAAACTTCTGTAAAGATATGTCAAGTCCCAAAAAATATAACCAAGCAGTATTTTTAAAATCGATTAGACCTTCTTGCATAAAAAAACATGATTTTTTTATCTGTTATTTTGTTTCACAAAACAATATAGTAGTTTATAATAGCAACGACAACCGTAACCGACCGACGCATAAATCATCGTACTTTAAAGACGTTGGATGATCTGCGCTTATTATCTACATTACCAGGAAATCATCCCATAAAAAATATTTTCTCGCAGGATAAGATAACATAACCAATACGTATTAGAAAGCAAGGGGATATTGTAAAACTTTAAGTGATTGAATTGAGTTACAGTCATTTCTTTTGCTTTTAATAAAATCTGTCATGTGTTCATCATCATAATTACCATCATCATCATCACCAGCCCATGTCAATGCACTGTCTTATATATAATAAACCTCCCCTTTGCGCCACCGATTCCAATTTTTGGCGATTTTTGTCCAGCACACATCCGGCACCGCAGCGCACCTGCCACTATTCTAACGTCATCACTCCATCCTGCCTGGCCCTGAGGCAACGTATTATATTTAAATCTGCAGTTTTTTTTTTATATATTTGTTTAAGTAGACACATCATAATCAGCCAGTGTTAGTCCACAGCTGGACATAGGCCTCCCCAAATGCTCACCTTGTCCATTAAAGGGTTTTTGGACCGTATCCCACCACGCTGGTGTGATGCGGATTGGTTGGTTGCCCGATTACTAATGTTTATGATAATTACATGCCCATCCGACGCATAGATCATCTTACTTTTCAGACAATTTTGTGATCGGCACTAACCTAACCAATCAGAAAGCAATGAAAACACGAAGAGGTTTCCACGCGGCATTCGAATCAATGACTTCCGGCTTTTAAAGCAAGGGCGAACACCACTGAATACGGAGGCCTTAAATAGACTATTGTCTAGTATACTTTTAATTGTTTTTATGACCAAAACTATAATAACTTGTGTGTTTGAACAGCTTTATTTCAAGGAGCTTAAAAACGGCTCAAAGCTGAAACAATATACGTTTACTTGTTCTGCCACAGTCATGAAATTCAGATGGCACCAAATTTGCATTTTCCATCTGATTACGTTACTGGTTTGCTGCCACGGCGTCGGACTAATCCCATAAGTTTCTTATTTCAAATATCAAGTCCTCTGCTAGTGCGTATTTTTATAATGCGAAATGATTTCATATAGGTATATATATTTGTATATATCCGACCAACAGACTTTGTATTGCATGATATACTAAGCGAATACGATATTAAACAAAGTAAGAAAAGAAATGAAATATGACTTTTTGGAAATCTCAACTATCGTCAAATCTATATGAACACTCATAAGAATTTTTGAAATTAGTGTAGCCGTTAAGAAGGAGTCCACTGTCAACGCACGTACATAGAAATATATACATGTATATAAAGATCTCATTTTTTAACTGGCTTATCACAATATGTCTGAATCTATAAGGTTGGTTGACTTGAAATTTGGTATGAATTTATAACACTTCTGACGAAATTCAAAAGAAAAAAAATAAAAGAAAAATGCGGGTGCAAAACGCGTAAGAACAACAGCTAGGATGTTATATATGATTTACTAGCGACCCGACCCAGCTTCGCAAGGGTGCAATACTGATATGTTTATAATATTACATATCAATTATACATATAAACCTTCCTCCCTACCTTTAATCACTCTATCTATTAAAAAACGCATCAAAATCTAAAGCGTATTTTTAATGATTTAGATAGGTACATAGAGACAGGGAAAACGATTTTGTTTCATACGATGTAGTGATACTTTTTATCTATGACTTCATATCGGCCGTCGTTATCGTAATCAACTAGAAGGACATTTTTTAACACACACTCAAGTGTACCTTTTTAAATTAGTAAATATTGAAGGAAAAGTAATATTCTGCGCATAATGCAACTTTATTATTATCACTTAGAACGCACACCCTAGCAAAGATAAGCCTAATAGAAAAGGTTGTGGAGAGTGAGATATAAATGGATAAAGCATTAATTTGTCAAATCTTTCACTGGGAAATTATATCTTGATCACCAGATACCATAGATAGACTATACTAATTGGACCACTATTAGGATGCTAAACTTGGGAGTTGTACATCGTATTCAAAATGCGTAACACTAAAAGTTTTTAGAAATAATTGTACATAAAAAAGTTTAAAGATGTTTAGGCGCAGCAAATGTATCTGCATATAAGCTGTAGTCCGCGACTTTATGCACATGGTAATATATAAAATTATCCTGGTCTTTTTATAAAACAAGGTAGCCGAAATTACTTCCAGTTATATTAGCTATCTTCCATATAAATTCATCGAAACTCGTTCAAGTTGGACCAATCATTCCAGAATTGTGCCATTGTGTCCACTTCGTTTTTTCTTCTCATCGTTTACGAGGTGTGTCCATGGGGTTGGTTTTTAATTCTTCCTTTTACACGGAGTAGCGGGCATTTGACCTTTGGGTAAGCTCCATATATTCATTAATTCATTAGTTAGCTCATAATCATTAGTTGTCATTTTTGTTTTAGTCTACCTCTTTCCTACAGTTAAGCTAGTAATAACCCTGATTAAATGAGTGAAAAAGAAGTGTCGCGTGTGATGTTGTCATTAGTTAACCATTATTTATTGTCGTCTTCATAGAAAATTATCAATAATCACTTCATTGTCACGGGTAACATTTACATTTATTTCAAGCATGATTTGTTTAAATCATTATCAGCCTGTGTCAATCTACTGGTGGACACAGGTTATCGGTTATCCACATCTAGCTTACATCAGGCACTTTGCGAATGTCGTCACCCCATCTTGTCTCAGGGCGTCCCACAATACGATCCACTTTTTGTCCCACTTCAGAACTTTCCGCCTCTAGCGGTCGTCAGTTCTGTAGTTTAGTGACAGACGCATTGCCACTTCAGCTTACTAATCCGGTGCTTCGACATCATTTCTGATGCTTGTGCGGTGCTTCAGGGATACTCCTAGCTTAGCCATTTCCATACCTCGCTCAGCAACTTTAAACTTGTAGATCAGTCGAATCATAACAGTCAAAGTCTTGGCATCGTAGGTTATGACAGAAAGGACTCACAGATGGAAGACTTTCCAGTATTTGAGGCATGAGAAAACTCAACGAAATTTGTGAAAAGCAGCCCAGCCCAACTAAATCCTTCTGTAGGCCCCGTCCTCAAAGTTTTTTCTACCTAATTCGAGTTATTGCTCTAGGTAATCTTACTTGAAACCACTTCCAGGGATGCGCTATCGATTGTGATCAGTCCCAGATCAACGTTCTCGTTGAATATGACTTAACCCAAGTTCTTTCGGAGACTGAGCGAGCAGAAGACCCAGCCAGGCTTTACTCTATTTCTGCAGGTCCTTTGCGGTTTTAGCCAAGATGACCATACCGTCCGTAAATCGCAGATTTGACATGTACTTGTTCACATTTATGCCGTGTTCTTCCCAGTGGAGCAACCTAAACATGTCCTTAAACAATTTTGAAAACATAATGTACATTTCCTTTCCTCACACCTGGCGCAGGTGAGTAGGCTCGGTCTGACCACTTTGTACTACCACCGATATAGTAGCGACATACAGATTCAAATTCAAATATCTTTATTCAATATAGAAGTTTACACTTGCTTATTGATTGTCAAACACACTACCACCGCTTCGGAAAAGGACGCCTCAGATCTGAGAAGAACCGGCGAAAGAAACTCAGTGGGCTATTTTTTAGGCCTTCTTTTAAAAATAACAAACAATTTGATAATTCTGCATTACATATTATGCAATTTTGAAACGAGACCTGGAGCGAGCATTCCGTTACCAGGCTGTGTTATAATTTAAAAATTCATTAGTATCGTAATAACTTTTAACACATAAACGTTCCTTGACTACCTTTTTAAATTTATTAATAGTTAAATTCTGAACGTTTACTGGGATTTTGTAGTAAAAACATATACATTGTTCCATAAAAGACTTACTTATTCTTCGCAGTCTAGTTGCTGGAAGAATTAAATTATATTTGTTTCTTGTATCTATGCCATGTGCAACACAATGTGTTAGGAAATCATGTCTATTTTTTTGCACATACATTAAATTTTCAAAAATGTATTGAGGACTAACGGTCATTATTCTTATTTCTGTGAACAACTTTCTTAATGATTCTTTGGGGCCCAGGTTATAGACTGCACGAATTGCACGTTTTTGGAGGACAAAGATCGTATTAGTATCTGCCGCATTTCCCCACAGTAGAATGCTATGAGACATAATGCTATGAAAATAGTTGAAATATACTAATCGAGCTGTCTCCACATCAGTTAATAATCTAATTCTTTTCATTGCGTAAGCTTAAGAGCTCGGTTTACTTGCTAGCCTATTAATATGGGGCCCCATTGTAGTTTTGCATCCACAGTTATTCCTAGAAATACAGTTGATTTAACTACGTCTAACGCCTCCCCATCCATAACCACTTCAAATTAACCATGCTTCAAATTAGGAGTCATGAATCTAATACGTTTTGTTTTCCTTTGGTTAAATAGCAAGTTATTAACACTAAGCCAATTAGCTACTCTAGAGAGAGTATTATTTACATCATTATTTATTGACGCATGTCGTTTCATTTAAAAAATCAAGGAGGTATCATCTGCAAATATCTCTCCGCTATTATATTACACTTAGTAAGTCGTTCATATAAATGAGGAAAAGAAAAGGCCTAAGAATGGATCCTTGTGGGTAAATATGGGGGATATTTACCGGGGCCCCGAGAGATCTTTTACCTTTCACGTCAACTCTCTTAATTCGATGGCTCAAGTACGAAGACAGAAGGTTTAGTGCGGTATTTCTTATACTATATTATATTAATATACTTACACAGTCTCATGGTGTACACAATCAAAAGCCTTTTTGAGATCACAGAAAATGCCTAAAGCATCCTTTGATGCTTCCCAAGCATTAAAAACGCTTTCAACTAGTCTGATGCCTGCTCAGAGTTAGCGACCCTAGTGAAGCTGCTGGTATTTTAAAAGAAATTACAATTGAAATGTTAACAATTGGTTAATTACAGTTTTTCAAATAATTTACTAAGAGTAGGCAGTAGTAGTATTTAACATACGTAGTGCATTCTCTTAACCACCCAATGGTTGACCGGCAGATAATGCCTTTGGCATTTAGTCCGCTATTGTACAGGAAGTGTAAAAAAATAAATAATAAAGATATTGGTCTAAAGTTATTAGGTCTGTATTACATCCCAATTTAAATACCGGTATAATTTTGCTCGCTTCATTTGTCAGAAATTCGCCCTTCTGATACTGATATTGAATATTGCTCCAGTAAGGTGATAGTTGACATCGATAATAAAACTTATCACCTCAACAGAGATCCCCCATAGGTCTGTAGGTTTTTATCGCTAATCAATTTGGCTCCACTGTAAGAACTCGAGGAAAGACCAGGTCTCAATGGAATCAAAAGCCTTCTCATAGTCCACAAGCTCCATGGGCACAAGGGCTAGTTATACTTATTTGTCTTTTGTATAACCAACCTCACTGTGTGACCGTAATCCGCTGGTTATGGATCGGAAGACCACATATATTGCAGGATGGTAGGAGGTTCGTCTGGGCCTCGTTTGTTGTTCGGAAGGGTGCATCGCCTATAGGTGAGATTGGCTGAGGTTCCGAAGATGATGTTTGGAGCCCGTTACACCACACTTCTAAACTGTAATAATGTCAAATAAATTAATCTTAATAATTTAAAATGTTATCTACAATAATACGAATATTTTTATATAAGTGAGTAATATGAGGTTTTGTTGTGAGTGAGTGGTATGTTGAGCATCTACTCAGACACAGCGGTTTTGTGTGTAAAAGCATTTCTAAGAACATTTCATACTGAAATTGCGAACGTCATCTTTTCACTTTCATTCCTCATGTGTGTCTAGTAATATCGGAATATTCTTGGAAATATTTTGTGACATTTAATAAATAAATAGGTATTTTTTTTGGCGCAATGAATGAAATGTGAAAAAAATTTAGCAAATATTAATAAACCTTAGGAGTCTTTTAAGTAGTGTTCTAATGATATTATATATGGTATGTGCTTGCGGTTTACAAAGCGGAGGTCATGGGTGCGCATCCTGCGGGGACTTAAAGCGACGGTGTCGGTTTCCATAGCAGTAAGAGGTTGATAGTAATATGAATTGTTTTCTGAATCTAGAAAACGAAAATTGCAAAATATAACTTGTACTTGATAAAAGTCGTTGTAATCATTTGTATGTGCGTGTAAATATAGACATGTCATTTTACCCAAAGTGTGCAGGTAGTTTTGAAAAGTTCGGGGTTTGGACTATGTAATAAAATAAAATAAAAACCATACAGAAATTGATTTTTATTAACACAATAAACAAACTAAAAAAAATAAAAAAAAAACCAAAATAATTTATTTTTAATCATCATTGGATAATATTTCTATATTTTGACTGACAGCAATTATTTATTGAACGGGACGACAATATCATGCATTAAAAATACACAAATTTTCAAAGAAAATGAAATAATAATTATAGTTTTGATAAATCAAAGCCGATTACTGATGGTTGATGATTATTTTTTTAGTTTATTGATAATTTGTGTTTAGTTCAGAACATAGTCTAATTTGGCTGTTTTACTCTAGCTTTACAAAATATCTGATTTAAATGATTCAAGATCTATCGGATGTTAAATCTTTATCGGGAATAAGATAAAAATTTAACTGTCGTTTTATCTCTCTTTGTAAGGAACAAATTTACCGAGATTTCGATAGTGAATAGGGATGACAATAATTGACAAGACCTAAAAAGTTTCCTTTTTTTTTCCTTACTAGGTACCAATGTTCGCGTAATGATGATCGCTGCACGGAAATGAGAATTATCTAGGGTTGTCACTTGTGTTTTTATACATTTATAGTTCTGTGTCATAAATTTATTAAGATAATTTAACGTTACGTTATGGCTACTTTAATAATAATAAAGATTTTGATCATTTATGCCTTTCTCACGACATAATTGGATATTTGATATATCCATTATAAATATAAATCTTTCTGGACACATAGCACCATCTAGTCCTAAACTAAGCAAAGTTTGTGCTATGGAAAATAACTGACAAATATACAAATTTTCTTTTCTTTTGTAAATTTATAATGTAATTAGTAACGTTATATATATCATCACTTTTTCACACATTATTTTTTGCGAAAGTGGGAAGCGAACCCATACCCTCTGGCGCAATAATCAGGGCTACTAACAAGTGCTCCAAGCAGTTCGTCAGTTATGTTTCTTTGTTGCACTTGCCAACACTATTTTTATCTGTTTTTATATATTTCATTGCGTCGTTAGCAAAATATTTATAATAATAATGGTACCGTATATTTATTTCACACAAAAACTTTTTTATTATATTTATTTTGTACTAATATCTAAACATGACGTACGTGCAAGTAAAAATATATGCTCGTAATATAAGGGCACATTTAATGTATATAATATGTATTTTCTCGTTGTCGACTGCATGTATTGTATTTATATTTTTTTAATAGCAAAATATTGTGTAAAAATAAATTTTTTGCCGGTTTTTCTGGACAAGTTACAACTTTTTAAGTGGTGGTAAATTGACGTCCATACGAGCTCGACAGTGCCTATATTGAATATAGTGATTTTGTACTTGAATCACAATTTAATTTAACTCTATAAGCCTTAAAGTAATGCTCTGCGATACAAGCTCAAAAACATGTGGTTAACTCTATGTTGATTTAGAGTTGATGGTCCTATGACATATACGTGGAAATATAAAAACACCACTTTATTTTCCTCAACCACTTAAAAGGGTTTCTGATTCTTTCTGAATATTCAATAGGTATTGCATATTGTAGATAAATCAATAAGAATTAAGACTTTAATTAAAATCTCCTTATGGTTATTTGGCGTATACGCACATTTGCTTATAAAGCTAAATAAGGAAAATACATGAATACGACTTTTGTCTCGCCGACTTTGCGTTTTAGGAAAATCAGTAAGAAAAAGCTTCAAGCACTGTGCTTATAAAATGACTTTTTTAGCTAAATAGAACGTGCTAAAACAATAAACCTAATTGAAATAATAGCAGCACTTTGCTACTTAACAAAGAAAACTACGATTCTATAC
Source organism: Lamproptera curius (assembly GCA_029286875.1). NCBI lineage: Eukaryota > Metazoa > Arthropoda > Insecta > Lepidoptera > Papilionidae > Lamproptera > Lamproptera curius. The sequence goes on from JAGSMT010000038.1 coordinate 1,737,396, forward strand.
GTAGTTTTAAATATTTAATAATAATTAGATGGAATCATATTAATTAATTATGTAAACTTAACCTATTTTACAAAACATAAATTGATGAACTTACAATGCTTTAGATGATAAAAAGTTCAGGTAATTGTGCTATAAAACGATTTTTATCAACAATTAGAAAACAACTCTGCAATGACTCATCTTAGTGGAAAAATTCGATATTTTTTCTTTTAAATGATCTTTTAAGAGAAATAATAGGCCCTTGAATTGCCATTGCAGTGTAGAGTGAAGGTCAAAAAAGCAAGGGATATATGTAAGTACAAATTTTGTTTGTGACATTCCAAAAACGTGTTCTATTTGTTTATAAACAAAATTTGTATTAATAATCAAAGTTGTAAATATTTTTAAGCCAATGAAAAAAAAACCAAAAACATTCTTTTAAAGTTTTGGTTTGTTTGACTTTTACGCGAATAATAAATCTGAATAATGTCCTTACTTTCGCGTAATCCGTCTTTATAGGTAATCAAGGGAATGAAATGACGCCTATGTTGTCGCTACAGAATAAAATAGGATAATCAAGGAGTAAAAAGACCAAAATGTTTTACATACGTAATCTCCTGTTTAACTTAATTAAACGTTCTGGTGTTTCCACGGCTTTAGCACACATTTAATAAAACCTTTTTCAGCTTATTGTTGCCAAAAGAAAGATGAAACGACAATACTAAAATGTCAAACAATAAAATTTTAAAGGTAACAAGATAGAAACATTTTTTTCTTACTAGGACACCCTTTTCTTTTTTATGAAAATTAAAATACACATATAAAGTATAGACAAAATTTATGCAGTAATGAGGAATAAGAGCGCAAACGGGTCAGAAACAGCTAAGGATAAAAATAATATTTTGAGTAACAGTGTTAAAATAAACTAAATAACTCTCAAATGGCTTGAACTTTGCACTAAATATTTTGATACGTATTAGTATTCGGTTTATAAAAAAAAATAAAAAAATATATGACCCCCTAGATAGACTAAGCCAGACAAGAATTAGTAATTCATGGAGAATGCAAGTGAAAAGTAAAAATGTAAGTTGTTTAAAATTGAAAACATTTACATAAAGCTCTCTTGTGACAGTTGCATTTTATCCAAATAGGTAGATAGGTAGGTAATCTATATACGAAGTAAGTTTGAAATTTATGAATATTAAAGTAAAAGACAAGGATCAAAACTATAAAACGGTCTGAGGGCTTACTTAAGCATTCAGACATGATGAAATTTTAGAGATTTTTAGTTTTATTATAAACTTCATTAAACACATTCTGTAAGCGTTCAGGTGAAAAACGGTGACGATATAATTTCGTAGTCCTGGACACTAAAGCAATTATAAGAATAATAGACTTTCAATTACTTCTGAAGGAACTTAGCCCTATTGTTCCTGGGGGGTTTAGATATTCATACCGCTCATTCCTTCGAGTTGCGGCGATTCAACTGAATTTCATCAACGATAGCGATCCAGTTGCTTGAGAAGAAAGTTTATGCATGCGTCAGAGTACAAAATTAATTATTATATTTCTAAAGACGTACAACAAATTATTTTAAACGGGACAACTAAAACCCTTTATCTTAAATTATTAAAAATTGTCAAATGACTAACTCAACTTGGCTACGCAATAAAAACGTATATTTATAAACAGGTAATATTAACTATACTTGATGAAAACTACGTAAAAAACGCGTAGTTAGTATTATACCTAATACATGGAACTCGTCGAACTAAAACGTTGTACGAAAGTATTAATTACATAATACACATAGTGTGTAGCACAGTTGTTATCTAGGCTTTTCAATAATCACTTTACAGGTAATCCTTAGTGAAGCTAAGCCCAATACAAAAGGCCTTGGAGCGTGACTAATAAGAGAATTGAACACATCCATTTACCAAATCGCAAACTATGGAAAATCAATTGTGACTAAGTCCTACTAAAACAATTACAATATTTTTCATGTATGTGTGTATTTCAAAACACGCATCACAATGTAGGTATTAATATGAAAGAAAAAAATCAAAGCTAAATGAAAATTAAAAAGTATAGTACACAAAAGTATTGTTTATGTCCAAAACAAAAATACTTCGCTTTTTTATTGGACAAACAACAATTTTCATTAATTTGTTTATTTTGTAAAATGTTGTTAACATGGTTTGCCTTTTCCCATGATTATACATTTTATAAGATGGTCGGTAAAAACGGGAAATAAATGCTTTAAATGGGCGACAAGATTGAATGTTAATCTTTATTTTCCTAGGCACGCGACTAAAACTTTCCATACCTTCGAAATCCCCGACGCGTACCCATCATTTTATTTTTAAAATAACAAACAATTTTAAACATATCATTTGTAAACGTATAGAGCAATACCAAAAGCGCTAATTAACGGATGTTACCTTTTATCTCAGCAAAATCCATTTCTAAAATCTCTAAATAATACGGACAGAGCCGCGAACGGACCAATAGTATACATATATAATAATAATAATAATATCCTCCTAGTCAATTACGACTACGGCGGTCGAACTATTTTAGAAATTAGCCGACAGCGCAGGAGATATCATAGTGCACACGTGTACGTGAAAACACAGGCGCACTCCTTATTCTTTACTATAATAGGCCGATGGGACGGATAACCGACACGACCAGAAAGTGATCAGGTGCAGGGCCGACTTTTAACGTGCCCATCCGATGCAAGGATCATCTTACTTCACAGGTTATCGGATGTTCGGCCCGCCTTGCCCTAACCAACTAGGGAACATCTTGGAAAACTAGGTCAGTCCCCGCACGGTCCGAACCTACGACATCCGGTTTCTAAAGCGCAAGCCATTACCACTAGGCTACGGAGGTAGTTAGTTTAGTATATATCTAAATATGTAAGGAAATTCCTTGCAAAACTATAATGGATAACAAGTTTTTCATACATCTCTGACGAACGAAAATATACGAAACGACCCTGTTAGGCAAGTATGAGCAGAGTTATGAATACTTAACAGCTGTGCGATATATGAGCGGTGGCTGCACCGCATTTTAATTAGATATTAACTAGTGTAAACTGTTTTCATGCTGCCGTAAGTGTGAAAGTGGCGTAAAACATTATTTACTAAGTAAAAACTACATTTATTTTTACAATGACTACAAAATAGGGGTTAATAATACACAAGTTAGTTAATTTTTTTGCCTTCTTTCTCACAGCCATACTTTGGCATGGGGTCCGCTTCTAAGCCGGCAATTTTTGATTTACGATAATAACAGTTTTGACGCATACCGAGTGGCGTCTGATTTCCACAATCTATAGGATTCAATGCATTCAATGGCAAATAAGTGCCCACGCGCAAACTTTTTAGATACACATATAACGAATAGATTATCTTACTTTTCAAACAATTAATTCATAGTCCATATTAATCTAACCAACCAGGAAACAACTCAAAGATGTTTACTTGCTATACGACCTCAAGCAAGGACAATATCATTAAAGATAGATATTAATAAGCCACGGAGGCAGCCTATTTTTTCGTTGAATGTTTATTAGGTTACTATGCGATCTATATGTCAAAGTCAAAAAGGCAAACTTTATTTTACTTTCTATGATACTAGTAGAAAAAATATAGCTAAACCCAAACTACATCATTAGTCACTATTTAAATTAATTTTCCACGGTTAATAATTTCCATCAAGACTAACATTATATATAAAATAAATAAACATAGAAATTGGTCTATCTTTTAGGAAAATTAAGTTAGACAAAGAATAACAACTGTTTTTTCAAAAACTATAGTATTATAATTAGCACTATAAATTAGTCGTTCAAAAACGCCCCTGATCGTTTGGTTTGAATCTTTTTTAGTACTGTTATGAAAATAATATATTTTGTAAAGTAAAATGTGCTCATAGCATACTCTTATAATTACAAATACAAAAATGATTTTGTATATCTTTTTTATTCCTTAAAGCGACGAGACGTGCGGCACTTGATGGAAAGTAATACCTGGCCTGCCCGTAAGAAAAGTAGCTTAAGACGTCACAATTCCGCTCACCACCCTGAGACATGACATGATACGTCTTATTTACTTAATAATGATACTGGCAAAGATGCCCTTTAAATCGGAACATAGTAGTATTTTTACACTACTGATTTGCACGAAAATAGACACTGTGGAGGTACTCTCTGATTCAGTCCCTCGTCAAAAGGGACCTAACTCATATAAGAAAACATAAAATTAATTTAATTCAGATGCTTGTAAAAACGTGCTTCTGTCCTCAATTATTTTTATATTTCATTTAACAATTAATTTAATTTTACATATAGAATATACATTTAATTAAGTTTCCCGTATATACCAAGAGCCCTATCTAACCTTATCCATTATATAAAAAAAGCATATCAATTTTATTGGCTTCAGCGGAAGGCATCTCATTATCCCTTATTATTTAGGTTCTGCATGAGCTATTATAAAATGCCTTAATTTTGTGATGTAATAATTATTATTTTCTTGATTTTACGCAAATACAACACATTATTTAAAAAGACTTTACTTATTAAAATCCGTAAAGTCTTTTAATTAAATCAAATGTAATAATTGTTTATACGTACATAGCCATCGATATCATCAATCAGCCTGTGTTAGTACACTGCTAGACATAGGCCTCCCTTAATACACTACAAATAGTCAAAGCCCATATCAACAGTATAAACTTTATGCAAAACTTACCAAAATATTTGATACAAAAAGTAAAATAGAAAAGTAATGTAAAAGATGAGTTTTCCCTTAACTGAAAACTGACTCATTTGAATCGTAATATTTATGAAAAAAAATTTAAAGGAGGATTTCATTACAGACCGGTGAAATTAAAGATTTCTTTCTGAAACCCCATGGAAAACATCACAAGTAGTGTTATGTGATGCTACCATTCTATTACAGGGTGGTCGCAAAGTCTTGAAATTACGTAGCATAAATTGTTTTAGGCAGGCAATATACTCTTGACATTTTGTGCTTACTGCAAGAAAGTCATAACCATGGAAGTGCCTCCGTAGTCTAGTGGTATAGGCGTATGCTTTAGAAACCGGTGGTCGTGGGTTCGAATCCTGCGGGGACTCAACAAATTTTCATTGTTGTTTCCTAGTTGGTTACGACAAACTGAGGCGTTCACCCAATTGTCTGAAAAGTAAGATGATCCTTGCGACGGATGGGCAAATAAAAAGTCGGTCGATCCACCAACCTTCATCGGACCAGCGTAGAGGGATGCGGTTCAGAAACCCCCTAATGGAGAAGGCGTGCAGGAGGGGAGTCCTATGCTCAGCAGCGGACTAACACAGGCTGATACTGATGATGATGACAGTCATATATAAGTACATGAAAAAAATTCTGAGAACTAGGGCGATTCAGTCTTTTTAATAGAGACTACAAAAAAATCGCATCTTTTAATTAGTTAAAACTTTTGTGAGACATTGCATGCACTGAAAGTAATCTACTAACAGCGGAAATCACGTGGAATCAGCGTTGGTGCCATCTAGTTTCGACGAGTGGGACACCTTCACCGTTGCTTGCCGTCGCAGACAGGCCCGTAGTGAATTATTATTGACCAGCTTTCCTAAAGACAAAGCTACTTAATTCGGAGCGCATGTTTTTTTTTATGTTCCCTCGTCGCTCCGCTCCTTGTGTTTCTATTTTGATCATTCCTTTTTATTATATCCAATATTTTATAATATCCAATTATAACTTTACCGTTGCCTTCTTGACTAAAAACCTAATTAGTCTATTCATTTCAAATCGTTTGTAAAAAAAATTCATACAAAAAGCAAGGTTCAAGCAAAAACCTCAAACGGTCTTCTTCTTAGCGTATCAATAATAAAATATGTTTCTTTTCATCGCGGTGAAAGGATAGGCCAGTCGATACGCTGACATATACAAAAATATACGTGTCGTAGCCACCTTAAAATCCCGATTAAATACAATTGTAAGTTGATGCCAAGAATGAAAAGGAGAATCTGCGATATATCGCAAGACTAAACAAAATGCTAATAAAGATAAAGATTGAAATCGGTTAAAAATGCAAAGGTATAGATGGATCTTCAAAATTTATATAAAAAAAGCATATAATTTACGCCAAAAGGCAGAAACAGATCGAGTACTTATAGAAAAATAAAATTAAGTACGCCTCAAGAATAATTATGTCAATATTATAATATTTTCTCAATTTAGGTCAATATAGAGTTGGTAGGTCCACTTTTTACAGAGGGCCGTCTGGGGCATCATTGCGCTGCCTATTTGATTTTATTAGTTTTTTAACGACACAGCCATATTAAGTCTTAACGACATATCAATCTCAACTAAATTCAAGCAATCTTAATCTCTGATCGTAATAGTTACAGGGTAGCAAGTATATGCAAAATACTTTTAAGTAATAATTTTTTTTTTAAATAATAAATTCAAGCAATCATAATAGTTACAGGAGGTAGCAAGTATATACAAAAATACTTTTAAGTATAAATTTTTTTAAATAATAAATTCAAGCAATCATAATAGTTAAGGAGTAGCAAGTATATACAAAATACTTTAAGTAATAATTTTTTAAATAATAAATTCAAGCATAATCATAATAGTTACAGGGTAAGTATATATAAAATACTTTTAAGTATAAATTTTTTTTAAATAATAAATTCAAACAATCATAATAGTTACAGGGTAGCAAGTATATGCAAAATACTTTTAAGTAATAATTTTTTAAATAATAAATTCAAGCAATCATAATAGTTACAGGGTAGCAAGTCTATACAAAATACTTTTAAGTAATAATTTTTTTAAATAATAAATTCAAGCAATCATAATAGTTACAGGGTAGCAAGTATATGCAAAATACTTTTAAGTAATAATTTTTTAAATAATAAATTCAAACGCAATCATAATAGTTACAGGGATGTAAGTATATGCAAAATACTTTTAAGTATAAATTTTTTAAATAATAAATTCAAGCAATCATAATAGTTACAGGGTAGCAAGTATATGCAAAATACTTTTAAGTAATAATTTTTTTTTAAATAATAATTTTGCCAGTGTTAAATTTAAAATTAACCGTCTTTGACTTTTTATTATTAACAAACATTAACATGATATGCAAATGATAAATAATTTATTTACTGTTATATATACCCGAGAATACCGCAATATTGAAAGGTAGAATTGGAAAGAAAAAAGTAATAAGATGCCATTAGAAATTTCACAATGAAATGTTCCAAGAATTACTTATATAAAAGAAACCATGACGTCTGTGTGACGAGTGAAACGAGTAAATATGAATTAATGTAAACTTATTGCGCTACAATATTAATATACAAGTTGTGTTTTTATAAAAAAGGATTTATAAAAAACTCTGCGTTTCTAACTATAATACTATTTTAAATTTTCATTGCAACCTTACGGTATTAAAAGATGTGAATTTGTATCATAAAAAAATGTAATTTCATTTAAGTCGATATCGACTACGGCGGCCATTCTATGTAACAGACAAGCCGATTGAGCAGAGATATACTGCACAAGTGTACGCGCAGACACAGGTGCACTCTCTCTTCCACTACATTCTTAGTAGTTCTTAGTCTGATGGGACGGAAAACCAACAAGCCAGAGAGACAGGCGCAGGACCGATTTTTACATGCCCATCTGACGCAGTGATCATATTATTTCACAGGCAATCGTGTGATCAGTCCGCATTGCCTTAATCAACTAGGAAACCGCTTAAAAAAGTATTTGCGTCGCCGCAGGATTCAAATCAACGACCACTGGTTTCTGAAGAGCAAGCCCATACTTCTAAGCTAGCCAGGAAAGCAGTTTATATCATATAAATCTGATAGATATCTGAGAAATAGAAATAAATACGGTGGTAAAAATTTTACAATGGACATATTTCAAACAATTCCTCCGAGTTCTCACCGTTGTATAGGCATTAAAATTATTCGATATTTTAATGTGCAATATCTCTTAATAGGCTAAGGAATGAATATAAATAGATCATCACGGTTTTTTTTTATTTATTATTGCCCATTGCATTCAATAAACATTGTGCTCGAGTAAGAGAGACGCAAAATTATATAAAATTATTTAAAAATTTACATGTGTAGATGTTAACAGTTGAATAAACCTAACTTATATTATAAACGTAACTTAATGTCCCTTAGAAAGGCTAAACGATCCGCAAATTTTTTGACCGACTTCCCAAAAGAAGGAGGTAATCAATTCAGAGCGTATGTTTTATGTACGCAGCTCCGCTCCTAGCGCTCTGATTTGGTTTATTAATTAATAATAAAAAATTACGGCATCAAAAAATCACAACCTCATGTGATTAAACTACATACGCTGCGAAAACTGTAAAAAATAGACATAAATATGTTTTATATAATCGTGCTATTTAAATTGGTTTACAATAAAGTCAGTGATAACATATACTTTTATTTATATCTTAAGGATAACGCACAATAAGCATTTTAATGTAAAATTTGCAATCAGGTACATTCAAAGCTTATTTAAGACCATATAGTTTAAGTTCACATAAACGTTATTGCATTAAAAAATCTATTAGCTTACCTCCGCTAGAGTGTGCTTTGTGAGAGATATTAGGCAGCGTATAACAAAAATAATATGATATTATTTATATGTCTCTTATTTTTTTTGGGGATACCAGATGTGGTGATTTTTTTATTGTTATTAAAATAGAAGTCCCATTATGCTGCAAATACAAGTATATAAATGTCTTCGGGTTTAAAAGAAGCCATATCAAGTTAATACTACTAGTTAAACGAGACGTAACATGACTCTCTGGGAAGTGAACGAATTTCTTGCGTCTTACGCTGCGATTGTTCATTTCGTCAGGTAAGGGAAGTAAGAGCCCCGGCGGGTGCTTTAGAAACCGGGGACTTAACAAATTTTTATTGTTGCTTCCTAATTGGTTAGGGCAATCTGGGCCGATCACCCAATTGTCTGAAATGTAAGATGATCCATGCGTCGGATGGACATGTAAAAAATCGATCCACCCACTATCCCGCATTGGACCAGCGTGGTGGGATACCGTCCAAAAAACCCCTACATGGAGAAGGCGTGCATTAGGAGAGGCCGAAATCCAGTTGTGGACTAACACAGGCTGATCATGATAAATTATTATATCTTTCTATCATGTATAATAGATGCATAAATAATTGAAAGGAGAGGAGAGATATTGATTAAATGTTTTTATTTTATTCTTGTGCTTTGTCATTAAAGTATTCAAAGAACTCTAAAAACATAAATAAACAGTAGACTAAAAGCAAACAGGTAGCGTTTCTAGCGATCAATAAATTCACCTTAAATAAATAATAGAGATATTGATTATTTCAAATGATGTTATTGTCGCTGAATTTCATAACAATACACTTTGAGAAAATTTTTCTTTTTCATAGATAACAAATCTTTCTTATCAGTAATACAAAACGATGTGGAGTATGATGAACTTAATATATATATATTTTTGAATATAAAATGTAACGTCGATAAATATTTAATTTATTGTCTGATACTTAGCAAAATTTTATGTTATATAAATAAAGTAATACTAACGCAATCCTACTAAAAGTGGCCTTGACATTAAATATCAAATAAGAAACTTCTGGGATTAGTCTGACACAGTGACAGCAAATCGGGAGTGCAGTCAGATATAAAGTGCGAATTTAGTTCAATCTGAATTTCATGAGAGCCGCAAAATATGTTAACAGTGCAATGTGGAGCCAGTTTTGAAACTTAAAACTTAAATCTTATGATATGCGTCCAATTTAGTGTGCAAACGTGAGAATCCAATCTTAAGACTTTATGCCTTTTTCATAGTTAGGATTTTAGAATGGCATAGAATTTAGGTCTAGCATGTACAAACCGTACAACATTGAAGCTTAAAACCTATTTCCGTCTGCATTATAAACCAAGCTACAACACTGCATATAAGTTAACATATGCTGAAAGTTATAACACGGCTACTTCATTTTATACTGATGTAAAGCCACCAAATTATGCGTCACTACGTTGTTACATGAACAGCAATTTGTCTGTGGTCATTTGCGCCTAGTACCTGCGCGAAACATAGCATTTTAACTTTATAGTTGATAGGCTTGTTTTATAGATTAAGTTTTATTCGGAGATAGTTTAACGATTAAAAAGGGATTTTAATCAAAGGGTAAAAAAATTTATTAACGAAATTTATATAAAAAAATTGACCGTGCCCTGAATATTTACCAAACTTTTAAAAAGCTTAAAAACAACTTTATTCTTTTAATTAAATTTTGCTTTAACAATTAAAATTTGATCCAAAAGAAATGAAAACCAAATTATTTCAAACTTTTAACCCTTCCATTAAACAGGACACCATAGGCCTAAAACAAAAAAGTTTTGTAAACGGTTGGTAATATTTTTACCCAAATGGGGAAAAACTAATGTTACATGGCCCAAAGGTCTTTAATTCAAATTTTATCCCGGACCCAAATTTAAACTTTAAAAAAAAACCAAATCCGTTTGTCGTGGATAAATATCAAATTTTTTATTTTTAACGGAAAAAAAAAATTAACCTGAAGGTCCCCTTTTTACGGGTTTAAATGAACCCTTTCCCTTTTTATGAAAATAGGGGTATAATTTTCGGTTTAAAAATTAAATTTACTGTTTAAAAAACTTAACCCAGCTACGGAGGGGGTGAACTGCAACCCAATGTTAAAGGGGGAATTTACGGGGCGAGTTCCTGCAGAATAAAATAAAAAAAAAAAAAAATTTCCCTTTTCCTTAAAAAACACTCGCTCCCGTTTTGGGCCCGTAGCCATAAATATTGGCTAAAAAATTAGCGAGCGCATTCCAAGGTGGGGTCTTTAAGACGCTGTTTTAATAACACCTTCCATTCTGGAAATATTTAACCTCCCGTGCATTGGAAAAGGGAATTTTAAAGAAATTTTTAAATAAAAAATTTAAAAATTTGAAAAGCTAAAAATTTTGAATTTTGGTAAGGGGAAGAAAACTTAAAATTAAATTTTAAAAAAAAAAAAATCAAAAAGGTACCTATTACCCTTTTAAAAATTTAAATACTGCCCTTAAGAATGGTACTTAACTTTCAAAAACCCTTAATTACCTTGCCTTAATTGTAACGTATTGAAATTATTTTCCAAATTAGGTAACAAAAAAATTCCCTTTTTTAAAGATCATTAAACCATAAAATAATAATTTTTAGATCGTTTTGTGAAACGAATAAAATGGAATTTTTTTAAAACAAGCTTCAAATTATTTTTTCATCCAAAGGTAAAAATCAATTATTTTCGAAAAAAAAAACGAATAGCCTCTTTTTCCCACCGTGAAAATTTTTATTTTAAATATCGGGAATAAAACTTTAAAATTTTTTTTTAAAAATTTCCCCCAAAAAAACTGAAAGTCGCTATCATTTTTTTTTATTTTTTAACCAAAAATTTAAAAAAATTCCCTAAAATAAACTTGTTTCAATTAAATTTTTCCTTATTTAAATAATAATGTTTAATTTTATTTATAATTAAAAGGAATTTTTTTTTTTTCTAACTTATTTTTTTTATTTGAAAGGTAAAAAAATTTAATCAAAATATTTAAACCCTTTTAAAATTTTCCTTTAACCCGTTTAAAACTTAAAATTTTACCCAAAAATAATTTGTTCTTTAAAAAATAAATTTTTCAAATTTTGGGGTATAAGTTTATTAAAAATGTTAGCTCCGCCTTTAAAATTTTTTTTTTTTCTTTTAAATTGGGTTCAAGGTTTGGGAATTTTTTATAAAATAGAAATTCTTTTAAAATTATTGTTTTCTTTTTAAATAATTTAAGATTTTTTAAGTTTTGAAAATTAAATTTCTTCTTAAAATCCAAACCTTAAACATAACCCAAATCTTCTAAAAAAATTTAAATTTTTTGATTGTTTAAAAAAAAATAAAAGGGCGGTTTTATATTGGGGGTCGGGCCCACCCAAAATTAAAATTTAAATTTTTTTTTGGGGTTGTTTTCCTTTAATTTGGGTTTAAGGACGATTTTAAAATCTACTTTTAATTTTGTTTTAACAAAGAAAATCTTAATTATAAAATTTAAAATTTTTAAAATTAATAAGGGAATAATGAGGTTTGAAACACCTTTGTAATTTATAAATTTGTGGTTTTCCAACAACCCAAAATTTTTTCAGGAATATATTACAAAAAAATGTCAAATTTTTTTTAAAACGTAAATACAATTTTTAAAACAGGTTAATTTACAATTTTAATTACCCCTTTCAAACTTCTTACTTAAAAATCGATAAGGAAAGGTTTGAAAAGCCAGAAAAACAACCGGGAATATAAAAAAATTTGTTTTTGGCTTTTAAAAAATTTTAAAAAGATTTTATTTTAAAATGACCCAAAATTTAATTTTTTAGGAAATAAAAATAAGTTAAAAAGTGGAAAAATAATATATTACTTTTTTGTTTTCAATATTTTTAAATATTCTTTTACCCCTTTTTTAAAGAAAAACTGACAAAAGGCACCCTTTAAAACCAAAAAAAAACGTTTTAAATTTTTTTTAAAAAGTTTTAAAACCCGATTGATCTTAACAGAACAAATCAATGTGATAAAATTCGTACATGCGGTTTAAAAAACAATAAAAAAATTTTTTACAATTATTTAATATTAATATTAAAAAAACAAAAACATTCAGCCAATTTAGTTAAACTTTTTAAAAGGCTTATTTAGGGAAAAATATATTTTTAAAAAACTAAGGTAAACCCTTCTAATTTATTTAAAAGATTTTTAAAAAAAACTCAATGAAAAATGGGCCACTAACTTTTAAAAAAATTTTCCCTTTTCCTTTATTAATCAAAAAACCCAAAAAAAAACAATTTGTCCAATGGTCCCTTTTTTTTGGGGCCCAAAATAAAATTAATATAAAAACATTTTACCACTTTATTTTTTAAAAAACTTTATTTTGAAAGGAAAATTCTTGGAAAAGGCATTTTTTTTTTTAAAAAAATTTTTTATAAAATATATTTAAATTTTTTTAAACGAAAATTTAAAAAATTAATTCCTAAACTCTTTTCTTAATAACTTTTTTTAACTTATGAATTATTAAAAAATTTAAAAAATGGTTAATTTTTTAAAAAAGGTTTTTTCAATACTAAAGTTGTAATTTTTAAAAAATTAAATAAAGAAATTTGGTGCATTTAAAACGTAAAAGGGAAGGTAAAGTGCTTTAAAAATGTAATTACGGTGGCAGTTAGGTTGGAAAATAAGAAAGGGTTTAATTGTTTTAAATTTCAAAGGGTAATGGTAAGGGTTTTTAAAAAGGGGTTGGGTTAACCCGGGGCAACTAATTTTCGGTGGTTAAAAATTTGGGCCGGATCACCCAATTTTAAAAAAAGTACAATGGCGGATCATGTAAAAGTGGAACCAATCCGATTGGCAGTGGGGATCGGTCCAAAACCCCTTGGGGGGTTTTGGAAGTCCAAACCCATGGAAAAGGTGTGATGAGATTGGGAATTAAAAAAAGGGGAAAGAGGACCCTTTTTAAAAAAAAAAACTTTTAAAAATACAATTTTTTTTTATCAAAAACGGCCCAAATCTTTTTTTAAGGGAAAGACCCCAAAAATGTATTGGGAAGAAAGGGAATTTAAAGAAAAACCTATTAAAAAAAATTAACCATAAACAAATTAACCCATCCCAACCAAAAACAATTTAAACGTTGTAAGGGAAGTTGCAAGGGTCCAAAGTAATTTTAACACAACTTCACAAAAATGGTTTGTGGTGGGGGAAAATTTTATTTTCTTTGTATATTATCCAACCTCACTTAAAACATATTTCATTGTTATTTTTGGGTTTTGAAATGGTGAAAAGCCCATTTTAACCCAAGTAAGCATTACTTACAATAACCGAGCTTTTTATGTTTAAGAATAATTGCTCGGAGGAGGTTAAAAGAGATTTCGATTTTGTTCTATAAATTATGCTTTCGCAGATAACATTAGCATAGACAGTCTATAAAATTATTAAATAATATCATTTTGACGGATTTTTGCGTTTTTTTACTTTAATTTCCCACGTTTTTGAACCTTTCCAGTGGCCGTGGTCAAGGAGTAGCCCTGCTCTCTGGAACTTTATCTTGAACTTTTGGATTTAGTTCCGTTCTAGGCGAAAAAGTGAATGACAAAAGACAATCACTGCTGTTAAATTAATTAAGAATTTTTTGTACAAAATACAATATAATTTTTGAATTAATTATATATGAAACTAGAAAATTAAAAAATTAAAACGGTAAATAATGTGCAGGTTCATATCCACAAAATAGTCTCGGCAATGTTTATATGTATAAAAATACAGATAAAGAGTGTACAAGCAAATAAAACGGTAATATAAAGTTACATCGAAACGTAGAGTTTCAGAATTTGTTTGAATACCGTTGTTGTTGTTTGCTTTACAGTTGTACCGAAACGACGTTTTAAACTGTTTTCGTGTTTATTTTAGCATAAGGTTAAAGGTTGTATTTGGGCTATTGGCCCGCCTTTATGGGCCTTGCATAAATCAAATCTGGTTCAATGGGGAATCCGAGGGTATAACTTTGTGGTATCCTTGTTTTCTGGTTGGTTAGGAATATAAGCCGATTACCAATTTATGTAAAAAAAGAACCATGCATTTTGGGTATGTAAAATTGGTCATTGGAGATCATCTTTGGTGTTATAGGATGTCGGGTCCAAACTTATTCATCCTTAGAATACGTTTTCCTTTTCTGACAAGGGGTCAGTCATAAGTATCATCATTGATAAGGTCAGATGACGTCTCTGGGTTAAACTGTTTTCAGGTAAAATCTGAATAGATTAAATTCGTCCTTTTTTCAAGTTATCCACCGAAAAAAATAAGTAGGTGATGGATTAGAGGAGGAAAAGAAAATATTTTTTACTCATAACTTTTTTTGCCAGCCATTCTACTAATTTATTAATATTTGAAATCAACTCAGAGAATTTTCGAAAAAAAGAAAATTAGTTATCTTGAGTCCTCCAGTGGCAACACAAACGTTATTTTGCAACCATTTTTTTTAACTATTTTTATCTTCAAGCCTGTACAGTATAATGTTCATCCAAATACTTTCTACATATCTAATAAATGTAAAGGAAAATTTAAAATAAATTCCTTTAAGCCTAGGACCTTAAAAAACTACCCATAATTTTTATTTTATTTTATATTTGAAAAAATAATAACGTTTAGTTTAAGACCAAATAATAAATAAAATAATAAAAACCAGGTACAACTAAAAAAGTTTAACCCAACGGAAGGAAATTAACAGTTTGTTTTTGAACGACATTTTTTTTAACTCTGTACGGCTGAGCAAAACCCTTTTTTATTTCAGCTGATCTTGGTTTTATAATCATCTAACCTGTGTTAGTCCACTGCGGACATGGGCCTTTCTAATGCACCCTCCTTCATCAGGGGGTTGTGGACCGTATCCACCCCTTCATACGGGTTGGTGGGTGGACAATTTTTACTCTACTAAAAATGGCACCTAAATAACAACGTCGTGCGATTAAATTACTCCTTCAAAACCTGAAAGATGTTTATGCCTATAAAGCGACAAATTTTACTACTTGAATTCTCTGCAAAAATTCTGCGAGCATATATCTGCTTTGGGCGCACAGTGACATTTGAATGTAAACATTAAAAAATACATTCAGGCCATTCCAAAATTAAATTAAAAGAAACCAGTTTACACAGGTTACAAAAAAAATATCATCCTATGTACATAAAAGGATTTGGCGAGTTGGGTCCCCTCAGGCGGACGGGTACCCTGCGGTGTCTTTTCCCAATATCAGTGAAAAAAGCTTCCAAATTCCGGCAAGGGACAAAGGTTTTCTAGGAAAGGCAAAATCCTTTATCGTACGTTGTGCTTACATCAAAGAAAACAAACATTCTGCCCACACATTTTAAAATCGTTGTTATTCTCCAAAGGCACTGTTCAAATATAAAGGCAGATAAAACACACACTAGTAATTCAAACAAAGTAAACGCTGGCGTATCCAAGCAGAGTGTACATAATGTTACTCATACACGTACATGGAATCTGTTCAGAGAATCATTTTAAATATACCTTAAGATTTTTCAAATACTATTTGAGCTAGGTCAGAAATTTTTGACTACTAAATATCCATAATATTACGACTTGAAGTAAAACCATTTTTTCGCAACGTTCATTTAAAAAATAACCTAAAAGACTGTCAACTTTATTAAAGTTCTTTCTTTTTAAATTCAAACCGGCGAAACTTAAAACAAAAGGGAGAAATATTTTTACAATTGTATTCTTTTGAAAATTCCATTAAAGTCCGAGGCATATTCTTTTAATGAAACAATGTTCAATGAAACGAATAAAACTTCCAAAAATTAATGTATTTAAAAATCCCATATTTTATGGGCGTGAAATATGGCATAAGAACTTTCGTAAAATTAACCCTCCGTACCAAGTTTAAAATGCGGTGGAAATCACGGGACAGTTTGTGGTAAAGGCGTTTTTTATTTTGCCAAAATAGTTATATATACTTTTTAAAATTTCCTTGTTTATATAATTTAACGATGTTACCCTTTAAATTAAAAATTAGTCAATACATAAGCTTGAACACAACAGACTAGAACTAATATGGAAAGATAAATAAAAACATGGACAAGTTGGTAACAAAGCTTATTTGTTTGTATCTACATCGTTATAAAGCTCATGCTAACACATAACAACCCATGTCACTGTTATTTTGTCTAATCAGCTTAAATATTAAACTAAAGCGTGGTAAATCGATTTCTTGACAACCGCCCTTTTATTATTTTCCTGTGGAAACTGTAGAATGTTTATAATTTTTAAATTAAATATTGTGAAATTATATTGTTCTCCGATCTAAATAAGAAATCAGTTATCTACACGGGAGGTGGTGTATTGATCAAGAATACGCGCATATTAGGTACATTTACTTTTCTCTTCCGGAATCCCACCGGATAACAACCCTGAAGGAATAGTTAAAAATATCAAAATCAAGTACATAAAAATGTACGAAAAAAGCCTAAAATTTAAAGAAAACTAAAAGTAAAGGGTAAAAGTCCGGTTTGAAACACGACCTCAAATTTTCAATTTTCTTTTATTTTCTCAAAATTTTGCCCTCTTCTTTTATCCCTAAATTTTAAAGAACTTTTGAATATAATTTCTGTCTTTGATGTCTCCATTATAACATCTTTTTTTCAATTCCCAAAAACGATTTTAATTCGAGCGTATGTTTTTTATCCCGGGTTGGTCCCCCTTTTTCCCCGTCAGGATGGGATTCCACCCGGGTGCCTATTTTCCGCGCTTTGTGCCTGGTTGTTCCGGTCTGAAGCCCCGTGGCCCTTACTGCGTTCAGACTTCTTGTTACCTGGTTGCTCCCGCCTTAAGTTAAATTTTGTTAAAGTTTTTTAATTTGATTTTCCATTGTTCCCACATTAAAAAAAAAAAATATTGTAAAAAATTTTACAAAAAAATATTCAGTAGGCAATGCTGTCCTGAAATTGCTCGCTTTCTTCCGCATTTTACATCTCTTAAATTTTACTATTCATTTCATCAAATTTGTCACCATTTATGTCAAGAATAAATTTCTTTCAATGCAATATTTTTGAACCTTAATTAATTATCTTAATAAACTTTTAAATGTGCTGATTCCTTTTAAAAATTTACATCAAAATATTCAATTCAAGTTTATAAATACCCCAACCTCACTTTTCTCTTCTTTTACGTTTCGGCAGTGTTTGTAATTTAATGGAGATTGTAATTCTGTTGCCGTAATTTTTTTAATTTTCCTAAACCCTATTGAAATACATCACGGGTAATAAATAAATCTGACTAAAAGAAATATCTATAAAAAAAAAAGGAGCTCTATAAAGCAAAAAAAGGCGGAAAAAAAAAACCTCGAAATTTGGTACCTCCTTCTTTAAAGTCGGAAAAAAAAACATTTATAAACTTATTTTTTTATTGTAAAGATTTGATTAAAATTTAATATAATTCATTCATCACACGGGTTAAAAGCGCCGAACCAGGTTTAACGACACCAATTTACTGAACAATTCAGTCTCAGACGATGTTTCTCCTTGTGCAGTCACCCGATTCCCTCAGTTTTTCAATTTAATTAACTTCCTTTGTTCCTTGTTTCTTTTCTTTAGATGTTTACGTTTAGGCGTCAGATTAGAAAATCCAGGAACAAAAAGCAATTAACAACCTTTGTTTTAAACTAAATTCAATAAATAAATGAACTTTTTGGCTTCTTTTTTTTTAAAACCAGTCTTGCTATTGTGTACTTTTTTGACTTTTTCATTTTTTTGGGTATATTTTTTACTTGCTCGAAAATTTTCGGACAACAAAAACTATCTTCGGTAAATGATATTAAAGATCCACGACACTTCTTTTTGAAGCGTTATTAATATAAGATGAACACGATCCTTCATTGAATAAAAAACTTTTATCGGACAGATTGTCTTTTGATGACTCAAAAATGACGTGACTTAAATAAACTGATAAAATCGTTAATAGTAAACAAAATAATTAATAACTTAATCCTTTATCTCAGATCCTCTCAAGCTTATTTACATGTTATTTAGTAAATATATCATTTTACATGTTCTAGTACAATGGGGACTGTTCATTTGTCTAATGGTCTGTGAAAATTTCAATCTATCAGTAACATCTCAACTTTCGGAAAAAATTGGAGGGGGGTTAAAAATACAAAGGCATTGGAAACACAATGCCTTCCATAAAACAAACTTCATTCAGGTAAAAACAAAAGGTGCATTCGTCGGTTTAAAATTCCCTTTACACTTTAATTGCTTATTTTTCTTTTTCTGTATTTTGCAGTTGGAAATTTATAAGAGATCTGTTACCCCATGTTTGGGAAGAATAACTTTGAGATTTTAACTATTAATTAAAAATAACGAGAAAGTTTGTACCCTAATAAGACGTCTTGTTAATAAATATACTCTTATGCATTTAGATTTTATGGTTTTGTCTAAAAAATTGTCTTTGTATATAAATTGGTTTTAAATTAATTTGATGTTTTTATAGTAATATTAAGAGCCTCTCTACAACTTGTTCGTAAAGTTTCAATAAATAAATAAATGTTTTTTATATTTATATTGCCTAATTGCAATTTAAAATTTTGGAAGGACTTGAAATCGTTACTATATAGGCAAATACACCAGTGTTTAAATATGAAGGCAGTTAAAACACGCGCTTAATAAATAGAGACTAGGTCATCCTGATCAAAGTTAACAATACTATTACTCTAATAAAACATCCAAAGAAATAAAACACAAAATTTACAAAACTGTTAGACCACTTGAACACAATTAATTACCAATGTTTCAGAACCTTTTTCCCTTTTTTTGCTGCCTGGGGCGGTACCACTGCAGTGCCTATTACTGCCGCAATTTAATAATGTTTAAACACAACCGTGTTTCAGTTTGAAAGGCACCGTATCTAGCGAATTTCCCAGGTAAATGAGACGTGCCGTCCTATGTCCCTCGGTAAGCGGCATGTTGGTAAAACCCCCGGTATTGCTGATGTAAATAGGCATCGGTAACCACTTTCTATCAGGTGGCCCGATTACCTACTCGCCCGCTTTCACGAGCAATAATGCAAAATAAAATCGTCCATCCTAGGTCACGGGATACACGTAGTTGCTATTCTTTTTATGAACTTTTTTTGTTCACGATTGTTGCAATAAAAATTTAAAAGAAAAACATTTATAAAAAATCACTTTATTCAGCCATTCCGCACAATAGGCACAGCCTATCCTACCATTAATTATATGATGCATCTAATTATATCAGCCCAATAATGGACAGTAAAAACAATAATAGTTATTTCTTTTATTTACGCGATTATTATACATATCAAATTTCTTCGGCGATCACGGGCAGACAGTCTGCATGACCACGGCAGCTGGAAAGTGTTCGAAACGTCGGGAATTTAAAAATGTTAAATTACGCGATAAAATCCGTAAAGTCATTTTTTTAATTATAGTTTATTGAAATTTTAAATTATATATAAATTAGATTTTTATAGCTAATCTTTGCGTCAGCTTATTATTAATATAATTTTTATGCAATGGGCGCAAGGTAATAATGAATTACATGGCGACTAATTTAAAATTTATGGAAGAAAATTAAAAGTGACGTTTTTTTTTGTTAATTTTTAGTTAAGATTCTCCAGACTCTTGTCTCTCTAAGAAGAAAGCAGGATAAATTGTAAATTATTTATATATAAAACTTGAAAAGTAAAAATTAAAAACGATAAAAAAATGTATAGAATAGATAGAACTAAGCGGTGTCGTACTACCGTTCACAGACAAATACTTATTTATATCTTTGAAGCCTGTAAAGTATAATGTCTTCACCCAAATACTACATATTTACAAATTGTAATAAGAATAATGATGCTTAGGATTATTAAAAAATGCTTCGTTTAATCCTACGAAAAAAAATGAAAAGGTACTTGACCTTTTAATTATTTCTTTTAGCTGCTTTGATAAAAGACCTCTGTGCTTTACGGCATTATACATCAAACTCATATACGTTTATTAAAAACCGGATAAAGCTGAAGAAAGTTGTTACTTACCAAAGGAATTTAACAGGATTTGTTTTATGAACGCGTACATTTTTTATGACATCGCCTGTACGTGCCGAGCTGGAACTCCTTTTATTTTAACAAACTTCTCTTGGCTATTTATATACACTCTGGAATGTAAAGATTAAATATTATAGTTTAAATATATATAATATAACATGTTCAGACCTGTGCTACATAAATTTTCTCAATATTTATCATGTGAAAACTGTTGCTTATGTTGCATTGAAATTTATGAAAAGAAAAAAAAGTGTTTCCAAATTAAAAAAAAACAGTTGTAAACAAACAAGTTATAGCTCATAACTTATAAAGTCATTTTGTACACTTTTTTAGTACACAAAAGGACGAAGGCGACTAGAAAAACGAAACATAGCTTCCGCATACTTTGCAAAGGAGGAATTAAACTTTGTGATATGGCAATAGCAGTAATACTTTTTGGTTTTGATTTCTGTGCTCTGTACTTTAAGTTATCTGTGGTTGGCATCACGATTATTACCATGAAATAAAAGAAGGTTTTATCTATTATTTAGCTTAAATTAATTAGTACAGTATATAAGATAAAAATAAATAACAAATTACTAAATTATTCAATATGTATACACAAGAAGTGTGATAAGACAGTGAATCACATTCGAATAGCGTCTGTTGTGACATGTAACTAGCGGTTCATGAGTAGTCTCCGTTCAAATACTTTATGAAGGCTTAGTTTTGTTTTTGCAAATATTACGTCTACGAGGTTTTATCAAATAATGGTTTCTATTCTAAGTATGTTCCAAATTTCATTGGCAGACAGACATACAGACAGATCTTTCACATTGATAATATTAGTATGGATAAGTTTGGATGTTACAAATGAGGCGTCCTTATTGTATGCGCCTATCATTGACTTTCATTCCCATTTCAACCTCTAGTTCATCCTCTTACAGTTTCAACTGAACTGAAACAAATTCCTTTGAAAACACCACTTATGACTTGTTTCGAGGCACAAAATCTTATCGTTTTATGTTCAACAGAGACCATGTAAACTTATTATTAATTATATATATAAACTTTCATCCCCTAATTTACCCCTTACGACCACTTTTATCGCATTATTAGCCTATGTTTTTTCTAAGCATCTATCGTGAGTATGTACCAAATTTCATTGAATACGGTTGAACAATTTGAAAAGTAACTAGTCGATTCGACTTATATGGGCTCTTTATTTATATTTCTATACTGATATTTATAATCTTTGATTTATTGAGACTTGTGAGATCGAAGGATGCATAGTTTTTTGCTCATATTTTTTTTAAATTCAATGTGATAGCTCTTCTTTTACACCGACTAGACATATCAGTAGTGTAAAAACTCTTGGGTTTGGGACTCAGTTGTGTAGTGTAGACAAATGAACGCAACATCCAATATCTTAGACTTTTGGGGTATTGAACTGCTATCTTATTTCACGGAGCATTGTTCTATCAGGTTAACGCTCTACTCCCTTTAACTGTGATTATAAACAAAAGAAAGGCATACAAAAAACAAACATGCTGCCTGCACATTTAAAAATTTCTGTTATTCTCCAATGAGAAGGCTCTGTTCAAATATAAATTCAGACAAAACACACACTATTAACGCAAACAAAGTAAACGCTGGCGTATCCAAACAGTGTGCATAGTGTCCCTACGTAAATGAAATCTGTTCTGAGAATAAATTTAATCATACTATAAAATTTGTCAAATACTATTTGAGCTATTAAATTATCGTCCAATAAATATTTATAATTATTTCTAAATACAAACGATTTGAAATGAAAAAGATTGCATTTGTGCATTGCGCAATATAATACATTGAAAATAAAATCAAGGACTGTAAATAGTCTACGTATTTGTATTTTTTTTGTAATAACAGCATTTCTTTTTTTAGTAGCTATCGAATAAAGATTAAACATGTGTTAAGTAATAAAGAGGACTAAGGAAGGAATAAGAAATAACGAGGACAGGTAAAACAAAAAGCATGGACAAGTTGGATTCAAATGTTTCTACATCTTTACAAAGCTCATGCTAACACAAAGCAACCCATGTCACTGTTATTTTGTCTAATCAACTTAAGCATTAAATTAAAGTGTTGTTAATTCTTATCTTGACAACCGCCCTTTAGTTATTTTCCTGGGGAAACTGTAGAATGTATGTATTTTTTTAATTAAGTATTTTGAAATAAAACTGTTATCCGATCTTTATAAGATATATCAGTTATGTGCGGGAGGTAGTATGGGATCAAGTGCACGCGCGAACTGGGTGCACTAAGTTTTCTCTTCCGTAGTCCGGTGGGGTGGACAAATCAACTAGATAGGGAAAGATTAGGAGTAAAGGGCCGACTTTTTACGAGCCCGTCACGTACAAAGAATTGTTCTTAAATAGCCTAATCTTGAAAACTAGGAAGCAACAATGTAAAGTTGCCAAGTCCTAGGATTTGAACACGTGATCTCCGGATTTCTATCTTTCAATTTATTTTCTGTCAAAGACGCCCACAGCCTCCTGACTACTACTTATTCCGCTAACTTTATCACAGTAATTTTAAATATAATGTCAAATGTCGTATAAGAGCTTTATGACCGTCTTCCCAAAAGAAGGAGGTAGTCAATTAGGGGCGTATGTTTTGTTTTTTTCTTATGGCATTCACAGGCAGACGGGCAGTTGGGCCACCAATGGGAAGTGGTCACCGATACCCATAGACAATGGAAAACCAGTAATATCGCCATCGCGCTGCCTACCGTGAGACATAGGGTGTTAAGTCTCGTTAACCCAGTAAATACGCTGGCTACGGTGCCCTTCAAACCGGAACACAGCAATGTTTTCACATTACTGCTTCGCGGCAGAAATAGACACCGCGGTGGTACCCACCCAGACGGTCTCCTGTAAAAAGGGGAACCTACCACCGGTTACCACTTATATATATTTATATGTTACCTCGGTGCTCCGATCTTAGTACTGATTTTGTTCATTTTTTTATAAGTATAAGCTTCCCATTGGTCCCATTTTTTGAAATAATTTTGTGACAAAAATTTAACAAAAAAAATACGCAGTATGAGCAGGTAACAACGTGCGAAATAGTGCCAATAACTTTTAAGGTATTCATTTTATTCAAATGTTGTCCATGACACGTTTTATGTACTTAGAATTAATATTTTTTAAAATGCAATAACTTTTATGTAAATGTAATCTGTATTATCTTAGATAAGCTTTGAATATGCCTGATTGCAATTTTTAAAAATGCTTATTGTGTGTTATTTTTGGGACAAGGTAGACCAATTCAAGAACTACCATTACGTTAAACATACTTTATTTGTATCTTTTACGGTTTTAGCAGCGTTTGTAATTTAATGACACGAGGTTGTGATTTTTTTATTTATCAATTATCTATTATTTTGTGATAAGTGCATTTGACTTATCACGAAATTATTATATAAAATGAGACCAATGGGAAGCTAATATCTATAATTTAAAAAACAATAAACAAAATCGGAGCCCTAGGAGCGGTAAAAAGAAAAAATACGCTCCAAATTGAGTACCTCCTTCTTTAGAGAAGTTGGTCAAAAATAACCACATTTATAATTTAATACAATGCACCGTCATATACATACGAGTTAAAAGCGACACGAACCGAGAGTTTAGACGACACCAATTTACTGAACAATTCAGTCGCAGACGATGTTTCTCCATTAGTGCAGTCAGCTAGACTGATTCCCTTAGTTTCATTCAATTTAAATTAGACTTCCTTTGTTCCTTATTTGTTTCTTTAGATATTTACGTTTACGCGTCAGATTAGAACTTTTTTTACTCATCAATTTGTAAGCTAATTTCATTAAACAAATGAACTTTTTGGCTAGCGTTATTATATTTGAAAGCCAGTCTTGCTTTTGTGACTATTCATTGACTTATTGCATTTATTTTGGGTATATTTTAATATACGTTATCAGCGAAAATAAATGGTCGGATAACATAGCTGCCTACTTACCAAAGATATAATTAAGTAATTAATTTTGTGCACCTTACATTTTATATAATTTCCATTAGAGGTTAAATATCAAAGGATATTAATTGAATTGTATAAAAATTAAGATACTGTTTCAGCATAAAGAATGAAATGTCACCAAAACATCGTGCATACATAGCAAAACCGACTCATCTGTAAGGCTGCATTAATAAAAACGTATTCTACATCTTGAGTAATAAGCGTTTTATTCAACAAAACAATTTTCAGAACAATCCTCCGCGAATAACTCTCAATTTGATGTATGAGAGAATAAATAATACGTGAGCTTCTTCCCCGTGTTATCCTTTTTTATCAAGATGAGATTCTTCTGCAATTTTGGCTGCAGAGATAGTCAAAGTGTCCTTCAGTATAGAATGCGTCACCAAGTAAAAATAACGTATCTTTCGGACTATGTGATAGTTCAAGCTCAACGATAGCTTCAGTTTCGGGCGTTATCAATATTATAAGATGAACACTTAATCCTTCATTGAATAATATAACTTTTATCGGGACAGATTGTCTATTTGACCCGGCCGCTGGGAAATATTCGAAACGTCGGGAATGAAAAATGTAAATAAACATGAAAAAATCCGTGAGCAGTCGTTTTATTCAGTAATGTATTGTGTTCGTGTAAACAAAAAAAAATACTTAATCCTTTATCTCAGATCCTCTAAAGCTTAACTTACATGTTATGTAATGTGTTAAGTGGGACTGTTCATTGTCAAATGGTCTGTAAAAAATGTGAATACTATCAGTAACAGCCCAACTTTCGAGAATATAAACTTGGACTGTGGGCGGCTTCGAGAACTTTGAAACATTACAAAGGCATTGGAAAACACCGCAATGCCTTCTTTACATAAAACAAACGGAATTCATTCGAGTCCAAAAGAGAAAAGTGTGCATTCGTGCAGTTTAAAGTTCTCTGTATCACACTTTAAGTCGCTTATGTTCGTCTTTTGTTCTGTATTTTGCAGTTGAAATTTATAAGAGATCTGTTACCGCATGTTTAGCGGAAAGAGAATAACTTTGAGATTTTAACGTAGTTAAGATGTAAATAACGATGAAAGTTTTGTACCTAATAAGACGTCGTTGCTTAATAAATATACTCTTATGCATTTAGATTTTATGGTTTTGTCTAAAAAATTGTCTTTGTATATAAATTGGTTTTAAATTAATTTGATGTTTTTATAGTAATATTAAGAGCCTCTCTACAACTTGTTCGTAAAGTTTCAATAAATAAATAAATGTATTTTATATTTATATTGCCTAATTGCAATTGAAAAATATTGGAAGGACTTGAAATCGTTAGTATATAGGCAAATACACCAGTGTTTAACACATGAAGGCAGTTAAAACACGCGCTTAATAAATAGAGAATAGATCATCCTGATCAAAGTTAACAATACTATTACTCTAATAAAACATTCAAAGAAATAAAACACAAATTTTACAAAACTGTTAACCACTTGAACACAATTAATTACCAATGTTTCAGAACCTTTTTCCCTTTTTTTGCTGCCTGGGGCGGTACCACTGCAGTGCCTATTACTGCCGCAATTTAATAATGTTTAAACACAACCGTTTTTCAATTTGAAAGGCACCGTATCTAGCGAATTTCCCAGGTAAATGAGACGTGCCGTCCCATGTCCCTCGGTAAGCGGCATGTTGGTAAAACCTCAGTATCTTGTCTGATGAAATGAGCATCGGTAACCACTTTCTATCAAATTGGCCGATTACCTACTCGTCTGCTTTCACGAGCAATAATGCAAAATAAAATCGTCCATCCTAGGTCACGGGATACACATAGTTGCTATTTTTTTTATAAACTTTTTTTGTTCACGATTGTTGCAATAAAAATAAAAAAAAACATTTATAAAAATAAAGATTTCACTTTATTCAGCCATTCCGCACACTAGGCACAGCCTATCCTACCATTAATTATATGATGCATCTAATTATATCAGCCCAATAATGGACAGTAAAAACAATAATAGTATAAAGAATTAAAAAAATATGTTCAAGTATCATATAAATAATAAAAATAATAATATGCAAGTAAATTTATACTATTTGTATAAAGAGGATTTTTTTTCGCTTTTCTTGCCTAGGCTCCGCAACTTCCGACTCAATTTGAATTATGCTTTCATAAACATAATGCTCCACAAGTACTAAAGATATCCCGATTACAGGAATTACGCTAAACCGCCCATTGAACGTGCCGACGTCCTTCATCCAATGGCGGCACCGAGCCGATACCTAAGCCGGAAATAATAGCGGCAGAGTCAACCCCCGCGCCAACAATAGAGGCCATCCAACAGCGGTTATTCGTATATGATTTCATAGCCCCACATATTATTCTAAGGCATTTATATAGGATTTTGTAAGGGATTGTAAGGCAGATTTATTACAGGGTTCCAGTAGAAACATGCCATAGTCAAAATGACTACGCACCAGGGCATTGTACATGAGTTTCTGAGTATAGGGGCTCGGAGTCATTGGTCTATAAAAGTCCGAGCTAAGACTGGTTGCTTTATATCAAAAAAAGGATGTCTAATTCTCTCTGTATTCTGTTATCTCCCTTTACTATATTGAGTGTAACATTGTCATACTTAAATCGATTTTAATTAACTGACAAGATTGGCAACATTTTGAGGCGGGCTTCAATCAAAACTTTTTTTTTAAGCCGCTGAAGAAGATTGGTCAATTCCTACCACCTGTCAAGTGCAATATTCCTCTACAAGACCAGGAGTGGCTGCTAAGCTGGGTGTGACTGTGGCCTCTCTTATATTGGACAAGCGAAGCATTAAGAACCTGCGTGAAGGAACATATAGCTGACATTAAACATGAGAAGACCAACAAGTCGGCAGTGTGTGTACCATACCTTATTAATCACCAAAACATTAGCATCAGATTTGATCGACCACAAATCCTCGCTAAAGAACACGATTCCTACCAAGGATGGATCATCCTTGGTAGGAATCGGTGATTCTTCAAACTATGAGATTAAAACATCAAATTTCACCATCCATCCAGTTAGCTACGTGGGCAAATCTTTGCTTCGAAGCTTGAGGGATCTGTAATGATGAACACCTAGGCGGCTGGCTCACCAAGTTAAGCAAGTACTGCGAGAGCAACAAACGCTGCGCCAAGGCAGCGTCACAGTGACCGAGTGAAGGTAGCAGGAAGTTGGGTGATTTAAAGTATGGTCACCATACTTTAAATCCCCCAAACCATTACATCACATTTGATCGATCACAAATCTCTCGCTAAGAACACGAATTCTACCAAGGATGATCCGTGAGGCTATAAAAATAGAAAACATCCAAATTTCAATAGAGAAGATGGTTGGGTTCTACCACCTGCTTGGGACCCCATAATTAATAAATTAAAATTTAAACCAAAGCATAATACCACTGCTGGCTGTAAAGTTAAAACTAGTTTATTTTGCATAGGTCGGAGTACAGACTAAAAAAATAAATTACAATTAAGATCTGGGAACCCCACTTCAGCACAGGCAACAAAACGCATGACATCTTAGTCTACCCGTGACCACGGCCGCTGGAAAGTGTTCGAAACGTCGGGAATTAAAAATGTAAAATAAACGCGATAAAATCCCTAGTCATTTTTTTAATAATAGTTTATTGAAATTTTAAATTATACATAAATTAGATTTTTATAACTAATCTTTGCGTCAGCTTATTATTAATATAATTTTTATGCAATGGGCGCAAGGTAATAATAAATGACATGGCAACTAATTTAAAATTAAAAGTGACGTTTTTTTTGGTAAATTGTAAATTATTTATGTATAAAACTTGAAAAGTAAAAATTAAAAACGATAAAAAAATGTATAGAATAGATAGAACTAAGCGGTGTCGTACTACCATTCACAGACAAATACTTATTTACATCTTTGAAGCCTGTAAAGTATAATGTCTTCACCCAAATACTACATATTTACAAATTGTAATAAGAATAATGATGCTTAGGATTATTAAAAAATGGTTCGCTTAAACCTACGAAAAAAAAATGAAAAGGTACTTGACCTTTTAATTATTTCTTTTAGCTGCTTTGATAAAAGACCTCTGTGCTTTACGGCATTATACATCAAACTCATATACGTTTATTAAAAACCGGATAAAGGTGAAGAAAGTTGTTACCTACCAAAGGAATTTAACAGGATTTGTTTTATGAATGCGTACATTTTTTATGACATCGCCTATACGTGCCGAGCTGGAACTGCTTTTATTTATTAAATATTATATATATAAAGTTTAAATATACATAATATAACATGTTCAGACCTGTGCTACATAAATTTTCTCAATATTTATCATGTGAAAACTGTTGCTTATGTTGCATTGAAATTTATGAAAAGAAAAAAAAGTGTTTCCAAATTTAAAAAAAAACAGTTGTAAACAAACAAGTTATAACTCATAACTTATAAAGTCATTTTGTACACTTTTTTAGTACACAAGAGGAGGAAGGCGATTATTACCATGAAGTAAAAGAAGGTTTTATCTATTATTTAGCTTAAATTAATTAGTACAGTATAAAAGATAAAAATAAATAACAAATTACAAAATTATTCAATATGTATACACAAGAAGTGTGATAAGACAGTGAATCGCATTCGAATAGCGTCTGTTGTGACATGTAATTAGCGGTTCGTGAGTAGTCTCCGTTCAAATACTTTATGAAGGCTTAGTTTTGTTTTTGCAAATATTCCGTCTACGAGGTTTTATCAAATAATGGTTTCTATTCTAAGTATGTTCCAAATTTTATTGGCAGACAGACATACAGACAGAGCCTCTTTCACCTTGATAATATTAGTATGGATAAGTTTGGATGTTACAAATGAGACGTCCTTATTGTATGCGCCTATCATTGACTTTCATTCCCATTTCAACCTCTAGTTCATCCTCTTACAGTTTCAACTGAACTGAAACAAATTCCTTTGAAAACACCACTTATGACTTGTTTAGATGCACAAAATCTTATCGTTTTATGTTCAACAGAGACCATGTATGTACAAACTTTCATCCTTTAATTTACACCTTTCGACCACTTTTATCGCATTATAAGCCTATGTTTTTTCTAAGCATCTATCATGAGTCAGCTCCAAATTTCATTGAATGCGGTTGAACAATTTGAAAAGTTACTAGTCGATTCGACTTATATGGGCTCTATATTTATATTTTTGTAAAAGCGTTTTAAGAATTTTTTCATATTTCTATACTGATATTTATATTCTTTGATTTATTGAGATCTTGTGAGATCGAAGGATGCAAAGTTTTATGTCCGGTGTTTTTTGCTCTTATTTTTTTTAATTTCAATGTGATAGCTCTTCTTTTACGCCGACTAGATATATTAGTAGTGTTAAAACTCTTGGGTTTGGGACCCAGTTGTGTAGTGTAGACAAATGAACGCAACATCCAATATCTTAGACTTTTGGGGTATCGAACTGCTATCTTATTTCACGGAGCATTGTTCTATCAGGTTAACGCTCTACTCGCCCCTTTAACTGTGATTATAAACAAAAGAAAAGCATACAAAAAACAAACATGCTGCCTGCACATTTAAAAATTTCTGTTATTCTCCAATGAGAAGGCTCTGTTCAAATATAAATTCAGATAAAACACACACTAGTAACGCAAACACAGTAAACGCTGGCGTATCCAAACAGTGCGCATAGTGTTCCTACGTAAATGAAATCTGTTCTGAGAATAAATTTAATCATACAATAAAATTTGTGAAATACTATTTGAGCAATTAAATTATCGTCCAATAAATGTTTATAAGTAATTCTAAATATAAACGATTTGAATTGAAAATAAAATCAAGGACTGTAAATAGTCTACGTATTTGTATTGTTTTTGTAATTACAGCATTTCTTTTTTGTATAGCTATCGAATAAAGATTAAACATGTGTTAAGTAATAAAGAGGACTAAGGAAGGAATAAGAAATAACGAGGACAGGTAAACAAAAAGCATGGACAAGTTGGAATCAAAATTCCTTATCTGTTTAAAAGATAATTAATATAAACCCAATGTTCTATATCTTTATAAAGCTCATGCTAACACAAAGCAACCCATGTCACTGTTATTTTGTCTAATCAACTTAAGTATTAAATTAAAGCGTTGTTAATTCTTATCTTGACAACCGCCCTTTAGTTATTTTCCTGGGGAAACTGTAGAATGTATGTATTTTTTTAATTAAGTATTGTGAAATAAAACTGTTATCCGATCTTTATAAGATATATCAGTTATGTACGGGAGGTAGTACGGGATCAAGTGCACGCGCGAACTGGATGCACTATGTTTTCTCTTCCGCAGTCCGGTGCGGAGGATAAATCAACTAGATAGGGAAAGATTAAGTAAAGAGCCGACTTTTTACGAGCCCGTCACGTACAAAGAATTGTACTTAAATAGCCTAATCTTGAAAATTAGGAAGCAAAAATGTAAAGTTGCCAAAAGTCCTAGGATTTGAACACGCGATCTCCGGATCTATCTGTCAATTTATTTTCTATCAAAGACGCCCACAGCCACCTGACTACTACTTATTCCGCTAACTTTATCACAGTAATTTTAAATATAATGTCAAATGTCGTATAAGAGCTTTTATGACCGTCTTCCCAAAAGAAGGAGGTAGTCAATTAGGGGAGTATGTTTTGTTTTTTTCTTATGGCATTCGCAGGCAGACGAGCAGTCGGGCACGAATGGGAAATGGTCACCGACACCCATAGACATTGGCAATACCTACCGTGAGACATAGGGTGTTAGTCTCGTTAACCCAATAAATACGCTATAGACACGAGGTTGTGATTTTTTTATTTATCAATTATCTATTATTTTGTGTTAAGTGCTTTTGACTTATCACGAAATTATTAAATAAAATGAGACCAATGGGAAGCTAATATCTATAATTTAAAAAACAATAAACAAAATCGGAGCCCTAGGAGCGGTAAAAAGAAAAAATACGCTCCAAATTGAGTACCTCCTTCTTTAGAGAAGTTGGTCAAAATAACCACATTTATAATTTAATACAATGCACCGTCATATACATACGAGTTAAAAGCGACACGAACCGAGAGTTTAGACGACACCAATTTACTGAACAATTCAGTCGCAGACGATGTTTCTCCATTAGTGCAGTCAGCTAGACTGATTCCCTCAGTTTCATTCAATTTAAATTAGACTTCCTTTGTTCCTTGTTTTTTTCTTTAGATGTTTACGTTTACGCGTCAGATTAGAACTTTTTTACTCATCAATTTGTAAGCTAATTTCATTAAACAAATGAACTTTTTGGCTAGCGTTATTATATTTGAAAGCCAGTCTTGCTTTTGTAACTGTTTTTTGACTTATTGCATTTATTTTGGGTATATTTTAATATACGTTAGCAGTGAAAATAAATGGTCGGATAACATAGCTGCCTACTTACCAAAGATATAATTAAGTAATTAATTTTGTGCACCTTACATTTTATATAATTTCCATTAGAGGTTAAATATCAAAGGATATTAATTGAATTGTATAAAAATTAAGATACTATTTCAGCATAAAGAATGAAATGTCACCAAAACATCGTGCATACATAGCAAAACCGACTCATCTGTAAGGCTGCATTAATAAAAACGTATTCTACATCTTGAGTAATAAGCGTTTTATTCAACAAAACAATTTTCAGAACAATTCTCCGCGAATAACTCTCAATTTGATGTATGAGAGAATAAATAATACCTGATCTTCTACCCCGCGTTGTCCTTCCTTTATCAAGGTGAGATTCTTCTGCAATTTTGGTTGCAGAGATAGTCAAAGTGTCCTTCATTATAGAATGCGTCACCAAGTAAAAAAAACGTATCTTTCGGACTATGTGATAGTTAAAGCTCAACGATAGCTTCTGTTTCGAAGCGTTATCAATATTATAAGATGAACACTTAATCCTTCATTGAATAAAAGAACTTTTATCGGGACAGATTGTCTATTTGACCCGTGACTACGGCCACTGGGAAATATTCGAAACGTCGGGAATGAAAATGTAAATAAACATGAAAAAATCCGTGAACAGTCGTTTTATTCAATAATGTATTGTATTCGTGTAAACAAAAAAATACTTAATCCTTTATCTCAGATCCTCTAAAGCTAATTACATGTTATATAGTAAATATATCATGTGTTACATGTTCTAGTACAAGTGGGACTGTTCATTGTCAAATGGTCTGTGAAAAATGTGAATACTATCAGTAACATCTCAACTTTCGAGAATATAAACTTGGACTGTAGATGGCTTCGTAAACTTTTAAACATTACAAAGGCATTGGAAAACACCGCAATGCCTTCTTTACATAAAACAAACGGAATTCATTCGAGTCCAAAAGACAAAAGAGTGCATTCGTGCAGTTTAAAGTTCTCTGTATCACACTTTAAGTTGCTTATGTTCGTCTTTTGTTCTGTATTTTGCAGTTGAAATTTATAAGAGATCTGTTACCGCAAGTTTGGCGGAAAGAGAATAACTTTGAGATTTTAACGTAGTTGAGACGTAAATAACGAGAAAAGTTTTGAAATAATACATTACTATGCATTTACATTCCATGATTTTTACTACATAGTAAAATCTGTTTTTAAATTATATTATGTCAGTTTTGAATTCAATTGTTGTTTCTGTAAAAAAAATATGGCCAAATACAATTTCCCTTTTATTAGTTCAATTGTACCCGTGTTCAAATATCAGGGCAAATAAAACTAAAGCGAGTAATTAAAGGGAACATCCGGGTTAGCAATAACATTACTCCAATAAAACATTCAATGGAAAAAGAAATAGTTTATTCTATATTATAATTTTAGGGACGGTTCCTTATTCTGCTAGCTCCTTATTCTCTACAGCGGTGCCTATTTCTGCCGCAAATAGTCTGTAAACACTACTGTCTTCCGGTTTGAAGCCCAATGCCACCTGAACTACTCGATAAACGAGATGTCCTATGTCTCAGGGTAGGGGTAGGGTAGGTAAGGCACGTGGGTGATAGGCCATCCGGTAACTACATTTTATATGCAATTAAAAAAAAATGTCCATCCAAGGTCATGGAAGAGACTAAGTTGTCAGGCATCCTGGTGCTATTGCTCGTTTATACCTATTTTGACCGCGATTGTTGCATAGTGCTCGACCTTTGACAGTAATAAATAAGTTAAAATGTATTTAACTATACTTAACCACGCATAAAGAAGTTTATAAGAAATAATTTTAATTTACTTAACCAAACAAATGAGGAAATAAGCCACTAATTTTAATTTGAGATTGCAATATATTATTGTAAATAGTCGTCGTCATCGTCATCGTTTCAGCCTGTCGGAGACCACTGCTGGGCTTAGGCCTCCTCCATAAGTCGCCAAGAGGCACGATCCTGTTCCACCAGCATCCATTGACCCCGTGCACATTCGCACAGGTCGTTCTAAGACACTACTATAACGGGAGAGGAGGCTCGTAAGACATTTAACGGGTAGAAAACACTCTAAAAACGATTAAGTGATAACTTTGATATAAACATGATAATATTTATAATACTTCTGCCTTCGGATTAAAACCCGTTGTTACTTGTATATTATTACATCTATCTTCTATCTATATATATAAAAGAGATTCCCACCTATATATTGACTCATCACGATATCTCTGGAACCATAAGGCGTAGCGACTTGAAATTTGGTAGGAATATTCCTTTCGCCGACTAGAGGTCAGCTATGAACGGATTTTACGAAATTACAACAACCACATACAAGAGAGGTTGGGGGGTTGCTAGTTTAGTATATATTAACTCCTTGGCACTGAATCATTGGGCCGATGTCTTTTGCTTTTATTTATAAGTCAAACCAATATGAATGATGAGATACGGAGGTATATTTCACTAGGCCGCGGTAAGACAGACGTGAATGAAATATTATAGTTCATTTAGACAAAACGACACGGAAGAGACACGATCGCAATTTTAAAATTGTTTTTTAAAAGTTTTAAACGAAAATTAGAAGATTTTACAGAATATTATCTAATTAATAATGGCTCATAAGTTGATAAAGGTTTTTCGTTTTATTGACCAATAAGTCTGATCTATATCAATTCAAAGCTGAGATATACTTCAGAAAAATATAAACAAAAGAGGAGAAAATAAAGATTTTTATTATATTATTTCATTTGTGCTACACTACTGTGTTCCGGTTTAAAGGGCAACGTAGCCAGCGTGTTACTGGGTAAACAAGACGTAACATCAATTGTCTTACGGTAGCTGGTTGGTAATACCCCTGGTATTGCCGATGTCCGTGGGCGTCAGTGACCACTTTTCATCAGGTGACCTGACTGCTCCTCTGCCTTTGGTGGCACTAGAAAAAATGTTATAGCCATTGTTCCCGAAGTTTTGAGAAGATTTGGATTTTAGCTACTATACATACCTAAAATGAAATTTTTTAGGATATTTTGAGCTTTCGTATGCGATAAAAAAGAAAAAAAGGATTTAACTTATTATGTTCAAAGTATTGTAAATTTTATAATGCAATTCGGGTTTATTTATTTATGAAGGCAAATAATATGTCTTTTTATCCAATGGACAATAGATATGTATGCCCATAATAATTGTGCTATATATATATATATATATATATATATATATATATATATATATATATATATATATATGTCTGTCAACATTACTAAGCAATGAAGTACTTCCTATCGAAATGAATAAGTAAAACGTTGTATCTCAAGAACAATGTCAAAAGCACGAGAAATATTCAAGAAGTAAAATATAATTTCAAGTTTATGGCTTAATAAAAGCAGGATTACTAAGGGAACAGTGATACACTTGTATTTAAAAGATTTCAATAATATACTAAAAATAAACAGTCAGCTCTAAAAGCCCCGCAAACATCATGAAGATTAAAATTGTGTGTTCCGCTGACAAGACGCTGATGTGTGCCGTTTTTTTACGAACATTGCGTATTGTAAGCAGTTCTTTTGTTTTCATCCCGTTTAACGGAAGATATATAGGCTTTATCCTTTTAAAACACCTTGCTCTGTGACCTTATTCAATCTGTCTGTGATTTTCGGTAATGTAATTGAAATTGATTTTTCCTACGTTCCTACTGTTTTAAACCAGTTTAGCTTAATTGAATGTGACGTATTTAAAATATCGTTCGTAAAATAACATAGAAATACGTGTCTTTCACTTGTCTCATAAATTATTAAACTCACTGTCAAAATATTTTTATCAGCGTGGCAAAGCTTCGGCTCACCGACAGCAGTACTTCTGCATGTACGTACACTTATTATTATAATTTGTATAAACTACACTTTAAGCTTATGTATCACAGCGTTAATGTTAAGTTTTATAATTAATTCTTTTATTTACGATAATGCCAGAAATTATTGAACAACAGGACTCTTTACGTAATTTATCGCGTTTATTCTACATTGCTCCTCCTTTATTCCTTTATTCTTCAGCTGCCTCCGTAGCCCTAGTGGTATGGGCGTGTGCTTTAGAAACCGGAGGTCGTGGTTCGAATCCTGCGGGAGCAACAATTTTTCATTGTTGTTTCCTGTTGGTTAGGGCAATTTGGGCCGATCACCCAATTGCCTGAAAAGTAAGATGATCCATGCGTCGGATGGGCATGTAAAAGTCGGTCCACCCACCAACCCGCATTGGACCAGCGTGGTGGATACGGTCCAAACCCTTAATGGATAGGGGTGTATTAGGGAGGCCTATGTCCAGCAGTGGACTAACAAAGGCTGATGATGTGATGTGATGTGTATTCTACATTTTTATTGCCCGACGCATTTAATACCTTCCAGCCGCCGTATTCACAGGTCAGGTTGGGATCTGATCTGCGCCCATTGACTACCATTTGTTCCTGCACTTAAAGAAACACCGGAATGGTCAGCGTCATCAAGACGATAATTAAGTCAAAATATTTGTGATACAGTGGTTAACAAGTGGGTATTCAAAAACTGGTGCCACGCTGTGACAAATGCCTCGATTTTCACAGAAATTATGTAGAAAAGTAGATTAAGGTACAGGCTTCCATATTAAATAAAATTCTTACAATAACTTTGCACGTATTTTTTTAATATCAAAACCCTTACTTAAAAAATATACCTCGTGCTTCTTATATCATCATCATCCTGTGATAGTACACTGCTGGACATAAGCCTCCCCTAATACACCCCTATTCATTAGAGGGTTTTAACCAACCAGAAATAAACCTCTCCTCTAGACCATAAGTAATATGTCTCCGTCCGTACCTGGACTAATGTAATCTACCACAAACAATTTATTCAACTCGTTCAAAACTAACTGCCAAGATGCTTCCCTTAGCATTATCACACGGCAATAAACATCCAAAGAGCATTATACACAATGATAAGTGAGATCAGCCAAACATAATTCCGTATTCTGAAACTGTCCCCGTATATAGAGGCAACACAAGCCGTTTGCTGAATGACTATAGATAATAAATAGGCGGCAATTTGCCGATTCGCGCCGTCAGCTACAGCCTACCTGTCATAGGGTGGGGACGCACTCAAATTTTTACTATCGATAAATTAGTTCGGCAGGTTTTTATCGACCATTAAACTTTGTGATGACCTATCGTACTGATACTGTTGAGCAGCAAGTATTTTATTACTCATTCTACTAAGTTGGCAGTTGGTGTAAATACATGTGTATTTATACGATTCGTAGATAAAAATAATACAGCTGTTTGTTTTGACCTTAAATAAAGAGACATTGGAGGCCACAACTAATTTACTCAATTGTTTAAAAGGATAGTTTAATTTATTAACCTATTATCAAAAAAAATAATCACCGGTGGTAGGTCCCGTTTTTACAAGGGACCGTCTGGGTGGGTACCACCACGGTGCCTGTTTCTACCGCAAAGCAGTAGTGTGAAAACACTACTGTGTTCCGGTTTGAAGGGCACCGTAGCCAGCGTAATTACTGGGTAAACGAGACATAACATGCTATGTCTCACGGTAGGCAGCGCGTTGGTGAGACCTGTATGGCCAATGTCTATGGGCGTCGGTGACCACTTTTCATCAGGTGGCCCCAACTGCTCGTCTGCCTGCGTTTGCAATAATAAAAAATAATCAATTTTGGACTGCTGTGAGCGTAGTACTTAATTTTAATATTTAAATACGGCGTTACATAACCAACCAACCTAACCAACCAGTAGTATTTTTCTTACTTAATATAGGGGCTTTAACCTGCGGAGGCGAGGTCTCGGGCTGCAGGCCAGCCCGGAAGAGATAAGGGCGCAGAGACAGTGCGCTCCTTGCAATACAGGAGTGGGAGCTGCGGCTGGAGCACCCCAGCGCCGGCCGTCGAACAATAGAAGCCATACGCCCCGTTCTTAAGTGGTGGCTAGAAAGAGGACATGGCTCCCTAACGTTCCGCGTGACGCAGGTTCTCTCGGGACACGGCTGTTTCGGGAGGTACCTGTGCCGCGTGGCCGGTAGGGAGCCTACAGAGGAGTGCCACCACTGTGGCGTATGTGCCGAAGAGACGGCCCAACACGCGCTGGAAGAGTGCCCAGCCTGGGTCGAGCAACGCCGAGAGCTGCGTAGTGTCGTGGGGCACGACCTTTCGCTTCCTGCCGTAGTGCGCAGGATGCTAGAGAGCGAAAGGTCGTGGGGCGCCGTCCTTGCTTTCTGCGAGGACGTGATGGCCGGAAGGAGGCCGCGGAAATGGACAGGGATGCCGTGAGCGCCCTGGCTATCCGCAGAAGAAGGCCAGGGCGCCGAAGAGTGGCGTACGCGCGCAACCTTCCCCTAACACTGAGCCCCTGGGTGGCCGGCAAGAGGTGCCCGCCGCCGGAAGAAGGGCTCAAGAGAGACGCCGTGCTGTTTGTTCCGGCACGGCGCCTAAAGCGACGTTCGGGTGTCCGACATACCCGGTGAAGAGGCCGAAAGAGGCGAGGGCCACGTCGCGCCAGGGTCGCCGAGACTGTCATCAGCGCCCGCCCGGCTACAGCGACAAGAGAAAGGAACAACCGTTGGTTTTGGTGGGTATCCGGCCGCTCCATCTTGTTCCGGGAGCCCCATATCCCCTGCCCCTCACTTTGGCGGCGGGAATCCGTGATGGATTTTCAGGAAAAAAAAAAAAAAAAAAAGGGGCTTTAACCATATTAGGATACGTTGATATAAGTAATAATAAGCATTATTATTTTCAGCATATTATAATTAAAATATTTATAATTTAAAGCTAGAGGAATATAAAACGAAGCTGGAGACTTCTAGACACAAGGAATTCAGTATTCAATGTAT
The DNA here is from genome assembly GCA_029286875.1 of Lamproptera curius. NCBI lineage: Eukaryota > Metazoa > Arthropoda > Insecta > Lepidoptera > Papilionidae > Lamproptera > Lamproptera curius. The sequence goes on from JAGSMT010000038.1 coordinate 1,776,384, forward strand.
GTCTTTTATTTTATTAAGTCTTTTGTCTTGTCAATAAAATGTCTCCTATCACAATAAGGATTAGGTATTATGATACCGGACGTGACACAAGACACAAAATATCTTTTTTTTTTAATTAATAATAATAATGGAATGCATAAACTTTCTTTTAATAAATAATGTTAATACTAATTACGCGTAACGCTTTTATGGTCGCCTAAACATTGTAACGGCTTTTCCTTTTTTTTAATATATTATTTACAACAACATCATTTAGTCCCAAACTAAAAATATTTATGTCGTAGTAGAAATCGAACAACCCTTTGGCGTAACAATCAAGATCGCTAACATACTATCTAGGGGTCGAGAGTTTGAATCCTGCGGGTAGCTGACTCTGTGCTTTATTTGTTCACCGTAGCATGGTCGGTGTAGGTAGAAGCTAGTAAATAAATTGATCAATGAGTTGGATATTTGATTTGATTTTATGAATTAAAAGTTATTTCCGGTAGTCAATACCATTTCTAGCAGTTGTTACAATACTAATACGTCAAATTCCGATCTCACTGCCTGAAAATTGCTATACGGTTCATCTTGGGTAGAAGTAGAAGCTTAACTCGAAATAACTACAGAAAAATTGGCTATAAATTTTGGAGGAATAAAGGCAGCTGATGGGAAGTGGTAACCGACGCCTATGGATATCAGCAATACCAGGGGTATCACTAATGAAATGCCTAAGACATAGAATGTTACTTCCGGTTTGCACAGTAAATATGCTGCTACGTTGCCCTTCAATTTGCAATAAAGTAATATTTTACACACCGCTCCAAATTCATATAGTAAATCTTAACCAAATCAAACATACTCAAACTAATTAAGTTTTTAAACCAATAGTGGAAAAATGAGTTGATAAAAAATAAAAAAATATAAAAATGACTTAGCCATGAAGACGATTACGAAATATCGATATCTAAGACATAACAGCTGTTCACATCACTAGCGTTAACAAAGAGCCGGTGATTTGTATCTGAAAATGTTTTCCCTGATTCCCCATAGAGAACGGCCGGGATTATAGTGTTCTTATTGCTTCCGCGATTTATGTCGCTTTCATTTAGACCGCTGCCTTTTTTCCCGTAAAGCACATCCGTCCAAGACGTTCAGGTGAATTGGATTATCTTACCCCGTACATTTATATGTTGGATCGTTTGTTATCAAATCTCTTAGAGCACTTTACCCTGAACCCTTTGAGCGGCAACAATGAGATGTGAGAATTGCTTTTATGTGGGGTAACGTGTGTTTATTGTTTATAAGGTTGGATAGATCCTGTATGTGTAAATGACGCAGCTTATTTTATATTATCCTGCTAATGTTTTAAACGCGAAAGTTTGTAAGAATATTGGTTCTACATCTGTTCTTGTTTGATGCCCTTTTACGCAAGACGTACTAGATGCTAGACTATCCTAATATACTAACCTATACTAGATTTTAATGAACCTTTATTGTAACACATTTTATATGTTCCAAATGGTTTCAGGCATTTTGTCATTTGTGATCTATTACGGCGTGCAGGGCAATAATTTTTAGGATTACAAGTATATGTTATTATCAATATTAAAAATCACCATTACATGCAGGAGAGACTGTGGGGAGAAGCTAATTTTGTAATTTAATTTTGAAGATATGATTAATTTGTGAATGTCTTTTAATGAATATCGGACGAACAAATTACTTGTTTTATTACCCTTTTTATTGGTAACAAATATGACACACATTATTGTATTTAAAGCTGAATAAAAAAATTGTTCGTTCGGGATTAATAAAGGCAGGCTTGAAAGAAAAGTAATAATGGTTAGTATAAAAAATTAAAAAATATACTATTTTATCGCTTAAAACATTTTTTCGAAAATATGGTAGGATAGTATAACGATTATACATTTGGTTATAACTAGCACTATTTTGATTTCGATAATGCCGAATGCATTGCCGAAATTAAATCCTTGATTCACAAATGGTAGAGTCCAGTATCTTGGCTAACCCACACCTATTCGTTACGTGATACAACTTTGACTGCGCACCGCTCGTTACAGGATTCTGCACTTCAGAGGTGATTTAACAGAAAATCATTCTGTTGTAATTAATTTTGAAAATTTATAGATACGTATATATATTAAATGTTATCTTTTACCACCATCATCATCAGTCTGTGTTAGTCCACAGCTGGAAATAGGCCTCGCCTAATGGATGCTTCTATCTTTATTAGGGTTATAGACGACATCCTACCGCGCTGATCAAATGCGAGTTGGTGGGTGGACCGACTTTTTACATGACCATCCGACGTATGCATAATCTTAGTTTTCAGACGATTCATTGATCGGCCCAAATTGCCCTAACCAATGCGCGATGGCTAGACTCAATAACCTTGTTAAATACAAGAACTTTATAGACGCCTTTAAGGCAAAATAGGTTCCCACACCCACGATGTGGTCACACACACCATATATTTAGTAGTGTAGGACAACACCTCTTGGCATCGGCCCCACCAGTGAGGTCGAACTTACACACCCTTTGCTATAGGACAGTATATATAAAAACAAAATTAGATGGAAGCCTTGCTGGAGTTTCTTGCGCCACTTCTTCTCCCAGCGCCAACGCTTTAAAAAATGCAGTAATGTTAGATAGAGTTCTTTAAGCTATAATAATTATAGAAATCGTCTGAATCGAAACGAGGCCTCGGCCCAAATGGGCAGGCCTCGATTCAGCGTGCTAACGGGAACCATAAAGTGTCGGCCCAAGCCGACGCTCCTCTTATGCAGCTTGGGGGCTCTAGATGCAGCTAAGTCATCGGAGGGAAGACTTGCCTGTGACAACGCTTCCTCCTACACCCGGTTATGCTCAAAAAAGTGTATACCACAGAGCGCGAAATCGTCAGAAAAGAAAGTTTTATGTTATGTGATACTTACTCGAGCGAAGCGGCAGTCACATGCTATTATATTGATAAATAATTTTTAATACTTATTTCTTCTAAAATATCACTTTGAAAAGTTATTATAAAATTTTAAGAAAATCCCTTAACTTTAAATAACACTAACTTTCTTTACGCAAGTTTTATAGTAGAATAAAACTTTTAGCGTAAGAAATGTGATTAGTTTATAAATAATCGGGACAGTAGAGGAATATGATACACATACGACTCTAACTAGCTCGATAACGGAAGCTGAGCTAATGGCTCTTGACCGGTTGCGTCACTTGCCCTTGCTTGCTCACCAAACCAAAGTTAGAGGCACAGGAACGTTTCATAGTATAAGTTATCGACCGGATTAGATAGTTAAAAGTGTAACTAATACTGTTTTGCAAATTAAAAATATACTATGTTTTGTGATGCTTTTTTTTAGAATTTTATCATCTGGCTGAGACAAATATTGATGACAATAAATAAAATATTAGGTATGTAGGAATAATAAAGAAACAAATATTATAAACAGTAAATGTATAGATACAACAAATTGCCCTAACCAACTAGGAAACAACTATGAAAATTTGTTGAGATCCCAGGATAAAAAGAACGGAACTAAAGCACAGGCCTATACACCTAGCCTACGGAGGCAGTCATTTGCATATAATCAATATTAAATAACGCCATTTGGTTGACGCAGAGAAAAAGGGATTTATTTAAGCTTGTGCTTTAAATACCGAATGTCACAGGTTCGATTTCCGTAGGGACAGAACCGCCTGTTGTTATTATTTCTCAGTTTTTAGATTTGCTGACTTTACAGGGATCTCATTTCATCAAACATATAATAGCTATAAACTCATTTATCGATCTATAATCTATTTATCAATATATACTTGTAGTAAAGATGACAAACCAATGCGAACAAAATAGCGTCATACAACCTAATGCAAATAATGAATGGTACTTTAGATGTCAACCACAGAGTGACAGTTGACTAATAACAATGTTATTGGCTACTTTCTTAAGTAATTCCATGTTTAAATTCACTTAATTACAGCTGGTCCCGTAAAAAGAAAAAAGGCGGTACTAATAGAACTTGGGATTAGACGGCCTCTTTGGTGACGTCTGCTACTGGTTTCATATGAGAAAGATGAATGATAGATGAAAGTCGTATAAGCATTTCGATTGATTCTGCCGTCGGATGGGCGGTAAAGTTTGACCAAAACGTTGGACGAGGCGGCTTAGGATGCGGTCCAAACCCTAATGGTCAGGGACGGGAGCCTATATCCAACAGTTGACTATCACACTGATGATGATGATGATGATCATTTTAACTGCAATTTTATAAATAAAGAATACATCTGTACACAAAGAAATCAATGTTCAATGTTTTTTTATTTATTTATAAATAAAACGAATAAGCGTTAACTGACTGACGAATAATGCACATATATGGGGCTCCGAAGAAACAGCTATAGTCTCGATTGGAAACGGTAACCAACAGGCTGGGTACGGTGGTTTAGAATGGAAAGATAGATTTCACCTGTATCAGTAACCAGGTTTGTTTAATTTAGCCGTATTATTTCTTTTAACGTCATCAATTAGTAGTTTATACCTAAATAGATCTATATATTGTTGTGTTTTTGATCAACTTGTTTTCATTTATTTACAAATAAAACAAAAAACGAAGACTGTCTATTAATACAAATTATATGGGGCTTGAAGAAATAGCTATCGACTCTGTTGAAACGAGCAATAACATAAACAAAGTTCAACATGTCCGATGTCACGGATAACAGACTATTTATAATAAACTCTTTGTGTTCTATACATATTTACTATTATGTATATACCAACATTCAATGCGCTTTCCACTTAACCTTTTTCACTTAACTAACTGACAAAATTGAACCTTAATGCAGTACGTTAAGATTGAAATTCGCAAAATCATATAACCCATCTGAACTATACACTAACGAACAAATATTTACAGCCGAACGGGTGTGTATCGACATCGTAGTAATTGAAGCCTTTGATGTTGCGTTCGAGGGGATGGTGCACGTTGATTTTTATCCGATTCACTGCAATCGCACTATATCACAGAGTGGACACTTACAATAGATGACCGCTTCTATGTTTCTGAATCAAATGTTTTATTATACGAGATTAATAAAAGGCGTTGTTTCTTTTGTTTTATCTCATCTGAAGGCAGATGAACAATTGACCCACCTAATGTTAAGTGGACATTAATGCTTATAGACATTATACCAGACAGACAATACCATGGTATCCCAATTGCATACAGCATTGACCATGAACATGGATCTTTTTATTGTTGTCTTCTGGTTACGATGTCCTTCAATGGGCACCGAAGCATTTACAGCTACTCTGCGATAAAAACACGCACCGCGACGGTATCACCGCAAACGGCCGCCCTGTAAAACGGGGAACTAACATAGGACTAGGGCGGACAACGAGGCGCTTATCTTGTGGAAAATTCGTTAATAACGCCTATGCAGACTCAATGACTAACCCATATATACGTGGAAATAATTAAAAGTATGCACTTTACCCCTATTGATAGGTATTTTATTTATAAAAAGGTTGATGGTATTATATTGGTATTACTTATGCAAAGTAACTTTTTTTTTTGCGATAATGAAAGTAAATATAAATATAAATCTTTATATCGGCATATTCCGGTATCTGAATAAAGTCAAATATTTTTCATAATACTTTTATGAAATAATACGTGAATTGATCCCCCTTGTACAGTTAAGGAGCGTTCTACAAGGCCGCCTTTATACACTGGAGTGCCCTCAGTAAGTCACTTCACACCACCCCTTTCATCCTTTTGTATTGCGGTAAACAATGGTTTGAACCAAACATTACTCAATTTAATACCAAGGCTGGTCTGATTTTCTATGAAAATCATTAAAAAGGCGATTCGTAAAATAAAATTAGATTCCTTTTTTATTATTTTTATTAGATTTATATTATTTTTATTAGATTTATTATTTGTTTAATGAGAACATACATATATGCGGTAAATATACTTTTCATGCACCTGGTGATCCTGTATTCATGATTCTTAGTTTTAAGAGGGTCCTGTGGTGCGTTCACATTTGATTATCCGGTCGATAAAATGTAGTAATTGATGTTGGAAACAGTTGGTCACTAGTGTTAAATGTTAAAACAAATTAAGAAAAAGGCAAAAACATTTTCATTAAATATTCCAACGCGATATACAATTATTGTTTAGTTCCTTTTGCGAAAATATTTAAGCCCCTTATTCGTAGCGTAATGTTATGGTTATCACCAAGTTTCTCGGCGGCTGTAGAATCAAATGTTATTTGTACTTAACAATGATGGTTATTTCATTCTCAATTGAAAGAGAACACCTTTCTTCTTAAATCCTATGGGAATGATCATTATCTATCTTTAGTCTCATATCTGCGTATAAATTTGCTTACATTAGTAACTTCTCCGCAGATGACTGATCTGTAGCGTAGAGAATTGTGAGCATTAGTTTTCGTTTTACGTTATTTTTCTAAGTTATCATGGAGTCAGATTCTAATCCATCAAGATTATCCTGAATAATAGTTTTTACGCAGTGCGACTGGCATCTAGCCATCATTAAATTTCAGGGATCTGACTAACTACTATCAAAGATGGTATTGGCTACAGGGCCTGACATTTTACAAGCCGATTGGACACATGAATCATCTTACTTTTCAGAAAATCGAGTGATCGGCCTAAATTGTCATATCCAACCAGAAAATAACGATTACACAATCGTATGTCCGCGAGATTCAAACCTACGACTTCCGGTTTGTAAAACAAGGGCCAATACCGCAAGGGTTAGGAGGCATATCCTCTCTTATTATTCTTCCGTGTAAATTATATGACAATATATTGCTAACCGAAAATCATAAATCATTACTGTTTTATAAAACTATATAAAAGTAATAAAAAAATATCTTTAAGGTAAAAACATCGACTCAAATTTTCTACCTTTAATGATTTTGGATCGAAAGCAGAACAGTTAAAGGAAGTGATAATCAACAATTATTTGCAGATTTTGCAAAAATTAGTTTTACAGGTAAAGTTTTAACACAAAATACGACCAACTTTAAACAATATATAACCGTTTTGCGCAATATAAGCGGATTACAACGTTCTCTCTGAACTTAACTGCCCAACGATTTCTGCCTTTTATCTAATTGTGTGTGACACGTTTTAGCAACATGGAAGCGAGTAATTATAAACTAATTAGTTGGAGAACATCCAAAATAATGGTAACTGCATTGTTTTCTTTTAATAGACCTATGTACATCCTGTTTTGAAATTTCGTGAGTTTACGTTATAAACATAACGAATTTTGAATGTTCACGTGAAAACATTAAATTGTTTTCATGATATGATTTTAACTAAAACTAACAATAAATAATTTTGAAACTGGTTTTCTAATTGAGCTACAAATTAGTACAGCAGTGATAAATACAATTATAAATTTAATCTTTATCGATAAAGAGAACTTAGAATTTGAATAGATTTCATCTTACGTACGTGCAAGATGAAATCCTAACACTTCACATATTTTTTGTAGAATTATATTATTAATAAACAACATTAGTTATAATAGAATAATAATAACATAATATTTTTCTGGACGATTAAAACAACTTCATTTATTTCCAAACTTGCAAGCTTGTAGTAAAGAAATGAGATACCAGATAAATGCATATTCTTTTTTTGGAAATTGATACATAAATACTGACTGCCTTCGTAGCCTAGTGGTATGAGCGTGTGCTTTAAAACCGTAGGTCGAGGGTTTGAGTCCTGCGGGGACTCAACAAATTTTCATTGTTGTTTTCTAGTTGGATAGGGCAATTTGGAACGATCTCCCAATTGTCTGAAAAGTAAGATGATCCATGCGTCGGATGGGCATGTCAAAAGTCGGTGCACCCATCAACCCGCATTGGACCAGCGAGTTGGGATACGGTCCAAAAACCTCCTAATGGATGGATAGGGGTGTATTAAGGGAGGCCTATGTTCAGCAGTGGACTATCACAGGCTGATGATGATGATACTAATGCATTTACTTAGACACGAGAAAAATACTACGTTCATAACAAAATATTTAACCCGTGATGGGAATCGAACATCTTTGGCGTAACAGTCAGAGCCACTAACCACTGCGCTAAGCAGGTTGTCAAGAATATGAAGAATTATAGTCATTGAGCAACGTCTGGAATCGTAAATTAAGCCTTTATATACATCAAATAAAAGATTCTCGTAAGATAGTGAGGCACGTGTCCACATCATCTTGTATACAAATATATACTATAAAATGTATTGTAAAATTTATAAATTTTTCCACTATAACTCTTGTAGCGGAAGATACCCGCGACTACGTTTGCGTGAAATAGTGAAGTATATACTAATATATAGTACGGAAATTTTGTTTATTTTTCTGATTTATCACAAATGTGCATGGTTTCTTCTTTAAAACTGACAAATTTTCATATAAACTTTGATCCCTTAATACAATCCTCTTAATACTTTTATCGCAAAAATAAATAGCCTACGGCCTTTCTTGAAATATATTCTATGCTTAAGCCAAATTTAATCAAAATCAGTTCAGTCGTTTACACGGTAATGACGGACAGACAAAAACCAGTGTTACTTATGCATTTATAATATCAGTATGGATATCACAAATCGATTGCGTACTAACTAATTATACCAGGTCAATTACTTATGAAGCGATCCGTTAATGTCTCTGAAACGGTTTGAACAACGAGGCAACGTCAAAGAGCCAATGTTGATAGAACCCAATGAGTAAACACAGACGTGGCTTCTACTATCAAGTTGCTTGTTAGTCTGCGATGCATATCATTTCCAATTTGTACCATTCTGCGTGACAAGGATTTGGATGTTTCATATGCGATATGGATAATAGCGTTTTATGGGCTTTTTAATATCAATTGGAAACATTGTATACACAAATATTTATCATATGAGCTGATTTATTTAATCAGACAATGGTATTTTGTTGCTATATATCGTTATGTACAAATTAAACACTCCTTTCATTTATTTGCTTTTTTTTATTTTTCTTTGCTAGTACTCACCTATAGTCATCCTTTTTTTTTAATCTGCATTATTTTGGTATATATTCTTCAAGACAAGCCTCGTATCATTACGATGATTAATTAATATGAAGCAGTACTTGTATACTATCGAACACCAGTTTCAATCAGAAATTCAAAATTACAAAAGAATTGGTGCCCAACGAACGAAGAGAACCAACCGCATTGGAACATCGTGGTAGGATACAGTCCAAAACCCTGGCTTCATAAGGGAAGGCCTATGTCCAGCAGTGGACTATCACAAGCTGATATTAATGATGATGAATAATATACTAAAACAATATGATATACTTGGATATATTTGACACAACCTTTTACCATTTACCGTGTCAATGGCTTAAATTATTTATATGCGACATGAATAAAAAAGTTTTATTGGTTTTGTAGTATCATTTTGTATCCTTGAGTATATAAATAAAAATATGGCCGGAAATTAACTTTTTCGAAGGTGTTTTGTTAATAGTGAACATTATATGTGCATTTTCTTACATTCTTCTTATATTGCAAGACTCGTGGCTTGTCTTTAGTTTTTAAAATAAGCTTTTATCCATATATTTATATGAAGCACTACTCGTGATTACGATACATTAAGGGAAGATCACAAAAGTATTGAAGACATAGTTCCAATTTGCCCGAAAACAAATGAAAAAAGAAAATGAATCCGAAATAAAGATTTAGTATATCATGTACAGGCAATGTTATAAAAGAGTGCATGTTCATATGCACATACGAATACATGCACGCACGCACACACTAAAACACACACACAAGGCCCAAGCATGCACGTGCATATAATCGCGCACATGCACACGCCATAAAATTTTTATTAAATATAGCACATATCTTTATATTGATTTGCAACTTATCTACATCAGGAAGATTCCGTTTTGTTACTTATAATATTTTATACTTTTAGAATTGTACATTATATAAGATATAGTTCTTACGGGGTAAAAGATTGATTATCTGTGATGCAGGATACGTCCCAGTGTAAGTATTTATCCACCATAATGTATCTGATAATGTTCTTTTTGGATATTTTTTTTCTTTTGTATTTTCTTAAAAACTCTAAGATCATAGAGAAAAGATAACGATTATTATCATATACTGCTAAATATTGGCAGTAAATAATAACCGGGTCTTCTAGTAAAGCGCACGACATTTAATACCCCCATATAAGTTTTATATACGAATCATGCACGGGTGAGGTCTTTTATCATCATTGCTCATATACTTTACTATAGCTAGTGGAATCAAGAATAATAAAGACTCAACTGCACTCAATATTTTTAAACTTTGAACTGCAATAATTAATTCAATTTCTATATTTTACAAAACTACACCCTATAAAATAATAATTTACTTATCCCAATTAGGAGTCCCATTACGTTATTTGAGAATTTATTTTTTATTGGTGAATATCATCAGTTTTTTCAATACCATATTTAAATAAATTTCCTGTAAGTTCTCATTACATTTCTCTATAATAAAATTTTTATAATATAAATATTCTTCGCGTATCCATAACGGACTTATTCATAAGGACGGGCGTCTCCATAAGGACTTTGTACTGAAGATTGCCAGTGTTGTAAGAAGAGAAAAACCAAAAAAAAAATCTTGGTTCCCGTCTAACTTCAAAGGAGGTAAACTTGAAATTTCTATTAATTTGGATCAAATAAAAGATTGCATGCATCACAATGCGTAATGTCCTAACATGTATGAGTGTTTATTAAGATTTAAATATGAAATGATCTTGTAAGGCTTCTATCCATGGCTGCTCTAGAGTCAGGGTTGATTGATACGACCCGTTATGGATACGCGAAGAATAATAATGTTCTCTCAGTCAATTTCGACGACAGCGATCGTATACATTATACATATGCGATTTAAATAAAAGGTTTGTTGAAAACATTTGATGCATTTAAAAATTGTATTTTTTTACTACAAGATCTAAACACAACAATCAGTAGGGACCTTCAATACTTTAACATCTTGCATATATAATGATGATTTTTTATTGGATTGTTCGCGATAAAAATCCTAAATCTATTTTTATAGAGAATAACAACGCTTTCTTGTTATGTATCACAATATTACAATGTGCTTATACAAATAATTTATAAAAACGTAGGTTCACATTTTATCTTTAATGTACAATACTTTAACGGGACACTACACTAGATACAAAAACAGTTTAAAACGTTCAGTACAACTGTAAAGCAAACAGCAGTATTGAAACAAGTTACGTAATTATATATTTCGTTCGTAATTTTAAACTCCTAGAATATTTGAATTGCGTTTAACGTATTTGAAATTGAGATCCTTTACGGATAAAGAGATCAGTATGTATTATTGTCAGTCCTTTTTTTGTTTTGTAATAACGGTATATATAGTTTCATCATCATAGTCATCATCAGCCTCTGACAATGGTGGATACTGGCCTCTTCTAATGCACGCTTTTCCATTAGGGGGTATTTGTACCGTATCCCACCACGCTGGTCCAATGTGGGTTGGTGGGTGGACCAACTTTTTATATGCTCATCCGACGCATGGATCATCATACTTTTTAAACAGTTGGGTGATTGGCCAAAATTTCCCTAACCAACAAGGAAACAACGATGAAAATTCGTTGAGTCCCTGTAAGATTCGAACCCACGACCTCTTGCTTCTAAAGCACATACCCATACCACTAGGCTACGGAGGCAGTTTGTTAAAAGTTATTTAACAATTTTGTTAAACTTTTATCATTGTTACAAAAATAAACTTTGTTAAATAGAGAAGCAGTGTAAATCTCTTTAAAACCGTGAATATCCCCTTGTAAAGAATAATCTACTTAAGCAAACTTGCATTTAATACTGATGAAAAATCCGTTGAATAATTTTCCACAACTCGTAATTAACGAATAAACGTTTATTCAAAAATCAATTTTAATAAACGTTTTAATTGATTAAAATCTATTACAATCTTAGTATTGCTATCGTAACTTATTGTCTATAGATACAATAAAAATGTTTCTACAATAAATATATGATAAGGATGTTTATTTAAAGGTGATTAAAATAATAGCTGCCACATAACATACAATTTTAATTCATCATACGTGTTTTCTTAAAACATATGTCATAAATGTATTCTCTAAAATTGTAAACCAGTCGAACCGTAAGCATCCAAGTCTTAGCACTGTAAGTCATGACGGGTAGTACAAAATCATAGATTAAGCTTGGCTGAAACTTTCCAACATTGACCTGTGTCAATAAAACTTTCTTGTTCCATATAATGATAAATAATTAACATCGAGTCGATAAAGAAGCACAAATGTCTTTGACATTTTTAAAATTTGATGTTCAACATAAATAAACATGAATGTGACATAATAGAACTTTAGGAAATTCGGAACTAGGAATAAAATAAAGGTAAGCTTAAACTATACATTCATTCCTAATGTAAGAATATATAAAGACAATTTTTTTTTACACAGATGAAAATTATTAACACAGTCTGTCTTATCGCTACTTTTACTATATACGCCTCATTTCGTGCAATTGTATGAAACATTCCCAACGTACAGTACTCATCATCATCATCAGCCTGTGTTAGTCCACTGCTGGACATCGGCCTCCCCTCAAAAATAATATTGCATACACTTGTTTCTTTACTTTACATGTTTTGTACACATTCAAATATTGTTATTGGATTATCAAAGCTTGATAGCTTACAAGCTATTTACTATTTTGTAGCTACGATGCTTATTAAAAATGAGGGAAAAAGTTATATGTAACAAAAACCATGCACCATCTTAAAAACATACTAATTCAATAGTGGATGGCTCGCGAATTTTATACAACATTTAAAAAAAACCAAAATATTTTCCCCCATATGTTATTGTTTTTATTCATTATCATATTAAAATAGTTTACAGTTTCTAACCTTGGTTAGAGACATAGAAAAATTCTTAGGAAATCAGAGAGGATAATGTAGTGATGATCATAACTTCATATTTACATATTTAAATCACGTAAAAGTCGAAAATTATTCAGCCGCTTAATCCGTTCGCTAAATTTGCATGTGACGTCACACGGTTGCCGTGAAGATTATATGGTATGTGGTTACATAAAGAATTACGGATAAAGGATCTTTCATTTCATATCTTTCAGTGTTAAAAATAAAACAGAAATTGTATTAAGAGTCGTGTCAAATTAAAAAATACAATTACTTCACTTAATCGTTAGCAGAATTTCTGCAAGTGTAGATATTTGAATAAAGTGATAGTCTGTTGCCTGTAACATTAGAAAAATTTAATCTTAACGAAATAAGAGACTGAGAAATATTTAAGTATCAAATTTTTCCATGCTTCTTTACATTTATGATAAACACAGATTGTTAAATATAACAGTATAGCCTAGTTATCATAGAATTCTTTATTTTAATTTACAAACATAGACAGCGGGCACTCGGAAAGTTGTCACCAGTGCCCATTGCTGTCGGCAATACTATGGGTATCTCCTACGCGGGGCCTACCGTAAGACATGGATGTTATTTTCATTAACCCGTAAATACGCTGGATACCAGTCTGGCTTGGATGTATTTATGTATGTATTGTTTATTATATATCTAATTTTATAATTTGTATATATTTTATTTATTGTTATTAGTGTTAGTTTAAGCCAGACGAGAAACTACTTTAGAAAACAAATAAATAATAATAATATTTATCCGTGATCCTATCCTCCAATCTGATCTCTGCCTGACACTGTCAGTGCTTCCGAGACAATACAACATATAACCGGAGCTTGCAGATCAATATCTCAAACAGATTATAAACACAGACACGACCAAATTGCAGCAATCATTCATCAATACCTAGCTTTCAAACACGAATTAATTACAGAAAAAATAGCCTACTATAAGTACACCCCACAAAAAATACTAGACAATGAACAATTTAAAATCTACTGGGATAGAACAATAATTACAGACAAAACGATCCACTATAATAGACCGGACATAACACTTTACGATAAAAACAATAGCACAGTTTATCTTATCGACATAGCTGTACCGAATACCCACACCCTTACATGAACACCACCAAAAAACTTGGCAAGTATACAGATTGGCAATTGAAATAAAAACTCAAAGATACAGTTAAAACTACCAATCATTATTTCAACCACTGGAGTCGTTCCTACAACCTGCACAAAAGTCTCAAAATCTTCAAATTCACCCTCTTACCTACCTTCTGCTTCAAAAAGCTACAATACTAAATACCTGCAGACTTGTTAGAAAATTTCTGTCCATAGATTAAGTTTTTCCTATTAAAAATATTTTTGCATAACAAAAGCCCGTAAAAATATTAAGACCCCCCTGAAAAGGGTGAAAAATAAAAGTTGCAAAATATAAATAATAATAATCTTTCTGGACGAATCATCATCTAGTCCCAAACTAAGCAAAGCTTGAACTATGGAAGCTAGATTACTGATAAATACATAGACTTACTTTTCTTTTGTAAATAAGGACATATTATATACATACAAATAGTCAGACTAGAAAAAAACAGTATGTTCATCACACAATATTTTTCCCCTAGTGGCAATCGAACCCCAACACCCGTTGGTCATGGTTACTAACCACTGCGCCAAGCGGGTCGTCAATAAAATATATAATTCAGTTATTTTTTCTGTTGTATGAAGTTAAACAACGTTGTTTTACAAGCATCATCATCATCAGCCTTTGTTAGTCAACTGCTGGACACAGGCCCGCCCTAATGCACGCATTCTCGCTTATGGGGTTTTTGGATCACACCACGCTAGTCCAATGCGGGTTGGTGGGTGGAGCGACTTTTCACATGTCCATCCGACGCATGGATCATCTTACCTTTTAGACAATTGGGTTATAGGCCCAAATTGTCCTAACCAACTAGAAAACAACGACATCATAAAGTTGCTTCCCCAGGGATTCGAACCCACGACCACTGGTTTATAATACCAAGAAAAAAATTGAAAAATCATGCTGGTAGTAGATGTTCTTTTTTGGAAATGGTTTTTTTAGAAGATCAAGTGTAGTGGAGCCTCATCTATGATTTTTTTTATCTATTCTTTATTTGATTTCGTTGTCGATAAGTCCACTTAACATCTTGATCTTACGTTACGTTACTTCAAGATAATTCTATGAACGAGAATCTTGTATAAAATACGTGCAAAATAGCTGTTGATAAAATTGAAAGTTTTAATTTAACTGCTTCCGTGGTGTGAGTTTTCGGCTTAGAAATTTGAGACCAAAGGTTTTAGTTCTGCGGGGTATAATGATTTTGTATTGTTGTTTCCAAGTTGCTTTATTTGGATTGATCACTGATTGCCTGGAAGTTGGGCAATCTATGCGTCGAATGGGCATATCTAACGTGGCACTGCGCCTGACCTTATTTCAGTTACATTGGGCTATAAAAGTGCACATTTCTTTGGCCTTTCTAACAATATTTTTGCGCCACGTGGAGCAAAAATATATGTGGGTCTGAATATATGTGTAATTACACCTCAATTGTGTTATGCTATACCATGTTTATACAAATAAATACCTTATTATTATCATAAAATATTAAGTGCATGTTAGCGCGAAAACTTGGGCACTATTATATCTCCTGCCTAGATGGCTGATCTCTCATATTAATCGGCGTCATAGTTGTTCTTGACCGGGATAACACTTTAATAAAGTGTTATCCCGGTTACTTTTAAAGGTTTTAAAATACTCTAAGTCTACAAAGCATTTCATTTACACTCCTCTGAAGCTTTATTAAGAAATGTACTGACTACTGTGAGTTTAGTTACTAGTGTACTTGTTGGTTGTTACTTGATTAAGCTGCCTATCATCAACATCATTAGCTTGTGTTATTCCACTGGAATTATGGCCCCCCTAAAGCACGCCTTTTCTATTAGGGGGATTTTTGCACCGTACCCAAACACGCTGGTCCAATGCGGATGGTAGTAGACCGACTGTTTACATACCCATCTCACTTTTTAGATCATTGGGTGATCGGCCCAAATGGCCTAACCAACCAGAAAACAACGATAACACTAGACCACGGAGGCGGTTCTCGTTCTCTCATTTATTTATTGAACTTTATTTCTTGTTACGTTTATGTTATAATCCTAAAAAAAGTCTAGTTAAAGTAGTCTCATCTTACTTATTTACTTACAGTACCTTATAGAATTATCATAGGGTATCAAGACTTTGAATTTGATGGATAATTTAGTGTTTAAACTATTTTTGAAGTTGGATCGGGCCTTGTGCATATTTTCATGTAAAAAGTTACTGTCTTCTGATTAAAAAAGGCACTATAGCCAGCTCATACTACCACTATAACTGCCTCTGTAGCCTAATGGTAAGGACGTGTGCTTTAGAAACCGGAGGTCGTGGTTAAAATCCTGCGGGGACTAAACTAATTTTTATCGTTGTTTCCTAGTTAGGAGAATTTGGGCCAATCACCCAATTGTCTGAATGTAAAATGAATCATGCGTCGGATAGGCATGTAAAAAGTCGGTCCACCCACCAACCCGCATTTGACCAGCGTGGTGGGATACGGTCCAAAAACCCTCTAATGGACTGGATTCGTTCTGACGTCAGATCCGTATACTTGACTTTGACTTTTATTTTACTTTTTCTTAGCTCAAAAGCGTTATTTTCATTAATGGAATGTAATTTTCTTATATAATATCTCATTTTATCCATATATTTTTTTAGTTATTTGGGATTTTTATAAATTACTTTGCGGAAGGTTAGACATTTAAATAACAAATTGGAATCACTATGAATTAGTCTGCCACCTCCAAAACTTACTCGGAAATTCGATAATATCGTAACGCGAATTAAACACCATTTGAATTTCATGAGCACTGCAAAGCACGAGATAATCTCAGGTTTAGGTTTTTGAGCTGGACTTAATAAAATGACGATTACGTCGGTAACATATCTCCTATTTCAAGTGTCAAAGTCACAGTAAAAGGGTTGATATACGCAATGACTTGTACACTATGTATTATGAATCGAAATACATATAATAACTAGCTGTTGCGTGCAACTTCGCCCGCGTGGTGATATAAAATAATATAATATAACAAAATCCTACGTTATGCCCATTTGCATCAGCTATCATGCAGCTATCAAGCAATCAAGCGTACCAGCCATTCCAGAGATTAGCCAGTACAAACACAGAGACAGCCAGACATTTTCTTAAATTTTACTTTGTTATATTTTCGTCGTCATTTCAGTTGTTATTTTATTTTTAAACATTATATCAATTCAAATAGAAACATCCTTGTATTATTTTCATACAAAATACCTAGGTTTTAAAACTACGTTTTAAAACTGAATGCTGTTTGCAGCGAAGCGACACGTGGTTTGCGTTTTATGTAAAGTGAGACAATTTTCAGTGCAAAGAGAAAGCCGCTAGGTGTATAAAAATACAATAAACATCTTACGCGACGAAAATGTTTCACTAGAATTTTAGAGATTGTGTTGAAATCTGTGAAATCACATTTTATCCTTCTATATTATTACATACCGTTAGTTTGCTGCAAGGACGTTTTGTTTAAATTGCATCTTGCACATCTGTGTATTGGATATATAAAATAAATAATATTAATTATTTTATTTAACACCAAGACGGCCGGTCCTTTGCCTACGGCCTACTTGCAGTTTGAACCAGTCACTACACGGAGATCAACATCCCACCTGGTCGCGGGACCAAAAAAGGAACAACTAACACTCCATCTTCCCGAACGCGGCCTCCACTCCAGAATCTTATCGGCCCACAGACCATCGGTTTTTCTTGCACATGCTTTGATTTTTATATCTTTCCATTTTTCTGCCCTTCCCCGTGGCCACGCTTTAAAGCGTTAGAAAAGTCATAAAAAATTAATTATTTAGACAAATTTAAGAAGCTAAAATATCGATAGAAATATTATTTCTAGCAAATTTATGTCAGCGCTGCTGGATATAAGTTGTGTTATTTTATAGTGTGAAAATACTGCAAATGATTAAATAAAAGACTTACGGATTTTATCGCATTTAATTTTGTGTACATTTAATATAATGTGTCAAAAAGTTAAGAGCTCCAAGCGGTTTCTACCACCGGAAGTTAACAACCACTCGTGGATCTACGCCATTGTGCGCAAATAGCGGTTAAAACCAAACGTTAATAAGAAACCCAATTGTTTCTGAATAATGTTTATTCTTAAATTGAGAGTAAATATAAGAAAACCAGTTTTCATAAATTTTGTGCTAAAAACGCCAAGTAAAACAAAGAAACTCTAACCTTTTTAAGTATCAAGCGTTTGATTGAACAAACGTTTTTGAAGCTACAAATAACTCTCCTTTTCATGCATAAAGGATAATAAAAGATACCGAGAACCGTATAGCACACGGTGGCATTATTTAAGGAGCACCGCTCCTTTAATACTGTAAATTTATTCACATATTGTTCATAGGGATGTGAGTTATGTACCTACTAAAGCTTTTGTTCTTATGTTATTACGATGGCGCTAGTGATCAAACAAAGTATCATTATTTGACATTATGGATATAGTGATAAAAGATTTTCCATCGTATTTTTTCGGGAAAATTCGTATGTAACGTGCTCTCCCAAATAACTTTACTATTTAAACATAAAATCAGAACACTAGGAGTGGAGCAATGAGGTAACATATATAGAAACATAGCCTCCAAATTAAGTACTTCCTTCTTTTGGGAAGCCTGTCAAAATATATAATCACAGTTACGTTATTTAACTGTGATTAACTTGAATTATGCAACTGCACATAATGCAAGCCTTTTCAAATCTTACTTTTCGGTTCGGGTTATCTGCCCTAATTGTCCTAACCAGTAAATAAAGATATCACAAAGTTGTTTCCGCGCGGGGTTCAAACTCACGACCTCCAGCTTTTAAAGCAAGTCGCTAGACCACTGAGGCAGTTAGGTGTATGTAGGCGTATTCTATACGCTTTATGAAATGTAATGAACATCATCCAGTCATTCATCATTATCAGCCTGTGATAGTCCACTGCTGGACATAGGCCTCCCCTAATATACCCCTATCCATGAGATGGTTTTGGACAGACATGAACATACATTTTATTAATATAATAGTGTATGTCATAAAACATTTTGCATACTGTTCCTAGCGAATTATTATCCAAAGTGTACTTTACAATTACAATTTATATTTAAATATATTTAGAATGTTTTAAGCCCTATATCAATATGAATAATGTTACATCTGAGAACTTTTAATGGAAGGGGGATTAAATAGTAACAAACTTACAACAAACAACTGCATAACCGGTTGCCAGTGTGTTTAAAATCGATAACGATTATCTATATAACTACTTAGTAGGCGTGAGCGTTATTTAACGTCATCAGTTACAATAACTGGTTACGCGATATGAAACGCAATAACCGTTTCGTGTCAAATTAAAAGTAGTTATTTTTGTAAACACGTTATTCGGGCGAACTCGGTCGTCGTCGACTTCGTTCGTCAGTTGAGTGAGCGTAAAGCGCTATATTTCTTTCGCATCTTGCCTACCGATGGGCCGTGCGAGAGAGATGGCAGATCGAGACTTGGCGATTAAGCGAGAGTCGACTAAATGCGTCACTCGCTGAGAGTGGCGCATTTAATTTTCATAGGTATGACTAATACACATAGGTATCTATGTGTATTAGTCATACCATTCGAGTGATCCCTGTTGGCAAATAATTCCTTTCAATTCCGAGAAACCAGCAGTTATTTAAATCAAAATTAAAATAAAACAAAATAAAGATTTTTATTTTGTTTTATTTAAACAGAACGGTGTAAATAAGAGTGAAAAGTAGTAAGTATAATAAAAAGTAAAAACACAAAAAAAGTGAAAATAAACAGTAAATATTAACTATCGTTATTGTAACGATAAAATTTAATTTTAAATACGCCAGTAGTAATATTTTTATTCAATTCATAGTTTCGTAGTAAACAATAATCAATCAATAAAAAATTTAATAATTGTAAACCGGAGCAAAGTATGCAGAAAAATATATATATTGATTTAACTTTTGGGCATCCAACATGAAACCGTTATTTTCGTTTCGTATGTAACCGTATAGTTGTGAAACTTATGTATGCACAGTAGCTTGATGAAAGTAGCTAGTTACAATAATAACTACTTTTAAAACAAGCGACGCCGTCCACGTAATTGGTTACGTTTCGTTTCTTAAAAGTGACGTAACGACCCACGTCTACTACTTTATATATTAAAACGAGTAGTATAGTAAAACGAGAGTACACTCAAATTCGAATTAAAATATCTTTATTCAATATAGAAGTTAACACTTCCGTTTACTGGGATTGTGTTGTAAAAACACATTGTCACATAAAAGACTTGCTTATTCTTTGCAGTCTAGTCGCTGAAAGAATTAAATTATGTTTGTTTCTTGTATCTATGTCACAATGTCTTAGGAAATCATGCCTACTTTTTTTGTGTATTACTACCACTGTACTACTGTGCTCGTAAAAGTAGAAGATGAGCCCAAGGAAACGATTATACGTTTTTGCTAATCCGATTTGCCGAGGTATAATCCTAATCGAGGGAAGCATGGGATTGGAAAAAAATGTTAATCGGAACAATCTTATAGACATTCGAGGAAATTTCGAAGAGAGAAAAACAAATAATTATTTAAGGTAGACAAACATAAAAAGGCACAATAAATTCTTTACTCTAGTACTACACGTTATTGAATCAACGTATTTTTTACGGATTTTATCGCTATATATTATTATAATTTATTTTACATACGCTTTATTTTATTCTACATTTAATATTACCGACGTTCCGAACACTTTCTAGCGGCCGTGGTCTAGGGCAGACTAAGATGTCATGAGTCTATAAAAGACTTTTCAGAACCTGAGGCAGAAACTTTATTGTTAAACAAAAAGCTTATATTTAGTTTGACTAAATGTAAGGCAATTGGGATTATTGCATTATATTTCCCTAGTTAACACCACAATAACAACTCCGTATTCTTGTTATTATCGTATTGTTCATGGAAATATTAATCGATCATATAGTTGACTGCAATTTACTATATTGGCACAAATAAAATTGTAAATGTAAAAAGTAACTTTTCCATTATGTCTGTCTGTCTGTCCGTCTTTACCGTCTTAACCCCTGAAAACGAGATTCGATACATGCTTTGAACGAAATTCTAGAAATTTCATAGGCTACTTATTATTGCGAAAAAAGTTGTCAAATGGGTTTTTAACTTAAAAAGAAAGTTCGTAGGGAAATGTGTCACTGTCGAAGATAAAACCATGCAGCTTATTGTCTTATTAAAGACGTATAAAATTAATAAAAATTATGTATTACTGACTACCTCTGTAGCCTAGTGGTATGGGCGTGTGCTTTGAAAACAAGAGGTCGTGGGTTCGAATCATGCGGGACTCAACAAATTTTCATTGTTGTTTCCTAGTTGGTTAGGACAATTTGGGCCGATCACCCAATTATCTGAAAAGTAAGATGATCCAAGCATCGGATGGGCATGTAAAGTCGGTCCACCACCAACCCGCATTGGACCAGCGTGGTGGGGTAGGTACAAACCCTCTAATGGATTGGGGTGTATTGAGGGCCTATGTCCGCAGTGGACTACGAGAGGCTGATGATGATGATAATGTATTACTACACATTATAATCGAATAAACCTCGCTATTCCACGAACGAAGTCACGTGGCAGCTCATATTAATAAAGTATTTAAGACACATATTTCGATTACTTAAATAATATAAATGTATATACAGTCACACTTTGACACGACACTTAATTTTACGCAATATTTTTAATATTAATTCTATCACGCGAATGATTTTCACTTCATTAGTGCTCTCCTAATACTTTTTGTCATGAAATAATAATGTTTCTAAAAACTCTAAAGTCTATAAGAAACCCCAATTTTGTAATATGTGAATGTTACTATCATTACATGGGTAACTTTACACACATAGGTATTCGTAAAAAAAAACAATAATAGTTATATTTATAGATAATCTGGGTAACATCGATTCATGCTTTACTTTAAAATGGGAGTAACTAACCGAATAGAACCATAATTTCTTAGTGTTGTTATATAATTTATAAATCTATCAATTATAAGTCTCCGGCCTCAAAAAGTAAGATGATCCATGCGTCGGATGTAAAAGGCGGTCCACCCACCAACCCGTATTGGACCAGCGTGGTGGGATACGGTCCAAAACCCCTAATGGCTAGGGTTGCATTAGGGGAGGCCTATGTACAGAAGTGGACTATCAAAGGCTGATGATGATGAAGATCCAGTCTCCGGCATTTGTCATCGCTATGCTTATTTCAAAGGAGCTTCAAAAAATTTTCAATGACACGTTTCAGGCAATATTGTTATGATAAATTAATTTCAAACAAGCTAAACTAATTAGTAAAAAGAGAAATTTATATAAACGTGAAATGTTTATTAATCCCACTCCATATATAGCAAATCGTCATCAATAATTTATTTATCCCGATTTTATTATTATTTATTGTGGATATAACATCTTTGTAATCTAACGTAAGAATCAATAACAAATGACTATATAACACACCTCACATACCGTGTAACAAAGAGAAATCACAAGATATCAAATAAGTTTTCTACGAAAGTTACGAGTTAGTTTAATAATGCAAAGAAGTAAGGAATGATTTTCAATTATGTTGGTATCGATACAAAAAAAATCCTAAACTAGTTTGAATCTCCACTGTCAATAAAAAAAAATAGCCGAACCAATCGAAATTATCCAGAGTTTACCCAGATTAAAAAGAGTGTAAAATAAAACTAGTATTTTAATATTGCTATTGCTGCTAAAGATACTATATAGTAAACATAGTATCGTCTCTATTCTTTTTCTATCGTCTAAACAATTTTTAAACACAGATCGCTTTTGCCTACAAAGCCATCTACATCATTGGAGTTCTGACGTCTTATATACAACTTATGCATCTAAAGTATTATAACCTTTATTAAACGTGTAATACACTTTTTTTTTTTTTACAGTTTAACGTAACGTAAGTTGTTATTTATATTTTATCGATTATGTCGATTATATCGTTTATGTTATGTGCTTGATGTATATATCATATTGTTGATGATGCCATTTTAAATACATTTGTACTCTACATAACTTTATGAAAACAAAAATTGATAACTGTTGTTTATCGTGTCGTGTAAATTTGTGTTGTTTTTATTGACTTATTATATATCTTTCAGTTTATTGCAGAAGAATATTTCTTAGTAGCTTATAACATCCAAGTTGCAACTAAATTTGCAGCAATTTTGATCTCTAACAACCTAAAGCTAAGAATACTTTATACATTAATTCTATTTTTTATTCTTCTTGTATGGAAAATACACATTAACGCAAACTATGCCGAAGGCCCAATGTAACATAAATTATTCTTTTTATGTCCATAAGCCGTGTCTTACATGATATTTTGATTAAATAAATACCTTAAAAGATATAAGAGACTACAATGCAGTGGCAGAAATCACTGGGCATTTTCTTCTAGACGGCACGTTGTCACGCGCTTATATTGCGCAAAATGGTTACAATTACAAGTCGGTCATATTTTTTGGTTAAAATTTTACTTGTTTCTTTATTAGAATTAAAAAGAAAAAAGTAAATAAAATAAAGTAGAAATCTTTTACGAACTATCCGCTTAAAACAAATACTTGTGTGCTTGTGTTTGTGTACTTAACTTCAATGAGTCAATGCTTAGAAATTATCTTGTAGGTGTTAGAAGAATTTCTTTGTTTCCATCTAATCTGTTAATTTTCCTTTATCATACATTCTTACACTTTCTTAGATGAAAATAAGTAACCACGGCTTAAATGTTACATAATATTGTTAATCCATAATAAGCGTAAGCGTAAGTGTAAGTATATTCACTCACATGCTTACGCTTACTTAGTTGAAAATGAGAAACTAAGGCCTCAAATCGAAACACTTACATTTATTGAGCTTTCTGCTAATCCCCAAAAGCTATTAATTGATTGTAATTGTAGCGTCAAAGGTAATTTAAAGTTTAAAACAAAATTATACCAGTTTCATTATGCAATTACTTTAAAGCAATAACACAGACAATTCACTAAGCAATAACGTAAAGTGCTTTGCAGATATTATTGTAAATTTGTCTTTTTTTTTTTGGTAGCTTGTTTTAAAATAATCGATAAACCTAAGTATTTGCGATAAAACAACCATCACTTCAATGGATAATAAATGCCAAGAAGGAACAACGTAGCAGTTTCAGTCTGTGCAAATCTGACATAATCTAACCTAGTTCCCGTGAAAATTGATATGCCTATACTCTTCAGAAAAAAGACAATGGTTGCGACAAGACGCGTTGTTTTTCTTAACTGTTTTTATATTTGATCTTGATTCGTTTTAGTTAGTTTTAGTTAGTTGACTTTGTACTATTACATATACGAATAGCAAAAGCTTATACTCCAGCCGCTTTCGTTCCGGTAGAAAATCTATTTGCGTTTAATACTAGAAGCTTTTCAGTGTAAGTCGACCGCTAAGTCTCCCTCCTGCTGTTTTAGTGTATAAAACGATAGAAGTTGGGTGGGTTAAAATTAATTTAAAGTTTTTACATCAACATCTTTTAAAATGTTAAATTAAAAATTATAACTTTAAACATTTCTATTTAAAGTTTGACATAACATTTCAAATATGTACCTGTTCTTGTTTTTTCAATGTGTTTTATGCAAAAAACTGATAACGTTTTTGTTCTACTTGTTACTAATGGCAATTTATACCAGTAGCTTACGACTGTAAATGCTGACTAAAATTTTAAATTTAATATTAATTGACCTTTCTTTTGAAGTACAAATTCGTTCATGACATTTACTTTGATTGTACGAACGATCTGTCAGGGAAATCGGTTGCATAAAGGAACAATAATCTTACAGTTTTATTAGTCGAGAGATTTATATAATAACCGCTTCTCCAGCCTATCTTAAATGGTAGATTCGATTGGTTCTCATTTAACATTATAATTTATGTGCTTAAAAGGAAAGTCTAAACAAGGAAAACTTTAAGTTTCATGTTTTTAATAATATACAGGGAACTAAACCCTAAGGGATTCACAAAAACAATATTCTACATATTTAAACTCCTACGATTGATCTAAAATTAGGTCTCCCATACTCTCCCACTATGGAGATAGGAACAGGGATATACAGAGATATAGTTAAAAAAATTAGGTAATTTTAAAGCCTATAACCATGCAGTGATTTTTTTTTTATTTACACGATTATTAAACATACCAAATACACTTATACTTGAATTTTTCGCGTTAACTATTTGTATTTATTCCCGACGTTTCAGATTCTTTCCAGCTGTCATAAGCACTGAAATCACTGTGACATAAATAATTAACGCGAAAAATCCGTAAAATGTGAATTTCATAAGCTACTTACAGTAATTGCTTATGTCAGTAAATGCAATGTAAATAAAATGAAAATCATGTGTTAATGCATAATATAAAGCTGCATCCGTGGCCTAGTGGTATGAGGTGGGGCTCAAGAAACTGGATGTCGTGGATTCGAATCCTGTAGGGACTTAACTACTTTTCTAAGTTGTTTCCCAGTTCGTAACGGCAATGTGGTCTGAGCACGTGATTGCCTTTAAGTAAGTTAGATGTATGCGTCAAATGGGTATGTAATAAGTCATTATATTTATGTACAATACATATTATCATCTTGATTGTTCAAAAGGTTAACCACAATCTGCTTCATTACTCTATATTTGTACGAATAACAGAGGATCGTGATTATATTGCAATCAACGTCTTCTATGTTAATGTGGTAAAGCGGAACAATGCAGGAGTACAATGTGCTTTTACTACTATATGTTCAGAATGCAAGTGCATTCAGAGAATCGTCGAAAGCTCTTCTGTCTATTTTCTATTTTAGTTGACGTTTTAAGCAAAATATTGATTTTATTTCTTTACATCAAAAACAACTAAGAAGAAGAACATAAAAAAAGAAGAAATAATTCTGCCTCTAGTTACGTTTCTAGTCAAAATGATTAGTTGACAGTAACAAGACTGTTTTTTGAAAATATTGATACGAGATAATCATTGTTGCGACAAATTTAATCAACACAATCTGTCCATAACAAATGATGTGATGCTTATTAACAATAGTGTATATAAATATGTAGTTCATGAGTTTACTAATCGGGAGGATCTGGTCTCAACAATAGTACTTGTAGACCGAAAAGAAGATTAAATATTAATATGTAAAGTAAAATAAAGTAGATCTAGTAGTTCTTCTTTCGGCAAAGACGCTAAGTCTGTATTGTAACATACTGGTTAGAACTAGCCTCTAAATATGGTCCGTAAAAGGATTTAAAAGTTCGACAATTTAGACTCGAATATACACGACGAATTGTATGAATTACTTTCCTTTAATAGTGTAAAGTTTTGATTTAAACAAATTTCAAGTTTAAAACTATACGTATACTTTGAATGAAGTAAACAAAATAAACTTATTTTGTACAGAAGGAAAACTAATGAGATAAGTATTGCACAAAAATGACAATTTTACGTTCAAATAAATACCTGCAGTAAATATTAGGCTTCAAGACCGTATTATTTCTACTTATAATCTTTCTTTTTAATGTTGTTTTTCTAGTATAAACATCATTATGACGAAGAGTTAGTTTATGCGCAATTTTAATACTTGTAGTCATTATATTGCCGGCATCAACTCCATTAGCAAAACAACTGCTGCAACATTTTTATAAGCTGACAAGCGAATCTTTGCGTGCCAACCAAAGAGAAATACTGAAGAAAATAAAACTTACCAAGAAACAGCTATTAGCACCGCCCTGTTCTGTTATGAGACGATTAACTCTTATATCATTTGAACAAAACATAAGGATGATGGAATATTTGGTGTCCTTGTGTGAAAATGAAGGAGGGACAGTGAACTAATCATCAAAAAAACTAATTATGATCGAATTTTCTAATGCCACAAAAAGGGTATCCATTTGATCAATTTTTTATGGTATGCAGTCGATAAATATTCCGATACCATTTGTGCATATTCTATGATGTGCTCTAAATATTTAACAATAATTGCTATAATGTCTGTAAGTCTGGAAGTAAAACACTACTAAGAAGAGTGTGATATGTACATGAAGCAACTACATGAAAAACTTGTCGAAATTAGGCTTAAACGTCGGCTTGAACCGCCCAAGGTCGGGAATATTGTAAAACAAATTATACAAGGTGCAATGCGTAAAACATATTAGGTCATCACACTAACATAATTTAATCTACAATATTTAATCTTTACCGCCCAGAGTGTATGTAATGTTTATGTGTTTTAACCGGTGGTAGGTCCCCTTTAAAGGGGGCCGTCTGCGTGGGTACCACCGCGGTGCCTATTTCTACCGCAAGCAGTACTGTGAAAACACTACTGTGTTCCGGTTTGAAGGGCACCGAAGCCAGCGTATTTACTGGGTAACTATGTCACACAGTAGGCAGCGCGTTGGTGATACCTGTATTGCCATTGTCTATGGGCGTCGGTGACCACTTTCCATCAGGTGGCCCCGACTGCTCGTCTGACTGCGTATGCGATAAAAAAAATGTAAATAACCAAGATGAACTTGTTTTAAAACAAAAGGTTTTCTAAAACAACTCGCCACGAACAGGCGATGTCATAAAAAATGTACGCGATCATAAAACGAATGCTGTTAAATTCCGATGGCAACAATTTTCTTTAGCATTTAATATACGCTTATGAATTTTATGTACGATGCCGTAAAGGACAGACACTCTTTTATCAATGCTGCTTATATTTTTTCCTATAAATAAAAACATTTGGGTGAAAGCTTAATTGCTTTTAATGTGCTACGAACGAACATGGGTTACTTTATATTATTAATCTGTTTTAATTTGATAATATTTAGACTACCGCGTCTGTGGTCTTGCGCTTTTAGCCTTTGCTTTAAAACCGGACGTCGTGGGTTCTACTTTTCGTTTTTGCCACCGGTTTATCGTTGTTTTCTGGTTGGTAAGGACAATTTGGCCCGATCACCCAATTGTTTGAAAATTAAGATGATCCATGCGTCGGATGGGCATGTAAAAAAGTCGGTCAACCCACCAAACCGTATTGGATTGGCGTGGTGGGATACGATTCAAAAACCCCCTGCTGGAGGAGGGGCGCGCATTAGGGGACTAACACAGGCTCATAATATTGTTGATAATTTTTTGGGAAGTCGGTCAAAAGTACCCTTTTTTAATTTTCCTGTAATGTTAAACTCTTTTAAATAATGCTAACACGAAACACGAAAACAGTTTAACACCTAGAACGACGGAAAATCTATCTACTTACAAAGACTGCGACCGGTCAAATGAGATGCCCCAATTTATTTAATCTTTTTTTAAATTTAAGTGCTAAAAATGGTAGCTATAGTAATAACACAGGGTATTATTTATGATAATTATATTAATTTATGTACTATCTTTACATTTTAACATTTTGTTTTTTGTTACAAGAGCCTAAAGTGGCTTTTAGCAATGTCCATAATTTATTTGTTTTATTTTTGCACTTTTGTATATAACACTCTCGCCTTTTACGAATTTCCGGATTTTGAGAAGATCGAAAGTAGAAGGTGTGGACTCTTCGGCAAGGGATCAGTTTCAGAGAGTCTCGGTTCGATTTCTACTTTGCCTGCTAAGTTCACTTGCTAAATTTAGTATGAAATTCCTTCGTTTTTGTTGGTACCTGACATTTTTTATACAAAATGAAGGAATTTATACCTGCAAGGTCTAAGTTATTGAAAAATACCTGTACAGGCCACCTTCGAGATGCCGCTTTGACACTATATTTTTTTGCCATCTGGTCAGCCACATCCACGCCATACTTGGTAGCATTGTAAAAAATCACAGTTTCTGGTTTTTTCTCAGGATGATTAGCATCTATATCAACATTTTCATGTAACGTGCTGAGCAATAAAACGTTCTTGTTTCGTTTTCTTTGATAAATTGTAAGGTTACATGTATTAAATTTCAGAATCTTTGTTTCGAACAAAGTCAAATGAAGTGATTTGACGAGGCGTAACCTCTCGTCGTGCCCTGTTCAAAGTTCCTACAATGGTTGTGCGTTTTGCGAGCAAGTTATTCGCCAAGCTCAACGATGTAACAAAATTTTCAGTGGTTACATTTCGACCAGCATTTGCAAAGGTTCCACTAGACGCATTACTACGGATTCACCGAGGCTTTGGTTATGTGGCCTGCTTTCGTCCTTTCCTAAGTAAGGAAAGCCATTGAGCAAACTATGAATCTACATCAACACAAAGCCAAAATTTTATTCCAAACTTATCAGGCTTGTTAGCAAGTATTGAAGAAACCTGCATCTAACCTTTGTAAAAAGTTGTTCGTCTACTGTAACGTTTTCTCCTGGCTTGAGCAAGATAAGCAGTTCTCATATGAATTTCTTCCAAACGTCTGATATTAGTGCAAATTTGTCTTGCTGAAGTCGTAAACTTCTCTCAGATCTGTGATCAAATCCAAAAACTTCATTATTTCTTTGAATCTGTCACGAGGCATAACTTTTGAAAAAAATGTATTCCCCATGTTTTACTCCACAATTCCTACCTCGAGCATAACATATAACGATAAAAAAAATTCCAGTTGTTCCAAAGTTAGTATCAGTTATTGTGTCCCTAGTTGCCGTTAGCTTCTTCTAGAGTACATTTCTGAATATGTCTCAATATAGATTCATCAATCAAAAGCCTCCTTTTTTCGAGCATATAAGGTAGGCCCTGCTTGCTCAGTTATGATATTGTGCCGTGCTCGACGACCACTTTGAGTATATCCCATTTGAGGTGTCCATGACGTACCGTCTATAGAAGTGATAAGATCTTGGAATTCAGAATCTTCGAACTATGAGTTCTACCACGGCCTCGACCACGAGCATGGCTGCGACCACGAGCGCGAGAACTCGATCTCAAATCAACGTTTCGTAAAGTTGCTAGAGGTATCTGGTCTTCCAGGTCACTTTCTTCCATAGAGGAACTCGAACTGATAGGTGGTACTGTATTATCATCTTCACTATCGCGTTCTCCACTTTCAGTGCCATAATCCGATTCATCTTCACGAATATTTTGCAATAATGAAAGTATATCTTTATTTTGAAGACTTGAGACATTTTTCAAGAATCATAATAATTTCGACAAAATTCGCTGGCAGTCGAAACTATACTGGTTCATTTGACTAGCATACTACAAACAATGGATAAGCGTACACTGTTTTGTAGTCTACCTTCTCATATTACAAATAAACACTTATTGGATACCAGCCGTCAAATGACTGCCGCCAGTCTTTGTCGGTATATCAAGAGTTTAAATAGTAAAAAGGAATGTGAGTTATTTTCATACATAGTTTCATTTAACTAGCAATATTAATAAAAGTCACAAAGTTACAGTACATTAAGTCAAGTGGTTTTTGAGTTATTCAAAAATTAAATTCAAATTGCAGTCAAATGACAGCTCCCGTCTTTCTAGTGTTAAAACATCGTTTCAGTACAACTGCAAAGCTAACAACAACAACGTATTCAAACAAAGTCTGAAACTTTGCGTTTAGTCTGTAATTTACATTAGCAGAATTAGTTAATTTGGATTCGCTTATTTGATTCTGTCTTTTTGACATAAAACTTGTCATACATAACATTTTGATCAAATCGTCTTAAAAGATATCAGAAATTTAAAACGCAGTAAAATCTCGGGATAGTTTATTGCAAGGGTACGTTGTCATCGTCTTATATTACGCAAAATATACTGTTTATTCTTTTAGTATTGAGCTTATGTTTAAGCTATGTCGCTGTTACTAAAAAAAGAGAAGAAGCTGAGTGTGATTTATACTAATCTAGATTAGTTTTTACTAGATCATTGAAATTTTAAATTATATAAGTTACACCTAGATGTAACTTATAAAGTCTCGTATACATTATAAAGCTATTTTAATGTAAGCGAGATGGTTACTTAGCGCTACAAATAAAAAGGTTTATAGCCTTGCCAAAAAAATTAAAAAATGGCACGTAAATATTAGATTTACTTAATTTACGACAAAAGGAATATGCCATTTACACTACTAAGTAACTAGCCAGTTCGATGGCGGAAGTTGAGTTTATGTTTACTTACGGTTACGCTTTTGTGTCAACATTTTCCCCTTCGACATTGCTTTTGCGTATGAAACGTTTGAGTGTGACAGTAGCCGAATGTTTGTTAAATTCTGGATGTAAATTATTGTTTGTAGATAGACTTATATTAAAGGCACATTTTGTAGATCTATATAGTAGAAAAAAACTATTCCGTAACAAATAATAGTTTAAAAAAATAAAAAATATTCTTTTCTATAAATCACCATCATCACCGGCCTATGTCAGTCTACTGCAGGACATAAGCCGCACCGAATGCACGCGAACGCTTCCGATTTTCGGCTATTCCCATCCAGCTCACAGCTTTCTAAAAAATCCAACTAAAAAATAGAAAATAAATATGAATAAATTTGAACTAAAAATAGTGTAAGAAAAAATATTTTATTTAAAATAATAGTTTGGAGTACTTAGTATCAATAACTATGAATATTTTATGAACTATTTTGTGCTATTGTTAAGCCTACGCTTTACAAATTAATTATGTGCATTCATTTAGTGCAGGTTGTCTAATACTTTTATGTATAATACTTGTATGTAAGACATCATAAAACTTATCTTGTTTATAAAAGGTGAGGCGACTTTTTAATGATAGTTATCGCTGTTTATATGTTATCATCATCATCATCAGCCTGTGTTAGTCCACTGTTGGACATAGGCCTCCCCTAATGCACTCCTCCTCAATAAAAAACCTTGTATTTTTTAAATAGCAAGTTTTTTTTCTTTTAAATACATAATGTGTTATCCTATGCAATTTTCCAAACATACGTTGAGTCTATCATCCACCGCTAATTACGTGTCACACCAAACATTGGTCAATTGCGGTACACCCCATGTCATACTTCTCGTTTGTGATACGCATTCGATTATCTGATGCGTTCTTTCAACGCATTTTATAAATAATTAATAGTAAAATAACAGATCAAATTCATTTAACTGTATGGTGATAAGCGGATCCTTTTATGAAATAATCTGATAAATGTCCTTTTTCCAAGGTAACACTTAAGTGAACTGCCTCCGTAGTCCAGTGGTAAGGGAGTGTGATTTGGAAACCGGAGGTCAAAATAGTAAATCCATGAGTTGGATGGGCATGTCAAAACTCGGTCCATCCATAAGACATCCAACCCGCATTGGACCAGCATGGTAGAATACGGTCCAAAACCTCCTAATGGAGTAGGCGTGCAGTAGGGTAGGCCCATATCCAGCAGTGGATGAACACAGGCTGATGATGATGTTGAACACTTAGAAGTAGGCCAGACGCTAGCAATATCTCATGTCTCTATTTTTATTATGAGCAGAGAATGTCCTGCTCGTCTCATCGCTGTCAACAATAAAAAAAATACCAATTGTGTTAATAATATTACCTTATTACTTAGTAAATTAGATAACTGAACAGCCACGAAAATATACTCCTTTTGCTTTCGTTTAATGTTATTTATATATTGACGTGACAACGTCTGATAAATTGTTAGTGATACTGTTAGTGATACCACTGGTATTGCCAAAGTCTATGGGCGTCGGTGACCACTACCTATCAGGTGGCCCGTCTGCTCGTCTGCCTGCGTTTGCCATAAAAAAAAACGCTATAAATTTATCTAAGCTATGTTTTAGAAAGCTATACAAGAGAAAAGCTCTTTCTGTTCGTAACGAATAAAAATTGTACAAAAACAGTCTTAAATATTTATTTGATGGAAAGTGGTCACCGACACCTATAGAAACATATAGGATTCTTGACGTATGTAATGCAAGAAAATATGCATATTACACAAGCGAAGAAGCTGAGTGTGATTTATACTAATCTAGATTAGTTTTACGATCATTGAAATTTTAAATTATATAAGTTACACCTAGATGTAACTTATAAAATCACATAAATATTATAAAGCTAATTTAATGTATGCGAGATGGTTCACTTAGTGCTATAAATAAAAGGTTATAGCCTTGCCATAAAAAATAAAAATGGCACGTAAATATTAGATTTACTTAATTTACGACAAAAGGAATATGCCATTTACACTACTAAGTAACTAGCCGTTCGATGGCGGAAGTTGAGTTTATGTTTACTCGGTACCGCTTTTTGTGTCAACATTTTCCCCTTCGACATTGCTTTTTGCGTATGAAACGTTTGAGCGTGACAGTAGCCGAATGTTTGATTAAGTTCTGGATGTCAATTATTGTTTGCAGAATGACTCATAATAAAGGCACATTTTACATTACACTCATAATAAGGACACCTATAGGAAACATATAGGATTCTTTGACGTATGTAATGCAAGAAAATATGCATATTACACAAGCGTTTTTTGTATGCAAAGGTAAGAAAAAACTATTTAACGATTGCTAAGTAAACGGAATATTACGCTCTTATTTTCATTTCACAGTACACTTTACGGGAGAGCTTCATCTTGTAACTTTTTATATTAAATGTTAAAAAAATATGATACTCATATATTACTGTGCGTAATTAAGTTATAGATGTTGTTTGACGACCCGCTTGGTGCAGTGGTTAATGGCCCTGGCTGTTGCGCCGAAAACAGTGGGTTCGATTCCCAACACGGGAAATATATTGTGTGATGAACATAGTGGTTTTTCGTGTCTGGGGGTTTGTATTTATCAGTCATCTAGTTTCCATAGTGTACAAGATTTGCCTAATTTGGGACTAGATGATGTTGTGTTATTCGTCCAAGAATTTCATTATTATATTATAATAGGCATAAAATATACTAGTAAAGATGTTATCGTAACAATAGCTATCTTTTGATATATGATCAATTTTTGATTCATTGTTTTATCAGTGATATTGTACATTAATAAATAACAACATTACAAACATTTTCATGTAGCAACATTTAAATTCTATGTACTGCATAGTACGACAGTTATTTATGCAAGTAACCCAAACATTGTTTGTTGTATGAGTGACGTCACACGCTTGCGTTAAAGATAAGCAAGCGTCTTACATTGTAAAGGATATGGAGCCACAGATTATATTTGAAGGCATTTAGAGCAACCGAGCTCTCAGTTTAATACTCTCTATTTTTTTATTATACGGCTTACGAATTTAATATTAGTTATTGATTTACAGGCCGACCTTTTATATCTTCATTAATTTCTATTTTAAATATTTCCATATGAGAGAAATTGGAAAAACAATGACTTTATTTAAAAAAAGCTAACATAAAACAAATTAACCAAACTGATTTCCAGTGGAACATAAAATACAAAGATAGGCAACTACGTTCATTACTTTAATTTTGATACTTTACAGACATCTAGTTCATCCATAAAATTAAACGTATTGTAAAGATAACATCAAAGAAGCTATGCATAAAAACAGTTATTCAGCTAATACGGTATTACTTGAAAATTGAAAAGACTATAGCTAGTTGCTTTTTTTTGTAGACAAGCTATTTTTCTAGTTGATTATTGGAATATACCATGATATTAGTATTTTTAGAAATCACAAAGAGAATAACAAAAAGTAAAAGTGATGACAACAACTGAACGTCTCTTATACTAAAAAACATTGAAATGGCTCACGTGAACCCGACAACAGCCACGATGTCTCCTACGGACAAGTCGATGCATAACACCACTACACACACTAACTGCCCAACTGCTCGACAGCTTGCGTACTTAATAAAAAAAATCTAAAATTCAAGCTTTGTCTTGAAATAATTAAATAAAAAATATTTTACACGACGCTAACACGACGCAATCTAGTTCCACAGTAAGAAAACCTTGTACTTTCGTAATTTAATACATAGTATCTAAATACAAACACACGTAAAAAACACTATGTTCAGAACTCAATATTTTCTCGTAATAGAAATCGGATCCACAACCTAATTTGCTCTGTTTTTGTTTTATTTGCAATGTTCCACCGCCACGATGTTTCTTCTTGGCGACTATAATCCTTGAAATTTATGGGTGCTCTTTCGGAAATACTTAAGGTAAATCAAATACTGCTCCGTAGCCAAGTGTCAAGGGCGTGTGTTATAGAAACCGGAGGTCATGGGTTCGAATCCTGCGAGGATTCAACAAATTATAATTGTTGTTTCCTAGTTGGTTAGGGCAATTTGGGCCGATCACCTAATTGTCTGAAAAGTAAGATGATCCATGCGTCGGATGGGCATGAAAAAAGTCGGTCCACCTACCAACCCGTATTGGATCATCGTGGTGGAATACGGTCCAATAGAAGAGACCTATGTCCAGCAGTGGACTATCACAGGCTGATGATGATAATGATGATGATATCAAATATCTTTTACCAAATTCTACAATAGTTATTATTCAAATTAAATTATGAAGAAAAAAAGGGACATATTTAGAATTAGATTTAAAAGGCTAAACGAATAATATCTGAGAACCATTTCACGTTTTTACTACTCGCTTAGTTAAAGTGTTTGATGTTTTTGCGTTAAAGAATAGGCATTAGGAAACTGGCATAATTTTATATTAACTTTAAGTTACGCTTGACACGACAATTGAAAGAACTTGATAGACTATATTACAATTATGGAAACAACTTGGACTATTAGAAAATTCAATACATAGTGGTAAAGGCTAATACTTTGCACTGTTACAAAGCTCAACATATTTAAATGCTACGATTTTGAACCTTGTTTTCTAAAATAAGTAAGCATATTATAAGGAAAGCGATTATATTAGATCGAAACAAAGAAATTCTTTCTATACTCTTATAAGAACAATTTTCAAGCGTTGACTCATTGAAGTTAACGGACCAAAATTTAATCTGAAATTAAGTTTAAGGGTCTCGGATGCCGGTGGCGTTTGTATAAAGTTTAATAGGCTTACGTAAAGCGGCGTCAAGAAACAACACTGATATAAGCACACAGAGTTTTGTTTTACAAGCAACTTTGACACAACATTTTTGGCAAGCTTTTATTTTGGAAAAGACAAAAGAGCGTATAATACTAAGTGCATGATTTGGTAAAAAATGTATCCAAAATCCATTTGTATGGCTAAAATTAGGAATTTACGGTTTGAACAAATTAAAAAAACAAATGAACTAGTTAAATTAAAAGTTCTTTATATTCAAACTCAAACAAATGCTAGCAAATACAATACGTATTTTTCCTTTTAAATTTAGTTACACTGTAAAACCATAAGTTTACGATATCTGGGTAATTAAAAAAGGCTTCATTTGAGAAAGAATACGAAAAATAATCTATATCTTCTTCATATGTACAAATCTTGTGTTGACAGTGAACTCCTCTTAATCGATAGATCTAGTGAAAGAAAGAAGTCTCAATCAAAACATTGTGTTATGATAAATTTAAGAATTGTTGAAATTTTCATCATCATCAGCCTGGGATAGTCCACTGCTGGACATAGGCCTCTCCTAATCACCCCTATCCATTAGGCGGTTTTAGACCGTATCCACCACGCTGGTCCAATGCGGGTTGGTGGGTGGACCGACTTTTTACATGCCCATCCGACGCATGGATCATCTTACTTTTCAGACAATTGGGTAATCGCCCAAATTGCCTAACCAACAACAATGAAAATTTTGAGTCCCACAGGATTCGAACCCACGACGTCCGGTTTCTAAAGCACACGCCCATACCACTAGGCTACGGAGGCAGTTGGTTGAAATTTTAGTAAATTCAAAGTAGCTTATTTCAACTTCCTTTTTCACTTGGCGGCAATGGTCCTAGTGAACATCAATTTTTTTTTTTTAGACTTGGCCAAGGTGTGATTGAAAGATTTAATACTATAATTTATATTTTCAATGTCAAACATTCAGTTTGACCATCGTTACTGCTCAACGTTCTTACAAGGAATTAGCGGTCACTTTATACTGCGAGACCTCCCGAGACGTAAAGTAATGAATATTTAAGTCGAATCAAGTAATTATACTAGGAAGGACACTAGGAAGCTAGTGTCCTTTGAACCAGAGTCAACCAATGATTCTTCAGTGCGGTGCGGCTCAAACATTAAGTATCTCCCGGAGTTCGATCCCTATTCAGCTTTATGGAAAAAGGAACATTTATTTTTCCAGAAGTCTTTTTATTATGAACTCTGAATCAGACTTTCAAATAACAATATACTTATTTCTTTCTCTATCTGTTTTTAGCTACAGATCATCAACACCATAACCAACATTTAGCAGTCCACTGCTGGACCTCTAATTATGTTTCTAGACAAATCCTCTAGAATGTGTTCGAGCAATGTAATTTTAATAGTATACTTACCTTTAATGCTTTACAACAATACGTCTACTTTAAACGAACTAAACTGAATAAACTTATTTTGTACAGCAGGAAAAATGAGAATTTCACGTTTAAATAATACCTGCAGGAAATTTTATGCTTAAAGACAATATTATTTTTACTTATAATTTCGTTTTCGTTATTTTGAAATTTTTTAAAGATTTTTTATTCAACACCTAAAAGATTCTCATCACGATTTCACCTTTAAGGTCCGTAAAGTGATGATAGGTGAAAGATGTAATGCCGGCTAACGATGTATAACTTTTATTTATTAGTAAAGAGATAAAACGCCTCCTTTGTATAATGTTTTAGTTCATAGTAGTCTAAACGACAAAAAGAATTCAGCAGATACTTGTCAACAGAACGTTGTTTAAATTTGATAAGAAATTGATAAAAACTCTTGTCTCGCATTCGACTCCAAGACCATTGACTTGGAGTAATATCATTTGAATTGGGGAAAAATCCGAACAGAAGCTGATTATCAGCTCCTTTTCGGTAAATTCAAGAGAAGTTCCTTTTAATGTAAAACACTACATTTTGTTTCTTACCTAATAACACTGGCAAATTTATGTATATATATAAAATGACGTCTTTCTTGTTTATTATGGATGCGACGGATCTATTTTAGGGAACCGCAAATTACAGAAGAAAAGTTATCATACGATATTAGAGCGCACGCAAAAACAGGTGCACTCCCTTTACCTTTTACTCTCACACATTGCTTTAACATTTACTCTTACTCATTAGAAAGAGTAGGTAATTTTTTTAACAGATTTTGCTTAAGTTGTTTCTGAAATGTACTATTTAGTAATAACTGTAGCTATCAGGATTTTGCATTGTCTTAGTTCCGGCAACGATGGACTTTCTCAATCTTATTAAAATAAGATCCGAATTTACGTATTGATAAAATGTTGTAATCATTTTTAAATATTTTCTAAGCATCTACCGTAAAACTAATTTGAGAAAGAGAAAAAAAGTCCTAAAAAAAAACGTAAAACCTAATAAACACTTCAAGTTTTCGTAAACAGTTTATACAATAATTTCAATTCCTTCTCGTCTCCTGAAATTTAAGTACATCTAGAATAGATAAATTAAACGTTGCACATTAAGTCAAACCGTTGTGGTAAGCTCAACGTTTTTACAACGGATTAGTGGTCGCAATCTGGGAGACCTTTCGAGTTGTAGAGTAATGAATATTTAGCTGCCGCTGGAAAAGCGAACAGTGGATATGCACGGTTGCTTTAGAATTTGTATAATTTTAATTTATAATATATATATATTCCCGAACATATGTTCCTATTCAAATATCTTTATTCAATATAGTAGTGATACTAGTCAAAACAATACCACCGGTTTGGAAAAGGACTGCCTGAGAAGAACCAGCGAAAGAAAGTCAGCGGGACTTATTTTTGTCATCTATTACAATAAAATTCAAATAAATAAAATATGAAATTAATCATCTTATTGAATGAACCTGGGGCGAGCATTCCATTACCAGTGTGTGTTATCATTCAAGAGTCATTGTAATAATCTTTAACTCACGTTCCTTGACAATTTTTTTTAATTATCGAGTTTGAGTTTTTTTTTGACTGGATCTCTATGCTCTGGATGTTCTATGGAGTAAACCTATTAGAACATACCGGATGTGGGCGGGGCCGTTGCCACAGGCGAGACTCCCCACCGAATGACTTAACTGCACCAAGGGTCCCCAGATGGAGAGCCTCGGCTTGGGCCGTCACTTTCTGCTACCCGTTAGCATGCTAAATCAAGGGCTGTCCAGGTGGGCCGACGCCTCGGGCTCGACTCTGACGCTTTATTAAGGTAGTTTAATAGCTAGAAGAGCTCAATCTAAACTTTACTATCACTTCTTAAAGCGTTGGCGCTGGGAGAAGAAATGGCGCAAAAACTCAATATCTCCTATCTAATATGGTATTAAGCTACGGTGTCATATAGCAAAGGATGTATAAGTTGGACCTCACCGGTGGGGCCGTTGTCGTGAGTGTGTTTTTTTTTTTTTTGACTGATGTTGAAGCTGTTGGCGACCGCGCCACTACAGCGTTTTTCGGACTCGGGGGTGGCCGGCAACTTTAACGTGCTAGCCTTCGACCCCTACCGTGATGACGTAATCGCAAGGGCCCCCCGAGGGGGGAGCCTCGGCTTGGACCGTCACCGTATCACCCGTTAGCAATCTGCGTCGAGGGTGCCCCGCGAGGGCCGCACCTCGGCTCGACCAGTCGCTTTTGTGGCTCATTCTTTGTGAGCGTGTATAGCTAATGATTACTACCCTTTCAACTAGCGCTTTGGTTGAGGAAGAAAAGGCGAAACAAACCTCAACCCGCTCCTATGTTATGTGCAAGACGACGCAAGTGTCGTATTTCAGGTTAATTGCGTTAGTGTAGTGTCAACTGTTGTTGAGTGTGAGAAAGTGGTATCACTCATCGAAGAGTGATATGTCTGTATCTAGTGTGTTGTTAAACATCTAAGATTGCTAATGCGACGATCAGTGTATGTACTTGATCATCGTACCTAACCTAGTCATAGGGTCGCCTTAGTAGCGAGCGTACTCATTGGCGAAGCTAAGTAGCTCCGCCAGATTAATTTTCGATAGATCTTTTAGTAGATCTGTAACGGACGACGCGTTCGCGTTGTTTATACCCGCTATACCTGCGGACTGAGGTTGGGGCTGTGCGGGGGGGTGGGCCCAAGCGGGCCGGGATTGCCACGCGTTGGTTGAGGAGGGTAAATCGCGTTGGAGCGCGAAGGGGGCGGGTTGCGGCGGGGGGGTGCACCTACTGCCGACGGTTTGCGCTTCGGCGCTTTCGGGCAGCCAAGATAATTGGCTGTGTGTCCCGCGTTGCCGCAATTAACGCAGGCAGGCGGGGCAAAGGATGCGAGTGCTGTTTTGTCCTTCGGACGGGGACAGTCTGATGTTGCATGATCATCGAGGCACTTGACGCACCTCGGTTTGGCCCTACAGTATCTGGCCGAGTGGCCGAAGAGCTGGCAGTTATGGCACTGCCCTGGGAGACCGTTGGACCGCGGTGGCTCAACGGTTATGCCTCGTATACCGCAGACGGCGGTGAGGCCGAAAATGACGTTGGCGGCTTTGTTACGTGGGAGCGTAACAACCACCATGTTGAAAGTGCGCTTATTGCGCGAATTGTACATACGATGTACAGCAATGAATGGTATAGATTGCGACTTTAGACTGTCGCAGACTTCGGAAACAGGAATTTCGCGCGGGACGCCTTTGATGACCACACGTTTAACGCGCTCATCCGGGAGCGCGTACGTGTGATAAAACAAATTATTCGTCGTGAGGTAAGAGGTTACGTCACGATGTTCTTTCGGCGTCTCCAGTTGAAGTTTGATGCCTTGAGCCGTGTCCACTGCATCAAACTTGAACCGATTCGACAACGCCGATCGAATCTCGCACCATCTCTCCTTATCACGAAGAAAAATAGGCGGCGGACGTTTTTCATTAATCGACGCGGGGATGCGGCTAATGCGGCTTTGCACTTATCTAATTCAGCGCGCAGGAATCTGGTCTCGCATCTTAGCGAGGCGATGGCTTTCTTATATTGAGCGATTTCGTTTGTCGAATCGGAGTCCGACATGATGACGATGCGAAGATGTTATCGCATACGTACTTAGATGCGGCCCGGTGGGTGTCCGGGTCGTGTGGACCTGCCCTCCCCGTCTGGGTTTGACGAGGAGGCCTAACCAGAAGTACCTGAGTTTTCCCTATTGAAACAAGATTTTTACGTAAAGAAACACGATCCTTCCACGCATGCACAATACGCAATTAAAATTGCGATATCATACACGTCGCTTCCAGGTAAATACGTTCTCTGTTATAACCTTTGAACCAACCCCGAATTTGCCGTTAAAACGACAAATTTCAGAGCCGGCCGAAACAAGAGGGACGCGGGCGGTTTATCCACCCAACGCCGCAACAATTGATCGAAGATTCGAACGAAACCCGATGTAAACAAAGTTGCGCAACGAATTGCGCAACTTTGTCGTAACGGTTTTCGTTCGAAAATCCCTAAAATTCGCGCACGCGACGGTCGAGGCGCCGCGACGATACGCATCGTGCCGATGTGCACGTAAACGCAAAAACGCACTTCACTTAACGATCGCGAGTAACGGTCAAAAGATCGCGCAATGAGCACGGGAACGGACAGCAGTGACGTGCGGACGGCTCCGCTGTTGTCGGCTCACTGTGGTGAGTTGTGTTTCGTTTATCGTTTATTTGATGGCTTCCGTTGGTGGAGTGAACCATTACAACCGGCGGAGTCGAGGGCTGTGCAACTTTAAGCGTGCACAGGCTTCACCTCTTAATTTGTTGGCTTAGCTCCGAGGGTCCCCAGAGGAGACCTCGGCTCGGCTCCACTATTTTTTAAACCGTCAGCGATCTAATCGAGGTGCCCAGGAGGAACCTCGGCTCGGTTAGTCGCTTTTTGTTCCTTTCTAACCCGTTAGCAACATGTATCGAGGCGCTTCGGTGGGCGAACCTCGGCTCGATCAGTCGCTTTAGGACATGTTAATTTTTAAGCTATAACCGCTCTATCTAGTTGGAGAGAATCGGCCTGGTACGTGCCGAAATCTGTTGTACGGAGTATGCGT
The DNA here is from genome assembly GCA_029286875.1 of Lamproptera curius. NCBI lineage: Eukaryota > Metazoa > Arthropoda > Insecta > Lepidoptera > Papilionidae > Lamproptera > Lamproptera curius. Next base: position 1,818,582 of record JAGSMT010000038.1, read on the forward strand.
TTGCCCTCGGCGGCGAGGGCGATAGGTGTTTTGATAATACGATTTAACACGTGCTTGCACGATCGTTATATCGTCGTCCGGATCTGTAAGTATATGGCGCGGTCGCCTATATCTAACGTGCTTCCTATGTTTAGGATGAACTAATTTGCGTGGTACGTAATCGGCGGCGTTACGTACCAGCTCATTCGGATGTTGCGAAGCCGAGTCGAAAAAATTTGATTGATGCTTGTTTCAGAAGTTATGAATGGAGGGCAATTCCAGGTCCACATGCAAGGTCAAGGTTGCGCACGCACCAGTGCACCGTGGCCCTGCGTATGAACCTGTTTTGCAGGGCTTGGGTTTGTGGATATTATAAGGGATGCATGAGCGAACACCGGACTGGCGTAAGTCATGATTGGACGGATAACTGTTTTGTATAGCAACACCTTGTTGCGCAGAGACGCTTGCTTTGGGATTAATTAAAGGAATAGGCGACCTAGGACGTAGGCCGCTCTGTTTTGACCTGCTTGATGTGCGGGCCGAGCTGAGGGATTTATCGAGGTTACCGGGTATTTGACTTTATTTACCCATGGAATTGGGTGGTCTAGAGTCGGATCATGGATGGGATCGTCGGCATTCTGTGTGTAAACAAGACTGCCGCGCTTTGGAAGGGTTTATTTCGATTCTCCAACGTCGAAACCAGTCACCGAAGCGTCTGGCTGCGACTTGGAGACGTCGTTGGATGGATATAGGACATATGCCGGATGAAAAATGCAAGTGTCGTCTGCGAACAAGGCGGTGCTAACTTTATAGTTTCGAGGATGTCATTGGTGTAGAGGGTGAATAGGACGGGGCCTAACACTGGGCCTTGTGGTACTCCGGCTAGTAGCGGGTGAGGTTGGAGATTTTGTTCCCTCGACGCGGTATCTGAACGTTCGCTTCAGAGAAAGTCTCGTATGATGAGTACGAGATGGACGGTCACGCCCGAGCTTATATAACTTGTATATAAGCCCGTCGTGCCATACTTGTCGAACGCCTTCGCCACGTCGAGGAAAAGCGCTCCTGTGTGTGGCCCCGATGTCATGCGGGATGATATGCTCCGTGATGCGGTGCACCTGATGTGTACAGGAGTGTTTGGCCCGAAAGCCAAACTGGACTGGATTGGGAAGCCCATTAGCCTGCATAAAGTCCTGTAGGCGGGTCAAAACTAGTCTTTCATAGATTTTCCCGAAGCCTTTAAGCAGGCTAATGGGGCGATAGGAGGTTGGTTGGTTGGGAGGATTTTCCCGGTTTGAGGAAGCCTATAACTCAGCATCCTTCCAAGTGTTTGGAAAAATACCCTGGAGAGCTGCGTTATAGATTAGGAATAGGAGGTTGATGAGATGAGTCGGAAGAATCTTTATGACGCGGTTTGATATGCCATCGGTGCCCGGGCTTTCGTGGTTTAAGCTTTTGATTATCGATTCGACTTCGCTTTCCGTTACGGGTGTGAGTACGTCGCGTGGGGAAGATGCGCCAACCGGTCAACCTCGCTCTCTACTGCGGAGATGAGCGGCGCTCACCGGTTGTGAGCTGGGCGAGCATTGAGCCTCGAGACTGTCGGCCAAACATTCGGCTTTTTCTTCATCGAGAACGCTGTGGGCTTGTCGGGTTGGATGGTGGCGCATAGATGGATGGCTGCCGCGCCTTTGAGGCTTTTGGGAATGCGCCGAAGGCCACATGGGAGGGATGTAGGTAGCTCAGATCGTGATCTCACCGATCGTTCCTGAATTCAGCTATGCGGATCTTGGACTGATGTTCAAGGGCGCGTAGCTGCTCGGTTCCGCTCGGTTGGATACCAATCGTGGGCGCAATCGCGGCTCTCTTGCGTCGCAAGAGGTCCTTGATGTCGTTTGGCAAGGCCCAGCGGGGTTTTCCTCCACGGGATTTGCCTCGAGAGGACCTCGACGACACTTTGGACATGACTTGTGAACGCATGAGCGGCGAGATTCACGTCGTGAGCGGTATTTAGGGTATTAGGGATGGTGTCTAAATGGGTGAGCTAGTAGAGTCTTAGCTGTGACAGCTTGTGCCAGTCGACTTTAGTTCTAAGAACTGTGTTTGGATGATTTGAAGGTCCTAGCTTTAAGAGCACGGGACGGTGATCGGATGGGTGAGTGTTGTGTTTGTCCTACACTCTAAGTGTAGGGTGTGTTTAGCTACTGTTGGGTGTCGCAACCTATTATGCCTATTATGCTTGAGGGCGTTAATTAAATTCTTGTATTTAACAAGTAGTGAAAAGCTAGCCTTTTCCTACTACGGTACAGGCTATGACCGGTTAGTGCTTCAAGTTAGTATTTTCAAGAAAAACTCGCCGTAAAACAGTAGTGGGAAAACATTTCCGTATTCCGGTTTGAAGAACACCGTAGCCAGCGTATTTTTCGTAGCGTATACGTCTCATATATATGTATACGTCTCATATATGTCTCACGGTAGGCAGTCCGTTGATGGTACTCCTGGTATTGCCGATATCCATGGGCGATGGTGACCACTTTCCATCAGCCGACCCGACAGCTGGTCTGCCTTCGTAGCCAATAAAAATGTGGTTATAGTTGTATATAGCAAAGAAAAGCTTTATTTGTGCTTTATTTAGTCGCAACAGACAATTGTGTTTGCTGTATCTAACAGCCTGAATGACATGCGGTACACCACAATTAGCCATTATTGGCTTGTCTGATGTGTAATTAACTCATGTAGATTGGTTTGTACGTATTGATGTGATAACTTTAAATTTGTAACTTGTTAACGTTTCAAAGAGACTATCAATGAAGAATTTAACTTATTTCTCCCTATGTTCAGTTATAGTTTACACTCGGAATTTACGCATACAAAGTTACTCATGGCAACGAAGTGGCGTTTAGCATCCAAAATTCATCTTGATACATTGTCTCAGAGACATCAATTACTTAGTGACAGCAAAAAACAAAAACATCACCATACACGTGACGACGCTATGGGTTTTTTTTATGGTCTTCGCTTTTAGCAAAAAGTTGCTGTCTCCTGAATCATAGGGTCGGTAGCTTCCCGCGAACTCTGTGTTATGATATGAGCCTGCAAGCATAACATCCTTGCCATAAGAAAGGGTTTTTTCGTTTGAGTTTTGATTCTAATTTTACATAGGCTTGGAAAGTGTAAGACTGATTTAAATTAGCTTTTTTTTTACATACATATGAAATCATCTAAAGGAACTGAGTGGACTACTATGCTATAGGAATTAATTTGACTGCTTTGATATCGGTTACACCGTACGATTTGAAAATTAAAACGCCGTATTGCTACTAGTTATATCAATAAATATTCTTTTAATATCAAAATAAGTAAAGCAAAGCCGTGCAAGAAAATTTGAATGCACCACTCGTGCAGTATAAAGACAAGAGGGTGGTAATATTTTGAATGCGTAAACATTATACGAGGACGCGACGTCAGAACTGTTGGAATATATTGTGCTCACGAAATACTTACAAAATATAAGGAAATACGATTTAAAAGACTGCAAGATACCGTAAATTATTTTCGTATACGTTTCTCTACAGATTACTAAAAATTAAATGAATTTGATTTATCAATATTTAAATACATATAGTACTCTATTTTGATTAAAACACTTGGATTTCCGTACATTGTTTAAGAAATACAATAGACTTTTTTTGATTTTTCCAGGTTTGATGCATATATACCAATAAAGATAAATTCAAGGTCATGTTAATTACGTTTGTGTTACAAGGCATTTATGATACGGTAACATTAATTGTAAAGTCTACCGAGAACCAATCACGAGGAGTGAGAAGAGACTAACTGGAGCAAAGGTAATTAAATCAAACGCCCGATTAATAATATTATTGGACCATTAGTCCTATGTGCAACAGATTGCCTTGACAGCCAGCTACGGCAATCAAAATAAATTAAATTTATAGAATTTAAAGAAGATATAATTGTTTTGCGCTTATTACATTAGCTAATATAGAAATTAAATATTTTTACTTTCCCCATTGTCGTAAAGCCGTAATACGTACATTAAAAACACCTTATTCAGCTTTAGGATTTTATATAAGATTTAATACAACGAACTCAATTTCCTCCTCGTCCCGTAGAAATTCAAATATATTTTAAATTGATGAATTAATCATCATACAGTTTCAGTCCAACCCTACCGCTCATCGTTTTTACAACGGATTAGCGGTCGCATACTGAGAGACCTTTGGAGCTGTAAAGTAATGAATATTTAGTTGCCGCTGGAAAAGCGAGTAGGTCGGTTATGTACATGGTTGATTTACAATTTGTATAAACACATATATTAATTGACGAACTTATATTCAAGCTTAATTCTTGATATGAAATGTATTTAAAGAATTATTGCACTCTCTGCGAAATTCCTTTCTTAGAATCTGTATTTTGTGATACCGCCAAAGGATCCTGTTATTGTAAACGGGTCCTAAAATCTACGGTCTAATTTAAAAAGGCTTGGAAAGTAAGCTGTTAGTTGTTTTAGCCTGGTTTCAAATAAATGCTTTCCAAAATGGCAAAAGGTAGGTGTAGTCTGGTTTCAAACATATTCTTCTCTAATTATACAAAACATATTGCTGCAACTCGAAAAAGATTCATAGAAATTGATTTTTGGCTCTTATCTAATAAAGAAAATATTCCTTTTTGACCGACTTCCCAAAAGAAGGATTGGGTACTCAATCCAGAGCGATTTTTTTTAATTTATATGTTACCTCGTTGCTCCGCTCCTAGTGCACTGATTTTGTTATAAAAAAACGCAAGTGCAATTACGATTAAATTAGAAACTGCCAATATCGTAAAAGATACACATAAAGTATGTATTACATAATTATACTAATTGAATTGGTCTTTAATAAAACGCTTTTTTGTCGTATTACAGACGCTTATTTCAGTCGCAGCAGACGAATGTGTTTGCTGCATCTTACAGCCTAAAAATTAGAATGCACCACGCGTGAAGTATAAAGTGCAAGAGAGTGATAATATTTTGAATGCACAAGCGCACAAATACGCGCCGTCAGTACTGTTAAAAAACTGGTTTGACTTCTAAGGCAGAAATAGGACGAGTAAATGCTAATGAAAAATATAACATTTAAACTATATAAAAAAACAGCACCTCTATTTAGTAAACAATATTACTGCTAGTCTTCAAAAGTTGTTCCCTTAAAGGTAATAAGATCGATCAATTAATTGTAATTTTAGTGCCAAAGGTAACGTGAATTATGAAATTTATGCAAATTTCATGATGCCATTTCTTCAAAACAGTAACATTAAACAATTCACTAAGCAATAACGTAAAGTACTTCGAAAATATTATTGTAGATATGCCTTGTAGTGAAAAATAACCAATCGCTAAAAATAAAGAACTTAGTGGTTTTAGCCTGTGCAAATACGACATTATCTATCCTGATCCCCGTGAAAATAGTTAGTAGGTAAGTACCTACCTTCAACTCTTCACGTAAAAAACAATGGTCACTACAGGATTTATTGCTTTATTCTCTATTGTAAAATTTTATCTTAATTCGTTTTAAGATAAAATTGAAGTTTTGGACAGTTTTCCGCATATACATACAAAGATTTACAATTAAAACTAGTTAATTTTGTATCATCATCATCAGCCTGTCTTAGTCCACTGCTGGACATAGGCCTCCCTCAATGCACGTCTTCTCCATTTAGTGGGTTTTCGGAACGTATCCCACCACGATCCAATGCGGGTTAGTGGGTGGACCGACTTTTTACATGCCCATTAGACGCATGGCTCATCATAATTTTCAGACAATTGGGTGATCGGCCCAAACTGCCCTAACCAACTAGGAAATAACAATGAAAATAACAATGAAAATTTGTTGTGACCCCGCAGGATTTTAACTTACGACATCCGGTTTCTAAAACACATGCCCTTACCACTAGGGTACGGAGGCAGTTAACTTTTCATACATTGTATACTTACATATATTAAATAGCATGTAAGCTTATGCCCTGGCTGCTCTCATTCCGTTAGGAAATCCATTTCCGAATAATTCAAGTAGCTTTTTAGTGTAAGTCCACCTCTAAGCTGTTGTAACGCATTAGGAAATTAGGTGGGTTGAAATATCCTTAAATCTTTATTAACATCACGGTTTCTTACCTTAATAACTTACAATATTGCAAATATTTAATTATTTTGTATGAACTTTGACATTACATTCAAATTTTATACCTGTTTAACTTACTTTCAAAATGACAAAGTGTGTTTAGGCAGAACATTGAATATCTTAACATACTTCTTTCATATACAATAAACATAGTATTCTCCGAGTCAATTACGACTTCGGCAGCTGATTTATATTAGAGATTAGCCAACTGCGCAGGAGATATTACACTGCACAAGAGTAAGCGTATACACGGTGCCTACCTATTCCTTTATACTCTCGAAGCCCAGGGGTCGGGTAACCGTCACGACCATAGAGAGAGGCGCAGGACCAACTTTTACAAACAAACCCATTCGACGCATGCGTCATCTTACTTTACAGGCCATCGGCCATAGTCGAAGAATTGTTGCGTGCCCACAGGATTCAAACCAACAACCTCCGGTTTCTGAAGCTAAAAATAAATATCTAAGTATGTAGTTTATATAGTAGCTTACGACTGTAAAAGCGGACTAACATTAAAAGTTTAAATTTAATTGATACAATAAGTACAAATTAATTTTTCAAAAGAAATTTACTTTGCAAATTTAATTTGATTGCACTAACGATCTGTCAGAGAAATCCGTTACACAAAGGACTAATGGTCTCATAATTTTATTAATCGAGTGTTCAACATAATTACCGCTTCTCCAGCCTGTCTTAAATGGTGGATTCGATTGATTCTTTGTGCAAATTATAATTTATGCAGTATCAGGAAAGTCAAAAAATTTGATGGTCACGTTTTTGATAATTTACTATTATTCGTGTCTGAAATACTTAAAAAAATTCAAATACTTCATTGAAAATCATAACCTTAAGCGAGTAACTTAAGATAACAACAATTAAACTTAAAGAATGTGAATTTATCTATATATATGTATTAAATTTCCCACAGTGGCTTAAACTGTTTAATATATATATCATAGTTAAAAGTACAATAAAGTAACTTCAAAGCATAGTTTCAGTCCTTGTGCAACTAAATGCATTTAAAAAACAGCAATATGAAAGTAAAATACATATATATATATCTTTAGCTTTAATACATTCATCTAAAAATATTTCAGTAATTTAAACGTAGCAACAAATTAGGGAGACTTTGGCATAAACTACTTCATGTTGTTATTAGCTTATATCGTGGTGCCCATACTTACAATAGTACATGTTGACATCTTAATTGAGAAAAGATTTACTCACAATCAATGGTATTTAAACTAAAATATTACAAATGTTTTATTTTTTCTGCATAAGTGCGAATAACAGTGAATTGTGATTATATTGCAATCAACGTCTTCTATGTTAATGCAACAAAGCAAAACAACGCAAGAGTAAAATATGCTAGTACTACTGTGCGTTCAAAGTACATTCAGAGGTTCGTCGGGAGCTTTGCTGTCTAGTTTCTATATTAGTAGACGTTCTTAGCATAAATAGATTTTATCACTTTGCACAAAAATTTATAGTAGTGAATGTGAATTGGTCCTCTTGTTTCTCTTGGTTTATTTACTATGTATTCAAGCAAGGATGGAGATAAGTTCCTTATTTGCTTTACTAATATCTTAACAGAGGAATGTTTTAGATTAATTTGTATACATTTTTTTGCAAATACAATACTAAGTATACTGGGCCATATATCGTTTCATTCGAAACGAGTACTAATTTTGCAATGCTCCATTATTCGGGAATCCTTAAACTTTCCCTAAATTCTGATAACTTGATGTTTGTTGGATTTGAGTCGAGCTGGCTTCAGCCGAGGTGAAATATAATTTAGCTGTAATAGTCTAGGAAAAGTTGTTTTTAGTCAATACTTTAATTATGTGCAGTGAGGAACAGTTAAAATAATAGTTTGACAGAAAATTTAACTCGCCCTAAACTATGAACCGAAATTATTTATTAAGAAAAAAAAAAACAAAGCAAAACATTAGTCAATAACTTTATTTTACTTGACGTTATGCCTCTAGACTCATGTCTTAGGTAAGCTTCAACTAACGCAGAGTTCTCGAGTAGCTTCCGTCCCCACGAACTTTTTTTTCGCTGTGTTAGTTCCAGTTATCATTTTAAGCCGATTTGTTATATCTTACTTTTCAATAATCTGTAAGGGGATGTTCTAATCTAGGATTTTTTCTACTAGTACAGTCTTTTTTACATATTTTTAAAGTAAAAACTATCTAATAATCTACTAGCAGTTGTTATATTATTATATTTTTAAAAATTAAGTTGACAAGACCGTCCAAACGTTGTTATGACATTTTTTATATTTTCGATTGACATTTATTGATAAGCTCTGTCATAAAAAATGTACCTTATGTCACTTAGACAAAACGCAACGCTTCCTATTCATAGCGTAAAACGTTGGAGCATGGCATTTAAGTATTAGAGCATTTTGTTTAAAGGAAACATCAAAAACCCATACATAAACAAAGGAATGCTATTTCTTCTTTCGGAGAAGTCGTTTTGAGGAGTGACGTAGCGAATGATTAGTATTATTAGTCTAAGATATTGGGCGTCAATTAACATTTAATTCGGGAGCTTTCGTACAAAGTACGTGTAAACCATATCAAATCCACTAATTTACGGATTTTTCGCGTTACTTAAATATATTTATTCCCGACGTTTCGGATTCTTTCCAGCATCCACGATCACGGGCAGACTAAGTTGGTATATGTCTGTATCTCTATGTTTTCGAATAACCGTCAGAGTTTTTATTTAAAAAAATTACATGTTTCGTTTTCTTAATTTTAATGTTGGTTTGACAAAAAGTATTTATGTTGTCCTTCGGTTTTGTAGTTTTTATACTCTGCGTTTAATTTTTAAATTATTGGATCCCAGGAAGGTGGCAAAGACTAACCATCCTGTCTATTTAAAAAATATAATATTAAAATATAAAATTGTATCTGTAATTTTTTTAATTGTGTCTGTATTATAGGAAAATGGTAACGTCTTTTGTGACGTTTTTGATGCGGCGGATGATTCATTTTTTATTTAAAAGTTACCATCAAATATTAGTGTGCACCCAAACACAAGATTTCTTCACTTTTAATTTAAAATGCTTGACCAATCTCCTGAACCGAATTTACGAATTCGTAATATGTAATAATACTTTCTTTTACATTTTTCTTAGTAACTATAATAAAACTGAATTAATTATGGATCTTTTACTATATTTTTCTTTATCAGCCATAGGAAAGGGAATCTAATTTCTAAAGCGTACATAAAAAACACCTAATCCCGCTTTATGATTCTATTCAGGATTTAATAGAACAAATTATATTTCCTTCTTATCCCGCTAAAATTTAAATACATCAAAAAATAGAAGACATAAACATCGCACATTCAGTTTGAGTCCAACCTTACCGCTTAATGTTTTTACAACGGATTAACGGTCGCATAGTGCGAGACCTTTGGGGTTGCAAAGTAATGAATATTTAGCTGCTGCTGGAAAAGCGAATAGCTCTAGATATGCAAGTTTGCTTTACAATTCGTATAAACTTTAGTATTTTTTAATTCCCGGATACACTTTCAAGTTTAGTTCTTATTGAATAATGTATTTAAACAATTATTCTATTCTGTAAAATTTCGTTCATAAAGTCGTTATTACATAGCTTCGTTAAAGGATTCTTTTAGTCTTTGAAACATACATGTTAAATTCTACTATAGTAAGGCTAAGCAAGCTGTTAGTAGCTTCAGCCTAGTTTGAAACAAATTATTTCTAAAAGGACAAAACATGTTATTTCAACTTGGTTAAGGTAAAGACGAGGGATTAATAAAAATTAATCCCTCGTCTGGTATCAAAAATATTCTTATCAATATATACAAAATTTATTACTACACCTTGTATAAGATTCATAGAAATTGATTTTTGGTAAAAATGTAAAACTTGATACCTTGGTTTGCATTCATTTCTAAAGAAAGTCAAATTAAGCCGATAGCTTATTTCTGTAAATCTATGTAGTTCTGAACTAAACACGTTGGACTAGTCTGCGCTAGTGATTATTTGTACGGTTGTTGGGCGTGGTGCCTATTTCTGCCGCAAAGTGTGAAAACACTATTGTGTTATTGTTTGATGGGCATCGTACCCAGCGTATTTACTTGATAAGCAAAGCGCGACATCCTATCACCGCCTCCGTGGTCTTGCCTTATAAACCGGAGAACGTGGGTTCGAATCACGTGGGAATACAGCTTTGAGTTTTCGTTTTTTTCTGGTTGGTTAGGACAATTTAGGCCGATCACCCAATTGTCTGAAAAATAGATGATCCATGCGTCGGATGGGCATGTAAAAAGTCGGTCCACCCTACCCGCATTAGACCAGCGCGGTGGTTCGGTCCAAACCCCCAATGGAAGGCTCTCAGGAGGCCTATGTTTACCGCGACGATATGCGGACCGGCTCCTGCCGGAGAAGCGGCTTCGTCCGCCGGCCACCGATAAAACGGTGGCCCCAACGTTGCGGCAGTGGTGAGGCCAGCTGCTGCCCTGCTGTCCCTGCTGCCCCACTACGTGGAGTGCCGGTGCCTACAGCGGCAAAAGGACCACGACGCCGAGGATGGGCCTCTGCAAGTCTTCCCAAAGAAGGCCAAAGGGAAAGAGGCCCCAGAGCAACGGCCAGGGTGGACCAGCGCCACGCAAATGGCAGCAACGGCGGCACCAGGGCAGTCCACGGATGGTGGACGCTGGTGACCACCAAAACTGTTCCAAACCAGGCGCTGGTCCAAAGAGACACCGGCAAGGAGGGTGCGGAAACTAAGGCCCCTAGCTCGTCGGCTGAGTGATCAAGCTGCAGCCGGGCGCAGCTGAGAAAGGGTCACGGCCGACATCCTCCAAGATGCCAAAGAAATGCAAACTGAGGATATCGGCATCGATGGCCTCCGTTCCGCCTATGCGGCAACGGGGCCCGATCCTCCAGGTTCCGAGGGCCGCCAGCGGAGAAGGCCAACCAATTGGCTGAAAGCTTCGCCAATTGGTTGGCCCGAAGTAACGTCTAATATCCAGGCCCAAAGTGCGGATCTTCGCATCTCAGGCCTGGATGACTCGGTGAAAAGACGGAGGTGGCTGAGGCGGTAGCGCAAAAGGCAGCTGCCCGGTCACTCTCCGTAAAGGTCGGAGAAATCCGCCGGGACCGGTCCGGTCTCGGTGGAGTAATGTGAGCTGCCCTATTGCAGCCACCAAGAAAACGATTGGTGGTGGTCGCCTCCAATCAGGTGGTGCTTGGTGCAGGTCAAACTGCTGGCGGCGTCCGATGCGCTGCTTCCGGTGCCTCGAAATAGGGCACGATAGCGGGCAGTGTCATACGGGCGTCGACTGCAGCAGTGCCTGTTACGCTGTGTCCAGCTGGGCCCAGAGCAGAGGCTGCGAGGCCGCGCCGCACTGCATCCTGTGCGCCGCGGCTAACAAACCAGCTGGCCAGCAGTTGGGAGTGCGGCCTGCACCACTAAACCCGATAGGAGGCGGCGGAACAAGGTGAGGCCTGGGCTTGGAAGCCAGGTACCCAAGCCCAGCACTTCGGTTGAGGGACTCAAATGGCCATCCTATAAAGATGGCCACGCTGAACATCATGCAGACAAATCTGAACCACTGCGCCAGAGCTCAGGATCTGTTGGTCGATTCAGGTGGCGTAGTGTCAGAACCGTATTACGTTCCCCGGCAATAACTGGGCCGGGGACCTGTCCGACACTGCGGCAGTGGTCTGCTGGGACTGCTGCGGGTCCCCTCAACCGAGGGATGTGAAGAAAGTCCAGGCTTCGTCCGGCGCTCTGTTGGGAGAAATTGTTGTCGTTTTCAGCGTACTTTTCTCCCAACAGATCTCTCGCCGACTTCGAGGGCTACCCTAGACGGACTGGGGTCACTGATCCGTTCTTACGGACCCATCCCATGTGCTGGTCGCGGGATCTCAACGCCAAATCACCGGCTAGGGGTTCACCTACGGCAGACGCGCGGGAAGGTCACTGGAGGAGTGGCTCTTGAGGTCGGGCTGTCGGTCTTAAACAGGGTTCGGTAAACACGTGTGTTCAAGCCCAGGGCGGTCGATAATTGATGTGTCGTTCGCTCGCCCCGCCCTGGCTCGCCACAGGGCTGGAAGGTGTTGACGGGCGTCGAGACCCTGTCGGATCATCGTTACATCCGATTCAGGGTCTCCGCCCTCCTGACACCTATACGGCCCTGGCCGACCGAGGGACGAGCAGGTGGCGCCTCGAAGCCTGGACCGAGCTGCTGAAGGAGGCGGCAATAGTGCGTCTGGGTTTCGCGCCCAATATTGTCGATGTGGAGGGGAGGCAATGGCTCCGGGACGCAATGTCGCAGGTGTGCGACGCGTCGATGTCCCGGCCAAACGATCTCCCTCCTGAACGCCGGGTGTACTGGTGGAATCCCGAAATCGCCGCGATGCGCAGAGTGATCGTGGCACGGCGCCAGTACACCGTTGTCGGGGATGACAGCGCAGAGACCCGGCCCTCGAGGCCGAATTGCTCGCCTCTTTCAGCAGCAAAAGGATGGCTCTCAAAGTGGGAATAGCTGAGGCGATCGCCGCGGCTAGGAGGAATTGTTGGCGGCGCTGGACAGGATCCGTGGGGTGACCCTACAAAATGGTAATGAACAGGCTTCGTCCTTGGGCCCCCCACACCGAGTCTGGCGCCGCAGTTGGTGCGGCGATCGCCGAGGCTTTATTCCCACAGCGAGAGGAGCACACGGCACCTTCGATGGTCCCAAATGGCACGGATGAGGTCGACCCAGTCCGGAAGCACCAGAGTCACCCTGGGAGAGTTCGGTGCGGCCTTCTAAAAATGGGGGCAAATGCACCGCCCCGGGTCCGATGGCATACCGGGACGCGCGCTGGCACTGACCCTAGGGGACGCCCTGGAGCCCAGAGTGAGGCGATGTTTTCTGCCTGTCTGGCTCAAGCCTTAATACCACAGGTGGAAGACAGGCAGACTCGTCCTCATCCAAAGGAGGGCGTCCTGCGGACTCGCCCTCCGCCTACAGGCCGATCGTGCTGTTGGACGATGTAGGAAAACTCTTTAAGAGAATCGTGGCGGCCCGCATCGTCCAGCACCTGGAGCACGTCGGTCCAAATCTGGCGGAGTGGCAGTATGGCTTCCGCAAGGGCCGGTCGACCGTCCACGCGGTGCTGCGGGTCAGGTCCCTGACACAGGATGCGGTGTCTCGGGGTGAGGGTGTTTTGGCGGTGTCACTCGACATCGCCAACGCATTCAACACTCTGCCCTGGGCCTGCATAAAGGAGGCACTCCGATACCACGGGGTGCCTCCCTATCTAGGGTGATCGGGCCTACCTGTCGCATCGACGTGCTGAGTTCCCGTGCCGAGATGGGCTCCGGACCATCGAGGTGTCGTGGAGTTCCACGGGGTCGGTGTTGGGACCGCTTCTGTGGAACGTTGGTTTCGATTGGGTTCTACGTGGCGGCAATATCGAGGGTGTCGACGTCACTTGTTACGTGGACGACACCTCGTCACCACCGTGGACACCAATTTTCGCAGGGCTAGAAAAGGACATGGCTCCCTAACGTTCCGCGCCACGCAGGTTCTCTCGGGACACGGCTGTTTCGGGAGGTACCTTGCCGCGTGGCCGGTAGGGAGCCCATAGAGAGTGCCACCACTGTGGTGTATGTGCCGAAGAGACGGCCCAACACGTGGTGGAAGAGTGCCCAGCCTGGGTCGAGCAACGCCGAGAGCTGCGTAGTGTCGTGGGGCACGACCTTCGCTTCCTGCCGTAGTGCGCAGGATGCTGAAGAGCGAAAGGTCTGGGGCGCCGTCCTCGCTTTCTGCGAGGACGTGATGGCTCGAAGGAGGCCGCGGAAAGGGACAGGAGGCCGTGAGCGCCTTGGCTATCGCAGAAGAAGGCCAGGGCGCCGAAGAGTGGCGTACGCGCGCTACCTTCCCCTGACACTGAGCCCTGGGCGGCCGGCAAGAGGGTGCCCGCCGCCCAGAGAAGGCTCAAGAGGGAGCGCCGTGCTGTTTGTTCCGGCACGGCGCCTAAAGCGACGTTCGGGTGTCCCAACACACCCGTGTAGAGAGAGGCCTGAAGAGGTTTGGGCCACGTCACGCCGGGGTCGCCGAAGACTGTCATCAGCGCCCGCAGCCGGCTATAGCGACAGGTGAAAGGAACAACCGTTGGTTTTAGTGGGTATACCGGCCGCTCCATCTTGGTCCGGGGCCCCATATCCTCGCTCCCTCACTTTGGCGGGAGAATCCGTAAGCTGGATTTTCAACGGCAAAAAAAAAAAAAATGGGGAGGCCTATGTTTGCCCGCCGCCCAGAGAAGGGCTCAGAGGGAGCGCCGTGCTGTTTGTTCCGGCACGGCGCCTAAAGCGACGTTCTGGGTCCCAACACACCCGGTGTGAAGAGGCCCGAAAGAGGCGAGGGCCACGTCGCGCCGGGTCGCCGAAGACTGTCATCAGCGCCCGCGGCCCGCTACAGCGACATGAGAAAGGAACAACCGTTGGTTTTTAGTGGGTATACCGGCTGCTCCATCTTGGTCCGGGGAGCCCCACATATCCCCTGCCCCCTCACTTTGGCGGCGGGAATCCGTAAGCTGGATTTTCCAACGGCAAAAAAAAAAAGCAATGAGGCCTATGTCCAGCAGTGATCTATCACAGGCTGATGATTAGACTGCTTTTATGGATTTTTACAAATAATGAAACAAATGTAAATACTCAAGAATAACCTTTTTTTAAGTGCGATGAAATTTCTACCTCCATATTTATTTTAAACTAAGAAGACTAAGACTAATTGTGATGTTGGTAGGTTCCCGATACATCTGCCGCGATATTTCCGCCGCAAGTATCAGTTTTACGGAATGATTTTAAAATTTACCTTTGTTATATGCATTAATTTCCTTGTAATATCTAAATCAGTTAAGTAAAGCCGATAATAAAAGTAGAATACACCTCGTGCAATGTTAAGGGGAAGAGAGTGATAATCTTTTGGATGCATAAGCATTATAAGCGGACGCGACTTGACGACGGTTGCAATATATTGGTTTAGCTTTTAAGGCAACAGCAATTTGTACTGACGAAAAAATGCTTAACGTTACTTAAACCTAAAAGAAAACTTTATGTACTTTTATGAGTGTTGTGTCTAGACGTCGCTTCAGGTAAGCCTATAAGAAGTTGAAATAAACGCTTCCGCATCCGGCACCTTTAAATCTTATTTCAGGTTAATTTTTGGTCCGTTATCTTCAATCACGTGTTTGGTAAATTGTTAAGTCCTATAAGGGTATAGAAGAAATAACTTTGTTCCGATCTATTCGTTGTTTTTATTATATTCTTGTACTCATTCGAAACAATTACATTTGATAAATATAATACAATCTTGTGGGTACCCAAAACTTGTTTCCTTAAAATTAATAAGATGTATCTATTTATTATAATTCTATTGTCAAGGGTTACTTATATTATAATAAATTTGTGCAAGTTTCATGATGCCATTTCTTCCAAAACAATGGACAATTCACTAAAAAAAAGCCATTAATTATAGCCGCCAAGAACGAACAACGAAGTCTGTGTAAATAAGACTATCTATCATAATCCCCGTGAAAATAGTTAGTAGGTAAGAAATCTACCTTAAGTCCTGTAAGTTTACCATCAACTCTTCACGTAAAAAACAATGGTCACAAAAGCATTTATTGCTTTATTCACCATTCAAATTTTATCTTAATTCGTTTTGAATTAAAAATTGAAGTTTTGGACAGTTTTCCGCATAACAATATTAAGATTTATAATAAAAGTTAATTAACTTTGTATATATTAAATATCATGTAAGCTTATGCTCTGACCGCTTTCGTTCCGGTATAAAATCCATTACCGTTTAATACAAGAAGCTTTTCAGAGTAAGTCGACCGCTAAGCTGTTGTAAAAAGTCCTTCCTGCAATGCATTTAATGTTTAAAACGCATTTAGAAATTAGGTGGGTTGAAATATCTTGAAATCTTTATTTACATCACGGTTTCGAACATATTTCTTATTATTTTAAACGAACTTTGACATTACATTCCAAATTTATACCTGTTTAATTTACTTTCAAAAATAAATGTGTTCATTTTTCTTTGAATATGACTATAATAATATTCTCAATTAATTAGACTACGACAGCCATTTATATTAGAGATTAGCCAACTGGGTGAGAGATATTATACTGCAAAAATGTACGCGCAAACATAGGTGCTCTACCAATTCCTAATAATCTCAAAGCCCGATGGGACAGGTAACTGATACGACCATAAAGAGGTAAGGCGAAGGACCGACTTTTACATACATGACCCTCCGACGCATACATCATCTTACTTTACAGGCAGGGTCGAAAAGTTGTTGCCTCCCCACAAAATTCGAACCTACGACCTATAAGTAATCGTAGTTTCAAGGAGTAGCTTACGACTGTAAAAGCGGACCAAAATAAAGGTTTAAATTTTATTGACTTTACTGATAAAGTAAGGACTAATTAATGAAATGATGATTGTACTTTGCAAATTAAATTTACTTTGATTGCACTAGCGATCTGTCAGAGAAATCCGTTTCACAAAGGACTAATGGTCTCACAACTTTATTAATCGAGCGTTCAATATAATTACCGCTTCTCCAGCCTGTCTCAAACGGTGGATTAGATTGATTCTTTGTGCAAATTATAATTTATGCAATATCAGAATACATGTATAGCTGCAATATCAGAATACATGTATAGCTTTAGCCTAAAAATCTAAAAACATTTCAGCATTTTAAACGTAGCAGCACACATTAGGGAGACTTTGGCATAAACTACAGCAAGTTGTTATTCGCTTGTATTATTGTTATTAAACTTTACAATAGTATATAGTGTCATCTTAATTGTTAAAAAATTTACTCACAATCAATGGTATTTAAACTAACATTTTACATCTGTTTCATTTCTCTTTATAAGTACGAATAACAGAGAATTGTGATTATATTGCAATCAACGTCTTCTATGTTAATGTAACAAAGTGGAACAATGCAGGAATAAAATGTACTATTACTACTTTACGTTCAAAGTGCATTCTGAGGTTCGTCGGAAGCTTTGTTGTCTAGTTTCCATTTTAGTTGACGTTCAAAGCAAAAATAGATTTTGCATAAAAATGATTAGTAGTTTAAGGAACTATTTCAAAGAATTATTGAATTTAAAACTAAATTTTTGATTACTCTATAGTATATGTGAATAGAAATATCCACCAACCAGCATAGGACCAGCGTCCAAAAATCCCCTAATGGGGAAGTGATTTTTGACCGTATCCTACGTGCGTGCATTAGGGGCCTATGTCCAGCAGTGGACAAACACAGGCTGATGATGTATGTATGTATGTATATGTGAAATGGTCCCTATCTTTCTCTTGGTACTTTACTTTATATCCAAGCCAGGATGGAGATAACTTTCTTATTTGCTATACAATTATCTTAACAAAGAATTTTTTATACTAATTTGTATACATTTTTTTAAAATACAAGTACTCTATGAATGGGAAACGTTGTTTGAATAATTTTAAGTAAGTGAAAGTCGAAAAAAATTGTGTCTTCTTTATCTCAATCTATGAATATGAATAATTCATCTAGAAATGTATTAAGATGTATAAAAAATCATAGGTAAGTCAGGAGACTGATAACTGCTGCATTATAAAATATAATAATTTCTAATATTTTAACACACTTATATATATTTTTATTTAAAATAAACTCCTCTAAATTAACTTATTTCGTTACTCGTTAACAGCGGGTTAACTAATTATGTCAAATTTACTTGAGAAAACATTTTAATACATCTCTAAATACATTTTTCATAACAATTATGCTTATTTAAACACTTTTTACAAAAAAATTATAACTACTCCATGCCTTACGGATCCCGAAGAATTTAAATTACATACTTACCAAATTTAATAAAAAGAGCCAGCATTTTTCGCGTCTGTAATCCCACTCAAACTTTCCTAAAAGCCGTTTTGCTCCCGACACATTAAAGCTCCAGAACACGAATTTGTTACAATTAAAAGGCACTGTAAAAATTATCCAACTACACTTAAAAATACATTTTTATTACTGTTTTGCTTCAAGTGCATTCTCAATTCAAAGTGTGACAATTTATAAATGCGTCTTATTTATGCAGGTGTAATGACAAATAGCTTTGTACTTATCGGTGAAAAAAATAGATCACAGTGAAAAAAAATTGGTTGGCTGTAAAATCGGTATGCGGGTTAAAGTTATACGTGACAACGTCTTTTAGTGATATAAAAATTGTAATGTGAATAATTATTCGTATAGTCGGAAGCAGCATCAAATAATAGTAACAATTCAAAATATTCAAATAACAACTTCTACGCTCGAGTGTAAGAGAGACGCAAGGCATGAACCGGTATCCCTTTTCTCTTTCTCTTTGCCTCTCTTTCACTTAAGCAGGCCAACTGCGTAAGACTCAGAAGAGAGCGTCCTTCACTTTCTCTTATGGTTGCTTATGTAGAGCGTTACGTGAGCGGTGCTGTGACACCGTTTTCGAGAGTACCTCCCTATCTTGAACCAATTTATAAGATGTTGTCACGTCAAAAAGTTTAATTGAGATTTATAACGCCTTTATCGAAAAAAGATTTAGGTTTAGTAGTCTGAATGCCAAAAAGAATTCATCAAATACTTGTTAATAGAACTTTGTTATAATTCCAAAAAGAGATTGATATAAATTCTTGTTCCCAAAGGACTTGAAGTAAAATCATTTCCAGCCCCTAACGCCTATCAGGAAAAGTCAAATGCGCTCTTTCCTTCTAAATGACATATAATTTCTCGTGTGTAAATACTTATTATAACAGACACATTATAACTGAATAATAACTTTCTATAGTGCTTCGTGTCGTTAAAGATATCCTTTAAACAAGATATATATTCGTCATCACATCATCAGATTTATCGAATCGAAAAGTTTCGGCAACATGTATAATATCTAATTCAGAAAACATCGAAATTTAATGTATTGACAACATTTAGAAAAATTTTCAAAAAAAGTATTACGAATTATTTACCGGTCTTATCTACGACCATGTTGTTTTTGAATTAGGCAAAGCAAATTTCGAAAAGTCCTAGAACGTGCGTAAAAAAACACCTTATACCGCTTTAGAATTTTATATAACATTTAATACAACGAATTCCATTTCCTTCTCGTCCTGTAGAAAATCAAATATATTTTAAATTGTTGAATTAATCAGCATTGAGTTTGAGTCCAACCTTACCGCTCAACGATTTTACAACGGATTAGCGGTCCTACTGCTAGACCTTTGGAGTTGTAAAGTAATGAATATTTAGCTGCCACTGTAAAAGCGAGTGGCTCCGGATATACACGGTTGCTTTACAATTCGTATGAACTTATATTTTTAATTACGAACACATATTCAAGCTTAGTTCTTGATATGTAATGTATTTAAAGAATTATTCCACTCTTTGCGAAATCCCTTTCTCAGAATCGGTATTATGTAATACCGTCGAAGGACTCTTTTACTGTTGGCAATATACGTGAAATCCTAAAATCTACGGTCTTAATTAAAAAGCCTCGGGACGAAAGTGATTAGTGGCTTCTGCCTGGTTCCAAGCAAATGCTTTCCAAAATGGCAAAAGATAGGTGTAGTCTAGTATAAAACATATTCTTTTCAAAATATGCAAAACTTGTTACTACAACCTGGATAAGATTTATAGAAATTGATTGTTGGCTTTAATCTATTAACGAAAATATTCCTTTTTGACCGACTTCCTAAAAGAAGGAAGTACTCAATTCGGAGCGTGTTTTATTTATATATGTTACCTCGTTGCTTCGCTCCTAGTTGTCCGATGTTGTTAAAAAAATTACGCACTAAAAATCACAACCCCGTGCGATTCAATTAGAAACGCAACAAAAACCGTAAAATGTAGACATAAAATATGTTTTACTTAATTGCACTACTTGAATTGGTCTACAATAAAGTCCGCAAAAGCATATATCTATGTTTTGAGAATAACGCAAAATAAGCATTTTAATATGAACATTTTCTCTAATATTTCTCTTCTTTCAATTGCAATCAGGCACATTTCAGGTTTATTTAAGGTAATAAATACAATTTAGGTTCACATTAATATTATTTTTCACATAATTATACTATGCACATAAAAAGTGTCACAGATGACATTTGGATTAAATGAATACCTTAAAAGTTATTAGAGATCTAATATGCGACGACAAAAAACGCAAAGCAACTTCGAACGGAGAGCTCGTTGTTACCTGCTTATATTGTGTAAAATAGTTATACGCTTTATTATTTCTATTGTTTACGCGAATATTATACATTATTAAATAAAATAACTTTACGGATTACTTTTTGACTTCACTTTAGCGGCCGTGGTCACCCCGACCTACCCCGTGACCACGGCCGCTGGAAAGTGTTCGAAACGTCATGAATTTAAAAATGTAAAATAAACGCGATAAATTCATCTCATCTCATATCATCTGATCAGCCTGTAATATCTGGACATAGGCCTCCCCTAATGCACCCCTATCCATCAGGGGGTTTTTGGACCGTATCCCACTAGGCTGGTCCAATGCGGGTTGGTGGGTGGACCTACTTTTTACATGCCCATCCGACGCATAGATCATCTTACTTTTCAGACAATTGGGTGATCGGCCCAAATTGCCCTAACCAACTAGGAGACAGCAATGAAAGTTTGTTGAGTCCCCGCAGCAATCGAACCTACGACCTCCGGTTCCTAAAGCACACGCCCATACCACTAGGCTACGGAGGCAGTTAAATTCGATAAAGTCATTTTATTAAATAGTTATACGCTGTTAAAAGTCGATCATATCTTTTGTCATTTCGTATTGCGGATGCTTTATTTGGTTGAAGCAGACAATTGTGTTTGCTGTATCTTACAGCCTCAATGTCATGCGGTACACTACATTGAGCCATTATTGGCTGTATGTCTAATATGTAATTAACTAATGTAGATTAGTTTGTATATTTAACAACTTTAGATTATTGACCACACCATAGAACAAATAAAATATCTATTTCTCGTTATAGTTCTGTACAATCGGAATAGATGTAAACCATATAACCCATGGCAATTAAGTGTCGTCGTTGATGAATTGTCAGAGAGACGTCAATTCTTTAGTGACAGCAAACAAAACTTCACCATGTGTATCAAGCCTCTATGTTGCTATGAGTGTATTTGTTTAACTTCCGAGTCTACTTTACTAAAATACAGTTTTGAATACTACTAATAATAGATTTTATTTGCTTGTGGTTTATGTAAGTTGTAAAAATAAGGAAAACTATTTAAAAGTGTAATAACGATTCTGCCTCCCTATTACTTGAAAGCGAAGACTATAGGTACAGGTAAGTATCGAATATATCCTATGACTTTAAAATTTTACTTCTGAGACGCGTTCTACTGGTTATATTCATAAATTTGCTTGTAATGTCTAAATTTAGCGAATCCGTGCAAGAAAATTAGAACGCACCTCTCGTGCAGTATAAACTGCAAGCGGGTTATAATATTTTGAATGCATAAGCATTATACAAATACGCACCGTCAGTACTGTTGAAAAAAGTGGTCTTACTACTAAGGCAACAGTAATGTGTAGTGATGAGAAAATGTTTAGAAGAATATGAAAAAAATATGTTAAAAAATTGCATAAAGATATGAAAGATTTTTTATACGTTTTGCTACAGAATACTATTAGAAAGAAAGAAAGAAAGAAAAACAGTTATTTGGCACAGAAAATTGAAAAGTACAGTAAAAAAAGAAAAAAGAACATAAAATGGCTTGTGTACCAACATGGCGTCCACTCAGCTTACATCACGAAGACAAAAGAATCTTCGTAAATGCTGTTTTTCAGTGGACCCGTTTAATGTAGAGGTTCATAGCGCTATATAACTAATATTATATATAACAAAAATATTTTAAACAAATTAAAATGAGAGGTAACTTATGCTGTATAATACCGGAATACAATTAACCGACACTAAGACAAGACACAATATTAAAGTTATTTTAATTTTATCAATAATTTTAATTTTAAGCACCTGTATTTGCATTTGTTCACGTTTTAAATAGCAGTTCTGGACTTTTGTTATGTAATCAAGTATTGCTTTAAGTAAAATTTAAACGTTTGATTCGAGTGCCATTTGTCGTTTTAACTACCTTAACTACTTTATTTCCTAAAGCGATATATTGATGGGGTGGTTTATAAATTAACAATGAGCGATAGCTGCACGCCGTTGTTTCAATAGGTCATTACAGTTTACTTGATATAAAAGTTATTTACTTCGTTCAAAGAAATTACATTATTTCTATCTAGTAAAAATACTACATTTCTTTATAATAAATCTAATAAGTGATTTAGTGCCCAAAATATGCCCATGAAAACATTCTAGTTTATATTGATAAAAATAATTTTCATTGAAAAACTTTTCTGTTTGTACCCGTGATCACTTGCAGACTGAGTGATCATGGATGCTGAAAAGAATCCGAAACGTCGGGAATAAATATATTTAAGTAACGCGAAAAATCCGTAAATTAGTGGATTTGATGTGTATAATAATCGCGTAAATAAAAGAAATAATTTTGAAGTAATTATAAAATTATTCAAGTTTCCCAATGCGATTGCCACTCCTGCCGACTATTTATATATAAATTTTATATTTAGTTGAAACGACTATAATTAACTTGATTAATATAAGTAATAAAGTATTCAAACAATTAACTAAGCTAGTTGTAATACAGTAAACTGTTTCTCAGACATTGTGGATTAGGCTTTTGAAAAACATAATCACTCAGACTTTTAAATATGTCCTCCAAGTCAATTTCTACTACGGTAATCGATCAACAATGAAAATTCGATTCAATCGAACAATGAAAATTTGCTGAGCTACCGCAGGATAGGCCCCTACGGCCTTTGGTTCCTAGAGCTCAAGCCCATGCCACTAGGCTATGAAGGAAGTTTTTTCGTGTAAGAATACAACGGTCTAGATAATTATTTTAGATAAGAACTTTATTAGAGAGGGTGGTTTTAAAAATGTGATATGTCTAAAGTACTTTTTATAGAGACCATCACTTCTTAGGATTATAGTCGCCAAGAAGAATATGGTCATTTCAATCGGTCCTTTTCCGACGTTATCTGTGCCTAACCCCGTGAGAATAAGTATGCGTAGGTACTTCCTCACGTAAAAAAAACATTGGTTGCAAGGGGAGCTATTGTCGAATCACATCATCATCGTCATCATCAGCCTGTGTAAGTCCACTGCTGGACATAGGCCTCCCCTTCTCCATTAGGGGGTTTTCAATCATGACTCATCTTTTTATATACAATTCTTCTCTACGTGTGTTGCCAGTGACCCCTACCAAACGGCTGGACCGATTTGAATTACTCTTTTTTGTGCGTGTTCAAATTTGTTGAGGATGGCTTATTCACAAATATGTCCGGCATATAGTGGTGCAGTCGGTATCTGAGTTACATATCTATACTGCAAATAATCTGCTGAATCCTATCATAATATCCTAATCGCTTGATACATCATACGGGACAATAGCTGACGTGTCCGCTAGTTTAAATATAAGATTTAAGCTTTAGACAATTTTCCTCATAGAGAATACTAAGATTTATAATTGGAGTTACTTTACTTCGTACACTTACGTATATTTAAAAGCACGTAAGCTTATTCAGCTCGCTTTCGTTCCGGTACAAAATCCATTAGCGTTTAATACAAGAAGCTTTACAGTGTAAGTCCACCTCTAAGCTGCTGCAAAAAGTCCCCCGCCTCCAATGGATTTAGTGTATAACACTATGTGTTGGCTGAACCCTAATAAGTTGACAAAACAATTTACTACATAATTAAACTTCTTAATTTAATGTAAAGTCAGTGAGAGCATTTATTTTAAACATAACATAGTAACTTAAATACTTTAATGTAATTATAGTTAAAAATACAATTAGATAATTTCAAAGCAGCGTTATTCCTTGTGCAACTAAATGTTATTATCTAATTTGTAGATAAACTATGTTTGTGCTATAAAATGTCTAAAATATTTCAGTATAGTGGTTATTGATTTCGGTGGGTTGTAAGTCCCCTTCTTACAGAGGACCGTCTGGGGCAGTATCACCGCGGAGCCAATTTATGCCGCAAAGCAGTAGTGTGAAAACACTACGCGGTTTGCTTTGAAGGGGTGCCCTTCAGCCAGTGGATTTAACGGGTAAACGAGACGTCATCGTCCTATGTATCACGGTAGCCACCGCTTTGGTGATACCACTGGTATTGCCAATAACTATGGGCATCGGTGACCACTTGGCACCACTGCTTGTCTGCCTGCGTAGCCAATAAAAGACAGTATTCACAACACTGCGGCAGAAATAAACGAATCTGTGTCGTGAATTATAGCATACATTTTTATAAAATAACATATATTTATTCGCTTATATAATGGTGTTGTTACTTTACAATTGTACATAACGTCGTCCTGCTTGTTGAAAGATTAACGCATAATCAATGATATTTTAACAAAAATCTATAACTGCTACAACACTACATTTGTACGAATAACAGAGAATTGTGATTATACGGCAATCCACGTATTCTATGTTAATGTACCAAAGCTGAACAATGCAGCAGTCATCATTATCAGTCTATGATAGTCCACTGCTAGACATAGGCCTCCCCTAATTCACGCCACCGCTTCCGATCTCCGGCTATGCTCATCCAGACCACACCGACAACTTTCCGAATGTCCTTACTTCCACACTAAGTTTGCCGAGGAAGATGCAGAAGTCCAATGTACTATTACGACCTTATTACTATCATTCAGAGGTTCGTCGGAGCTTTCTTTCCTGATTTCATTTTTAGTCGACTTTCCAGGCTTAAATAGACTTTATTAATTGACTTAAGTATTAATAGTTTAGTTATTAATGAAAAACTCAATCATTGATATATGTTAAAGAAGGTTTTTGCTATTTAATTTACTTTTCGTGTCTCTAAATTTATTAATCGTAAGTCGTAAACTGCGAATATATTCTACTTTCTCTACTGCCTACGTTATTATTAGACAAAGTTGGTTAATAGAGTAAAAAATAAATTGTATCTAATCAAGTTATATCCTACGTAACGAGAACTTGGACTAAAACGAAATTTATAAAATTACTATTATAGAAAAAAATAAAAATCACATTAAAATCTTACAAATTATTAAGATTAATTAAATTTTATTAATTAACAAATAATATTTGAAATTACTTACAAATTTAACCAATAATTAAGCGAATATTTAAAGGTATACTAGTTTCACATGTTACTGGCAAACATTTTAATTTCAAACTTAGTTTAATGTCTTCTCTTGAGCAAAAATGTGTAATATTAATCACTCTTGAGAAAAAAATGTAAGAGCAGCAAAATCCACATCACAATTTAACACTTTAAGGTTCCCAAAGTATTTTAATTGCAAACATTCCAGGTTTAATTTTTAATAAAATGAGTTTACACTTTTCGCCCCTACTTGAACTTACATTAAATCCTGTTTCATTTCCAACACATTTTAGCCGCGTTGCACAATTTGTTACAATTGAGAAGCACTGTAAAACTGTTCTGTTTAAATTCGGCCATTTTGTGGCAAAAAAGTTAGCGTGCAAAAAAGGTTTTAGGTAAACAATAAAAAGCCTTTATCGAAGAACAAATCTGCTAACTAACACTAATACTAATACTAATTGTATACAAAATACTCGAATTCAAAATTACAAGAATAAAAGACATCAGTTTGTAATCCTTAGAAAGAAGTAATATATATATAACACACATTTTATATCATATCCACTAATTTCAGTCCACTAATCCATGATCACGGGTATACTGAGATGGTATTAGATCTGCCTGTAATCATGGATGCTGTAAAGAATACGAAACGTAAAGGAATAAATACTCATAAGGATCAGAACTTTATTAAATCGAACAAACAAAATACAAAAAGAACTATGAACAATTTAATCAATTATTGAATTTAGTAACAAACATGCGAGATCACGTAATACAAAAATGGCTTAGGCTAGAGATTCTAATAAGTCCGACGCGTCCGAGCACCCGTGGAGAAGAGAGCGGTCGTGCCGAGCTGCGCCCGCGGCACCCCGTTGTCCCCTCCGCCCGCCACGCCATCGCGTCATCGTGACGTCCCCCGCCTCCTAGGCTAACCGATCCTCTAAGAATACATATAACTAACGAGAAAAACTCCGTAAATTTGTGGATTTGATATGTATCACGGAAATAAAAGAAATAATTACACACATTTTAGTAAACTCGATCCTTTTTGTTGTACAAAAATCATATTTAAAACAGCGTTTTAGAAATGCTATCCAAACGAGTTGTTAATATATATACGTATAAATGATACGCGATGTCACTAAGGCGCCTGTATAATAAATATATTGTGCTCTCAAGTCAGCTGAGTGGTTGGCCAGATCTTTCACGGAAAGGCTATTTCTAATAGATAATTATTATTAAAATTATGAACTTTAACGTGTTGTTTGATTATTTTGGTGAATTGATATTAAGACTTATTTATACATATCTCCATAATTTTCATAGAAAACATTATAAGCGTAGTAAGACTAAGACAAGAGCAGTTGTGGATGATGATAATAGCCCAATTATTCACTCGAGAATATGATAGTTGTGCCATTTAAGAACATCGAAGCGACACAGATAATGAAAGCAAAGATATTGTTCTTTACTTGACTTCGAAAATGAGTTAACCCGTACCGCAACGATTAACTAGGAAGCGATGTATTGAATATAGATTTCGCCAGTCTGGATCTCCAGAGCTATATAAAAGAACGCGATCGACATACAATTGTTTCTCCTGGTGAGCAAATATATAAAGAAATCTTACTGTTGTCTAGATACTGCTAGTCTACTGCCAAGGCTGGAATCGTAGTGGACGCTGTGTTAGAACGGAGTGGATTGGGTGCCGAATAGTTTTAAATCATTGAGCAGTTGTCATTAGAAGGATGTTATGATTAAAAAAGAACTCTTTGTTCAAAATACTTGCTGTAACATTATTTCTATTTCAATAGCCAACTCCTGATTCAAATCCTGTAAAGTAATATTGAGTTCCTCTTACTGTCAACACTGCAATTGCACTCTTTCCTAATTACATTTAGCGCAAAACAAATGTACATGTTTGAGATGCTTTCGAAATTTTAGGTATTGATAATATTTAGCAAAATTTAGAAGTAAAGTCTTTTAAATAAATAAATTTAATGGTATCATCTACATTTGTGCATATTTTTTTTGATTGGCCAAAGCAAAAGAAATCAAAGGCATAAACATAATTTAAAAACAACATATTATGTTTTCATAATTTATACAATAACTTCCATTTCCGTCTTGTCTCGCAGAAATTTAAATACATCTAAAACAGACGAATGAAACATCGCATATTTAGCTTGGGTCTAGCCTTACTGCTCAACGTTTTTACAACGGATTAGCGGTCGCTTACTGCGAGACCTTTAGGATTGTAAAGTAATGAATATTAAGTTAGCGCTGGAAAAGCGAGTAGTTCTGGATATACAAAGTTGCTTTGCATTTTGTATAAAATTTCATTTATTTTAATTCTCCAATAGAACAAGCTTAATTCCAAAAATCAAATGTATTTAAAGAATTATTCCACTGTTTGCAACATTCCTGTTCATTATTATTTGAGAGAGTTAAAGGGTCCTGTTACTCTTAGGATACATACGCAAGAAATACGTGTGTGAATACTTAACAATACGTGTCCAAAAATATATGGTAAATGTATGTAATATATTCCTAAAGTATAAAACTTAATACCTCAGTAGTATTTTCCAAAAAAAAACTCGTCGTAAAGCTGTAGTGAGGCAAACACCGCGCTGATGATACCCCTGGTATTCCCGTTGTCCATGGGCATCAGTGACCAATTTTCATCAGGTGACTGCTCGTCTGCCTTCGTAGTCCATGAAAAATTGCCATTATACAAGAATCTAGCCTTTCTTTTTTTTTTTAGTCGTATTATACATCCTGTATGGTTGCAGCAGATAAGGGTGTTTGCTGTATCTAACCGCCCGAATGACATACGATACACCAAAATTAGCCATTATTTGAAGTTTGTCTGATGTGTGATTAACTCATGTAGATTGGCATGTATATTTTGCAGTGATCACTTTAGATTCGTATTATTGCTGAGATTGTAGGAGAAATAAAATATTTATAACTATATTTGCGTCCAGATGTAGTTATTTACATTCGAAATAAATGTAAACAAAATAACCCACGGCAACGAAGTGGCTTCATACCACGGTGGCAATAAGTACTAGGTACAGCGTTGTACGTACCAATTATTACTTCCATGCTTCACTCATATAGAATTCTTTTTGATGAATTGTCACAGAGACGTAAATTAGTTGATCATTATTATCATCATCATCAGCATGTGTCAGTCCACTGCTGGACATAGGCCTTCGTGTGGAGTTCCACAGGGTCGGTGTTGGGACCGCTACGTGGCGGCAATATCGAGGGTGTCGACGTCACTTGTTACGCGGACGACACCCTCGTCACCGCCCGTGGCACAAATTTCGAAGGCTGCAATTCTCGCCACTGCCGGGGTCGCTCAAGAATTGGGCGCATCCGGCGGCTAGGACTAGAGGTGGCGTCGAAAATCCGAGGCCCTTTACTTATGGGCCTCGAACGCACCTGCGGACGCCTACATAATCGTTTGCGGCGTCCGCGTCGACGTCAAGCCGACGATGAATTATCTCGGCCTAGTCCTAGACCGCTGATGGAAGTTTTGCGCCCATTTTGAGCGCCTCGCTCCTAAAGTGGCGAGAGCAGCGGCAGCTCTCGGCAGACTGCTCCCCAACACTGGAGGACCCAGCAGCTCCTGTCGCCGCCTGTACGCCGGAGTCGTCAGGTCCATGGTCCTGTACGGGGCACCCGTGTGGGCCGACACCCTCCAAAAGGAGAGTACGGCAATACTGAGGAGAACCCAGAGGGTGTTGGCGATCCGGGCCGTACGGGGCTACCGGACCATCTCCGGCGAGGCGGCGTGCCTGTTGGCTGGCTCCTTACCCTGGGACCTAGACGCAGAAATCCTCGCGTCACTGTTTTTCTGGCGCGAGGAGGCGAGGTCTCGGGGCTGTAGGCCAGCCCCAGAAGAGATAAGGGGGCGCAGAGACGAATTGCGCTCCCTTGCAATACAGGAGTGGGAGCTGCGGCTGGAGCACCCCAGCGCCGGCCGTCAAACTATAGAAGCCATACGCCCCGTTCTAAAGTGGTGGCTAGAAAGAGGACACGGCTCCCTAACATTCCGCGCGACGCAGGTTCTCTCGGGACACGGCTGTTTCGGGAGGTACCTGTGCCGCGTGGCCGGTAGGGAGCCTACTGAGGAGTGCCACCACTGTGGCGTATGTGCTGAAGAGACGGCCCAACACGCGCTGGAAGAGTGCCCAGCCTGGGTCGAGCAACGCCGAGAGCTGCGTAGTGTCGTGGGGCACGACCTTTCGCTTCCTGCCGTAGTGCGCAGGATGTTAGAGAGCGAAAGGTCGTGGGGCGCCGTCCTTGCTTTTGCGAGGACGTGATGGCCCGGAAGGAAGCCGCGGAAAGGGACAAGGAGGCCGAGAGTGCCCTGGCTATCCGCAGAAGAAGGCCAGGGCGCCGAAGAGTGGCGTACGCGCGCAACCTTCCCTCACATTGAGCCCTGGGCGGCCGGCAAGAGGTGCCCGCCACCGAGAGAAGGGCTCAGAGGGGCGCCGTGCTGTTTGTTCCGGCACGGCGCCTAGCGACATTCCGGGTGTCCCAACACACCGGTGAGAAGAGGCCCGAAAGAGGCGAGGGCCACGTCGCGCCGGGGTCGCCGAAGACGTCATCAGCGCCCGCGGCCCCGGCTAAAGCGACAGGAGAAAGGAACAACCGTTGGTTTTTAGTGGGTATACCGGCCGCTCCATCTTGGTCCGGGAGAACCACATATCCCCGCTGCCCCTAACTTTGGGCGGGGAATCCGTAAGCTGGATTTTTCCAACGGCAAAAAAAAACAATAAAAAGGGCGTCTGCACTACGTTCGTCAAGCCTCGGTCTCAACAAAATTAAATTGTTTGACGCCTCTTTGTTACTATAGATTACTTTTTACGCTTCGAGTCTAATTTAGTCAAATTACAGTTTTGATTTTTTCTGCAAGTGTAAAGAAACCGGAATATTTTTAGTGAGGTTACTAACTTCACCTTTATTGGAAATAAGGACTATTATGAGTATTAGTTTTAGTATTTGTTTAAGTAAGATGATCCATGCGTCGGATGGGCATGTAAAAGGCGGTCCACCACCAACCGCATTGGACCAGCGTGGTGGGATGGTCCAAAACCCCTAATGGATAGGGTGTATTAGGGAGGCCTATGTCCAGCAGTGGACTATCAAAGGCTGATGATGATGATGATGATTTGTTTAAGTGTCGGACACAGCATATTAATTAAAAATGTAATTGACGCGTTATTTTTACTGGTCATAAATTTGTCTGTAATATCTATATAAGTTAAACTAAACCGTGCAAGAAAATTAGAATGTACCACTCGTGCAGTATAAAGTGCAAGAGTGTGATAATCTTTGGATGCATAAGTATTATACGAGTACGTAAAAACGTTTACAAAATACAGGTTATTGTTACAAGTTGTGCTATGAATCACTGTTAGTTTATTTTAACTATTTCTGGTTTTAAATTTTACTAAGAAAGTGTTGTTTTTTACAAATTATCGATGTGCGATTGCTGGTTGCCCTTGTTTTAATACATTATTAAATTTTACCTGATAACAAATACGGTGCTTTGTTTTAATTCTATGTAACAATTCTATGTTCCCCTTTAATAATTTTTTTTTAAGAAATTGATCATTAAAAGCTAATATTTTGTAGCCAATGTTTTGTTTAAGTCCAGGATCCCTGGGCTTTTTTTGCACTTGATTACTATCAAGCTGAATCTACTTATACAGCTTCGTTTTGATAAGACGCCTAACAATGTCCTGTGCAAAAATTAGCAAGGATGCAAGGTTATGTTTATTAACTGAGGTGCATTTTTTTTTACTAACTGAGGGATTCTTTTTTAATCTCAAGATAATTATCTAAATTACTTGAATAAACATTTGTCCTACAAAATGTAAGGTTTGATTAATGAGCCCTCTCCTGTCATCACGGGTTGTTAGTTGTTGGGTTGCTAACCCGCTGATTTATTTTCTTTGTTAACACTTTAGACAATCTCACGATATTACAATTTTTTTTGTACGTTATCCCGGTCCTACGTTCAGAAGGAGATGAACAAATCCTCGATATGACATTAATTACTATCAAGCTTCGTTTCGTTCATTCATTCATTCATTCATTTATTCATTCATTCATTCGTTCATTCGTTCATTCATTCATTCATTCATTCATTCATTCGTTCATTCATTCATTCATTCATTCGTTCATTCATTCATTCATTCATTCGTTCATTCGTTCATTCGTTCATTCGTTCTTTCATTCATTCATCATTCATTCATTCGTTCATTGATTCATTGATTCATTGATTCATTGATTCATTGATTCTTTGATTCATTGATTCATTGATTCATTGATTCATTCATTCGTTCATTCGTTCATTCGTTCATTCGTTCATTCGTTCATTCGTTCATTCGTTCATTCGTTCATTCGTTCATTCGTTCATTCGTTCATTCGTTCATTCGTTCATTCGTTCATTCGTTCATTCGTTCATTCGTTCATTCATTCATTATTCATTCATTCGTTCATTCATTCATTTATTTATTTATTTATTTATTTTTAAAAACTTCATGCACAAATTGTACAGAGGCGGCTTAATGCCGATAGCATTTTCTGCCAGTCAACCTTGGGGAGATGCAGAGATAAAAAGTGGGGAGGTGCAAATATATGAGTTTAAAAGTTTAAATTTTTTTAATAAATATGTAACTAAAAGTAAATAAAATAAAATACTACATATGTATAATAATAAAAAGTAAATATATATACATTTATATTAATAAATAAATACACATACATAAATACATATACATATACGTACATACATATAAATATACATATGTGGATATACATTATAATAAAAAGTTTATCTGACGATTTAATTAATCTAGCGATACTTTCTTAAGCAAGTACTCTTTTACTTTACGCTTAAAAGTCATTTTACTCCCCACCATCTTGATTACGGGAGGTAGCGCATTCCATAAGAGACAGATTGAACGAAAAAAAAGGAATGCATGATGTCAGAACGGTGAGTAGGGCATTGGAGTAGACGCATATGCGTCGAACGAAGATTTTTGTTACTGACATCACATAAGTATTTAAATTGGGAAGATATAGAGGACGGAGTACTAGAAGAATTAAGAAATGAATATAGAGTGGTAAGGGTTCGTAAGGAGCGTCGCTGTCGAATAGGTAACCAGTCAAGTTCGGAAACTTGTGCAGAAACGTGGTCATATTTACGAAGATTAAAAACGAATCGAATGCAGTTGTTTGGAAGTCGGTCAAGCTTATTGAGGTGATCTACATTCAGGTCAAGATAGCACACGTCACCATAGTCGATAATAGGGAAAATCAGGGCCTGCACAAGATGTTGTTGTCTTTGAATCTGTCAAGGCATCGCTGAATACCTATAACTTTATTCCAATTTAGTGTTCTATCTATCTGGAGTCCTATATTTTTAACGTTAAGTTTACACGGAATTTGATCTCTGTCATAAATTAAGCATGGAAGCGCAGCCAGAACTACCTTACTCAAATTGCGGGCACTGCCGATTATTATTGCTTGGCACTTCGATGGATTGACTGCCAAACCAAATTTATCACACCATTTTTTTATTGAAGCCAAGTCCTTATTGATTTTGTCAACTACTACGTCTAAGTTTTTGGTAGATTCCTGAGCATACAACTGCAGATCAACAGCGTAGAGATGATACGCAAGTTGAAGATCAAAAGTGATAAAGTTAATAAATATGGAAAACAAAAGTGGAGAAAGAATACCGCCTTGAGGTACACCAGACCTAAGGTTCAGCCAGGATGAAGATAATTCATCGACAATAACTGATTGCTGGCGCCCTCGAAGATAAGAAGAAAACCATTCCACTACTTCCTCTGAAATCATAAAATGGGAGAGGACTGCAAGCAGAATGTCGTGACTGACGATATTGAAGGCATTAGAAAAGTCAATAAGCACCAGAACTGTGACCATGGTGTTATATATGCCAGCCTTTATATCGCCAGTCACTTTAAGAAGGGCAGTAGTGGTA
Source organism: Lamproptera curius (assembly GCA_029286875.1). Classification (NCBI taxonomy): domain Eukaryota; kingdom Metazoa; phylum Arthropoda; class Insecta; order Lepidoptera; family Papilionidae; genus Lamproptera; species Lamproptera curius. The sequence goes on from JAGSMT010000038.1 coordinate 1,852,044, forward strand.
CTATGTCGGGGCCTAAATCCCGATTGTAATGGACTTATTAGTTTGTTACTGAATATGAAGCCAGAAACTTGTTTATGAACACAAAACTCTAGTACCTTAGATAGGAAGGGCAAAATAGAGATAGGTCGATAATTTCTGAAAAGCAAAGGGTTGGAGCATTTAGGAAGAGGACGAACAAGGGCATTACGCCAGGAACATGTAAATGATCCTGATCGTAAAGAAAAATTAAAAATGTGGGCAAGCGTTGGGAGAAGGAAATCTAGGATAGGAGCTATCATTCTTCGGCCTATTTTGTCACATCCTGCATCTGATTTTATAGAAAGGATAGCTTTTTTGATATCATCGGAAGTAACTGGAGAAAATTTAAACGATTCAATGGAAGGCCGCGTCAACCCATTTAAATAGGAAATAGTGTTACATGTCGTCTGTTGATCTAAAGTAGGAGTGGTAGAGAAATGGTGATTTAAATCTTCCAAACTAATGGAATTAATAAGGTTTGACGTTTGCGACTTACCGATACCCAGAGTTCGAAGAAACTTCCAGATATCAGCAGGAGAAGAATTAATTATATTGTCCTGGAAATAACGGCGTTTAGCATTGCGTATCATCTGATTATTTCGATTCCGTGCTAATTTGTATGCGGATCAATTTTCATCAGACTTCTCTAATTTAAATTTAGGGAACGAATGATTTCTGCGCCTCATAGCAATGCGGATGCTTTCGGTAAACCAGGGTGCAGGTGGACGTCTTAATTTCACTATTCTGATAGGAGCATGGATGTCGTACAGATAGTTAATTAATGTGTTTAATGTGTCAATCTTGCTGTTGATATTTTGCTTTTCGTTCACAGTTCCCCATTCTACCTTACCAGCGTCCTTTTGAAGTTTCTCAACATTCATTCTAGCGAAAGATCGCAAGTGCAGTGCCTTGGCTTTAGGTTTAGGCGGTTTTAGGATATAAGAAAGGAAAATTAAGTCATGGAGAGAAAAACCAGGAGATGAATGTTGGCCATGACTGGAAACTAAAGAAGGATTAGATGACAGGATCAAGTCGAGCCAAGTATCTTCACCGGAGAGGTTATGATGTGTGGCTTGAAGTGGTAAAACATGTAAAGAACTAGACTCGAAAATATGAAGAAGTTTTTAAGGGCTCGTGGCGATTCAGGTAAAAGGAGATTAGTATTGAAATCTCCCATGATAACAAAATGTGCATACTATGAACCCAAAGATTCTAATTTATCTACTTCTAATTTATTTAATGAGTGTCAAAATTTTATTACTAAATGAGGGATTTTTTTTAAACTCCAGATAATTAGTGCCAATTAAGTATCCCGCAAAACGACGCTTTCCCTTGTGAATTACCACATGTCGCACTGTGTGCTTAAGCAAACAATCATGCATGTTGCGCTGTGAAAAGCTAAGTTTTCTTTTTCATTTTACCATTTCATCCGTTATAGCACTCAAAATGAACACTAAATTAGCTAAATCAACAAATGTATATACCTTACTCCGTTATTTTCATTTAAAAGTTGTCAATTAAAGTGTCGGGAGACTTAGTAGATAGCCGACATTTATTTTTAAGTTAAGTTTCAAGGTCCCACATTTCAGCCAGTAGCGTTTATAAAATATTATAAAGTTATAAATGGGCTAACACAGAGATCTGTAAGAAATAATAATTATGTAAACTTGTAAATTTATGGCGTACGATTTGGAAAAACATTTAACAAACAATTACAAAAAAGACCACATAGCAATAGCATATTTTTTAAATTGTCGCAAATCAAAGTTGCACATTCAATTTCATTGGTAGGTCTTAATTTTTTAGAGAAATATACAAACCGAATACAGATATACTCTCTCTTTCTTCACTCTCATAGTCCGATGGGCGGAAAATCGACAAGACCGGAAAGAGATCAAGCGCATGCACCTTTTGGTCGCCCAGTAATGAAAGACCGTGTGACATGTCTAGGCAAAGATAGCAGGACGAACTGAACAACTTCGAAAAACACTGGTTTTCCATAACTTGCAAAAGTGATGAATGATCACAGCGAAGAGAGGTCTGTGCCCAGCAGTGGGACACAAATGGCAAAAGGAAGAAAAGAATAAACTTTTTACTTTCTGAACTGAAACGAAATCTAAATATACATCAAAATTAAATAATTTATACTATAAGAATTATGATAAATAATACAGCTTTGCGGGTTTAATCGCGTTTGATTAAATTACAGTTATTTAAAATTATACCCGATTGTACATTTAAAACCCTTTCCAGGGTCCTATGACAATGAACTTACTTTGAACCTGAATAAATTACTATACAATAAGAATTATGACAAATAATACAATTTTACGGATTTTATCGCGTTTAATTAATTCACAATTGTGTTAAATTATACGTGAGTTCGAACCCTGGGAAGGGTTGAAATGTTAAATCTGTAAAATTAAAAATTGTATTATTTATGATCTAAAGTATTCGCGCAGGAACAGACAATAAGAATTTATTTTACTTCTTAATTAAATATCTATTACACCTTACTATTTTAAGATTTTACTCCTGAGACTCGATATTTTTGCTGGCTATATACGTAAATGTCCTTGTTATGTCTAAATAATTTAAGTGAAGCCGTGCAAGGAAATTAGAATGCAGCACTCGTGCAGTATAAAGTGCAAGTAGATGATAGTCTTTTGGATGCAAAACCATTATACGAGTACGCGATGTCAGAACTGTTGGAAGATACTGGTATGGCTTCTGAGGCAACAGTAATCTGTGCTGACGAGAAAATGCTCATTAAATACTTACAACATATGAGGAATAAAGGTTAAACGTTGCGTAAAGACGTGACAGTTTTTGTTATAAATTTTGTTACGGATTACTAGTTTTTTACTTAATTAAAATTAGTTTAAATTACATGGATTTATTTCAAAATTCATGTAAAGTAAGAAAATTTAAACTATATAGTTTCAATAATAAGTCACAAAGCGTGATATATGACTATAGTTTCATAAAGCGTGATAAAACGTGATATATATAGGACTTTGTAGAACACCACTTATCCAAAGTGGTGTTCTACAAAGTCACAGTGTACGTTTGTTTTCATATATCATTTTATTTTACCTAAAAAGAAAAGTGTTCCTTGGTCTCAGAAAATTCTATGCCCCAAAAAAAACACTACATTTCGTAAAAAGAAATTACATTATTTCCTTGGTCAAAATGACTATAATTTGTTTTGAAAAAAGTTGGATAATCGATTTATTTACCCTTAGGCAAAAGTCTTACTAACTAAAACGTTGGTTCTTTGATCAAAACTTTTCTTTTTTTAATAAAAAAAATATTCGAAAATTTATTTTCATTTTTTCATACTTTCTTTTTTAGAAAAAAGACTAAACAAACTAAAAAAACATTAATCAAAGTGTCTTTTGGTAAAATAATTAACTGAGACAACATGAGACAATTTAATTTCGTAATTTATGAAGTTTTTATTAGAACACTTTTGTGTTATTGTGCAATTAATTGTAAGAGAACCAATCACGGTGCTTGATAAGAGACTGACTGAAGCAACGATAATTAAATCAATCGCTCAATTTATAATTTTATTGGACCATTAGTCCTTTTTGCAACAGATTCTCTTGACGGCCAGTTTCAAGGTCAAGGTTATTTTGATTAGTATTGTGCATACAAATTTTTATAATGACCGCAGTTAACACATAGTTCAAAATATTCTATTTAAAGTTTTAAGATTCCTACTTCACTGCGAGAACATTAAAATCGTTAAAATAACTCTATAACACTGTTGCTATATATTTTTCTTACCTTTGATGCTCTCTATATACATATAGAAAGTTTTGGAAATAATATATTTGAGAAAAGACACAACATAAAGTCTGATTTCCCTATGAACAAGAAGTGTTCCTATTTTGGCTTGATTTTATATATTTCAAATCCATGATTTTATAAATCTGTTAAAGCACAAGAAATAAAATCGAAATAGAATAGTACATGAAAATTAAAGCGCCTCTTTATTCTTATATGTTGGTCATCATCCATCCAGCCTTGTGTTAGTCCACTGCTGGACAGGCCTCCCCTACTGCACGCTTTCTCCAGTAGAGGGTTTTCGGACTGCATCCTAGCACGCTGTACAAATGCGGGTTGGTGGGTAATCCGACGTATGGGTCATCTTCCTCTTTAGACAATTGGGTGTTCGATCCAAATTGTCAAAATTTGACGGCCAAAATTTGATCTGAATTTAAGTTTACAGGTTTCAGACTTAAGCCGGTAATGTTTGTATAAAGTTCTAATAGGCTTACAAGGACCATCGCAAGAAATATATAAACTGGGAAAGCTCAAGTGAAAATGTTTCATTTAGTTCAAACACATCGTTATACAAAAAGATATTGCAGAACACTCATAATAAACGTTTATGGTTAAAATATACTACAATACTCTATAAATATTCTTTGATTTTTATACTATTAAATTTATTTATGTGTAAACTTATTTGTTCACTCTTTTTATGAACAATAAACTTTAATAGTAAAAGTGTCCTATTTTCTTGAAGTGACCCTCTTGGTTACGAAGTTATGACCATATCCACAAAGTATGCAACCGAATCCAATGATTTAGAATTTTTGAAAACAAGTGCTATATATTATTTTTCAAGTATAATGTTGTTGTTTCAGTTAATAAAATCTCTTTTAAGTACATAATCATAAATTATTTTTTATTTAAATTAACTCATTTGTAGTCTTTAATTAATAACGACACGTGTGATATTTCAAGTAGCAAGCTGTATAAAGCACTTCTGATTAATATACATAAACTCGTAGACAGGGTTTATTCGTTAAAAACTTATAAACCGTCTTAGTGAAGGGATTTAAAAAGATTTTCTCAGAGGGATTTTTCATCACCCGCTAAATAAAAGCAAGCTTGTTTAACTACATTATTTTTGGCGTTTCGTTTTCATTTTAAACGAAAAGTTGTACCTCTGAAGTTAGAAAAGTAAAAAAAAATGCTTTTTCAATATTTTTTAATATTTTTTAATCAATTAATAATTTTTAGTTTCTATCTAAACTTTATTAAGTAGCAGTGTTAATCACTTGATTACAAATATATGCCATCAAGTTTTGTTAAACTTAACGACTTAGTGAAGGGATTCAATTTTTAGAGTTTTACCATAGAAGAACTTGTGTCATACATTTCACACCTATTTTCTTTCGTTCATATCATAAAACGTATAGCTGAAGTTAATTAAAGTAGAAAATAACCAATCAATTTATAATACTATTTCTTTTAGAATCTAATTATCAGAATTTTTCGCCTAATGTAATAATATGAGAACGATTAATTTTTTATAAAACGTTAATTTTCAATTCATGTTAGCAATATTTTGTTAGACAACAAATACGGCGTAATAATTCGAATTCATCATAATGCTTGACTTGTTTTAGATAGTTAGATATTTTCCTATTTATTAATATTTTATTTTATAAACTAATTTAATTTTGAATATTTGAAAAATGACGTAATAACTATAGTATAATCATGACATTTTGTAAAGTTGACTATTAATATTAATTGTATTAAATTAATCGTAAAGAAAAAATTTACATACATTTCAAGTATTGAATTATAATAAACGTTAGAGCATTCAGATATAAGTGAGCTCCTAATAGTTAATCGAATTTTGTCAAAGTTGAGCTGTTTAACGGATATAATGTCATATTGTTCATTAACAATTAAATCCATGTCAAAAGTAAAATGACTCTCATCATTATTGTTCCAAGTATCCATGGAATCTGCTTCGTAATTAAGCTGGCCTCTAAGACAGGAACAAATTTCAATGGACTAACATAGTTAATCGTTAATTTGAAAGCGTCCTGTAACGATTGCCAAAGACGGTCTTGAAAAATGTGACTGACTTTCCATATTCCGTATGTATCATACTTATCTTCAAGTAATTGGATAATTAGCTCATATTTCCTCCGCTTATATTTGTTTACCCGCAGGATTAAAATTCACATCACTTTTTACCATTATTGGCCCAATTTTCTTTCACCAACTGACTCGCTTGAGTCAATATAATTGCGCATACTAATCCATCAGTCCAATAAGCTCTAATAAAGCCTGCGTTAATTGGAGGTCTGAGTTTAATTTCTATTACTGCTTATAGAGCACTTGGGTTATTTCCAGAAATATTTCTCCTTATTACATTGGAAAATATTTAACAAATTACAGCTTCAAGCATGTTATATTTTAATCGATTGTAGGCGGGAAAATTCTTAAAGCATTGGTGGTCAATTTACACTGAAAAGCTTCTAGTTTTATGCGGTAATGGGTTTTCTGCCAGTATGAAATAGAATTGAGTGAGAACTGTAACTATTGCAGACCTTTATCGCGTACTAAGTCAATAATAACGTCTTAATAAAATTGATACACAGTTTCCATTTCGATATAGAAAACTTACTGACGAGTAAAATAGTTATTATATTGAAAATAACACTTTCTGAGTAAACCTTTGCATTTTAATATTCTTAATATTATATATAAACGTTCCTTGACTACGCTTTTTAAATTTCTTTATAGTTAAGTTACAAAGTTGTGCATGCGGGCTTAGCGTAAGAAAATATACAATTCATTAAATAAAAACTATCATTAATATGTTACTATATAAAAAATAATATTACTAATAGTAAGTAGCATGATGCAAACTGTTTTGGATACAATTTAATCAAAAGTTACACAGCTTATTAAGGCAGCATTTTACTACAGGTACAGATGTCGCAAACAATATTACTATGAGGTCCATAACTTTCTCCTGGTATTATATAGATCAACATATAACACTGAAATCATTTACAGATTTTTATAAAATCTTTTTGCATCACAATTAAAGAAATACAAATGTATGTTTCTAACATTTTGTAAACATGTCGAGAGAATTTTCTCATCAGTAAAGATTGCTGCTAACTCAGGAGCCAAAGCTATATATTCTCACAATCTGAGGTCGCGTGCTCGTACAATGCTTATACATCCGAAATATTATCAACCTCTTGCACTTCATACCGCACCAGTGGTGCATTCTAATTTTCTAGCACGACATCGCTTAACTTATTAAGGCATTACAAATAAATTCAGAATGAGAACAAAATACCGTAGTATTTAGTAGAATATAAATATAGATTTTATAAATTTGAACATTTTTACTTTCAGTATGTGGATAAAGTTTGCGCTTTTATCGCAGAAATCTCATATAATTTAAATAAAGGATGTTATAAAAAACTACAAGGCAGATAACTGTTAGAGTTTTGCATTTTAAAAGTTGTCATTTTGCGCAAAGTAAAGTAAAAATATTCCACTACTGATAATACTTATTCGTATGGTATGTATTTGGTTATAACACATTACCTAACTAATTAATAGCGTCTCCTTATCGTTTCTGACTACGGTGTCCGATCTATATTAGAGATCAGCCAACTACGCAGGAGATATTATAGTGCACAAGTGTACGCACAAACAAAGGTGCACTTCCTCTTCCTTCACTCTCATAGACAGATATCAGGCATCCAAGATGCAAGACAAGACTTTTTACATGCCAATCAGACGCACGGATCATCTTACTTTACAGACAATGATGTGATTAGCTCGCATTGCTCTAACAAACTAGGAAACAAATAAAAATAATTGCATCTCCGCCGGAATAAAATTTTGAGTTCAATACATATTTACCACAACACTTTTACAGTGTAAAATCGTTACAAACAAACAAAATTACTTTTGGCTATGGATTAAGCTTAAATAATGAAAGAAAGAGCAACAGAAATTTATCTAACGTTTGATTATTAATATAATAAGTTGGTTATTATTAATAAAAATTAAAAAAAAACTATTGTACGTTAGTTTATGTATCTATTTTTATTAGATTTTTTATAATATTTAGGGATTTTTGAAAATAAAAGAATTGAACCCCCACGAAACAAAGTAAGAACGAACAATATAAAATTGTTAAGGCGCAACAGAATTCGAATTTAATTAAAGCCTTCAATTCGAAAAGCGCAAACTCACACCGGATGAAAGAGGTAGTTGACTATGCCCTGATTATACTAACTGCCCGTCAAGGTTGTTGGTGTTGCACATTCAGGTTAACGTTCCAATAATTTTATTAATCGGGCGTTTGATTAAATTATTACTCGTACAGTTAATTTATGGCCCTTATTGGTTTCTAAACGAACGTTTTAACTTATCATTTAGTTAAAGAAAAGTATTAACTTTGAGAGTTAGTACTTTGAAAAAAATCAGTGGTATTTTCAGTATTCAGGTATTCATTAAAATATTTTTTTATCGAATTGCGCTGTTATTGGACCATTAGTCCTTTGTGCACAGATTTACTTGACGGCCAGTTAGTATAATCATGGTTAATTTATTTAACAGTACAGATATAAAATTTTTAAAACGGCAGTTAACATAGTTAAAAATATTACAGTTAAAGTTGTAAGTTTCCTTACTTTACGGCAGGAACATTATAAACATTAAGATAACTTTGTAATACTGTTGCTATAATTTTTTTTTTACTTTTGATGCTCGCTATATATACATTGCAGGGATTTTTGCTCTATGGTAAACATCATCCTATGAAAAGTTTTAGAAATATTATATTTAAGAAAAGACAAAACATATATTTTGATTTCTCAATAAACTTATACTGTTCCAATTGTAACTTGATTTCACATATTTCCAATCTATAATTTTATGAATCTGTTAATGATAGATAAGATAAGAAATAAAAACCAAATACAATAAATGAACAGAATTAAAACGCCACTTTATTCTTATATGTTGGTCATCATCATCAGCCTTGTGATAGTCCACTGCTGGACATAGGCCTCCCCTAATGCACGCCTTCTCTATTAGGGGATTTTTGGACTGCATCCCTCCACGCTGGTCCAACACGGGTTGGTGGGCGGACCAACTTTAAATGCCCATCCGATGCATGGAACATCTTACTTTTAAGACGCCCAAAAATCGGCACTATTTGTTGACCAACCAGAAAACAACGATAACACAAAGTTGTTTTCCCCTCGGTATTCGAACCCCATTTATTGATATGACTTTTATTTCAAATAATACTAAATATATTTATGTGTAAAGTATTGCTCTTTTTATAAGCAATAAAATTTAATGGTGACAGGTTTTCTATTTTCGTGAAAAATTGAAACCCTTTGACCTATTGGTCAGGGATTCTACCATGGACCCTGGGAAAGTTCTGAAGAACCGGCCACTCGGGTAATTAAATGCATTAAAATCCGTAAAAGCTGTCATATTTATCATGAATAATAACGGCGTAAGAAACAGAGAGTATTAATTTAAGACAGTTAATAAAATCAGTTTATAATTTAAAACTACCTTATTTGTAGTTTTTAATTAATAATTACGCTTGTGATATTTTACGTAGCATGCTGTAGCTAAGCACTACTAAATAATATATATAAACCTGAAGATGGGATTTATTCGTTAAAAACTTGTTAACCGGCTTAGTTGAGGGATTTTAAAAGATTTCCTCACAAGGATTTTTCATCAACCGCTTATTAAAAGTAAGTTTGCTTAACTACATTTCTTCAGTCTTTGTGTTGCGTTTTGTTTTCAGATGAAAAGTTTAACTCTGAAGTGTTAAACGTATTTTATTTTATAAATGTATTAAGAAATATTATGTTTTTTTTAATTGTTTTTCGGGTATTGTTAAAGCATGATACAGATATTGACATGAATTTGTAATAGCAGAAGCTGATTCTATTTAAAAATGAATCTTTTCTGGTGCAAACATCAATTCTTTTATTTATTACTTAAGCACCTCTAACCATGTCAATAATGTAGCAAAGATAAGAAGCATTGTATAAAAAGAAATAAAACTACAATTTGAATAGTTTTTAACAATCTATTCGCTAATAATAGCATGAGTAAATGCATATCTTTTATAAAACCTCGATATCATATTTGTTTGAATATTTAGGTTATAAACCAAAAAAATTGTGCGTTTAAAATTTCATTCTTTCGTACAATAAATTTTGATTATGTTCTCGTTTTTGGGAAGAACTCGTCCAAAGAAGAACCGGCAAAAAACTCGGCGGTCTTTATATACATATATTTTTAAATATTAGCATTTACAAAACATGACTAATACATAATTTTATTTTAAGATACCAGAGGATTTGCAAGTGTAGAATATATAATACTTCCACACATCTTGGTCCTCAATATAATTTAGAACAGAATAGTAGGCTTTTTCTAAAAAGGTGTTTGACAACTTTACGAAAGCTCGAAACATTCAGTTGCAGTTGGCAATCATTTAATTTATTGTACATTATTATATTATGCAAGAAAGATTTTTTGATTCATGTCAGTCAAAATCAGGGTAGCTGGTATGGGCTCAATTCGACCCCTGCGCGGCCCAAAATCTTTTAGCCAACATATTTTTACGCGCATACATAATATTTTCAAATATGTTAAACGAGAGTTAAGTTAAAATTCAGTTTTATTAAAAACTGTTCGTAAAGATTCCCGTGAACCCAGATTGTAGATTGCCGGTTGTTCAAACCGGCTGAAGATCCCCACACTAATAATCCATAGGACATAAAGCTGTGAAAGTACGCGGAATAAACTAGTTTTGTTCATAATACCTAACCTAATAGTCAATTTAACTTTTACCAGCTTACTTTGCTTTTAATTTTCTTTTACCAGCAAATCGGAATAAAATCATCATAATTATTTACCGTCCTCGATCTTACCTTTTATGTAAAAGCGATGTCAAAAAAACAATGTTGATACAATCCGGTCATCGCAAACATTAGCACAGTTTCCGCCACCACAACACATGTTGGGAGTCACACAGTGTATCGAATTCCCTTTGTATCTGACCACTTATCGACAAAGTTGAATTGTTTGTTTTTAACTCTTGTGTTGGTATGTTTTCCTGGTTGTGTGTATTTCATTAAGTGCTAGAAACGACAGTGATAAAAGTAAAAATAATCTTAAATTTCAGTTACAACTTCAACACAGGTATTGTTACATTATTTTAGTAGCAACATAATATTATTATATCTATATTCGACTCTTCATATAACGCAAAAGTTTAAGAGTTTTTTATAAAAGTTGACACGTATAATCATAAGTTGGTCAAATTTAAAATGTTTAACGACATATCACTGTAAATGAACGGAAAAAATTTTTAGTTATCGTCATCATTAGCCTGTGTACTGCCGGACATAATGCACGCAGCCGCTTCTGATCTTCGGCTATTCTCATCCAGCCCACACCGACCACTTTGCGAATGTCGTCACTCCATTTTGCCGCAGGGCGTTCTACATATCTATTTTTCCGAGTCACCACGGAGTCTGTTATCATGGAGTCTTCCTCTACACAAAGGGCAAACAAAAATTATTTGTCAGTAAATTTTAACACGTTCTGTTACGACTGCCAAAAACGATCTTGAAAAATGTGACAGACTTTCCGTTTGCCGTATATATCATACTTATTTTTAAGTATTCGCATGATTAGCTCATGTTTCCTCCAGTTATAATTGCTTTCCCGCAGGATTAAAATTCACGTCACTTTTCACCATTATTGGCCTAATTTTTCTTTTACCAGCAAACTCGCTTGAGCCCATACAATTTGGCATATTAATCCACCAGTCCAATAAGCTTACAAAGCCTGTGCCTGTTAGAGGTCTGAGTTGGAGTCCTATGACAGCACATTGAGCTCTGGTGTTATTTCCTGAAATATTTCTTCATTCATTGGGAAATATTGAACAAATTTCAGCTAGAAGCGTGTTATATTTTAATCCATTGTAGGCAGAAATATTTTTAAAGCATTGGTGGTCATTTTGCACTAAAAAGATTCTAGTTTTATGCGGTAATGGGTTTTCTGCCCTATGAAGTAGTATTGAGTGAGAATTGTGGCTATTGAATTCCTTTTAATAAAATTGATATACTACTTCTACACAGGAAATATTCTGATAAATGATATGTGTTTTTTAAAGCATGCGTATATTTTATAGCAGAAAAGTTCCGCATCGACTAAACTGTGCTAATGTTTGCAATGACCGGAATGTATCAACATTGAGCCTTTGACGACGTTTTTACCTAAAAGTTTACATTGATTACAGCGAGTTCTATAAATATCTGACAGACACGTTAATTACTGATTGGGTACAACCTGTTGACATGTAATAGTTTTTTGTATTGTTTAAAAAATTCCTTTAACATTCGAGTGCCACCTTATATATATTTGTAATTTTGTGCTTTGTGTAGGAAATAGTTGCAAAAACAATAGTGACCTTCTGACTAAAATATAATAGCATATGAGCACTACTTAAAGAGAGTAAAAAAGAATGCGCTTACGCTGCATCTTTTTCTCCTTCTTTTGTATCATAATATAATTTATTTCCTCTTAATCCTTTCACAAAATAATATATATTTTTTAGTGTCCAAACCGAACTTTCGGTTCCGGTTTCAGTTTCAGCCAGTTCGGCCAAAATCAAATTTCGGCCGCAGTTTCGGTTTCAATGAGTTAATAAACTTTAAAAACAAACTGAAGTGTTTTCAATTTCAAAAATAATGGAAAGTTAAACGTATCTATGCTACAATAGAGGCTCTGATCAGTCGATTTTAATTAAAAAACTTGTTCAAGTTTGTCAAAAAATGATGATTCTTCTAGAAGAGAGGGAGGGAACAAATAAATGAATAAGTAGTAGAACAAAATATATACTTAGGTAAAAAATAAATCAAATAATACTGGAAGCGACATGAAATATCTGAATATTTGTTATTTAATAAAATCTTCTAGTCTCTTTCTTTTTTTTCTGGAATGACCATTTGTTTTGCTATGTGTGTGGAATGTTTCGAAAATGAAAAAACCAAGTGCGATCTTGTTTTAAACCACTGTATAAAAGTTAACAACCAAAGATTTGTGTCTGCTCTTCATAATCAATTGTCATAAAGTGAACTTCTTAATTTCGAGTAGGAGAACATAACGGAGAGGAACTTGGTTGCACCTCCATCAAGCCAGTAATCAATAAAACAATAAGAATTGCGCATATTCGAAAAACTGTTTTAGCGATTAAAATTACTATCTGATACCTAATCCAAAAACGTGCATTTCATATGAATTTAACCTTTTAAAAAATTTATGAAAATAAGAAAAAGTCTCCGGGACAGAAACGGAATCAGAAACAAAATTGACTCGATCTTCGATCGACAAGTTTAAGAAGATTCTAAAAACTTTAGATCTAGTTTTGTGACAGTGGTCAACATGGGTTTATCGAGGATCTTCATGCCGTGGCCATGGTATTTCCGGCCGGTATGATCTCAATATTCAGGACTCAAGTGATTGTTGATTGATTCCTGGGCTTGGAAACCATCATTACAAGGTTTCCGCTGTAATACGGGTTGAAATCGTCAATGACAAAAAAGAACCAAACTTTGAACGCCGCTGTTTCATCTTGACAACCATGGCCGCAGGGTTGAACTTGCGATGGCCACGGTTGAGCTCTAGCGTAAAATGGTTGACATCCCCTATTCCCGAATCGCGCCTGCTATTTTAATCTTAGTTCTTGGTAGTCGTTAAAACTATATATAACAAGTAAACGATGCCGTGAGAACTTTTGGGACCAATACAATCCTTTTTTAAAGAATTAAAGCATTGGAAACTTGGAACACTGGACTTGGTGTGTAGGTGGACTCGGAGATTATGAAAAATAAATAATTAAAGCTATCATGGTCATATTCTTCTCATTTTTACACTTGTGATCCCTCCTCGGAACTAAATACAAACCAAAGTATTAATTAGTAAGATTTCAAAATCAATACCAGTCTTTAAATGCAGTCACAATTATTAATTTATTTATTAATAACTAATTTGCTCTGAAATTTATTCGAAAAAAATGGCATATTTTCAATTTTGTGTAACTTAGAAAAAACATTAGCATACGTTTAATGCCTCCATGCCTAGCAGTATGGGCGTGTGCTTTAGAAACCGGAGGTCGTGGGTTTCGAATCCTGCGGGTACGCAACAAATTTTTCGTTGTTGTTTTCTAGTTCGTTAGGGCAGTTTGGGCCCGATCACCATTGTCTGAAAGTGATGATCCATGCGTCGGATGGGCATGTAAAAGTCGGTCCACCACCAACCCGCTTGGACCAGCATGTGGGATACGGTCGACTGAATGGATGAATTGTGTTGAGGGAGGCCTATTCCAACAGTGGACTAAAGCCGGCTGTGATTTACGTTTAATATCTGTCTCCATTCCTAAAAAGCAAAATAATGGCTTACAAGCTCTATATTTTAGTATTTTGAAATTTTATACTTGATCCCGTGAGTTTCGGTTTCGGTTCGGTTTCGTGAAACTGAAGCCACAACCAGCTTTCGGTTTCGGTTTCGGTTTCGCCGTAAAACAGTTTCGGTCGGACTCTAATATTTTTAATTTACAAGGAAAATATTAAGAGATATTTATAATAGGAGGAGACAAAATTTTTAATTTAAAATCACGCAACGCAAAGAATAATCTTCTTAAGCAAACTTGCTTTTAATAAGCTGCTGATGAAAAATCCGTTAAATTCTTTGTAGGTCGCTGTAATTCAGCCGTTAACTAGTTTTCAAGCTCACAAATCCCTTAACTTCTAAGATGACCATGAAAAGGAGTTAGTTACTACTAAGTGGGTTTTTTAAGTCTTCAGTTATTTATGAAAGTTTTGGTTTCTTTGTTTTATTTATTGTTTCAAACACTTCCGGGCTTATAAGATTTTTTGTGCTACATTTCCTTGTACGATGATGGTTTTAGTTGAGTTAAAGAATATTGACTTTTTTATTATTAACATTGCAAATGAGTTATAAGTTTAAAATGCTTCCGTAGCCTTATGGTAAAGGCGAGCTTTAGAAACCTGGGGTCGTGGTTCGAATCCTGCAGGGGCTCAATCAATTTTCATTATTGTTCTTGTTGGTTAGGGCAATTTGGTCCGATCACCCAGTTGTCTGAAAAGTAAGATAATCCATGCACCGGATGGGCATGTAAAAAAGTCGGTCTACCCACGAACCCGCATTGGACCAGCGTGGCGGAATAGGGTCAAAAACCCCCTAAATTGAGATGGTGTGAGTTAGGGGAGGCATATGTCCAGGAGTGGACTAACACAATGTTGATGATGATGATGATGATGAAATGTTTATTAACAATAAAATAATCACTCCTAAAGTTTTTTATAAATAATAGTGTCCTTCTAGCGTGAATTTGTGTAGCACTTTTAATTAGCTAGATTTTTAATTCTTAAATGTCACTTCCTATCATCAATACCGATTGACATCGAACACGTTAGGCGCAGTTCAATTAGTGATGTCCTGAAATTACTATTATAGATTAATTTAGTTATCTTAATAGTTGGAAGGTCTTTTTTACATTCTGTCTGTAGCATTACCACCGCGGTGCCTCTTTCGGTAAATTATACTGTGTTCCAGTTTGAAGGACACCGTAGCCAGCGTATTTACTGGCTAAACGGGACATAACATCATATGTCTTAGGCTGGCGAGCGGACTTGTGGCGTCATACGCTACACTTCTTCTTGGCAAGACGTGTCACTTACCATCAGGTTAACGTCTAGCTTGTTTCGTCTCTTAATAATTAAAAAAAATTATCGCAGGTAAAATCTAAAAATATCGCACCGTTGCCGGAACAGTGTCGCATAGGTGTCGTTAATCTGTCGCTTTAGGCCCGCCACGACCCTAATCATATTTAAATCAATGTTCATTCGATACCCTGCGAATCTAGGATTAAGGTTTCATGGAAGTTTCCGTTGTTTTAAAATAAATATTTAAATTTTCCTAGACACTTTCTCAAGTTATCACGGGGTCGGCTTTGACTCTGCTTAGCTTCACTTGGATAACAGTTTACACCAGCGTGTGACAAGAGTCTTCTGAAACTATGTGGATATCTTGAATTATTATCGGAATTGATTTAAATTTTACATTCGAAGTAAAAGTTTAAATAAAAATAAAGCGAACTTTGTAAGAACTAAAAGCTGATTTTTGTACATTGACGTAGGTCTCCATCCTAACAACAGAAATCTGATAAATTATTTAGCTACATTTTATAGATTACATAATAGAGGATATAAAACTATTCATAATTCGTATGCTAAACTTCTTTTCAATTAACATGATTGCTACTGTATTTTTTGAATCTGTTTGAACAAATTTAATTTTTGTTACCACATGACATATTCTCCACGACTATGTAAAAAAACAACTAACTGAAGTTATACCAATAAAATAATATAAACACGACCATCATAGCCACATCTAGTCCATATTTATATCCACTCTACACTATTATGCGGGACCACGTGTAACCTCTAAAACCGCTTAGCGCATCCCGCAGTAATCTAACGGCTGGATATTTTTACGCCGGTTTATGTTCAGAACACGCGAGTGCGGGAACGAGTGGGATAAAGCAAACTAGTATGTACTAGCTTTAGCTTTGAGTTGGACTAATGTATCTGAATTATAGTACTAAATGTTAAGAAAAGTCATACAAAATGTATTTTGTACGTTTAAATAGCAAACCGTATTGTATTCGATAACGTAAACTGATACTCGTTATATTTTTAAACATGTAGTTCGCAAATTGGTACCGATTCTAATCCCGTCGAGAAATAACTAATGTTATTATTGTTCTTAACATGATTAGAAGAACCTAATATATTCATGCGATTGATAAGTAATTTAGATGATCCAGGTTTCCTTGCAAGCATTCTTATTCGTGTTAGTTTACACAAAGTATTTTAATACTTATAGATAAAACTAGCATAATTCTTCGTAACATTAGTTGTTAAAAGGAACTCAACGCTAAATATTTAGGTGACGGCAAAAAATAACTAGAAAAGAGGTAATATTTTAAACAAAAGGATATTTTTATTGTTCTATAGATTATAGAAGTAGGTCCGCATTTTGCAGGTGACTAAGAAAGTGCTACCTTGTGACTGTTTCTACAGCAAAACAGCAGAGTTTAAACACTGGTGCACTCCATGACTTGAATGTTACCGTAGCTTAAGAAATTACTTGGTAAAAGGCTTATATCACCATACTTTATAGTGGGGGCGAGAAAGCTCAAGGCGTATCACACTACATTTCTAATAAGCAGGGCGTTTCACTTACCATCAGCTAAATGCACTGATCATCTCGTCGCGTGATGCAATTGTAAATAATGTAACTACAGAACTTCTGTATTGTTCTCTTTATATAACCTTTATAACCTTTTAATTAAAGCTTCAAAATGTAACTGGGTCAATTATAATCATCACAGAGTATTCATATGAAATGTATCACTGTCAATGATCAACTCGTAAATATATTCGATATGCATACATAGACACTCGTTTCGCTTATTTTTACGCCATTGTTTGTTTAGTACTGCTTGCAACTATCAGTCAATCATTATAAAATCATTTGTCTATTTGATGTCGCTGTGTAAATGAAATACGCTTGTTGAGTTATATTATATCTATTTATCTAATACTGCATTGATTTTAACATATCTCGGTAGTATTAATAATAAAATTTTAAGTTTATATAACTCCGATATCTTTATCCCAATCTTCTACACACATTTTGTACTAGCAGTCCATCCATGGCTCTGTCCGTGTTATTTTTAGAATTTTGAAATGGAATTTCTTGAGCAAAAAGTAGCATGGGTTACTCTACGGTAATTAATATTAGAAGGGACTATTTTATCTTAGGATAAAATAATCCCTTCTAATATTGAAATAATATTCCAAATCCTCAAAGTAGTAGTTATCGAGTTATTCATTTCAAATATGCACACAAAAATGCAAATCTCATTATAAATTTAGTCTAGACGTGTTAACTTTATTGATTTACAATATTCAGTCTCGGAAGTTGTTCAGGAGTAAATTTAACTCTCACTGACTACGAAATATTTATAGTTCAGTGGAGCACTATGGAACCTTGCCAATATTGGAAACAATAGACTGCGAACTTGATAAACTCGATAGTGGATGCATCTGTCTAGGCTTAGAACACGTCTACCTGAATCAAGTAAGTTATAACGATGAACGTACAAACTATTTTGTAATTAGTCGACTGTCGCTCCGTGATTGACATCTCGATGACAATTCATCAGTCGGACCGATAGATGTATGACTCTACTTTGTTACAATCTTTACGTCAATTGGGAGTAGAAATAAATATTTCGGATTCTAATAAAAATTATTACCGTTACGAAAATTGTGATCTATATAGAGTAGAACCTACAAAGAACTCTGTAAAAGCATTTTGTTTACTTATACAAAGGTTAAACTAATTAAACAACCCTCACAAATGTCGAGTTGTACAAGTGCGGAGTACATACTTGATGGCGCGCATTTCTATGTCACCTAACACAGCCGCAAATTGGTTACGCAATAATCTTCCTTCACCTTCTTACTATGCCGCTCCTTTTGCCTGCCCTCCTTTTTTCCTGTAATTCTTCCTCATCACGCGAAGAAAGGAGGGTAAAAGGAGAATACTTTGTGACGCGGTCGGTGGCCAGCGCCGCCGCAGTCGACAATTGCCTTCGGGAGTTCCTACGCAACGCATCATATTTTAAAGTCACGCGACGCGAATGGCCAACGCTCCGTTCTAATAGTTTTAAGTTTACCGCGAACCCCAACCTCACCAACGCAGACGCCTGCAGCTGTGCCGCCATCATACGAGGTATTTATCCTTCCTATTATCGCATTTCCAATCCGGCTTCATAACCGAGTTGTCCGAGCCGGATCACGCATATGGTCCTTTGAACCACATCCTCGCTTCTGGTCCTTAAATAGGATCCACCATATCGCCGTCACTCGAGCTAGTTGGTCCAACCAAATTGACTGACGAAACTTGAGTGATGCGTCCGCGCAACCAATACTTATTTTTCATTCAATATATTGCTTTACAAATACTTTAACATTTAGTATACAATTATAACTGCCTCCGTAGCCTAGTGGTATGGGCGTATGCTTTAGAAAACGGAAATCGAATCCTGCAGGGACACAAAAAATTTTCATTTCTGTTTCCTAGTTGGTTAGAGCAATTTAGGCCAATCACCCAATTGTCTGAAAAGTAAAATGATCCATGCATCGGGTGGGCATTTTTAAAAGTCGGTCCACCCACCAACCCGCATTGGACCAGCGTGGTGGGAAACGGTCCAAACCCCCCTAATGGTTAGGGGTGTATTAGGGGAGGCCTAAGTCCAGCAGTGGACTATCAGAGGCTGATAATGTGTGATACAATTCAAAAGCTGCGCATTATCGCTTCTGAGGCTGATTTTTGCTGGAAGCTGTTTTTAGTACTGCTTCCAACAAAAAGGATATTATGTTCACCCACCATAAATTACATGATTTAATGTATAAGTATTATAAACACACAAATTATTTATATACTCTTTCCGAGTCAACTAGGTTAAATATATTTCATACTACTTATTTAAAATAAAATTATTAACGAGAGCCAAAAAACAATCCAAAAACCGAAATACAATTTTGTTTATAATTTTTTTAACATTTAATTTTATTGTACGTAAAAGAAAATATTTTTATAATGTACAAATTTTATTTTTGACAGTTGTGACGATTCCGTTATCTTGCGTCATAATCATGCTTTTAATGTATTTAAATCACATCTACCATTAAATTGTTGACGACATTAACAGAAAGAAAAGAAAGAAAGACAATAACAGAAAAGTACCAGGACAACACAAGAGTTCAACGTATACTTTTACTTACTAATAATAAAAAACAAAATTACTAATAATCTGTCAAAAAGTAATTTTGTTTTTTATTATTAGTTAATGTGCTTTTTTTTAATTTGTTTAAATAAACTAAGTACAATTAGTGGGTTATTAGTGATACATAATACAAGTAAATTTATTTCAACGCAATAAATGGTTGATTTAAATTCCATCGTCATTTGACACATCATAAAGCAAAACAGTACCAGGAAAACATAACAACAGAGAGTTGTACATAAACTGTATAACTTCGTCGATAAATGGTCAGATACAAAGAGAATTCGATACACGTGTAACTCGAAACATATGTTGTAATTGTGGAAGCCGTGCTAATGTTTGCAATGACCGGATTGTATCAACATTGTGCCTTTGAAGACGATTCTACGTAAAAGGCTACATTGAGTACAACCAGTTCTATAAAGATCTGACAGACACGTTAATTACTGATTGGATACGAACTTTCTTGATGACACATAATAGTTTTTCATTGTTAAACAAATTTCTTTTACATTCGTGGCCATGTTATGTATACCTATAATTTTGAGCTTCGTTTAGTATCCAGTCCACAGGGGACTACGTGTAACCTCTAAAACCGCTTAGCGCATCCCGCGGGAATCCGATGACAGGATATTTTGGAACGAGCGGGATAAAAGCAAACTAGTATGTACTAGATCGCTTCAGCTTTGAGTTGGAGTAAACTACGTAAATTTAGAGTACTAAATGTTAAGAAAAGTCATACAAAATGTATTCTGTGCGTTTAAACCGCAAACCGTATTGTATTCGAAAACGTGAATTGGTACTCGTTATGTTCGTATCTTTGTATTTGATAAATATATGTTCGTATATATCGTATATTTGTATTTGATCATGTAGTTAAATAATGTAGTCAAATTGGTAGCGAAACCCGTACCCGAGGAGAAATAGCTAATCTTATTATTGTTTCTTAAGCTTATTAGAAGAACCTAATATATTCATGCGATTAGATGATCCAGGTTTCCTTGCAAGCATTCTTTTTCGTATTATTTTAAACAAACTATTTAATACTTATAGTTAAAACTTACATAATTCTTAGTTTTCAATGTGCGTAAAATTCGTCGTTTAAAGGAACTTAACGCTAAATATTGAAGATGGTAACGGCATTATAACTAGGAGAGAGTTAATATTTTAAGCAACAAAGTTTTTTTTATTGCCTACGTAAGCAGACGAGCAGTCGGGCCACCTGATTGGAAGTAGTCATCGACGCCCATAGACATCGGCAATATTGGTTGTCAACCACGCGGTGTCTACCGTGAGACATAGGGTGTATGGTCTCGTTTACCCAGTAAATACGCTGGCTACGATGTCCTTCAAACCGGAACACAGTAGTGATTTTACAATACTGCTTTGCGGCAGAGATAGGCACCGCGATGGTACCAACCCAGACGGTATCCTTAGAGGAACTACCACCAGTGAATAATTGTTTGTTTAGCAGTGCTTCCAATTATCAGTCAATAATTAGACAAACAGTTGTCTATTTGATGTCGCTGTGTAAACGAAACTTTGAGTTATAAAATAATAGAACATATCAAGTTACTTATGTAGATTACCTGCATTGATTTTAACATACCACGGCGGTATTAATAATAAAATTTTAAGTTTAAACAACTTCAATAACTTTATCTTTACTCAACTTTACCAGCAGTCCGTCTATATACCTGTCCGTGTTATTCTTAGATTTTTGAAACGAAATTTTTTGAGCAAAAAGCAGCATAGGTGACTGTGAGATAATATACCCTTCTAGTATTAAAAGAATATTCCAAACCTCCAAAGTAGTTTTTGAGTTTATTATTACAAACATATGTACAAAATGCAATCCTCTGCTGTTTATAATTTAGTATAGATGTGTTTCCTTTATCGATTTACAATATTCAGTCTCGGAAGTTGTTCAGGAGTGAATATTACTGTCACTAACTCCAAAATATTTAGAGTTCAGTAGAGCACTATGGAACCTTGCTAATATTGATAACAATAGACTGCGAACTTGAACTTGATAGTGGATGCATCTCGCTAGGCTAATAGCACGTATACCTGAATCAAATAAGTTATAACGGCGAACGTACGAACTGTGTTGTTATTAGATGACTGTCGCTCAGTGATTGACATCTCGGTGACAATTCATCAATCGGAACGATAGATGTATGACTCTAGTATGTTACAATCTTTACATCTATTGCGGGTAGATATAAATATTTAGGATTCTAATTAAAATTTATTACCGTTAGGTAAATCTTGATCTTCATAAAGTAGAACCAGCAATAAACTCAGCGAAATATTTTGTTTACTTATAAAAAGGTAAAATTAATAAAACAACCTCCACAAAAAACGAGATATACAAGTACGGAGTATGTACTATTTTTAAACTTTGAGTGTTCAACATATTGCTTTATATAATACTGAATTTATAAAGCTGATATCCTCAATTTTTCAAAAATAATCGAAGGCGGTTATTTATTTACTTGGTTACAGGGGACCGGCTATAAAACACCACCAAAGCTTGGAAGCTGTGTTTATGTTTGCAATTACAGGAATGTGAACATTGTGCTTGTGAGGACTCTTCTACGTAAAAGGTTACATCAAGTACAGCGAGTTCTATAAACATCTGATGGATACGATTATTACTAATTAAGTACGAGTTTTTATAGACATGTAACATTCTATTGCATTATTTACTTAATTTCTTCTTTATTCGCTCGCCACCTGAAATTCTATTTTAATAAAGATTTAATTTTCCGTTTTATACATTAAATCGACTTTCTAGCACCCTTTAAACTAAAATAGTTATTATAATATATAAAATATAAATAGTATTTGTACACCACATTATTCGGCGGAAAAAAAAACACGCAGTACAAATACGTTTTTTATCCTGACATAATTAATTTTCGCTTAGTACATAACAAAATAAACAGCTTTTTTTTTTAATTACAAAAAAAAATTAACAGTATTTAACAGTACTTAGTCTAAAAATAGTTATTCTTGCTTTTATAAAGAAACGAAATTTTAAATCACGCAACGCAAATAATAATCTTCTTAAGCAAACTCGCTTTTAGTAAGCAACTGGAGTAAAATCCGTAGAAAAATTCTTCGTAAGTCGCTATAATTCTCCAGGTTAACTAGTTCTCGAGCTCGAAAACCCTAAAACTGTAAGCTGACCTTCAAAAGGAGTTAAATGCAGAAAACTACTTAGTTACTCTTACATAATATTTATCTAAAAGACAATATTCATCATCATCAGCCTTTGTTAGTCCACTGCTGGACATAGGCCTCCCCTAATACACCCCTATCCATTAGGGGGTTTGGACCGTATCCTACCACGCTGGTCCAATGCGGGTTAGTGAGTGGACCAACTATTTTACATGCCCATTCTACGCATGGATCATCTTACTTTTCAGACAATTGGGTGATCGGCCCAAATTGCCTAACCAACTAGGAAACAACACCACGACCTCCGGTTTCTAAAGCACACGCCCATACCACTAGGCTACGGAGGCAGTCAAAAACAATATTAAGACAAGTTTTTCCATATAAGTGACGTAGACACGATACCAATTTAAAAGCTACGTGATCGAAAATATAACTAGTATCAGTTCACGGTGCTGAATACAGAATACAATTTGGTATTTAAACGTGGAAAACAAATTTTGCATGACTTTTCTTTACATTTAGTACTCTAAATTTACACAGTTTATTCCAACTCAAAGCTAAAGCGACCTAGT
Source organism: Lamproptera curius (assembly GCA_029286875.1). Classification (NCBI taxonomy): domain Eukaryota; kingdom Metazoa; phylum Arthropoda; class Insecta; order Lepidoptera; family Papilionidae; genus Lamproptera; species Lamproptera curius. The sequence goes on from JAGSMT010000038.1 coordinate 1,875,600, forward strand.
ACATACTAGTTTGCTTTTATCCCGATTGTTCCCGCACTCGCGTGTTTCGAACATAAACCCGCGTAAAAATATCCAGTCGTCGGATTCCCGCGGGATGCGCTAAGCGGTTTTAGAGGTTACACGTGGTCCCGCATAATATTGTGGCGTGGATATAAATACTGACTGGATGTGGCTTTCTTTATTTTATATCATTAGTATGGCTTTTGTTACTTTTGTTTTAACATATTTGTGGAGAATTTGTCATATGGTTACAAGAAATAAATTTGTTTCAACAGTTTCAAGACATGTATTAGCCATCATATTTATTGGAAATAAGTTTAGCATAACAAATATGAATAGTTATATAGAAATATCCTTGATAATTTGGCATGTTTCTTTACCTACGGTAATGTACAATAAAGTGCTTCTTAATTCTTTCAAAGTTTATTTTGTTTTCCTTTAAACTTAGATTACCAATACTGATTTTTGAATTTTCGTAAACTAGCAATATCATGAATTTTACAAAATAATCGCCCCTTCGGCTTCGTTCCGAATTCTGTAAAAATTAAATGTAAAAGTCGGTCCTGGTTATCAAGGCTTTCATTGGCAGTCCTAACAGGACATCAGTGCTATCAAACTTACCGACATCTAATCCACGTGTCAAATGCTCCTTACCCTTTGGATTGTGGAGGTCAAGTGCTACACACTAGTGCAAAAACTGTTATCCAAGTGTTACTTAGCAGAACCAAAGCTGATTTCCTGGATTACTTGAAAAATATTTTAGGATAATTGAAATAATTGCGACAACAATGTCGACGGTTCCATTAAACCTTATTCCTACAATCGCAGGGTATCGAGTAAACAACGATTTAAATATGATCAAGATCGACGCGGCCTCTAAGCGGCAGATTAACGACACCTATGCGACACTGTTTCAACAACGGTGCGGTATTTTTAGATCTTACCTGAGATATTTATGTTTTTATTTAATGTTGATATGATAGGAGCTAGACGTTCACCTGGTGGTAAGTGACACGTTTTGCCTATAAGAAGTGTAGCGTATGACGCCACAAGTCAGCTCACAACATTCATACATAGGATGTTACGTCCCGTTTACCCAGTAAATACGCTGAATTTTAAACTGAACGCGTAGTTTTTTTTATTGGCTACGCAGGAACAGTCAGAGGTAGACGCCCGACGCCCATGCACATTGGCAATACTAATGGTACCAACGCGCTGCCCACCGTAAGACATAGGATGTTAGGTCTCGTTTACCCAGTAAATACGCTGGCTACGGTGTCATTCAAACCGAAACACAGTAGTGTATTCACTACTGCTTTGCGGCAGAAATAATCACCGTGCTGGTACGAACTCACACGGTCCCCTGTAAAGAAAACACCTACCACCTGTATAAGTAAGTAAAAGCAACAGTGTTTTCATACTTTTGCTTTTTAGCCGAAGATGGTATCATCTCCATCTTCGTCTGGCAAAAACTGGCTAATTGCTAATCAAATTCACGCTCTAAGGGCACAAACTTCAAGACCCTTTATTTAATTCTGTATTGTAGATAAAAAGTCAATATACTTTTAACTCGCGGTAACTCAAACCATGTCCAAAGTATCGTAGCTTACAACTTATTGAAGACTCTCAATAGATAACTAAACATAAAACGTATAACACTTAAATAATATGACTTTTATGATACTTTAATAACTTTCACGTACGTAACGCGATATTGCAGAAAAGTATTTAGTAGTAACTAACTCCTTTTAAAGGTCAGATTAACTGTAAGAGGATTTGTACTCTGATATACTAGTTAACGGTTGAATTACACCGACCTACGAAGAATTTCTCAGCGGATTATTCATCAGCAGCTAATTAAAAGCAAGTTTACTTAAGAAGATTATTCTTTGCGTTACGTGGTAGAAAGCTTTAAATTTCCTCTCCTTGGTGATAATATTAAGAAACGCTAGTTTGATTATAAAGCTTTAAATATTTTCCTTATAATCTAAGTAAAAAAATCTTTGTTTAAATAAGCATCATCATCATTAGCCTGTGCTAGTCCAATTCTGGACATAGGCCTGCCCTCATGCCCGACTACTCCATCCCGGGGCTTTTAGACCGTATCCAACCACGCTGGTCAAGTGCAGGTTGGTGGGTGGACCGGCTATTTACATGCCCATTCGACGCAGGGCGACGACAAACTTGTTTTACCCTCGGAATTCGAACCAAAAATTCGGTTTGAAGCCAATAAGTTCGAGGCCAATACTGTTAGACGATGGAGGCGATTAATAAGCCTCAACGTTATAGATCGCTTTTTTTCTGTATGAGGTAGTGTATATGTCTGTGAAATTTATAACAACGTTGCAACTGTACATAACTATACAAAACTGTATTAAATTGTTTAGACACTCTACCCAATAAAGATATGGAATATATAGCAATAAAAAAAATTAATAAGCTTTTTAAATATCTCTTGCAATAAATTTAATATTACCTTATGTTATTATTTCACTTATGTTACCATTGATAATAAATAAAAAAATATTAATAATTATTTATTTATTATCAATGTTATATAAGCCGATTATTTCTAACTTCACGGTCAAACTATAAATTGGTTTTGTGGTACAACGTTCATTATATAAATAAATATATTTTTTTGTTAAAAAAGAGCATCTAAGTTCTACTGTCTGAACTTATAACACGATTATATTTATTGCAATTACACAACTAGCAAATTTTTTCATTATTCAATAAAAGGCAGTTTAAGAATTCTATTTTAACGTTAACTCCCGAGGTTAAAACACATTTATAGCGGCAGGAATAAACTTTTTTTTTGTATAATTTAAATGAAAAATAAAAAAAACTCCATCCGGCAATCTGACTTCAGAAATGATAACAAAACAGATTCAGTACATTTTGCAGTTTTAAGAGAATTGTAGCATTAGCAGCAAATTATCTTTTTACCATATCCAGGTTTTAGATATTTAGTCAACAATTCATAGAACAGGTTACAGTTCATATGTGTGTACATCATGTGTATACATCAATTCAAAGAACTACTTGTTTCATATGTAAATATCGATTCAGAAAGTTCGTACCATATCAGTAATTAAAGCCTCTGCCGGATGTTTATAGAACTTGCTGTACTCGGTGTAACATTTTATGTAAAAGCGATGTCAAAGGAACAATGTTGATACAATCCGGTCATTGCAAACATTAGCACAGCTTCCGCCATCACAACACATGTTGGGAGTCACACGTGTATCCAATTCCCTTTGTATCTGACCACTTATCGACAAAGTTACATTGTTTATGTACAACTCCTGTGTTGGTATGTTATACTGGTAGTGTTCTGTTTTATGCTGTCTGCAACAATTTATTATAAGGTATATTTTGTAAAAGTTGTATGAAATCTAATTAAACAAGTTGCCTTAAAGCCAGCATCTCCTCAACTCCTTTGTCGCTATGTTCGCCTGGTACTGTCTTTTCTTTTGATATTTGAAATTACTGATGTCATTCAGATCTAACAACAACAAAATGTTGATTTGATCAACATTTTGTTTTTGTTAGATCTTAATTTTATACATGAACTAAACTATTTAATACATAAACATAAACAGCGCAGTGGTTATTAATCTAGTCAGAGATATTAACCACTGCGCCAGTGGGTTGGGGTTTGATTTCCACCAAAGGGAAATTATTGTGTGATGTACATGAGGTTCTTTTTGTGTCTAGGTGTTTGTATCTATATAATAACTATTTATTTACAAAAGAAAACTAAGTTTATGTATTTATCAGTCAACTATATAGCTTAGTAGCCATAGTAGCCATAGTACAAGCTTTGCTTAGCTTGGGACTAAATAGTGTTGTGTTATCGTCCTTAAAAATATTTATATTAGTACATAATGATCCATACAAATTGGTACATACATACATGCAAGCTACATTAAGGTACGTTATTAAGTCCAAGTGTTTTTAGCTTTTGGTCATCCTGATTTCTGCGCGTTTCATAAAAACACTATAGATTGGATAAAGAATTTAGAGTGCGTGAAGTCAGAACGTCATTATAAGGCCTATACGTGTAAACCAAACCTCCGAAATTCAATACACAAACCGTCTGTCGATTAGAAACAGTTTAAGCGCAGACCTAATTCGTCATCGTACAAAGTCTGCGGCTATACCCATAATGTAGCGAGTTAGTTAATTCTGTAAACGTGATCGGTTCACTAGAGTAACATTGCGTTGTTTGTGTGTGTTTAAAGTTAATTGCGTATTGCATCAATTTATTAGTATATTAAATAAAGCGAATAATGGGAACATGTCGGAAGAGTTATTGATTCAATCTGCGTAAAATGTATCGTTAAAAGGCATTATACAAGTGAAAGAATAACCAGGAGAGAGTGATATTTTAAACAAAATGTTATATTAGTAAAATGTTAGTGGTACGTCTACATTTTACAGGAGATAAGGATAGCGTTCGTGCAAACTTTTGCAGCCGAGCAGTTCGGTAAAACACTGCTGCATTCTGGTTTAAATGGTGCCTAAGCTTGGGTAATTACTGGGTGAAAGGAACACTGAAATAGCATCTCGTGTTCATATCATAGCGTTTAAAACTACATTTTTCATAGGCAGGGTACGTCACTTACCATCTGGTAAATGTCTTGCTATTCTAGTCACTTGTTTTATTGATTGAAGCGATAAAAAAAGCGAAATTGTCACCTGTCGGTGAGTGATTTGCCTTGCCTATAAAAAGGCAGAGTAAAACGCTACAAATCCGTACACCACCCTGAGTTTTAGGAAGTCCATCTCGTTTACCCAATAATTACGCTGTTGCCCTTAGAACTGGAACACAGTACTTTTTATAGTCTACCGATTTATAGCAGAAATAGGTACTGCGGCGATGCTTTTCCAGACATTCCCTTGAATAAAGAGAACTTCCTCCTTTAAAGTTAAATAATTGAGTTACTATTGAAGTACTAAATTAGGGAAGGCTTGGGTCCAGCAATGGACTGACACAAGCTGATGATGATGATTGAACAACTTATACTGTTTTATTCATATAAAATTTTAATTAAAACTTCAAAATGTAACGTGACAATTGTGACAATTCTTTTAATCAGATAATGATGTTCATATGAAACGTATCACTGTCAATGATAATCTCATAAATACATTCGATTTGTACAGACAAACAATCGTATTGTTTAGTTTTACGCCATTGTTTGTTTAGCAGTGCTTCCAATTATCAGTCAATAATTAGACAAACAGTTGTCTATTTGATGTCGCTGTGTAAACGAAATGGGCACGTTGAGTTATACAATTTATAGAACCTATCAAGTTATGCACAATTTAATTATGTAAAAAATCTAATATAATTCTAACACTCTTGGTTACTATTTATCTGACACTGCGTTGATTTTACCATACCTCGGTCGAAAAAATAAAATATAGTTATCCTGTTCAATTACTCCACTCAGACTTGTATCTTCCAACACTTCCAATACTTTTGTAGAACATATTTTGAGAACATTCCTATCCATCAGGCCTCTGCCAAGTAAGTTTAGATTTGTAATGAATTTACTTGCGCAAAAAATTGCCTAATATATATACAACCTTCTAATAGTAAAAGAATACTTCAAAAAAACCCCTAATGAAGACAGCATGCATTAGAGGCCTGTTGTGGCCAGTTGTGGACTAACCAGGCATGATTAACTCTGCTGACTACGAAATATTGAGAGGTTAGTAGACCGCTATGGAACCTAGCCAATATTGGTAAGAATTGACTGCAAACTTGATGAACTCGGTATTTGATGCATCTTCCTAGGCTTGTAACACGTCGACCGGATTCAAATTAGTTTTTTTTTATAAGTATAACTACTTTTCCATGGACCATTGATCGTGCCTTTTTTAAAGTTGGATTTTAATTATTTTTATTACGATTGCTCTGTTTACTATAGAGCTTACATAATAATAATGTTCTCCAGTCGATTACGACTACGGCGGCCGATCTATATTAGAGATCAGCCAACTACGCAGGAGATATTATAGTGCACAAGTGTACGCGAAAACACAGGCGCACTCCCTGTTCCTTTATACTCTCAAAGCCCGATGGGACGGATAACCGACATGACCGGAGAGAGTAAGGCGCACGACTAACTTTTTACATGCCCATCCGACGCATGGATCATCTTACTTTTCAGACAATTGGGTGATCAGCCCAAATTGCCCTAACCAACTAGGAAGCAACAATGATAATTTGTTAAGTCCCGCAGGATTCGAACTCACAGACTTCCAGTTTCTAAAGCACACGCCCTTACCACTAGGCTACGGAGGCAGTCGGATATATATGTAATTTTATTTTATTTTGGTTTTTCAGCAAATTATCCTTCTGGCTAAGTAAATTTTTAACACAAACTATTTAGTTCATTCATTTATTTTAATAAGTTATAACGTATTTATAAACTGTGTCGACTGTCACTCAGTGATTGACATTACAGTGACAATGTATCAATGATAATAATAAAAATAATTCATTGTTTTGTGCTTGTCCCAGGTATTTCAGCTGATCAAGTGTCATAGTTTCTCTAACTTTACAATAGTGATTTTTACTGAACACAATATATATAACGAATAAATTTTAATTAATACCTGTTTCTCCAACCTTGACATTGGCAGAATCACTAAGATATTCTTGGTGGAACCATTATAAGTAAAAGAAGAAGAAGAAGAATAATAATAATTTTCAAATTCATTACCCCTTACCTGCCTTCTGCTTCAAAAAGCTTCAAAAAGGATTAAGTTTTCCTTTTAAAAATATTTTCGCTATGCCAAAAGCCCGTTAAAATTATAAGACCCTCCGAAAAGCGTGAAAATAAAAGATATAAAGTATAAATAACAATATACGATAAACACAAAATTAGCAAGTCATAAACTAAGCAAAGCTTGTACTATGAAAATCAGATGACTGATAAATACCTAGACTTACTTTTCTTTCGTAAATAGATACATATTATACAGATACAAACACCCAGACACGAGAAAAACTCTATGAAAATCACACGCTATTTTTTCCGTGGTGGGGATCGAACCCGCACCCTTTGGCGTAACAGTCAGGGTCACTAGCCTCTGCGTCAAGCGGGTCGTCAGAAATAAATAATGCTAGATATGTGACGCTACTTTGTTGCCAAGGATTAAAATGTTTACATCTCATCTTTACTCGGATTCTGATTAAGTTAAATTGAAAGAGTACAATTGAAATGAAACTGAATAGATGTGGAAGTGTTTTGACTAATTGTCATGAAAAAATATAAGCAAACATCCGTAAGGTATGCCTAGGACATGCCAAGGTATATGCGATATATATACACACTATACATTTAACGTATTTATGGTAAAACAAAATAACTTCAAAATAAAATATTCAGCAATTCAATGTAGTATTGATTCGAAACATTTTAATGTACTAGCTGTGCAACGTCGTTTGTGTGGTAATATAAAAAATATTCTGTTACTGTTTTTGTTAGAAAAGCCTAAGTTACTCCTATATCAGCTGTCTTCCAGAGTCCCATCAAAATCGGTCCAGCCATTACAGAGATAAGCAAGAACAAACAAATTATTTTTTGTTATATGTATCGGTAATATATGACAAAGTTATTATCAAAAACACGGTTATTTCAATGTCAAACAGAAACTTAAATTTTATTTATTTGTATACCTTGTAAAAAAATATTATCCGACATAATTGTTCTTGAACCCTCAATTTATCTCATTAAAGAAAAACCAATCGATGAATAACAATACAAATTCCTCTTAAGGATAAAACATCCGAAACACAAAGCAGAATCTGATGCTCTCCCCAAAATCCGTACTTACGCAATACCGTCGGATTATGAAAACGAAAATCCGACATTTCGCAATTTCCGGTCGGGGAGGCCGGAAGTTGCGATTTCGCAAACGAGATTGGCATCGATCAGGCCGCAGATAACAAAGACCCTCAGTCTAATACCCTTTCAATCTGTTTGTTAAGACAAGCGAGAGCATGCGATTATTGTCTGCGGTTCCGTACAACAAAGTGATAGAATAATATTACTTTAAATGAGTAATGAGTGAATGGGATACGGTCCAAAACCCCCTAATGGATAGGGGTGTATTAGGGGAGGCTTATGTCCAGCAGTGGACTATCACAGGCTGATGATGATGAAATGAGGAATATTCTTAATGTTTTAATTTGCAATGTAGGTAGAAAAAGGTTCCTAATGGCAGTCGAGTTCTTATTTATATAACTAGATAGTACAAATGACATGCTACTAAAATATGCCTTTGGATCTCAAAATGTAGATGACGTCACGGCATGCCTGAGCAAATATGTCGAAGTGAACAGACCAAATTTCAGATGGACTGCATTCTTTATTCAGTGTTCTAAATAAATCGCGTTTAGAAATAATTTAAGTTATTTACGGAACCCTGAAAAACGTTTAAAAATTGGACTCGCAATAATCGGTCAAACATTTAATGAATGCCCCCAAAAAGTCGTGACGTCGACGTGTCGTGACGTCCGCTCGTTTTTATGATTACATGACAAAAACGCTATTGTCAATCTTTATTGCTTAATAACCCAACGATTTTGGGTAAAGATGCTCTTTAGATACATTTGGTGTATTTTTCTTGTTTCCGTTTCAAGATGATTGCACACAACAAGCATTTGTGAATGTGTACACACTTACTATATTTATTTATTGTATTTTAACTTCAAAATTTAAAAAAAAGGCTCTGTCGAGCATTTATGTTCGTCATTACTACTTGTTGGGAAGTTTTGACCTATCCAGAGAAGGACCGGCAAGAAACTCTGCGGTCGTCATTTATTTTTTATACGTGTTTAATCAATTCTTTACAAAAGGTGGTAAGTCCCCCAATTACGTCAGGGGCAGAACCATTGGGTGCCAATTTCTGCCGCAAAGCGGTAGTGTAAAAGCACTCGTGTTCCGGTTTGAAGGGCACCGTAGCCAGCGTATTTTCTGTGTAAACATGACGTAACATCCCATGTCTCATGGTAGGCACTGCGTAGTATCCTAGAATTGCCGATGTCAGCGGGCGTTTATGACCACTTTCCATCAGGTGATCCGACTACATATAAATATATAAATAAAAAAAATCGAAGAATAGAATTGCCTCCGTAGCCTAGTGGTAAGGGCGTGTGCTTTAGAAATCGGAGGTCGTGGGTTCGAATCCTGCGAGGACTCAACAAATTTTCATTGTTGTTTCTTAGTTGGTTAGGGAAATTTGGGCCGATCACCCAATTGACTGAAAAATAAGATGATCCATGCGTCGTCGGTCCACGCACCAACCAGATAGAAGATAGGGGTGTATTAGAGGAGGCCTATGTCCAGCGGTGGACTATCACAGGCTGATGATGATGATGATGATTAAGATGAAGAATAAAATTTATTAAAGGTAATTTACATTTCAGTTTATTGGAATGTATGACGAAAATCAGTAGAACCTTTTTAAAGTTGTGGGGGGATCCCCTCAAAAAGTGGGGTTCCTGCCCACACCACCACACAGGTGGGGGAAAGTAGGGTGGGTTTTTGTTTGTTATTGACTTGATTATTACTTTGTGCGTTATTAGCTAGGGCTCTTTCTCCTTCAAACATGATTTACGAATGTTGTGAATATATGCTACTCAATTTGTTCTTTGCTTCTTTATTTCTTCTAAAAAGGTCTACAAAAAAGGATGATCGATGTATCTGTTGGACATGAAAAAGTATGTTTGTGATCTGTTGTCGTGACGATTATCCTTCTTAGAATAAGTGTGCACCTATTTCTTTACATACCCTACATACATGTTTCTTGTACTTTTTGAAGTATTCTACATACATTATGTTACAAAACCTATTGTTATCAGAATGAAATCTTATCGAAGTACTTTTTAATACCAATAATACCGCCTGCAAAATCAAAAAAACGCCATGCTTAAAGTGTATTTGTTCTTTGCAATTAATTTGTAAAAAAAAGGGTTAACCTACATAAAATTTTATTATATTTCATTAAAATAATAATTATACTCTAATATATTACGAGCAGTGTATATATATAAGTTAACGAAAAAGTTAAAACATTGTTACGTCAAATATACATTTTTTTATTAACTTTAAATTCACTTAATTAATATTGATGACTAACTTTAGCAAGCAGTGTTATGCCGTCAAATATACATTTGTTGTAAAGAAAAGTAAGATGATCCATGCGTTGGATGGGTATGTAATAAGGCGATCTACCCACCAACCCGCATTGGACCAGCGTTGTGGGATACGGTCCAAAAACCCCTTATAGAGAAGGTAAAACTGACAAACTGCAGGCATAGATTTTATACAACCGAACTGACAAACACATACGTACACCTTTTATATTGTTTGTAAATATAATATCTTCCAAGCCGATTACGACTGCTGCAAGCGATATACTCGTATAGAAGAGAACAAACAGTAGGGTAAAGGGAGATATATTGGTGATAGTTTTTAAAACACTTTTGTATGACCGCATTAGCGAATTGCTTTGTTCGCCAAACGCTGAGACAAATTACCGGAGCGAGTGAAAAGGTTTTATACCGTTTACACTTGTAGCAATTCGCTAACGCGGTCATACAAAAGTGTTTTAAAAACTATCACCACATTACTTATATCACCAATATATCTCCCTTTACCCTAGGAGATATTACTGTACAATACGTATTTACTTAAAAAACCCATACACTAAAATAGCTTTTCTTGTCATAGATAATTGAAAATCTTCCAATGGAAATAGCAGGAAATCTTTTGGCGTAATATTCTGGATCAACGACCTTTACGGCAAAGGTAAAAAATATGTAATAACATTGTTTCTAACTACTTTTTCTTCTAGTCAATGTCATACCTTGGAGTAGGCTACCGATCCATCCAGATCTACCTGAATAACAGTTTTTTACGTAGAACTACTAGCATCTCTCCTTCTCAAGCCATGAATGTAAATAATTGTTAGTAAATTTAAAGGCACTGACGTGTCCACTGCCGAAGGTAGCATTGACAGTATTACTGTTTTGACTATTGGTTGATCGGCTCAAATTGTCGTAACCAACCATAAAATAACGATAACACAATGTAGATATCCAGCAGTATTAGAAGCCACGACCTCTGTTTGTAAAGCAAGAGCCGCTAGGCTACGGAGGTAGTTGTAACTACATCTTAATTAAATTTATTTGTTTGTTTGGTTTTAATTAGCTACGAAGCTATTGAACTGATTTGAAATATTCTTCCACTACTGTAGAACTAATATTGTATCATACCATATTATAAGTCTAATATATGTATAATTAAATAGACTACTTTTTACCACAGGAAATCCATTTCGAAAGTTTTCAAATAGTAAAGGCAGAGCCGTGAACGCACTGCTAATATTTTACATTGTTTATAATTATCATGTTATATCTCCTTTTTGTAAACAATTTATGTCAATATTAAGTTTTTTGTCATTGTCTATTGTTCCTAGAATACCTCACAAGTCTAGACTCTACCGAGGCTACGTGAATGAATGAGGTAAAAACACACAATGGTTCTCACACGCGCAACGATTGAATGTAATTATGGCTTATGTTATTCTATCAACAGTGATAATTGGTAGACACGTTTAAACAACCGGACGAAATTAATAGTATGTATAGATTGTTAATTTGTAAAAATGTAAATTAGTTTATTTCTTTTTCTTACACAGTTTCACCATGACAGGCTTATAATAAAATAAGTTGCAATTAAAATGTGTTTTGCAATGCATTTGAAAATATATTTGAGGCAAACAAAATTTTCCTAATCAAACATGCTTACATGAAGTAAGGAGGTCGTGGTTCGAATCCTGTGGGGACTCAAAAAAAATATTATTGTTGTTTCCTAGATCGATAGGGTAAGTAGGGCCGATCACCCAATTGTCTGAAAAGTAAGATGATCCATGCGTCGGATGGGCATGTATAAAAGTCGGTCCACCAACCAACCCGCATTGGACTAAAGTGGTGGGATACGGTCCAAAAACCCCCAAACGAATAGGGGAGTATTAGGGGAGGCCTATGTCCAGCAGTGAACTATCACCGGCTGATGATGTATGTATGTAATGTGTATACTTTGAATAAAAATTAAAAACTACAAGATTAGCACTTTTAATTGAATCCCAGTCTAGTTTCAGATACTTTTCAATATTAACCCCGATATTTACCTATATCATTATAAACCAAAGATTTTTTTAAAGCTTAAATGACAAAAAGTGTCTTCTATAACAATAAAGAAAGGGTTTAAAAACAACACCGACAACGTTATGCAGTTAAACTTTACTAATCTCAAGTGACGACAGAAAGTAAAGTCATTTAACTCGTTTGCCCGTCGTCAAACATTTCAGCTTATAACAATTCCATCACCGTTACAGATGCTGACATAAAACCCAGACCGTGCTTAGCTTCAGTATACCTATTTATAGCACTATTCATCGGACCTTAATTCAGGTTATCCGTCTTTTCCCACACATCAATTAGAGGAAGACATGAGACGAATGGCCGGCAGTTTGTTACTGGATACTAAATAGAAATAAGAGACCGCTTGATTTCTTGCAACACCGCCAACAATGGACAATTTGAAATGGCGATTTAACTATGTATTTAAAATAATTGTTTACGAAAACAATTTATGTCACAATAATACTAGAGATGAGAAATTTTGTAAGCATGCATGATTGATTGAACAAAGCGCATGATAATAAGCATTATTTTTCTTAGCGGAAAATAATAATATCTTTTTATCTTTAATTTATTTATCCCAAACGCCTCATTCATCATCATCATCATCATCAGCCTGTGTCAGTCCGCCTGCCTTCTCCATTAGGGGATTTTCTCTCATTATCTGTCTAAATATTAGAAAACATTTCAGCCCTCAAGGTTGATATGATTTGAATACCATATATGTGGTACCATGCAATATGAAGTCTATCTCCCAATTGTTTGTAAACAAAGCTTATTCATACGTTGGATGGCATTTAAAAAGTTGGTCCCGGTATTTAAGACGATCTTTGACACGGGATGTCTGTGCCTAAAAATTTACCGACAACTAATTCGACCATAGAATGCAATTAACCCTTTGGATTTGTCAGATGCCAGTCGTTCTGCGAAAATATTGACATTCAGGTAAATCGAAATGGATGATAACATGACCCCGTGATAACTTGAGATAAATGGCTATTATATTTGTATCGCTTTTACCACGTATACAATATTATACACAAAAAATGTAACTAAAAAGTGAGTTTAATACTAAAAAAAACATAAATTAAAACAAATTTTTCAATGAAAAAAAAATATAATCAATAGAGCGAAAGTAGAAAATTATAAAAGTTTGTATAGAACAAAACTCAATATTAGATTAACAATTGACAAGATACAATTATTTTCGACATTTTACTTATCAATATGTGTAATCAATACAAAATAATGAATAATTAATGTTGCACTTTAAATGATTATATCGTTTGCAATATAAAAAAATTGCTCGGATAGTATTGCCACTTCTTAAGTTTTTTATCCCATAATGTAACAAAATTAAGTATACAAGGTTGTGATTCGATTGATCCATTTTTAAGAACAATAATCGTTGAGTCCACAACCTTAGCCTACATAATACAAATTGCTTTTAATCTCTTAATGGTCACGAAGACATTAAGATGATTCGATTACTATGACCAACTTATTCAACATTTTGATTGAGGAAAATGTTAAAAAAAACTGGTTTATTCAGCTTAGGATTGAAGTTTCTTACTTTTACACTTTGGTATGATGATAAATCCAATTTGTTTAAAAATTTTATAAAATGATTTAGACAGATATATATATATATATATATATATATATATATATATATATATATATATATATATATATATATATATATATATATATATATATATATATATATATCTACAGATATTATAAAGAGGAAAGATTTGTTATTTTTTGTGTATGTTTGTAATTAATAAAATCAATAACTAATCCGCTGATTTTCATGATTATTTCGATACTAGAATTTTTTTTATATCCTACGAAAATCAATGTTTAAAATGTGAAAATAACACGGGCAGACCAATGGACAGACTGCTAGTATTTATATATGGTAACAATACACCTTGAGAAAAAAGCATTATCTAAACGAATTGAAATTGGCAAGCTCGACCTGTCCAACAAGTAAATTATTACTTTTATATAAATTAAACAAAATTAACATCACATTTAATTATGGGTTAAGAAAGTTGAAAAAAGAAAAAGTATATTATGGTCGTTACTATGTATAATTTTACCTAATGTCCATATTTAATGAAAACCTTAAATCATATAGCTTTTAGAATAAAATAGTTCTAATTTACGAAGATTAAAGTGCAAATCCGCGGTCGAAACCATTGAATAAGACTCAACTATGTCAAACCTGTTAATAGTTGTAAATAAATACAAGGAAGCGGAAAACTAAAAGCCGTCACCCAAACTTATAATAGGAAACTTAAACGAGAGCGCAATAAATATGCCGTTGGCGGTATGCTCCCCGACATTTTGAAAGTAGCCGCCGCGCCATAAAGTTGGCCGCCATTTTGTGATTCGGTTAAACTTTTTAAAAACTCCCCGGACACTAGCGTTGCGCTTACGGCCGAGAGCGAAGTTGCCAGTTCTGCTTTTTTTAAATTTTCATACTAGTGAACAGTTTTTGCAGTGTTGTGTGGTTTATAAAAAAAGTAGATAATATTTAAGGGTTGATATTGAAGATCGCTGTAAGTATATTGTCAATTTACACTAGAAATAGAATAAAAATTTTAATTTGCGTTCATGTTATTGTTTCAAATGCCATGCCGTGAGTATTTTTTTATAGTAGATGTTAAAAAATTTAAGATTCCGGTCTTTTTGTAGAATATACTTCTTTAATATGCTTATAGTACCTCTGTGTTAGGATACTGTGCCTATTTCTGCCGCTAGTGCAGAAAACAATAGCTTTTTGTCACAGTTCCGGTTTAAAGGGCACCATAGTGAATACATCCACTGAAAGAACGAGACTTGCAACCTCCCATCTCAACGAAACCAGCGATTTGTGGCATCTATATGTGAAAGTATCTATATGTGAAGAAATAAAAAAAGTCCTGCTGAGTTTCTTACGCCGGTTCTTCTCAGGTCAGAGGCTTCCATTTACGAACCGGTGGTAGATTATTTGACAGTCAATAAGAAAGTTTAATGTTTCCATATTGAATAAAGATATTTGACTTTGACTTTGACTTTGTGCATTTCATAAAGAATAACCATATTGATGACTTATCTGCTCTTTGTCATTTCATTCGAAATATTATTTTTTCATACTACGAACAAAGCTACATCACAAAAACACTGGATATTATTTCATTTTGATTGAATATACAAAACTAATTAAAAGGCATATCAAAATTTTTAAGTATTTTAGTATATGGCTACACAAAGTCTGTATTGTGTTCAGTCCTTTGATATTTTATCTGATTATTTTAACTAAAAGATGTAAATGCTAATTTCTAATCAATCTGCATTTTAAGTTACGTTATTTTAAAATATTCATTCGTGGTGACAATTAATTCCTTTGTGTTTTAATCGCAGATTAATTTGACCTGTTAGAAAATGTTATACAAAAGAGAGTAATAGAGAGTATAGATATAGGCATAGCCTAAAATTTATGGCTTTATTATTCTATTACGAAGTTAATCATCGCAGAGTATGCATTATTTTTCTTATATTTCATTTAAAAATTTGAAATACATAATATTTTTAGTTATGAAAATTGACATTGGTTTTGTATGAAAACGTCAACTTTAACGTCAATTGTTATTATGTATTCTTTTGACAATATTGGCAGTGCACTTCATCTAATATCCTATATAAAATAATTAAATCTTTCTTACGTGCATTAAGTGTAATCTCATTACGTGTTTAAAATTTAACATACATATATTATATATATTAATAAAATATATAAAAATGGAGTCTGTTTGTATCATAAAAAATAATTGTGATATATAACCGCCTCCTTGGTCCAGCGGTATTGGCCCTTGCTTATATAAACCAGAGGTAGTCCCATTATGCGGTTTAAAAACCCCTAATACAGAAGACTTGCAATAGTAAAGGCTTACGTCCAGCAGTGAACTAACAATATCTATGCAAAGACAATTGGGTGATCGGCCCAAATTGTCCTAACCAACTTGGAAACAACTTAGAAAAGTAGATGACTCCCCGTAGGATTCGAAGCCACGACGTCCAATTTCTAAAGCACAAACCGATGCTACTAGGCTACGGAGGCAGTGCAGGCTATTGCGATTTCAACGGGACTTGTACTGAAAGATAGCTAATATTAGTAGGAGTAACTAAGGCTGCTAATTTGTAGATTTTTTTTTATTTATTACCACAGGAGGTAGTCATGGACAGCCTTAAGACAACGGTCTTCTATGACAAGAAATGTATTGCGTTATACATTACAAACTTTAATGTCTCTCCCGTAAAATTAATGATTTGCACATCCGGCCTGTTAATAGAGTAAAGTTAGTAGGCGATTTATATTATTCAGTACCTAACAATCAATGTTTTTACAAAAAATAATTCGGAAATATGGAACAGAAATGTATTTGGCAAACATATCATCAACGTACTGTCACATAATATTTCATCGTTGCATTATTAAATGCACAGCAAATTTGCACGCATCGTGTTAATAATTTATTAACGCACTAGCTTTGTCCCGTGGTTCCACCCTCTATGGCTAGTTGTAATAATTATTATTAAACATTATATCCATACAGAACCAAAGGTTTTGCGTGCATGCCGTAATAGCTCGCAGATAGCACGTTTCATACATACACGATACCTTTATCGTATTTAAAAAATCGCAGTACATTCTTATTAATTGTATTCAATATCTTATTCAAATAAATAAGCTACGTTTTTGTAAAATTTAATTAAAATCCATCCATTTGTTTTTGCGTGAAAAGGTAACAAACGTAGATACATAAAAACTTTCGTATTTAAAAGCTCTTATTAGCGACTTCGTTCTTAATCTGTTAGTTTTGTTTTTTCTTTTTAAGTAACTCTAGAGATTAGCCAGAACGAACAGACAGACGGACAGAAATAATTTTTTAAAATGTGGTTTTGTATGTATACCAGATCTCAATGTACACAGTAAAAAAAACATTATTTTTATAACTAATTCATTTGTTTACGCGATTACTACACATGATTTAATAAAAAGAAGTTTTTAAGAATTTTATTTCGCTTATTTTACATTACAAGCGTAATACCACTGCGGCAATAATGAGATCTGGAAACCCCGTTTGAGCACTGGCAACAAGACGCATCACATCTCGGTGTACCCCGTGACCACAGCCGTTGGAAAATGTACAATAAACGCGACAAAATCCGTAAAAAAATCTATGATTATTTTTATATTACATACAGACACACCAATTTGGTTTATTAGTATAGATATTATTAGGATAATTATCGTACAACGTGTACCGCAAACAAAACAACATGTCCGTTGTAACAAGACGAAATACAAACACGGTACGTACCTAACAAATTACATTCATAAATCACACAGTGAACGACACCACCGGCAAATCAAAATTCCCCGCCATGTTTTCTATACGCACAATTGGTTAGGGATGTGAAAATGGATATTATAATCGAATATCGATATCAAAGCCAGATAAATAATCGATAATCAACCACGTAAGTGTACTATAAAACACAATATAATACACAGTCAGTTAATCGTTTCAATTGTCTATTCTTTTCTATGTTTCAATATATTACCAAACTGATTTTTGTTCATTCTGTTATAGGTTACCAAGCTATAGAAAGAGATTTTTAAGCAATAATCAGCGTTATAATTATAAAAATAATATTTCTAGACGATTAAAACAACATCATCCAGTCCCAAACTAAGCAAAGCTCCTACTACATTAACCAGATGACTGATAAATACATACCCTTAATCATTTCTTGTAAATAAATGCATAAAATATAGATACAAACAATCAGACCCGAGAAAAACACGAAGTTCATAACACAATATTAATCCCGTGGTGGGAATAGAACCCACACCCTCTGGCGCAATAGTCAGGGTCACTAACCACTACGCCAAGCGGGTCGTCAAGTTATAATTTCTTAGTTTAGTTACTATCGCTAGACCCGATATACTAGTATTATTCAATGTAACAGTTGTATTATTTCTTATTTTCCATTTACGTCAATAGTAAATTAAGTAACAATCACGTTTCGATATTAAACATCGCAACACCAAAGCGTAAAATGCAAATACCCGCTGTATTCGCAAGCGCGGGAAAACAATGGCGTCGCCATGGCAACGACAATATGGCCGTCACTATCTGTGACAGGCGCGTTCACACAGAAGACAATGATGCAATCAAGATAACAAATATCGTGTGTTCGGTACGTGTCCGTATTTCTTTTTAAACGTTTTACATTTTTCCGGTAACTGATTGGATTTATGTTGTTGTATTCTTTCACAAATCGTTCCCTTATTAAAAACGCAATTTTATAAATTTCCGTGTATAGTTCAGGTAATTTAGAGTCAGAATTTGCGTTAACGAGTACTGATATAAACTGTGCAAACTTTTGTGCGACATTATGCTAATAATATATTCGACAAACGGCGTGACTCACGTATAGTTAGTATTGGTGCCGACTAGTTTCGGCGACCGTGAAGTTATCCTACACGTCCTGATACCTCCGATACTTCCTTCCAAAACTAGCAGGCACCAATACCGATTTTATCTGAGTTGAGCCGTTTTGTCGAATATATTATTAAGTCTGATCTAAGTTCACCAATTGTCGGGCACTCATGACACATTCTTAGCACCACGTTGGTATTGAAAATGGCCGCGGTTTACCAACAAGAACGCATTTGCATCTGACGTCATTTGTGATTTTTAGAATTATTTCATATACTCCAAGTCTAAATTGGCTGAACTAAAATTTTCATACATCGTTAGTTCTCTACTTTTAACACATGTTAGCAAAAACTTAGATAAGAGACTAGACTTATTGTCTTCATAAGCATAATTCTGTCCTTACAAATTCTAGGCGCCGAAGGACAATGAAATCTTTAATAGGATAATTTGTACGCTTCCACAACAAAATTCTGTAAGTAAATTCTAAAAAGTTGTAAAGGAACATTTGTGTGTCAAGGAATGTTATTGCTACTCGATGGATACCACACCGTGGTAATGAAATGTTCGCTTCAGGCTATTTAAAATTGTTAAAATATCATGTTTTATATAATTATTTCTTTTATTTACGCGATTATTATACATATCAAATCCACTAATTCACGGATTTTTCGCGTTACTTAAAATATATTTATTCCGACGTTTCAGATTCTTTCCAGCATCCATCCAAGTCTGCCCGTGATCATGGAGTCCGCCGAGTTTCTTACGCCGGTTCTTCTCAGGTTAGAGGCTTCCATTTTCGAACCGGTGTAAATTTATTTGATCAATAAGAAAGTGTAATGCTTCCATATTGGATAGAGGTATATGACTTCGACTTGACTTTACTCAAATACTTTTTAGTCTGTAAAGGCTATTAAAAAGAAAGTTTACCAAGCGGTAAACTTTCAGTCGTAACAATATCCCTGTGTACTGTAAAATTTAATCATATAAAAGCCCAAACGCACGTCTGCCTTTTCAGTGAAAGCGCGCGGTCGCGTAGTTATTTGTGTTGTTTTTTTTTTGTTCGGACAAATTGAAAACACCCGACTTTGTCCGCGTTAAATTGGACAAAAAAAAAGAATCCGTGCGGAATTTATTACATTGTTTTTATGAAACCAACTTTGTAACCGAATCTTTTGTGATCAGAATTATATTATTTATACTTTGATTGTATTAGTTGAATATTTTATTTGAAGGCATAAAACAATTAAATTAAATAACCTTGTTATTGAGTTCCGCCTTTGCCTAAACCTTAACTTATGTCATTTTCTTCTTTCACACTTTCTAGGGGTCGTAGGTGCGATTCTTACGGGGTTCACTATGTTTTATCGTTGTTTCTGGTTGATTGAGACAATATGTAGATCACTTAATTGCCTGCAGAGTAAGAAAATCCATACATAGAATTGGCATGTAAAAAGCAGGTCCCCGTTTCCTAGGCAGTTTTTTTAATTTTTTTTAATTGCTTACGAAGGCAGGTGAGTAGTCGGGTCACATGATGGAAAGTGGTCACCAACGCCTATAGACATCGGCAATACCAGGAGTTTAACCTTTGCGCAGCCTACCGTGAGACATAGGATGTTACGTCTACTATACACAGTGAATACACTGGCTACGGTGCCCTTAAAATCGGAACACAATAGCATTTCCACATTACTGCTTTGTGGCAGAAATAGGCACCGAGGTGGTACCGCACCAAATGGCCGCCTGTAAAAAGTTGACCTACCACCTGTGGCAATCAATAAGAATTTACGTATTACGTATTATATCTAGCTAAACTTCAAGGCTTAAAACCGTATCTATATAAAAAATTTTGAGATCAACGCACACTTAATATACACGAAAAATTTTATTAATCCATTTGGTACGCACATTCGGCGTAACGTATCCGAGTGAGACGCACCAAAGTGAAATATTACATTGTAATTGAATCGTGTTAGATGTCTCGGGAGGTGCATAATCATATTTTGACATTAAGGTGGTGACTCACTCGAGCGGGCAAATTTTTTTTTATAATACAAAATTTTATTTAAAAAAATACATGACAGTGTTTAAAGCGAACATGGCAATTAAGATTTCAATTGTTAATGTGCGTTGACTTACTAAACGGACCTCTTTTTTGACCGACTTTCCAAAAGGAGATGGTCGCTTCTCCGCTCCTAGTGCTCCGATTTTGTTCATTATTTTATTAATAGTAGGTTTTAATAATCATTTATGCCATTTTTTAAATATTTTACATACCTTAAAAAATATAAGAAATTTAAAATGCGCTAACCGAAATCACGGGACAGTAATGCTAAGTGAAATCGGACATATTTTATGGTAAAGTTTCACTTGTTATTTTATTATTCACTAGCGATCCCGCCCCGGCTTTCCACGGGTGCAATCCTATCACCCGGTAACGATCCATCGCTATGTCCCTGCGCTTTGAATCTATAATATTTTTGAAAATATTTGTTTAAATTTCACGCCATCCACAGCCGTATTGATAAAAGAACAATGTATTTAAGGTACTTCATTGGATAAGTATTAACGCTGTGTTGCCTAAAATCACTTCGATTTCTAATCAAATCTGAATCGAATCCGACTACGGAAACTAGTCTATATAAGAGATCGGACAACTGCGTAGGAGATATTATAGTGCACAAGTATACACGCAGACACACGTGCATTACTTTATGATTAGTGTATGAGCCATTTTTTTCGTAAAATGATAAAAATTGTTATTGTGCCTCATCTTAGAGCGATAGACAATTACCTGGTTTAGGTGTAAAATATCTTGTACATTATTTTTATATGAGATTGCAATGAGAGTGCAAAAATATGTTTAAAATGACATCACATTAGTAATTTCAAAATTTATTAGAGATTCTCTATAATATCGCTCTCTAAAAAAAACCGCTTCTGAATCCATTGCATACTTTTGAACACAACACAACACAAAGCATACATAGGGACGGATAAAATCAAAGTGACTTTGTTTAATACTATGGAGTGATTTTTGTTGCTCTGTTCTGATAATAGCCAAACATTTGAAGAAAGAAAGAATGAGAGTAAGAAAGAAATGAAGAAAGAAAGAAAGAGGTTCATATAACAACAACCTCATTTGTGATTTCATTGGAATGTAAAGACATTTTCATCGTTGGTAATATATAGATTGGTATTTCTTACATTGTATATCTTATAGAAGCAGCGTATCTCACAGTTTTAATAAGAACACCCTCATGGGTTCATAATATAGAAAATCATAAATAAATATGTTCAAAAATAACTCTTAGATTGGCAAAAAGAAAGAAAAGAGGAAGTATGCAGCATAATTCTGTCAACTAACCGACGCACAAAAAAATGATTTACCGCTTTACCAAAAAGAACACTTCAAAGACTCGAGTTTCCTATCCAAACTTGAATTCCCTTAGCACCATAGAAACTGATTGATGTTTTTATTTGATTAATGGACCGTATTTCGAGAATCTTCGATCGAAAAACTAAAACGGGGGCAACAAACATTTGGGAAATATACTATATTTAAGCGTAAACAATAAGTTTTCGCTTAAATATTGTCAGCATCATTTATAACAATACAGTCTCAATTGTTCCCTTTATACAAGCTATTCTTTGTCCAATAACCTTGAATCGGTAGATTCTTCTAGATTTTGATATCTTTCAATAAATTGGATACCTTTAAAGCATTTTCATTAATTGTCAGGCTTAATAAAGTAGATATTATTGATTATGGACGCGAAACTTGGTTTGCTTAAATGTAAAGTTATTTACACACAACAATATTGAATAAGTAGTCTTTAGAACGTAATAGAGAAGATTCTCTGGTTGTAAAAATGGAATGAAAAATGTTAATTTAAATCAGTGTGTAAACCAAAATGAATACGGATTAAGTAAATACTTATTTTCTTATATATCGGCAAGAGAAACTACTAGGAGAACATATCTTATTGACTAAGACTTATTTTTTAAAGTTTAAATTACATTTATATATACAAACATACACATACAAACATACATATACAAACTGCCTCCGTAGCCTAGTGGAATGGGCGTGTGCATTAAAAACCGGAGGTCATGGGTTCGAATCCTGCGGGTACTCAACAAATTTTCATTGTTGTTTCCTAGATGGTTAGGGCAATTTGGGTCGATCACCCAATTGTCTAAAAAGTTAGATGATCCATGCGTCGGATGGGCATGTAAAAATTCGGTCCACCCACCAACCCGCATTGGACCAGCGTGGTGGATACGGTCCAAACCCCTAATGGATAGGATGTATTAGGGAGGCCTATGTCCAGCAGTGGACTAACAAAGGCTGATGATGTGATGTGAAATTACATTCTATGCACAAATAGTACAAAGGTGGACTAGATGTCAAGGCATTTTCAACTAGTTTACCTTAAAATGCAAGAATTCTAGTATATATATCTAAATAGTGTAAATTTTGTCACTATGATGTATCGCCACCCTTACATAAGCATATTGGTCCAACTGTTGAATTTATGACCATTTAAAACGCCAAAACAACGTGACGCGTAAATTAGCTTCACAATAAACGCTACAATAAAAAAATAATAAGCCTAAAGCTATCTTCTTTGTATTATTCTTCTTTTATCATGGTTTTGATATATTTTTGTGGAGAAATATTGCATAATATTGTTTAAAACTTCGCAAATCAACTGTGTAATAATGATTCAATTATGCATGTATTACTAATTGTATTAAAGTATCGACGCCTCCGTGATCTAACGGTATTGGCCTTTGCTTTATAAACCGGAGGTCGTGGGTTCGAATCAAGCTGCGAAACAACTTGGCTTTATTGTTGTTTTCTAGTTGGTTTGGACAATTTAGCCGATCAGCTAATCGTCTGAAAAGTAAGATGATCTATGCGTCGGTTAAGCATGTTAAAAGGCGGTCCACCGGCCGTATTGAACTAGCGTTCGGTCCAAAACCCCCTAATGGAGTAGGCGTGTATTAGGAGAGGCCTATGTCTAGCAGTATACTAACACAGGCTTATGATTATGGATTGTATTAAATTAACGATTAGTTAATAACGTTACTTCTTCATTATATATATATTTTTTTGTTTTAAAACAAATATTAAATAATGGAAATAGATTATAATTTCGTATTTAACATTAAGGTAACTATATTTATCATATAAGTCATTTAACTACCGATACGTTTGAAGCTAGTTCTAAAGTTATTTGATTAAATTCAATTAAACTTAAATTAAAATCTACAAATTCGAATTCGTACATTTAAGGTGTGCTGTGTCATCAAAATGAAACATGAAACCCATATGAATAAATATGACGACATTTAGAACGGACTCAATCACAAATTTTGTATTTGAGGTCATGACCCCAAAACTGTATATGATGACGGCTCTTGTGATCTTCATGATGTAAACAGAAGCTTTATAACATGGAATCTAACATTATTACCTTGTATTGCTTTTTTAATTATTTGCGTACGAAGGTAGAAGATCAGTCGAGCTACCTTAAGGAAAGTGGCCATCAACGCCCATTAACATCGACAATACCAGAGGATACACCTACGCGCTGCCTACCGTAAGACAAAGGATGTTACGAATCGTTTACCAAGTAAATACGCTGGCTACGGTGCCCTTTAAACTGGTACACCACAATATTTTCACATTACCGCTTTGCGGGAGAAATAGGCACTGCAGTGGTACCGCCCTAGACAGCTCCCTGTAAAAAGGAGACCTACTACCTCTCAATTGAGTTTGCAGGTGGTGCCTCCCATTTTACAAGTTACAACTGTTCATAATGAGCAGGACGTATCATTTACCACCACGCGAATGTCCTGCTAGTTTCACCGTTTTAACTAATAAAAATTAGTATTACAATTATAAGAAAATATCCAATGTTTAATACTTTTGGCGCATAGATATTAAGATTTACACGCTTTATAATTGCAAAATTGTATTTTACGAGCTTATTATATATTCTATGTTATAAATCTTCTGTTTCAGTACATCATGAAGATCACAAGAGCCGTCATCATAATCCTACTTCTAGAACTTGCAAGAAGTCAAGAAGTTGCTACTCCATCTAGCCAGCTCGCACCAAGGAACTTTAATCATCACGCTTATGAAGCTAAACTGAAGAGTTTAATGGGCCCAGTACCAACGAGGTGATAAAAGAATTCATTTCCAGACAAGAAAAAGTATTCATTTGTTTTTCTTTATGACATGCCTCTTTAATTCAATACTGTAAAACTGTAAGAAACAAATATAACATTGCTATGATACTATTGAAGTACACATCGTCAACCACGGATTATCAAAATCCTACTTACATAAAGTACAACTTTCATATAACTATTACTGAGAAACAGGTTCTATTCTTTAGCTTATTTCCTGATTATGGTAAGCTGACTAGGGAATTATCTAAACGGTGCCTGTTTCCTCTGAAAAGAAGTAGTTCAATAACTACCGTTTTAAAAGGAACCGTGGCTATTTCACCAAATTACTGGGTTAATGTATATGAAAGTCCTAAAGATCAGGGTGGCAAGCACCTCTATGAAGCTACACCGAATCAGGTTAATCCTTAGTTCTTTGTTATCAATCATTTAAAGATAAAATGAATTTCACATGAATAACAGCGTTTAATCATAGCGTCTTACAACAGACCGGAAAGCATTAAATGCTAAATTGTACAAACGACAAAATAAAAAAGCAAATTTGCAAACTTATTCAACAAATTTTTATAAATGCCTATATTGACATTATAACTAACGTTGTTTTTCCCTCGAAGGATCTATTACTAATCTGTTTATTCAGATCATTTATACTTTCTTTTACATCCTCTTCCAGAAAAGGTCCTGTATTATTTCCAAACGACGTGCCGCCTATAGACAACGTTCCTGAAATAGCGACCTCGAGACCTCTTTACCTGACACAAACCAATTCTACTTACGACCAGACCGGCACTGCGAATCTACCAACGTTCCTAGCATACTCCACTAAATACCAGCCAATGGTCTTCGGAACACTGCCACCAGACACTGGATCTACGCTTTCTCCAACAGTGGGGAGTATTATAGAAGATTATGCTGACAGCGCTCCTTATACAGACATCGTGAAGAAATCTATCAGCCCGTACAATCTGGAGAACAACTATATCGCTTATCAGGTTTGAAATATGCGATATAATATCCTATATAGATATAGTTTGGAAAGATTTACCTTGGTAATGTTTCGGAAGAGTTAGTATTTGTCGTGCTCTCTCAAATAGCTTCAGTACCTAAACGTCTCTATATTATACAATGACATTATTCCTCTTGACAATAAGAAAATAAAGTTTCACATTAACAGATATGGAAATGTTACTCTTTTAATACGATCAATCTTGGCAGTTTAGGTGTCATCGTATTTCGATAAAACTCCGAGTTTTTCTAAACGAAAATAATTTATTCCTACATCTGTACTAATGTAACTAAATTTTAACTTATACCAGCGCCAAAATAAGGCCTGTAACACATTTTGTTTATAGATCATATAATGTGCTCCAAGTGGATTCCTACTACGGCGACCGGTCTACATTTGAGATCACCTAACTACGCAGAAGATATTTTAGTGCACTAGTGTACGCGAAAACACTACCTATTTTTTATACTCTCAAAGCTCGTTGGGGTGGATAACCAACACGACCTTAGTAAGATAAGGCATCAGGACCGACTTATAACTTAACGATCCAACGCATTGATCGTCTTAATTTACAAACTATCGGGTGATCAGCCCGCGTTGTCCTAACCAACTAGGAAACAACTATGAACACTTATTGAGTCCCGCAGGATTCGGACCCCTGACTTCAAGTGAAAGCCTATACCACTAGGCCATGGAGGCAGTTAAAATCTAACTCTAGTTAATGTATGTAATAATCTAACAATTATAACGAAAGTTGTTATTGATAATTATACTAACACGTTCTATTACATCATCAACCTATGATAGTCTACTGCTGGACATGGGCCTCCCCTAATACAACCCTATCCATTAGGGGGTTTGAACCGTATCCCACCACGCTGATCCAATGCGGGTTGGTGGGTGGACCGACTTTTTACATGCCCATCCGACGCTTGGATCATCTTACTTTTCAGACAATTGGGTGATCAGCCCAAATTACCCTAACCAACTAGGAAACAACAACGAAAATTTGTTGAGCTCCCCCAGGATTTTAACCCACGACCTCCGGATTCTAGAGCACACGCCTATACGACTAGGCTTCGGAGGCAGGAGGCAGTTCTATTTGGATATGAAATACAAACCCTTTGGGTGACCTAGAAACATCTTATGAGAAATGCATACCATTATATTATAAATTAACATACGTTTTTATTTGAATCGCTGGTTAAGGCATTTTTCAGTAATCTATTTAAAAATCTATCAGTGAGAAACCAACAACCAATCACCAATACTAAAAAAGGAAATTTTCATTGAAATTTACGGAATTCTTATCGAACTATAACTCAAATAACATTTGATCTAATGACGTTAGAATCAAACTCAGTTACTCACGCTGTACCAAATTCTAATTTAATGATGACATATTATTATTATGGATCAGCAACATCCTGCCACGTTATTTATAGCCCTTGGCTGCATTCAGATAACAGGTTTGTGAATTATTGCACAGCATTACAAGGATAAATCTCAATACTGCTGCGTCAATAATGTATACTTTTTGTAGATTTTGTATATTCCGGACAATTTAGACATTTGTAGTGGCATAAACTCCCAACAAACTGAAAATCAGTAAAATCAAAACATAAAATTTAAAAGTTCCCCATCGTTGCTGTGTATTGAGAAGAAACAATTTTATCCAAGGTCAAAGGTTTTTCGCAATTTTCAGCAAAACAGTAAGTTTTATTATAATAGTCTTTATTTCTCTCTCTAAATTTGCTTTACTATATGTGTATTAATTATATATGGGTCTCATAATACCCCCTAGTGCCAACGCGTGCATTAGGGAAGGCCTTTGTCCAACAGTGTACTAACACAGACTGATGACGATGATGTTAGACGCACTAAAAAACAAATGAATCCACTGAAACAATATAATGTCAAAATCAATTGACGCCAAAAAATCCGGCTCTCTTATTGGTTAATCATCATCATTATCATTATTACGTGAGGGCGTTAAAAATGGCCGCGGTCCAATAAGAACGTGTTCGTTTCTAGCGCCATTTATGTTTTTCTAATTTGGTTAAACTAAATAGGATAAGCATTTTAAAAATTTAATAGACGCTCTTTGTTCTTAAAACGGTATTGGTAACTTCTTTACCAATTGGTAACTTCTTTCTGCTATAGCTGTGTTGTAACTGCCTCCGTAGCCTAGTGGTATGGGCGTGTGCTTTAGAAACCGGAGGTCGTGGGTTCAAATCCTGCGGGGACTCAACAAATTTTCATTGTTGTTTCCTAGTTGGTTAGGGCAATTCGGGCCGATCACCCAATTGTTTGAAAAGTAAGATGATCCATGCGTCGGATGGGCATGAAAAAAGTCGGTCCACCGACCAACCCGCATTTGACCAGCGTGGTGGGATACGGTCCACACCCCCTAATGGATAGGCGTATATTAGAGGAGGCCTATGGCCAGCAGTGGACTAACAAAGGCTGATAATGATAGCTTTGTTTAAAGGAAACTTCGTATTAATGAAATTAGTAGTATTTCTCTTGGACTAATGACAATTCAAACTTACAAAGAGTATTGTAAGAAAAGGGATGTTAATTTTAATTCAGATGAAAATTTACACAATTACCTGCCGTGACAGTAACTATCTTTTAAAAGTTGTCCAACACAACAGCAAATGAATATTTAATTTATATTTCCAATGATAAACAATATAAAAAGCAATTATGAATCGGTTCATGCTTATAAATGAGTAACAAAAGCCTGACGTCAGCGGTGTCACGCAATATAACTGATAATTCATTAAAATCAACTCAAATTTACAATTGCGGCGAAAGGGAGACCGCAAATTTGAATACAAACAAATTTATGTCAAACTCTCTAATGACCAATTAACGGCGGTGTCAAGGAAAATGAGAGCCTTGTGAATCGGTTTTTCTTTAATGTTGCTATAAAATCTTGAAACAAAAAACAACTGTCTGATTATGTACTTATCTCAAGAACTGTTAGTTGGACTGTTCATCTTAGCCGCCTTTGCTTTGAACATCAGTGGGCATGGGTTCAAAACCCGCAAGCGCCAGTCGATACATTGGATGGACATTGAAAAAAATAGATCTTTCCCTGACTCTTCGTCTCGTCTCGTTAACTCGTCTTATTAATCTATTAGAATTAAGAAGTAGAAAGGGCGAATGTAATGACAAAGTCGCACTTCTGAGCTTTCGCTCTATCTCCTTCGTAGTGGCTGATATCTATTATAGACCGGCTCGATAGATAGCTAGATTTATATAGTTAGAAGTATTTATTTTATTTCCCTTATTACATAGCTTATTTATCAAAGGATTATTATCCTTTTTCATATAATTTTATCAAAAATTTAATCATGCGTAAAAACACGCCATTATTTTATTCATCGAAAGATGCGACAAAACTAGCGCGAGGTGAATCTGACGGTTATTGATACTTGTTCCTTACCCAGACCATACCGAACACAGAAAAAGAAGGTACAAATCCACTCACCACCCTGAGACAGTTACGTTTCGTTTTCCCAGTATTATACCCATCAAACTGGAACACAGTAGTGTCTTTACACAAGTGCCTTTTATCAGATATAGCCACTGTAATGATTATTTCCCGGTCGCCTGCAAACAGGACCCCATCACTTAAAATGTAAACGTGAAAAAAATATGAAATAACTACGTCTATCACTTACTTTTGGTTAGCATCAAACTGGCAACATGGGAATATTATTAACCACCAAGTCAAAGGGGTATTCTTCAAAAAGACAGTAGGGCGCATTCCTGACAGCGTCAAATTTGATCCCTCTGATGAGGTCATTAGCAATTAAGACCTCTAAGCGTCCAGACAAATCGACGTTGTTAATGTTCGGAATTTATAATCGACTGACGCAAATTGCCGTTCCAAAGCAATTTGTGTATTTCGATAGAAATAATTAAATGTACAGAACGGTCCCTCACAATATCGACACATTCCTGACGCCCTTTGTTGGGGAGTAAAATGTTTACGTGTATATTAAAATGGTCTAATATTAAATCTGTTTGTTTGTTTTATTATGGTTTTGCAAACGTAAAATCTGAATTGTACTTAAAAAGGAATAATTAGTTCTATTGTGCTTCCTTATTTCCTATTTTATAATCACAATTTCATTAATGCTAATATATTTTTTTATAACCAGCTATCGACCCCTCTTCCGCCAATTTACAACGCGCATTCGCAACATGGTGACAACAACCTTTTTCAGGGACAGCAGAACGATCCATCCCAATATTATCAGGTAAATGTTAATTATTTTATACGTCATTTAGATAAGAATATTTAATACATACATTCAAATAAATTAGTGAAAACATTCTAGTAATGACTCGAATATAATTTTACGCTCAATGATTGGCACCTTTGCAATAATCAATCAATTAAGAAGCAAAAGCTTATAACGCACTTCAATAATATTGAATATAGTCACTGATATAGTCAAACTATTAGCTCTATAAACTTAAGATGACTTGGGAATGTTTGAATATTCGTTATGCAAGCTGTGTATTCTATCAATGTGCACTAACAGAATATTGAGCATAAGCGTTCATACATTAAATTGTGTTCTAATAGACTTAACTATATTTCAGCCGAAGAAACAAATAAAACAGTATAAGAAAATCGATCCATATAATGCTGAAAGTAACTCGGAAAATGCTGAGGTAAGTTTTATTAAAGACAAGTTGTTTGATGAGGAACATATTGTAAATATTTATACCCTCTTTTTTTGTCTGTCGTTCTTTTTTATCTTTTTTTCTCTTAGTCCATCTTATGTTATTGTACCGAAAATTTGAAAGATTTTCTTAATTTTTACCGAATTTCTTTGCTAATAATATATTTTACTTGTATATGATTTTTTCACTCAAACCACTGCAGTGCCTCATTTCTGTAAGCTATATAACACTATTTCAGGACAAAAGCTACGCCTTTTCGTACACAGTAAAGGACCAGAAGACTGGGGACGACTTCTCCCACTCGCAGCGTAGCAGTGGATCCGCTACGAACGGCGAGTACAGGGTTCGACTCCCCGACGGGCGGATGCAGGTCGTCTCCTATACTGCTGACGAGAACGGCTACAACGCTGACGTCCGCTATGACGTAGATAGCGTCAGCACTATCGAATACAATTCAGACACTGTCAAACACAGCCCTGAACAAAATACTATCTATAAGTACAATCCTGATCAAAATTCTTTGAACCAGTATGGAAGTCAGCAGAACCATGACTATACTCTTGATCAAGTTGATGATAAAGCTAATAAGTACTACCCCGGGCAGGAACTTATCAACGATAGG
Organism: Lamproptera curius; assembly: GCA_029286875.1. Classification (NCBI taxonomy): domain Eukaryota; kingdom Metazoa; phylum Arthropoda; class Insecta; order Lepidoptera; family Papilionidae; genus Lamproptera; species Lamproptera curius. Next base: position 1,906,868 of record JAGSMT010000038.1, read on the forward strand.
TACAATCAGGAACAGAATCATCTCAATCAGTACAACCCAGATCAGAATGACTTCCTCCAGAGATTCAACCGCTATCAGCCGGTAGATTACCTAAGTAAAGAGTACGACACTAACTCAGGATCTAAACAGTATGACTATTCCTCAGAATATGAGAATAGAGCTCCTTATAAGAGTAAGTTTGCTGAGCTGTTTTCTAGTAACGCTGAGAATGGATTACATTTTAGCAGCACAACATCTAAACCAAGCTACCTCGACCTAGGGGAAGTCCTAGCTAAAGCATTGCCTAATGTAAGACCTACTTTTTATAATCTTAATCCAACGGAACGTAGTACAAGTGATTTATTGAAAAATGTGAGGCAGAGCTTGTATAACTTTGCAGATACAGAAAAAGAAGCAAGGAGCTCAACTCCGTTAGACAGTTTCGTAGCTACCACGCCTAGAAGTTATCTAGTGTCAACTATAGCCAGCTTAAGAGACAGAGCGAGTAAGCCCGTTCTTTCAGATAGCTTTATCAGTCGTATTAACAAGTATTTATCCTTCAAATAAACTTATTTATGGGCTGAAATAAGAATAACTATCAACTGACTAAAAGTTTGTCTGAAAACTGACAATCATCGCATCGTACCGTGGAATGCAAAATTTTTGAGCAATTGTCTTGAAGTCTTCGAACAATATGATTGTTAAATGAGGTACCTAATATTTTCTTAGCCAAACGTTTCTATATAGCAAGCTCTTATGTTTAGACTGTCTAGACTCCACAGAATATTGCATAAATCATGCCACGTATAATTTTTAGTGATTTCAAATTGATCTTACACTTTGCATACCATACTCCACCACATTTATTTATTTATTTTATCGATCTGTACGATTATCAATAATTCAATTGGTCACCATACTGAAGCCAAACAAGACCCTTGCTTTTATGACCCCTTATTCCGCTTATACAGGGTCGGCGCAGGTCCTCTTCGATTCCTCTCTTTTATTCTTCATTTTAGTACTTGCTTCTTCCTTTCTCATACCCGCGCTCACAGTGTTTATCCATTCCTTTTTTTGCCTACCTGTCGCACTTTGTCTATCATCTTTCTTTTATGTATAAGACATTAATTTCTTCTCCTAACATGCCTGTACCACACTAGCCTCCAACCCTTAATTTTTTAGTCACGGGTGCCAATTTCCAAACAAGATTCTCTTGGCACCTAATCGTATAGCATTCTTTTTGGCTTATTTATTGTATTATGTCGGATGAACATTGATTATGACGGCGATCCACTGATTCTTATTTTTTGACCGACTTACCAAAACATAAAACAGTTTACATTCACATAAAAGTTATCGTATCGAAAAAATCGTCATTCTAAAAATATTCAAATATATCAGAGATTTAAAATGCCGTATTAGAAATCGCGACGCAGTTATGTGCAGATATCCAGTTGTTACCTACTTATATTACGTAAAATAGTTTTAGGGTGTTTGATGTCCGTCAATTTTTTTTGTTAATTTTATTTTACCTTTCTTCTTTTTATATCTCCATCCTCCATACATTATAGGTCCATCGATAAGAACGTGTTGGCATCCAACGACATTAGTATTTGATATTAGTCTTCAGTAACGTCATCATTCATCATCAGCCTGTGTTAGTCTTCTGGACATAGGCCTCCCCTAATAAAAGCATTCTCCATTTAGGGGGTTTCTAGACCGTATCCCACCACGCTGGTCCAATGCGGGTTGTGGTAACTGACGTAAATTCTGAGTAATATTTACCTAATAAATACGTTATTTCTTGTATGGTAGAAAAGTCGGTCCACCCACCAACCCACCAACCACCGACCAGCGTGGTGGGATAAGGTCCAAAAACCCCCTAATGGAGACGGCGTGTGCCAAAGGGGGGGCATATGTCCAGCAGTGGACTTACACAGGCTGATGATGATGATGATACGTTATTTCTTATCAGTTTTTGCTCGGAATATCAATTATATTTGGTGTTAACAAATAAACTCCATAATGATTCAACGCATCTTATTACCTCTGTAACTCTTTTTGCAACTTTCATGATTATTATGTTAGATAACTAATTACTCAGAAATAAATATTTACTTTGTAAATAGTATTTAAAACTGGTAGTTAAACATAGTGGAACATCACAATAATGTGAAAATTTTACTACTTGAAGATTATACTATTATAGGAAGTGTTATTTATTTAAAGCCATAGTTTTTAAGACGTTAATTTTAAGATAAATGTTTACCAATCTGATTGTTTAGACTGTATTAAAGTTGAACCTGTATTTATATTATTTTTATGCTTTTAACATATATTGTACATAATTTATTATTTTAACTTCAATAAAATTTTATTAAAAATACGATATAGAAATAAAGTACTGAATTTTATTTCATTATTTCGTAACTCGACTCCATTCAACTTAGTAAATAACACTTAATAAAAATTCAAGCTACTTGATATTTAATTTTAATTATTACATAGACATTAAATAATACTTATTCTCGTAATTTCTCAATATTCAACCAACTAATAATCATATAGAAAAATTAATTAAAAATAAATTACTAGGTTCCGTTAGTACGAGCACTTTCCGACTTGCGGCTTAAAACCACAAAGACAAATATCCTCATCAAAGAGAAGAAAGATTCTTAGCAGAAGCTATAATTGAAGGACCCATCAGTGACAGCAGTGTTAGGTTTTACCAGCCAGCTTCGGCCGCGAAAAAGAGACTGATGACACTATACCGATATTTTTCCTTTCCATACCACATCGACGTTGCCTAGTGGAGGAAACGATGGGCGTGGTGACCAAGGATTCGAAATCTTCTTTGCCCACCTTGGTTGCAGCATATTTACAAACAACAGTGGAGGCTATACACCCCGTTTCGAAAGTCGTGGCTACAAAGAAGACGCGACTTCCTTATCTTCCGCGTAACAGTGGTTCTACCGGGACATGGCTGTTTAGGGAGGTAGCCGTATCGCGTGTCCTGCAGCGTATGTAACAAGAAGACGGCCCAGCAAGTGCTAGAGGAGTGCCCAGCCAGCGCCACGCCAAGAGCTGCGAAAATTCGCGGGGCATGACCTGTCAGTGCCATTGTTTTAATGAAGAAGGAATGTAGGGAAACATTCAGGGCTTTGCTTAACATAGTGACACCATTTCATCAAAACGGTTAGCATTTTACAATAGTGTGATTTGTTAAACTGAATTCTTTCTTTCATGGTTATATTTTTTTCAACAAAGTGAATTTAAAATTAGTTAACCTTATTTGTGTTACAAAAAGGTTTTTGCAATTAGTCTACTGCCATTAACATATTAAAGAAATTTTAATAAGAGCTTTTACATTCTATGCGATAACAACGTCCCTTCGTTTTGTCTACTATGTATTCATGGTAAAATATTATAACCAGCATCTAAATTCTCGTATATATTTTCGTATCTTAACACACAAGTCATTCACATTCCATACTTGAGTAAGCAGATTATGGATGATGATAAGCCATGACTCGCCCAAGTGTCGGTGTCCAGCTTGTTTGTCGGGCATTGTGACGTAAGCAACGTATTTAGGTCAACGCGTGTCGGCCAACTAGAGATGACTTGCAGCCTCTTTTCTACGTCTTTCATAGCGGAGTTGGGCTGTGAAAAACGCGAGTTGACCTTTTCGCTTTTAACGACCTCTGTGTTGTTTGTTTTTAATTTTAATAAGTACAAATGCCTCTATATCAATACACATGTAGACGCTTAACTTCTTATTTTGTAGGCGTAGCGTAACATTAAAGTTAATCCGGAGTTACTAAGTCAGCTTCACCTTGTTTTAAAAATAACAAAAATATGTTGTATAATTTTTTACCATATTTTACAGACAATACTTTAATGAGCTTACTGTACGACCACCTAATCGCCTGGATAAACCAACTGCGAACAACTGACAACGCTTAAGCAACACAGTCCAAGTTTCGACCGAATCAAAGGTTTTCTCATAGTCCACACCCACTTAGCATAAAAGCATATTTTCCTCAATTTTCTATATAATCTGTTGCAGCTCAAATATGTGGTTTATGATACTAAATCACTTTCGGTATCTATCTTGTTCGGCTGAAAGTCGTCTAGTCTGGAAGCAAGAGGATTCACGGTGACTGTTGAGAACAGGTTATAAACGCAGTTAAGAAAGTAATAGTATTGGTAACTAACTATAGTTTTTCAAGTGACTCTCATCACCTTTCCTACAAAACAGCACCACGCTTCTGCTCCACGCGTCTGGCGTTATACCATCCTGTAGCATGAATGTAAAGAGACTCTGAAGTACGCTTAGTACCATTACTCTACCCACTTTCAGAAGCCTCTGCTTTGATTTCGTTATCATCTGATGATGAGCTGTTGTTAAGGTGTTTGAGAACCATTCGTATCTCGCTTGGACTATCGTCCGGTATATCTTTGTTGTTTTGCCGAATAAGATTTAGTCTTGCATCATCTACTCGCTTCAGTGGTTCCGACAACGATGTGGTCTACTGAAGATGACGGCTCCTCTATTTTTCAACATAGTCTACTGGCTTTGCACGATAGATAGGTCTCCGGCAGGACTTTAGAACCTTAGTTTCTGTCTATTGCTTCTTTTATATGAAATGTAGCGAAGTTGTGCAAATCCCGTTGCAAATACTTAGAGATGTAGCTATTAAGCTGTTTGTAATCTAACGTAACAGAAGAAAACTGTAGCCGTATCATCCGTATGTATTTCCATAAGGTTAAAAGTGAGATCGAAGGGTTTTTGAGTTTTGGGTTTGCGGTGGGTTTTATAAAACCTAGAACCCACAGCTGCTCAGTATTAATTCCTTGTACAGTGTTACAATAGCCTAGGCATGAAAAGCGATTACTTAGTTTAAGCTAAAAGAGTGGACTTTATTGGATTCTCCAGCTTTATATTAACATTCAACTAGCCCATTACCAGTTGGTGATTGCTGCCGGTTTTAACTCTTGTAATCACAGAGCTATCGTTGAATATTTGGCGTGCAGCCATCATTTTACGGAACCATCGGGCTTATCCAGATCCTCGCTCCGTGAGGCTGTTTTTTGAAGAAAGAGTTCATCATGAACATGCTGCATCGTGCTTGTTTCTTCATTAAGCTATTAAGAAAGAATGATATGATACACATTCACTATAAGCTTCAAATGAGATTTCTCAAAATACCGTGATAGTCAAATTAGACATAGAGCCTATATCATTTTCAAGAAATCATTTTTAAGGCAAACCACTATTTTGAGAGCCCAACACTCGAGAATGATCCCGCGTTATTTCTTTCTCAACATTCGGCCTTATGGCGCATGATTGATTATCGGCTGGCATTGTGGGAGCAGGTGTTGCCTCGGTTAGACGCCGCTGGCCAATGATGAATCGCCATTCGTTCACTGTTTGAAATTTGAAAAACTTGAAAAGCGCGCGCTTCCCTTTAGAAACTTTTGTATCTGTGTTACGCTTCTAAATGAATATTTAATCGATAGCAATACAGCAATATCGATTCCAGTACAATTTCTTTTATCAAAATTTTTATCTTTATTCAACAGAGAGTTGCCTTATTGATTTTTTATTGAATAATAAATAAAACTATTTTACCTATCGCATTCCATTTCGATTTTGACTACTGTGATATCTATTAGAGATTAGCTAAAAACTCAAGAAATTTTACATCACTCTCCGGAGAGAGATCAAGCGAAATACCGACATTTTACGTACCCATCTGACTCATCATTTTACTTTACAGATAACCGGGTAATCAGCCCGCTTTGCCCTGACTAACAAGGAAACAACATTGTAAAGCTGTTCAGTCCTCACAGGATTTGAACCGACGATCTCCATTTTATAAAGCGTAAGCCTACAGGCTTCCAAGGCAGTTACAGTTACACATAATCCCTCGAGACAGACTAATACATAATATAAGTAGACTACATAATATAGTAGTTAACAATAGTAAGTAGTTAAATGAAAATGTTATAGCAAAATATAACATTTTCAATTAACCTGGGTAGTATCCCCGTAAAAAACAAACAAAAAGTTGTGAACAATGCCAAAGTAAAAGTATATAAAATGGGCTTAAACTTTTTTTATAACCTTTTACCTTGGCATTCAATTGCAATATAAAAGCTAATAATAAAAGTTTTATTTTTTATTTACCACGCAAGCAGATAAGTGGTTGACCAACCTTTCACATGCCCATCCGACGCTTAGATCATCTTACTTTTCGGACAATTGGTTGATCGGCTCAAATTGTCCTTATAATTTAAATTTGTTACTAAACTAAACTACGAAACAACAAGTTAAATTTGTTTAGTCCTTGCAGGATTCAAAGCCATGACCTGCGTTTTTGAAGCACACGCCTATATAACTAGGCTGCGGAGGCAGTGTTTATACCGAGCCTACATTAACAATAATTGTTTAATTGTTTCTTTTGACGTAAAACAAATGAACTTCTTGCCATAACAATTAAACGTTTCAATTCAATAATATACGCTCTAACTACTCGATTGTGCTTGCAACGTACTGATCGAGACAAACGGTTGGCATTATGCTAACGTGTCTTATGTCTAACAAATATGTGGACCGATCTCTTGTCGTTGCAGGGAAATCAATAACGCTAAATGATTTGTGCTTATACTCCACAGACTATATACAGTTTGCTATGTGATTAAGAAGAAATTTTTGGATCAGTATTTTTAATACAAAAATATGAACAAAGAAAAATACGAAAATGTCAGTGTATCTGTAATTTTTTAAGCTTATTATAATTAATTACGTTTATATATTAAACAAAAAAAACTTAATGTAGTCTAGTCTTTAAAATAAAAAAGGATGACATTTTTAATAAATAAAATTAAAAGCGAACTTAATATGTATGTGACATTATACGCTCTGCGTATAAATATATAGCGTGAAAAATTACAAGTTTACTAGCCGCCCCGAAAAGTAATGATTAAACAAAAATATTTTGAACATTAATATAAATCAGACACAAATATCCAACTTCTTTTTTTATTGCTTTCAAAGGTAGAAAAGCAGTCAGGCCACCTGATGGGAAGTGGTTACCGATGTCGATAGATATCGGCTATACCTATATCACCAATGCGCTGCCTACGTGAGACATAAAATGTTGCGTCTCGTTTACTCAGTAATTACGCTGGCTACGGTAGCCTTCAAACCGGGACCCAGTAGTGTTATCACACAACTGCTTTGCGGCAGAAAGAGGCACCGCGGTGTTACCACCCTAGACGGCTCTCTAAAAAGGGGAACCTACCACCATGATTCTCTACAGTATTTGGATGTAAAATTCAATTGACCCTATTTTATGAAGTTTCTCCAACAAGAAACATTTCCTTTCGTTGCACTGATTCTGTAGAAAACGAGAAGATACGGTAACGACCGTAACAATTTCGACATTCTCCAAAATGGCCGCCCTAACATGGCATTACGGCGGGAAATGGGAATTTGCATTGTTGTTTATGGTAACGAGTCTTTTTAGTGCAGCGAAGGAGTAAATACGGAATTTATGTGAACGTGGAAGTAAACGGAAGCAGTTAAAGAATAAAAGTTGTATATTTCCTGTTGGCTGTTAGCTGACAAAGTTACGTAAAGTTCATTTTTACGTCATTAAAGTCTACATTGGTTCAAAAACGACGGCCATATCTGTTGGTTAAACATCACGTGAGTATTACAATGGCGGAGGTTTTCTAATAATCACTTTTAGCGTTTGACATTACACTTTGTGCTCATCAGACAACCTGAAAAACTATTATTATTGATATGAATCAGTTGGAAGTCAATTGAAAGGCATTGATGTGGTAATGACATCTAAAGTAATCTGCACAACTGTAACCGACTTTTTGCATGCCCATCCGACGCATGGATTATTCCTCTTTCGGCAATTGCGTGATCGGTATATAATCCTTGCTAACCAAAATGAAACGATAGCATTCACTGCAGGTTTCGAACCCACAATTACCCAGGTTGTAACTTAACGACGTGAACTTATTTACATCTTGTTAAGTTACAATAAGGTTATTTAGCTAAATTCGTTAGAGACGAAAAGGTTCCTCATTGGCAGAATCACGTTCTGACCTGTACAGGAAGTTGGTGGGTTCAGGTGGCTAAGAATCGTACCTCATGGCATCTTGTGGCCTTTGATCAGTAGCGGGCTTTAACGAGCTTATATACTACCTCCGTAGACTTGCGGCATGGGCTTACATTTCTAATACCGGAGGTCGTAGGTTCTAATCCTGTGGGGACTCCACAACTGTACACTGTTATTTCCTAGTATATATATAAACCGTCGGTCCCGTGCCTTTTCTCTCTCAGGTCGTGTTGGTTGTCAGCCCCATTGGAATATGAGAGTATAAAGCAACAAAGGGTGCGCTTGTGTTTGCGCGTACATTTGTGCACTATATTATCTCCTGCGTAGTTAGCAGATCTCTTAACAGAGATCGGCCACCGTAGTCGAAATCGACTCGAAGAATATTATTAGGATGTTGATGCAAATTACACCTCTATTTAAATAAATTTTTCCGTCAGCCCAAAAATAATTGTAAATCAAATAATAAATTTCGTTCTCAACATACACTTGGTAACGTAGAACATTATTTCCTTTTAGTTTCATTACTACACTTAACAATAAATTACATCCCATTCATTACATGTATATTACAACGGGTAAGATAAATTGCCTAACCTTTCCAAGGCTTAAATACACGAGAATTTATTTCTCACGTCAAATAACTGAGCATCAAGATGTCTAACACATAACTTAATTTGAGGTATTAACAGAAGCTATCAAGTGCTAGCGTAGCCTTAACATAACGAAGTCGAACAGCGCCATCTATCTTTACGAGCTCACAACTACTGAAATATGACAAGCATTCTTGCCAGATTCTGTTCTCACATTTGAAATATACCAGGGAATTAAACCTTTGCTCTATACTTTATCAAAAACATGAGCGAAACGCGCAGGAGGTTCAAATTATGGTACGAAATCTATGTTCAGTCTTTTATATGTACGTTCCTAAGTCGTATTGGTTCGAAGATCTCATTAAATTTTGTTCACGCCTACAATAAAAAATGGTAAAACATTGGCAGCTATCAAAATGGTCAATTCTCTTCTATATCCCAGCCAATTAAGATACAAAGAATACGTAGGCAATGTTTTATGTTAAACTTTACTAACAATAAAACGTCTGACGATCTTATTCGATTGACGATGATATATCGAATGAATACAGTGTTTTCAAAATGTTGACTCCCGGCGACATTAGTGTTGGAATTAGTCATTCCATGTTTTTAATGGCTGTGTTATTTCTAGGTGCGTTTAAAGGATGACATTTGGATAATGATCAACAAAACACTACTGTGTTCCGATTTAAAGGGCACCGTAGCTAGCACATTTCCTGGGTAAAAGAAACTTAACGTCCTGTTTCTCCTGGTAGGGAGCGCGTTGGTGATACCCTTGGTATTGCCAATGTCCATAGACGTCGTTGACCACTTTCCACCAGGATGCCTGTACAAACTTGTTAAAAAGTTAAATATACCTATTCAATAAGTTCTATATACTAATTCAACTGCCTCGAAGCCCAGTGGTATATGTGCCTTAGAAACCGGAGGTCGTGGTTCGAATCTGTGGGACACAACAAATTTTCATTGTTGTTTCCTAGTTGGTTAGGCAATTTGGGCCGATCACCCAATTGTCTGAAAAGTAAGATGATCCATGCGTCGGATGGGCATGTAAAAGTCGGTCCATCCACCAACCCGCATTGGACCAGCGTGGTGGGATACGGTCCAAAATCCCTAATGGATGGAGGTGTATTAGGAGAGGCCCATGTCCAGCAGTGGACTATCACAGGCTGATGACGATGATTCAATAAGTTATTTTTGTTTTTAGTAAAAAAACTCACCACATAAAGTTATTTAGTGAAAAATTTATAAATGTGTGTTATAACAATGCATTTCAGCTTCACCTACGTTTCAATTCAAGCTAGGAGTGCTAATCAATTATCCGTGCGTACTAATTGAGACGAACGGCTGACATCATGTCGACGCGTCTCATGTATAACAAATATGTGGACTCTCGTCGTTTGAGAAAATCAATAACGCTTATTGATATGTATTTTGTATTCCACAGACTATACACAGTGAAGTAACGAAAAATAGACTTAGTTATGACTGTCAACTCGGTCTGTAGTTTAGAACAGTTTCAGACTCTATGGTCTGTATTTTGACTGTTTTAAAACAGTCATATAAATAATCATTAACAAGATGTGTTTAGGAAGTCGTCGGTAAGGTGCTAAACTATATTATTTACAACGTTTATTCTCTATATTTTATTCCAGACGTTTCGGACTCTTTCGGGCAGACTAAAATAGGATATGTCTGTATTTTAAAAATGTTTTTTTCTTTTATTTTAGTAGCATATTATGTCAATTCGTGTAAAACGTTTTTTAATATCGAAACATAAACACTATAAACGATCGTAAACTAAGAAATATTGTCAAAGCTGATGCATTTTATCGAAAATAAATCATTGTATAGAGAGCCTTGTGTAAGACTCTTCTTAACTTATTTCTAACATAAAATGCCGCAGCAAAGTTCATAAGGAAAAATTAATTATAACATAATCTATTATATCACAATTTATTATCTTTTAAAAAAATATAATAACCAACTCTCTTTTATCCACTACTTGGTAACGTAATTTTTTTTATCATTTTCTTAACGAAAGTTGTAAGAAAACATTACAGACTTTATATATATCAATACAGCTTGCAATAAATTTCTTTGCCCTCGTCACTGAGTATTACAACTTGTAAGAGGAATTGCGTAACCTTTCTTATGTTCACATACCTCACAATAACTTATTTCTATCATAAAAATAACTCAGCATCAAACTGCCTTACATATAACCATTCATTGCCCATAACTTAATTTAAGGCATTAACCATGGCCATCAAGTGTTAATGATGTATCGTGGTTCAGGGTATTGCCCTTGCATTGTAAACGGAGGTCGTGGGTTCGAATACCGCGGGAAAACATCTTTGTGTTATCGCTGTTGGTGGGCGTCAGATGGGCTTGTAAAAATTAGGTCGACCCGACAACCCGCATTGGACCAGCGTGGTGGGATACGGTCTAAAAACCCTCTAATGGAGAAGGCGTGCATTAGGGGAATCCTATGTCCAGCAGTGGACTCACATTAATAGCGTGTTAAATATTATAATTTTTATCAAAGATCGAATAAAACACGTAAAATATCATAAAAAATCATACTTTGGATTTTTATTTTAGTCCTATTGTGTTTAGCTCGAAAATTATTGTTGCAGCCTTCTAAAGTTTAATATTAAACATAATAAATTTTCGGTAAGTTTCCCTTAAACAAAGAGGTTATGATACTGGCTTAACGTGTCGTGGCGTTACAAAATAGCGGCCTAAAGTTTGCATTATGGCGGGAAATTAGAATTTACAACTCTATTGTTGATATTGTTTAAGTAAATGGTATATTACTTGTTAACTCGTAAAATATCGAAAGATTTTTTAGTTGTCTAATGCTTGTTAGGAAAAGAAGTATTGTATGTATACTAAGCTGCGTCCGTAGCCTAGAGGTATAGGCGTGGGGTATGGCTTTAGAAACAGGAGGTTATAGGTTCGAATCCTGCTTGGACTCAGTAAATTTTCAATGTAGTTTCCTAGTAGTTTAGGGCAATTTTTTTTTTATTGCATACGCAGGCAGACGAGCAATCGGAGCCACCTGATGGAAAGTGGTCACCGACGCCCATAAACATTGGCAATACTGGTATCACCAACGCGCTGCCTACCGTGAGACATAGGATGCTAAACTCGTTTACCCAGTAAATATGCGACTAGGTGCCTTCAAACCGGAACAGCTTTGCAGTAGAAATAGACACCGCGGTGGTACCCACCCAGACGGTCTCCTGTAAACAGGGGACCAACCACCGGTAAAATCGATGGGTCGATCACCCAATTGTCTGAAAAGTAAGATGATCCATGCGTCGGAAATCCATTAGTCCCGACAGGATTAGAACCCACGACCCCTGGTTTCTAAAGCACACGCCCATACCACTAGCTCGAGAGCTTTATTTCATACGTTTTTCGCTGTCTTTTCTTCCAGCCGGTACTTTGCTTTTTTTTAAATAATCTTGCTTAGTTGTCAGTCGTATTGGCTGTTGAGTGAGGGATCGATTCCTACTACGGGAATATTAGTAATTGATGAATTTTTTTCTCGTCTGAATGCTTTGCACCAATATAATATGTATTTCAAGTATAACAAAATATATTTTTAAGTCTAAGTTACTAAGTACCTAGTTTCCATAATACTAGCGTTGCTTAATTTGGGGCTGGGCGGTGTTGTATTGTTGTCCTAAAATATTTAGGAAATTTATTTAATTATCTTGTTCGAATTTGGTACCTTTCTTTGTTTTAGACCTTCTTTTATTAGGGGCTTGCCCGGGACAGTTCCACCACGGTTGCTTCTGGCACTAAATGGTAATGTATAAGAAGAAGTATCTTCCAATTTGAAGGGCACCGTAGTCAGCGTGATCACTGGGAAAACGAGATTCCAATTTCTCAGGGTAGCCAGACGATTTATAGCATGTTACGCTGCGTTTCTCATTCTCGGGGCGTATTACTTACTTCGGATGGGCATTTAAAAGTCGGTCCACCAACCAACCCCCATTGGACTAGCGTGGTGGGTTACGGTCCAAAACCCCCTGATGGAAAAGGCGCGCATTAGGCGTGGCCTATGTCTTGCAGTAGACTTACACAGACTGATGATTATGTCTAATGAATAGGGGTGTATTAGGGGAGGCCTACGTCCAGCAGTGGACTGTGATGATGATAGTAACTAACCATCACTTGATAGTCCTGCTCATCTCTTCGTTAACAATACAAAAATAAAACAAAACAATCACTAATTTAGTACCGTTACAATGTCTCAGTCAGAAGTGGTCTTGACTGTACTAAAGACAGAGAGACGCCGCATTAAAATCGTCCAATTTGCATTTCATATTAAATGAACACACTAACTTGGATGCTATTGTTATTTTGTAATTAAAAGGACAGGTTAAAGTCGTTGCGTAAAATAGATTAATTATTTAATTTTAAATTGAAAGACAGTGAACGAATCAAATTACTTTCAACATACCGGTACTAAGTATTACTACTGTTAAAACAAAACATTAGCTTGAAACCAACTTGGTGGAATATGCGATATGAAATAGTAATACTTAATGTTCTCCAGTCGATTACGACTACGGCGGCCGATCTATATTAGAGATCAGCCAACTACGCAAGAAAAATTATAGTACACAAGTGTACGCGCAAACAAAAGCGCACTCCCTGTTCCTTTATACTCTCAGTGCCCGATGGGACGGATAACCGACACGACCGAAGAGAGAGCAGGCGCATGACCAACTTTTTACATGCCCATCCGACGCATGGATCATCTTACTTTTCAAACCATTGTGTGATCAGACCAAATTACCTTAACCAACTAGGAAACAAAAATAAAATAAAATTGAGTTCCCCCAGGATTGGAGTCCACGAACTCCGGGTTTTAAAGCACACGCCCTTACCACTAGGCTACGGAGGCAGTTAACAAAAGTCAATTGAGTAGCTGCGGTGCCTCTTGCTAGCAGTGTGTAAAAGCTACTGTAATCCGGTTCATAGGGCGACATTGTTAGTATCATTGCTACGCAAATCAGGGCAGGGCTTTTCATAAAAAGTTTACTGTTAATAGCTTTATTACAAATCTAGTATTCATAATTGATAAATCGTGTAATAAAATTATTAAATAAACTTTAAATTATAAAAGAAATGCTAACAATCGATTTTAAAAGTCTTAACTAAGTCTAATGTAACAAAGCAAATTGAATAGTCTGTGGAGTGCAAGCACAAATCATTTATCGTTATTGATTTTCTCAAACGACGAGAGATCGGTCCACATATTTGCTATACATGAGACACGTTAGAATGATGTCAGCCGTTTGTCTCAATTAGTACGCAAGGATAATTGATTAGACCGAGTACTCCTAGCTTGAATTGAAACGTTTGATAGTACAGTAGAATTGTATTGTAATAACAATTGTGTCGAAGTAAAGATCTTGCTATTAATAATAAAACAAAGTCAATATCTTTATTTAATGTAGAAGCATTACACTTTCTTAATGGTTACCTAGCCTGAGAAGAAATTCAGCGAGACCCATTTTGTAATTAATTAATATTTTTTTACAAAATGTAAACGGCGAGCAATATATTTTTACTTTAAAAAAGCTAGGAGCGGACAGTTTTTTACCAGGGTGTGTTATGCCAAACATAAAATATATATATTTTTTAACATCATTATCAGCCTGTCTTAGTCCACTGCTGGACATGGGCCTCCCCTAACGTATGTCTCCTCCTTTAGAGGGTTTCGAACCGTATCCCACCACGATGTCTATGTCACGCTGTCTGTCGCTGTCACGTGCGCTGGTGGGTGGACCAGCTTTTTAGACAATCGGGTTATCGGCCCAATTTGTTCTAACCAACTAGAAAACAACGATAACGCTTATAGTGAATGTCACAGCAATTGAACAAAAATTACTTCTCCCTTTTACAGGGGATCGTCCGGGGAAGTATATATACCACTGCGGTGCCTATTTCTGTCGCAAATCAAGTTTAAACACAATCATTCGTACAAAGGGCCCCGTAGCAGCGTATTTACTGAATAAACGAAACGAACTGCGAGCACATCTGTCTGTTTGTCAGCATGGGGACATGAACTTTTTTCCTTGCTATCACAGCGGGGAAAAGGCGGCTAATCATTACCTAGGCCGCTGCTGGGGAAATATTAGGTTTGCAAAGGCTTAGATTTCACAGGTTTCTATATCGCCTGGGTTACAAATTCTAAGAAAATCTGTTGCCTAAGTAAAGCCGAGACGAAGAGCACGCTAGTACCATAACATGCGCTTAAAGATGGAGTGGGGAGTAGATCTAAGCCGCACAGGCTTGGATCTACTGCCCACTCCTCTATTTTTATTTAGTACACGTCAATTTACGAAGAGACAATATTTTTTTTTTATTACGTAGTCAAATTTTGTACAATTCACGAAAAAAGAAATGCGATTGGATAACCGTATAACTACGATTTATTTTCTTGCAACCCTATATGTCAGTCAGGTACTGTCATACATTCAAATTATGACATTTTTAACGATCAAAGACATTGCTATTTTACGTTTTATATAAAGTTTATAGTATAAACACAAAAATAGTACAATAAAGTTTGTATCGTTAAAACAGAATAAGTCTAACTCGCATGTTACTGAACATAACTAACCGCAAAGTTCACAATTACAAATGGACGTTCAAAAACATCCCTTAAAGTTATATGTGCAAGACATTTTTCGGGCCATTCGCACACCCGAAAACAAATACATATACGAAATCTTCGGTGTTAAATTCAAAAACATCATGATCCACGGAGTTATTACTGCGGTATACAACCAAACGGCACGAACAACTAATCTGGAAGTTAGCGATGCTACTGGAACCGTTCAAGTTTATTACGATTCGACTAAAAACAAAAATAATTTAAGCGATTTTATCATCAAAGATCTCTTGAAAGATCTCACTAAAATAACACAATACGATAGTGAGAACGCTGTTACTATGTCGTCTATGTTAGATTCTATGATGAAGAAGCGTAATAACTTGCTAAATTTCGTTGAAGGCGGTTACGTTTCGTTGGTCGGTGACATATTTGTCGACGAACTGAAAAACTTGCGAATGCTGTCGGCTTATGAAGTTCAGCATAGTACGTTGGAACGGGATCTTGTATGGATGGAGGAACTTAGATATCTTTACGAAAAATTCTATCTTTGGACTAAAATTCCTGATGATACTTAATAACATTTTTTATAAATAAAATGTGAAGACGAATACATTATTATGATGATGAGATATAAGTACTGCCAGTAGATTTTGCAGCAGATGGTACAAGTTATGTGATAAAATAAAAATGTAAGTTTAAATGTTCTTATTTGTGGCAAGAACATGAATTCTCACATGCAAACATTATATTATTATACTTGTTACACAATCCTATTTAAATCACTGTATAGTTTATTATTATATAGAAATTACTAATATTCTATATATAAACTAGCTTGAACAGCCAGTATTAATTAATACCAAAGATAGATCACAATTCAGTACTAAAAGATTTATTTTTAACAACTACCAAAAGTACACAAATTTATGTATGTAATGAAGTTCTAAGCCATATTCAGAGGATGCAAATCTTGGGAAAATAACTTTCAAGGTAAATTTGTGCCAATCACCAAATTGCCTACAAGTATTCGGAATGGATTAGAAGCATACCTCACAGTAACTTGGAAAAGTGCTAGAAGAAAAATAACAACAATTTTGTGTAAGCTTGCTCTAAACCAGGTCAAATGAAATTGATTAAAACATTGTTTTTCTTATTTCTAGCACCTTTGATTATACAATAAAGTTTTGTTTGCAGATAAAATTGTTTTATTCAACTTAAAACTTCAATAAAGACAATTAAGTTTTTTTTTATAAGGTTTATTATAGATTTGGTTTTGTTGTTTAATTGTTGAATAAAATACAACCCAAACCTTTTATAAATATACTGTTGTTGTTTTTGTATATTTTAAAGTTACACATGTTTTATTTAGCCTAAAATTGCCTGTAATGCAAATGGCATTACATTTATTACTGTTTAGTGAGGTTTAACATTTCCTTGTAAAGAAATTTGACTACCCAAATGTCATATTAGTTGGATATGCTCTGCTAGAGGTTACAGGTTCAACTCCAAGGGTTTTAGTTATCATTAGCCATTTAGAAGCATTGCAGAGTTGGGGATTTGAATGAATGGGCCCTGGTACTTAAGTTACATATTTATTGATATATTGTTATTATTTGCTTACCAATGTCAAAGCACTGTAGATGTGCTTAGTGAAATTTAATTTTTAATACAATTAAACTATTTTCACTATTAATTTTTATTGATTATGCGTCTATGTTTATTAATAAGCTATACTTTTGGTGCATGATGTTAAAGCTAGAACCATTTTAGTGAACTATAAAAAAAAACGTGTATTTTTTTCTAACACTTGAATTACTTAAATTTAGTAAAGAATCTAATTTTGATATTTTTGTAAATCTCTTGCAAGGCTATAAAATATTGGATAGGCGCTATTGCAGTAGTAAATTTTTGCTACAAATAATTACAAAGCAAACGTCTTCTGGTTTTAAGGGCAATCATAATAAGTGTGATTACTTAATGAAAAAATGCTATAATACAAATTTGCAGGTGGATTCGTGATATTTAAAGCTTTCTGTTATGAGCATGGTGGATTCCAAAACATCTAGATAACTTCGTCTCGTCGCTTTATTAATTGAAAAAAGTTGAAAGTTAAAAACATTTTTTTATAAACACATTTCACTTCGAAAAAGAATGCAGTACAAAATTCATTGAAGCAGAATAGTTTTATTATTTTTAGCTCTAACGTGATTGCATAACTTTATACTATTAAATTAATCGATTCCTTGATGTACACCGATACTTCTCACCCAACGTTTTATAACTGAAATAGGAAGTTGAATTTTTAATGAACATTACGACAAAGATATGTAAGTTTTAAAATTATTTTTAACATTGCGATTACTTTTTTATATTAAATAAATGCGACGACTAAAATTAAAATTGAGAATTGAAAGTCTATGTCTTAAACAAATCTAATTTATTAAACGACCGACGGCAAAATGTGATTTGTTCTGTTTATTTATTTATATACATTATTTTTTTCTCTTCTCAATTATATACCATTATAAATACGAATTAAACAATGCTTTTATCGATATTTAAAACAGTAACAGACATCCGATGACATTAACGACAAATCGGCACTTATTTACATAGAGGCACATCCCTAGCTATGACATTATCAGCTCGTATCTTCACCTTCGGCTGCGTAAAGTTCAATTATTTTCGGCATTTCTTAACACCAAGTCCTGTTATTATAAGGTAAAAAGTATGGTGGATATGTTGGAAAATTAAAAATTTTACGATTCGTCTTCTAAACCTTTCTAAATTTTCTACAGAACCATGTCAGCTCAAGGAATTTCGCCTCAGGAAATAGAGTCACTATGTAAGACTCCTCATTCCTCAACAAAGGTTAGTAACTATAAAGATTCGTAAATAATTGTAATATACAAATGAACTTATATCTCACTTTTCCCCTTTTGTAAATATTGATATCAAAAACGATCTATTTTCGCATTCATTTTAATCAGTGAATATATTTTTTATCAATCAATTCATAAATCAGTGTGATTTTTAAATCCTTATTTAATTGCATTAATTGAGATTATATTCTATAATACATACCAAAATAGAGTAGAAGGCATAAATGTTTATCTCATACATTTGTTAAAATTACTGTATTGAGCAAAAATTGATAACATTAAATTTATGTTAATATACATGAATTTATTGTTTGGATTTTTGTCCAATTAGATAATGATACATCAATTATTTAATAATTAACAGAATGTTAAAAATACATGTACACTCAATTTAAATATTTGTGAAATGTTGTGTAATCTCTTCATGCAGAGATAATAACATACCTTTTTAAATTTTTTAATTTAATGAGATATAATTTTTAATTAAAATGAGAATTGTTACACTGAGTTATCAGAAATATTTTTTATCTCACATTTGACCTTTATTTTGTGAGATCACAATATCTATAAAAATAAAACAAAATTTGCTGTGTCTGTTTGTAAAATCAAATTATTAAATTGTGATATATGTAACATAACAATATTTTTACAAATTCATGTCCATCTTTCCGTTCTGGATCTCTGGAATGTCTGGTCTAATTAAGGGTCTTTAACCGGAAGATAGTTGATGGACTAGGAGTAACTTGGGCTATTTTTCATATAAAAAAAATTGAACAAATTTTTCTTATTTTATATTACAATGCAGAATATATTGAGTATACTTGTTACATATTTACATATAAAAATTACATTTTTAATACCAAATAAAAATATTTTTGCAAAATGTACCAGAATTAAGTTGCAATTACATCTTCCGTCTAACATTGAATTTCTTACTTTTTCAAATATTTGCTAAAAAGCCAATACACAACCGTTACCAATTAGGAGATCAATGACGACTTTAATTTATATCTATGCAATAGACATCGTAACAATATTCTATACAAAAACCATAAGGGTCCATCCATGAATTACATCCCAGGAATTTTATCAATTTTGACACTTACAACTTGAAACAAAAATAAACATTTTTCAATATTTTACTTCCCTATTGGTATTACCCTCTTTATTTATTTATAGCCTGTTAATCAGAAAACATAAGTGTACAGTGGTACAGTAAAATTAATTTAACATATTAAGTATTAACTTAATTTAAATTAATCAAAACATAAAGTAGTAACATAACAGAAAATTAATATAACAATAGTATAATTATGTTTAATCTTACATTATTTTACTACTCTTCTCTCAAGTGTCTCTATCTCTTGCCGTTCGTCTCACTTTTCCAGGCTGTCTTTATTAGGTCATCCTCCCATCTTTTAAGTGGTTTCTCTTTTCTTCTTGTGCCGTTACGGACTGGTTGCATTTTTTATTTCTTCTTTCCTTATCAGATGTCCTGCCCACTTCCACTTTAGCCGTCTAAGTTTTGTGAGCACATCTTCAGTCTTAGTTTAGTTTCTCTAATGAGCTCATGTTGTACTTCATATGATTGTCTTTCATAACTTTCTTGTAAGGCCAATATTTGTTCAATGCATGGCCTATGCGCATTTCAATTTCATTGCTAGTTATGTTGTCTGTGTTGATAATTTGCCCTGGATATATATATTCTGTTAGATATTCTATTTATGTTGTTTATTTTAATTGGTTCTTGTTTTCTGTTGGTCAGCTTTAGTTTTGGACATATTCATATTGAGGCAAACCCTTTTACTGCATGTGTTCAGATCTAACAACAATCCTTGCAGTTCTTTGGCTGACTTTGCAAATAAGATTATTTTTAATATTTTACCTTAATAAATAATTAATAAGGTAAAATGGACTAATAAATAAAATGTATAAATGACTGTGGCCAGGTAATATACTTTGCAGACAAACAACACCTCAGTCTGCCCGCGACCATGGATCCTGTAAACTGTCGGAAACTAGTAAACCGAATTAAACGCCATAAATTCCGTAAAGTCTTTTATAAATCATGTCTAGTATTCGCGTAAACACAAGAGAGAATTATATTAATGTGTTTTAATTATAATTTCCAGGACTTCATGTTCCAACAAACAATGTACAGGATAAAAGATCCTAGGAAATCCATACCTTTTTACACTGGTGTTCTCGGTATGACACTATTGAAGCAGTTACACTTTCCGGAGATGAAATTCTCACTGTTCTTCATGGGTTACGAGAGCCCAAGTGAAATTCCACAGGACGAGAAAGCCAGGACTGCATGGGCGATGACTAGGAAGGCTACTTTAGAACTTACATAGTAAGTAGTAATCCTACTAATGTTTAAATGGGGTCGGCTTTTAATCTATCCAGATTTACATGATAAAACAGTTTTTACACAAAGCAACTAGCATCTGACCTCCACTACCCAAAGGGTAAACTGCACTCCGTAGTTAATTCTATATAAATTTTAAGGCTTTGATATCCTAGAGCGATTGCCAAAGATGGTCTTTCTTCTTTGTGCATGACCATCTGATGCATGGATTGTCTTTTTCTTTATTAACGATTAACTTTGCAGACATTTGAACAAGTCATATTTGCCTGACTAACTAAAATACTACTATGACACAAAGTTATTTCCCTACGGGATTCATAAGGCCTATATTGGTCTCTTTTACAAGGGACTGACTGGGAAGAACATGTCTTAGGCCTGTGATTTCTGTCTACCATGTCAGTGTTTGAACACTACTATCTTCCAAGTTAAAGGAACAGCGATATGCCAGTATTAGTGGGTAAACGCGGTGCAACGTTTAATGTCATCTAGGACCATGAGTGGATTAGTCGTGTCTTTGTTGCGCATTTTATGGGTAGTATGTTCAATCCAATTAAGAGAAACAAAGGATTATTCGCCTATATCGGCTTATGTAATAAGAAAACATTCTTAAATAAACTTGTTCCATCTCAGAATTCGAACTTATGACCTTTAAGCAAGGCCAATCTAAATTAGAGTTCAGACAATTGCACAGTAGATATTTCAGTGCACAAGTGTATGCGCAAACACAGGTGTACCCTTTTCCTTCACCCCTTTTCCTTCACTCTAATAGTCCGATAAGACGGATAACCGACACGACCGGAAAGATAAGCGCAGCACTGACTATCTACTTGCCCATACGACGCATTGATCATCTTACACTAAAGGCAATCGGGTGATCAGTTTGCATCGCCCTTAACAAATCAAAAATTGCTTTGACAATTACTGTAGATAAGTACATTCACTATAAGCTATATTAAAGGTAGGTTCCCTTTTACATGGTGCCGCAAAACAGTAGTGTTTTCCGGTTTGAAGGTCACCGTTGCTAGCGTATTTATTGGGTAAACGAGACTTAATCCTGTCTCACGTAGGCAGCACTTTAGCTAAAGTGGCCCGACTGCTTGTCCGTCTACATACTATAATAAAAAAGGAGGGTTCCAAAATGTAAACAAACTCAAGTAAATAATGGATTTACTGCTAGTATATTATATATTTTGCAGCAATTGGGGAACAGAGAGTGATGATTCAAGTTACCACAATGGTAATTCTGATCCTCGGGGCTTTGGGCATATCGGTATATTAGTACCCAATGTTGAAGAAGCTTGTGCAAGGTAAGTCATCTCTTTATGTGAAATACTAAGTTTTGTGCAACAAATGAACTTAATTTTATAATTTTTAACACATATACCTTAGTAGATGACTCGATATGATCATATAATGCAATAAAATTATGTACTTTATGTATAAAAATATCAAATAAATCTTAAATTTACTCTACAATAACACTTAACAGCTGTTGACTTTGTTAAAAAGATACAAAATGGCATAATTAAAAATGAATACAATTATTTATTATATTGATTATGATGTGTTGAAATGAAAATATATTAATTGGCTTCCTTGAAGGAAGAATCTGATGAAGCCATAATAGTATCATGAAATGATAAATATTTTTGAACTTTTTTACAATAACTTAGTGAAATGTTTTTTCTTTAAATAACATATTGTATTTCTGATTAGGCAATAGATAAAATATAATTTATTATTTTCTTTAGTCATAAATAAATATTTAAATATTTTTTTGATTATTTCCTATTTATAAGTTGCAGTAAATTTTTGGTCTAGCGGTATTGGCCCTAGCTTTATAAACCGGAGGTCGTGGGTTCGAATCCCAAGGGCAAACAGCTTTGTGTTATTGTTGTTTTCTGGTTGGTAAGGACAATTTGGGCCAATCAGCCAATTGTCTGAAAAGTAAGATGATTCATGCCTTGGATGGGCATGTAAAAAGTCGGTCCACCCACCAACCCTCATTGGATATGGTCCAAAAACCTCCTGATGGTCAAGGTGTGCATTAGGGGAGGTTTATGTCCAGCACTGGACTAACACAGGCTGATGATGATGATGATGATGATGATTATTTAATAGTACCTGTGTAATATTAAAATGTATAAGACAATATTTATGTATTAGATTTGAGGAGCAAGGTGTTAAATTCATAAAGAGACCGCAGGACGGGAAAATGAAAGGTTTAGCTTTCATACAAGACCCGGATGGTTACTGGATCGAGATATTCAAAGCTGATGTTGTGTCCTAAATATTTATGTCATACATAAGCCTAATAATATATATAATTCTTTAATTTTTACATACACATCATATAATAATAAAGAAATGACAAAATATATAGTTTATATTGGCTGTTATTAAGTAAATAACATATCTGATGCTACAATAATGTTGACTTATCTATATGTCTCAAAGAATATATATATATATATATATATATATATAAGTATTATATTAATCTGATTTAATATGATTATATATTGACATGTAATTAAAATTTTTTACTGTTTTATATTAAAATGCAGTTCATTTTTGAATGTGGATTTAAAACTTGTTTTATTAACTTTTTAGAGTAAAATAAAATACAGTTGGTGACCTTGAAAGCACTTTTTGACATTTGCCATTTGTCAACTACAATGTTTAACCGAAATGTTGATTATGTGGTTTTAAATAAAGATATGATTATCCATTAATTTAATATTTGCGTGTTAAATCATATGTATTGTTATATTAAAACTGCAAATGTTATGTTTTTTTGTTGTAATATGAGATATTTAAAATTATACTTTATGTTTGAAGTTAATCAGTGTTATATATTTCTGTAGCGTTTTAAATAAATAATAAAACCGTATCGAGTTTTATTATAGTAACAACGTTAATATTAATATTTTTCTACATTTATTAACATGTTTAAAAAAACACTTTTAAAATCATAACACATGTGTAAAGTCGATTTTGGTTATAAAACTGAAGAGTTAGTTTTTATAGTTTGTTTACAAACATGACAAATCTTCAACAACATACGACATAATATATTAGTCAATACTTTAATATTTGGTTTAAGTAATAAAAACTAAAAATAACACTGACTGAACAAATAAAATCAAATTAAATATCTATTTAATATCCATTTAATGTTGAATCTTTCGCCGTTTAAGTCAATAATGGTGAGTTTTTAAATGTGGTGTTTTCAAAAAAATATGTTGTTAAAAAAATAAAAACACATGTAGTGTTTTTTTTTAACTGTTTTTTATTATCTGTTATTGATTCAGAATTTTTTAATTGATGTTTTCGTCTTAGTTATTTCATAAAAAAATTTATATTAAATTTTTTTAAACTTTATTTGAATTATGTAGAAG
Organism: Lamproptera curius; assembly: GCA_029286875.1. Lineage (NCBI taxonomy): Eukaryota > Metazoa > Arthropoda > Insecta > Lepidoptera > Papilionidae > Lamproptera > Lamproptera curius. Next base: position 1,930,875 of record JAGSMT010000038.1, read on the forward strand.
TGTTATTGTTTTTAGTGTTTCGTTTTGTTTTAATAATTTGTTAATTATCAAGTGCAATGTATATTAAATATGTAAATATGGTTAATAAAAGTTTTTGACTACTTCTTGTGTTTTTATTTTACAGACACTATTTAGCATGAAGTTGTTTATCTAACAAGTAAATTGGAATCATCGTACAAGAGAATAAAATAAATATCGTAATTATCTTTTAATATAGTATTTTTTTGCCTTACTGCTGCAGATTTAAGGACATTATTAAAAAACCATTAATTACTACCTACATTGTATTTTTTTTCATTACTGTGCATTTTGTCATTTATTTGTAGGTTAAAAACTTTTTTGCTAAATAAAACTATTTGGTTTTTAAGTTTTGATATTATAATCCGGATGAGTAAAAGTTTACAGTTAATTTTTGAAAAATAACTAAATCCCGCTTTTTATACAACTTTGTATGTTTGGATTTTGTTTACCTTATATTGTTATACCTTTTCATACAAAAACTACTTGATGGATTTCATTGAAACTTTTCAATAACATATATTGTACATTAGAATTACTATCCATAAAATTTTAGTGTGGATCGTTCAAAATGTAATAAAAAGTCTATATGGCACTATTTATGTATTAGATTCGTAGAAAAAATACAGGTGCTGTTCCAACGTTCCCCGCAAAACCACTGAGATTTCACCACACAACTAAAAAAAGCATGGATTTGATGCCAAAGCCAGTATGCATAAAAATATACAAATAAATTAACTTTAAATGTTTTCATTCTGATATGTAATGAATACAAATAACTAACCAACGTATTTTTATATATTTGTCTGTCTGTCTTTTTGTTGTGGGTAATCTCTGGAATGGCTCGTCCGATTTCGACGTGACTTTCTGACCCTGTGCTCCGTAGTAGGGATGTCGGAATATAATAAAATATCGATATATATCAATATCGATAGTGATATTTAATTTAGAACATATCATATCGGTACATTGAAAATATTTTGCTTATTGTACTTTATCTTACATTAATAGAAAAAACAAATGCATAACTGTCATTAGCAAATAAATTACAAAAAAACAACGTTTTTATATTTTAAAGTTTTTATTTATCTGATACCGATAGAAAAAAAAACCTCTTCGATCGAAATAAAAATCCGAATACATGATCAACTGTACAACGACTAAAACACGAATTAAGAAACAACAACTTTACGATAAAAAAAATGTAAAAAAAGCTTTTTTATTATAAAAAAAATCGATCGATCAATTTTATATTATCCAAACCATTAACAAACAAATCAATACCATTGCATCCAAATAGGGATATTTAATCCTTATTTTCAAGTATGGCATGGCCCTAAGTATGCCTAAGGTATGGATTTATTACTGTGCAAAATATAAATAATTTAGCCTTATCCTGAAAAATATCACGTTTTCGTTACTTGCAATTGTATATCGATACATTCATATATCGTATTGTTAAATATCGGCTAAAATATCGATATTTAGAAAAAATAAGTTCGCTGTATCGATATATTTTCGACATGCCTACTCCGTAGCCGAGGTGGAGACGCGGGGGCAGAGAAGTGTCGGTAGTTCATACGCCGCTCTACCTGTCGTTCCTGACGTAAATAGGGTGGGGTCACAGGGTCGCTTTCGAAGCTCCGACTCTGGCCTATGGCATACTGCACTGCAGAGCGTTGCAGTTCACGCGTCCTTCGTCTCAGCCCCATCGAGGCATTAGACTCCCCCGAATGTGCTACGGGGGCCATGTGTGCCAGGATATCTCAACCCGTGCAGGCACAGATCTCCCAGCCCCTAGCGGCGACCTATCCACTGCTAGTGCCGTTTTGGCTTCAGGAAGAGAAGAGATCGATGACACCATACCAAATGTCTCATCCTCTCATGGCCCCTTCACTCCACATCAACGGTGCGGCACTTTCGAGTCGCGGAGGATAGGACTAGCAGCCTATACCGACACTTCTCTTTCCCCGACACTCCTCTTTATCTGCAGGAGGCAGGAATGTCAGCACGTCTGCCGCATTAAAAGCGGGTTTTTTTAGCCCTCTTAGAGCTACGTCCACGGATGGCCTTCAACACAGGTCGGCCAGGTTCCTCTTAGCTTCTTCGCGGCTGACCATGCCGCAGATACTGAGCCTCACCGCTGCGTAAAAGCAAGAACTGTGGAGAGGACGGGTTACATGTTAACGTTGACTCTTACTTTGGTATATATATAGAAAGTATACTTGTTCCGTCCGAGTTCTGTTATCTATGCTCATTATAAACTAATGGTGTTAAAACGAAATACATTATTTATGTCATACATATACCAAAAATACATTATATAACAAAGCCTTTCCATTGGTACCATTACTGATGATCTCTGAATATTTTCGCGTTAATTGCCTCGTTTAATTAAGTGTAATTTAATTTTGACCATAAAGGAAAAACTTATTCGGATAAAGTGTCCTCGAATGAGGCAGTTCTCATTGCCTCTAGGTCGTTTTGTAAAGTCGACTGACCGTCGGCGGATCGGTCCGTACGTCTAACGCCTCTCCATCCATAACCACTTCAAATTTACCATGGTTCACATTTCGAGTCATGAACCTAATACATTTTATTTTCCTTTGGTTTAATAGCAAGTTATTAACACTAAACCAATTCGCTACTCTAGAGAAAGTATTACTTACATCGTCATTTATTGACGTATGTCGTTTAACTTTAAAAATCAAGGAGGTATCATCCGTCGACGATCCGTAGGCACACGTACCATCTGTGCGTGTGACCTTCACTTTTCAAAGGGTTGGTCACTAGTTCGATGGAAGGGAGAATTAATTCGGACTCAGTATTCTATAACGCTATAAAAGTCCGAGTAGGGACTGGTAGCTTTACATCAAGGTCGAAAAAAAGGATAAAAAAATGATGTCCATAACTAAAAAACAAATTCGCATAAATTATAGAATAAAAAAAAATGCGTGGCTAAAATTGTGCGCAATACAAAATCATCACAACTTTACTACCCGATTTGTCTCGACGCACGATACAGAATAAATAACATATAATCCATTTACATTTATTTTATTATCGGACTAAACATGCATATCGTTTACTCCAACACGGCCACGGTATGAGTTTCCGTATCATGATCGATTTAACGTTCAAAATAATGCTGTTTAACCTTTGACAGTGAACCTGAGAATTGTATTGTAAACCTCTACACAGTAATTTTACTGATATATTACATAGCTGTTGCGCGCGGCCTAGTCTGTATGGTAATGGTCAAAAAAAGTATTTTTTCGCAAGGAATCTTTTATTGAAAGTCCCGTCAAAATCGGACCAACCGTAACAGAGATTCAACAATTCGATCTCAAATAAACAGACAGACGGACAGACACAAATTAAAAAAAATGTTTCGTTATATTTATCGGTTATACATCACAGTGCTACCATCAAATTTGTAAACGATTATTTTGATGTTACAAACAGCCACACCAATTTTATTTATTTTTATTATGGTACAACTTATTTCTTTCAGATTTAGACTTGATTAAAGGTTATATTACTTTTAAATTTAACATTTTTTTCAGTTTCAACCGTAGTGAAACTACGAAATGTTTTTTAACGGTAAGAAAAATATCTTTAAAGGGAAGTTATCACATATTTTAATAATATTATAGAAAAGCGGAATATAAGCAATAGAATTTTTATAAGGTATATGTGATGTATTTTTTTTATGGACTACACAGGCAGACGAACAGTCGGGCCACCTGATGGAAAGTGGTCACCGACGTCCATATACAATGACGATATCACCACGCTCTGCCTACCGCGAGACATACGATGTTAAATCTCATTTACCCAGTTAATACGCTAGCTATGATATTCTTTAATCCGGAACACAGTAGTGTTTTACACTACCTTGCCTTAAATAGGCACCCTGGTGTTACCGCCCCAGACGGTTCGCTGTAAAAAGGGGACCTATCCCCTACAAAGTCATCGGTATTGTTGTGATCAAAGAATGCACTTTCATTAGTTATATATCGTTTCAGAATTCAAGATGGCGGGTTGTCCACTGCTTGCAATGATATATATATGAGATTATTATTATCACAAAATTTTGATTTTTACACATGTATACGTTAAGTACATAATTAAGATTCCGTAATAGAGATATTTATGCGTCCAAAATGCATGTATACTTTAGTCTCAATGTTTTTATATTTAAATCTTTGCAAGACTTTAATTTTATTAAACGAGATTTGGCAGCTCATGACGTCGGCAATTGACATTTGAACTGTCATACGTCATCCTGATTTGGCGCGAAATTTGACGCTCAAAAGACATAAACGCTACAGAGTCAATTTACGAAACGAATCTTTCGTTATACTCTATTGAGAGGAACATGAATCCCTTAACGGTTTGTAATGTAATTACATGCCTAGTTGAACGTTTTATATATAAAAATCAATTGGTAACGCGGCGTATGTTAGCCTATAAAGTAGGGTGCCGCTTTGGCCGAATTAACGATGAAGGCTTTGACATTCGTGGCTTTCATCGCCACGTGTCAATCACAGCTGCCACCTCCAGTAAGTTTTACCTTTGTTTGATTACTGAATTAAGGTTGATAGTTAAACTTCCTATTGATTGATCGGATAGCTTATTCCGTAAAACTTCTATACTAACTAGTCAATACGGCCCAAGACGAGGCTACCCTTTTTGGGGCCCTTGTTCGCGAGACTTTTCTGTGACAACGGGCCCCCAAATCCTGTAAAATTATTATCGGTTTATTCCACAGAGCAGCAGATCCAGCAATAAAAAAACTAACTAAGTGAAGAAAAATATAGATTATTATCTGAGACACCATGAAATAAATGCTGATCAAACATAATTTAATTCCATCAACTAGACTTCAAAGAATAAGTAAATCTTTTATGGCACAATGTAGTTTAGAAATTTTTGTAAACTCTAACTAAATAATTTAATCAAACAGTATCTGAATTAAATAATTTTAAAATAAATACTGTAATAGGCTGTCAGTTTCTCAAAGTCAAAATGTTACAAGTTAAATATATCACATGAGTTTTTATATAAAAATTAATAATTAACTCTTGGTCTGGTTAAATGGGTAATAAGTGTCAGGTTTATATCGTAGTGTAAATTAATAAAAACACATCCATCAATTTCTCTAGCTTTATTTTGATAATGTTTCTGTGACACACATTAATTGTTACAGTTACTGAACAACAGAGGATATGGACCGCCACCGCCGCCAATGTTCAATCCAAGTGGATACATGCTACCAGTCGCGCCAAACCAACAAGTAAGCTACGCAAACCCTTTTGCGTTCTATCAAAATCCTTATATCCCTAATGCCTACGCGACACCCGCGTTTAGAAGTGGCTATAATAATTACGAAGAGCAAGAGCGCCTTAAATACCTTTATGATAGTCTTGGTGCAGGGCTTAGTAATAAACTGCTCAGAAATGTCCCCGCATATACCGCAAATAAAAACGCCTTCGAACAGAGACCGCAAAGCTTCCCACCACTGAGTCCTGACCAATATGCCAGTTTTAATTCGTATGATCCACTTCTTGCAAGTGGAAGAAGAAGTTTTGGTAATACTGGAATTGGAGGTCCTGGCGTCAATCAAGACATATTGAAAAACCCATATAATGGCCTTTGATGACTTTACTAGAGCATTTTCTGGTAACAATATATATATGCATGATAACACACCGATGAGCGACACAGGCATGGAATTCGAACTTTGTGTGGCAAAATGGATACAGGGGTCCCTGGATTGACAGGCCACCGTATGAAATTGGAAATAAACCACCTGTATTCTATAATCCTTATGCGTTAAACGGAGATTTTGCAAACAGTAGAAGAAGTTTTAACGGAAACACCCCGAAAACTTATCAGGACTTGGTGAATCACAATCTGGTCAGGTTATAAATTCTGAAATACTATCTAATCGTGTCAAAGTAAATAAACTATCTTTTGCTAATCAATGGGAGGAGATTGTGTATTTCGTGCGTGTTTTAATGACAGCCGAGAATCGTGAGAGTCCAGGAATAATGCGACTGTTAGATGAAGCTAAGAATTTGGAGTACGAAAAAATTGACAAGCTCGATGATAAGCGACTAGCTAAAGTGAGCGATGAAGATATGGAGAGCTTGCAGAGATACATGATAGAAGTATTAGACAATTACGGTCTCAACCTGTACACGTTTAAGCTATTAGAATATATATACCTATTAAAGGGTCAGTCAAAATATGAAATTAAACTCATGTGGAGATTTTTAAAAGAAGAAACAGCTATAGTACAATTTACTGACGAAGAATTAGGACAGCTCAAGAAGCACTTGTACCAAATTTATCAAGATTACAGAACAAGCAAATATATATTAGCATTTTTGAAATTCATTACTACAAGCGAGAGACGGTTCTCGACGGAAGGTTTTATACTTTCGGATTTAGATGCATTTGGCTTAAACAATAACATGCTGTACGAGAATATACGAAGAATTTACTGGTATCTAATGCAGAACTACTATGACAATATAATAGTGTTGAAAGTTCTGAAAAATATATATGACATCTACGAATACAAGGGAACTGATATCCTATTACCCTATATGAATGAAAGTGATCTGCAAAATTTAGAAACAATGTCCTATGAAGACTTAAACCTATTGGTGGAATTGATGTTACTCGTTTCATCCCAAAGAGGTAGCAATAGCTATTTTGTCGCTTTATTAAAATACATCGATAACTTAAAAAATGCAAAAAAGCAAGAAACAAAAGATCGAAACATCCCTAACAGTATTGAAAAGGTTTACGATTTAACCAATCTGTATATAACACTATCGAGACTTAATCTCAACGAAGCGACAAGCGATGAAATTATTTTATTAATAAATACCTATTTGGAAACCCAATTTTCTACTACAGCCAACAGTGAAATTAATGACAATAATATTTCTTATTTAATGAAAATTGAAGAGATTTTGTTGCGTAAGTTTCAATCAGATCCAAACCCCGGTATATTTAAAATAATGAATAAATTGAGGGAAGCGGTACATGGCCAACCGCTGTTTAAATTCAACGAGCATCAAAACTTCACTTCCGACATTCCACAAGAACTTGGGCGTATTTATGAATACATATTAAACAACAAAATCTCAGTCCCTAATTACTATCGCGATGACATATTAACAATGTTGAAAAGAGTTATTGCTGAACAAAACAACAAAGAAAATAAAAACAACATAGAAAAAAATACAAAAGATATTGAAATTATAATGTCCATAATTCAAGACAATGAAATCAACTTAGAACAACTATATGAATTCTTATTACAGGAGAGTTCCCGAAACAAATTTGATTCATCGCTCAAAGAGATTTTGAATTATTTTATTAAAACATTTTTATCGGAAGATGGGAAAGTTAAAGTAAAAATAATAGACTTTAACAACTCACACATTTTAAACAAACTAGAACCAAACTATTTGCATGAATTATCATTATTTTTGCAAAAACTTCGAGAAGATTATGATTTGTTAGTAGAAGTAGTAAAATATTTGAAGCATCATAAGAAGGAAAAAGAAAAAGACCAAAAGGACTATTTGAATGAAATAGATATTCACATCCTCGAGTCTCTCATCGAGAACAATCAATTGAACCTGGAGAAGATTTTCAAATTTCTACTAGAGAAAAGTAAAAAGGACAGAGACGATGAATCGCTTATAGAAATCGTGGAGTTCATTAAGAAGAATTTAGTGTCGAAACACGGAGGAATCGAAGTGAAAATTATAAACTTTAACGACACGCGATCTTTGAAACGGATCAATAAGATTTATTTGCAAAAACTGTCAATATTCCTACAAAAGCTTCAAAATAACTACGACTTGTTCGAAGAGGTGGTGAAATACATTAAGCATCAAAAGACGGAAGAACACAAAGACCATACGGATAAACAAGAGATAATAGACATCCACATATCGAGTCTCCCTTGAGAACAACATACTAAACTTAGAGAAGGTGTACGAATTTCTGCTAGAGAAAATCAAAGAGGACAGAGACGATGAATCGCTTATAGAAATCGTGGAGTTCATTAAGAAGAATTTAGTGTCGAAACACGGAGATATCGAAGTAAAATTATAAACTTTAACGACACGCGATCTTTGAAACGGATCAATAAGATTTATTTGCAAAACTGTCAATATTCCTACAAAAGCTTCAAAATAACTACGACTTGTTCGAAGAGGTGGTGAAATACATTAAGCATCAAAAGACGGAAGAACACAAAGACCATACGGATAAACAAGAGATAATAGACATCCACATACTCGAGCTCTCCTTGAGAACAACATACTAAACTTAGAGAAGGTGACGAATTTCTGCTAGAAAAATCAAAGAGGACAGAGACGATGAATCGCTTATAGAAATCGTGGAGTTCATTAAGAAGAATTTAGTGTCGAAACACGGAGAAATCGAAGTGAAAATTATAAACTTTAACGACACGCGATCTTTGAAACGGATCAATAAGATTTATTTGCAAAAACTGTCAATATTCCTACAAAAGCTTCAAAATAACTACGACCTGTTCGAAGAGGTGGTGAAATACATTAAGCATCAAAAGACGGAAGAACACAAAGACCATACGGATAAACAAGAGATAATAGACATCCACATACTCGAGTCTCTCTTGAGAACAACATACTAAACTTAGAGAAGGTGTACGAATTTCTGCTAGAGAAAATCAAAGAGGACAGAGACGATGAATCGCTTATAGAAATCGTGGAGTTCATTAAGAAGAATTTAGTGTCGAAACACGGAGAAATCGAAGTGAAAATTATAAACTTTAACGACACGCGATCTTTGAAACGGATCAATAAGATTTATTTGCAAAACTGTCAATATTCCTACAAAAGCTTCAAAATAACTACGACTTGTTCGAAGAGGTGGTGAAATACATTAAGCATCAAAAGACGGAAGAACACAAAGACCATACGGATAAACAAGAGATAATAGACATCCACATACTCGAGTCTCTCCTTGAGAACAACATACTAAACTTAGAGAAGGTGTATCGAATTTCTGCTAGAGAAAATCAAAGAGGACAGAGACGATGAATCGCTTATAGAAATCGTGGAGTTCATTAAGAAGAATTTAGTGTCGAAACACGGAGAAATCGAAGTGAAAATTATAAACTTTAACGACACGCGATCTTTGAAACGGATCAATAAGATTTATTTGCAAAACTGTCAATATTCCTACAAAAGCTTCAAAATAACTACGACCTTGTTCGAAGAGGTGGTGAAATACATTAAGCATCAAAAGACGGAAGAACACAAAGACCATACGGATAAACAAGAGATAATAGACATCCACATACTCGAGTCTCTCCTTGAGAACAACATACTAAACTTAGAGAAGTGTACGAATTTCTGCTAGAGAAAATCAAAGGGACAGAGACGATGAATCGCTTATAGAAATCGTGGAGTTCATTAAGAGGAATTTAGTGTCGAAACACGGAGATATCGAAGTAAAATTATAAACTTTAACGACACGCGATCTTTGAAACGGATCAATAAGATTTATTTGCAAAAACTGTCAATATTCCTACAAAAGCTTCAAAATAACTACGACTTGTTCGAAGAGGTGGTGAAATACATTAAGCATCAAAAGACGGAAGAACACAAAGACCATACGGATAAACAAGAGATAATAGACATCCACATACTCGAGTCTCTCCTTGAGAACAACATACTAAACTTAGAGAAGGTGTACGAATTTCTGCTAGAGAAAATCAAAGAGGACAGAGACGATGAATCGCTTATAGAAATCGTGGAGTTCATTAAGAAGAATTTAGTGTCGAAACACGGAGAAATCAAGTGAAAATTATAAACTTTAACGACACGCGATCTTTGAAACGGATCAATAAGATTTATTTGCAAAACTGTCAATATTCCTACAAAAGCTTCAAAATAACTACGACCTGTTCGAAGAGGTGGTGAAATACATTAAGCATCAAAAGACGGAAGAACACAAAGACCATACGGATAAACAAGAGATAATAGACATCCACATACTCGAGTCTCTCCTTGAGAACAACATACTAAACTTAGAGAAGGTGTACGAATTTCTGCTAGAGAAAATCAAAGAGGACAGAGACGATGAATCGCTTATAGAAATCGTGGAGTTCATTAAGAAGAATTTAGTGTCGAAACACGGAGAAATCGAAGTGAAAATTTAAACTTTAACGACACGCGATCTTTGAAACGGATCAATAAGATTTATTTGCAAAACTGTCAATATTCCTACAAAAGCTTCAAAATAACTACGACTTGTTCGAAGAGGTGGTGAAATACATTAAGCATCAAAAGACGGAAGAACACAAAGACCATACGGATAAACAAGAGATAATAGACATCCACATACTCGAGTCTCTCCTTGAGAACAACATACTAAACTTAGAGAAGGTGTACGAATTTCTGCTAGAGAAAATCAAAGAGGACAGAGACGATGAATCGCTTATAGAAATCGTGGAGTTCATTAAGAAGAATTTAGTGTCGAAACACGGAGAAATCGAAGTGAAAATTATAAACTTTAACGACACGCGATCTTTGAAACGGATCAATAAGATTTATTTGCAAAAACTGTCAATATTCCTACAAAAGCTTCAAAATAACTACGACCTGTTCGAAGAGGTGGTGAAATACATTAAGCATCAAAAGACGGAAGAACACAAAGACCATACGGATAAACAAGAGATAATAGACATCCACATACTCGAGTCTCTCCTTGAGAACAACATACTAAACTTAGAGAAGGTGTAGAATTTCTGCTAGATAAAATCAAAGAGGACAGAGACGATGAATCGCTTATAGAAATCGTGGAGTTCATTAAGAAGAATTTAGTGTCGAAACACGGAGAAATCGAAGTGAAAATTATAAACTTTAACGACACGCGATCTTTGAAACGGATCAATAAGATTTATTTGCAAAAACTGTCAATATTCCTACAAAAGCTTCAAAATAACTACGACTTGTTCGAAGAGGTGGTGAAATACATTAAGCATCAAAAGACGGAAGAACACAAAGACCATACGGATAAACAAGAGATAATAGACATCCACATACTCGAGCTCTCCTTGAGAACAACATACTAAACTTAGAGAAGGTGACGAATTTCTGCTAGAGAAAATCAAAGAGGACAGAGACGATGAATCGCTTATAGAAATCGTGGAGTTCATTAAGAAGAATTTAGTGTCGAAACACGGAGAAATCGAAGTGAAAATTATAAACTTTAACGACACGCGATCTTTGAAACGGATCAATAAGATTTATTTGCAAAACTGTCAATATTCCTACAAAAGCTTCAAAATAACTACAGACTTGTTCGAAGAGGTGGTGAAATACATTAAGCATCAAAGACGGAAGAACACAAAAGACCATACGGATAAACAAGAGATAATAGACATCCACATACTCGAGTCTCTCCTTGAGAACAACATACTAAACTTAGAGAAGGTGTCGAATTTCTGCTAGATAAAATCAAAGAGGACAGAGACGATGAATCGCTTATAGAAATCGTGGAGTTCATTAAGAAGAATTTAGTGTCGAAACACGGAGAAATCGAAGTGAAAATTATAAACTTTAACGATACGCGATCTTTGAAACGGATCAATAAGATTTATTTGCAAAACTGTCAATATTCCTACAAAAGCTTCAAAATAACTACGACCTGTTCGAAGAGGTGGTGAAATACATTAAGCATCAAAAGACGGAAGAACACAAAGACCATACGGATAAACAAGAGATAATAGACATCCACATACTCGAGTCTCTCCTTGAGAACAACATACTAAACTTAGAGAAGGTGTACGAATTTCTGCTAGATAAAATCAAAGAGGACAGAGACGATGAATCGCTTATAGAAATCGTGGAGTTCATTAAGAAGAATTTAGTGTCGAAACACGGAGAAATCGAAGTGAAAATTATAAACTTTAACGACACGCGATCTTTGAAACGGATCAATAAGATTTATTTGCAAAAACTGTCAATATTCCTACAAAAGCTTCAAAATAACTACGACCTTGTTCGAAGAGGTGGTGAAATACATTAAGCATCAAAAGAGGAAGAACACAAAGACCATACGGATAAACAAGAGATAATAGACATCCACATACTCGAGTCTCTCCTTGAGAACAACATACTAAACTTAGAGAAGGTGTACGAATTTCTGCTAGAGAAAATCAAAGAGGACAGAGACGATGAATCGCTTATAGAAATCGTGGAGTTCATTAAGAAGAATTTAGTGTCGAAACACGGAGAAATCGAAGTGAAAATTATAAACTTTAACGACACGCGATCTTTGAAACGGATCAATAAGATTTATTTGCAAAACTGTCAATATTCCTACAAAAGCTTCAAAATAACTCGACTTGTTCGAAGAGGTGGTGAAATACATTAAGCATCAAAAGACGGAAGAACACAAAGACCATACGGATAAACAAGAGATAATAGACATCCACATACTCGAGTCTCTCCTTGAGAACAACATACTAAACTTAGAGAAGGTGTCGAATTTCTGCTAGAGAAAATCAAAGAGGACAGAGACGATGAATCGCTTATAGAAATCGTGGAGTTCATTAAGAAGAATTTAGTGTCGAAACACGGAGAAATCGAAGTGAAAATTATAAACTTTAACGACACGCGATCTTTGAAACGGATCAATAAGATTTATTTGCAAAAACTGTCAATATTCCTACAAAAGCTTCAAAATAACTACGACTTGTTCGAAGAGGTGGTGAAATACATTAAGCATCAAAAGACGGAAGAACACAAAGACCATACGGATAAACAAGAGATAATAGACATCCACATACTCGAGTCTCTCCTTGAGAACAACATACTAAACTTAGAGAAGGTGTACGAATTTCTGCTAGAGAAAATCAAAGAGGACAGAGACGATGAATCGCTTATAGAAATCGTGGAGTTCATTAAGAAGAATTTAGTGTCGAACACACGGAGAAATCGAAGTGAAAATTATAAACTTTAACGACACGCGATCTTTGAAACGGATCAATAAGATTTATTTGCAAAACTGTCAATATTCCTACAAAAGCTTCAAAATAACTACGACTTGTTCGAAGAGGTGGTGAAATACATTAAGCATCAAAAGACGGAAGAACACAAAGACCATACGGATAAACAAGAGATAATAGACATCCACATACTCGAGTCTCCTTGAGAACAACATACTAAACTTAGAGAAGGTGTACGAATTTCTGCTAGAGAAAATCAAGAGGACAGAGACGATGAATCGCTTATAGAAATCGTGGAGTTCATTAAGAAGAATTTAGTGTCGAAACACGGAGAAATCGAAGTGAAAATTATAAACTTTAACGACACGCGATCTTTGAAACGGATCAATAAGATTTATTTGCAAAAACTGTCAATATTCCTACAAAGCTTCAAAATAACTACGACTTGTTCGAAGAGGTGGTGAAATACATTAAGCATCAAAAGACGGAAGAACACAAAGACCATACGGATAAACAAGAGATAATAGACATCACATACTCGAGTCTCTCCTTGAGAACAACATACTAAACTTAGAGAAGGTGTACGAATTTCTGCTGAGAAAATCAAAGAGGACAGAGACGATGAATCGCTTATAGAAATCGTGGAGTTCATTAAGAAGAATTTAGTGTCGAAACACGGAGAAATCGAAGTGAAAATTATAAACTTTAACGACACGCGATCTTTGAAACGGATCAATAAGATTTATTTGCAAAACTGTCAATATTCCTACAAAAGCTTCAAAATAACTACGACTTGTTCGAAGAGGTGGTGAAATACATTAAGCATCAAAAGACGGAAGAACACAAAGACCATACGGATAAACAAGAGATAATAGACATCCACATACTCGAGTCTCCTTGAGAACAACATACTAAACTTAGAGAAGGTGTACGAATTTCTGCTAGAGAAAATCAAAGAGGACAGAGACGATGAATCGCTTATAGAAATCGTGGAGTTCATTAAGAAGAATTTAGTGTCGAAACACGGAGAAATCGAAGTGAAAATTATAAACTTTAACGACGCGATCTTTGAAACGGATCAATAAGATTTATTTGCAAAAACTGTCAATATTCCTACAAAAGCTTCAAAATAACAACGACTTGTTCGAAGAGGTGGTGAAATACATTAAGCATCAAAAGACGGAAGAACACAAAGACCATACGGATAAACAAGAGATAATAGACATCCACATACTCGAGTCTCCTTGAGAACAACATACTAAACTTAGAGAAGGTGTACGAATTTCTGCTAGAGAAAATCAAAGAGGACAGAGACGATGAATCGCTTATAGAAATCGTGAAGTTCATTAAGAAGAATTTAGTGTCAAAACACGGAGAAATCGAAGTGAAAATTATAAACTTTAACGACACGCGATCGTTGAAACGGATCAATAAGATTTATTTGCAAAAACTGTCAATATTCCTACAAAAGCTTCAAAATAACTACGACTTGTTCGAAGAGGTGGTGAAATACATTAAGCATCAAAAGACGGAAGAACACAAAGACCATACGGATAAACAAGAGATAATAGACATCCACATACTCGAGTCTCTCCTTGAGAACAACATACTAAACTTAGAGAAGGTGTCGAATTTCTGCTAGATAAAATCAAAGAGGACAGAGACGATGAATCGCTTATAGAAATCGTGAGTTCATTAAGAAGAATTTAGTGTCGAAACACGGAGAAATCGAAGTGAAAATTATAAACTTTAACGACACGCGATCTTTGAAACGGATCAATAAGATTTATTTGCAAAAACTGTCAATATTCCTACAAAAGCTTCAAAATAACTACGACCTGTTCGAAGAGGTGGTGAAATACATTAAGCATCAAAAGACGGAAGAACACAAAGACCATACGGATAAACAAGAGATAATAGACATCCACATACTCGAGTCTCTCTTGAGAACAACATACTAAACTTAGAGAAGGTGTCCGAATTTCTGCTAGAGAAAATCAAAGAGGACAGAGACGATGAATCGCTTATAGAAATCGTGGAGTTCATTAAGAAGAATTTAGTGTCGAAACACGGAGAAATCGAAGTGAAAATTATAAACTTTAACGACACGCGATCTTTGAAACGGATCAATAAGATTTATTTGCAAAAACTGTCAATATTCCTACAAAAGCTTCAAAATAACTACGACCTGTTCGAAGAGGTGGTGAAATACATTAAGCATCAAAAGACGGAAGAACACAAAGACCATACGGATAAACAAGAGATAATAGACATCCACATACTCGAGTCTCTCCTGAGAACAACATACTAAACTTAGAGAAGGTGTACGAATTTCTGCTAGAGAAAATCAAAGAGGACAGAGACGATGAATCGCTTATAGAAATCGTGGAGTTCATTAAGAAGAATTTAGTGTCGAAACACGGAGAAATCGAAGTGAAAATTATAAACTTTAACGACACGCGATCTTTGAAACGGATCAATAAGATTTATTTGCAAAAACTGTCAATATTCCTACAAAAGCTTCAAAATAACTACGACCTGTTCGAAGAGGTGGTGAAATACATTAAGCATCAAAAGACGGAAGAACACAAAGACCATACGGATAAACAAGAGATAATAGACATCCACATACTCGAGTCTCTCCTTGAGAACAACATACTAAACTTAGAGAAGGTGTACGAATTTCTGCTAGAGAAAATCAAAGAGGACAGAGACGATGAATCGCTTATAGAAATCGTGGAGTTCATTAAGAAAATTTAGTGTCGAAACACGGAGAAATCGAAGTGAAAATTATAAACTTTAACGACACGCGATCTTTGAAACGGATCAATAAGATTTATTTGCAAAAACTGTCAATATTCCTACAAAAGCTTCAAAATAACTACGACCTGTTCGAAGAGGTGGTGAAATACATTAAGCATCAAAAGACGGAAGAACACAAAGACCATACGGATAAACAAGAGATAATAGACATCCACATACTCGAGTCTCTCCTTGAGAACAACATACTAAACTTAGAGAAGGTGTAGAATTTCTGCTAGAGAAAATCAAAGAGGACAGAGACGATGAATCGCTTATAGAAATCGTGGAGTTCATTAAGAAGAATTTAGTGTCGAAACACGGAGAAATCGAAGTGAAAATTATAAACTTTAACGACACGCGATCTTTGAAACGGATCAATAAGATTTATTTGCAAAAACTGTCAATATTCCTACAAAAGCTTCAAAATAACTACGACTTGTTCGAAGAGGTGGTGAAATACATTAAGCATCAAAGACGGAAGAACACAAAGACCATACGGATAAACAAGAGATAATAGACATCCACATACTCGAGTCTCTCCTTGAGAACAACATACTAAACTTAGAGAAGGTGTACGAATTTCTGCTAGAGAAAATCAAAGAGGACAGAGACGATGAATCGCTTATAGAAATCGTGGAGTTCATTAAGAAGAATTTAGTGTCGAAACACGGAGAAATCGAAGTGAAAATTATAAACTTTAACGACACGCGATCTTTGAAACGGATCAATAAGATTTATTTGCAAAACTGTCAATATTCCTACAAAAGCTTCAAAATAACTACGACTTGTTCGAAGAGGTGAAATACATTAAGCATCAAAAGACGGAAGAACACAAAGACCATACGGATAAACAAGAGATAATAGACATCCACATACTCGAGTCTCTCCTTGAGAACAACATACTAAACTTAGAGAAGTGTACGAATTTCTGCTAGATAAAATCAAAGAGGACAGAGACGATGAATCGCTTATAGAAATCGTGGAGTTCATTAAGAAGAATTTAGTGTCGAAACACGGAGAAATCGAAGTGAAAATTATAAACTTTAACGACACGCGATCTTTGAAACGGATCAATAAGATTTATTTGCAAAAACTGTCAATATTCCTACAAAAGCTTCAAAATAACTACGACCTGTTCGAAGAGGTGGTGAAATACATTAAGCATCAAAAGACGGAAGAACACAAAGACCATACGGATAAACAAGAGATAATAGACATCCACATACTCGAGTCTCTCCTTGAGAACAACATACTAAACTTAGAGAAGGTGTAGCAATTTCTGCTAGATAAAATCAAAGAGGACAGAGACGATGAATCGCTTATAGAAATCGTGGAGTTCATTAAGAAGAATTTAGTGTCGAAACACGGAGAAATCGAAGTGAAAATTATAAACTTTAACGACACGCGATCTTTGAAACGGATCAATAAGATTTATTTGCAAAAACTGTCAATATTCCTACAAAAGCTTCAAAATAACTACGACTTGTTCGAAGAGGGTGGAAATACATTAAGCATCAAAAGACGGAAGAACACAAAGACCATACGGATAAACAAGAGATAATAGACATCCACATACTCGAGTCTCTCCTTGAGAACAACATACTAAACTTAGAGAAGGTGTACGAATTTCTGCTAGAGAAAATCAAAGAGGACAGAGACGATGAATCGCTTATAGAAATCGTGGAGTTCATTAAGAAGAATTTAGTGTCGAAACACGGAGAAATCGAAGTGAAAATTATAAACTTTAACGACACGCGATCTTTGAAACGGATCAATAAGATTTATTTGCAAAAACTGTCAATATTCCTACAAAAGCTTCAAAATAACTACGACTTGTCTGAAGAGGTGGTGAAATACATTAAGCATCAAAAGACGGAAGAACACAAAGACCATACGGATAAACAAGAGATAATAGACATCACATACTCGAGTCTCTCCTTGAGAACAACATACTAAACTTAGAGAAGGTGTACGAATTTCTGCTAGAAAATCAAAGAGGACAGAGACGATGAATCGCTTATAGAAATCGTGAGTTCATTAAGAAGAATTTAGTGTCGAAACACGGAGAAATCGAAGTGAAAATTATAAACTTTAACGACACGCGATCTTTGAAACGGATCAATAAGATTTATTTGCAAAAACTGTCAATATTCCTACAAAAGCTTCAAAATAACTACGACTTGTTCGAAGAGGTGGTGAAATACATTAACATCAAAAGACGGAAGAACACAAAGACCATACGGATAAACAAGAGATAATAGACATCCACATACTCGAGTCTCTCCTTGAGAACAACATACTAAACTTAGAGAAGGTGTACGAATTTCTGCTAGAAAAATCAAAGAGGACAGAGACGATGAATCGCTTATAGAAATCGTGGAGTTCATTAAGAAGAATTTAGTGTCGAAACACGGAGAAATCGAAGTGAAAATTATAAACTTTAACGACACGCGATCTTTGAAACGGATCAATAAGATTTATTTGCAAAACTGTCAATATTCCTACAAAAGCTTCAAAATAACTACGACTTGTTCGAAGAGGTGGTGAAATACATTAAGCATCAAAAGACGGAAGAACACAAAGACCATACGGATAAACAAGAGATAATAGACATCCACATACTCGAGTCTCTCCTTGAGAACAACATAACTAAACTTAGAGAAGGTGTACGAATTTCTGCAGAAAAATCAAAGAGGACAGAGACGATGAATCGCTTATAGAAATCGTGGAGTTCATTAAGAAGAATTTAGTGTCGAAACACGGAGAAATCGAAGTGAAAATTATAAACTTTAACGACACGCGATCTTTGAAACGGATCAATAAGATTTATTTGCAAAACTGTCAATATTCTACAAAAGCTTCAAAATAACTACGACCTGTTCGAAGAGGTGGTGAAATACATTAAGCATCAAAAGACGGAAGAACACAAAGACCATACGGATAAACAAGAGATAATAGACATCCACATACTCGAGTCTCTCCTTGAGAACAACATACTAAACTTAGAGAAGGTGTACGAATTTCTGCTAGAGAAAATCAAAGAGGACAGAGACGATGAATCGCTTATAGAAATCGTGGAGTTCATTAAGAAGAATTTAGTGTCGAAACACGGAGAAATCGAAGTGAAAATTATAAACTTTAACGACACGCGATCTTTGAAACGGATCAATAAGATTTATTTGCAAAACTGTCAATATTCCTACAAAAGCTTCAAAATAACTACGACCTGTTCGAAGAGGTGGTGAAATACATTAAGCATCAAAAGACGGAAGAACACAAAGACCATACGGATAAACAAGAGATAATAGACATCCACATACTCGAGTCTCTCCTTGAGAACAACATACTAAACTTAGAGAAGGTGTATGAATTTCTGCTAGAGAAAATCAAAGAGGACAGAGACGATGAATCGCTTATAGAAATCGTTGAGTTCATTAAGAAGAATTTAGTGTCGAAACACGGAGAAATCGAAGTGAAAATTATAAACTTTAACGACACGCGATCTTTGAAACGGATCAATAAGATTTATTTGCAAAAACTGTCAATATTCCTACAAAAGCTTCAAAATAACTACGACTTGTTCGAAGAGGTGGTGAAATACATTAAGCATCAAAAGACGGAAGAACACAAAGACCATACGGATAAACAAGAGATAATAGACATCCACATACTCGAGTCTCTCCTTGAGAACAACATACTAAACTTAGAGAAGGTGTACGAATTTCTGCTAGAGAAATCAAGAGGACAGAGACGATGAATCGCTTATAGAAATCGTGGAGTTCATTAAGAAGAATTTAGTGTCGAAACACGGAGAAATCGAAGTGAAAATTATAAACTTTAACGACACGCGATCTTTGAAACGGATCAATAAGATTTATTTGCAAAAACTGTCAATATTCCTACAAAAGCTTCAAAATAACTACGACTTGTTCGAAGAGGTGGTGAAATACATTAAGCATCAAAAGACGGAAGAACACAAAGACCATACGGATAAACAAGAGATAATAGACATCCACATACTCGAGTCTCTCCTTGAGAACAACATACTAAACTTAGAGAAGGTGTACGAATTTCTGCTAGAGAAAAATCAAAGAGGACAGAGACGATGAATCGCTTATAGAAATCGTGGAGTTCATTAAGAAGAATTTAGTGTCGAAACACGGAGAAATCGAAGTGAAAATTATAAACTTTAACGACACGCGATCTTTGAAACGGATCAATAAGATTTATTTGCAAAAACTGTCAATATTCCTACAAAGCTTCAAAATAACTACAGACTTGTTCGAAGAGGTGGTGAAATACATTAAGCATCAAAGACGGAAGAACACAAAGACCATACGGATAAACAAGAGATAATAGACATCCACATACTCGAGTCTCTCCTTGAGAACAACATACTAAACTTAGAGAAGGTGTACGAATTTCTGCTAGAGAAAATCAAAGAGGACAGAGACGATGAATCGCTTATAGAAATCGTGGAGTTCATTAAGAAGAATTTAGTGTCGAAACACGGAGAAATCGAAGTGAAAATTATAAACTTTAACGACACGCGATCTTTGAAACGGATCAATAAGATTTATTTGCAAAAACTGTCAATATTCCTACAAAGCTTCAAAATAACTACGACTGTTCGAAGAGGTGGTGAAATACATTAAGCATCAAAAGACGGAAGAACACAAAGACCATACGGATAAACAAGAGATAATAGACATCCACATACTCGAGTCTCTCCTTGAGAACAACATACTAAACTTAGAGAAGGTGTAGCAATTTCTGCTAGAAAAATCAAAGAGGACAGAGACGATGAATCGCTTATAGAAATCGTGGAGTTCATTAAGAAGAATTTAGTGTCGAAACACGGAGAAATCGAAGTGAAAATTATAAACTTTAACGACACGCGATCTTTGAAACGGATCAATAAGATTTATTTGCAAAAACTGTCAATATTCCTACAAAAGCTTCAAAATAACTACGACTTGTTCGAAGAGGTGGTGAAATACATTAAGCATCAAAAGACGGAAGAACACAAAGACCATACGGATAAACAAGAGATAATAGACATCCACATACTCGAGCTCTCCTTGAGAACAACATACTAAACTTAGAGAAGGTGTACGAATTTCTGCTAGAGAAAATCAAAGAGGACAGAGACGATGAATCGCTTATAGAAATCGTGGAGTTCATTAAGAAGAATTTAGTGTCGAAACACGGAGAAATCGAAGTGAAAATTATAAACTTTAACGACACGCGATCTTTGAAACGGATCAATAAGATTTATTTGCAAAAACTGTCAATATTCCTACAAAAGCTTCAAAATAACTACGACCTGTTCGAAGAGGTGGTGAAATACATTAAGCATCAAAAGACGGAAGAACACAAAGACCATACGGATAAACAAGAGATAATAGACATCCACATACTCGAGTCTCTCCTTGAGAACAACATACTAAACTTAGAGAAGGTGTACGAATTTCTGCTAGAGAAAATCAAAGAGGACAGAGACGATGAATCGCTTATAGAAATCGTGGAGTTCATTAAGAAGAATTTAGTGTCGAAACACGGAGAAATCGAAGTGAAAATTATAAACTTTAACGACACGCGATCTTTGAAACGGATCAATAAGATTTATTTGCAAAACTGTCAATATTCCTACAAAAGCTTCAAAATAACTACGACCTGTTCGAAGAGGTGGTGAAATACATTAAGCATCAAAAGACGGAAGAACACAAAGACCATACGGATAAACAAGAGATAATAGACATCCACATACTCGAGTCTCTCCTTGAGAACAACATACTAAACTTAGAGAAGGTGTCAATTTCTGCTGAGAAAATCAAAGAGGACAGAGACGATGAATCCTTATAGAAATCGTGGAGTTCATTAAGAAGAATTTAGTGTCGAAACACGGAGAAATCAAGTGAAAATTATAAACTTTAACGACACGCGATCTTTGAAACGGATCAATAAGATTTATTTGCAAAACTGTCAATATTCCTACAAAAGCTTCAAATAACTACTGACTTGTTCGAAGAGGTGGTGAAATACATTAAGCATCAAAAGACGGAAGAACACAAAGACCATACGGATAAACAAGAGATAATAGACATCCACATACTCGAGTCTCTCCTTGAGAACAACATACTAAACTTAGAGAAGGTGTATCGAATTTCTGCTGAGAAAATCAAAGAGGACAGAGACGATGAATCGCTTATAGAAATCGTGGAGTTCATTAAGAAGAATTTAGTGTCGAAACACGGAGAAATCGAAGTGAAAATTATAAACTTTAACGACACGCGATCTTTGGAAACGGATCAATAAGATTTATTTGCAAAAACTGTCAATATTCCTACAAAAGCTTCAAAATAACTACGACCTGTTCGAAGAGGTGGTGAAATACATTAAGCATCAAAAGACGGAAGAACACAAAGACCATACGGATAAACAAGAGATAATAGACATCCACATACTCGAGTCTCTCCTTGAGAACAACATACTAAACTTAGAGAAGGTGTCGAATTTCTGCTAGAGAAAATCAAAGAGGACAGAGACGATGAATCGCTTATAGAAATCGTGGAGTTCATTAAGAAGAATTTAGTGTCGAAACACGGAGAAATCGAAGTGAAAATTATAAACTTTAACGACACGCGATCTTTGAAACGGATCAATAAGATTTATTTGCAAAAACTGTCAATATTCCTACAAAAGCTTCAAAATAACTACGACCTGTTCGAAGAGGTGGTGAAATACATTAAGCATCAAAAGACGGAAGAACACAAAGACCATACGGATAAACAAGAGATAATAGACATCCACATACTCGAGTCTCTCCTTGAGAACAACATACTAAACTTAGAGAAGGTGTACGAATTTCTGCTAGAAAATCAAAGAGGACAGAGACGATGAATCGCTTATAGAAATCGTGGAGTTCATTAAGAAGAATTTAGTGTCGAAACACGGAGAAATCGAAGTGAAAATTATAAACTTTAACGACACGCGATCTTTGAAACGGATCAATAAGATTTATTTGCAAAAACTGTCAATATTCCTACAAAAGCTTCAAAATAACTACGACCTGTTCGAAGAGGTGGTGAAATACATTAAGCATCAAAAGACGGAAGAACACAAAGACCATACGGATAAACAAGAGATAATAGACATCCACATACTCGAGTCTCTCCTTGAGAACAACATACTAAACTTAGAGAAGGTGTACGAATTTCTGCTAGAGAAAATCAAAGGGACAGAGACGATGAATCGCTTATAGAAATCGTGGAGTTCATTAAGAGAATTTAGTGTCGAAACACGGAGAAATCGAAGTAAAATTATAAACTTTAACGACACGCGATCTTTGAAACGGATCAATAAGATTTATTTGCAAAACTGTCAATATTCCTACAAAAGCTTCAAAATAACTACGACTTGTTCGAAGAGGTGGTGAAATACATTAAGCATCAAAAGACGGAAGAACACAAAGACCATACGGATAAACAAGAGATAATAGACATCCACATACTCGAGTCTCTCCTTGAGAACAACATACTAAACTTAGAGAAGGTGTACGAATTTCTGCTAGAAAAATCAAAGAGGACAGAGACGATGAATCGCTTATAGAAATCGTGGAGTTCATTAAGAAGAATTTAGTGTCGAAACACGGAGAAATCAAGTGAAATTATAAACTTTAACGACACGCGATCTTTGAAACGGATCAATAAGATTTATTTGCAAAAACTGTCAATATTCTACAAAAGCTTCAAAATAACTACGACTTGTTCGAAGAGGTGGTGAAATACATTAAGCATCAAAAGACGGAAGAACACAAAGACCATACGGATAAACAAGAGATAATAGACATCCACATACTCGAGTCTCTTGAAACAACAATAAACTTTAAGAAGTGATAGAATTTCTAAGAAATCAAAGAGACAAGAGATGAATCGTTAAAAATCTGAGTTCATTAAGAAGAATTTAATGTAAAACGGAAAATCAAAGAAATTAAATATAAATTAAGCATTTAAAGGATCAATAAATTATTGAAAACTAGTAATATCTAATAAAATTTCAAAACAAACGACTTGAAATGTGAAGAATTAACAAATTGAAATGAAACAGAAATAAATATAGAAATAAGACCTAGAACATACTGAAAATTTTAAAGAAAATTCAAAACTAAGATATGTTATTAGAAGTGAAATTATTAACAAGTAATAGAAAGATAAAGTATAGAAAGATAATAATTTATGATAAAAAAACAAACAAATCAGAATTTGAATAAATTAAGAATTTAGAATGAAAGTAAATAGAAATTACAATAAAAGATAAGATCATAAAAGATAGACAAATAATAAAGTAACAATTATATCAAACAAACACTCGAATAGAAATGATACAGATAACTCGAGAAGATCAAGCTATACAAAAACTATTAAGAGTAAACTGAATCTAAAGAAGAGTATGAATTAGAAAATAATAACAAGACAAAAATCAAAGTAAACGAATGATGTCAAATCTTAAAGCAAATTGAAAAGAAGAATTGATAGAAAATCAAAGATTACAAGAACCATATGAAAACCGAGATTAAGATTATAAACGTACTAAATACAAAATTCAACAATAAAGAATGAAACATTAAGAAGTACAATCATAATTAAAAACTATAAAGACTGTAAAAAAGGAACTTTCAGAAATCAAAAAGAATAAATAAAAATTGACGATAAGAATTCAGAAAAACATGAAAATAATCAAGAGAATTTATCAAAAGATGTAGAAATAAAATCGTAAAGATAAAACTTATACGAAAGCAAGTAACAATAATAATGAATTAGGCAATAACGACTTAGAAGAAACAAATACAAAATAGAAACAAGATAGAACATAAACAGAATTCAAGGAACAACTGAATCTCTAGAAAACTAAAGTAAGAATGTGTCAAAGAGAAATAATAGAGAAACGAAATTATGAAATACGACAGATCTTAAAGAAAGTAAATGAATACAGACTTAAACAAATATTATAAATAAAATGTGACACGAAACGAGTGAAAAATTAATACAGATAGAAATCACTAAGAACATTAGAACTAATATAGAAATCGAATACAACAAGCTAACAAATAAAGTAAAAATCTAAGAGAAAGAATAAAAGAACTAACATACAGAACGAGAATATAAAACAGTAGAAAATGACAATCATGAGAACAGAGAATGAAGATAACAGACAATCTTAAGAATTCAGAAAGAGAATATAAACATAAATGATCAGGAAAATTATAAAAATAGATCACTTGAAATGGTGAAAAATATATAAATAAGCATCAAGACGATATAAGGATAATAGAGATAATGAACGAAATACAAATCAAGAATGAAAACATAACTAACAGGATAACAACATAAGAATCAAAGTTAACATCAACGAAAACATGATAAAAAATGATAATAGATTCAGAAACTTCAAAAGAATGAACATAAATTAAAACGTGAATTACAATGAAAATATGGAAACAGGAAATAAGAAGACAAAATTATAAATAATTAGTCTTGAAAAGATTAAGTAATATGAGAAAAGAAACTAAATAAACTAAAGAAACGACATTGCAAGATCGTTAAATATAACTAAGAAACACAAACAAATGATAATACGAAAACATGACATCAAGAGAATGAAAAGAAGAACATATAAATAATAGTTCGAAAAATATAAAAGATTAAATGACGATTTAGAAGATTAAAGATTAAAAGTGTCAAATTAATAATATACGAATGAAAAACAGATCGTAAAACGGATAAAGAGATAAATGAAAACTCAGATTAAACAAGTCATAGATAAATTAAGAACACTGAAGACTCTGGAAAAATACAATCAAAAGAGGAATACAATAAGCATACAGTGAATAAAGACCAAAGAATATAGAACAGCAGTATTAATGAGTTCAGAAAATCGAGACAATAAGATTTAACGAAACGATAAACATAAAGACAGAAAGATTGAAGTTAAAGATTGATTCGTAGAATAACAAATACGAATGTAAAATATGAATAAATATAAAACTAAACATCTACAATGACATAGAGTAAAAATGAAATAATATGAAAAGTAATATACAAAAAGATAAAGGTATAATATGAAATCATCAAGATTAGAGAAATTAACTACAATGAATCTAGAGAATAAATGAGAAATGATATGCAAAACTGAATATAAGAAATCTTATCGAACTTCAAGTTGAAGTATAAAATAACATCGAAGAATAGGAATACAAAAGTTAAAATTCTAAACAACAAGATGAACGACAATAGATTATCAAGAACAAGTAACTACAAAGATCGAAAACATGAGAATATTAAGACGAATAAGAAGGACTGTAGAATAAATCGTACTAAATTAGACAGATGTGTAAACAGAATTCAAGCAAGAAAAATCAAATGTTAAATTCAAAGTAATAAAGCATTATGTCGAAAGAAGTATGAAATCAAAAAACGACGGAAAACTATGGAAATGACTACGACTGATGAAGAATCAGATAATCTAGAAAGTACGAAAATACTTAGAAACGTGATCATAGAGTGAAATAGGAAAAATCAGTTCAAGAAAATGCAATAAATAGAATAGTGAAATAGTAAAACATGAAATCAAGTAAACGTAGAAAGATCTAAAGATAAATAGAATTTGCAAAGATATCTATCAAAGATTCTAGAAAAATCTAATTTAAATGATAACATTAGCATCGACAAGATCGGAAGACAAAAAGAATGCAAAAAAGTTGCACAAACTCAGATCATTGAGAACTGAAACAACTTAAGAAGACTGTAGAATGAAATGAAGTATAGAAATCGATAATAGGTCATAAACGAGAGTAAAATCATAGATAGAAAATTTGAAACAATCGAACAACTTGAATTAATATAAAACGAAATTAACGTTATAAATGGAAACTGCAATAAACTGACAAAAGTTCAAGAAGATGTAACGTCGAAACATAATGCACTTAAAGGTGAAGATTAAGAAGCAAAAACACAGAAAACTACAGATAATAGACATCCACATACTCGAGTCCCTCCTTGAGAACAACATACTAAACTTAGAGAAGGTGTACGAATTTCTGCTAGAGAAAATCAAAGAGGACAGAGACGATGAATCGCTTATAGAAATCGTGGAGTTCATTAAGAAGAATTTAGTGTCGAAACACGGAGAAATCGAAGTGAAAATTATAAACTTTAACGACATGCGGTCTTTGAAACGGATCAATAAGATTTATTTGCAAAAACTGTCAGTACTTTTACAAATGCTTCAATATGAACATGATCTGTTTCAGGAGCTAGTGAATTACATTAAACTGACAAATGCGAAGAGAAAACGCACTAAACTTGATATTTATATTCCTAGCTCCTTATTACGTGGATATAATTTAAATTTGGAAGAACTTTATAAATTTTTGTTAGAAAAAAGTACCATTAACAAATCTAATACATTGATCAAGGATATTTTGCGTTATTTTAAAAGAATCCTTGTAACTCCTGATGGAGAATTAAAAATAAAAATGATTAATTTTAACGATACACAACCTTTGTATGGCATTAGTGCAAAAGATCTGCAAAAGTTGTCCTGCTTTTACAAAAACTTCAAGAAAATGAGTTTCTGTTCCAGGAAGTATTGAACTACCTCAATAAGACGGAAAACGAGAGTAATCATACCAAAATAGATATTTATATACCCGGCGCTATATTACAGGGATATAATTTATACGTGGAAAAAATTTATGAGTTTCTTATAGAAAAAAGTAATGACACCAAGTTCATGGTGTTGATTAACGAGATTTTAAGTTATTTTGAAGAAAATCTGGTTTCTTCGGACGGGAACGTGAAAATAAAAATAATTAATTTTAATGACACACAACCTTTAAAAGGCATTAGTGTAAAGGATTTACAAACGTTGTCTTTGTGTTTACAAAAACTTCAAGAAAACGAATATCTGTTTCAGGAGGTATTGGATTATCTCCAGAAGTTTACTCTTAACAACGACTCTGACAAAACTGTACTATACATCTATGTACCAAACTCGTTGCTTCACGACGATATATTGAACATTGAGAAACTGTACCGATTTTTGTTAGAAAAAGATGCTGAAAACAAATCTGATTTATTAATAACAGATATGCTCACATATTTTAATGAAAACCTTGTATCGTCAAATGGACAACTTAAAGTGAAATCGTTAAACTTTAATAGCACACAACTTTTCAAAAAGATGAGCACGAAAGCTTTACTTAAACTTTCTATCCTGTTACAAAGACTTCAGGAAAATGTAGAATATACGCTGAGATTTTACAATATCTCTCGCTCGATGAAGACAAGGAATCAAGCACTAAATCGCCCCCAAAACAATCACAAAATCAAATAACGTTAACTGACATTCTTGTTTATGTCCCTACTTTTATTATAGAAGGGACATCGATAGACTTGAATGAACTGTATGAAAAATTAGAAGAAGTTGATAAATTATTTGGCAAAATACCACATAACTGGACGATAATTGAGCCTATTGAAAACTTTGAAACATTTTTAGAGCGATTGGTGATTCGGGACTTGGATACTTTATATAGAATTAAAGTATATTTAATGCAAAAATATGTTGAACATATTGATAATAAGTATATATATCAATTTCTCGCAAAAATTGAAGAAATCTTACTTTTGCATGGATTGGATGACGATTTCGGCGATTATCTCAATAGTTCGAACTACAATGTTAATGAAAAAGATCTGAAGATTTTAATTCGATATTTAATTAATGAAATTAATATTACGAGTTCAAACAAGGATATCCGAAAGCTTCTCGTATACGTCCTCGAAACAGAACTAAGCATAAAAAGGCTAGAGGATAATATGGGTTTGTTGAAACTGCTTTTTAAACAAATAAATCAATTCATTAATTTACATGAACGGGAAACAATTAACACAAAAGATTTGGATCTTACTATTGAGCAGTTAAAAGTCTTGCTATCTAAGGATAAAAAACTTGCAAATGATTCGTCTTACATTGGATGGTTAAATTACTTATCAGAGCAAAGAGAGGAATATAATGACAATAATGAAAACAACAGACCGGACATATTCATTAATGTATCAGCCGACACATTTTATATGATAAACCAATACTTATTCTCACTATATTATGAATATGGGGAAGATTCAGAAATATTGCAGATTATACATAAATTCAACAATATGCACACGGAGTCTAACAAAGTGCTCAATCTTACAGAAATAATTACTTACTCTCAAAATATTACGAAACTTAAGATCAGTCATCTCAAAGATGCATCAAAGTATATATTCAATTTAATAATCGAATGTGGAATAAACAAACAATTCATTGAGTATGTGAAAGAGCTGGCCATTATTAACGAAGTATATGTTGAAGATATACATATATTTAATTTGAAAGACAATCACACCCATATACTGTTTAGTATTGAACAAGACGATTTGAACCGAGTAAGAGCATCTTTGAAAAACTTGTCAAGTAATTACAACCCAAATCCACACTTATTAAATTTCTTGTACTTGATATATCCAGAACATGACAATGACAATGGGGATACATATGCCTTGGTTAAACTAAGAAGTGAAGATATTATTGTATTAAACAAGTATCTGACAGAACAAATCATAGATCAAGGTTTTACACCGGAGATAATAAATGTTCTACTATTTGTTTATAAAGTTCATGGCGATGAAAAAATTAATGACCTTGCTAATAAACATAAAGATCATCTCCTCGATATTTCAGCTGAAATTAACGTACTGATAAATAAAGGTGTTTTGTCTGCTATACGAAAAATGGGCATTGCAAGGCTCAAAAACGTATACAAAGAGTTGCTACATAGAATTGACATAGCGGTTGATGAATCGAACGTCGTCGATTGGAAAATAGTGAAGAAGCGATTGCTTTCCATGTACTTTTTTACAGAAGAGCCGATTATCAAATTTTTGTTACTAAAAATGTACTACTATCTGGCTATAACGAAGGATGTACAGCATGAAACAATTCAACGAGACGAGTTTGTTTTGGTCCTCTTGGATTTGAAAGAGGAAACTTTTACTGTGAAACCAAAATTAGTGAGTATTACATTTTTATTAATAAAGCTCTTTAGTTGCACTAACTCAATATTTTAGTACGAAGTGATAAATAATACAGTTTTACGGGTTTTATCGCGTTTAATTACTTTACAATTATTTAAAATTATAACCGACGTTTTAAACCCTTGCAAGGTCCATGGTTAAGGGACCAACCGACATGCGTATCACTGTATTATTTATTATGTATAGTATTCGCGCGAGGACCAGAAAGTATTATTACAAAGTTTTAAGAACTATAAATATGGACCAAATACATTTTTGTACCTTATACAATCTCAAATTATTCTTGTATCCAATTATTAACTGTCTAATTAGGTATGTTTGACAATCTTAAAAGGACTTTTTCATTATCATTTCATAAATCATAAAGTATCATTGGTCTGTGGCTACCAATTATTTGCGAGATTATGTACATGAATAACCAATTCCCATTTCAACTAATTTGTTTAAAATATATAAGAACTTTCACGTTATAAAATGAAATCAACTATATCTGAGCTCAGTGTAAAATCGTGAACTCGTTATGTGTAATTTAGAACATAACATTTGTTAAAATATCATAAATATTATTAAACAACAAAACGAAAATTTCAAAATACTTATCTTAATTTTAGAATATATTATGTATTGTTTTTTAAGTGCTTCTCGTATCATTATTATATCGCTCATAATATTTGCAGTATTAATATATTCTAACATTCATAGCATATTTATTTTCTAACGTGCTGTTAATTCTTTCTAGTACTTTGACCAAAATGAGAACTACGTAATAGTTGAAGCGGACGATTATTCTCAGAGCATCGAAGCCGTATTAACTAACCTAGTGCAAGGTAGTTTCAGAGGAAAAATAGCGGTTGCGGATTCTGAAAACGCATGTACTGATGCTAACAAGAAACTCGACGGCGTTATAAAACAACTAGACGGCATGATAAACGTCGAAGAGGAGCATATAGACTTGACCCAGCAAGATTTTCTAAGGATTTACCAAATTTTAGATATGTTCAAGAAGAGAATCGCGCTCCAAAAGTACAATAATGAAATGACGGTGAATTCTTTCATCGAAGAGTTAGAGAGTCGCCTTCTTAATGATAATAAATGTAACGCTCGTCACAATACCGAAAGATCAGCTATGCAATCGCTGATGACGCAATTCGTAGACGTGTTCCGAGAAACTGTCACGTATTTGAAAGTCATCGGTGCTGATCATAATGAACTTGTGGATGCAACAGTGGCCCTCGCGTCTAGCGCGCTGCCAAGGATAAGGGAGATAGGAATGAGAGAACACGAGCTGTTGATAACGAAGGAATTGATGAAGATCGTTCACTCGAACAGCCATCTGGGCGAGCCACGGCCTCTTAAAACGATAATAGAATTCGATACTGATTACAGCCCGATCGGGAACTCGGGTGATATACTTTACTTGAAGTCTATGAGGAAACTGTTTAATGATATATTAAATATGGATAACTAGCATCTAATTAAAGTATGTTAAAAGATAATAAAATTATCAGATAAACTTTCTGATGCAATAATTATGTCTAAATTAGATTTATTATAATTTGTACTATTATAATTTGCTTATAATATATTTCTTGTCTAAAGTATGTTAAATGTCTTTAAGGGTCGATGATGTAATATTGCATATAACAACTATATTTACATAACCTACTTCTAGCTGCAACTTGACAGTTCTATGAATATATTGATATGGTAATAAAGTTATGTATGTTATGGACTTTTAAAACAAAGTTAATTTTTTTTAATGAAAATTAAGCTGAAATCGCAATCTTTACATTATATTTTTTTAAATGATTTTTTACAGAATTTGCTTATCACAATAAAGATAACATGACAATCGCTTAAGCTGGTTTTAATAAAACTTTATGAAAAACGTAATGTTACGGATTTAATCGCATTTTATAATTAGTTAAAATGCTATTAATCCGTTTAATACGTAAATTTTTCGTGCAGACAGGTAAACTTATTTTTGTAATAAAAAAAATTTGACGATAAGACTCTGTATGTTAAGGTGATAAAAAAATTAACACACATTGTATACCATGGGGACCACGCGATTGAATATGCGTGGTTCTATTTGCCAACAATGCGTCGGCTAAGGACTGTCCTGTTCGGTAAAGGTAAAGTACTATATTATATAATACAACTAATTTTCGGTAATTGCGGCGTTAAAAAGTATCGAAAATCTTTGGATGGCTTAAACATCTAGTCAATTTATTATTTATTTATTTCAAAATCAAATACTATAATTAAATATCACCTCAATGTGATAGTAAGAACTAAAAGGAAACTGGAGGTCGTGGGTTGGGATCCTGCGGGGAAACAAAAATTTTGGTTAGCGCAATTTGGGTTAATCACCCAATTGTCTGAAAAGTAAGATGATCCATGCATCCGATGGACATGTAAAAAAAATATTGCACTATTCTCCTAAAATAAACGTTAACTCTCCATTTATGAAAATCATTTTCTGGGTGATAGCGTGTACTAATAAATATAAAGTCTTGTGTTTTCTGCAGAAAGATACAGATTGACGTAAAAGTCATTTTGAAAAAAAAAAGGTTAAAGAAGTGAGCCTTGAGGCAAGCCGACCTTATATTTCAGCCAAGGATCTGGTGCTATCGAGTACATTATTTTCTTTCTTTATATTTCGTTTTAAGGATGAAACTAGATTATTTGCATCAAGTTAGCTACATATTTTATCATTACTTTTCTTTTTTTACTTTATTATGCATTTACGCATAGTGACTAGCATCCGACCACCACAACGAAAAGGATAAACTGCATTCTAATGGTATATTAATTGTCAGTAATTTGAAGGATCTGACATCCTATAATGACTGCAAAAGATGGTCTTTACAACCGGTAACGACTTTTTACATGCCCATACGATGCTTGAATCATATTACTTTAAGACAATTGGGAGATCGGCCTGTATGATCACAAACAACCAGAAAACAACGATAAAAGAAAATTGTTCTCCCGCGAAATTCGAACCGGATGACCTCCCATTTATAAAGCAAGGGCCAATACCGCTAGGTCG
This sequence comes from Lamproptera curius, assembly GCA_029286875.1. Taxonomy (NCBI): domain Eukaryota; kingdom Metazoa; phylum Arthropoda; class Insecta; order Lepidoptera; family Papilionidae; genus Lamproptera; species Lamproptera curius. The sequence continues at coordinate 1,963,924 of JAGSMT010000038.1, forward strand.
CGGAGGCGGTAGGAGGTAGGCGAAGTCGGTTGTTACTATTTCAGTATGAACATATATTTTTTTTATTCTTAAAATGAATATTGTATGATTAACTTAACATCGTACATTTCGACAAAAAGCAACTTACTCACATGAAGAATTACTTTTTGTAAATAGATATAAAAAAGTAATATCCCCTTATTCGATTCTAAACATGGCTACGTATAAGTTTTTTTTTATTGTATACGCAGGCAGACGAGCAATCAGGGAGACCTGACGGAAAGTGGTCACCCACGCCCATAAACATTGGCAACACTGGAATCACCAATGCGATGCCTACCGTGAGACATGGGATGTTAAGGCTCGTTTACCCAGTTAATACGCTGGATACAGTGCCCTTCAAACCGGAACACGGTAGTGTTTTCACATTACTGCTTTGCGGTAGAAATAGGCACCGCGGTGGTACCCCCCCAGACAGTCCCCTGTAAAAAGGGGACCTGCCACCAGTTAAGGACAACAAGTTTGTGCAAGCAATAGAAGATTTTGTAGTGGACAAGTTTCCCGCCTTCCACTGCCTCCGTAGCCTAGTGGTAGAGGCGTGTGCTTTAGAAACCGGAGGTCGTGGGTTCGAATCCTGCGAGGACTAAAAAAAATAATTGTTGTTTCCTAGTTGGTTAGGGCAATTTGGGCCGATCACCCAATTCTCTGAAAAGTAAGATGATCGATGGTAAGATGATGGGCATGTAAAAAGTAGGTCCACCCACCAAACCGCATTAGACAAGCGTGGTGAGATACGGTCAAAAATCTCTTTAATGGAGAAAGGCTTGGAAGGGGAGGCCTATATCCTGCAGATGGACACAAGTAACTCAGGGTTTTAGGAAATTTATCACATTTCCTTCCAATTTCTTCCTTTTTGACATGAAGATCCTAAAGTATAAGCGTAGCGTAAAGCGCTTTATTCAATTAACGTAAGGTAGAGGATAAATTTTATGTATGAGATTACGTCAGAGAATATACAAAAAATTTTAATTACCTTATTTAAGCATTACACTTACTTATTGATTGTCAAGAATGCCACTACCGGTTCGGTAAAGGACGACGTTGACCTTAGTTGAACCGGCGAAAGAAACTTAGCGGGACTATTTTTGTTATCTTTTAGTATGAGATTAATATAATAATCAATTTCGATATACAAAAAACCTGAGCGAGCATTACAAAGTCATTCACATTGTTCTAACATTTCACACACAAACGTTTATTTATATATTTATTTATTTATACATGAACAAAAAAAATTGTACACAATTGTACTTAACAAACAACCTTTGGCAAACGTTCCTTTCCAACATTTATAATTTATGATTTTTAAGGCATTTCAATACACATCATATACTAGAAACAAGCTTTGACCAATTCTTTCAGGAACTAGACTTCGAATAATATCTAAACCTTTTATATAATAATGTACTCGCTTTTACAACAAAATCCCAGAAAACGTTTAAAATATAACCATTAATAAATTTAAAAATTGTCAAGGAACGTTTGAATGTTAAAGGTTATTACAATGTTAATTAGTTTTTAAGTGATGACATACTCTGGTAATGGAATGCTCGCTTTTCAATAATATGATAATCCTATGCTAGTAATTGCTAGTTTATTGTTTTAGTTTTATTGTAAAGATGACAAAAAATCCTGCTAAGTTTTTAACCGGTTCATCGTAGGTCAAAGTCCTCCTTTTCCGAACGAATGGTAGTATTTTCAACAGTCAATAAGTGAGTCTATCGCTCCATGTTGAACATTAGAATTTGGCAGCAGATTGGTCATGTATTAGCGTTGCAAATGTAAATTATCTACACATCTACCAGGTGTGTAAAAACTAGACAGTAATTGTGGTCTCCCTTATATAAGACAAACAAATAGACTAATAAGAACCAGAGTCAAAGAACGTGTAACCAATGTTAAGCACAGGCGCCTAAAGAAATCTGCAGTTTGCGACCATTCTTCAGAATAACCCAATCATTATATTAGATTCGATAAACTAAAAATACTTTCAAAAGAGCATCGATTAATACCAAAGATAATTCGGAATCCTATAGAAATTGAAAATATGCTAACTCTATTTAGGATATATTTTTAATTTCATTGCGCAGGTGGTAAAGACAAACTCATTCAATTTTTCAGGATGGTTGGTCTTTACCACCTGCGAGGGATCCAATAATTTTAAAAATAAAACCCAGTGATATAAAAACTACAAAATCACAAATCAGCATAAGTATTTTTTGCCAAATAAATGTTCAGAGTTCATAAAATAGAAAGATATTTCAAACTTGAAATAAAAAAGCCTGACGTTATTCTAAATACATTGAGAGGCAGCCATATCCCATCTGAGACTGACTGTGATCATGGATGCTGGAAAGAGTCCGAAACGTCGGGAATAAATATAAATAATTGACGCAAAAATTTCCGTAAACAGTGGATTTGTTATGTATTATAATCGCGTAAATAAAATAAATAATTATATTAATTTATGTTAAGATTGACTTTCGTCATTCAAGAAGTAGAAAATTGTGAAAAATTTGTTGAATTATTTGTATCTCTCTAGATTTGTAACAACGCCTGAGAAGTCAAGCTTAGCAAAGCTGAAATTAACGAAAACCTTGTATCAATGACATCAAGACATTTAAAAAGAAAATCCCAAGAAACAATAAAACAGTAACACCTATGTCTCACGGTAGGCACGCGCGTTGGCGATACCACTGGTATTGCTAATGTCTATGGGTGTCGGTGACCACTTCCCATCAGGTGGCCCGACTGCTCGTCTGCTATAAAAAAATCTGCGTATGCCATAAAAAAAAAAGTTATTATCTACTTCTAAAATTGAGAAGTCCTTAGCAGTACAACCAATTGAAAAGAATAACATTAATAATCTTACCCGCCAACGCTTTCGCCATATACTATCTACTCATTATATTCATTGCATCAATCATATGGGACTATCTATAATACAGGTCTAGTATCATTTACCATATTAAACAAAAAGTCCCGTGACATATACCACTATACCATCTTCAAAAGATGTATAACTTACCATCTGGTGAATGTCCTGCTCGAGTCGTCGCTTCAATGAATTAAAAAACAAAATAAAATCCATATAATTAAGGGTCTTTCGCGTTAATAACCATAGTCCATAGCGCCCGTGATCGTGGACGCTGGAAAGAGTCCGAAAAATCGGGAAACACATCATCATCAGCCTTTGATAGTCCACTGCTGGACATAGGCCTCCCCTAATACACCCCTAGCCATTAGGGGGTTTTTTGACCGTATCCACGCTGGTCCAATGCGGGTTGGTAGGTGGGCCGACTTTTTGCATGGCCATCCGACGCATGGATCATCTTACTTTTTAGATAAATGGGTGATCGGCCCAAATTGCCCTAACGAACTAGGAAACAACAATGAAAATTTGTTGAGTCCCCGCAGGATTCGAACCCACGACCTCCGGATTTTAAAGCACACGCCTATACCACTAGGATACGGAGGGAAACACATATAAAGAATTAACCCGAAAAATCTATAATAAACTAGTTTTTATATGTATATATAATAAAGAATAATCGCGTATATAAAAGGGATAAAAGAACTAAATTAATAATGTCTAAACCCGTCCACTATCACCAATCAACTTTAATGTTGAACAAACATCATGAAATGCGGAGGTAACAGTAGTTTTCGTTAAGGTTGTTATTTCAATTTAAAGAAAATAACGCCAATGGAATAAGGAAAACATGTCTGAAAGGGATAAAATGATCTTCAGTAATGACTAAAGAATGACTTTATTAGTTTTTTACTAACCACTATAATCAAATTTGACTCTAAATGTAATATGTTTAAGGAGTATTTTTCCTACTCATTTCTCGTGTAATGCTGAGAACTACTCTGTCAAATGCGAAGACCTTGCCTTACGTTGAATGCAAGCGTTAACGCGTTCACCATAATTGGCACATTAAGTTTTTAATTCGTAAACGGTAATTACTTGTCACGTATACGGTTGTTTGATATTAAAGGATTATCGATTTCACACTGGCTAATTTAACAATTCGCCAGCGATTGGGGGATTCATATTTGATTGAATAGTCACTTTGGCACTTTTGAAATATGCTGCCGCGAGTGCTGTCGCTTCTATTCACGGCTTATGCCGTTTTGGCTGATGACACGGTATATTTTTTTTCTTTTAACGGCTGTATTTTATCTGTGGATCATCCAGATTAAGTATTGATGATATGCATCTAGTATAATAATAATAAATTTCGATTACATGATACATTTTTTTAAACTATAAAATTAATGATTGCTTAAAAAGTGAATTTAATATGTAATTCGTTTAAATTTAGTCTTAAAACAGCTTAAGTTGTAATAGTACTGTATAACATTTTATTATAAAAGGTTAGTCGTCTCAAGTTAATCGTATACATGTAGGTTAAATGATATTTATTAATCTGACAGATAAATCAAGACACCATCAATGAATTACTGCTGCAGGCCAGTTTACCAGGTCATCTACCCGTGACACAATCGTCAGAGGTAACATTTATATTAAATTTAATGCGACCTTCTTACCCTTGTAGTTTCAGCTCATTCATAGATCAGGGTCTATTAGCCTTCAGGTAAGAGATTTAGGAAAGTCTATCGCCTATGTAAAGGGGCCCCAGTTTACATCGGCGATGGCCTTAAGAATGGGGTTAAAGGAACTAAACCTATCTTTTACGTGCCAGAAAGAAACACGCGGTGGGGGAAGACGTTACCCGTCTTTACCTTATCCGATGACAGGTATGCGTAGGCATTTCGTGACGTAAAAGAGTAGATTCAGCACTTGTTTAATTAATCATAGATCGTGGGATCAAATGCCGGGGGATAACTAGTTTATATTAAGTTTGTTTTCATATTAGTTAAAAACTGCCTCCGTACCCTAGTGGTATGGGCGTGTGCTTTAGAAACCGGAGGTCATGGGTTCGAATCCTGCGGGGACTCAACAGTTGACTAGTTGGTTAGGGCAATTTGGACCGATCACCCAATTGTCTAAAAAGTAAAATGATCCATGCGTCGGATGGGCATGTAAAAAGTCGGTCCACCCACCGACCCGCACTGGACCAGCGTGGTGGGATAGGGTCCAAACACCCACAATGGATGGGGGTTTATTAGGGGAGGCCTATGTCCAGCAGTGGACTATCTCTGGTTGATTATGATTAGTTAAAGCAATATGAACATATCATCCTGTTGCCTAAAAATAAGTTTATTCTTGGCATTCGCTATAAAATGTCAAAGCTTTTAAATTTACTGACCTGTTAGCCATAAATGTCTTGCAGTTTTAGGTTATAGAGATGGTCCGTGGTATTTTTTTTATTGCTTACGCAGGCAGAATACTACTACCGTAAGACATAGAATGTATTGTTTCATTTACCCAGTAAATACGTTGGCTAGGATGCTCTTCAAACCGCAATACTATAGTAAACACTACCGTTTGTACTGCTTTTTGGCAGAAATAGGCACCTCGCTTTTCGTGTAAAAAATATGTTTAGGTACAACTAGAATAATTAGTCAATCCAATGATATCCTAAAATGGTTGGCAGATTAAAACAATTTTTTATATCAACAAGTTAACTAATTTAAAATTTTACTTACTTCTTCAGGCTGTCCGTATGATGATGAAACCTGAGAAATACGAATATTGTCCAGCCGGCAAAGTATTAAAACAAATCGAACTAATGCTTTCAAGGCTTTCGTATCAAAACGGTGGTGAAGCCATTTATGAGAAAACAATCACAAGACAAGGATATGACTCATTGTTAGAAAGGTCTCAAATACAGAAAGATCAAGGCCAAAATTTGGTGATACCAATGTCTAGAATTGGACACATTAAGGAACTTTTGAAAGAAAACAAATTGCAAAGACAATTACGAACAAAAGTCACCGTTCAGTACGAGCTTCCAAGCGTTGAGGAGTCGAGCTGTAAGCAAACACTAGTACAAATTCTGCAATTACTGCACGAGGCAAAGCCCACTAACAATTTTTTCCGATCATGCGACGAAACTAAGAACTGTCCAAAAGAAAATAGTATAGATATAAAAAATAATGGTAACAACAATGTTTTGACGAACGAAATACACCAAGGTAATAGTTATCAACCTTACGATAGACCCTCATCAACACCAAACCCTAAAGGAATAGGAGAAACTAATAAAGAGTTCAAAGACCTTCTAAAAGAGATTTTGGCCAGTTATAATAACAAAGAAGATATTAAAATAAATAAAGAAATAATAAATAATAACTGGCATGGGTTATCGACAAGTGAACTCGTACAGAAATTAAATCTTAACAGTTTCCTTACAAATCCTAAATCGTTCAAAGCCGATATCAATACACAGGAGCAAATATTGAATGAATACCTTCAGAAGAGTAATGAAAGTGCAAATATAGCAGAAGATCTAACAATTGAATCACAAACATCTGAAAAACCAGAGACAAATGTTGAGAATATATCAAACGATTTATTAGTCGTTAACTCAAATCAATCTGACGTATCACCATTAATTCAATCAGATATCAATAAAGGTATAGATAGTGATGCATCTAAAGATGAGAAAGTGACTTTTACAATTAATTCGTTAGTGCCAACTAAAGATATATTGACTGACAACACTGTACAACAGGGAAGTCAAATAAACGTTGACTTTAAACCGGATATATTAACAGATACCTTACAAAATGACACTGCTAATAAAGTAACTACTTCCAGTGCATTTAATACAGGAATAGATTACAACAAATTTTACAACACAATGTTGAAATATCAAATTCAAAACCAAAACCCGGTAGTCAAAATGAATAACCTAAAATATCCCGGTTCGGAAACGTTCTATATTAATCAAAATTCATTCTCAAATAAGCAGAAAATTTCAAATCCTTATACATTGGGTTCCTTTTATCAGGTTCCGTACAAGATAAGCTCAGGTTACAATAATTTCTATGTCAACGATGGAAATCAGTACAAACAGTACTCCGGGGTAAAAATTCCAAACAATCCTAATGTTTTGTACACGTCATACATCGATTCGAATCCGTATTTAGTCAATTCAAGATTAATTAACAACTTGAAACACGCAGGTTCACAGTTCTACCAACCTTACAATATAGCCAATCTGCAACGGGTTGTAGGCGTGACGAATCAGGCTAAATTGAATTCACACGATAACAATGGTGTCGTAGAGCTTACGTACATGCTGAGACAGCCTAACCCTGTTGTGTACCAACCCGTACATTATGTCAAATATCAACTACCATACGAGTCCTTTATAAACGTGAAAGAACTGCTATCAAAGAGGCCAGAGTTAAGAGCAGATCCTATCAAATTGAAGCATGAGCTACTAGCCTTGTCAAAAGTCGCCGAGGTGTCACCAACACTAAAGGGTTTGGAGCAGCGGAAATTGATGGAATTGGTGAAGAATAGCGGTTCATTGGTGAATACCAAAGTATTGAGTATTAACGAGACTTTACTAGAAAAACAGTTAGATACAGTCAGAAATTTAAACTCTATGCTGGCGCCTAACGAGATTGTCAATGTGACGTATTCGATTATAATGAAAACTGATAAATCCGACGGTGTGGGCAAATTTAAATTGGAATCTAGTGGAACCAATCAGAACGGTTTTGAAGTAAAATACGTAAAAGACTTTTTACGCGCGGATAGGAGCTTTGCCAGCGATGCGGGTGCAGTCAATACTGAGGTACCGAACACTGTAACTACGCAAAATAACGAAACAACAAATAGCTCAACAGTATGATCAGCACATTGGCATTATTATAACGGCCGCCAAATCTGACTTTTAAAATATAGTGTTTAATCTACACAAATTGATGTTTAACTTTCCTTCCTGTCATGTGTCGAATTTAGCTTTTATCCGACTTTTGGTTAATAGAGATCTAAGCATGAGCAGTGACTTTCTATTACCTTTTATTTAAGAATTATATCACGTTTATTTATACTGACTCACGGCGCATAAATGAACGCGACAAAATCAGATACAAGTCTTTATTTCTTTTATTTACGCGATTATTATACATATCAAAACCACTAACTTACGGATATATGGTACAATACACATATACCAACTTAGTTTTTACACTGATGATGGATGCTGGAAAGAATCCGAAACGTCGGGAATGAATATTTATAACTAACGCAAAAAATCCGTAAATTAGTGGATTTGATGCAGATACAAGTCTTTTTAAACAATGTGTAGTATTCGCTAAAAATTAAGTAACTAATTACTATTCTACTTAACTTCTACTATTATTAACTAATTTATACACACACACATCATAAGCCTTTGTTAGTCCACTGCTGGACATAGACCTCCCCTAATACACCACTATCCATCAGGGGGTTTGGACCGTATCCCACCACGCTGGTCCAATGCGGGTTGGTGGGTGGCCCGTCCGACGCATGGATCATCTTACTTTCAGACAATTGGGTGATCGGCCCAAATTGCCTAACCAACTAGGAAACAACAATGAAAATTTTTCGAGTCCCGCAGGATTCGAACCCACAACCTCCGGTTTCTAAAGCACACGCCCATACCACTAGGCTACGGAGGCAGTTGATATATAAATCTCTATAAGAAATGTCACCAGACACAAGTATGGAGTCGCTGTTGAAAACGTCGTCTCTCAACGATTTTTGGTGCAGAATGCGTCATGAATGTCCAATAGCAAAATAGCTCTGAATATTCTTCTCCTGTTCCCAACAACATATTTGTGCGAAGCAGGATTCTCAACCTGCAGCACAAAAACAAAATACCGCAATAGTTTGAACGCCGAACCTGATATAAAACTTAAATTGCCCTCTTTGAAAACCAATTGATGCAAAATAAGAAACAGTTTTACACCGCCCATTAGTTTTTTAATATCTTTTATTGTACTTTTAAAAGAAAACCCTTTTAAAAACTATTGTTTTATTGTAGGGTTCCGTGAAGTATTCTGCTTTCCAAAAGGGTTCCGTCACCAAAAAAGTTTGAGAACCGCTGACAAAAACCAGTAGTGTTATTGGATGTACCTCCCAATAGGTTCTTACATTGTCGTATTAGTTGGGCTGAGTACCAGCCTGGTCCAGACACGAAGAAACTAATTGGAACCTGGCGGACCTAAGACGTAAGGCTGGCCGTCAGGGCTTCTCCAAGCTAGCTAAAGAAGCCAGCTGCGCATGCCTTAGGCAAGTGACTGGCTTACTGTTCTCCCTGTCCCCTGCAGCCAAGGTGGAGTAAGTGACTGTTGATAGTTTGCAGGGTGCTCTTTCTGTAATATGCAACTCGGCAGGACTGCATTGTAATCTGATGTGGAGTGGCTGTAAGAGGAAGGGACCTTCGGCATAGTGTCGTCGATCTCTCTTCCGGCCTAAACGGGGCTAGCGGCGGTCTTTTACCGAAGCCGTCGTAAGATGTTGAGTCTTGTGACTAGTGACAAGGAAATAAAGTCGGTTGGTTCCCACGGCAACGGAATCGGAGGAGAAAGAAGCTGAAACCAAAACTGCGGCAGAAACAAGGTTTTTGGCCTAAACTCGGCCAAAATTGAAACCGAAATTTTGGAAATGGACACTACTTATCATAACTTTTAAAACGTAATATAATTAAGCGCCTTGATGTAAACGCATAGCAAAGTTTTCATTACAAGAATTCACCGTGGAAGTAAATGCAAACCAACTTTTAACTTATTTTATTTATTAACTGGCTGTTCTCCGCGACTTTGTTAACGTGGTAACATGTAAAAATCTTTATTTATTTTTCAAAAAATAGACCACTTTTTTTAATTACTCCCAGTTATTTCCGCCATATTTTAGAGCAAGTCTCGTCAAAATTGGACTAGCCATTTCAGAGATAAATATGAAAAACAGACACAAAAAGTTAAGAGAATGTTGTTTTGTTGTATCGGCTGTATACTAATTTTAAAAACTGTTATTTTGATGTTACAAATAGTGATACAACGGATAGTTGATTGGCCGGATACCGAATACCGGATATTCGGCCTCATTCAGCCGCCGAATGTTCGGCCGGTTAAACGATACCTACATTTTAGTATGACGGCGGGCAAGTGGTTCAGGTTTCAATCTGTTGCCTATTGTAGGTTTTCGCGGATGATTTTCAAGGCAAGAAACGTGTTTTATTTGGTCAGTAAGTATGGAACTATTTCGTATACTAAACACATGCCAACCACCCATCTATTTTGCTGAATAGATAAGTTTTTTTTTGTTGTTTAATATGTCTAGTATAGTAGCGTATCGCAAAAGGAGCTGAAGAATCTCGGAACATCAGTTAGTGCAAGATTTCAGTACACGTAGGATCGCCAACGGTTATTTACAGGAGCGGTTATTACAGCAGAAACGAGCTGTTTATTTATATATTGCTGACCACGATAAACTAAGTACCTCCTCATCAGAGTAACTTAACGGAGCAATGTATCAACCTTCTTAAACTTCTCGAGGAAATATCGAAAACCAGCTTAGGTTCGTCATGCATTTCCGAAGTCATACCACACGTGGCTACTTTCATGAGGTACCTTAAAAATGAAGAAACTGCACGGAAAGTACCGAATTTATTGCATGTTTTGATGTCTTTGAAAACTGAAATAGAGCAACGTTTTCAACATCTTGATGACGATCTAAAATATTTCCTGGTTACTTTAATGGATCCCTAATTTAAAACCAGTTATTTTGGGATAATACAACAGGAAAAGCAAGACAAAAGCTGCTGCTGGAGGGCCTAAAGAGCCAAAAAATCCCAATATTGATAAAATTTGTGTATCTGTCTCACCGTGTAGCAGTGTTTGTAGGAAAGATTTTTCAGAGGCAGGACTTGTTTATAAAATAGTCTGTAGCCCAGAAATGCAGATAATCTCGTTTTTGTTTACCAGAGCTTGCCGTTGGTTAATTATGAGTATTAAACTCTCTTTTATATATTTGGTAACACTTATTTTATTTGATAAAAATTAACGTACGATACGCTTTGATTGGTTGAATATGATCATAGGATTTCTTAACTACTTTACGAGACCTTTTATATGTTCAAATTTTACGTTAAAGGTAAAACTAAGAAATGGTTGTTTTCATGTCATTTTTCAAAAATAAATACCCAACAGAATCACTATTCGGTATCCGGCCGGATAGAAAATTATGCCGGATAGGTCGGATACCGGATAGCAACCGGATATCCGTTGCATCTCTAGTCACAAACAGACACTCTAATTTTATTTGTATAGAATATAATTTGGTTTTGGCAGGATTGTTTTGAAATCATCGGTAAAGATCCCTATAACACAACTACCTAAAAGTTTGATTAAAACGCACTGTATGAGTTAGCGGCATAACATAGAATAATTATAAAAGTGTCTATGGTAGGCAACATACTTCAGTCAAAAGAGAAACAATTTCTATTCAAACAAAGTCTGATGTCTAAGTGTCACGCTAAAAGAAAACGCGTCTTTATTGGTCGTTCACCACCATTTTAAATACCCTTGCGACTCTTAACCATTCCGTAGCTGAAGCCGCAAACGTCACGCACCTATAGGGTTTGTAATTGAACTTAGTTCACTTGAATGGTAGATGGTAGGTCCGTTTATTACAGGGGGACGTCTGGGATGGACCGCCGTGGTGCCTATTTCTGCCACAAAGCAATTGTGACAACACTAGCGTGTTCTGGTTTGAAGGACACCTGTAGCCAACATAACATCCTATTGTTCACGGTAGGTAAAACCCCAGACATTACCAATGTCAATAGGCTTTGGTCACCACTTTTGCAAGGTGGCCCAACTTCTCGTCTGCCTTCGTATGCAAATTAAAAAAGAATAAAAGGATTTTTCACGGATTTTATCGCGTTTATTTTACATTTTAAATTCCAGCGGCCGTGGTCACGGGGTTGATTGAGATGTCTTGTTACCAGTGCTGAAGCGGATTACCAGATCTTAATTGTAATTAAATATTTGTAAAACAAATGCAAAAACACTTTTTGCTTTTACTAACAAAACAAGAAAAACGATAAGTATCTAGTTGTGTTATTAATATTATCTACCTACTTGTAACTTACAAGAGTAAATAAATATAAATGTTTCACTCGAAATTCGACCTTCTTGTTCTGTCATTGCTTACTGACAACGAAGTAATTATACGATGTAGTTTTACAGTTTCAAAATTGTTTTATTTCACGCTATAAAGAATAAAAATGTTAGAACAGATGCATTAATCATTCCATCTTTAAGTTAAACAAGTAAAATAAATATTATTTCTTAACTACAAAAATTCATCAATAAGTCTGGAGTATACTTTAAAAGTATAAACGGTTGGATAGTTTAGATACATATCTTTAGAATTGATTGAAAATTCGGAATAAGATCCTTGAGATAGGATGATCCTTAAATTGAGGATAAAACAATTCTCCTAGCAGGTATATTTTAAAAGAGGTGATGAGAAGAAAGTTCTTGGTTGTTTCCGGTAGGATCCAACGAACAGAGAGAAGACGGTGGTAATAAAATTCAATAATTGGATAAAATACAAGCTTTCCGAATAGAACAGTTATATTGAAGATATTTATTAAATGCATTAGTTATTTAGTAAATGCGAAGTATTTTATCGAATACGAATTGCCGGTTATGTGTGTTTGGATGGAAGCATACATATTTATGTTTCTTAAAGATTAAATGTCATTGGAATCAGTACTGTTCACAAAAATTAAGCTCGGAGACAATTACTACGTGGTAGTATGAGATGCGAAATATACTTTAAATTAACAGTTTTTACGTATTAAAATTGAATTTAACATAAATTATAGAAAGATAAGTTATTAAAGTATAATATGTCACATAAATGTGAATTATCTTTATTTCTAGCTAGCAACACTAATATTTGAGTTTGTCAATAACATAACCTTACTTTAAATCCGTAAACAAAACAGCAAAACAAACGTTTATTGAGTGTGACTACAGTTTTAAATGTTATTGCATAAAGACTTACTAAAATAAAGTGTGCCATGTTAAGTCAAAAGCCTAAGTTTATTCGACCAGGTGTGTACTCAGAAAAGTTTTACGTTACATTTTAAACATATCGATACAAATGAGTAAAACTAATTCAATATTATTTACATATTTCAGGTGACGAAAGTTTATATCCGTTCAGAAACAAAGATGGTGTTATTGAGACATTAGTGAATCCAAATATCGATTCGGCATTACAAGTTGATAGTGATTCGAAAAGTAATTTTGTGTACAACAGATATCATCATTTACCAATAGACGCGCAGAAACAGAAGTTACCTGTGTTCCAATACAGAAATCATATATTGTATCTGTTAGAAAAATATCAAACATTAATACTGGTTGGAGAGACTGGCTGTGGGAAGTCAACGCAAGTGCCTCAGGTAAGTTTTTTTTTAAATATTAAACAAGCTATGACATTCGTATCATAATGTTAAGGTTGAATGTTTATAAAATTTGCTTGGTTGTGTTAGCTAGCCAATATGCATAATGGTTAGTATTTATATACAGTTACCTGTTATAGTAGTAACGTCACCATAAGCAGCCTCTTGCAGTCCACTGCTGGTCATAGGCCTTTTTTAATGGACATCAAGATGTCATATATTAAAAAGACCGCTGAATGGATTGGCAATTGACTAATTGCACTTGTAGTAAAAATCTGAAAAAGATCTGTTGTTAAGTGGGGTTGTCACATCCTTAGCCAGAATCAATACAATAGTAGTATAGCAGTTATTAATTAGAAACTCATTACTAATAAAAACTTGAGTTCAAATATTAGCTTTCACTTTAAATAAAAATGTATACTTCTGTATATAAGAGCATTTCTTAACATTACTCTAAATTGGTTAAGCCATCTTCAGCAGTGTGTAGAGAATTTTGTATCTGTCTACTTTTTAAATTGTCTATTATTTGTCAATCTGAAGATTTAAAAATGAAAAGATCAGGATTTCTTATTAGCTTATTTGTAACATAGTAGTAGACCCATGCTAAGCAAAGCTTATACTAGGACACTCGCACCCACTATGTTCACAATATCCCACTGTGCCAAGTGGGTAATTTTGAAGTGTGAACAAACTGAATCTATACTAGTATTATAATTGCAAATGTATCTCTGTCTGTCTATCCGTGTTTTCTGTCTTCATCATTATCAGCCTGTGTTAGACCACTGCTGGACATAAGCCTCCCCAAATTTACCGCCTTCTCCATTGGAGGTTTTGGACAATAACCATGTTGGTCCACCGCAAGTTCGTGGGTGGACTGACTTTTTAAATGCCCATCCGATACATGGATTATCTAGTCAGACAATTGGGTGATCGGCCCAAATTGGCCTAACCAACTAGGAAACAACATTTAAAATATGTTGAGTCACACACCCTTATCACTGGGCTACGGAGTTAGTGTCTTAACCATTAAACAAACCCAGAATATATTCCAAAAAAGGTCATAGGCTATTTATTATTGTGTTAAAAGTGATCAAAAGTTTAAAATAGGGGATGAAAGTTTATCCGACATCTCTGTTGAACATAAAACGATGAAATTTGGTGTTTAGATACTCGAAACAAGCCATTAGTGGTGTTTTTCTTGCAATTTTGTAGTTTCAAACTGTATGATGAACTAGAGTTAAAATATGGATGAAAGTCAATATGGAATTTTGTCACTGTCAAAGCAAAAGCTATTGAACTTTGCGTTTAATGATAGGCACATACAATAAAAACACCTCATTTGTATTACACATACTATACAGTATAATGTCAATAAATCTCGCAAACATTCCTCCTATTCCACACAGATTTCAAAATATATATAAAAAAAATATGTACCTCACAATTACCTTATATATTACTGCTGATATTTAGGTCAAAATTAAAATGTTTAAGACATTTTAAGTTTTATGAAGCATGCCTTGAATTAATTAACAAGTTATAAGAATGTACTGTACAAAGAAGTGGTGTTGTTGTGTTAACTGCATATGGTGTTGTTGTTAGTTAACTGTGAGTTAGTGATTGACATCTTCTAGATGTATATCATGTTCTATCATATCAATGGCTAAGTTATTATTAATTCAGAGTTTAAATTGGCCTAGATAGAAATATTTTCTCTGATGAACTTAAAAAAACTGCTGGCCCTCTGTGGCCCCGATTAGCACGCAATCGAAAACTTTGGAAAGACCTGGAGGAGGCCTTTGTGTCTTAGACAAGCTGAATAAGAGGACTGCTGTGCAAAAAAAAAAAAAAACACATTAACGTATATATTTTATAATTAAGTTGTATCTCTTTTCTAGTAATAAAGGCTTTGAAATTTGAAATTTGAGATAGAAATATTTATATCAAGTATAATTCTACTGGTATTAAATTAAGAGTAAGATCATTCATGCATCAGATGGGTATGTAAAAAGTCATTCCCAGTTATCAAGACCTTCTTTGCCAGTCATTGTACGTAGTCAGTGCCTTCAAATTTACTGACGACTTATTAGAATGCAGATGTCCTTTCGAGTTGTGGAGGTCAGATGCTGGTAGCCATGCGTAAAAACTGTTATTCAAGTGAATCTGGATGGATTCAAAGCCAAACTCCATGATACCTTGAGAAAATGGCTTTGTAAAGAACTACTGGTGTCAAATTAGCATGAAGACTCATCATCATCATCATCATCATCATCAGCCTTTAATAGTCCACTGCTGGACATAGGCCTCCCCTAATACACCCTATCCATTAGGGGGTTTTGGACCGTATCCCACCACGCTGGTCCAATGGGGGTTGGTGGGTGGACCGACTTTTACATGCCCATCCGACGCATGGATCATCTTACTTTACAGACAATAGGGTGATCGGCCCAAATTGTCCTAACCAACTAGGAAACAACAATGAAATTCAGGATTCGAACCCACGACCTCCGGTTTCTAAAGCAAATGCCTATAGCACTAGGCTACGGAGGCAGTGCATGAAGACTGCATAAATTAAAATATCTATTTAATAAATACATGATATATATGGTTTTTTACGTATTTTATTAACTTGTATAAGTTTTTGTAACACAGTTGCTCAACTATCTCTTTGGTTACCATTGCATGTCAAAACGACCATTGTCTCCGCTAGTCACTGTCTATTGTTTTGAAACTCTTTCCTTTCATTGTGACATCTGAAATATGACTGCATAGTTTAAGAAGTACAAAAGCAAACTTTTAACTTTAAAAAGTATAAATACTTGTTAAATTGTTTTAATAATATTTTATTGCTTAAAACATGGTGTGATGGATGTTATGAAAATTTTAAGACCGCACATGTTTTGAATTCTTTATGTAGAATTCAAAATTAAATATATAAGAATAACATTTTAAAATAAATTATGCGATATCAAGAAACTACAAACAAATAAAATGGAAATTATTTTACATGTCACAGAACTTATAAAATCATTATAACTGTAGAAATAATTTTTAAGTAGCCAATCGTGTATTCTTACTTTAAAGATTCTAAAATTTAAAAGTTTAAGTCGTGGGGTAATTTATAATTTTTTTTGTATTTTCTCAATCTTGGGGTCTTGTTAATACATTTTCTTTGTGTGGTTACAACAATTATCTTAAGTTACTTGCTGAAGTATTGACTGCCTCTGTAGCCTAGTGGTATAGGCGTGTGCGAATATTTCATTACCGGTTTTATGAAAATCCGCAAGGAGGTTTGCGGGCGCGTAATTTGTTTTATATATTACCACGCGGCTAAGTCTTATAAGTTTTAATCATCATAATCATCATCATCTTCATTAGCCTGCGATAGTCCACAGCTGGACATAGGCCTCGCCGAATACACCCCTATCCATTAGGGACTTTTGGACCGTATCCTACCACGCTGGCCCAATGCGGGTTGGTGCCAATAAGTTTAAATGCCGGTATATTATAGGCGACTTTCTAAAGACTTAACCAAATTACTACAACACGAGAAGGATCAATGAACGGTTACTTACGTACAACTGGTTCCGGCAGCGTGCGAACCCACAAGTTCACGCCTCTGAGACATAAAATGTTATGTCTTGTTTACCCAAAGGTTAGATGGAAAGGACCGTTCATCATATCAAGGCTGGATCGCTTTTATAGAGTCGACCAGCTATGGAAGTATCATAACGATTTCTACATCTGTCACAAAGCAGTTTTGTTAAAATATGGATTCCGGTTTGAAGCACTAGCCATCTACACATCATCAGCCTGTGATAGTCCACTGCTGGACAAATGCCTCCCCTAATCCACCCCTATCCATTAGAGGATTTTGGACCGTATCCCACCACGCTGGTCCAATGCGGGTTGGTGGGTGGACCGACTTTTTTACATGCACAGACTATACCCTAACTATTTAATATATGACGTTTACTTTCACGAAGTCTTTGACAACCCTATTTTCCCGCCAAAACATCCGACCCTCAATGGTTTGGCGGCAAAAGAGTTCGACATTGGACTTTGTTTTGATCAATTTCACGATTTATTTGGCATTATATTATTAATACAATCATAACAATAATACCATGACTATTTACACAGATTAAGAATAATTCCTTTCGTTATTTTTAATATTATTCTTACAGATTACGTTTACAAGATTAGGCCGGCCTTGCACTATGGTTGGCCACGCTCATAGCATTACATCCCACGGTTGACCTTTCTCTGTGATTATTTTTAACAATGGCAACCATTAGTAAAGGGCCGTGTAGGTTGTTTGAAATGATATAATGGGAACGAATAAAGCTTTTAATATATTAAGAAACAATTGACCCGCCTTGCCTTCACACGGGTGTAATGCTGTTGTCTGTAATATCTTTGGAAATGTTGATTTAAATTACATGTTATAATCGGCCATTTCGATCTATATAAATTTTAAAATGTATTGAAGGTCTTATTGGATAAGTATTAATGCTGTATTGCCTAAAATCGTAAATAAAAAGAATTCTCGTTAAATGTAAGGGATCATCATCATCATCATCATCAGCCTGTGTTGGTCCACTGCTATACATAGGCCTTCCCTAACGGCCTATGCTCGCCCAATGCGGGTTGGTGAGTGGGCCGACTTTTTACATACCCATCCGACGCATGGATCATCTTACTTTTCAGACAACTGGGTGTTCAGCCCAAATTGTCCTAACAAACTGGGAAAGAACAATTTTATTATTTTTAAGAAAAAAATATTTTTAAAACAAAATCCACAGCTCATAATAAAAACAAATAAAAATATAGACATTATACATAAAAAAACTTAAAGCTAGAACTCGATTTACATTGTTTAGGTAGTAATATATAAGAATAAAATTTTTATTATTTAAATTGTCATTATTAGTACTGACAAACAAACAAACAAACAATTTAAATAATAAAAAATAAACATAATAGAAAAAAAGACACAACAAGAAACTAACAATAAAAATTTGTTGAGTCCCCTCAGGATTCCAACCCACGACCACCGGTTTCTAAAGCTACTACTAGGTTACGGAGGCAGTTGACCGCAATGTCCATGCATTGAAAATCAGGAATCACTTTAAAACATCAAATATCAAATGAACTATATGTTTAACATTCTTAACTTGTAGGTTTAGGTCCCCTTTTTATAGGGGACCGTCTGGGGCGATACCACCAAGGTGCCTATTTCTGCCGCAAAGCAGTAGTGTGAAAACACTACTGTGTTCCGGTATGAAGGGCACTGTAGCCAACGTATTTACTGGGTCACCGGAACGTAACATCTTATGCAGGGAGCGCGTTGATGATACCACTGGTATTGGCAATGTCTATGGGCGTCAGTGACTACTTTTCATCAGGTGGCTTGACCCGTATGCCTGCTAGCCAATAAAAAATATAAAAAGTGTGTGTGGATTAATGCTGTATTGCCTGAAACCGCTTTGCAAACAAGCCGCTGCCTCCGTAGCCTAGTGGTATGGGCGTGTGCTTTAGAAACCGGAGGTCGTGGGTCCGAATCCTGCGGGGACTCAACATATTTTCATTGCTGTTTCCTAGTTGGTTAGGGCAATTCGGGCTATGTCCAGCAGTGGACTATCACAGGCTGGTTGTGTATGTAAATGAGTCACTTGTTCCCGTAAACTATAACGGATGAGAATGCTCGCTGGGTTATACTTAAGTGATAGACGGACTTTTTTGTTGAACTTTTATACTGGTTAGAGCGATGAGGCACAAATCCTCACCGCTCTGAGAAACGAAAGGTTACGTCTCGTTTACCCAGCAATTACGCTGACAACGTAGCCCTTCAAACCGGAACTTCAGTAGTGTCTATACGCCATTGATTTGCGGCAAAAATAGCCACCCCAGGCATTCCTTTGTGAAATTCATCAAGTCAACAGTCGGGCCACCTAATGGCAAGTGGACACAAACGCCCATTGGCATTGGCAATACCAATGCGCTGCCTACATAAGACATAGGATGTTACGTATCGCTTACTCAGCAAATACGCTCGCTACTGTGCCCTTCAAACCGGAGCACATGTAGTGTTTTACTCTACAACTGTGCGGTAGAAATAGGCACCGCGGTGGTACGCCCCAGACGGCCCCCTGTATAAGGAGACCTACTATCTCCAAAATTGTAAATTTGCTAATCATTAACGCGCTAAACAAGCCAAAACTTAAATTAAAACGTTTAAAATTGATAAGACATCAAATTAAACGTTCTTATTAGTGCAACTTCTTGAATTATTTCATAAAAACTTGTAAGAAATTAACGCAATTTGATGAAATTTTCAAATATCGATAAAATAAACTAGAAACCTCCAAATTGTATAATATAATTTTATTACGTTAGTGTTTGTAAGTATTAGTCTACTTACAATTAACACAAAAAGTTTTTTTTTATAATTTAGAGTTTAGTCTAAAGTAAAATAAAAATAATTACTAACATACTAAAAATATATTATTCTATCCCTCAATATAGAAAAATCACTTAAAAATAAACATGAATAAAAACTTAATTAAGCATCAAGTAAATAAAGGCTAATTCTGAGTAATAATACTCTGTTATGCCGATCCCACACGACGTCCACAGATTATTATTTATAACACACAGAAAAAAATACATCGATCCGAACTGGTGAGGTTTTACTAACGGGTGGTTCGCCTCTCGCCTGACAGCCGTTTTGGCGGCAAACCCCGCCCTCGCCCGCGCGCCGGCTAGTGATGCGAACTTCGGGGAACGGTTCTCGATTTGTTACGAGTTAATCGAATCGGCGTAACTTGGATCGAAATCGATGGAATAGGAAAAGGTTTTTTTTGTTGCTGGATTTATTCTGGATAAAATTTGACAACCTCGGGTCGAACTCTAGTTAGTTAGATAAAGTAGTGAATATATTTTTTTAATTTTAGTAATTCATTTTCCATTCGCTTTGTTCTAATTTGTATATTATTTTCTTAAAATGTATTGAAATAGTTATTTTAAGTAAATTTTAAATATTATAGATGATTATCGTATGAAGTAGGATTATTATTAAAGAATTTGCAATCACGATAATATGAAGAAAATTAGCAAATATTCATATTAAAGTTTTCACTTTATTGAAGGCACTTAACTGTTCCTATAAAAAAACATTAAAAAACAATTCGAAAAATATTTTCCGGGCAATTAAATATCGATTAGTAATTTTTAGTTTTCAAACTCGAAATTAGCTTTTGAAATAATTCGGGCCGAATTAAACCGTACTCGATATTAACTCGAGTCGACATCACTAGCCGCGGCCCGCGGCATTGCTGACAGCGCATTCGCGCGGTGCGCACGTCACTGGCGTTTACGCGACCGCGTATTATATAAACATCGTATTGCAGTGGACAATAAAGCAGTTTAAATTTGTGTTTAATTGACTGTTGAGTGAAATAACGTCGTATAGTTGAAACTGTGTCGTAAAAGTGTTAATGGCCGTTGAATTAAAACGGTAAACGTGAACGTCTTAAGTATTTCGTTGGAAAATCGTTTTGTGGACTAAAGCGTTATAGTGCGGTGGTTTATTTATAAAATTGCCCACGCTTTAAACTGTAGATGTACTTGGTGCGATAGTGAAATGCATAAGAGTCTGGACTCGGCCGCGATAGAGCTTTATGCGTTACCAGGATGATGTGGCCGGCTTCACAGGCAAGCAAAGTCTTAACGGCTTTGCTGCTTCTGACTATCGTGTATTGCGTGTGCATGGACACTTTCCTGTTTCTTCGGATACAGAAATACGAGCTGGATATATTCGACGCGTATGTGAATTCCTCGAACACGACTCCGTATGTGCTAAAAAGATACGAAGATGTCACTTGGATACCGTGCAGTATAAATCCGCTTTGCCATCCTACCGTGAAAGCGTTGATGGTGGATCACGTGAATCATTATATTTACGGTCCCCTATGCGCTATAGTCGACATTGGGTTGGGTATATCGGAGCGTATGCTGATCGTAACTCCGAATATAATATCGTTTTCTCACGTGTTGGTGGCTTGTGTTGGCGCGAAGTTGTTGACGTGCAAGAGCTTGGCGATGCGTCGTATAGGTGTAGTGCTTTTCCAGCTGAGGATGTTTCTGGACGATTTGGACGGCCACGTTGCTAGGCAACGGAAGCATATTAAAGGCGAGAGATCGGAGGTCGGCTCTCTCGGTTACTGGGTGGACGGGATATGCGATTTGATGGGAGTGATCGCTATGATGGTCGGTATACTTGTATATTTGAGACAGAACCCGCCGAGGCGGGGATATAGGGACACACCAGTGAGCACGTTACCGTATCATCAGCTTAAAGAGATCAATACTAGTGAGGATATAGAGAAAGATCACACGACCGATGTGGGCATCTCCTACAAGACCAAAGTGACCTTCCAGAGGATTGTACAAGTGCTGGGTTTATTCTCCGGTCAGATGATGCTGTCCTCGATCGCCTGGAATCGATATATCGACGTTTACCAAGAGCTTTTGGAGAACAATATGGAGAATTCGATGAAACGCGAGGTGACATTCAAATCGGGCGTGTTTTTCATCGCTACGGCGCTATGGAGAGTGGTCAATCCGCACAGTTACCTCCATCTGTTGTCGTTGTCCGTGTTCTGTGATAAGACTTGGAGCTTCCTGAAGAGTGTTCATTATAGCGGTTACGTGTGTTTGATCGTTGCGGTGGTTGTGTCGGAATATTTGGTGGGGAACATTAGGTCGTTCGTGTTGAGTTAGACAAGTGGCGACCCTTTGAACGCTATCGTTAGGGTGGGCGCGCTGTTGTGCGTTGTTTGTAATGTTTTGTTTTAAATGTTTACGTGATTACTTATGTATATTCTGTTGTTTGATTATGTTTGGGATGGATTGGATTGATTTTTTTAACAATTTAAGATAAACAAGCGGTACTCATTATCGACTTATTCCATTGTCGAGTTAAATGGAACTGTTTAAGAGCTTGACGCGTATATACATTATTCGCATCTGTCTTTTGTTTAGTGCAGATGTACAATAAACTGCAGAAATTGGCATAAGAAAGTTACACTATTGGTAAACGATACAGATATAGTTTATACACTAGTTTCAGCGCCGTTCAAACCGTATCATAGTGTTCGCACACTACTTTGTTGCGGTTGAAATAAGCACTTCTCTAGCGAGCGAGATAACTATCATCACTGTTTTAATAATTCTTTAACAGGAGCGAACGAGACATAGGACCTACTATGTTAAAGAACTAGCAACCCCGCAACCCCCCCAATTTCGTAAAATCCGTTCTTAGCTGACCTCTACTCGGCGCAAGGAATATTCTTACCAAATTTCAAGTAGCTACGCCTTATGGTGCCAGAGATATCGTGATGAGTCAATATATAGGTGGAAATCTCTTAAATATATATAGATCATCAGCCTTTGTTAGTCCACTGCTGGTCATAGGCCTCCCTAATACCCCTACCCCCCTCCATTAGAGGGATTTGGACCGTACTCCACCACGCTATACCAACGCGGGTTTGGTGGTGGACCGACTGTTTACATGCCCATCCGACATGCATGGATCGTTACTTTTCAGACGATTGGGTGATCGGCCCAAATTGTCCTAACCAACTAGGAAACAACAAAGAATATTTGTTGCGTCCCCGCAGGATTCGAACCCACGACCTCCGGTTTCTAAAGCACACGCCCATACCACTAGGCTACGGAGGCAGTATATATAAATTAACGGTTAATTAGGGTCTTTTTCTTTCAATATTGCCGTAAAACTCGTATCAAAGTTTGTGGAGTTCGATTCCGGAGTTCGGATAGGTTAATGCCCACGAGAGGAAATGCAAATACAACCGGTTTAAACGAAAGCTTGTGCCAAATTATAAGTGGGCTTCGCCTCTTATGCGTTCTTAATAGTTCCATGTACAAGATTATGATATGTATCATTTGCATTGAAAAGTATCAAATTTAGTTTTGCATCTTAAGGAGGTTGAGATATAACTTTTATTTACGAAGTTTTCTGTTTTAAATAAGTAAAGTGTGTCGTCGTAATTGAAAAATTGTCATTACTACAATAGTGAGCTATTGTTGGAATGTGCGTGTTGGGATACGGTCCAAAACCCTCTATGTTTAGGGGTGTATTAAGGGAGGCCTATGTCCAGCAGTGGACTATCACAGGCTGATGATGATAAGTATAAAAGTTATTGTTTATTAATATTATATAATGCGATATAAATCCCGTAATCATCGGAATTATATTTTCATACAAATTAGTAACACAAGCAGTATATTGCGTAACGCAGTGAATGTCACTTATTTATATGGCTTCCATTAGCTTTCATTTGTCCGAATAGTTTAGTTACGACATTAAATCCTTTTCATTGTTATTGCTATTTATGTTCTAGGCTTAACGGTCGTTACATAACGGCTGTCGTGGCTAGATAGACTACAATCTAGATTGTAATGGGTGTCTAGAAATGTAGGGTGAGAGAAGCGAATAATCACTTATATATATTTATTATACGTATTATATTTTATAGTTACATTTGTGCATATTTTAAGATGATTACGATTTTCGATGTGTATATTTTTAATGGTTATAATTTTCTTTAGTTAAATAGATAATCAGCCTGTGTTAGTCCACGGGTGGACATAGGCCTCCCTTAATGCACGCCTTCTCGATTAGGGGGTTTACGGACCGTATCACACCACGCTGGTCCAATGCAGGTTGGTTGGTGGACCGACTTTTTACATGCCCATCCGACGCATGGATCATCTAACTTTTCAGACAATTGGGTTATCGGCCCAAATTGTCATTACCTACTAGAAAACTACGATAACACAAAGTTGTTCTCCGCGGGATTCGAACCCACGACCTCCGGTTTATAAAGCAAGGGCCAATACCGCTAGGCCACGGAGGTTGTACTTTGTGCATACGCGTTGGTAAATATTTTCAGCGTATGTCGTTAGTGTGCGAACACTTTAGTACGGTTTGAAGGTTGGTTTGGTTGGTTTGCATATATATATATTGTATATTATTTACGAACTAAAATCCTCGAAAGGTGAGAAATCTCTGCTCTTTATATCATTACCTTTCGTTTTTATAAGGTCAAATTGGAAAGGACCTTAAGAACTTGTTACAACGTTATATCGATAAATAAGTACGCGATCCAACGAAACTAGACTTGTATATTGCATTTGATAAGTAGGTGCTTACAGGCAGTTACGGACTGTTGTTTAAAACTATAAAAGCTCGCGTTAATGCCCATGAAAACTTAATATTGCCGTGTTTTTTTACACGTGACATTATCACAACCAGTCAGCCTACTTTATTTATTAAATTTTAAAAGAAATTGATTCTTGACATAAATCCAAACATATCGAAACAAAAAAACGATTAATGATAATAAAAATCTGACAATTGTTTTTACAGATTTTAGGTGAAAACGGATAATATGAACACTTCGTTGATTGACATTATCCGAACGCACAGCGCGCCCACGCTGTTCCGTTAAAAATGATAAATATTCTATTAAACGTTATTAATATTGTGAATGTGATAATTCTTCCATCCGGTGTAATCTGAAACGTTGTACCGATGAACCGCTATATTGTTATGGGGTTCAAGTTATTTTTAGTCTGTGATACTTGCGTCTGTGACGGTCATTGGCAGGTTACAAAAAGTTATTTCTTCGTATAGATTAGTCTATTTGGAGTAGTAATAACAATAGCAAAGTAACCTATAGTAACGAAGCGTTCTCGTATGGATGTAGTGAGAAATAATTTTTATATAAGTTTTCTATGGGAAAACTTGAATCTTTACCGGAATACAATGACACCCGAACTGTCAATTAATGTCATTTAAGTGACATTTCCATATGCATTAATTTGACATTTATTGTTTAATGTCAAATGTCATAATTGTATAATTTAGCCTATTTTTGTTAATATTATTTGTTTATCCCGACCCTAATAATAAAAGTGTCCTGTTTATTATTATATAGTTATTATATAAAGTTAGTTATTAGATAACCTTTTGTCTTGTGTCTGTCCAGGTATCTCAACCAAGTGCCATTGAGTCACTACTGTACAATTGTCAATATATCTATACGTATGGTGCTGTCTTTAGTCGACTGTCACTCGGTGTTTGACATCTCGTTGACAGTTCACCAATGACAAAGCTAGATGTGTCACTCCGATGACATGTGTTACGGTGTTTATGTCTATTACGAGTTAAAATTGACTAAGCGACAGTTACATATACAAGTATAGATAAAGTGAGAAAATATTTTCCTGATAGTAAACTTCCACCTTTCGACAATGTTAAAACGTTTTTAGAGCCTTCATAAAATCTTATCGCTTTACATTATCGCATCGAGTGTTTGCAACTTAAAACAAGTTGTATATGCGGTGGCATAGATTACGAACGCAGTATGCACATAATAACCATAGATATACTGACAAAAGTCTTTGTAATTTTCTGAAAAGTTCGTATGTATCGTGCTCTCTCAAATAGCTTCAGTATCTATACATCTCTGCATTATACAATTACAACACTCATTTTGACATTTGACACTAAAACAAAAAAGTTTCATGACTTGACATGAAAATGTCACTCGTTTAATACGATCATTCATTGACAGTTCGGGTGTCATCGTATTCCGGTCAAGATCCTAGTTTTCCTGAAAGAAAATAATTTCTTACTACTTCTATATTGATCGTGTATTCACTTTATTTCTTCAATAAACTATAAAATGCTTGAAGTTATTTTTGATATATCAAAACTTATTGTTAATTTCATTGACCGTATTAGTCGCAAGTGTCTACGCATCATGATGTGATATTATATACCTGAGGCTATTTAGACTCGAAAAGCAAACGTCGTAACATATGGCAACGGAGTGACATCACACTTCAAGCGTCTTATTGGTGAACTGTCACCGAGATGTCAGATATTAATTAGTCAACTGTCAGTTGAGTATTATCAACTGTTTAGTGAGAGTCACAGTTGATTAATAACGTCATACGTACTACGACGCTTCGTTGCTATTGGTTACTTTGTCTAGTTTTATTTCGACTCTAAATTGGCTGAACTATAGGAGAATGTGCCAATAGAACGTATCGTGATTCCGACTGATTTTCGAGTAGGAATTGTTCAAAGCAATGTTTGCTCCAATATATTGAGATGGATGGCAAATGTTTGTTCACATATGTACGAAAATGGTTACCGTTATCCTGAAGCTGTAAAGAAGTGGTTTTTTAATATCTTAAGTACGATTCTTAAATTAAAACCTCGTGTATGATGTTGGTTCTACTTTTGAGTCTTATGTTCTTCTTGTTGGAATGTTGGTACAAACATTTGTTCCAATATATTGGTGCGATGTAAAGTGTATTAGGGATTGTCCATTAGTCACAAAAGATGCTGAAGGGTAAGGGTTTCTCTAAAACTTACCAAGTATCACTTAGGTATGACTTTTTATTGATTTACTTTTCAAAGAATGCGAAATGACTAGGTATAGTGTATTAATTTGGTTTGGATGTCTTCCTTGCCAAGCACTTTAACGTAATAACTAACTGCAGTATCAGTTAGTTATTTGAAAGCAACCCTGTGATTGACGGACAATTCCTCAGTGAAATGTTTGACACATGTCACAATTTGTTAAGTCGTCCTAGGCATAAAATCTGTGATTTATTATTATTATAAGAGAGTGTTTATCGTGGTGGGTATTTGTAAAAAAATTTCGACTCGAGCGTCCAAAAGTTCAGGGTGTCAGAACAAATGTATGTTTAAAAAAGTTTTATTAGTTTGTATACTGATCGATTGTAGACTAGACTGGAAACGTCAACTGCGTTTATATAAATTCCAAAGAACAGTTGTGGCCTCAATAGAGGATATGGATGGAAGAAAACAGAAACGCAACTGAAATGAATGAAATTGTTCACCGGAGCCGAAAAACAATTCAAAAAATAAATGGTTGATCAAAACTTTTATTATGGTTACCTTAATTTAAAAAACAAAGAATATGACGAATCAACAACTTTTGTCATTAACTAGCCGCCCCGCAACCCCTTGTCGTTGGAATTGCGTAAAATCCGTTGTTAGCTGATCTCTACTCGGCGAAAGGAGTATTCCTACCAAATTTCAAGTCGCTACGCCTTATGGTTCCAGAGATATCTTGATGAGTCCAAAGAGATTCCAACCTATATATTATAGGTGGGAATTTCTTTTATATATCATTAATTATTAAATTTACGATCAGAAATTAACTTTTTCAATCATTTTTCGGACTTTGGTGGACTATTTCATTTTTGTCAGTTACGACGTATCTGTTCTCTTCCGTGGATACTTTGATTGGTGGGTCGCAGAAATAAGACAATCTTCACGCGACGTTTAACCAATGACAGCGCAGGGATTCGGCGGGAAAAATGTTTAACATTAGACGTTTTTTTTGTCTTAAAATTTCTTGTTATTTTCTTTTATTTGGCTGATGTAAAATTGGTCAAACAGCGCCATTGTTTGATCATCGCGTAATGCTCCACCAATGAGAGGAGGTCATTACAGTTTGATGTCATTGTTTGAATAGACTCCAGGTTTGTTTAGTCCCTGATTTGTTTGAGAAATGTTGACCAATGTCTGAATTATTTAATTTACCGTTCCTTCCATAAAACTATTGCCAAACGCTATTTGTATAGATGACGGAATTTTATCATAAATATTGTTCTGCTGTTTGTTAAGTGAGGTGATACATGACGAATTAAATATATATTTCCGAAGATTCTATTGTTTTTTTATCCTGCGTCCTCCCAATTACTAATACACCTTTGAGAGTTATATTGTGTTCGAATAGACTACAATATTTTGGTTATTGCAAACCCTAGCAGCTAACTTTAAACGAGTCCTAAATTAAAATCATTCAGTTGTAAAAAATATTAATTATCCTAACAAACAACAATGGAAAGCTTTAAGGTACTCGTTGCCTGGAACAGGAGAGAAAGAAACTTTAAAATAACCTTTTTAATAACTACAAAACAATTTAAGAATTATCATTTCATTGACAACGGGTAGAGCAGAGACGGACCCCATGCTATGTTAATACATATAGTAGAAAGAAGAACAAGCTTCATCGCAACTAACTTTTAACTGTGAACGTTATTTAAAATGTATTAGTCCGTCAACGGCTCTACCATTGTTACTTTTAGATTTCGAAATCGATTTTCCTGGGGTAATAAAGTAGTCAAGTTACCCAAGGATTGTATACCTTTCTAGTAGTGAAAGAATATATTAAATCGTTTAATTGTTTCGCTTATCATAATCATCATCAGCATGTGTTAGTCCACTGCTGGACATAGACCTCTCTAAACGCGCGTCTTCTCTATTAGGGGGTTTTTGTACCGTATTCCACCACGCTGGTCCAATGCGGGAGGGTGGGTGTACTGACTTTACACGCCCAACCGACGTATAGATCATTTTACTTTTCAGACAATTGGGTGATCTCGTCCTAACCAACCAGAAAACTACTATAACGCAATGTTGTTTACCTCCGGTTTCTAAAGCTCACGCCTTTACCACTAGGCTATGGAGGCAATTCTGTGCATCTACGTTTCATTTTTGTGATTGTTGAATGAGTTTATTATTATTAGAACTAACCGTTACCCGCGACTTCGTCCGCATGGAAAAGGAGGAATGTCCGCGAGGTTTATTCAAATAAACTGTATATAAGTAGTTATATAAATAAGTGCCTATCATTAAACGTAAAGTTTCACACACTTTGGAATTGGCGTTTGAAACTACAAAATTGATAGAAAAAAAACCACTCAAAGTTTCATCGTTTTATGTTCAACAATCACGAATTTTTATATAAACTTACATTCACTATTTCAACCCTTTGTACCATTTTAATTTCAACAATTTTTAGCTTTCCTTTCTTAGAATCTATTCTATATATGTATGAAATTTCATCGAAATCGCTTCAATTGTTTCGACGGACAGACAGAGTTACTTTCGCATTTATAATATTAGTTGTAATCCACACTTATATTGCTACAAGCTTTTGTAGGTAAAATATTTAGTCTTATTTTTGGTATTATATTGAAGTTTCCTGTTTTAAAACAATGCGGTATAGATATTCCGTACATTTTTTCCTATTAGGTATACACTAACGCTACATACAGGCACAAGTAAAATTCGTAATAATAATTATACGTCGTACGAATTGTTAATTCTTCATTGTTCGTGTAACCGTCGAGTTATTGACCCCTACAATTTGCATTTTCTTCATGTGATCACTATTTTGTTCGCGAAACGATGGTTATACATTTCTTTTTAACACATCTGCGTACCTTCTATTGGATGTAGGGCGAGGTAACCTATACTTCAGATAAATTAGATTCGTAATAACGTAAACAAAGTGAGAAAAGTTCTTCCTTTCGTAATTTTCGGAAAAGTTCGTATTCATCGTGCTCTCTCAAATAGCTTCAGGACCCAAACATCTCTATATTAAACAATGTCATCATCACTTTGACATTTGACACTAAACTGAAAATTGGTTGACAGTTCGGGTGTCATCGTATTCCCATAGAGAACCGAGTTTTCCAGAGGAAAATAATTCCTCACTATATCTATAACCCATAGCGTCATACGTATGTGGTTGTAGTTAGTCGACAGTCACTTATGTCGCAATTAAGTGACGATCTATATATATAAATAGATAGGAGTGTCTGTTTGCAATATTAAAAAAACTGTTTGTAAATGAGTACATTGTGATATATGACCTATAAATGTAACAAAATAACTAACCTAACCCACCACGCATTGTGGGTTTACGGTCCATAACCCCCTCATGGATAGGGGTGTATTAGGGGGGGGCCTATGTCCAGCAGTGGACCAACACAGGCTGATGATGATGATGATTTTTTGTTCTGGCTAATCTCTGGAGTGGCTGGTCCGATTTTGACGGGAGTTTCACTGGAATATAGCTGATGTAATTGTGAGTGACTAAGGCTACTTTTTTTATTACTAAAAAGGACGTTTTTTTATCAGTTTATTACAGCCAGTATCCATACTAATTGTAAATGCGAAAGTAACTCTGTCTGTCCGTCTTCACCGTCCAAATTATTGAACCAATTTTGATGAAATTTATACAGGCTATTTTATATATTGTGATCAAAGTGTTTGAAATATGAAAGTTCATATGGAAATTCATCATTGTTGAACATATTTCTTTTTTTGGAAATGAAAATATAATTTTTGTTATTTATATTAACACCACGTGGTCGAAGTGGCGGACTGCAACTAGTGTTTAATGTAATTTGGCTTTAGTACACTTCGCTAATTAACGTTGTTCTTTTAATTGCGTTCTATGGTGCCAAAAAACGTAATGTTTTCCACATTTCCGTTTTAATTCCGGCCATTTGTTTTCCACGAACAGGTTCGTTGTTGTGATAAAAGATATTTAGGCTCGTTTATTACTAGACTCCGCGTAATTAGATTTAATGCAGAACGGATTAACTAAGGCTGTTGCTACTACGATGTAATGAAATGTGATATATTGGTGAACAAATACGAATAAGTAACAATCTTTTGGTTTGTACACCAACATGCTTTATCTTGGCTGTTATACTTTGATTTTGGCCTGTAAAGTAGTATTATCTAGGTTCGACTACCTCTGTAGTCATGTGGGCTTGTGCTTTATAAACCATAAGTAGTGGATTCGAATCCTGCGTTGGCAGTTGTTTCCTAGTGGGTTAGGGCAATGCGGGCTGATCCCCGTTTGCATGCAAGTTTGATAGTTCATGTGTCGGTTGGGCATGTAAAATTCGGTCCTGCACCTAATCTCTCTCTGGTCGTGTCGGTCTTCCGTCCCAACGGACTATGTGAGTCAAGGAAGAGGGATTGCACCTGTGTTCGCGCGTACACTTGAGCGCTATATTATAGTGCTTCTGCGCAGTTAGCTGATTGCTAATATAGACCGGCCGCCCCCGTCTAAATCGACTGGGAGGACATTATTATTATTAGTAGGATTTAAAAGACAGGAATATCGTAGATTCGAACCTGGTACACGACTACCAACCGCTGAACTGTAAACAATCGCTCCGTCCGATGACTTATCGGCCGTATGACTCGTTCAACACGTGGCCTACAATAAAGTTGGGACACGAATAAAGCGCTGTACACACGGACCGTAAGACTAATATATATATCATCATCATCATCAGCCTGTGATAGTCCACTGCTGGACATAGGCCTCCCCTAATACACCCCTATCCATTAGAGGGTTTTTGGACCGTATCCCACCACGCTGGTCCAACGCGGGTTGGTAGGTGAACTGACTTTTTACATGCCCACCCGACGCATGGATCATCTTACTTTTCACACAATTGGGTGATCGGCCCAAATTGCCCCAACCAACTAGGAAACAACTGCTGAGCATAATGAACAAGTTCATGTGGAAAATAAACGAAAAGATAAATATTTGACCACAATATAAATCGCTTTATAAATATGTATATATTATGAAAAATCAATAGATGTGAAGAAACGATATTTCTATACAGATACGTGTTTGTATATTAGCATAGACAGAACGGTATTTTTTTAAGAAAATAAAATGGAGTCACGAAATATAGAGATTGTACAGTTCGTAAGGTCACAGTTCAATGTATTCGAGTTCTTAACATTTTTTAGGAAACAGTTGGTTTTTAGTTTTTAATGATACTGTACTGGTACAGCCAAATTAATCTTGCAATAAATTTATAAGTAACCCATAGCAACGAAGCGACTTTATTTATTTAAACTTAATGCACATATGGTACAACGGCGGACTTAACGCTATTTTCTAGCAGTCAACCTTAGATTGTTGCAAGAGATAATATCTGGAAGGTGTACAAACAGTATTAGAAATACTCAGACACAAACAGAATAAGAAAGAATTTGAA
The DNA here is from genome assembly GCA_029286875.1 of Lamproptera curius. Classification (NCBI taxonomy): domain Eukaryota; kingdom Metazoa; phylum Arthropoda; class Insecta; order Lepidoptera; family Papilionidae; genus Lamproptera; species Lamproptera curius. The sequence goes on from JAGSMT010000038.1 coordinate 1,996,311, forward strand.
AAATTACTTAAATGCATAATTACAAATATCAATATGCCTTTTGTACATGTACATATATATGTAGTGTTGGCGAAGGTGGTCACGCATACCTTGGACAGCGATGAGATCCAATGATTCAATATTTAAAGATCCTAATATAACAATGCGACTCTGCGATATGCCGGGAACGAGCCGAAACTTTTCGGCGATAAGCGATCTTCAAAGCATCGCTGGAGTAGCAGATTATCGTTGGGCAAATTGATGGCAGACGTGCACAGGTAGAGCACCTACTAGATGGTCTGACACAGTGCATAGCAAGGCTGTGGATGGCAGCATGCACCGTGCAGTCCACACATCTTTTACATGATGTCGAAAAATGTGGTCGCGATCCTGGTGTGATCGGCCTAAATTTCCCTAACCAACTAGGAAACAACGATGAAAATTTGTTAAGTCGCCACAGGATTCGAACCACGACCTCCGGTTTCTAAAGCACACGCCCGTACCACTAGGCTACGGAAGCATTATTCATATATATATATATATATATATTTATATATATCGTGCTAACTAATGCCGTTACTTCCTCCGCGTGGTGATAAATACATTACATTTAAATACTAGTACATAGTTACCACCAGTTACCAGATAAGCCGGAACAAACAGACAAAAAAAATTTAAAATACGTCCTTTCCTTATATATATATCGGTTATCACAATTTAAAAACGGTCATTTGGATGTTACAAACATACACTCCAATTTTCTTCATTTGTATATATATATATATATATATGAAAGGATTGATCAGTTTTGTACGTCTGTACTAAGCTTTACAATCATCCGAGAGGTCATCACGCAGTGGTTAGTCGATCCGCGTTTAAAAATAATTTCCATGCGCCACGTGTTACACTCCACGCGTGCTAATTCAATAATAGTTCAGGGTTGTCAGATGACTAAAAATACAGCTTTTATATTATCTATACGAATATTAATTATAATTAATTATTGATGAAACTGCCTCCGTAGCCTAGTGGCAACTTACTTTAGAAACCGAAGGTCGTGGGTTCAAATCCTGCGGGGACTCAACAAATTTTCAATGTTGTTACTTAGTTAATTTGGGCTGATAACCCAATTGTCTGAAAAGTTAGATAATCCATGCGTCAGATGGGCATGTAAAAAGTCGGTCCTCTTAACACTCTTTGGTCGTGTCCCATCGGGCTTGGACAGTATCAAATTATAGGGAGTGAACGCGTGTTCGAGCGTCCACTTGTGCACTATAATATCTCCTGCGAAGTTAGCTGACGTCTAATATAGATAGGCCGTTGAAGTCGGTATCGACCGGGAGGACTTTGTAGCTTCAAACGTTTTTTTGATATTATTTTATAGTGCTTGATTTTTAGACTTTATATGTGTTCACGAAATCCAGGAGCTTTCCTTGACACATTTAATTGACCCGCACCCTTCCCCATATGAATAAAATACCAAAATTTGGATGACATACCAAAAATGAGCCGTTATTGTAAACATAATTAGTTTTGTTTCGTCTAATCTATACTAATATTAGCAGACCCTGCCACGAGTTGCTGCGGCTAGGTTTTCCTTATATTGCATTGTAATAAACAATTTAAGGGCTTAAGATAAACGGAAAGAGAATATAAGCCATCAGGACCATCATGTTTTATTAGATAAATGTCATTTATAAAAAAGCAGTAAACTCGATGATGACAATGAAAACAGCAGTGATATAAAAATCGACTAAAGACGATCAATCAAAATGTTCCTTCTGTTGATATCGTGCAAAATTCTGTACAAAAGAGTTTGTTTTAAAAAATATTATTGTTTATTCAATTCTTACTTTTTAATTTAAAATGTTATAATTTGAATGGATATAGAGCACTACTGCCAAAAACACAATTTTAATGTTTTAGTTGCATGGTTATTGAAACACAAATAACGAAAGTTGATTACGTTCGTCGCAAGCGTAAGGAAACAACTATCGTATGAAATAATAAATAACGAATATACAATGCCTTCAATCGTATCCGCCGTTGAATATGTCATAAAAATATTTCCTTTATATAGGATACAGTATCACATTTTGCTCTGTAAAAATAAATTTCAAATTTTTACATTTTATGTTATTGGCGCATGTTAGGAAGCTGTTTTATTCATTACTTTTTTTTATTGATGGCTTGGTATAAAATAACGGCGTTTTAACCATAGATAAAAATTGTTATAAAATTAACTGACCAAAATAAATTAATATTTAGCAATTACTTTTATTATCCCAATTCTCCTATTGTCAACGAAAAGTTTATACTATTAAACCGCGCCATCTATTGACAAAAAACGCAATCTACCGCCAACTGTCACAACCGTTTTGTAGCTAACATTTTGCACCAAATAATAATATAAAAATAACATTTTATAAAACATTATTGCGATTATAAATTAGGATGTAAGCTATTCTATCTTTTGAGTTGGATTAAACCGCACATGGTGGGCAAGTATATTTTAAAATCGGTTAAGTATTTTGGGTGTTCATCGCGGGCAAACATCGGGACACGAGATTTATATACATTACTAATATTTAAAAAGGAAAGATTTGTTAGTTCGTTTTGAAAGGCCTCTTAACTGTTGAAATACCAACCGCTGAGCTGTATGGAACATACGTAAAACTGTATAAAATATGTATTATATATCATGTGTAGTATTCGCGTAAAGTAGAGTTATTATTTCTTCTATTGGACGAGAACACGAGCATAACGTCCACCGATAAGTGTCGCGCTATTCCTTTAAAGAATGTAATTACATTATATTTTTTACGTCTTTAACAGACGTAAGTGCCACAAATCAAAGCGTGATTGATAATCGTGCTTTGTTTTGTGGCACTTGCGCCGCGTTTCTTAGCTCCATCAGGTTATCTATTTGTTTTTATTTGTATACGACGGCGAGCACTCGGGTCACCTGATGGAAAGTGGTCACCGACGACCAATAAAATCGGCAATATCAGGGGGGTAGTATCATAAACGCGCCGCCTCATCATCAGCCTGTGTTAGTCCACTGCTGGACCAACACAGGCTGATAGGCCTCCTCTTATGCACGTCTTCTCCGTTAGGGGGTTTTAAGATCGTATCCCACCACGCTGGTCCAATGCGGGTTGGAGGGTGGACCGACTTTTTACATGCCCGTCCGGCGCATGGATCATCTTACTTTTCAGACAATTGGATGATCGGCCCAAATTGCCCTAACCAACTAGCTCGTAGGATTCGAACTCACGAACTCCAGTTTCGAAAGCACACGCCCTTACCACTAGGCTACGGAGGCAACGCCTACCTACCTGCTATATGTTTCATTCTTTAATTTAGGCACCAGGTTGGAAATTTTGACCTGTCCAAAGAAGAACTGGCGGTATTTTTATATTAATGTTAATCAATACATTACAATCGTCTATATTACACAATATAAGCAGTTGCCAGGGGATATGCCAGTGCAGAAATAATCATTTGTGAATCATTTCCACACATCTTGGTCTTCAATGTTTAATTTAATTATTCTCTGGGGATTTAATTAAATTCATCGATTTAATATCCGTAAAATTAGTTTCGTTTTAGTGTAGTCTATACTAATGTATGAGAAGGAAAGGTTTGTTCGTTCGTTTTGAATAGGCACCCAAACAGTTGAACCGATTTGAAAGATTCTTTCACTACCAGATAGATATACGATCCTTCAGTATCTTAGGCTTCTTTATAAACCAGGAAAATCCATTATTATTTTTTTGGTTTTTCGCGAATACTGCACATTATTGAATAAAGGGACTTCTGACGGATTTTATCGCGTTTATTTTACATTTTTAATTCCCGACGTTCCGAACACTTTTCCGCTGGAAAGTGCTATAAACGCGATAAAGTCCGTAAAAAGTTCTTTGATTCAATAACAGGAAAATCCATTAAAAAACGTGTGATATTAATAAAAAAAGCATTTAACAATAAAGCGCGTGTTGTTTTCGGATCTCAGCGGAGTTTAATTCATGACCTCATTTCGACACGTGGCATCTAATGTTTGGGGATTTGTCAAACTATTGTTAGGATTGACCTATTTTTGCTGAATTTATTTGTGTTGAAGGCATCGTATTTTATATTAGTATTATAAAATACGATACCAAAGTTATAATGGTGGTAGTAGACGATGTAGTAAATATCTTGATGAAATGTTCCAAAAATCGAGACAAAAGGGAAATACTTTGTAAGCATTTCAAAGTAAATAAATTTTACGTTGGTTTTATACAGACCTGCCTCGCTTGCCCATTTCCAATATAGCAATAGCAATGTCATCATCATCATCATCATCATCAGCCTGTGCCAGCAATAGCAATGTATTAATTATTAATTGTATAAAATTAACCTTAATATGCTGTCTGTATTTTTAGTACTATAATGTTATTTGTATCTTATGTAGTATACTTAGCTACGATGGGATTGACATGTCAATATAGATAAAAATCCTAACTAATAAATAAAGAAAAAAAACGTTATAATAGCTTCTACGAGTATATGTTTGTATGTCGTATGTTAAACGAAGCGGGGCTCCTGTCGAAAAGTAAGATGATCCATAGCGTCGGATGGGCATGTAAAAAGTCCGTCCACCCACCAACCCGCATTAGACCAGCGTGGTGGGATGCGGTGAGAAGGCGTGGTTTATGGGAGGCTACGTCTAGAAGTGGACTAACACCGGCTGATGATGATGAATACTAGATTCTGTGTATACAAGTTCAAGGTCGCTTTAAGCGTTTTATAGTTACTCTTTCTACCGTTGGTCTAATGCAATGTTCATTACGTAGTTTATTGATTAATTGCTCGTATCAACTTTATCTTGTTCATATCTCGATTGGCAATTATGTTGCTGTATCGATTCTGTGAAATGGAGCGGTGATAACGCCACACTTTCATCTTTTTGTTTTAAGGGAAGGGTAATACTGCCTCTTTGGTCTAGCGGATTCATCCTCGCTGTACATTTTAAAGGTCGTGGGTTCGAATCCTGCGGGGAAAGTTTACGGTAAAGTCGTTTTCTGGTTGGTTAGGGGAATATGAGCCGATAACCCAATCGTCAGAAAAGTTGGAAAATCCCTGCGTCGGATGGGCGTGTAAAAAGCCGGTCCCGGTGGTCGAGACTGATTTTGGTAGTCCTTACATCAGTTCTTTTAAATTAACTAGCAGATATCTATTAAAGTAAGTTTATTATTTGGATTGTGGAGGTCAGACACTGGTCGCTTTGGGTAAAGACCCATTCAGTTATATTTAGATGGACTAAAAGCCTGCCACCTTGGACAACTTGGTAAAGGGGATAGGTAAAGGAAGGAGCAGCGAAAGAACAGGTGGTTCACCAGATGGACCGTTCTCAGCTGCGAAAGGAATATTCCTACCAAATTTCTAGTCGCTACGTGTTCACCACCGCCTATGGACATTCGCAACACCACAGCACTTTGTAGGACGATATCGATAATGACGAGTACTTGAGAGCTAAATGATGATACGTATTAGGCTATATCTAGCCTAGCTAGAAATTTCCTAGCCTTTCCGTCTAGCTTTGATCGCGGGATTTTGAGCCCATCCAACCCATCCATTAAGAACCGACTTTTTCCAAAAGAGTGACTTTGAGAAAACGGAATACGATGACACCCGAACTATCAATAAATGATCGTATTAAACCAGTGACATTTTCTTATCCATTAATGTGAAACTTTAATAATGAATTTGATTAATGTCATTGTATTATACATAGATATGTAGGTACTGAAGCTATTTGAGACAGCATAATTACGAAATTGAAAAAAAAATAATAATCCTACTAAAATAAGTAGATAACAAAATGTCATGCATTTTAAATTATCGTTATACCTACTGAACCCTCAACGCGAATCCAGCGCGCATTTGCTTATGTATTTTTTGATCCTTTACTGCTTTCGTTTTCACGGAAGCGTCATCATTTTCTCCGTCCTCTTATGATACGTTCATTGCGCATACTTTTCCGTTAACAATAGTGATATGAGTCGTACGATCGTTAAAGCAATTGTTGATCTACACGTGTTGGGTATTTCTCGTTTTTTGAATTGGCCTTTTACTGAATGCTTGTTGTTATTAAGTATAAAGTATTATGTTTAGTTGGTTAGGGCAATGCGGGCCAAACATTTGATTGTCTGTTAAGTACGATGATCCGTGCATCAGATGGGCATCAGCAAAAGTCAATTTCACGCCTGATCTCTCTCCGGTCGTGTCGGTTATCCGTCTTATCGGGCTATGGGAGTACCTGTGTTTGTGCGTACATTTGTGTAACATAATATCTCTTGTTGGATGATCAGTACATAAATCGGCCGCCGTAGTCGAAATCGGCTCAGGGTACCTTTTTATTATATTTATTTTATCCTAGAGCTTAATAAATCTCGAAAATGCGGCGCGTAAGTAAGCCGAACCTCAACTTGATTCAGAGGCTTTCTAAAATCTTCAAAAAAACATATTTTATATACACTTTTTCGCTAAATAGATAATAGAGGTTTTTAATGCATTATTCAAGCTTTGTGGTAACTAAATTTTAGCTAACTAAAATAGTTTAAAGTGAAGTCAACCATCGTGGTGGGATACGGTCCAAAAACAGGCTGATGATGATGATGATGAGGTCGACATTCAGGGTTGGTCAGCGCCACTTTGTGCTAACCGTTGCCTAGAAGACCTTCTATGACAATTATTAAAGGACGTCAATACCTTTATATTTGCTGATAAGTAACCCATTGATTATAAGCGGTATACTCTTTAACTTGTGGAGGTCAAATGCCAGTCGTAAAGCGTTAAACTTTTTTATGGTCGTCAGATATATCTTAATTGATAAGAAGTTGACCCTATGATAACTCGATAATAGAAGCTTACCGTTGAGTAGTTTTCTTTAAAGCCTAAGTTTTCGCGTTAAGTTCTAAACTGTTAAGTGTACAGTCACAACATCAGTTTATCAGGACTTGGACGTTATCGGATGTAGTCATTGTCGAGCGATGTACACTTCATTTTAGTAGGTACAGTAATAAAACTACTAGGATGTAAAGTCATAGTCGATGCATATAATAAGGAAAAAATCTTCAAGCGATCAGTTAAATATTTTACCGCTTAACAGCCGTGTGAAAGCGCCACTGCAGTCCGGTTTTAAGTCTCTCTGTCCGTCTGTACTGTATAAAGAATAAGAATTTGGTACACACGTAGAATGTATTCAAAGAATAATTCAAAAGAAAAGATAATGGCGATATTTATTGCACTTAAGTTAATTAAAGGGTTGAAATTGGATAAAACATCAAGTACAAACTTTATAAATAAAATAATAATAGTTTCGGACAATAACACAACATCGTGTAGTCCCAGACTAAGCAAAAATTGTATTTTGGAAAACAGATGACTGATAAATATATAGAATTACGTTTTTTTGTAAATAAATACATATAATATATAGATAAGAATACCCAGACACGAGAAAAAACACTATGTTCATCACACAATATTTTTGCCGTGGTGGGAATCAAATCCACACCCTTTGGAGCAACAGTCGGGGTCTCTAACCACTACTCCAAGCGGGTCGTTAATATGTGTGCTATTCCACGCAGACGAAGTCGCGGCTAAAAGCTAGTTTCTTGTCATCATCAGCCTGTGTTAGTCCACTGCTGGACATAGGCCTCCCCCAATCCACGCGGGGAAGGCGTGGATTATTAGGGGGTTTTTGGACCGTACACCACCACGCTGGTTCAATGCGGGTGGACCGACTTTTTATATGCTCATTCCACTTTTCAAACAATTGGGTGATCGGCCCAAATTATCCTAGCCAACCAGTAAACAACGATAACACAAAGTTGGTTTCGAACTCAAGACCTCCGACCTGAGGCGGTTAGTTTCTTTAAACCAGGTCGTTAAAGAGTTTAACTCAGTTTTAACCGTCACGTGCCGTCAGACCTTCGGTTATACGCGTCATTGGTTATTAAGGACAAGGTGGCTCGTTCAACGTTTCATCTGAAGCGTAAAACTTGATTCTTTACAAGTCTCAAGAGGTTTTTTTTACGTACATTTTGACAAGTGAAGTACGAGTATAATCTTTCATTCACCTCGTAATTGTTATTAGTTATCACTGGGGCTGAATAACATTTCTTACGCAGAGCAACTGACATATGACCTCCACGGCCTTAAAGGCTATTTCATTCATATTTATATGACCTCTTAAGGTCCGATTTAATGACGCTGTATAGATTATAGACCAGAACTTACATTATACTACTTTGTGAAGTCATAGTCTGCAAGTTAAATTCAATGAAAATATATTGATGTATATGTGAATAAAAGCATTTGGGGTATTATTTATTGCGTTGTTATCGCTTGAACGTCACGTTAATTGTAAACCACAAGGTTTTTAACAAATGCAAGAGCACAAATTTCGACGCAAAAACGGTTTGTTTACATTAATTCTATACATTTATTTAATTGCCTTCATAGGCTTGCGCTTTACAAACCGGAGGTCGTAGGTTCGCACTCTGCAGGGACTAGAAAATTTTTCATTGTTGTTTCCTGGTTGGTTAGAGCAATGAGAGCTGATCACTTGATTGTCTGTAAAGTAAGATGATCCATGCGTCGGATGGGCATGTTAAAGTCGGTTCTGCGCCTGATCTCTCCCGTCGTGTCGCTTATTCGTCTCATCGGACTATGGGAGCGTAGGAAGATGGAATGCTCCTGTGTTAGCGCGTACATTTCAATATAATGTCTTCTGCCTAGTTGGCTGATCTCTGATATAATAGTCGAAATCGACTAGGAAGACATTATTGTTATATTTATTTGCCTGGTATTTGATATTACTTAGATTACTAATTAGATGAAGTAATGCAAATTTGTCTGCGTCGCCAATGTTTACTGAAATCTTATTATCTCATTATTTAAATGCGGGTTGATAGCTGGAATTCTCAATATTTGTTTTCGTTCATTGCTAGGCAAGTGGTAAATTGACGCTCGATGTGTTTAGAATTAAATATTTCCTTTGGTCGGAGTATCGATTTTTTATTGCATACGCAGGCAGTAGAGCAGTCGGGGTCACCCGATGGAAAGTGGTCACCGATGCCCATAGACATTAGCAATTCAGGTATCACTAACGCGCTGCCCTCCGTAAGACATAGGACGTTAAGTCTCGTTTACCCAGTAAATACGTTGGCTACAGTGCCCTTCAAACCGGAACACAGTAGTGTTTTCACACTACTGCTTTGCGGTAGAAATAGGCACCGTGGTGGTACCCACCCGGACGGTCCCCTGTAGAAAGGGGGATGACGGGACTTTCACTGGAAGATAGCTGATGTAACTGGGATCGACTTGGGCTACCTTTGTCTTACAAATGAACTAACAGTTTTTTGTCTTAGCACGCGGACGAAGTCGTGCGCAGCGACTAGGTAATATAAAATCACTGCAAACTTATCCTCATCGGGATATGTAAAAATGACTTTTTTTATCGTTTGAATCATATATATATATATAAAGGCAGTTTGTTACATATCTTTCTATAATGTCCCTTCAATATAAAATATTAAATAAAACTTACTTAGTTATATTAGTATGTGCATTCATTTATAAATTTTACGATAATTCCATATCCGGTTAATTTCATCATCATCAGCCTGTGATAGTCCACTGCTGGACCTCCCTAAGGGCCATAGGCCTCCCTAATACACTCCATCCATTAGCGGATTTTGGACCGTATTCCACCACGCTGGTCCAATGCGGGTTGGTGGGTGGACCGACTTTTACATGCCCATCCGACGCATGGATCATCTTATTTTCAGACAATTGGGTGATCGGCCCAAATTGTCCTAACCAACAGGAAACAACAATGAAAATTTGTTGAGTCCCGCAGATTCGAACCCACGACCTCCAGTTTCTAAGGCACATGCCTATACCACTAGGCTACGGAGGCAGTTAATTTAATGATTATAAATACGTAATTCCATAACCGTATGCGTTGCCCTAATTGTATAAGCTTGCAATCAAAAGCGCGGGTCATGGGTTAAAATCCTGCGGGAACTTAAGTGCAAAGCAACTTTTTAAAAACATATTACTCGATGGCCCGTAAAGTATGATGGCATGTAAAAGTGAGAGTGAAGGAAGGAGTGCCCTGTGTTTGCGCGTACACTTGTACACTATTATATATCCTGCGTTGGCTGATCTATAATATAGATAGATAGACTTCCTTAATCCGAAACATACTATTATTATTTAACGCTATGAAAGCCTTAATTATTATGTATCCGCTCATTTGGAAAGCTAGTTTGAATATTTATCTAATATAGCATTTAAATCTAGTGAAAGTGTCTGCGAATTTCCGTTTTAAAATTCGCTATTAATCCATTCTAATAATATCGTTTATTTAAGTTTAATGCAGTCGGTCCCGTGATCACGGATCGACCGTGATACGCCGGGTATAATTTTGAATATTTACTTGTATAATTTATTAATGAAAGCGTTCTTTGTAAAAAGGCAAGCTTCTCAGTTTGCAAGATAAAGAGATACCTCCTGGGCATAAATAAATATCTTTTGGTAACATATATGTGCATTCGACATGCGTCGGATGGACATATACAAAGTCGGTCCACCCACCAACCCGTATTGGACCAGCGTGGTGAGATACGGTCCAAAAACCCCCTAAATGGAGAAAGCGTGCATTAGGGCCTGCCTATGACCAGCAGTGGACTAACACAGGCTGATGACGATGATGATGATGAAGAACATATATGTTAAAATATAACGATCTGCTTGGCATAGTGGTTAGTCACCCAGACTATCACAATGGTTGTGGGTTTGATTCCCACCACGGGAAAAATACTGTGTGATGATCGTCTTCGTCGATACGTGGTATTTTTAATACTTTACTTATTTACATAAGAAACGTAATTCTTTGTATACATTAGTCATCTAGTTTCAGTAGTACAAGCTTTGCGTAGTTCGTGACCAGATCATTGTGGTATTCGACAGAATACCGATACCGTACCGTATTCGAAGAAATGTTAGTTTTAGAAAGTGAGACATAGATAACAAAACACGTACCGTTGTAGTTATTATATGCACTTCTGTTTGTAATCTATGACTAATCTATGCCACCGCATCGTAAACTACCATTTTAATAGTTGCAAACACTCGATGCGATAATGTGAAGCGATAAGATTTTATTAAAGCTTCACAATGGAAATGTTTAAACATTGTCACAAGCTACGTTTATTATGTATTCAGCCCGTGTTGTTTTTAGGTTTTGGTGTAGATTTTTCTGGGGTAAAAGTAGCCTATGTCACTGGAGGGTAACACAGCTTTCAAGAAGTGAAAGAATATTTCAATTCGGTTCAGTAGTTTCAGAGCCTATTAAAGACAAACAAACACATCTTTTGTCTTTATAATATTAGTATAGATAGTTTTTTGAGACTTAATTGAAATAGTGTGTACATCTGCCTCACAATTTTATTGTCGCTATAGGTTTGATCAGCATGTCGTAACGCTTAACGGATAAGTGTGCTGCTGTATGATGTAACAACATCATCAGCCTGTGTTAGTCCACTGCTACACAGACTCCCCTAATGCAAGCCTCCTCCATTGGGGGGTTTTGGACCGTATCCCACCACGCTGGTCCAATGCGGGTTGGTGGATGGACGGACTTTATATGCCCATCCGACGCATGGATCATCTTACTTTTCAGACAATTGTGTGATTGGCCCAAATTGTCCTAACCAACTAGGAAAAAACAATGAATATTTTTTGAGTCCCCGCAGGATTCGAGCCTACAACCATCGGTTTCTAAAGCACACGCCCTTACCACTAGGCTACCGAGGCAGTTGCCTATGTATAGTTCATGCAAAAATTACGTTAAGGGGTGGTAGGTCCCCATTTTACAGGGGGGCCGTCTGGGGTGGTACCACTGCGGTGCCTATTTCTGCCGCAAAACGGTGGTGTAATAACACTATCGTGTTCCGGTTTGAAGGGTACCGTAGTCAGCGTATTTACTGGGTAAACGAGATGTAACATTTTTTTTTTTTTTTTTTATAGCTTACGCAGGCAGACGAGCAGTCGGGCCACCTGATGGAAAGTGGTCACCGACACCCATGACATTGGCAATACCAGTAGTACGCCAACGCGCTGCCTACCGTGAGACATAGGGTGTTGAGTCTCGTTTACCCAGTAAATGCGCTGGCTACGGTGCCCTTCAAACCGGAACACAGCAGTGTTTTGGTAGCCAGCGCGTAAGTGATGCCTCTAGTATTGCCGATGTCAATGGGCGTTAGTGACCACTTTTTATCAGGCTGACCGACTGCTCGTCTGCCTTTAACACAATAAAAAAACATTATGGGGGTGGTCAACTTTGTGTTTTAATAATGCTGTGACAAGGAGGGGTTACGGGTCAATAAATCACGCCATTTGCGTGACCCGATTTACGGATGGCCCCGAATGTCGTTGAGACCGACAAAGCAAAGAATCCAAGTCACGCGATCGCCTTATTCCGGTGAAGTCGCGCGATGTGGCGTCATTGATCGTCCCATACGACGATAGCGGGTACAGAATAGGGTTGCCACCTGTACAAGTCGACCGTTTTAGATAAATATATTTTGTTAGTATTTTTCACAAGTATTACATGAATAATAATGTTATGTCGACGATTACGACTACGGCGGCCGATCTATATTAGAGATCAGCCAACTACGGAGGAGATATTATAGATAATCGACGTGCAAACACAGGCGCACTCCCTGTTTCTTTATACCCATAAAGCCCGATGGGACGGATAACCGACACGACCGGAGGGAGTAAGGCGCAGGACCGACTTTTTACATGCCCATCCGACGCAATAAAAAATTTGTTGAGTCCCCGCAGGAATCGACTCAACACACGCCTTTACTACTAGGCTACGGAGGCAACAGAGCAAAGTATTACATAACTACCTTCGCGGGACGGATATGAATTATTATTATACAGACGAACAGTCGGGCTACCTGATGTAAAATGGTTACAGACGCCCATAAGCCGTATTACCAATAGTATCGCCAATGCGCTGCCTACGTGAGACATAGGCGTAACATGTCTCGTTTACTCGGCCCTTAAAACTGAAATACGACAATTTTTTTACACTATCGCTTTGCGGCCTGAATAGGCACGGTAACACCGCGGTGCCTATTACTCTCGAATTCCCCCTGTGTTATGACCTACCTCCTCCAAGAATTTAGTATACGAATGAAATTATATGTCATAATTGATTATGATGGCTGTAATAATTACTGTAGGTTCGTAACGAATATGGTTTAGGCCAAGGTTATTTGTATCTGACGTAAAAATGACCATTGATTAATTGAAATGAAATGTGTAGCGCCTAGACGTAAGGCGCTAGGGTCGGTCATTTTTTTAGTTTTTAATTCATGATACGTTATTTAAACAATCAGTAAATTAAGGTCATAACATGAGTGGAAAACGTAAGTCACCTGGTAAGCTGGTCTGGACTTCTGATATTGTAGGTGTGTCGATTTCGATGATTTATTTATCGAATTTATTGCTTATTTTTGCATCTCTTTATAACAGTTTGTTATTGTTAATGCTATTTAACGTTAGAACCTAACGCATTTCATATATACCAGTTTTTGTCACTGTCATAAAGAATTCTATACTTATTTTTATCAAGTTGTTGTATAAAAACAACTCTGTAGACGTTTTTGTTGCTTTTAATGAGATAAAAAGGTCTAAACCATTGTTTTTAATATGTCGAAAAAAAATATAGTACGATCCATATTCGCTTATTGAGTTTTTGGTGGCAGTCGTGTCAAAGTGAAAGATGACACCCCTAACGACCGGACAGTGTCCAATTTCGTAAACATTAGACAGTGTCGTATCGCTGTTCTTACAATTAGCATCTTGACGTTAATGAGTATCTCTATACATGGGAAAAAAAAAACTAAATAAAGTGTGTGCCGAAAGAATAACTGAAATTAAATAAAGTAATATATAATTATTAGTTTGTAAAGACGCGACTGCCTCCGTAGCCCTGTCGGTATGGGGGTCTGTTAGTATTGGTGGGTAATATATTTTATATTACCCACCAACCCGCATTGGACCAGCGTGGTGGGATACGGTCCAAACCCCTTTATGGATATGGGTCTATTAGGGGAGGGCGGTCTGTGTGAAGCTGTGGACTATCACAAGCTGATGATGATGATGATATTAATATAGTATACTACTGAAAATGGAAAACAACGAAAACAGGTTAACACGTAAGTTGTTTCCTACAGGTTTCGAAGTCGCTACCTCCGGTTTACAAAGCATTGGACAATAACTTTGACCACAAAGGTGGATACGCTTAAACACTTAAGAAATGTGTAATATTAACATCAAATAAACAGAATATACGTACACAGGTTCCTTGAAACTTGCTCTCTGAAGGTAAAGCCCCCTGCATTACCTTCGAGTTAAAACCGGTACTGTAGCGTCAACGACCTTGCTGCCCGAGACCTGACGTCATCGAATGTGTTGAAGACCCGCTGCTCAAGTCTCGTAAATGATGTCACTACAATGACGTAATCGAAAGGACTGCTGTTTGAGAACTAACATCATCGGTTCTGACGTCATCAATGATCAATTCATTGTATACCACATGCTATTGGGCTGCATATTGGGTTATTCTTTTAAACAATCGTTCGAGTCCTTCGCGGACTAAGCAACTTTTCATTATTTCTAGCTGATTAGGTCTATGGATATAAACTAAATCGTTGACCTTCGCACTAGCTACTTTCATATTTCATGCTGATAGAGGATAATATAGCCTTACAATTGAAGCAATATATAACATAAACCTTCCTTTAATCATTCTATGTATAAAAAAACACCACATCAAAGCCGTTGCTCAGTTTGAAAGATTTAAACATACATAGGGATATAGGGACAGAGAAAGCGTCTTTGTTTTATGCTACGTAGTGATTATTCTTTGTGTGCGTTGACAGTGAACTCCACCTTAACGGCTGGATCGGTTTTAATGATTATTTTTGTGTGTTCAAGTGAATTGGATGGTTTTGATTAAAAAATAAGTCCGCTAGATAGCGCTGCAGTCGGTATCTAGGTATTTATATGTACTGCAAGTGGTGAATGGAATTGAACTTTCATTTATTACATTGTTTCATATCTTAATCGCTGGTTATATCATGCGGGACAACGTCTAAGGGTTCCACATTTAGCAGGGCAATGTCGGATTATAGAGTTTTAAGCTGCCTCCGTAGCCTCGTGGTATAAGCGTGTGCTTTAGAACCCGGAGGTCGTGGATTCGAATCCTGCAGTCTCAACAAATTTTCATCGTTGTTTCCTAGTTAGTTAGGGCAATTTGGGCCGATCACCCAATTGTCTGAAAAGTAAGATGTTCCATGCGTCGGATGGGCGCAAGTCGGTCCACCCACCAACCCACATTAGACCAGCGTGGCGGGATACGGTCCAAAACCCCCTAATGGATAGAGGTGTTTTAGAGGAGGCCTATGTCCAGCAGTAGACTCTCACAGGCTGATGATCTTATGTTATGATGCTGACTATAATACTATTATATAAACAAAATTTTCTAGAATAACCGCACTTTATCTCTCCGTGAACAACCCTCAACCCAAGTTGTTTTCCAGTACCTGAACGAGATCGGCCACAAAGTGTGCGTAACGCAACCGCGCGTGGCTGCCGCCGTGTCGCTCGCCGTACGCGTCTCCCAAGAGAGGGGGGAGGCAATTGGGCAGTCTGTGGGATATGCTGCCTCTATGACGTCATCGAGGAGTGTGGACACCTCTATTGTGGTCAGTATTATTGTCTTTCAAACCCGAAAATCTCCTTGTAATAACCGCCTCCGTGAAATATTCAAAGAAAACGAAGCTCTTTTAGCATAGCGTTCTATATTCACGCCTCGAAGTAGAATCACCTCTTTTAGTTATAAGGTAGAGTTAATTTTATTGTTAAAATAAATAATTTTAAGTCATCATCATCAGCCTTTGATAGTCTACTGCTGGACATAGGCGTCCCCTAATACACCCCTATCCATTAGAGGGTTTTGGACCGTATCCCACCACGCTGGTCCAATGCGGGTTGGTATGGATCATGGATCATCTTACTTTTCAGACAATTGGGTTATCGGCCCAAATTGTCCTGACTAACTAAGAAACAACAATGAAAATTTGTTGAGTCCCCGCAGAATTCGAACCCACGACCTCCAGTTTCTACAGCACACGCCTATACAACTAGGCTACGTAGGCTGTTTTTATACAATAATAAATAAATAATAATAATTAAAAAGCCTTATATTCCTTACTAAAATACAAAAAGATTAAGTTGAAAAAACAAGAAATATCACTTAAAAATAAGAACACGATTTACACAAAACAATATCAGATTTAAAATGCTATCGTTAAATGTTATATTATATTAACTATTGCTTATAGCATTATCAATAAGCTGTCGTTATTCTAAGAATTTACTCAATCATCATCATCATCATTATAATCAGCCTATATCAGTCCACTGCTGGACATAGGCCTTTTAAATGAACGATAAGACGGCTGATCCCCCGCTACTCGCTGCCAACTTCAACCGGCTACTGCACGGAGATCGCCATTCCACCTGGTCGGGGGTCGACCAACCTCCGTTTTTCCAAACGTGGCCTCCACCCCAGAATCTTATGGGCCCTTCGGCCATCAATATCAATATACACAATATTAACGTAAAAATATTTAGTTACATAGGCCTAATTTCCTTTATCTAATAGCGAGACCACGACTGGCAAAATGTGTAAAGAACAAAAGTCAGCTCATTAACACTCTTGTATTTAATTATCAAAACGGCATTGTAAATTTTAATTAAAGTGAAGTAGGACATGAATAAACAAAGTCATAAACGCCAACATTTCAAAGTTAGGAAAGGAAAATCTTTTCTCCCTATATCTTTACGTTATAGATATAAGGAGAAAAGATTTTACTTCATCGTCATCATGATCATCATCAAATTGATCATCATCATCATCAGCGCCTGTAGTTACTGTCAAATTTCGAGAATAGCCTCCCAAATGTCACGCCTTGGCATATTTGGGTTTATCATCGTTCATCGCCACGCAGTGTCAGTTAATGCGGTTTGGCTGACACAGGTGGACGATGATGAGTGCCTAGACATGTTACGACCGCAGCTATGCCTTTTATATACTGACTGCAGTGCGATCACCTGGTGGTTATTGATACACCCTGCTCGTTGGAAATGTAATATAGGATGCCACAAATTCGCTCACGGTCCTGAGACATGGGATAGTACTACTCATTCAGGCAATAATTACTCTGGCTAAGGGAATCCTCGGGAACTTGGCCGTAATGTACAAACTGATTTTATATCTAACAAATAGATTGTTTATCTTATTGGGCTCCAAACAAACTTTACAGGCCCTTTTACAACCCTCACCCTTCGGCGTAACATTCAGTGTCAACTACGATAATAAAGCCCGATTATTACAACTATCTTCCACCTAAAAGTCGTCTGAAGATTCCCAATCGAGGATATAAATATTAACTGCGTTAAATGTTTAGCAAAGAGACAGATTTGGGCCCACACAACAAGTGTCACACGACCTTCACTGCAGTTAGGAAGTCAGGAAAGTAATATATAAAACCGATTAATTTACACCGCACTGCAAACCGAAGGCAGACGAACAGTGGGGCCACCGGACAGAATGTGGTCACCGACGTCCATAGACATCGGCTATACCAATCACATCACCAACATATCACCAACGCGCTGCCTGCCATCAGACATAGGGTGTTATGTCTCCTTTACCAGTAAATACGCTGGTTATGGTTCCTTTCAAACCGGAACGCAGTAGTGTTTTCACACTACCGCTTAGCGACAAAATATACACCACGGTGGTACCACCCTAGACGGCCCCCTGTAAGCGACATCAGGCTTTCACGTAATTTCCGTCATTAAAGTGGCTAAACGTTAACGTTTTTGTAACTTTAATAAAATGGCTGGGAGATGAGTAAAAGAAGTTTGAGCGTGTTTATTTAGCCCTTAATTAATAAATAGAAGTTTCTTGCAAACTTTTTAATCTAAAACAAAGATCTACCACCTTTTGGTTGTACAATATCGTCAGTTACAACTACCTCCGTAGTGTAGTGGTTTGCGCTTTAGAACTCAAATGTCTTAGGTTCGAATTCTGCTGTAAACAAATCTTTGTTACCTTTGTTTTTGATTTATAAAGGCAATATGGGCTCACCCACTAACCCGCATTGGACCAGCGTAGTGGGATACGGTCCAATACCCCCTAATGAAGAGGGGTTATTAGGGGAGGCCTATGTCCAGCAGTGGAGGCCATCATTATCATCATCATCATTATCAGCCTGTGATAGGCTGATAATGATGATGATGATAATGAATATGGGCTAATCGTCTTATTACCTATGAAGCAATTTGATTCATTTTTCTTGGAATGGCACCTAAAGAAGAACCAGTGCCTTATCCCTCCGGACGTGTTCTTTATCTGTCCCATCGAATGTCGAGAGTGGAGGAAGATGGAGTGCCCCTGTGTTTGCGTGTACACTTGTGCACTATAATATCTCTTACCAATATAGATCGGGATCGGGATACGGTCCAAAACCCCCTAATGGATACAGGTATATTAGGTGAGGTCTATGTCCAGCAGTGGACTATCACAGGCTGATGATGAATAAAGATCGGTCGGTATAAATAACTGATTTATAAAACATATACATATTTTAAAGAGTTTAACGTGTTTTTTTTTGCTTGTCAACAGTTCATGACAGAGGGTGTACTATTAAGAGAGATGTTTGCATCGCCCCTCCTCATGCAGTACTCGTGCATAGTGCTGGACGAGGTAAGTATCGATAGGTGATTGTAGACTAACAGTGTTGTTTCAATTTATCGATATTAGTTGATATTGTTATAACGATTTTGTGGTATTGGCCCTTGATTTGCAAAACAGAGATCGTGCGTTCAAATTCTGTGGCGAAATGTTTTGTGCTTGGTAAGAGCTATAAAAACCGCGTCCGTGGCCTAGCGTTATTAGCCCTTGCTTTATAAGCCCGAAAGTCATGGGTTCGAATCCCCCCGGGAAAACAACTTTGTGTTTTCACTTTGTTTTCTCGTTGTTTAGGATAATTTAAGCTGATCACCTAATTTTCTGAAGAGTAAGATGATCCATGCGTCGGATGGGTATGTATTAGGTCGGTCGGATGGAGGCTTAAGATGTTAGTGACATCATGTCCTTGGTTTTTTTGTATAAATTAACCTATTTACAATATCATAACCTCCCTACCGTGTCCCACCAACTCGTATTGGACCAGCGTGATGGGTTACGGTCCAAAAGCTAATGGAGGAAGCCTGCATTAGGGGAGGGCTATGGTCCAGCAGTGGACTAACACAGGCTGATGATGCTAAAGAGCAATATCATCGTTCAGCCGTTTGCCTGAGATGTAATAGCCCGCCGTGGAGGAGGGTGCTCCCAGCTGGCTGGACAAGTCAGCTTTGGATGCGAATGTACGGTAATCGTGCTGCCATCCCTATCCTCTGCAGTCAAGGTGGAGTCGCAGGGGATGAGGAGTGTCGGTATTCCGTAGGTCGTCCCCCTATCCTTCGCGATCCGACGAGGCCGCACCGTTGATGCGGTGTGGAGGGGCCGTGGGAGGGAGGAACATTCGGCATGGAGTCGTCGATCTCTCCTCTGACTGGGAGACTTATCCTGCCGTGATTGAGATCTCCTGGCTCCCATGGCTCCTGAGTGGCAGGTTCAAGGGAGTCTGCTGCCCGGATGTGGGGGCCGAGATGGAGGGCGCATGGGGTGTAGTTGGCCGTAGGGCTGCTATAGGCCGTTACAAATAAATACTAACAGCATCCAAAAGATCTAAAATTGATTTAAAATAGTTTATTAATTGTTAATTGATTTAAAACCGTCAAAAATACGATCCTACGTCCTGGCGTTTTTATAATTTGACGTATAACTTGGTTTAATCAAATGTAAAAATATTTTAGGGCGTAAAGGCTTTAATAAACATACATTAAATGTATTGAAAGTGGTTTTAAGTTCTATATCTGTGTGTTTGACGTAAATGGGTTGTGCAAAATGGGGACTAACTGATATCGACTGCCATTCGTTTTATTTTTAATCGAAAACGCCATAATTCGCGGTAAACAGGCCTTGTCATAATAATAATTGGTTAATTTCCTTTGAAACTGCATTATCCTCGAAACTAAAGAGTAGGTTAGAGCAATGCTAAAATTATCATTACCCTGTTTGATATTGATAAACGCACCGAGCGGCGTTAATTGTATAGTAATATTAATTCATTTAATGTATGGGTATTGTGCGCATGTAACTAAAAAAATATAATTTCTATATTTTTTTAGTTACATACATACATAATCAGGCTGTGATAGTCCACTGCTGGACATAGGCCTCCACTAATACACCCCTATCCATTAGGGGGTTTTGGAACGTATCCCACCACGCTGGTCCAATGCGGATTGGTGGGTAGACCGACTTTTTACATGCCCATCCGACGCATGGATCATCTTACTTTTCAGACAATTGGGTAATCGGCCCAAATTGCCTAACCAACAGAAACAAAAAGAAAATTTGTTGAGTCCCCGCAGGATTCGAACCCACGACCTGCGGTTTATAAAGCATACGCCCATACCACTAGGCTACGGAGGTATTTTTTTTTCTTTGGTATTTTTCGACGTTGTTTTGTTTCGTTATGATCAATGTCTTATTCAAAGAGAGACCTCTAATCACTACATAGTATAAAACAAAGTCGCTTTATCCGTTCCTATATCCCAATGTATGCTTTTAAACTACGCAACGGATTTCGATGCGGTTTTTTTATAGATAGAGTGGTTGAAGAGGAAGGTTTATATGTATAACACATGCTTAATATTGTCGGTATATTTCCTATCAGCATAGCTCCCGTGCGAAGCAGAGGCGGGTTCCTATGGGTTAATATGACTTTGTGTCTTTAGTCCTTAAGTTTTTTAAAAACAAGTATAAGCCCATAAAAGCTGCTTCTTCCTCGATAAATTATTTTCTTTTTTCTTATGATATTATGTTTAATGAGATTACATCGGGAACTTAACTGTAATTGAACCGAATTGAAATACAATTGTTACAAATACACTATGTAAAAGAGATTAATGGAAGTAACTAACGTATTTATAATAATAGTTAAAAAAAAATTAACTAAAGCACCATATAGCATAGTGTTATAGTGATAAGTTTAATCATAACATTTTCGATTTTCCTGTTTATCGATATCCGATCACCGTTAATACATCACTAAGCCGTTTAAATGGCCACTCGGTTTATCTTATCGATAAATTGTCGCACCACTCGTACAAAACCAATGCAAGCGGTGTTCGCACTGTTTATTACGGTATTTCGCTTTATGATCTTGATATATGATATGTTGTTCGACTTGCCCCCGTAGCCTAGTGGTAATGGCTTGAGCATTACAAAACGTACGTCGTGGGTTTGAATCTTGCAGAGAATCAAAGAATTTTCGTAGTTTCCTAGTTGGGGCAATGCGGGCTGTACGCGCAATTGTCTGTAAAGTAAAATGGTCCATGCGTTGGACGAGCATTTAAAAAGTTGGTCCTGAGCTTGATCTCTTTCCTTTCGTGTCGTTTATCCGTCCCACGGGACAATGAGAGCAATGGAAGCGCGTAATGGAACTAAAAGTGTACCTGTGTTAGATCTTGTCTACGTAAATTGTTCCGTGCAAACGAACAAATTAGCGGAACCCTGGTGTGTATTCTAAGGAACCCTAAATTCACGCGGAACCTACTTTGTGAATGAATGGATGATGCTATAAAAATGATGTCATCTTCTTAATGAATGTCGTCTTAAAGGCAATGAAGGTGTCAATTAACTAGGAGTCCACCTTATATTGATATATACCAATAAAAAAGGTATTTTTGTCTATGTATGCCTTCTTTTTATATAAACATGTAGAGTGTATATTATCATAGTTTAGTGTCGTTGTTTTAAATGTATAGCATTTTTAAAGTTAGTTTAGTAAATTGGTGACTACATAAGCTTCCTTTTCTTTAAGTAAATTAATTAATACTATATAGACACGATCCCAGGCACGAGCAATACTGTGTTCATCAGACAATAATATTGAGAATCAAACTCACATACGTGACAGCCAGGGTCACTAACCGATACGCTTAGAGGATCGTTAAATGTTGTTTTAACTAACGTAAAGAAAACGGTTATTCAAAGTTTTTTCCCACTGGATTCGAACCCACGTTTGCAAAGCAAGCCCACTTAATCATCATCGTCAGCCGGTGATAGTCCACTGCTGGTCATAGGCCTCCTTTAATGCAAACCTTTTCCCACCACGCTGGTCCAATGCGGGTTGGTGGGTGAACCGACGTTTAACATGCCCATCCGACGCATGGATCGTCTTACTTTTCGCACAATTGGGTGATCGGCCCAAATTGGTTTCTAAAGCACACGCCCATCCCACTAGGCTACGGAGGCAGTTATTACTCGGCCACAAAGTTGGTAGGTAGGGAGATTATTGGTGATATAAGTAATTTGGTGATAGTTTTAAAACACTTTTGTATGACCGCGTTAGCGAATTGCTTTGTTCGCCAAACGCTGAGACAAATTACCGGAGCGAGTGAAAAGGTTTTATACCGTTTACACTTGAGCAATTGCTAACGCGGTCATACAAAAGTGTTTTAAAACATATCACCAAATTACTTATATCACCAATATATCTCCCTTTACCCTATATCGTAATATATTTTTGTCAATTCAATTTTTTTTTTCATCATCAGCCTGTGATAGTCCACTGCAGGACATAGGCCTCCCCTAATACACCCCTGTTCTTTAGAGGGTTTTTGGACCGTATCCCACCACGCTGGTCCAATGCGGGTTGGTGGGTGGACCGACTTTTTACATGCCCATCCGACGCATGGGTCATCTTACTTTTCATACAATCGGGTGATCGGCCTATTGCCCTAACTAACTAGGAAACAACAATGAAAATTTGTTGAGTCCCCGCAGGATTCGAACCCACGACCTCCGGTTTCTGAGCCACACGCCTATACCACTAGGCTACGGAGGCAGATATTTTTGTATTATATCTAAACAATCTTCGTTATTTTCAGGTGCATGAAAGAACTCTAATGACCGACGTCCTGATGGGTCTATTGAAAAAGGTGGCCAAGGTACGTTTTGATTTATTTCTTAACAGTATTTTTTTTCTTTTATTTACGTGATTATACATATCAAATCCACTTATTTACGGATTTTTGCGTTACTTACATATATTTATTCCCGACGTTTCGTATTCTTTTCAGCATCCATGATCACGGGCAGACTCTTATTTTTTTGTTTTCTTTAGCCTTTGAGAAAATAGCTCCCCAAGGGGAAAAAAATGAGATTTCTGGTTTAACAATTGTACCACTTGCATTGTAACACAAAGCCAAGTCGGACAAAATTGTTAATTAATTGATGGATAAAAATAGCAATACAGGTATCACCAACGCGCTGCCTACCGTGAGACATAGGGTGTTAGGTCTCGATTACCTAGTAAATACGCCGGCTACGGTGCCCCTTAAGCCGGAACATAGTAGTGTTTTTACACTTCTGATTTGCGGCAGAAATAGGCACCCTTTATAAAAAACATCTTCTCTTTTTCACTTTTATTGTATTACTCTTCTTTTATTATACAGAAGAGAAAGAATCTAAAGCTAGTGATATCGTCAGCAACGATGGACTCGGAGTTTTTAAGGGATTTCTTCGACTTGTCGGAGAAGAAGGTGCAGGGCAGAAGGAGCACTTCAGTTATTATGTCAATTCAAGGACGAAGGCATCCGATTGACGTGTTTAATGTCGAAGGTAAAGTATTGGTTTATATGATAAAATAATTAAAATATAGTTGGGGCTGGGAAAAGATCAAATTCAAAGTCAAATATCTTTAGTCAATACCGGCAGACTGTCTCTAGGTGTCTAGCTCAAACAGTGTTAATTTTAGTTTTTTAAAATAGAGTTTTCATGGACAACAAGGAATCTATGGATTTTTCTAGGGTCAAAAAATTGTCTATGTTACACAACATTAATAAAGCAATCAAGTTGTCGTCGTTTAAGCCTGTCAGAGCCCACTGCTGAGTATAGGCCTCTCCCATACGTCCTGAACTTTTGGACAGGTCGTTACTTCAGACCCATTGTCCGGTGGGACGGATAACCTACACGACCGGAGAGAGATAAGGCGCAGGACCGACTTTTAGCATGCCCATCCGACGGATGGATCATCATACTACACAGCAATAACCTAACCAACTAGAAAAAAACAATGAAAATTTGTTGAGTCCTCGCAGGATTCGAACCTCCGGTTTGTAAAGCAGGCCAATACCGCTAGACAACGGAGGCGTCTTGTCTCTTTACGGAATTATATGTCGATATTTGTTTTTTCTTCTGTTTTAGAACCAGTCGCAGACTATGTTAAAGCCACAGTAAATACAGTCATCAAAATACACGAGAACGAACCATTCGGTGATATCTTAGCGTTTCTACTTCGCAGGTGAGTTTTTACAAGAAATAAAAACTGAAATTGTTCGAAATAAGTATTGTTTTATGATGTTGAAATAATTTATTTAAATTACTCGTAATTTTTGATATAAAATGCAATATATATATTCTTTATTATATTATATCGGTTTATCAATTAATAGTTCGGATATCACTCTTAGATGTAGTAAAAAGCTATTGTAATACATAATATAACAAAACATATTTTTTTTCTCAAATAACTGGGTAGTACTCAAAAACATTATTAAAGAAAAAACAAAACAATAATTGATAAAATATTTTAGAATGATAAATCAACGCCATCTACATTTAGAGCCTTAAAGTTGTTTTTAAAATTGAAGCTATTAGAAAATTGACCGCATATTGAAATCTATACTAGATCTATATAAGAAATGGTATAAAGAAAGCGTAATTACAATACAATATGGATGTAGTAAGAAACTATTTTTCTTCGGGAAAACTCGAATCTTCATCGGAATACGATGACACCCGAACTGTCGATGAATGATCGTATAGGAGATTGAATGATGCTGGTTGCTGTTGAAGCGTAGTGTTGCTTAGCGTGGAGTGTTTATTAAATAAAATGGGTCATATTTATACACGAGTTGTACAAATGGTGGGTGATGTACAAGTAAAGTGACGGATTAATGATAGAAAGAGATAGCAGCATTGTCGAGGCAGAGTGTTATGCGGAGGACGATGCGTTGATTGTATTCGTAGCTGCCGCTACAATCGTATTGAACGAGTGACATTTTCATATTTATATATGAAACTTTATTTTTAAAATCAAAATGAATAATGTCATTGTATAATATAGAGATGTAGACTGAGGATACTTGAGAGAGCACGATAAATACTAACTTTTCCGAAAAATTAAAAAAGAAAACCTTTTCTCACTATATCTATACTTGACTTTTGAAGCCTCTAAATATTATAAAGGGACTGCACACTATTTATAAATACTAAACAAGTACAAATTAAGCAATATTAAGGACTTAAAAATAAATACAAAAATATTTCTTATAAATTTGCAATTTCTAAATTGATCTTTTCAAATTTGTTTGTATAGCAGCATAAATAATTATAGTAATACAGACCTTACATAGTGCATAACGATCCGCTTGGCGCAGTGGTTAGTGACCCCGACTGCTACGACGAAGGGTGCGGGTTCGATTCCCAACTACAGGAAAGAAGTTGTGTGATGAACACAGTGTTTTCCTAGTGTCCGGGTGTTTGTACTACTATTATATGTATTTATTTACAAAAGAAAAGGAATTGTAATTATATAGCAGTCGTCTAGTTGCCATAGTGCAAGCTTCGATTAGTTTGGCACTAGATGATATTGTGTCATTCGCCGGAAATATTACATCGGACGTAATAGTAGAACAAAGCACTACTTATTTTTTATTACTACTGATTTTTATAAATTTGCCAATTTAAAATCGATCTTCGTAAGCTAAGTCAATGGTGAATAATAAAATTAGACCTTACATTGCATATTGAACTATTTCAGGAGGAGATTACAGCGGCACTGGACACGTTAAGAGATTACGCGGAAAAAAACAACGCCGACAATAAAAGTAGAAGGAATTTCCCAAGCGGTGTCGGTGCAGCCGATATGATTGTTGTACCTATGTACGGCAGCCTGCCTTATTACCAGCAGGTCGGTGTTTTAACCAGATTTACCGGTAGTGGTGTGTTTTTACCAATTTTATCAGTGATGGTATTTTAAGGGGATTTACCAGCATGTCTGTGGTTATTATTTCATCATCATCATCATCATCAGCTTGTGTCACTCCACTGCTGGACCTAGGCCTCCCCTAATGCACTATTATTTATACTAGATTAATTACGTTAGTGTTTATATCAGTAGTTGTATGTTTTGAGCAGATTTACCACCATGGTTATACCAGGTTTTTCAGCAGGATAGTTGTTATATGTGATTTATCAGCAGTTCAGTGTTTTTGCCGGATTTTAAAGTAGAAGAGAGTTTACGGCATATTTACCAGATTGGATTGGATTTACCAGCGGATATCCATTATAACTACATTTATGGTTAGATGAGAGTTCACAGCAGATTTACCGGTAGTTCAGTGTTTTTACCAGATTTATCGGTAGATAGTTTTTTTTACTGAATTCATCAGTGAATATGTGTTATAACTAGATTTATGAGTAGATGAGAGTCTACAGCAAATTTATCAGCAGGTCAATGATTTTAGCAGAATTATCGGTAGATAATTGTGTGGATTTATCAGAGGATGTGTTATTACTAGATTTATAAGTACATAGAGAGTTTAAAGCAGACTTACTAGCAGGTTATTGCTTATACCAGATATGAGTTCTTGTCAGATATACCATTCTTTTTATGTAATATGTAAGTGATATGCAAGTATGATATGTATGTATTTTATTAGTTAAGTCTTGTACAGAATGTGTGGAATCATCATCATCAGCCTGTGTTAATCCACTGCTGGACATAGCTCTCCCCTAATGCACGCTTAATCAGGGTTTTTTTTGGACCATATATATATATATATATACTATCATGATCCTAAGATACATATACATGTGTAATAGTAACAATAAACGAATGAATCTACGAAATTAAAGTTGCCATGATGTAGTTTAATTTAGAACTGTCAAGACAGTTTTTTAATATGTTTATAATATAAAAAGACAAATATTTAGACAAAATATGTCCTGGTTAATTAATTGTTTTGACATTTTGCGAAATATATGTAATGCAATAAGAATTGGACCAGCGTGGTGGGATACGGTCCAAACCCCCCTAATGGTTAGGGGTGTATTAGGGGAGGCCTATGTCCAGCAGTGGACTAACAAAGGCTGATGATAATAATGATGATGAATAAGAATTGATTTGATCTTTTTTAGATCAAAGTATTCCAGACGGCCGGAAAGAATGTACGAAAGGTTGTTCTTGCGACAAACATAGCCGAGACCAGTGTTACCATATCGGGCGTAGTTTATGGTGAATATTATAATTTAACATATACATATGGTTTTATTGGATCTGTTGATATTATCTAAACATCTCGTTAATCCGCATGTCTGGACAATGCTGTTGACTTTTTTTCTTTTATATTATATATTTTTTTAACTTATTAGCTTTGTTCAATTATTTATATTTTTTTTATTAACCTACCTATATGTTAAGATACGTTAGCAAATATTTCATAATTAATTAATATCTGAACTTAAGTTAAAATTATGTGTAACAATACCAATTCATGTTGTTTAAAGTAATATTAAATACTTTAAGGTTATTAAATAATTTGCATGCCAATATGTCGTCGTCATCGTCATCGGCTTGTAACAGTCCACTGCTGGACATATGCCTCCCCTATTACCTAATCGATAGGGGGCTTTGGACCGTATCCCAACACGCTGGTCCAATGCAGGTTGTGGGCGGATCGCTTTTTTACATGCCCATTCGACGCATGGATCCCATTACTTTCCATACAATTGATTGATCGGCCCAAATTGCCCTAACCAACTGGGAAACAACAAGAGTTCCCGCAGGATTCGAACCCACAACCTCCGGTTTCTAAGCACACAGTGTGGTGCAATACTATTACTAAATTGCGTCAAAGATCTGAATGTATCGTATTTTAGCAAATAAAGATAATTTGAATTTGAATTCTTGGAATCTATTTAATCAACTTTGAACGACATCTTGGTGGCATTTTATCAATACAATCCCTAGTTGCA
The DNA here is from genome assembly GCA_029286875.1 of Lamproptera curius. Taxonomy (NCBI): domain Eukaryota; kingdom Metazoa; phylum Arthropoda; class Insecta; order Lepidoptera; family Papilionidae; genus Lamproptera; species Lamproptera curius. The sequence goes on from JAGSMT010000038.1 coordinate 2,024,656, forward strand.
TTACGAGTTAGTTGTTTTGGGTTAATTGCTTCACATCAATTTTAAGTGTTCCTTTAAATATATGAACTTGTAAGCTAAGAACTGCCTTGTAACATATAAGTGATATCCTTAACAGTAAGTTTATCGGAAACTTTATACTATTTCCTTTTCGAACAGTGTTTTGTACTATAATTGACTAATGACAATAGTTCGCATATAAAACCTGTTAATTAAATGTTTTAGTTCAGAATGAAAAGCGTAAAGCTTTTTTGTTACGTGACGTTCTTTTGCAACAAACACATCTTGAGACTCAGCCTATTATATTATATATTTATTCAAATCTAGTTTTATTTCATTCGATTTATACAGCCTGGATAGCGACACGCGTAATCGTTATGTTGCGATTTAATCAATGGTTATAATAATAATGGTTTCCAGTGATAGATTGCGGCTACCACAAGTTGCCGTATTTCGATCCGTCAGTTGGTGTAGAATCGGTCTGTGTGACGGCCATCTCTAAGAATAACGCCGAACAAAGAGCTGGTAGGGCGGGCAGAACCAGTAGGGGGAAGTGCTTCAGGTGGGTCTTCTAGGGGTTTTAAGGTTTTACTAATATTAGGATATCACCTATATAATAATAATATTTCTGGACGAATAACACAACATCATCTAGTCCCAAACTAAGCAAAGTTAGTACTATGGGTAGGTGATAATTGATAAATACATAATATATAAATACGAACACCCAGACACGAGAAAAAAAATGCCCCGTGGTGGGAATCGAACCCACAACCTTTGGCGCAGCAGTCAGGGCCATTAACCACTGCGCCAAGCGGGTCGTCAAATCTAATCGTGAAATATAATGTTATAGAATAAAGATAATGTACTTTCGACTCACGAACGTCGCAGAACTATATCAGAGATCAGCCATCCACCAGGCAGATATCATATTGCACGAATTTGTGAAAAATATTTACACTGCTTCCTTCCTGTCCTGCGCCTCACCTCCCTCCGGTCGTGTCGGTTATCCGTCCCATCGGACGTTGTGTAGTACACTTGTGCACTATAATATCTCCTGCGCAGTTCGCTGGTCTCTAATATAGATCGGCCGCCTTATTCGAATATTATTATTATATTATATATTGTTAAGTTTTAGTTTTTTATGCCTAATTATATTTGTTGCATGTTGTAAAATGGTTTATCAAACCTTGTTTTTGCTTACTGTTATTCGTAATATTTAATATTTTCTTTGTAAACAAATTCGTTTATTTTTATTGCTATTTCAAAGTTCGCAATGTCGCAACGTTGAAACTTTAATACTTTGTAAGAGTTATTAATTTGTTTTATTTGTGTAAATATTATGTTGTTCAATGTTCTTGGACGAACAATTCTATTGTTATATACACTTTATATTGTACAATGTTTATTCTGAAGTGCGCTTATGTTGTTTACATATGATATTGGACAATGTCTAATCTGATGTCGTATTCTATTGTTTACACTTCATATTGTATAATGCATTTCTGACGCACAATTGTGTTGTTTACACTTTATATTTTACAATGTTTACTTTGATGCCGCATATTGTAGGACACAACATATTCTGATGTACACTTTATATTGTACAATGTTCAATATGATTTAATATTCTATTGTTTACACTTCAGATTGTATACAGAGATAGAATACGATAAGTTGGTTGACAGTGTGCCCCGGAAATGTGCAGGAGCGATCTATCGGGAATGATATTACAATTGAAGGCGCTGGGAATAAACAACGTGTTAAGGTATTGTTATTTTACAAAATTATAACTTGAAAAGACTTATTTTAGCATTATAATGTCAATTACTGAAGGCACTTTAGCTTTTGTCTAATACTTATGCCATAAATAAGTATATAATGTAACTTCACTGTATTTAATGTTATTTTAATTGTTTATATTTTTTGCGATTGTGTTTTGAGACGTTAATTATCACACGGATATTGCCATTTGTGTCAAAATTGGTCGCCGTTCGTTTAATTATTTCGACATAAATTACACTTTAATATTACCTCAAATAAACTATACTAGTTTCTTTAATATTATAGCATATTAGTTATTTTCATATTAAATTTATATGATGCAATATTATATAAAGATACACCATGTATAGATGTAGTAACTGCCTCCGTAGCCTAGTGGTAAGGGCGTGTGCTTTAGAAACCGGAAGTCGTCGGTTCAAATCCTGCGGGGACTCAACAATTTTTCATTGTTGTTTCCTAGTTGGTTAGGACAATTTGGGTTTATCACCCAATTGGCTGAAAAGTAAGATGACCCATGAGTAGGATGGGCATGTAAAGAGACGGTTCACCCACCAACCCGCATTGGACCAGCGTGGTGGGATACGGTCCAAAAACCGCCCTATGGAGAAAGCGGTGCATTAGAGGAGGCCTATCCAGCAGTGGACTAACAAAGGGCTGATAATGATGATGATGATGAACTATTAACCTTTCAATTTTACGAGAAAATGGCTCATTTAAGAAGTAATTTTAGACAATACCTATCAATCGTTATCCAATAAATTACTTTCATTACGTTGTTCACTTGCCATAGAGCAATATGGCTCTGTGGGGTATGCAATCTGATTTAATATTTCCGAAGATATTTCAAATTTAAAGTGCAGGGTCATAGCATTGCAAGATTACTTGGTAGCAGCATTGTACCAGTGTAGTAATTAGTTATTAAGAGTATTATAAAAATGGTGTTTATTACGTTTTTAGATTCACTTTTCCAACCGCCCCGCCGGCTAAGTGCCTCTTGGCCGGATTGGAGGCGTTGTACGCGTTGGGTGCTTTGGAGAAAGATGGCACACTGACCGATAACGGTGAGAAAATGTCCGAGATGCCCTTGAAGCCGGAAACCGCGGCCATTTTGTTTAACAGCGGTGAGATTACATAAATTGTCTATTACTTTCCTCGAGAAATTATTTTCCTGGCACCCGAACTGTCAATGAATGATCGTATTAAACGAGTGACATTTTCGTATCAATTAATGTAAAATTTTATTTGAAGTTTTGAAATGTTTATGTCGAAATTAAACGAATGTAGCTATTTGAGAGTTTAAATTTTGTAAATAAAAATAATCGACAAATAATAGACAGCTGAAGTCTATGCTTAAAGTAAGTTATAATTGAAGATATTGTACAGCCCCTAACTCGCATTGAACCATCGTGGTGGGACACGGTCTAAAACCCCCAATGGAGATGGCGTTTACTATTGGAGGCCTATGTCCAGCAGTGGACTATCATAGGCTGATGATGATGATGATGATGTACAGTCAATTTTGACTCGAAATAGTAATTGCAACTTAGCGATGTCATACGCATGGACATAGAAAATATTTTCCTTGTACCTTTTCGAAAAACTGTATTTATCGTGCTCTTCCCAATAACTTCATTCGTTTAACTTTGACATTTAAAACTTCAACTATTAAAGTTTCATATTAATGTATACGAAAATGTCACTCGTTTAATACGACCATTCATTGACAGTTCGGGTGTCATCGCATTCCGATAGAGGTCCGAGTTTTGATCCGAAGGAAAGGAATTTCTCACTGCATCCATATTGTACTGTTATTACTGTTGTCGATCAGTGATCATGACATCTCGTTAACAATACATCAATGAAAGTGCTAGATAATTTCTTAAACAGCTCTATCATAGATTTTAATATGCAGTAGTATCGGTCAATTTTCTAATAGCTTCAATTTTAAAAACAACTTAAAGGCTCTACATTGTAGATGGCGTTGATTTATCATTCGAAAATATATATATTTTTTGCTTGTTTCGTGTTTTAGTATACATTTTTATTCTGTCAGTTATATTTTATTATTCGTTAAAATAATGTTTTAAGTTACACGAGAAAAGAAATTTATTGTTTTGTTATATGATGTATCTGTTAAACATTTGTTTATGTTACAAACGGACAGTGCAATTTGTTTATATGTTTGGATTATTTTAATATTTACAGTCGAATACGGATGCATAGATGAAATGCTATCAATAGCGGCCATGTTGCAAGTAGAGGGCATTTTCAGAAAGCCAAGTGGAGGAAAAGAAGCACAAAACTCGCGGATAACGAGACGAAATAACTTCGAGGTGATTTATCAATAATAACTGTTATATCATTATCATCATAAGTCTGTGTAAGACCACCGCTGGCCTGACATAGGCCTCCCCTAATACACCCCTATCCATTAGGGGTTTTTGGACCGTATCCCACTACGCTGGTCCGATACGGGTTGGTGGGTGGACCGAATTTTTATATGCCCATCCGACGCATGGATCATATTACTTTTCATAAAATTGGGTGATCGGCCCAAATTGCCCAACTAGGAAACAACGATGAAAATTTGTTGAGTCACCGCAGGATTCGAACCCACGACCTTTTATAAACCATATAATACCCGTAGACTACGGAGGCGGTTAACCATTAAAGTTATTAGTTTAATATTATTATTGGACTATATCTGCTGCAAAGCAGTAGTGTGTAGAGTACTGGTGTGTTCCGGTTTGAAGGCACCGTAGCCAACGTATTTACTAAGTAAACGAGACTTAACATCTTATGTCTCACGGTAGGAAGCGCGTCGGTGATACCACTGGTATTGCCAATGTCTATGGGCGTCTGTGACCACTTCCCATCAGGTGGGCCGACTGCTCCTCTGCCTTCGTAAACAATCTTTGATATAAAAGTTAATCATCGATAATCTATACTCTACAATAGAAATAATAAATAAAATAAATTTGATTGTTTCAGGTGGCCGAAGGTGATATAATGATGTATTTGAATATTTACGACGCCTATTCGAAAATTAGATCGTCCAAAGACAACAAAAGCGCAAAAGCGAGCAAAGACTGGTGCCAGAAGCTGTATTTAAACCATAGGGTCATGGAAAAGGTGATATTGTAACAACTTACAGTTTTATTATATTTTGAATTTGTCTTAATCTATTTTCATACAAATTAATAGAGTTAAGTACTTAGTGTTATTTAACTCTTTAAGTTTATTATAGCGACGTTTTAAATAAAAAAAATATATTAAAGTATGATTTTACTCGATAATTTACACGGTAATGATTTTTATGCAATAAAAATATAACTAAAATCTTGTTACATGACTATAATATGTGTAAAATGCAAGTAAATCTGTTTGGTATCATTTTTTAAGCAATAATAATTGAATATTATATAATAAACAAATTATATATCTATTGAACACTATGATTATTACTTTTTATAACAGCTCCATCTATTGTCATAATTTACAAATAAAAAGTATTAAAATAATCTAAAATCATACATAAAATACACCGTTTTTCGTTTGAAAGTTAATTCTACAGAAATATTGTTTTGTAACTTATTGATACAAAACTAATATTTATATGATTAAAATGCTCAAATAATGATTTGATTCTGGGACAACAAATGTGCTTACGAATTTATGTGCTTACAGCTGTTATGAATAAACATTTTATGTTTGTTATTTAGCGACATCTTTAAAAAAGTAGTTTTTCCTAAAAAAACATGCAAAAATCATAGCTTAAGTTACTACTAGTTGTATCTTTATCATTCCCGAGATTAGCCAGAACAAATAGACAGACAGACGGGCAAAAATTTTAGATAATATCGTTTTGCAATATTATATGTATACATATGTCATAATGTAATCGTTTAAAAAAGATGCTTTAATGTTACCGAATTTATCATTAGTATAGATAAAATCTATACTAATTATTACTGCTATACTATATTACATATGCTGATAATAATAGAATTTATTATTAGTATAGATAATATAGATTAAATCTTTATATATTTTTAAGCTGCCTCCGTAGCCTAGTGTTATGGGCGTGTGATTTAGAAACCGCAGGTCGTCGGTTCGAATCCTGCGGGGACTCGACAAATTTTCATTGTTGTTTCCTAGTTGGTTAGGACAATTTGGGCCGATCACCTAATTGACTGAAAAGTAAGATAATCCATGCGTCGGATGGGCATGTAAAAAGTCGGTCCACCCACCAACCCGCATTCGACCAGCGCTTTGGGAAATGGTCCAAAACCCCTAATGGATAGAGGTGTATAAGCGGAGGCCTAAGTCCAGCAGTGGACTATCACAGGCTGATTATGTATATTTCTTTTTTTTTTTTAATTATGATACAAAACGTAAACTACTATTTGTTACTATTATGCTTTCGTTTAATTTAATCGTTGCTTTAAATTACAGGCATACGAAATAAGGCAGAGTTTAGAGAAGTTAATAAAGGGCAAATTCGGAATGAAGGATAACGTTTTCGACGAACCAGATTTGGGTTCAGGTACGTATATAAATTTATTATTCTGTTTCCATCATGTATAATTGTATTTCTCACAAGTTGTCAAATAATAAATAAGGAGAGCGAGGATTAGCTTTCGTTAATCTTTTGAAAACATTTATTCCTTCGATAGATGGCGCTTTAACATTACTTCTAAAGAAATCTAAAATTTTAAATGCTAGTTGTAAAAATAAGAAATATTAGGTTTCAATAAAACATATATGGAAGTCTCATAATATATAATACTTGTAGTATATAATTGAATTGATATTAACTACTTTACATTTATTTTTATTTTATAAACATCATTAATTTATTCTCAATTTTGTTTATATTTATACATTATATTAGTTTCATGTTAGATTGTTGTTTTTATTAGATTCTTAGAAAAGGAATTATTGGATATTCAGATAAATTTGTCACTTTTTTAGGTGAATGTAGTCGCATAATGAACTATTATTTTACAAATTTTCATATTTAACCGTAACTGTAGCCAGCGTTTTTACTGGGTAAACGAGACTTAACTCCCCCATAGGGTGACATATCTTAGCGGTAGGCAGCGCGTTGGTTACCACTGGTATTGCCAATGTCCATGGGCGTCGGTGACCCCTTTCTATCAGGTAACCCGACTGCTCGTCTGCCTGCGTATGCTATAAAAAAATGTAATTGTTAAATTTTCTATCATTACAGGAAAATGTCGTCGCATAATGAAATGCGTAACTTCGGGACTATTTTCTAGAGCCGCTAGGAAAGTGGGTTCTGGCGAATATCGCAGCATTCGCGATGTTTGTCTACAAATATCGCCGGACAGCTGTCTGTATGCCGCGCCCCAACCCGCCTGGTTTGTACACAAATTATGTATAAATCGAATCAAATCTTGTATTCCCGACTTGTACAGTACAATCCATACGACGAAAAAATACAGTCACCATCAGCCTGTGTTACTCCACTGCTGGACATAGGCCTCCTCTACTGCATGTCCTCTCCATTAGGGGGGTTTCGGACCGTATCTCACCACGCTGGTCCAATGCGGGTTGGCGGGCGGACCGACTTTGCCCATCCGACGCATGGATCATCTTACTACAGATCATATCATCTTATTATAGATCGTGGGTTCAAATACTGCGAGACTCAACCAATTTTAATTGTTATTTCCTAGTTGGTCAGGGCAATTTGGACCGATCACCTAATCGTCTGAAAAGTAAGATGATCCATAAAAAGTCAGTCCACCCACCAACCCGCATTGGACCGGCGTCATGGAATACAATCCAAAAACCCTAATTGATAGGGGTGTATTAGGGGAGGCCTATGTTCAGCAGTGGAATAACACAGGCTGTTGATGATGATGATGATTAATAGATATATTTTTGATATTATTTCAGGCTAGTCTTCGCTAGCGTCCAAAGTTCCGGAGACAAAACGTACATGAGAGATGTAATGGCCATAGAACGGGAATGGCTTTTAGAAGTAGCACCGCATTATTACAGAGAAGGCTGAATGAATAATGAATAAACTGTTGTTTAAATAAAACCAATTATTATTAAAAATAAACCCATGCCTTGTCGTTTTTGTTTTATTTATGACGAAACCGTTTTTGTATAATTTTCTTGTTAAACGATAGAAATGTCGAAAGTTATTTATATTACGTTTTCATGATGTATAAAGTAATATTGATATATAGTTAACGATTGATGTAGGAAAACTTATATCGTCATCGGGATACGACGACACCCGAACTGTCAATGAATGATCGTATTAAATGAGTGTCATTTTCATATCTATTAATTTGAGACTTTATTGTTTAGTGTCAAATGTCAAAATGAATAATGTCATTGTATAGTACAAAGGTGTATAAGTATTGGAGCCACTTGAGAGATCACGATGAATACGAACTTTATAGAAAAAACTAAGTTCAGTTTTCCGATTCTTTTGTAACGCGTAACCGTCAAAATTTATGTTTCAGAATGTCGTAAGAGATGGCGCTGTGTCATAATTTTTAAATATGCTTTGATTTTCTCCGAAAACTATTAGAAGTTAATCATAGTTACAAATAAAAATAAAATAAAGGACGCGTTAAATTATTAAAACAAATTTGAGGTAATATTTTCAACTGCCGCTTTCTATTTAAGTAACAAAATAAATCAAGTGATAGCTTTGTATATTTACTATCGTTAAATATATTAATTTTTATATAAAATTATACCAACAGATGTCACTAAAAACCGAGATTTTAATAGTTTATAATGAAATAATAAATGCGATACATCCACAAGTAACTGTTAAAATTTATTGGGAATCACTTTACCTGATATTTCAAAATGATGACAAACACTAATGATGATAAGAGACTCACATAAAATATCTTCAGCGAAAAATAAAAACATTTTTAAACCTTCATAAACTTTTGTTTATTTAATATCTGTCTATTTTGTATCTGTATAATGGCGCAAATAAAGCGCCATTATACAGATTAAATCCATTGTTGATTCTTTATATATACTTATTTATATATTCTTATATATTTATTCCCGAAGTTTCGGACTCTTTACGGTAAAGGGATTTTAATATCATTAATTGTGTCAGATATATAGTAAAATGTAAAATTAAACATTAATAAAAGGCTGTTTGAAAAAGTAACGGTCGAAGTCAAGTTTCTTAAGTGAAGATATTCTGAACTTATAATATGGTAAATATTAGGTAAAATAATATGGTATAATAAATATAATAATATAATATAATATAATATAATCTAATATAATATAATATTATATAATATAAATAATATGGTAAAATGATATGGTAAATATTAGGTATGCTTTCTTCTTTTCATTTATTGTTTCATTCGTATTTCTTTCTTGCTTTTATAAACATCAGATTTATTACTGTTTCACAAACTCTGACCTGATCAATTTTACCCACATAAGGTTATTTTTTATATAAATTACAAATTTAGAAATAATTGATTTCATAGGGGTAGAATGTCTCTTTTTTACTGGTGTCTGTCTCGGGAGGTACCACCTCGGTGCCCATTACTGCCGCGAGGTGCTAGTATGAAAACACTATCGTCTTCCGGTTTGAAGGGCACCGTAGCTAGCGTATCTACTGGGTAAACGATACGTAGCATCCTATGTCTCACGGTAGGCAGCGCGTTGGTGATACCCTTGGTATTGTCAATGTCTATGGGCGTCGGTGACCACTTTCCCTCATGAGGGCCGACTGCTCGTCTGTCTTTGTATGCGATTGAAAAAAACGTATACTTGTATAAGCTATAAAATATATTATACATATTCAATTGATAAGCCCAGACCACAAGAATATATGGACGGCAAACCTTTCAAAACAGAAATCGATCCGGACTAAAAACTAATTTAAATTTTAATAGCGTCAAATTTAGGTAACCAGTCGCGTTATTTACACAACATTACGTTATATCTAAAATCAGACATGATCTATGTTATGTTGTAAATTAATTATTGTTTATAATATTTACAATTTAATTAGGGTACGCCTCAATGTCAAAGTAATTACAGGTGACAGTACAGGCTAGGTGATATCGGGTCGTAAGCCACATTGATAATGCAAAATGCACCGATTTTCGCAACACTAGTGCAAAACTGCGACGCTGTCTGTCTATTAAATATAGGTACAGTCTCCAAAGAAAGGATGTAACTGCCTCCGTAGCTAGTGCCTCGTGCTAACGATATCGGAGGTCGTAGGTCTGAACACAGCGGTAATGAACAACGTTTCATTGTTGTTTCTTGTCGGTTAAGGCAATGCGGCCATCAATCAATTGCCCTTAAAGTATGGTGATCCGTGCGTCGGATGGGCTTGTAACAAGTCGGTCCTGCGCCTGATCTCACACCGGTCGTGTCGTGTATTTGTCCTGTTGAAATATAAGAGTAAAGAAGGTGTGCGATTAGTTTTCGTAAACTCGTGCACTATAAAACCTCCCGCGTAGATGAATGACCTCTAAAATAGATCTTCCGCCGTAGTCCTAATAAACTTGGTGGACTTGACTGACAAACAGTCCACCGCTGGTCACAGGCCAGCCCTAATGCACGCCACCGCTTCCGATCTTCGGCTATTCTCAACCAGCTCACAACACTAGGCATTACATTATTTTTCTAAATTGTTTTATATTAAATTCTAGGCAGGATCACCACCAAGGTGTAAGTTCCGTTATAACGGTTACTGTTAAATGAGAAAACTGTAGATACCTTTTTAGTTTCCAGTCTAAATATTATTAGTCGTATTATGGGTTTAATTAAATTAAGCTTGATATAACACTTTGTTTACCTAATTTTATATAGCTTTAAACTGTCTCCGTAGCCTAGCGGTAAGAGAGTGAGCTTTAGTAACCAAAGGTCCTGGGCTCGAATCCTGCGGGGGCTCAACAAATTTTCATTGTTGTTTCCTACTTGGTTAGGGCAATTTGGGCTGATCACTCAATTGTCCAAAAAGTAAGCTGATACATGCGTCGGATGGGCATATAAAAAGTCGGTCCTGTCCCTGATCACTCATCGGTCGTGTCAGAAATCTGTCCCATTGAAATATTAGACTGAATGATGAAGGTGTGCAAATATTCTTCGTAAACTCGTGCACTATAACATCTCTCGCGTAATTTGGCTGGTAATGATGATGATGATGATGTAATGAAATGTCTTTAATATTTAATATGATATTAAAAAAAAAACTTTATTTATGCAATCCGATATGAAATATAACATAGCATCTGTGCAACATAACAGCATAACATAACATAATATAACATAACAGCAGGAACGACAGTGTTTTGATTTGAATAAAAGTCGCATTTAAGGCTGCCTTTTGTAATATTTGCAAATTGAAATGCTAGTTCACACATTCAGACATCCCTCCACTCCTATATTATGAACAAGCTTCTCAAAACACAGCGCGACCTTCAACCAGACGATTAGCTGCATATCATTAGTTTACAAACATTTTAAATATTTGAAAACTATCCGAGTGAAGACTTTTCTACCTCTGTTTATATTTTTATACCAAACAAAACTCACTGGATTTTTTATTAGCTTTTCTAATTGATCGTTTTTAGCGGTGGTAAGTCCTCTTTTACAGGGGGCCGTCAGGGGCAGTACCACCGCGGTGCCTATATCTGCCGCAAAGCAGTAATGAGAAATAACTAGCGCGTTCTGGTTTGAAGAGCATATCCAGCGTATTTACTGGGTAGACGAGACTTACTATCTCACGGCATGCAGGGCATTGGTGATACCCTAAAGCAGATGTCAATGAGCTTCGGTGACCACATTCCATCAGGTGGCCCGACTGCTCATCTGCCTTTTTGTCTAAATAAAAAAAAATATATATATTAATACAAATAAAACGTCAAACAATGGACTATCGTTATTACTACGTTCGACGACCCGCTTGGCGCAGTGGTTAGTGACCCTGACTGTTGCTCCAAAGGGTATGGGTTTGATTCACACCCGGCGAAAAATATTGTGTGGTGATCATAGTGTTCTTCTCGTGTCTGGGTGTTTGTATCTATAAAATATGTATTTTTTTACAAAAGAAAAGTAAGTTTATGTATTTATCAGCTATCCAGTTTACATAGTACAAGCTTTGCTTAATTTGGGACTAGATTATGTTGTGTTATTCGTCCGGAAATATTATTATTACTATTATTACTTTCGTTATCAACGTTTCTTTTCGTAAACACATACACGGTTTTGCCAAATGCGACATAATAAAAGAAGACATTTTTAATATATATAATATATATATAATTTATAATGATATCTATATTAAACTATAATGGCTAATATATATATACATATAAAGTAACGAAATCACTTTTTTCCGTGCGTTGATAAAAACAGCGAACGACACTGTAATCCGGCATGCCAAATGAAAACAGATAAGATAAGACTTAAAGAGTAACGAAGCAACTCCTGACCTAAATATTGAATTGTTATTTGTGTTCGACATTTTTAAGTTGTGCATAATCTTACCTAATGGTGAAACGTTCATTATAATTGAGCATTATGGTGTTTTATGCTTATGAATACAGATCTTTATACATTTATAAAGATTTTCATGACGTAAATATAATTTTTTTAAAGAGATATGTTTTATTTAAATACACACATCACATACATCATCAGCCTTTGATAGTCCACTGCTGGACATAGGCTTCCGCTAATACACCCCTATCCATTAGAGGGTTTTGGACCGTATCCCACTAATGCGGGTTGATGGGTGGACCGACTTTTCACATGTCCATCCGAAGCATGGATCATCTTACTTTTCAGACAATGATGGGTGAACGGCACAATTTGCATTAACCATCTATGAAAAAACAAGGAAAATTTTGGAGTCCCCGCAGGATTCGGACCCACTACCTCCAGTTTCTAAATCACACGCTTATACCACTAGGCTACGGAGGCAGCTATGTTCAAATATACTAAGAAAGAATTATAAGCCTTTAATAGGCAAAGTTGAAAAATATAAACAAATGTAATAATAATAGTAATGATCTAGTAGATTCCGACTACGGCGGCCGATCTACATAATTATATTAGAGACCAGCCTGCGCAGGAGATATTATAGTGCACAAGTGTACGCTCAAACACAGGAGCACTATTCATTCACTATTATAGTTTGATGGGACGGATGCATGAATCATCTAACTTTACATGCAATCGAGTGCCGTTACCGCATTTGACTAACTAACTAGGAAACAACAATTAAAAAATTGTTGTCCTGCAGGATTCCGAGACAAAACCGCGGGGCGAAGCTTGTTGCATATAAATGCTTTGAAAAAGGTTAATTATTTTTTTTTATGGCATACGCAGGCAGACGAGCAGTCGGGCCACCTGATGGGAAGTGATCACCGACACCCATAGACATTGGTAATACTAGTGGTATCGCCAACGCGCTGCCTACCGTGAGACATAGGATGTTAAGTCTCGTTTACCCAGTAAATACGCTGGCTACGGCGCCCTTCAAACCGGAACACAGTAGTGTTTTCACACTACTGCTTCGCGGCAGAAATAGGCACCGCGGTGGTACCCACCAGACGGTATACAGTAAGAAAATATCATCGACCTGTGTCACTCCACTGCTGGACATAGGCTTCCCCTAACGCACGTCTTCTCCATTAGCGAGATTTTGGACCTTATCCCACCACGCTGGTGATTGGACCATGGCGGGTTGGTGGATTAAGTTGAAATCAGACGAGCACCGATCACGTTAACGTCGCTTGTTAGAAACAAGCTCCAAAATACCACTAAGTGATATCGCAACTTCAAAACCGGCAAAAAAACAAACATTCAACATATTAACCGTTTTATAATTAATACTTTTTAAAACTTTTATACATGCAAGTGTCGCGCATACCCGAAATATTTAAGCAAGATATGCTTATCTTTGTTGAGTGCAAATAGTCAGAGGAAAACATTATACTTATTAAGTTTTGTTTGGGTGTAAGGGACACCAAACAACATCTTCGGCATCCCAGCCAACCTCACCTGCACGTGGTACACCCTGCCGACCAACGAACGTCGCTCTGGCCAACCCGCATTGGACCAGCGTGGTGGGATACGGTCAAAAACTCTTAATGGAGTGAAAGTGGAGGCATGCATTAGGGGAGTCCATGACTGACACAGGCTGATGGTGTTGGCAAATTTGTTTATTGATTAAAGATGAGACGAGCCAGACGTCCATCTGATGGTAAGTATTACTTCCTGGCCACAAAAGCAGTGTCAGACATCACAAATTTGGCTACAATGTGTTCAAACCGTAAGACAGTGGTATTTACACAATGATTTGTGTCAGAAAAAGACGTGTGTACGCACGTTTACAACAAAACCAAAGTTTTTGTCTGATAAAAAATTTAAAAATTTGTGAAGAATATTGAAAAAAGCAAGGTTAGGCTTTAATTTACGAAACCCCAAACAGGTTTCAGAACATTTTGTCGTAGCGGTGGGACTCAGTAACTGTGACCTGCCCAGCCGCGGGAACTTGCTAAGAGGAACTTGGCCTGTGTGACGCGCCCAGAGGTGCAGATGGCCGTAGGGCCGAGATGGGGCTGCTTCGGCGGTAAGTGCTGGTGGGGTCGCAGAAGACTGCCAAAGAATTCCTATGACCCCGTTTCTAAGGCGCCAAGAAGGAACAACGTGATAATTTTAGTCGGTATGAGTCTGACATAACCCGTCTCTGCCCCAGCGAAGACCCCACGATAAAAAAAGGGTTTCTTCCTAGAAACGTTGGTAAATTAATAGACAATCAAAAAGAGAGTATAACGATTCTATATTCTAAAGATATCGAAAAGTTTTTGAACGTTAAACTGAATTTTATTAAAAAATGAGATTTTGACTTTACATATAAAATGTTGCAACCACCTCCATGGCCAAATGATTGGCGCGTGCTTGACAAAACAGAGGTCGCGGGTTCAAATCTTGCGGGAAAACAACATTGCGTTATCGTTGCTTCGTGATTGGTAAAGGAAACATGGGACGGTCGACCTTAGAAGTAAGACGGTCCATGGGTCATCAATGTCAGCTATATTAAAAAAAAAAAACTGTTGTTTAAGCAAAAGTTGTAGGATTTTATTTGTTATTAATAAAAAAAAATAATGGGTTTTTTTATGTGAAAAAACATTTTTTCGAATAAATATAGAATGAAGTATTTTTTTAAATATGCGTTATATTCTCTTCTTCAATGATGTCATTGTACGTGCAACGGAAAATGTACAATGTACTAAAAATTGCGATAAGCGACAAGAAGAAAAGAGAGTGATTTTCAATAATGCTAAAGTAGAATAATAAAAAAATATAGCATATAGAAGTGCCGCGCAAAGCAGTTTAGATTATTAGTAGTGTCCGACCGAAATTTCGGTTTCGGTTTCGGCCAAAAATCAAGTTTCGGAACCGAAACTTTTGCCGAAACCGAAACTGGTTTCCGAAGTTGTCATGTTATCAAAATTAAATGATTTTAAAATGGAAACAAAATTGTATCGAAAGTTAAGTGTATCAAAAATCAACTGAGCTCATCAGTGGATTTTACTTCAGACAACCATTTTAAGCTACATAAAATAGATCGATGATTCTTCTAGAACGACGAAAAGGGATCAAAAAGTAAGTAAGTACAAAATAGATACTCCTTGGTAACAAAAATAAATAAATACTGGAAGGCATTGCTCACATATTTGTTAGGTTAAGAAAAATAATCTTCGATTCTCTTTTCTTTTTTCCTGAATGTAGTGATTTGTTTGCCTTCCTCAGCACGTTTTCTCTAAATTGTAGAAAAACCAAGTGCGGGCTTGTTAGCGAAAACCTCTGTTAAAAAAAAATTACGGCGCATAATATTCAATGCGATTGTGAGTACATAAGAGTAGTCTGCTCTGCCGTATTCCATTGCCATAAGGCGAGTGTCCCAATTTTGAGTGAGAACGAGCACGGAAGACAAAATGACGTTGCAGCGACCCATCAACCTCATTTTTCCAAGAAAATGCTGCTAAATTCGAAACACTGTTTTAGGCGATTAAAGAATTACCACCCGATAGCTAATTCAAGGAACAGGCGTTTTAAAAACAATCAGCTATTATCTGTAAATAAATTTGAAAAAATTCGAAAAGAACATTTGTGTGTTAAAGGATATTATTGCTGTAATGACTTGATAGATAACACGCCCTGGTAATGAACTGCTCGCTCTAGGCTGTTCCAAACTCTTAAAATATAATGTTGTATGTAAAATTAATCGAAAAAAGAAAAAAAAATCCTCAGAGTTTCTTACGCCGGTCTCAGTTCAGAGGCTTGCATATCCAAACCGGTGAAAGTATATTTGACAATCAATAAGGAAGTGTAATGCTTCTAAATTGAATAAAGATATTTGATTACTTTCTTGAGTATTCAATCAATGACAACTTTTGTATAAGAAAGTTCAAGATGCAGAATCAAACAATATCGACTTGACATTTCAAATATTGGACAGTTATAACAAGATTCGAACTTTTGTCCGATTTTGTAACAGTGAGAAAATAATGATAGGTTATTTGACCTGGAACAAAACTAATATTCGACGACATTTCAACTATATTGTTGCACAGTTTAGCAAGATTGGAAAACTGTTGTTTGTCATGATTTTGTACTTATACCATAATGATGGAAGTTTATCCTATTGAAGACCTGGATGATAAAAGAAAATGTTGTAATTTATCTCTTTCATTCCAATGCACTCGATTGGGTTAATGATATGTTGGATCAAAGTTGAAAGTTTATTATATATCTAGAGCGAACTTACAGTTTAATTCTAGTTGTCAAATGCCTATATAAAAAAATGAAGATAGTATAGATGTGTCAAGTTCTGTTTCGACTATAATATTGCTTTTGAAAACAGTTAGGTTTGAAGAAATCTAGAATCCAAATTCAATTGGTTATTTATATCATCTCTATTCCACTACTATTGATCCTGAAACTGCATATAGCAGTAATTATTTATCTTGTATCCAAATTTCACAATATTTGAAAAGTTTATATGAAGATAAGTAAAATCTGAAATTTTTTTGAAACTATGAAATTTTATTTAAAGATTTATTGTAATATTTTAATTTTAGAATTGGTATTAAGAAATGAAAAACAATAATTAAGTCTACTAAACTCATTAACTATTCTATCTTATTCCACTATGTTTGATCCTCTCAAAGCTCAAAGATCAAATCCAGAACTTAGTTAATTTGAGTAAAATCTCAAACACCAATAGTTAAGTTTTTAATGCAACTAACAATTAGAATTGTTTGATAACTGATATTATTTCTATGAGAATATTATTTAATAATATTTTTTTAATTTTAATATTTATTATGTAAAATAGAAAAACAACTAAATAAATCAATACCAGAAACTAATTACACTGTGTCTCTCTTTCATGTCTTAGTTTATGTACAAAAAGGCTAAAAGGCATCAAATTTCAGTACTTTAAGAACTTTGGTACTCGACCACATGAGTTTCGGTTTCGGTTTCGGCTGAAACTGAACTTATGGCCGAACTTTCGGTTTCAGGTTTCAGCTTCGGCCGGAAAACCAGTTTCGGTCGTTATTATTAAAGTTCTTTCAAGTTGCCTCTAACGTTATTTGCACTGCCTATTTAGAAAGTTTGACTTATTTTCTTCAATATGTAACAGAGGTAGAAAATTTCTACTAAACCTATGAAGAATAGAAAACAGGTATGCCTAAATCGAATCAAACTGTACCATGATGTGATAGCAAAGATCAGAACAGGAATAGAGAAGAAATGAAGGCTGATAAATTCTAAAATAACAGAGCTACCATCCGTATTTTGTACAAGATGATATTATGGAAGAAAAGGGCTTTCCAAGGATTTGTCACGTTTATGTTACATTTTTAATTTGAACACTCCAGCGGCCGTGGTCTTCCCCGTGACCACCGGGATAAAATCCTTGCAAAATCCTTTTATGTAAAAATGTCAATATACATTATTATAACAAAAGGTCTTCATATTTTATATTCGTATAAACAAAAGAATTAACTACGAGAGGATATTTAAAATTCGTTAGAAATCTGCACTAAAGGCTATTAATGTCCTAATAGCATTTAAAATTTTTGTTTCTGGCTTAATAAAAGATTTTAATCAATATATGTATATGAGTTTATTTATTGATAAACACAATCTCGAAGTTACACAAAACAATGCGAAATTGCCTTAGAATATTTAACAAATATTTTTTCTAGTCACCTTGAAGAAAGGTATAGACTAAATTTGATAATCTGTGGAACTTTCCAGGTAATTCAGTTTTAATATTGATGTGGGAACTGAACTTGCGACCTGAGATAATTTGTTTGTGTCATCGATGTTAAAACGCATACATCTTATGTAATTTTTCCACAGATTGTTGTGACTTTTACCGTGTAAGTGTAAATGTTATTAGGCTATAAACAGTATCTATAAATAAAATGATTGATAAATATAATTATCTAGGTAGAGTCTCAAGTACGCTAAGTATATTTGTTTCCTGGATTATTATTGATTTTCTTAGAAAGAAAGTAAAGTTTACAATAATGAATACTGAACTGTAATTTGATGAGCTAAAACTTCAAAAGGTTTAAAGTATTTAAAGAAAAATGTAGATTGAGTATGTTTGCTGGCTTAAAAAGCAATGTTCCCGAAGTAATTAGTAGGTAGATATTCTCCGTGCACATTAAAAACAGTAGTTCAATAAGACAATCTTTAGTTTATCCTAACTATGAAGTTATTCTTTTCTTGATTCTCCTTCCATCGCTACTTACATATTTTCTACTTAAATAACTTGATTAGTACTTACTTAATTACTTATTTGATGTCTTTTTTAAAATTTTATATATTAGTCAGTACTGTTTTTGTATATGAAGTGTTAATAAATAAAACAAATAAATTAATTATTAGTAAATTTATTACTGGATTTTTGTTTATTTCGTCACTATTGTGGCATATAGCAAACTGAAAAAAACTTTAATACATTCTGACCAGAAAACATAGTAAGTTTTCATAGAACTCCTAATAATTATTTCTTTCATTTACGCGATTGTTAACATATCAAATCCACTAATTTACGGATTTTCCACGTTACTTAAATATATTTATTTCCGACGTTTCGGATTCTTTCCAGCATCCATGATCACGGGCAGACTATATCGTGTCGGGAATAAATATATTTAAGTAACGCGGAAAATCCGTAAATTAGTGGATTTGATAACTCCTAATAAGATAATACTTTTACAAAGAAATCAGTCGGCAAATAATTTTATGTCCTTTAAAGTAAATTTCCGACTGATTCATCATCATCAGGCTGTGTTAGTCTACTGCTCGACAGGCCTCCCCTAATGCACGCCGGTCAGTTAGGCGGTTCGGCGGATATGTTAAGTAATATTCCAAATTCTTAGCTTTAAAACAGAAAGCGTATTCGTAATGTTACATAATTTATCGCCTAAGATAATCAGGACATTGCTATATCTCGTGTATCACTTCACACGCAAGATCGGAAGATCAAACGTCAACCAATTGACAATCTTTGCAAACGCGCGACATTAAAGAGGGTCAAAGTCGACAGGTTTCGTTAAGGCTCAGCTGTAACGATAGCCATTTGTAAATATGCGACGCTTATATTTTTGGTCAATACTCGATTCATCATCATCATCATCAGCCTGTGATAGTCCACATTGGTCTCCCCTAATACACCCCTATCCACTAGGGGTTTTGGACCGTATCCCACCATGCTAGTCCAGCGGTATCACCGGTGCCTATTTCTGCTGCATAGCAGAAGTGTGAAACAGCTATTGTGTTCCGGTTTGAACGGCACCGTAGCTGGTGTATGTCCTATGTCTCACCTTCAGGAGGAGGAGGCAAACTTTTCCTGAAAAACTGACGCCAATTAATGACTTAGTTGGTGTCAGTTTTGAACTTCTATTCGACGAATGAACAAACGGCACTATTGTGATACGGTTTTACAAGATAGTAGCAAATCATTAATGCATTTTCTATTTCACTATACTTAATGCGAACTGTGTAAAATTACTTTTCACCTACAAGATCTGGCCCATTTTGACCGGACCTACCAGAAAATAAGGGTAAAAGGAAGTTGTTTCCCGCGAGATTTGAACCTACGACCGCCGATTTGTAAAGCAAGAGATTGATATATGATTATGATACATGTTGCTTTGTTATATGTATATCGGTTATATATAACCGATTCTTTTCATTTTTGTCGGTTTGTTCTGGTTAATCTCTGAAAGGGAATGCTTCTGTTTTTTTCGGACTTTCACTGGATTTTTTTTACCGTGGGGAAATGTCTACGCATACCCGTCCTCGCTGGGTCAAAGACTGGTTATCGCACCGACTAAAATCACCACGTTCCTAACTGACGCCTTTAGGGCGGGGTCACAGGAACGTGCTTACACTAATCTGCAACCCCACCAGCGCCAGCCGCCGGAGCAGCCCCATTTCGGCCCTACGGCCATCCGCCTTCCTGGAACTACCTGGAGTCTCGGCCCCTGCAGTTAGGTAACAGACTCCCCCGAGTCTGTTACTCAGGGGCCATGGGAACCAGGAGTTCCCAGCCCACGCAGGCACGTGACTCCCAGTCCCCAGTGAGGGCCCGGATGTTAAGATCCGCCGCTATCTCTATTTGGGCTGCAGAAGGAGGAGAGATCGACGACACCATGCCGAATGTCCCTCCTCTCACGGCCCAATCCACACCGCATCAGCGGAGCGGCCCCGCTGAGTCGCGGAAGATAGGGAGAGCGGGCTACGGAACACCGACGCTCCTCCGCGACTTCTCCTTGGCTGCAGAGGCCAGGGATGGAAGAGTCAGTAGACCTCTTCCCTATCCGCTGCACTCTCCAAAGCAGTCTCGTCCACGGCCGGCCTTACTCCGCAGGCCGGCCAGTTTCCTCTTAGCTTCCCTTCCCCGCGGCTGGCCCAAGCCACAGGTATTGAGCCCCAACGGTACGACAAAGCGAGAACCTATTCGGGGGGTTACTGGAAGATAGCTGAAGTAACTTGGAGTAACCAAGCCTAGGTTATTCCAAGTAACTATTTTATTACAAAAAAACTAACAGAAATATTTATTTTATATTACCACGCGGAAGTCGCGAATAACAGCTAGTATAAATATAATAAAATGGTCAATTCACATTAGCACAAAATAATTACAGCGAAAGGTAGCATCCGTCTTATACTTTTAATCAACTCTACCGCAACTATGCAGTGATTTGTCTCTACTTTAATACTTTAATACTGCGTCTACATTCTTCACACAGTGTTCAAATTCGAATATCTTTATTAAATATAGATGTTTACAATTGCCCTTTGTTAGGCATACACGCTACCACCAGTTCAAAATAGGACGCCGAAGTCCTGAGAAGAACCGGCGAAAGAAACTAGGCGGGCAATTTTTTTATCTCATCTTTTAAAAACAATCAAAAAACAACATACATATTCTGTTATTTGAAACAAAACCTGGAGCGACCATCCCATTACCAGGCTTTGTTATCATTCAAAAAATAATTTATATTATAATAACCTTTAACACATAAACGTTCCTTGACAACTTTTTGTCTAGTCTAGTATTCTATCAGACAGTTAAATAACCAGTGCATTACTCTTTGGCTAATGATAGCAATATGCTCTCGGACTTTCTCTATACATAATTAATATTAACAAGAGTAAACATTAATAATTTAACGTTAACGACCGCCCTTGGTATGTCTGCCCTAACGGAGATTAAATATGATTCACTGGGTAAACAAACAACTTGGATAATAGATAACTAAACATAGGTCATAGCTCCGAACTAAAAAGGAAACCAGTGAGAAAGATGCGAGGAAAAATTTAACAGGAACCTCTCCACGAATTGAACGCATTAAAACGTGGAACAAATAAATAGGAACATTATGTCAGTGTACGATATAAGCAACTTAGAAAGCAATGGCGAAGTTAAGTCTAGTCGAAATCGAACTAGATTGATTTAGGACTTAACTTACCTGTAAATATAAGATTCTGTAAAAGAAAGTCAGTCTCAAAAACGTTAAAAGCTGTCAATGTAATTAAATATAACTGCTTTCGTGGCCCTGTGGTTATATTTAAACATACTGACTTAGTACAACGTGTACAAAAGGTAGTTTATAAGTTCGTAGGATTTGAATTTATCAAGTCATTGCATTATTGTTGTTTTCCGTGTTGGTCAGGTCTTGATTACTTTAAATGATCACACAAATGCTAAGAAAGAGCCATTATCTATGCATCAGATTATAATTTCGTAATGTAAGTTCCGATTGACAAAAAACAGCTTTGGCAATTATTTGGGCCGATCACTCAATTGTCTGAAAAGTAAGATGATCCATGCACCGGATGGGCATGTAAAAAGTCGGTCTACCCACCAATTCGCATTGGACCAGTGTGGTGGAATACGGTCCATAACCCTCTAATGGAGTTGGCGTACATCAGGAAGACCCATGTCCAGCAGCGGACTAATGCAAGCTGATGATGACGATGACTTCTAATCCATCCATAATTAAAAATAACAGCTTTTATGTAGAGTGACTGGAATCTGACCTCTACAACCCAAAGGACTACAACATCCGATGAATGATTGAGTTGTCAGTAAATATAAAAGAACGGACATCCTGTAACTCGACTAGAAAACAACGATCACACATTGTGTCCTTGCTGGATTCAAATCCACGAGCAGAGTTAAATGATGACGATAATGATGTTTTATTTTTTTAATTGGACCAAGTTCATCCTGAGGCCAATGCGTCAGGAGGATTCATTTAAACTGTCAACATCTCCTGCAAGTCCTCCAAGGTCTCGCAATATAACGATATCGTCAGGCAAAACGGAGGTGTGAAAGGTACTGGCCGTTGACTCTTACTAATTAACTATAGTACTTCATATTTTTGCCTCGCATTATAAGACCTAGATATTCTAAATCTGACATATAGTCGAATGGAATATGTTTTTGTTTTATAATTTTGGTTACCATTTTAAAAGACTTTTAACGTATTTAAAGGTTTTTTAAGTATTTGACTATATTATAAATTTCGACTTTCAGCGGCCGTGGCCAGGGGACAGACTGAATATGTAAATAGACACGATAAAATCCTTTTATTCAATAACGTGTATTATTTGCGTAAATAAAAGAATTAATAACGAAATGTTTTACTACTCAAGGCAAATAGCCTACTATAACAACATCCGTTTATGTTATTTTCCAACTATTATCTCGTGTCATTGGTCCCGAATTATTAGTCAGACGTTGACCCAGTGTAATCGTCAATTTCGAGAGTTAAGGTAGACAAGCTTTCTTTTATCGTAATACGTTGGTAACAGCGATATAATTATCCTACTAAATTGTAAGAACGTGGATTGTACGTTTGTTGCCTTTTCACGAAAAAACTGCAATAAAGATTTTCATGAAACTCTACAATAATATAGCTTGCACATCACAATAAAACAAAGGGAAATATTTATATAAAATAAATTGTGGGAATCACCCAAAATACAACTATAAGTGTCAAGTACGCAGTAAAAATCTACCATTTTGCATGCTAACGATTTCAGCATGCGCTAAAACAACTGTAAGGAATACACCTGTGTAATTCTAATGGAAATTTAAATTAAATTGTCCTAAATAACTGCTCGCGACTATAGATAGTTCATCCCCGGTTTTCAAACCATTCGTCGACGATGCGTTGGAGACACAAAATACGTCCGGCATTAACTTTTAGGAAAAAATGTCGGCCATCTCGTTAGGGACGGTAGATCCCCGGGAACTATGTATTAAATGAAGTTAACCTCTCTAGTTAGCTTCACGTAACAAGATTCCAGAAGCATTACTTCATAGTTAACTAAACAAAAGCTGTTTTCTAGGTGGTAGATCAAAGAAAAAGCTTTTAAAAAAAAAACTTAAAATTATTTCATAAAAGTAAACAAAAATATTTATATTTTAATTGTATGTTATTATTTTAATCTACAGTTTTAGCCTATTTTTTTTTTAAGTTATTTATATTTTTAGGAGTTTATTTTCCACAATACCAAATTTAGTCTTCATTCCTTACCTGTTTTGCTTCGATTATCGTCTTTCAGCTCTTCAAGATTCAAAGTCAAACAGGCAATTCTGAATCGATGTCTCGAAAGAACATCCTTAGTTCTTAATCATCACATTTCACTATGATGTAACTTCAATAATAAGGTGATCTATTGAACATATCAGGACAATCACTGCACTGTTAAGCCATTAACCTTGCGATTGCGTTATCAAAACTTCCTATCGCCGAATCTAAATTGTAACACGCATCATGTCAAGATATCACTGAAGGCCTTTCTTACATCGGACTTTGCTTTATGAGTCTTACTATGATAATCCGGCAGTTCCTGTCTTTAAAACGTTAGATTATTTGAAATTTCGTTTATCCCTTCTATTATTGGAATGTATAATATTTCGCAAGTTCCTATTCTAGTTTTTCTATGGTTTAATTTTTTAATTGGTATCCTTTTTCTTCTTATTCTCGAAAATTTTAGAGCCCTTTTAAACCTACTTCTACATGTACTGATCTTGCATCAGTACATAAAACATAATGTTGAGCTCCTATAATTTTTTTTAACTGTCATGGGAAAAGTTTGATAAGCAAATAATCTTTCCATTCCAAGTTAGTAAGGTATACTAACCCAATATACCAACCCCATAAAAATTAGGATTCTTTTAAATTGGATAAGTATTAAAGGTTGTAATTGTCTGAAAAGTAAGATGATCCATGCGCCGGATGGGCATGTAAAAAGTCGGTCCACCCGCCAACCCGCATTGGACCAGCGTATCGGGATACGGTCTAGAAAAACCACATAATGGAGAAGGCGTGCATTAGGGGAGGCCTATGTCCAGCAGTGCAGATGATGATGATGATGATAAAGGTTGCAAGCAATTTTGGTACGTGGTGGGCTGGATGAGAAAAGAAGTGGTGGCGTGCAAAACGGGAGCCCTATATCCATCACTGGCCTAACATTCACATTTGATTGATTGATTGAATGGTATAAAAGGAACAGTTTCTTGAAAGTCTCGGCTTATTTTTTCACCGAGTCCATGCACTTCCGCATTAGTCACTCATAAACTGCGTGGTCATAAAAACATACGTTGGCTTATCTTCTACAAATACTGTTTTTAAATTAACCGAAACTCTCATAAACATATTAATTTCTTTTTGAAGATTTTGTCGAACTTAATAGGTAGTTATAACTTTATAGCATATTAAACATTTTTTTCTTTCTTAATTTCTATAATAAAGTTATGCGAGCGCAGATTTGACTTACTTAATAATAAATCGCTTATCTCAAAAAATTGTTAATTTCCAAACTTTTCCTTTCGTAATTAAATTTATTCTCAATACATATTTGAAAATTTAATGGTAAAAATAGAATGATTTCAAAATTTGATGCAAAAATAGATACAAGGAACAAAAAATCTAATTCTTCCAGCAACTAGACCCGCGGGGAATAAGTAAGTCTTTTATGGGACAATGTATACGTTTTTAAAAAAACCCGTAAACGTTTAAATTTAACTATTAATAAATTAAAAAAGGAGTCAAGGAACTTTTGTTAAAGGTTTTTGATTAATGAATTTTTAAATGAAAACGCCGGTAAATGGAATCCGCCCAGGTCCTGTTTCCAAAATTAAAAAATTAAATTCCAATTATCAAAATGTTTGTTATTTTAAAAGATGAAAGCCCTGAGTTTTTTGGGTTCTTCTCAGGTCTGGCGTCCTTTTTCCGAACGGTGGTAGTGTGTTTGACAAAACCAAGGAAACTTCATATTGAAAAAAAATATTTGAATTTGAATTTGAATTTGAATTAATTATCAAAAACTGAGACCTATGTGTTATGATTATATTAAAAAATACAAATTTATGCCTAAAAACACAAAAAAAGACTGCAAATCATCAGCTGTCCATAAGTGACACCATACCGCCTCCACTTTATTGCAATAGGTTCCTTCGTTAACGTCAGGTGTAAATTGGCCAAAGTTTCGATAGGTTTGATGATTTTCACGTGACATTATACGTAAGGGGTGTGCTGCAGTGGGTCAAGCCATAGGCGCCGTCACTCTTCACGTTTAAGATAACCTTATCAAACCTATGCACGTAAGCCGTTTGCACGAGTAGTGATAAATCTAGAATCATTAAAAACTGTACCACTTCGAAGGACGCAATACAAGAATAAAATTAGGAAGAGGCGCCATCGAAAAAAAAGCTTTAATGTAACATGTTTATGCATCCATTAGCCTGATTATAAAATATTCATACATTTTATACGCAGGCTCATGGATATACAACTCTGGGATCCTTTTGCGGAAATTAAAAAGGCTACAAACTAAATGTTAAATAAAACTAGCTCATTATTATAAAACAAAACAATAAACCAATGGAAAATATCCTTGTATTGCCAGCTTTTATAACTGCCGTATAATGTTATTTCATAATTTTTAAGTATTATTTTTTTACTGTCTGAAGTAACGAGAAAGATGGTAATTACCCTATTGATATATAGCATTGGACATTACAAATCCTCTTGGGATATCAAAACCAACAATTTTGTCAAAAAGAAACGCGTTGCTACTCAAACCGGAACTAAGTAAAGTTTTGTGTTAAAATAATAATAATGAACTAACTTAATCAGTCCATCATTGACAGTTAGACACAACAAAGTCAATCAGCCAACAAACGAAACATATATTTAAATAAATTAAAAAGAAAAATAAAATATCTTAAATGCTCGACCAATAAGGTTTCGGTTCAGCTCGGCTCTGGTTGGATTCAACCAACGCGGGTGTTCTGCTGACACCTTATATACTTCCATAATGTAAACAGACACTATAACGTCACTGTGTCGGCTGAGAGTTCATGACGTACCTAGATAGTACATAAAAAAAAACATTAAACTCTTAAAAATAAAGGAAACAAATTTATAATTAAAAAACGATGACAGCAAACAAGAACCGATTGTCAATGGGTTGGGATTGATAAGGTGGAGGTGGAGGAAGTGGAGGCCCCGTTCGGGAACACGAAGCGTTAGTCGCCCCTCGATCAGGCGGGATGCCAATCTCCGTGCACTAGCCGGTTCAAATTTGAAGCGAGTAGAAAGGGATTTTGGCGTCCATAGCAAAAGTCTCGTCCAGCACCGGACTAAGGAAGGCTGCTGAATGCTGGTGATGATGATGATGATGATGATGACAGTAAACATTAACAACAATAAACAACAAAGCTGTGTGGTAAAATTAATAGTGGAAAAGGGAATTGATAATACAACGGCATATTATTATACGGAATTCATTGTTTTTAGGCAGAAAGTTTTTTACTAAGCGACAGTTAACAGTTTTCAGGTGATGTCTGCGTACGTGAGCAATATTATTTTAAAACTTGCAGATCCCTTAATTTTGCTTCACCTTAATTGCCTTTAACTGAACTAATAATTATAGAATGTACTCGCTAATTAACATACCGCCCGCCCCATCCGTATATAATCAGTTTCTCGATTACCAGGTTAAGGTTATTAATTATATCACCGCATGTTATTTTTCGCCTTTTTTATGTGCAAATGATATTACGCAATCTCTTCTTTGTTGGCAAACTATGCCTAATGGTTTTACAATATTCTGAGATATGGTGATCTATTTAACAAGTGTCGGAAAGTGTTGTTTAAAATGAAACAAAGTAACTTTTTACTCACTATAAATGTTTACATAAAATAAAAAAGTTAAGTATACATTTCATCTGGTAGACATGATTGAATAAAATATTTTACTGGTTATGTTGTTTGCCGTAGTGTGGGACTCCCTACGGGACATTGGCAACGTGGCCGATATAGGCTGGATGTGAAAAGCTAAAAATCGGAAACGGTGGCGTGCATTAGGGGAGGCTTGTTGATAGATTGATTGATTTTATTGCGGTTAGTTCACCAGATTCCCGACTTTAGCAGGATCTATGTGACGGTTGGCATACGACTTAGTAAACAGTTAATTAAAATAAAGTTTATAATAATAATGTTCTCCAGTCGATTACGACTGCGGCGGCCGATCTGTCTACAGAGTTTAGCCAATCCAGATCATTAAGTCTAGGATCTGAAGGTTCTTCGTTTATAATATTCGATCAGATATTGTTGAGTAACTCCTATTTTAATGTTCTTTTGCATTTGTATCTATTTTTAGCATTTAAATTTAAAGTATTGTTTCGTTATTTGTAATCATCATATGTTGATATAGGAGATCGCTGTATATGCTCGTAACTGGCTTACAAACCTAATTTTATATCTGTTAATTTTGAGATTGAATGTTCTGTATATGCTTTAGAGTGTAAATAAATAGAAGTATGCCATGCGTGTAATTACTTTGTTAGAATAAGATGTCTAAATTGATTTATATGTGAATGAATATTCCAATGCATTTTAAATTCAATCTTTCTGGTATTTAAAATCCGATAACATTGCTCATCTATACATATAAATAAAATTGGAGCATTTGTGTGTAACATTAAAGTAAGCGTTTCAAATGATTACGTAATAATATAAAAGCGTATCGATTTTATATATATAACCAAACAACGTTTTCAAAAATTTGTCTCCGTACTGTCTGTTCGTTCTTACTAACCTCTGAAATGGCTGGTCCAATTTTAATGGGTCGTTGGATACCTGTTTTTAGAAACATAAAATAGTTTCTTTTTATAAATTGCGCTCGGATGAACTCGCGCGCTAGTTGTGTAATAAAATTAATTCTTCAGTAAAGTTTCATATCGATAATAGTAGAAAATTGGTATAAAAATCATCATCTTAAAGATATGTATATTCAGACTAGAGGTCTTTATTGACTTAATTTTAAAGAAGTAGTTCTAGTATTTTTGGAACATTTATATATATTAATATAGATGTTCCATAACATCTAGAACTAGAAGTAAAAAATGAATAAATGTTGGATAACGTTTGGTACTGAAATTAATTATAATAACGTTTAGGTATACAGTATGACCTGAACCCAATGGAATGTTTATTCTGATATTGATGATAATATTTTAATCGAAATAAAAAATGATTTCATTATCTTAATCCAGTTCAATGTCTAATCAATAAGCAGTATCAGTCTAATGTCTTGTCTAAATGCTTCCTATTCCCATGTACTCCTATCTGAGACATATATTTTTTTCTATTTTAATTGTAGTTTTCCTTAACTTTGTTTTTTCTCTTTTGTTTTTACATTGTGATTTTTTAGTTTAATTTCGGGCTATTTCTCAATCTCATTATGTAGTAACCAACAAACAATTCGGAGTATCATTTAACATTTATGCTTTGATGTGTTTTATGTAACCTTTTCAAAAATTTAATTACTCGATAGTGTTTTATTAAACTTTTATGGTTAATTTACAAATTTTTCCTTGTTTATACATCGTCGATGTACTTTATACGATTATTTACGATGTAACCTTATCGATAGCTCATATGCCTATACGTCGTTATCGTATGATGACTTAAAAATTGAAAAATATCGATAAAGTGTTACCTCACTCGGTGGCAGAACCCTAATGTTTATCTGAATCACTTGTCTACCACGCGAGACGTCAATGTTTATAATAAATATGCGATATGTTGTATTACATATATCCAATGTTTTGCCATTTGCGTTTGGCATAAAGTCGTGCATCGACACGGCGAGTACACGGAGTTTGGGAGCGTTTATTTTTACGAGAAGTGAAAGAAAAATATTTTGGGAATATGGCCAGAACGATGTTCAAATTATCGGTGAGTTTTTTTCTAATCGTCTGTGATTATATTTTTTTTAGTAAATATCGTTATCTTGGGAAGTGTAAAGTTACCTAACGTGATTATATTTAACGGATTAGGCCGGTTTTTGTTTAATTTATAGAAAAAAGTTATAAGTTATAATTTTAATTTAAATAGCGTTACTTATAGTTTACCGGTGGTAGGTCCCCTTTTTACAGGAGACCGTCTGGGTAGGTACCACCGCGGTGCTTATTTCTGCCGCGAAGCAGTAGTGTGAAAACACTGCAGTGTTCCGGTTTGAAGGGCACCGTGCCAGTGTTACCGGGTAAACGAGACTTAACATCCTATGTCTCACGGTAGGCAGCACTTTGGCGATACCACTGGCATTGCCAATGTCTATGGGCGTCGGTGGCCCGACTGCTCGTCTGCCTGCGTATGCTTTAAAAAAAAGATAGTTTTTTTTTAATAAAGTGATTTAATAGGATCTTTTTCTGGAACTTACATACATTTAAATTATGTTCCTTTTTCAGTTAAATATTTAAGCATATTCGTTGTGTCACCGTTGTTATGTTGTCATGTTGAATTTAACTATTCCGGTCACTTCCAAGGGGTTGTAATGATAGTTTAAAGAATAAAAGCTGCCATGAGTAACATAAAGAAAACAAAACAGATGGATTACTATTGTTTGTTTATTTTCATATTTGAACTGTAACAAATGTTAAAGTACTCTAATCTATACTTTATTACTTTATTATGACTTCTTATTACTTTAACTAACTGTTGATAACATAAACTATTTAATGCGAACAAAGAGAATTGTATAGGGAAAAGTTTTTTCAAGCTCGGAAAAAAAACTCAATGTTTTAGGCAGGCAACAAAAGTTTTAATAAACTATTCTGTCATATTTGGTTGGTTTTTCAAAGTATGAATAAATATAAATTTGCTCTTGTTTTTACCCGTAGACTAAGCAATATGCAAAAAAATATGAAAAATATTTTTTTGAAGAAAACTCCGCAGATCAGAATGGAAAAAGTTACGTAATAATACAATAAACCTTTCAATATTAATGGTAATTCTAAGATATTTAATAACGTTGCATGAACGTGTTATTGATATTCCTTAAGTAACTTAATATTACAAAATATTATAACTTAATTCCATTATTTAGTTAAATCTTGAACCAGATCAGTTACTGTGTTTACTTGTTTCGTTGGGCAACTGAGCTGGTCTCCTGATTGTCTAAGTAATTTAGATCATTAAAATGTTTTTTACTGTTTCTAAAAGAAATTAAAAATATTATGAGGAATAAAAAATAAACATATCACAACAGGTAAGCATGCATCTGCAATTGCGTTTCTGTTAATAGTTCCGTAGTATAATGGATGGGTAGAACAGTGTAAAGAAATAGCACGCCAAAATCTTTTTTTTTTCGAGGGAAAACGATTACACATTCCCGTCTTCGCGGGGACTTGAGCGAATTATATCGAACTCTCACCAACTATAACGATCATTTCGTCTCGGCTCCTATACATGGGTCCACATACTCTCCTGAGACTGTTACCCAGGCACCACCGGGAGCCAGAAGATCCATACGTTTATGAGGACAATATTCCCAGGCCCTAGCGGCAGCCTCGATGTTAAGCTCCACCAAGCCAATGTCCCATCCTCCCACGGCCCTACTCAACGCATCTGCAATGTGACTTTTTTATGTATCTCTATTATCACCATCAGTACGGGGCTGGACATTGTTGTGCATAAAACACTTCTTCCATCCACGCTGGCTAAAAATGTCCAGCACGTTTATTAAGAATTTCGACGACTAATCTTTGACTTATCGAACACCCATTTTCTATTAGCTAGCTCAGTACGACTTCCGGAAGAAATCCTCGCCCACACAAGTACAGAAACACCATCATAAGGTACTTTTTCATAAATACAAGCGTAAATAAATTGTTCCCTGGTCTCCTGTATACTTTTGATCTTTCCTTGTTGGTATGAAGCACATATTTGGAGTCTTTGAAGAACTTGAGCAATTCTTGAGTGTCCAGTGTATGAGGCTTCGTGCAAATCGTTGTCTCAAAACGCTATGACTTCGTTCCAACTTTGGACCGTTTGCAGGTCTAAACTGTTTAAAATTAGCTTCCACAAGTCATATTCTTACAGTCCATCCACTTGGGTTGCTTTCTCCGAGGAGTTTGAACTGATTTGTAAAGGCAGCTCCCTGTTATAAAGCAATTTTGTAGCATTGTGTTAACCAAATATCGGTTTTCTCGTGCTGTGTTACATTGGGTATTACCATTCCCTGGACTACGGCTTGATTTGATGGCGGTGTGATCTAGTCTCTTTAGTAGTAGTCGCTTTTACGAAAATGTACTTTGCTTAAACACATTATATATCATATCATATAATATGACTGATCATGAAGTTTATGATCATAGGCAATCCATGAAAAAACTTGAATAAATCTGAAATTCAAATTAAGTATGTGCTCAACAAATGGACAATTAATAGCTCAATATCACACCAATCGATTTCGATGATTCTTCTTTATTTAATTATTAGAAAGAATAATTCAACGGCAGTTTGATAAGAGTTTGGTTAGGTTCTGATAATGGGATCCATAAAAAAGCGACAGAACTCTTCAAATCTTGTGAGCAAATTAACGATACTCATAGAAATCTTTTATCGTCTAAGGGCCGTTCATAAATCACGTGAGAATCGAAAGGGGGAAAAAGGATGAAGAGGGATTTTGAAGGGGGGGGTGTTTCTTACTTTTTAATGCATTTTAATTTGTTTTGAAGTCGGTTTTTTTAAATTTGTTATTCATATTAATCTCAAATAATTAATTATATTGACTATGTTTTATTTGTAAAATTCTTGCTCATTTAAATATCTTGTCAACAAATAGAATTATTGATATGTATTTCTAATGAATTTGTACAAATGATAATTATGAAAAGACATCAACATTGATAAGCATTGTCACGATGTACAGAAGAAATATTTTTGTTGTTTATTTAGCTGAGGGATTGAAATAAAATTATTATTAGTAAAACGAGTAAATTAAGTGAGAAAGGGAAATCAAAGTATTGAAAGAGAGCGACAATTGCCAGTAAAGAACGAAGTTGATGTATCGGTCTTCACTGAAGTTGGGAAAGGAACTTGTAGTCATATAATCATATCAACGGATATTAAAATGAATCAAATGAAGTAAGTCAGAACTCGGTTGAGTCTATTTATTACTTCTAGTAGGTCAAGTAGCACCCATCATCATAGTTGATTATATGTGAATAACTTAACCCTGCATATGCGTTAAGTTATTTCTTTAAGAAATTTATAATCCGGTAGAGATAATTCATAGAACAATTGGAAACAAATCTATACAAAATTGTACACACTCATGTTTTAGATTCTCATATGAATATCATTGTATTAGGGAGCTGGCTATCCAATTAAATCTTTCGAATACAACGTGGGCTTCCAATCATGTTGGGTTGGCACTTGGAAGAATTAGCAATAAAACTATTAGATCAACTATTGATTAGTCGCCACAAACTGACAAATTACGTATGCAATAGTACAGACGTTGCTTGCTCGTCCATTTGTCACCAGTATACATTACCTGTTTGTTATCCATTGATGAAGAGCTTAATCAAATCAGACACTAACAAAGGAGGAAGAATACCGCCTTGAGGGACACACGATTTAATATCGTGGCTGATTAAAAATGCTTGAAAAGACTGACTAAAGTCTTAATTGCTGACGGTCTTAAATCTCTGTCTTTGAACTTAATCAACAATTATACCGTAGGACAGGATAGTTCGAAGGATATTGTGACCGACTGTATCTATACTTCTATTATAATTTTTAATTAAATTCATTATCCTTTTTCTATATGAATATTCTGACCGATATAAATAAGCTGAAAAAGGACTATCATGGTACTTACTCCTATAACTAACTGTGCAAAAATACGACTATGTCCGGATTTAACACGTAACGTAGCTAGTTTAAATTACTGGTAGGCGGCATGTATTCTAGGCAGTTAGCGTCAGTAGCACGATTTGTTTGTCTCTTTTTTAAGTGTAATAAAAAAACAAAACTTTAGAACAGTTTTTGCAGAGTATATAATTAAAGATAACTGCCTCCGTAGCCCGTAGTGGAATAGGCTTACGTTTAAAGACTATAGGAGGACTTAAATTCGAATTCTGCGTGAAATTAACAATCTTTTGGTGGTTGAACCTAAATGCTTACGGATATGCTGGCTTTGGCAACATTATGTGATCGATTGCCTTTAAAGTAAAATGAGCCACGTGTTTGATTGATATATAGAAACTCGGTCATGAGCCTGGTTACCTATTGCTCGTATTGCTTATGCATCCCAACGGACTCTGAGAAAGACGGAACAGGAGAGTACACCTATATTATCGTATATACTAATGCACTATTATATCTTCCCTACATAGATGACTGATCTCCAATATAGGTCGGTCACTGTAATCATCGACTTAGAGGACATTATTATTATCTAAAAAACTCTATATGTTTTGCTGTTCTGTTACCATAGCAACACGATACAAATGTCGCTTAGCAACCTTTCCCATAGCCTGTCGGAGTTTGATAAGAAAGCCGCGGAGGGCTGACAAAACAAGTTACGTAAAACACTCTGAAAGTTTAGTACATATTGAGCAATTGGTAAACAATGATCGTCATTACCGACACGATTTCCA
Organism: Lamproptera curius; assembly: GCA_029286875.1. Lineage (NCBI taxonomy): Eukaryota > Metazoa > Arthropoda > Insecta > Lepidoptera > Papilionidae > Lamproptera > Lamproptera curius. Next base: position 2,058,998 of record JAGSMT010000038.1, read on the forward strand.
CAATAACCCATATTCGGGGAACAACAACACTGTCCCAGTTTGGTGCGAGTACGCTTTTATCGCAATCGATTGTTTCATTGTTTTATCAAATTCATGTTTAATTGTTTTGATACGAAGCGGGTGGATACAGTTGCTGATGTATTTAGGACGTTCTAGTGATTGGCTGTTTCATGCGATTTTGCTACATCATGTTTATACTAATTTGATTCGTCTTTATATGATTTTTCATGTGCATAACACGTTGGCAGCTATTTATAGCTTTTGTAAAGAGATGAAGCAGAACTTTGTTATCTTATCAGTGTGATGTTATGTTTATTTATTGGTATGGATTATCTTTGTATTAATTATTAATTAAATGATAGCATTGAGCAATTATGTAACATGACTTGTAAATAATTATTTTAAAATTAACTGGTAGTTACGTGTACGTTCATAAAATTAATGCCTTTTTTGAAAGGAGTGATTACTCTTTCTTAATACTATTTGAAATACATGAATTCATATAATATTTATCTCTAAGAGATAGTTAATATGATGCGTTGTAAAGGTTAATATTATATCGCCATCTTATGTAACATAAAATTGACATATATATGGCAGTTCTGACTTGAGGATACTGTGATTACTGAAATCCCCAATACCACAATGCTAGGCTTTATCCCAAGATGTCATAAGGTTAGCTTCTAATTTATTTAGATTTGCTTAAGCAACAGCTTGTATGCTCTTTCTTAATACTATTCGAAATACATGAATTCATATAATATTTTCAATTGTTTTTTAAATAAATTTCAGATTCTTTGATAGACATTATAATTCTTCAATCAATTTACGTCGCTTCTGATGTTTTAAGTCTAAGTCCTTGGGAACGTACCAATGGTTCGTGTGGCCATCCTAGCTTTTGTACCAATAATTAACGTAACATTTGATAGCTTTGAGATAGCCCCACTATCGTATAACGCCAACCGACTCATGATCGCTGTTATCAATAGTACTAATTTGATTCCGGTAAATAATCGCCGGGAATTATATGCATCTCTTTATTTTCTTGCGATTTGGTAATTTTTGGGTTTCAAAATATAAATATATTAAAAATTGGTTTTGACAATGCAATCTACATGGGAACATACAAATTGTATTGGTAACACCTATTTTTTTTACAATTAAATAAGGAAATAAAAATATTTTGAAAGTTTATTCCAAGAATAGTTTAAAACAGTTTTGGACTTAAAAAATCTTACGCACAATAGATATATCCAACGTAAAACTATATGTACAATTGATGAAAACGATGTTATTATATATTATTATATAGTATATAGTATGTCCCATGTATAGGTGGTTATCAAAGGATTGTTGATCAGAATTGTCATCTCGATGACAGTCCATCATTAATAGAGCTAGACTTGTAACGCCATTTTGTTTTTATTTTATTTTTACATAAATAAGACAAAGAGACTTTTGTCAATCATTGTCATTTAAATAAGACTATACAAAAATATTAGTCTCTCCTTAACATTCCAGTCCCCGAAATATTTGTTCTCATTAGTCAATAATAATATTCAAACGTAATAGCAATTTGAATTCAAAATAAAGAAATGTCTTGGACTTTGCTCGTTCGCGAGCCGGATCGTTATTTTCCCGTGACCTTGCCAAGTTTTAAATCAGTTCCTACCGACAGTTCATAAGTCATGTAAACGACGATATCAAGCACGACTGTCGCCATGTACACCCGCGTTTGTTTTTTTAAATACAGCAGCGATAAATGTCACTGGTTCGATTGCGACTTCAGAATTTCACTGAAAAATTTTATTCTTATTATCTAGAAGTTGACTAACAATGTATAAGCTTTGTGAAGTTGTCAGAGTCATAATTCGTGCCAATAAATCAAGAAGATACGGATTATTCTCAAAGAAAATCAGAAGGATGCCAGTGGTTGTAAGAAGAGTGTAACTTAGGTGTTACTGGTGAAATAGAAGCCAACTCCTATTAACTTGTTAATATGGCAGAGAATAAGAAGACAACAAGTATCGAAGTGTCGTAATCAATAAATCTCTAAAGATTGTTAGGGTCTCAACGGTAAAAACAAACTTTATTTTTACCAGAGACATTTCTACCAACCGGCTTTTGGGTGCAATATAGAAAAATGTTCAGATAACCCTAATAGGGTCAAATGCCATCTGGGAAATTTTAGATTTTAATCACGGTCCAATTAATTATACTTACGACCGTCTGTATCTGGTCTTTTAATAGTTGTTTAATGTCCACAAATTCCCCCAAATCTTGGGGCTTTGCAAATACAAATTTCCTCCAATGGTATTGTCGGTAAAAGGTACAAAGTAGAATACAGATAATGGTTAAGGATCATCATCATCATCATCAGCCTGTATTAGTCCACTGCTGGACATAGGCCTCCACTTATGCATGTCTTCTCTTTTAGGAGGTTTTTGGACCATATCCCACCACGCTAGTCTCATGCGGGTTGGTAGGTGGACCGACTTTTTACATCCGACGCTTGGATAATCTTTCTTTTCAGACAATTAGGTGATCAACCCAAATTGTCCTAACCAACAAAAAAACAATGATAAAACAAAGTTGTTTCCCCGCCGGGATTCAAACCCATATATATTTTAAAGCAAGGACCAATACCGCTAGACTACGGAGACGGTTAAGGAAAAACTCGTTTTTTGGCCAGGATACGTAGCATTGGCAACAGAAAATATATACGAGCCAGGATTATCGATTGCTTGGAAATTTGATCATTATACATACTCAAATTTATATCAAAATAAGGAAAACATTTCTCAATTGGAATATCGATATTGGGTGTTAATAATTGAGTACTAGTAGACCTTTGACCTTATGCGTATATTGTGGTACAGTCGTATCAAAATTTATGAACCGCCCCTTTACTATTTAAGATGATAAGCTTTGTAGTGCACTTGATAAAGAGAAGCAAATTTATTAACTTGCGCAGATATTTATCGCTGACGTAAGGCAAACATGTTATGCTTACGCTCATTTAGAAAATCTAACCATTTTCTGTCTTAACAAGACTAAATATTACCGTGTTGTGTCTTTCTTTTAGATATTACCTGTAATCTTATTTCAAGCGTTATGTTCAGTTATTTTTCAGTTGGAATCAAAGTGATCATGTACTTGGTCCGCATAATTATCTAATAGCAATACTATTTTGTTATCTCATGAAATAAATTAGAAAACACTCGGAAGTAACAGTGTATCGTACGTTTTAATTATCTGTTTACACGACACATATATTTGATATGAAACATGCTTGCGTATGCATTTAAAGTAGTTCAATACATATTAGTTATCACCTATTTATTTATCTCTAGGAGGTAGTTAATATGATGCGTTGTTAAGGTTAATATTATATCGCCATCTTATGTAACATAAAATTGACATATATATGGCAGTTCTGACTTGAGGATACTGTGATTACTGAAAACCCCAATATTACAATACTAGGCTTTATCCCAAGATATCATAAGGTTAGCTTCTAATTTATTCAGATTTGCTTAAGCAACTGCTTGTATGCAAAACGACTAGCAAAAAAATTCTACAACCCGGGAACTCAGGGGAATATTTGATAGGTAAACTTAAAGAAATGATGAAAACAATTTTACAAGCTATGGTGACTTTACAAAATCATGTTTGCCCAATACTGCGAAAAAGGGTATTAATGAGTACCCCAATAAGCAGGAAAGATTCATTCAGCGGTACCTTTTTATTGTTCACAGAAAATCTCATCGGTATACTTCATACTTTTGCTGTGCATAATTGTTCTTTGCGTTCGGATTCGAACGCCAGACCCCCGTGGTTGGCGCCTGGCAGTGGTGTATTCACGGAATCAGCTGAGTGCCACACTGATGTAAGAATCTTAATGTAACTTTTGTACTATTAGAAAGTAGAATAACTTATATTCAAAATAACAATAGGAAGTGCAATAATATATATGGTAGATTGAATTAAAATATATAAATCTGTCAAAGTATAAGAATGCATATCAGGTCAATTGAAGGTGCTCAATGTTCTTTTAGCTTCAATGGATGCTGGTAACACAGTAAATTGGCATAATACAATATTCTGAATTAAACATAAAAAAAATTATAAATACGCTTAATAATATTAGTACAGCAGCATGACATATTAAAGAGATAGTTGCAATTTATTTTATCTCGCAGGACGAGCTTCTAGACCTCTGTCAAAGGTGTGCCAAGTTGACCAAATCCCGTCTCGCCTACCCAGCTTGCTGCTCAACGGACCTTCAAGCCAGAAAGTGGTGTTCGGATTACGTTTACTTCGGGAGGGGCCAGTACGATTTCTACGTCATCTGAGAATATACTCTTTTTACTTATTTTTTACATTGGACTGTTGGAATATCAGTAGTTGGAACGTGAGTGGTTGTGAAAATTCTACTGAAGTTCTCACCATTATTGCTATGGTCAAAAGACCAAGTGTATTGTTAAAATCGCGTGCTAAGTTGCCTTTCTTGTAATAGATATAGTTTCGTCAACTGAAGTAAGTGCTATTTGTTTAGTAGGTTTATAGATAAAGCTTTTTAATAAATATTGATAAAATAGTTTAGTAATCTAAAGTTTTCTGTGAACTTGTCATCCGCATTGAATGGTATGATTCGTTTTGAAGTGTATTTTCTTTTAAATATGTTGAAAATGTTGTCAAACATGAAATAACGAAAATTAATTTCGTTCTTAACATCTTGATTTTGTTGTTTTAGTTTTTAAGTTATAATAAAATATAAAATGTTTTGCGACGATATGTTGTTCTCTCGAAAATACGACCCGTCAAAGTCAAGGCTGTGATATTACAATGATAGTTTTATTATTCAATATGTTTATGATGGATGGAAATTAGTTAAAATAAATTTATACTTCAATATTAACATCTTGTTTAATTTTACATTCCGGGATGAACACAAATGAGGGGAAATATTAAAAGCAGTTTCACCATTGTACCAAACTATCATCAGATAACTCTAACAGTAAATATCAAATTTTAAAATCAAAAGCAGTTTTATTTTGTAAATGCCATTAATTAAAATAAAAAAACTAAACTTTTTTTAGCAAATTTTCCTCTAGACAGGTCTGAATTTTTGACCGGCCGTGAATTTTGAAGATCCAAGTGCTGAGTAGACCGTAAACTAAATAAATATTTAATCCGCTATTCGAATTAGAAAATTCGTTTGAACTCTTATTCCAATTCTATCATCGATGTAAAAAAATATTTGATCGTATTTTTTTTATTATCACAATGGTAAAAATCAGACTTCATAAAGAAACATTTTTATGGTATCCGGTTTCCACCACTCAAATAGGCAAATTACAGTATTTAATGGATTAGAGGCCAGAAACTTGAAAGGCTCGGACTACTGCCAAAGATCTTTCTCGTCTGGATAACGAGGACCAAATTGTGTATGCTCATCCGCCGTATGGATCCTCTTATTTTCAAACTATTGGATGATTATATCGAGCCAATCAGGCGAGACTAATCAAACTCGAAGTACTTTTCCTAGAGGAATCAAACCCACGACCTCCGGTTTGTTAAGCAAGAGTTACAATTGGGCCACAGAGGTCAAAGTCAAAGTCAAATATCTTTATTCAATATGGAAGCATTACACTTTCTTATCGATAGTCAAATAAACTACCAACGGTTAGGAAATGGAAGCTTCTGACGCTTGCAAACTGGCGTAAGAAACTCAGCAGGACTTTTTTTTCCTTTTTTCAATAAGTTTTACAAAATATTTACAAAAAACATAACATTTTAATAGTTGAAATAGCCTATACCGAACAGTACATTACCAGGATGTCTATATAGTAGTCATTAAAACAATAATATCCTTTAATGCACAAACGTTCCTTTACAACTTTTTTAAATTTAACAGATAATAGCTGAAGGTTTTGTGGGATTTAGTTGTAAAAGAGTATACATTGCCCATGAAACATTTCATTATGCTTATTCCTAGTATTTATATTATGTGTGTCACAGTGTATCAGTAACTTTTATGTTTTTGAACATACGCAATATTTTCAAATATGTATTGAGAAAAAACAGTCATGACATTAATTTCAATAAACATTTTTCTCAGGGTTCTTTGGACAGGTTATAGACTCTCAATTGTTTCTTTTGAATAACTGAAAATAGTATTTATATCGTCGCGTTTTCACACAGTAGAATGCCATAACATAACTGTAAAATAACTAAAATATACTAAACGGCTGTCTTAACATCGTTGTTGTCTAACTTTTGACTGCTAAGCGTTGAGCTAAGCTTAGTGATCTAAGTTTATAAGGTAGGACCCCATTGCAGTTTAGAATCTATGTGATGCGAGAGAATATAGTGGAATCTACTGGTTTACGCTTCATCATCTCTGACCACATCACACCCAGTCTGTAGGAACATTAGGAGTCACAAACCTTATACATTTAGTTTTATTTTTGTTTTAACATTAAATTACTTTATGAATTAGTATCCTACTTCGAGAGATTTATTTCATCGTCATTTTGAAAGTGTACTTCGTTTTATTCTAAATAGTTAAAAGTATCATCAGCAAATAATACAATCTCTTATTAGTTCTCAACCTGTGGTATGGTAGGATATAGACAGAAAGAGATAGGCCCAAGAAATAGATCCTGCGGACCCCATAACCTACCGGGCCGGGATCTTCTTTGTCGTTCGTCAACTCTCAGGGTTCAACAGGCGAAGTCAGTCGAGTGCTGGCATTTTGATACCGTGTGGCTAATTTCTGACTAAGATATCTCGTGTCCAGCAAATGCTTTGGTTAAATTACGAAAACATCTAAACTATCAGTGGTTCAACATTACTTCGGACTGGGATATCTTTATTAATAATATAATATTACGGCTTATAGTCTTAGAACATGTGATTTACTTTAAACAGAGTCGTTATAAAAGGTTATCCATAAATGAAAATTCATTTAAAAATTCATAAATTAGTTTATTAACTCTATCGACAATATTATAACAAATCGCTGTACAAATACTCACTAATTTAACTTCGTCTAATATTTCGTACATATTGGCTTCTGATGAATCATTAATTGCTTTAACTTGCTTTCAAAGGTTTTACAAGTATCTTAAAACTATTACAAAGGTGCTAATTTCTTTAGTAAAGAGATAGCCCTTGAAATAGGTTCACATAAGAACCTGTGCTACAAGTAGCTAGCCTCTCCCCGAATATTAGTTTCGTATAGTTTTAATACATGTTGACCTATATCTATTGGTTTCTATTTTTTTTCGCTTATGTTATGTGAAGGAAGTCAAAGTGTAGATTTAATGTTATGTTGAATGAGTTTGAGTAGTGATTTTGTGTTTACATGTATGTGGTGTCGTTGTCGTGGTAAGGGTGTATTTAAAAGTTTATAAGGACAGTATGTCGAGAAATAGTGATTATGTTAGACAAGGTTGACGAGGATACTAAAATGAAGAGTTCTATTTGGTATATCAAGTAGTTTTTTCGATGTTGGTATAGTCGAGGCTTTTTAGATAGCGTGTGACTTTATTTTTACAAGTAAATTTTGGATGAGAATAAAAATTAAGTTTTTTGTTCAATTTATTGTACAGATATGGACCGAGGTAGCAAAAGAAATTTTTCGATGTTGCAGTTTTCAGTTGGGGAAATGGGCAAACTTTTTCCTTTCTTCGTCGTTCATTAATCGTATATGGTTTAAATTTTACCTGAGAGTGTTTCTTTAGGATTGTATAAAGTATAAAGATTGTCTGACTGTAGCACGTTTCAGTGTTTGTACAGTTTCGACGTTGGAAAGCGGAAAGGAAGGCCTGCCGCAACCTTGAGAACTGCTCGTTGCGCTCTTTCTACTTGTATTAGGGTTGTTTTTGCTATTCCTCCCCAGGATGTTATGCAGTAAATGATTAGCGACTGACATAGACAGTTATAGACCATCTTTATAGTTCTTTGGTCGGACACATGTCTTAAAGTTTTAAAAATGTAGGTCAGCTTTCTGAGTCTTGAGGCAAGGGATTCTGCATGTTTTGTGAAAGTTAGTCTGTAATCCAGTGTTACTCCTAAATATTTGTGGTTTTCGACTCTACTTATGACGGGACATGGGCAATTTAGGCAATTGCGGGCACACTCGTGGGCTTGGATTACGTGGCGAGCTGGTGGTAGTAGATTGCTTTTATGTGCAAAGGGCAATATTACTGTTTTGTCGACGTTTATCGTCAGGAGATATGACTGGAGCCAATCGCTTACTCTATTTAGACCTTCCTGAGCATTTTTGTACACATCTTCCCAGGTATTTCCAGAGAAGAATAAAGGCTGTCGTCAGTAAAGCAAATATCTCCGTTATTGAGTTGGAGCTCACACAAGCTATTGATATAGATAAGAAAAAGGGTTGGAGAAATTATGCTACCTTGAGGCACCCCAAAGTTAATAAAGGTTTCATCACTAGTCCATTTGTCTATTCTGGTACATTGTGTTCTATAGCTTAAGTAATCTGTGAGCAGCTTTAGCGGAATTCCTCTGACTCCTATTCTTTCCAGTTGACTCAGAAGGTGTGGAATAGATACTGTATCAAAAGCTTTTGTGAGGTCAATAAAGATGGCAATGCATTTTCTTTTTTTGTCTAAGGAAGTTACAATGGAGTTGACCAGATCATGTACTGCTTCGCCGGTGGACTTCTTTGACCGAAAACCGTATTGGTTGGGTGCTAAGAGATCGTTTGATTCCAAGTAACTGATTAGTCTTTTGTTTATGATGCGCTCTAAGATTTTGGATAGTGTTGGCAGTATTGAGATGGGTCTGTAATTGTCTACTTGGTCTTTGTTGCCTTTTTTATCAATCGGTTTGAAAAGGGCTTTTTTGAACGATGAAGGGAACACTCCTAGTGAGATAGACAAGTTACAGATGTGGGCAATGGGTTTGCTGAGAAGAAGGGTATATCTTTTAACGATTTTGCTTGAGATTTGGTCTACTCCTACAGCACATTTCTCTTTTAGGGTGGCTATGATTCGAATGATATCGTCTTCTAGCATTGGGGCCATTAGTAGACTTTTGGGAAAAGAGTGGATTGGGAAGGTGTGTGGTGATAAGGGTTTGGGGTTTGAAGAGATTTTGTTAGCTGGTCTTCTCCGATACTCATAAAGTAGCTGTTTATATTATTTACACTCTCTTTAGGGCAGCATTTGAAACTAGACTCGGAGTAGTCTTGCTTGTTATCAGAACCACTTGTTTCTTTAATTATTTTCCATAATTGTTTGTGGTTACCTCGTGCGCTTTCTAAGCATTGCTTTTCGTATGCTACTTTAGCCTTCTTTGTTAACATCGTGCAGAAGTTTCTGTAGCGTTTATAAGTAGTGCTCAGAATTTCGTTTTCAGGATCCTTTTGTATTTCCTAGTAGTTTGTCCTATTTCTAATTCACTTTAGGAGACCTTTGGTAATCCAAGGTTTTTAGTATTAGTCTTTTGGAGCTATTTGACTTTTGAAAACTGTTTTGAATAGCGTTGGTTAAAAATACGTGTGATTGAGTTAGGCAGCTTCATTGGGGTCGGTACAGTTTAGTATAGGGCTAAAAGTCGATATTTGTCATTAATTTATCGAAAACGGAGTAATTAATTTGGTACACGCTTTGGTGTTCACTGGATAGATTTTGGAGTAGGTTTAAGGTGAGAGCTACTGTGTAATGGTCTGTTAGAGTGGAATCGATTACGAAACATTTTACCTTGGACTTAGATTTAACCATCATGTGGTCAGTATGTACGTCCATGAGTAGGTGTAATGTGAGCAGCGAGAATTCCATGGCTAGCTAACATGTCCAAGTATTCGTAGTGATGTTTGTTAGGGTTATTAGGCGTCAGATCAATATTAATGTCTACACAAATTATTATGTTTTTAAAGTGTTTCAGTTTTGAAAGGGTTTGATCAAGAGAGTCAATAAATTTTGTAATATTCCTTTGTGCGGGAGGTCGGTAGATACCAATAACACAGGTTGAGGTGTTAAGTTTTAGAATGAGGCAGTTGGCATCATCAAAATTAGTCTCTTCAAATATGCAGTTTAGTGAATTACTGCAATACATGGTAACTCCGTCGTTTTGTGTTTTGTTATTCGTCATTGTTGCGTGTATATAACCGTTTATCCCTGGTGTTTGTTTTGATTTTGGTAACCAACATTCCGATAATACAATGATATCCCAAGGCATTTCTGATGCTTGTAAAAGAGAGTGAAATTCTGTTATATTGCAATGAATACAGCGTATATTTTAAGGTTTGATTGTTGTCAGTAATTTTCTTTTTAATATCATCTATACTACACTCGATAATCTCTGCGATTGACAGGGAGTCCAGGTCTGAGGCCAAATTTTTAATATTCTCCATTTAACCGAAAATGAATATAAATGTTTTATCTTTCTTATTGCCACGGAACACGCGTGGCAAAAAAATATTTTTTATTTTTGTTTTGTAACTTGGCTTTTGACTGGAGTCCCGTTGATCCCTATGTAATGAATTTGGTGTGTGTATGTGTGTTTGTGAATGTGTGTTGTGGTGTGTGGAGAATGTGAAGTTGCGTTCCCCATTTAACATAGCTTTAAGAAAAGATAACAATAATAAAAAATAAACATGCATAAGACTTACATTAAATAACATAACTAAAATTAGGTAAAAATAAATGTGCACAAATTCACAATATAGAACAGGATACATATCACTATAAAGTAAAAGGAGGAGGGCTAAATCTAGTCACAACATAATTTTGCGAAGCTCAGCTTCTTCCGACACCTGAATAGGTATTTCGCACTCTTCTTTTTTGACGTAAACTTTACCGGAGGAAGTCCATCGTCAAGATAGCTTTTTATATAATATAAGAGGTGTCTTTGGTTTCGACCTGTCTTTTTGGAATATTTCTGATAATTAAAGAGTTGCTGTGTTTGTGCCTTTCTAGTGCTTCGATTTTATTTTGTAATAAAGAGATCTAGGTTTTGTGACTTTTGTTTTCCGTTTCAAATTACTTATTTTTGTCAGAAACTCGTCATGCTTATTGGACATCGTTGTTACCATTTTTTGTATATCTTGATTTTGATTTAGTAGGGTACTAAGAGTAGTATTAAGGACTTCAAATTTTGTTTCAAATAATGTTTTGATTTCGGAGATATTTGAGCAAGAGTTATCGGCGATATCTTCAAAAGAACGTTTGTGTCCCTTCGTAATATTAAAGTAGTGGTCCTCCGTATTTGAATTAATAATAGTGTTAAGTGCGGAGTCCGAGCTATAATGTTCCACAGATGTTTTACTTGCATTCGGCAAAAGAAGTGTTGCGGGCGGTGTACGCTGGACGGACATCGTTATACTATTAAAATGGAATGTAGGCCTAAATAGTCCGACGGCCGGTGATCAATGATCCAAGGTGTGGCCCGTGTGGGTGCGGCGAAAGGGGCGTTAATGCGCTAGCGCAACAAATCACAGGTAGCGGGTGGCGGTCAATATAGGTCAGTAGCTCATTAGGGTTGATTGGAGCAACAGGGGCTATATACTTATCTTTGTCTCGTCTCGTGTGTCTCTTTTGTTTCTGATAGTGTAACAGCTGCGAGAATTTATGCACTCACGCACACTTTATGACGAATAAAATTTTGCTAATATTCGTTATTTAGTTAAATCAAATATTTATTTAAACAACACTAAACACGTCCTAGTCGCACCGATGCTGCGGGGAAGGGTACAAAAATGTATTAAGAAAAACAGTCATGACATTAATTTCAGTAAACATTTTTCTCAGCAATTCTTTGGGCCCAGGTTATAGACTGCTCGAATCGCTCTCTTTTGAATAACGAAAATAGTATTTATATCAGCCGCGTTTTCCCACAGTAGAATGCCATAAGACATTATACTGTGAAAATAACTAAAATATACTAAACGGGCTGTCTCAACATCGGTTAGTTGTCTAACTTTTTTGACTGCATAAGCCGTTGAGCTAAGCTTATTTGCCAGTCTATTAATATGAGGGCCCCATTGCAGTTTAGAATCTATTGTGATGCCGAGAAATATAGTGGAATCTACGTGGTTTAGCGCTTCTCCATCTACGACCACATCACACCCAGCTTGAGGAACATTAGGAGTCACAAACCTTATACATTTAGTTTTATTTTTGTTTCAACATTAAGTTATTTGCACTGAACCAGTATCCTACTTCCGAGACGGTATTATTTACTTCGTTTTATTCTAAATAGTAAAGAAGTGTCATCAGCAAATAATACAATCTCGTTATTGTTCTCAACCTGTGGTATGGTAGGATATAGACCAGAAAGAGAGAAGGCGCATAAATAGATCCCTCGGTGTCCCCCATACCTACCGGAGCCCCGGGAGATCTCTTTCCGTTCACGTCAACTCTTTGAGTTCAATGGCGAAGTCCGAAGGTCGAGTGCGGCATTTTTGATACCGTAGTGGCTTAATTTCCTGACCAAAGTATCTCGCTATACGCAGTCAAATGCTTTGGTTAAATCACAGAAAACAACTAAAGCATCGTGTAAGTGTCACACGATGCCTCAAGGTAGTATCTTTATTAATAATATAATATTACGGCTTATAGTCTTAGAACATCTGATTTACTTTAAACAGAATCGTTATAAATAGGTTATCCATAAATGAAAATTCATTTAAAAATTCATAAATTATTTATTAACTCTATCAGACAATATTATAACAAATCGCTGTACAAATACTCACTAATTTAACTTCGTCTAATATTTCGTACATATTGGCTTCGATGAATCATTAATTGCTTTAACTTGCTTCAAAGGTTATGTATAGTATAAGTATTAATAATAAATATTTTTTCGCTATTTTATAATGTACTTATTAATATTAATTTTATACCAAGAGAGTTACCGAGAAGAACGAGACAAAACAAATAACGCGTTCTTTCTGGATTTGGTAATTTTGAAATAATTTTAAAATATGCAGATGGAACAGAACACTTATTATAAATTATATTTGGTATAACATTACTATTAATACTTTACTTATTAAATAATAAATACTGCACAACTAATGAAAATTTTACTCAAAGTAAAAATCGCAAAGATCCGTTTTAAGATTGCTAATAAACAAATCCTTTGAATATAGTAGATTTTAACAAGTTAAAGAAGAAAAGAGACAGTAAAAACTTGAATATTCACTAGAAAACATTCAGTAATCATATTTCTGAATATTTTCTTTACAAAGTTAAAGCAATAAACGATTACCGACGACCGTTTGATTTTTACAGTGATTTGAGCACACCAATAGCGGTGCTTGAAGTGTAACTTAATCGCCCAATTACAAAATTAAATGCTTAGATATAACTGCAAATTAACGCTCTCTTACTTTATATTAAGGTGACAAGTTAGTACAAACATCAAATTATTAATTCAAAAATGAAAGCGGGTATTAATAATCGATGGAATTAAAATAAACATAAAAATTATTCGTGATAATGTGCACTAGCTTGCAATTCGTAGTGAGTAAGCAATGGATTGGCCTAATGATAAATAATTAATACACAAGTGAATACTTCACAGAAATTCGTTTCGTTGATATCGTATAAAACATAAATAGAACTAAAAAACATAAATGCCAATAGCATCGTACCACGATTGAATTGAGGTAAGAATGCGAGATTTTCGGGCAAACAGCGTGGGTGATCTCTAACTTAGAAATATTTCACTAATTATCTATTAGGATATTCTCTGGTTTTTCGTCTACTTTAGTATGATACACGGTTGGGAGCTGTGTTGCCCGTTCGAAATGGCCTCTTGCGCTTAAGAGGGAGATTTCGATTCCAGGTTTGGGCTTAATCGTTTGACTTCCCCGCATGGACGGACCGAGAAGATCTCTAACAGCATACGATATCTCACTAGAAGCTCGCTTTGATTAAAATCCGAAGTTTTGTGTTTCAATCAGGGTCAGTTATCAAGGAAATAATGTTAAAACATAGTTGTTCAGTTACTAATCAAAATACACTTTGTAAGGAATTTTATCACGGTTACCTCGTTTACAATGTTTAGGTAACCAAGCAACACTGGTTACTGAATAATAAAGTCGTTGATATAAGGAAGAAATAGAAATAATGAAAAGTGTACTTTGCACAGGCCGTCAAGGTATTTTAAAAACATACATATTTGTAAAACGGCATCCGCTACTGAATCTAGAAACCTTAAAATACAATTTAGACCTAGAATCAATAAGATGAAAGAATTTCGATATTGAAAACATTGTAAATAAAATAAACGTGATAAATCTAATTTTAGCTGCAAAACATTTTCTGGGTAATTTCCTGAGGAAAATTCCTGATACTCAAATTAGATAACGACAAATCGAGTGAAACACAAAACGGTCGGACCAATCACGCCAATATTCAACGCAGCCCAGACATTACCCTGTTCACGGTGGAAATCCCGCGATCTGATCTTCATATTATACTACATTAGGGTAGATACTAAAATCTGTAGATTTAATGACGAAAAAATTAAAACAAAATCCAAAAAAAACCACGTAGTTCTAATAAATTAACCATCAGCTTAACTTTGCAGTAAGGACCGCATTTTAGGGAAAGCAAGGTTTCTTAATGCTCATGAAAATGGTTAATCAGATGAATTTTTACCAATCATCAAATATGATCGTACAGGTTTTAAATCTAAAATGAGAAACATAAAAAACGTATTGTTGTCCAACTTCAGTTAAAATTAAGATGAAATTATGTGAAACTTGCTACATGTCTTCGTCGTCAAATCTACAATTAAGTACCGTAGTGATGGGTTTAGAATTAACATTTGTATAAGAAAACTACGTTTTATTTACAAATTTTGTAACAGTACGCTATTCTGTACATTAGTCTATTTCACTGTTGAGGGGGGTTCTTTGTGTACGTCGATAAAGACCATCAAAAACTTTTCGTTGACGTGGTCAAAGATAACAAGATTTTTTCTACTTTATAGGGAAGGTGAACAGTTTATAACACACGCTTAAATCCTGACTTTAAGTGGAACAGAAGTAATAACTGTTAGATCTCCTTTATTATTAAGTAATTAACTAATGAAGCACTGTTATGAATTGTCGGTGTACTTTTTTGAAAAAAAAATGTTAGTCAATTGAAACTACTTAGCTACAATTGAAGATGTAAAAAGGTCCTTACATAAGACAGCAATATGATGTCACGTTTCTCTAACTAAGGTATTTTATAAAGTTTTCAATATAGCGGATGATTGCATGGAGGGAGGATGGCATTATCTCTTTCAGGCTGCAATCAAATATGGCCATCAAGGTTAAATTTGGAAGGTCTAAAAATCTTAAAATTTCAATATAGAAGATTGAGCGTTTATCACTTCTGTCACTTGTAACACAATCAGAGCATATCGTCGTCCGGATTTTGCTTGTCGTATGCCTCCTGCATTTTCTGTTGCTCTTTTACCTTCTTCATTTGCGCGTAGATCGAGGCTGCCTTGTAATTTATTGGCCCATAGTCCTTGAGGTCGACGTCTGCGTACACAAACTGGTCGTCTGGCTTGAATGGCTGCAATTATAAATATGAGACGCTACGTTTGAAATAGTAATAGATTTTTATTTTAAAACTATACATAACAAAAATAAAGGCAGATTTGATATAGACCAAAGTTACTTATGCGAATTTTATGCATCGTCAGATTCTTTTAGCATACGAAGCAGACGAGCAATCGAGGCACACCTGATGTAAATGGTCACCGACGCCCATAAACACCATACTGGTATCACCAACGCAGTTGCCTCCGTCGAGACATAGGATGTTAAGCTCGTTCCCAGTAAACACGTGGCTAGAGGCATCTACCTGGAAACAGTAGTGTTTTACACTACCTTATGGAGTAATAGTGATAGAGACCAGCGATGGTACCATCAGAATCTCCTGTAAACTGGGGACCTACCGACGATGACATCTTTTTTTTATTTGCATAAGAAGTCAGAACAGCAATCGGTTTACCTGAATTGGGTAAAATATATCTATTGAGCAATATTTAATTATAGAGATGATAATAGCTGTATTCATTACGTTTCACAGTCAGTTCAAAATAACATCAGATGTATACACATTTAAATACTGTATAATTCCAACAACAAATTACGACAAACAGGCTGTACTTTATAAATAGAAGCTTCGATTAAATGAGGTGGAAGCAGTTAATTATATGAGAGAAAAATATATGTAAAGCACACTAATTATTAGCATTGAATTTAAAAAACTAATTAAAGTAATTGTAATTCGCCACTATTTTGAATGAGAGAGTAAATCCGCGTTACTAAATATGACACTTAATTTATAGAAACTTATCAATTACGCTTATATATATAAAATCCAATCTTTGTCAGGAGACCAAACGATACTTTCATAATTCTAATAATTAATTAATTTGTTGAACAACATTTAACAAGAATGTATTGGCTTAGTGACTAAGATTTTTACAGAACTAATGTTTAAGGTCAAATGCCCTTTGCTTATTTTAATAAGTCACAAAAAAATTTAAGATACAGTATATATAATAAATAAAAAAATATAGCGCACTCTTAAGAAATTACTTGAAATTCAATATTTAATTAAAATACATACATATATGGTTAACGAATAGGTTAACTGCGAAGCTGAGTGAAACAATGATAAAATTTTGAATAGTTCTGCCAAAGCGTATTGTAACGACAAAATTAACACACTTGTTACCTTTATTTTAATAAATGTACGTGTCACTCTTCGCAAAGCGGCCCTAGAAAACAGAAATAGAATGGTTTCACAACATTGCGTGGACATGCGACTTCAGGATGGTGTTTTCGAAGATCGCGAATAATTATGAGCCATGCTTTTGCGTTGAAGTTATATGACGTTTTCGATCAATGTGACACCATGCTTTCAAGTAGAAATAAGCGAATTTAGGCATAGCTTTTGATATATACTAGCCAAAATAGACTTGGAAATGATGTAATCAAATTCCCTAGACAAGTAGTATATGGTAGATTGATGTGATATCTAGAAATTTACTGATACGACCAAATTGATAATAAAGTGATTTAGATGCCACTTGTTGCCATAGTTATAGTTAAAGTTTACATTAATGTCAAGTCAACATTGGCCTAGATGTGAATTTTGATTTAATGTATGGCAAGGTTTTATTGAACATTGATTTTAGGAGAGTGGAAACTATATTAAAAGTATTTTAAATTTTTTATCTTAAATACTTACCTTATTGTAAAATAAGGGTAAGGTTGGTTTAAGAACTACTATTTCACCGATAATGTGATGTATATATGTATGAATATGATGTGATGATGTTTGCTAAAATTATTACGACGGACTCGAATTGGTGAAAAAAAAGATTACAAATATGAGGATGTACTACAATATATGTATATTTTTACTTACTTACTAGACGTCGATCTCGTTGAATTTGAGAGTAGCGTAATCGCTTCTCTGCTGATGGCTGCCTTTCCTCTGACCACTCAATATGTTATTCTTACAGCTACTGTTAGTATCTTTATTAGTATCAGCGTTCCCTATAGAGTAGGTGTCATATAGATGTTTATTCGAGTTCACAGTGTTCTTGAATTTTAGGTTATGATTGCCTAGGGCAAGGTCGGCGTACACGAGTTTTTTGTGTTTGGATCGATCGTCTTTAAGGCTTAGTGAGTTGTAGTTGCCACTGCAGTTTGGATTTGGGTCAACATTCCGGAACGAGGACGATATATTGTTGCCTTTTAATAGCTGTAAGTACGATCTGTGCTGCGATTCTTCATTATCCGGCTCCGGGTAGTTTGGTCTCACGTAGTTGTCATTGACACCTACGCAAGATAACTTATCCCTTAAGCTTTCGGATTTTTTGAGATGATTTCGCCAGCTATCCCCAGTCTGATATATTACCGGACCGATAGTGTTATTGTACGACCTTTCCTGGTTAATCGGTACGCGTTTATCGACTCTAATCGGTTGGAAATAACAAAAACTATGATGCTTTTGCAGTGGTGCTTGAAAATTTTTCTTGTTCTTTCCCTTTGTGCTTAGGTTAGTGAAATGATTTCTCTTTTGCATGTATTGCTGTTGGAGTATGTTAGTGTTCTGTAAAACGAATGGGTTGGGTTATTGAAGCAGTGTTAGATTACGAGCACATGAACAAAAAAATAAAAAAGGAGTGGTAGGATTAAAACAAAAACATACAAAGCGTTATACCTGGGCGACGTCGCTTTTTCCGACTAGGTCACTTTGCACGGAATTGCTGCGTTTAAGCGATATTTTCTTTGGTATTGGCTTCTCAGAAAGTTTTGGTATTTGCAAGGTTTTGTTAGGAGTTATTGCTTGCTTTCTAGGAACACCCACTTTGTTTATATCTGCTACTTCACCATTTAGCTGGCTTACCACAGATTTAACTAAAGAGGTAGATGGTAATGTTATAGATATGTTCGCTTTATGTCTTTTGGGCGTTGCCGCAACAATATTAGGTTTCTTGCTGTCAGATTCATGGTTTAACTCATCGACGAATTTTGTTTTCCCGTGACCATTTGCCGTATCTATGCGTTCAGAGCTTTTTATATCTATTGTCGCATTACTTTTGACGTTTCGTATAGGAAACTTCTCAATTTTTGAAACGTCGTTTACAGATTTTGAAGTACGCACTGGAGTATCAACAGTATCTACTGATCTTAAATTGGAAGTGTTGATTAAAGGCATCGACAAATTTACATATACATGATCGGATTTGAGTGGTGAATTAAAGGGAGTTAATTTTTTTCTCGGTGCGGGAATTGGTCTGTTTAAAGAGTTGTTTGAGGCGTTGGTTTCTTCGTAAACCTGTATTGAGTCAGTTAAGTTTTCAAACTGTTCCACTCCACTTATATCCGATTTCACTCCTAATAATGATGGATAATTAGCGTAGATTGACTGTTCATTCCCTGTTCGATCCCCGTTGTCAGAATCTGTGTTGTTATTATTATTTATTTCGTTAAAGTTTACACCGTATTCAGTGTTCGGGTAAAATCTTTCAATATTACGTTTTCTTACGATCCTCATTGATTGAAACTGCGGTTGTTTTTTATTGTTTCTCGTATTAAGTGAGCTGAATTTTCGCTTATCATTTTCAGTGACTTCCTCGTCTATTGTTGGAAATTGTTTAAGGAAGGTTGACTGCATCGGTGGTAAATATGGGTTGAGGAGAACTGTTTGATGCAATGGGAACATCTGTTGAATTGGTGACAAAATTGGTATTCCGCATGGTTGGTATTGCGTGTTTGGCATAGAAATTGGATAATCCACTGCATTTTGAATAAATGGCGGACATACAACTCTTGGTGTGAAAGAAGGGTTCGTTGTTAGCTGCTTTTGAAGTGCCTCAATGCTTCTGCCAGTTTTTTGGTTTGTTTGAACAACTCGCGGTTGTATCGCTTGCACAGGCTTTAGATTGCATGCCACAAAAAATAACATGGAAAAAATAAACAAAACAAAAATGAAAACATGTTAAAAATTAAAACCAAACAGTACGACACTGGAAATTTATGAATGTATATGTTTACAAATTGGCTCAAAGATTATATTACTTGCAAATTTTCTTATTTATAGTTTTTTACATATTTTATTCCTCACAACACAATTCATAAATTCCTTAATTACAGGTTAAGGAAAAAAAACACAACAGTTTTTAGTTCGATTATCTTTAGGGTGTTAAAGTTATAAGATATTGTTTATTTGCTAAATAAAGATCATTAATATTTAGTAATAGCTGTAAAATAGTATATATATATATAACAATATTTACCTTATTAGGTGGTTGTTGGAGGCCGTGGAACGGAAGGTTTTCGTAGAGTCCTGGGTTGTCCGCTCCTAAATTCCCGTTGGCTGTATGATCTACGCCATTCGTAGGTGGGCCTAAGGGAATTGAAAAAGTGCTATTAGAATATACCACTATTAGACCATAATACTTGGTAAGATACGTGGCAGTGTTTAAAAAAAAAAGTAACACTGTGTTTGGATAGAATGCTAGAAACATTATTTTAAAAACTGAAGTTATTTTATTGCTTTAATAATTAAAAGGACTTAGGATAAAAATACGTTATCCTGAGATAAATAATACTAGACAGGGACTTCATTTTAGCCTTTTTTGATATATTATGAATTGATTATAAAATATTAATGTAATTTTATAAAACAGACTGAAAACATTGATTTCTGAAAATAGTGTTTTAATTTTTTTCTCTAAAATTATTATGGTGATATTTGTGTTTTGTAGTTTAAAATCATCTCTGATTGTTGAAAACACTTACTGTCACCGGGTTTTTTCCTTTTTCTCGCGGCTCTCGTGTTTGGATCGTTATCGGATAATATTCTAGCATTCGTTTGTGCAACTTTATCAGGCCTTTTAAACGACACGACTAAAACATGCAACGTTATTAAAAATAATGCAAATTATATAGAAAATGTCATGCCTTATTAAAATTTGCAGCAAAAAATGTATGGTTAAATCAAACTACTACTGTTGCAATACGTTGATGAGTGTATTATAAAATGGACTTATAAGGAGCAGCTCTATGGTAATTTTATGAAGTTATATTTTTATTGAAATATTTGCTGATCGGGTTGTGTGAAAGATGTTTTGTGAAATATGGCAAAGAAACATTTAAACCCTAATTGTTTGCTGAGAAAACTCAACAAGCCGTCAACATATTGCCACATATTTGTCAAAAAAGGTGCGTGAGTATTAAAAATAATAAGCTACCTCCTTCCGTCACAATGACATTCGGTGTTTCGCTTTGAAAGAACGATCTAATCGTTCTTTTTGGTATACCGTAACCGGTTTTACCAATGTTCATAATTGAAATGGCCCCTTTATTAGATTTGGTGATTTTCTTGTACCTTCCGCTCTCATCATCGGAGCCGTTGCTTTTTCGCAAATTTTATGATCCCCGATACAACATTCTGCGATCGCCTTTTTGGCTTTCCAGCCTTTTTAGAATACTCAGTTTTAGGCGGTGTTTTATTATTCTCTCTCGACTCTTGATTTCTTTCTAATAAGCCTAGATTGTTTTCTGGATCTGGTGGTTTGGTATGATTAGCGTTGCGAAGTCGAGCTTGATTCTTTGGACTGAGAGTATGGTTGGAGTTAACATGCACTAGTACTCCGGGTTTTAGAGGCCATTTATTCGGAGTAACAACGGTTTGTGGTTTATCATCGTCTGGTTTTGGATCCTTATTAATACTTTCATCATTATTTGTTTCGTCAGTTCTTTTGCTTTTGTTAGCGTTAATGGTTGCCTCTAATTGAGATAGACTCGCTTGTAAACTGCTCGTTACAGGACTATCTCTAAATTGGTTCATCTCCAAATTGTGCGGGTAGCTTTGCGAATCAACGAGCCTTGTGCGATCAGATGATTTCGGACTAAATGATAAACTCATACGTGGCGATAAAGCAGGCAAAGCTTGCGATATAATTGATTGGGCTATAGAAACCTCGTTTAGACAGCTACCGTCCGGACTAAATGAATAAAAACATGGAAACAAACAATCAAATTAGGACATGCAATGAAACGATAGGAAAATAAAATAAAAATGGAATAACAATATGAAACTTAATGGAAACAATTCGTAACTGTTAACATATTACATTTTTATAAATTAAAAAAATAAAAATATGTCATACTTGTAATATAAATGATTAACGTGTATATATATTGATACCATGATAAAATATACAATATAAAGGTATATAATGAAGACGTGATGTAAATAAATAAGGCTATTTATTTTAATATGGAAGAATGCTTTCCATATCACTCTTCTTACATGCAGTGTTGACAATTACTAATTGATTTATGAGCGGCCTACTGCAAATTGTACTACTGAAAATCACACTGATAACCGATCAAGCCTAAACAGTTCCAACGCAAAATATATAACATAGCGGTAAAATATAAGAAAGCATTCTCCATCTAGATTTAAAACAACTCTTGATGATAAATTATTTCGTTAGTATAATATACCTGATTTATGTATTGTTGTCAGTCTGAGAACGTCTGGTGTTAGAGCGGTTAGGAACCTAAGCAGGATAAGACAACGATGAAAGGGCGTCACCTTTATAAACATCAAGGATATGTTCATACAATATATCAAGACCAATAGTCCAAGAGGGACATGCGATAAGATGCAGGGAACTAAGTAAAGGAAGTCGCAAAACTGCAGCCTATGGTCCAAGCAATTAGCGATAGTTACAGCCTCAAAATAAAACACGAATCTGACTGATTAGAACCTGGGATCAAAGGTGCATTGGCACAACAAGTGGTGACCTTGACGGTGGCATTGATAGCGTGTGCCAAGAGTCTGCTCGGACCAAAGGCGTGGCTGGAAAACGTTTTCATATTGATGGGAATATAATAATAAATGTAGATAAAGAAGTAACAATACATATAGAAGTAGAAATATTTATATTGTACATGTGAACAGGAAATTAACATGAAAAAACATAAATAAATATACATAATATTAATATCAATTATAATTAAGTAAACCAAAAGTGTAACGTGTTAAAGTTATTCGAAGAGGTTTGTAAAAAATTAAAAGAAAATAAATTTAAATATCTAAGGGAGGAAATAATTGAGAATAAGTAAAAAAAAGTCTTTAAAAATCTTCAAGCTTTCGCACTTATCTAATTCATTCTTTACGACTACACGATTTCTTAGCTTTAATACCAATATTACTTACTTTTCTCTTTCCTCGAGCTCCACAGGGTTATTGACTATATTCGTATCGGTTTTAAATTTCACGTTATTTGTATGGCAGCATCCAGTCGAGGTGAGCATAAAATAAATGTTAGTGATAACAGTTAATAAAACATTGAACTAAAAAGTGGAACTGTTAAATAACTATATTTGAAATTTGGTAACACATAAAACGTTCTATCAAAGATTTGCAAAACATCAACAAGATCACACTATGATTAGTACTAGTAGTGACACAAAGGACATCACAAAAGCGTCTTTGAAATTAACAGGTTGATGATGAATTGTTTGAATACTCACATTTAGATTTTGCCCTCATTCTTCTGCAGATGCAGATGATGATGATGCAGAGGATGACCGTGATGATCAAGATTGCGAGTGCAATGCCACCGAAAAGTAGGAGTTTGTACTGATCCCTCCACCACACCTTACTACCTGTAGATTTTTAAAGCATTATTTTTTAATTATGTTTTGAAACATTAATTTAAGATTATAAATACTTTTAAGTTATTTTATTCGGGTTTCGAAATCAGTATTACAATAATTAAAAATCAGATTTGGTTTAAAATTTTGATTCAGTTAAGTAATATTTTTGAGCTTTATTCCACCAATTTTCGGCTGATATCTAAATTGTTTTTAAAGGTTTTCCACATGAAAACTATCTTACAGATAATTTTGTTTGATTATTAAATAGTTTTTGTGTAATAATATTCTAAGATCAATGAAAGGTTTAAAATCAGTAATACGAAATTTAAAGCAGTGAGTTTATGCCAGTTCGATAGTTGCTATTTAATCAAAGAATATTATAACGATTTAGGTACTTTACATATATACTAAACATCTTCTCTGAAAATTTATTTACTTACGGTAGCTTTCCCGGTTGGCTGCGAATTAGAAAAACTTTACTATTTTATATTTCTCGATACGTATTTATATTTTGGTGCAAATAATATTGCACCTAATAAGGCCGTAAAATTCTTTAATGATTACGGGTTGTTTTCTTTACACTTCAATTCGAATCAAAGAAATATTAATGACTGTAATGAATTCACTCACGATTATTTAATTTTACATAAGGAGCATTGTGTTTCTTGCATTGATTAACGTAGGAAAAAAGCCGTTACACTTAAATTTCCCCCGGGCAGCAAATTGCATCATATCGTAGTAATATCAGTTAGTGGTTTCACAAAATTCCAAAGAATAACCAAATTTACGGCATGAAAAAGACTGCATGGCTGTCAACTTTGCGGGGCAGTTTAGAAAATAGAAAAATTAAGGCCTAATATTTTTTAGTGAGATTAATAATTCCTGCGCCTTTCTGTGTATAACCTCCCATGCATTATTAAAAGTTTAAAAAATAATATTATTTGTACCTTCTACACCACGTTCACAAGGCTCGGAGACCCCCACTGAATTTGTGGCGTAGCAGATGTAAGTGCGGTATAGCGGGACTCCGTCGCTCAACGTAGGAAGCTCTGCAGGCTCGATTGCCAAATTTTCTCATCTGTCAGGCTGTCGTTATCGTTCTTCAACTTCCAAACAAATGTTACCTGTAAAATAATTAGTTGAATCTGTAATTATCTATAACATTATTTTATTTGTCGAATGTAGCGACGAGACGAGCGGGGGAATCACATGCATCATCTACCACGTGTTCTGGATACATGAGCATTATAATGAGTACTGTGCTGTGGTGGTATTTCACCGGGTGTTTCACTATACTAAGGTTGAACTGTGGTGTTACCGGTGGTTGGTCCCCTTTTCACAGGAGACCGTCTGGGTGGGTACCACCGCGGTGCCTATTTCTGCCGCGACGCAGTAATGTGAAAGCATTGCTGTATTCCAGTTTGAAGGGCACCGTAGCCAGCGTATTTACTGGGTAAACGAGACTTAACACCCTATGTCTCACGGTAGGGAGCGCGTTAGTGATACCACTGGTATTGCCAATTTGCTATGGGCGTGGTGACCTACTTTCCATCAGGTGGCCTGACTGCTCGTCTGCCTGCGTACGCCAGCTATCAAACATGCAAGTGCAGTCGATAAAGTTATTATTTCCAATACAAAAATGCACATTTCGCCTTTCAATAAAACTTTTGAATGTTCATTACATTCAAAATTTTATGGATTTAAAGTCAAATCTTTGTTGAATATGGATGCATTACACTGTCTTATTTATTCTCCGTATTATTTATTATTTTTTCACACTTTTTTTAGTTAGTGACAATATTACTTACCTCTGCGGGATTCGCGTTTGCGGTACAGACAAGCACCTGCTCCCCATCTTTTTCGATTTGTTTGATACCGCATTCAGGTGTAACTGGAATAGAAATAATAACGCTTTGTTAAAAAGGATTATGAGAATCACGAGATCTTGGCAATGCAGTTATTGCTTTTGTAAAGATTTTAATGCAACTCTCTATAAATTGGTTTTTGAAGTTAAAAGCTTAGTTGCGTTGGTTACTTTTTTGTATGGAATATAGATTAGCAGCCCCGACATACGTGCGACGTCAAACGCTATTTGGGTCAGTGAAATCTCTTAAGTGTGAGCAACCATCATGCATATAGCAGTATATCATCAAAGCTGTACATAAGACGTATTTTGGAAGTAAATAAAGTTAAATAAATTAAATTCATTGTGTAAAGTAAAGAAAGTTCATTGTGTAAATACTGCGCTTATTTAAATAGTTTATATGTTCGATTATCATTTGAAAATCTAAATTTTAGAATCATCTGTAATACTAGGCAATAAATATGCTGGCATTACAGAAAACATGTTTTTTAAGAGAACAAAAAGTTCATATTAGATCTCGATTCTCTAGTATTTAAATCCAGATGAATAATCACTACGAGACTTTCTTTAGATAACTATTACGAAATTATACGTACACATAACGTCTAGATAGACCGTGGTGTTAACAGCACCATGCTTGTTGTACGCCTCGCAAGTGTAGTCTCCAGCGTCCTTCCTTGTCACTGGACCTAGCAGTAGAGTGTTGGTAGTAGACAAAACCACTGATGAATTAGAGCCGTCTTTGCCATCTTTGTTTTCCTTCGCTGGCACCTCAGCGTCGCCACGAATAGCTCGGCATTGGAAAACCTCTGTAGAGTCAAGGGAGTAATGGTTTTATTATCTATCTTAAGTAGTTTTAAAGTTTCCAGTTTAATTCAATATTTGAGACGTATAGTATTACAAATGTTTTAATGAATCCAATATATATGCATGTAGACCTTGCTTTAATACAATACGACAAACTGATAGGAATATATTTTTAAAATTTTAGGAAAATTAAAATATAAATACAAAAGTTAATAAACACTTTAATAAAAGTATAGGTACAATCAAATAAAAATTATTTTTGTCTGCATGTTTGACTTTGTGTTTAAAATAAAAAAAACAGCTAATATTAGTACACATCTTGAAAAGGTAAATCACATACTTGGCCGCGCAAATCACTTTCTCTGGAATCTTGTTTTCTATAACGGATACAACTTGTGGAGTAACAGTGATGTTTTCTGGTTCATCTGAAAAAATACGTTACTAATGAAACATGATTTTTAATTATTAAATAAAATTAATTTACGGATTTTATCGCGTTTATTTTCCAGCGCCCAGCTTCAGCACTGGCAACAAGACGCATGACATCTCAGTCTACCCCGTGACCACGGCCGCTGGAAAGTGTTCGAAACGTCGGGAATTTAAAAATGTAAAATAAACGCGATAAAAACCGTAAAGTCATTTTATTTAATAATGTATAATATTCGCGTAAACAATATAAATAATTACATGAATTTTAAGTTCTATTTCATAGACATATTTCTCGTAGTTAGTATTGACAAACGTTTATGTGCAGAAAGTTTTACACTGAGATTTGTTTACCAGCTACAGTGCTCTTTGAATCATATATCTCTTTGAAATATATATATGCGGCCAAAATAAGAACCACGATTGTAATTTTTACCAAGGTTTACTATACTCTTGATTTTGGTTATACGTTATTATTTTTGCTAAATTGATTTTAAATTAGGACTGTACGTACTAATTCACAAACAGTTATTTATTTTTCTTAACAGATAAAATAATTCAAATAATTATTTGCAGAACCTATCCATTCATCTATATAATGGCATATAGAACAATTTAACTAATCGTTGTTTTGTTTTATTGATGTCATCAAAACATCATAACAAGAATAACAATCTATATTAAAAGTTTTCTGTTTATAATTCTTATAGTTTTGACTTACATTCCACGGCGAATTTGGTCGTGCTATTGACAGACGGTCCAGCGGGATTCCGGGAAGAGCGGCAGGTGTACTGTGCTACGTCCGCTGCCCTAGACAGCACTCCGCCCGCCCAAGCGGACATGTTCCAGTGCTGTCAGTGAAACGTCAAATGTCAAATGTCATTGCATGAGACAATTAGTAACAGGAAAGGGATAAATGGCTTTTACGTGACATAAAAACTAAAGTAACGTCAAAATCTCATTGTAATATCACACAAAACACGAGTGATATTGCAATGGTATTTTGATATAAAACATAAAATGTAGTCATTAGTTTCAGATCAATTTTGGTTAAATATTTGTACGAGAGTAGCCATCCGAATTGTTGGTAAGTTGGATAGTTTATATATTTTGAATTAAATGCCAAAACTTCAATGTACACGTGGTTTTGTAACCGATGTAGACCATTAAGTGTTAAACCAATAGAAATAACATACGATGTATATATGTTATACAGTGTCATAAGAAATAATTATATCAATAACTTTCATAAGATTCCCCACAACAAAAAAAAATTAAAATACACTATCTGACTACTAATTTTCTAACATATATTGTTAAGTCTTATGCGAGACCAAAACGTATCCTAGACCTAATCCTAATTAAAACTATATAGACCTCTAGTCTAACGAGTCAAGATCTACCGAGGTCGAGTCAGTGGTCTCGATGTCGTACCAGTTGGCCCTTCAAACCTGATCTGGACACACATAACCTAGCTATATAAACTCTCACTGCGAGGCCTAAAACATATCCTAGCCTAACTCGAATTAAAACTATAAAAACTTTTAGCATAACGACTCAAGACTTACCAAAGTCGACTCAGTGGCCTCGAAGTCATTCCTGTTAACCTGAGGTTCAATCTTCCTCTCCAACACGAAGTATCTGTCGGTCTTCTCGGGTCGATCACTTGTCCATCCTTCAGCCATTGCACGCTGCAGAGAGGCGCACACTCAACTGTGCACGACAGCGAAATGTTCTGAAACACACAGTGGCTTATCAGTAAGAAAAATAAACAGTTAAGTTGTGAATGTCAAAAGAAAGTCTGTTTGGACTCTTTCCGAAGCTGAAGTCTAAGGGGATAGTTAATTATCTGCTATATTGTGTTCTGTTAACTATTTTGCTCCGTCACATATTCTAGTTTGCAATGACTAGAAATGACATACGTTAAAGCCTAATGCATTATCTTTAAGCGTGATGTACTAATTTACATTAACGTTTAAGTGAATATGTGAAGCAAACGGCACAAAGACAACATGAACATGGTGATATATTTTAACTTTGTTGAAACATATACTGTCCTACACCGCCAATTAGTCATAGACAACGTGCATAAATTATTAATAGGAATAGATGAAGTAAAACTCTAACTATTTAATTGCCAGTAAAATAAAAAGATTATTTTTTTAATTAATATATTTTTTCTAGCGTTTTTTTTAAAGAAATGTTAATCAAACCATTTTAATCGAACGAATTATAATTAACTATAAATATATATACAAGTTTAATCTTCAGGGCAGTTTATTTTATTTTAATATAAAAATATATAAACACTGGATTTACCTCCTATGTAACAAACATGAACTAATCATATTAGAAAAATATCTCGAAAGAAAAGCAAGGATTACTTAATCACAATAACAAGGCGTTTTAATTAACTTTATAGAACTATTGTCCGCTATATTAGACTAAGAATCCTGAAAAAGGAGTGATCTCAAAACCCAAGCTATGGAAAATTCCAACTAAAAATTAGGACGAAATGTAAGAAGTGTTCTTTACAACAATTACATAGTTTCAATACAATTTTTGTAATTTAACTGAATATTTTATTATATGGCAACGAATTACATCTCTATTTAACCATCAGGCGGACTGAATATTTAACCTTGTTAATGAAACTAGTGCAAGTTGAATGAAATTACAAAACTCGTCCTATGAAAATTACAGTGGATTCTATGCGCTGGAAGTTTATGTATAAATTTGTTCTGAATGCCAGTTTCGCTTATGAATAATTTATAAATAGCCGCGGGTTTATGATGAACCTAGATAACATTAATTCTACAATGTGACTTATTTCGTAACTTTTGAAGCAGTGACATACCAGTTTATGTGTAATGGTATAATAACCATAGCGTGATGTTAAAAATTTTGGTACTGAGTAATATATTTTTATATCATCGTCATCATCATCATCACTGCTGGTCATATGCCTCCGATCGTCGGCTATTCTCATCCAGCCCAACTGGCCACTTTGCGAATGTCGTCACTTCATCTTGCCGAATGGAGTTCTACACTACGTTTGCCGAGCGTCGGTCTCCACTCTAGAACTTTCCGACTCCAGCGTTCCTAATCCTTAGTTCTACGGCTTATATGACCGGCGTACTGCCACTTCAGCTTACTATTCCGGTAATATAGTTTATAGTTGTTTAAAGATACGAGTTATAAAAAAATAGCTGTAAATTTCAAGAAACACACAAACAGATTTATATCTACATCATTCCTTAAGAAATTGTTTGCCATTTGTCGTATGTTACCATTAAATTTATTAAAAAAAACAATTATGACAATTATTTAGTACAAAACTGAATAAACAAACACCCGTAAAGTTTACAAATAGAATTTGTGAGTTTTTTCACAATTTTAGGTGAAAATTATAGGAAATGAAGCATTTAAACTCAGTTAGCTGTTTGACTTCTTAAAAATTTGCTTTACGGTTAACTTCTTGAAAGTTTTTACTTCGTAACAATGTGAAAATTAGTAAAATTCCATAATTAATAAAAAAAAAAACTTCACTTTGTTTCGAATCAGGGCATAATTTATGTTAAAAAAATAATACACGTTTAATATTTCAAATACAGTGCTATTTAATAGCCAAACTTTTACCAAATAAACTATTAATATTGAAATTGTGGTTTGGGACTTGTGAATCGTTTATTATTTTAATATTCACTAAAAATATATGTGGGAACATATGCAATATCATAATACATATGACTGAACCCGCAGCATATTAATAACAAATGTATATAAATTGAAATGATAGATAAAAAGCAATTAACTATATTAATAAATCTATTGAACTATTGCGTCGATAAGCTTGTCTGCTATATTAATAGATTAGCAATTAAATAATTTAATTGCTCGCTAGTGCATTTTCTCCGACATCTATTCGTATATAAACAATAAGGATTTATTTTATTACAATAAACTTAATTAAACTGCCTCCGTAGCCTAGTGGTAAGGGCGAGTGCTTTAGAAGCCGGAGGTCGTTGGTTGAAATCCTCCATCAACAAATTTTAATTGTTCTTTCCGAGTTGGTTAGGGCAATTTGGACCTATCACACCATTGTATGAAAAGTAAGACGATCCATACGTCGGACGGGCAAGTAAAAAGTCGGTCCACGCACCAACCTGCAATGAACCAGCGTGGAGGGATACGGTCCAGAAGCTCCATAATAGAGAAGTCGTACAGTAGGGGGACCTACGTGAAGCAGTGGGCTAGCATAAACTGATGGTATATAAACTTAATTTAACAATTTAGTTAGAAACAATAAAAAAATGATAATTGCAGCACAATGCAGCTTAATAGTTTAACGTATAATAGACCAGTTTTCCGACCTTGAAAATAAATTTTGTACGCCGACGACCTAAAAAATAAATGACGACGCTGCATTAGGGATATTCTCTGCAACTGCCTAATTCATGTTTTAACTTTGGCAATGATGATTGTATCGTATGGATAATATTTATAAAGAAAAGACGATCGCAGAGTCTCTTGCTGGTTCTTCCCTGGACAGGTCAAAACTTCCAGTTGAACTTTGACACGACACGATAAGAGCTCGACAGAGCCTTAATTGAATAAAGAATATTTGAATTTGAAAAAAAAATCTTCTTCGAATTGCAATGTGTAAAATTTAAAAGCTTAAGGAGTAAGACAATAGAAGACATTCCTTCTTTGGTTCAACATATAACAGATATACTATATATTCTGTGCGTATACAAAGTAAGTTTAAACAAACATACATATTTTCCAGTTTATATTTTATATGTAAGTGAATCATATTTATACCTCGCTATAAATGTACACAGACGTTAGCAACAGCTTGTTTATATTTAAGGTCATTGCTAGCATCACTGGATTGACTCAAACACTTTCCCTTTTAATAATAAACTGCAAACTAATCTCTGTATGTTATTATTTTATCTTTGATATTTATAATTAATACATATATTTTAATTACTCGATTTTAAAATAATTGTAATGTAATTAAATGCGATAAACCCTAAGACTTTATTATTTTACATGTTTAGTATTTAAACAAACAAAATTATTAAGACATAAATTTTATATAATCATCATCATCATCAGCCTGTGATAGTCCACTGCTGGACATAGGCCTCCCCTAATTAGGTGATCAGGCCAAATTGCCCTAACCAACTAGGAAACAACAATGAAAATTTGTTGAGTCCCCGCAGGATTCGAACCTACGACCTCCGGTTTCTAAAGCACTCGCCTATACCACTAGGCTACGGAGGCAGTTTAGTTAAATTTTATATAAACAAAAGACAAATCAATTAGCGCCTAAAGTCAAGCACTCTAATTGGTTAAACATCCCGTGGGTGTAGCGGCGCATGGCCAATAACAAGGCATTACTTTAATATATGAAAAAATAGCACAGTTTCTAGATATTTAGTTTCATAAATTTAGTGGTAGTAGGTCCCCTTTTAACAGGGGTCTGTCTGGGGTGGTATCGGTACGTATCAGTGTTTTGGTTTGAAGGGCACCGTAGCCAGTGTATTTACTGGGTTAACGAGACGTTATGACTCGCGGTAGGCAGAGCGATTGTCGATTTCTATATGCGTCGGTCACTACTAAACATCAGGTAGGCCGACTGTGGGTCTGCCTTCGAATGCAACCAAAAAAAAAACTTTGAATACATGTTAACAAAGCAACCTGTATGGAGGACGTATGAAGTCATCTGTCACCCGGTGATTGGCATTTCAGTGACAACTTGACAATGAGAACGTTAGATGTATAATATATACGGCCATAGTTTACTTTTTACTTGCATCTGTATCTAATCTACTTCGGCTTATTTGCATTATATAACTTTAAACATAGATGATTTTCAAGGAAACATTTCATTAACGCATCCAAAAGTCATGACACTAAAAGCATTCCTCAATTCTATCGATCTATTAACAAAGGAATGTAAAGCATCTTGATAATGAAATTGATAATACAAATAAAACTTGTTATCTTACCTGAGACCGATACAAAGCCCCGCTGTAGTGATTCATCGCATATTTAAAACTGGGCGGGGCTGAAAAACATAATGATTAGGATGCATTAAAAGTCAAAACAATAATGACAAACTAAATAATATCACCGACATAATTCAACCTGAAATAGTCAGATGTTTCCTTTTAGTATGCTTACAAAGACTTCCTACTTTAAACGACTTAAAGCAGAGCCGAACCAACCACAGAAATTAAAACAAATAATATATTATACAACAATCTAATAAGGTGGGTCCAATTAATTTATTATTTGTAGTTGAGTGGTGGGTAGCAGTGGTTAATGATTATCATCTCTGTGTCAATTGATCAATAAGACTACTTTGTTGCTATTATAAGTAACTTGGTTGTATCAATTCTGATTGTAATTAGCTCTGATATGGTTAAAGACACCTTTTATGAACCAAAATAGAGAAAAAGACGTATAGTTCTCACCTAGTACATCGACGGTTGCAAAAGCCGGTGGTCCCTCACCTGCCGAGTTGTTTCCTCGGCACGAGAAGTTGGCACGATGGTCCAAAGTCACTGGATCGATTGTCCAACTTCCGGACACTATGTCACTTACGAGACGACCACCGCGGTGCCAGCGGAATCTAAAAGAATCAAAGTGGAAAATAAAAGGAAGAGTCAATGTAATTGATATATATTTGATTGAATTTTCTTCGTATAGCTGTTAATGTTTTAATAATGTTGCTTTATGTTGTCTTCAATAGTTCATTTTATTGTAGTTGTTTGTATTCTTATATAATATATCTCATACTTAATGTGTTTGTTACAATTATGTTTACGTGGAAAGCTGTCTAACTGTCTTTATTATATACTGTAACTAGCTGTTACAAGATTCTTTGTTCGTGTCGTTTTATATAAAAAAATCTGTTATTTTTATTAAAAAGGATCCTAAGTAACTTCCTGTTATATTAGCTATAATCAAGCGAAATTCCTGTACCAAACCAAAAACTTAGCCAGAACAAATAGACAGAAAAGATCTAAAACAATATTGATTTATTATATGTATCGATAATATATCACAATGTAATAATTCTAAATATTACAAACAGACACTCTTCTTTTATTTATTTATATAGATTGATTGAAACTCTGAATAGAAATAGATTTTTTTTATGACCTATACTTAATTATGGGTACTAACATTTCTAAAATATGTTTATACATTTTATAAAATTTAATGACATTAGTTCATATTAACATCATATTAGTTTATATTAACTAAAACTTTTTTAAGTTTTAGTTAATGGTAATGGTAGGTACTGCTTTTCAATATAAACATACCTTAGTTAACTATATGTCAGAGACAATTTAAAACATTTTAACTTTACTTTATCATCATCATCTTTATCAGCCTGTGATAGTCCACAGCTGGACATAGGTCTACCCTAATACACTCTACTGGACGGTTTTTGGACTGTATCCCACAACGCTGGTCAAATGCGGGTTAGTGGGTGCACCGACTTTTTACATGCCCATCCGACGCATGGATCACCTTAATTTTTAGACAATTGGGTGATCGACCTACATTGCCGGAACCAATTAGGAAACAGCAATGAAAATTTGTTCAGAGCCCGCAGGATTCGAACCCACGACCTCCGGTTTCTATAGCACACGCCCATACCAGGCTATAGAGGCAGTAAACTTTACTTAGAGAAATATATTTTCATTCATAACTATTGAGCGCTAATTTACCTGTTCGATTCTGGCCTGCCCTTCTCCTCAACACTACAGGTAAGGACTAAGGACTGGCCTTTGATAACACGCCATGGCGAGTAAGTAAGCTTAGCGGGCCCCGGTGGATCTGTGAAAGGTAGGAATTGTTAACGATATCTTCTTTTATTATTTAAAACCTTTCTCTTAATAATTTTCTATGAAACCGTAGACATGGCTTGAAATTAAACTATAACATTCATGAATGATGCATATATTATAATTCAGTTTATTTTAAGTCACTGGTGTTCAGCGCATTCTTTGACAAAAACTAAAAATATTCTCGCGATAAGCGAAGACTGTTTTTACATAAGTTTACTTTATAATTTTGACTTCTCCTGTGTACTGATAATTTCCTATCTCTAAGCAACATGCATTAGAGTTAGGGAAACCAACGATAATAATTTTTTTTCTTGGTTACGATTCAAGATCTATATAGGGTAATGTATAATGAACTAAACTAGTTCACAGCGGGTATTTATTGTTGAATAGAAGATAATTAAATCTTATAAATTTTATGTTCCTATTATCGTTTAATTTTAATATATGAGGAACTAAACTAATTTACAGTGGGAATTTATTGTTGAATAGACGAAAATTTAATCTTATAAATTTAATGTTCCTATCATCTAATTATATCTATTGCTTGCGCGGATATTATACATTATTAAATAAAATTACTTTACGGATTTTATCGCGTTTATTTTACATTTTAAATTTCCGACGTTTCGAACACTTTCCAGCGGCCGTGGTCACTAGTTTAGTTCCTATCATAGTTTAATTTTAATTTAAGGCATACTGTCACGTTCACGATCAGTCATTCATCTCATGATCAGATGTTGTAAAAAAAATGCTACGTTATTTATATTAAAATAGCAACCCTCCGACACTCTTTGTGGGTGGAATTTCGTAAAATCCGTTCTTAGCTGACCTCCACTCGGCGAACGGAATATTCCTACCAAATTCAAAGTCGCTTCGCTTATGGTTCCAGAGATATAGTGATGAGTCAATATGTATATGTATATATAGATTAAATAAAAGTATTTCAATTTTGGTAACCCTATAAATAATAGAAGAATATAAAATACTTACAGTTGACTATCAGTTCAGTCTTCTCGCTTTCGCTGCCCCAACCGGCGTAGTTCTTCCCTTTGCAGGAGTAATTTCCGTGAAAACTTTTTGTAGTGTCCTGCAAAAGGAGCATCGATGGATCTACGTCGTTACACAGGCTATCTGTAAAGAAAAAAAAGACAGTTTGAATTATAAAACTCAACGATATTTAAGCTTTCGGTTGTTTATTTTCATCATTTCTGTGGAAGATGGGACAAAAAGATTGCTGCATTGTAAATTTCATTTACCCTTTTTATTCACAAGATTCAAATTGTAGTCTGGAGACGGCTTTTTGGTTTTCAAGTTATCATGGTTATTACGGGGTTGGTTTCTAATACATCCAGATTTGATGGAATAACAGTTTTTACGCAGAGCGACTGGTATCCCAAAGGGTAAGCTACATTCGAAAATTTTAACGACTGCCAAAGATGATCTTGACAACCAGCACCGATTTTTTACATGCCCATCCGATGCATGATTGTATATTACTAAACTTAATTTTATTTTAGTCTATGATATTGTTTTAATGAATAAGTCTACTTTCAAGTCTACTTTCATATTGAGTAAAGATATTTGATTTAGATTTAGCACTAACGGTATGACAGAGAGTATAGAGCGCGAAATCTCAATTCTTTTCAAACATTGTAATCGGTACAGTGGCAGTACAAGTAATTATTTACCTCTTTTACACATTACATCAATTTTAATCAAAGCAGATATGTATATGCAAATAGTCTACGATAATGGGTATGTAAAAAACAACAAAATTTGCAAAGTAATATAGCAGTTTTAATATTTGTTTTCTTGTACTTTAATATAAATATATTTTCATATCATAAACGTGGGTAAATCCTAAATAAACAACTACTGTGTCCTTAATAAATTTTTGTTTCTACGAAATTCTACGCATTTTAATAGATACAAAATTTCATACGAAGTTGTTTGTACAGTGTAATAGCAATTGTTTTTTGATTACATTAGATTACAGTGTAATCGTAATAGTTTGTACAATGTAATTTACAATTATTACAATATTAACCTAAAATATATGAATGGGAATAAATTGGAAATATATAAAAGGTCCTACTATCATATTTAAAGTAACGCACTATTTCTTAAAAACACTATTGATTTTCATGTTACTAATTAGAACGCTTAATACTTTCTGACAACGAAAACGTGGTCATATAATTTAAAAAGGTATTATACAAGTGAGTTTTGCATTTCGTTGCGATCTTTTAAAACTGTCAAACGATACAATTTGTTCAGCAAAATTAAAATTTCGGTTTAAAATGAAAACCGATATTTAAATCCTTTAGTCTACATGATAGTGAAGTGTGTTGTTAAATAAAATTGCTTTCGACGGGAGGTTTGCTACAAAAACAAATAATTCGATATAAACAAGAAATTATTTAGAAGTCCGCGATTGTTCATAAAGTTTGATAACTGTTTTTTAGTAAACTAGTTTTTACGAAACTAGAATAGAATAACAATATAAACAACGTAACCATGACAACGAAATATCGACACATCTAGCATTCTTATTGATGATTTGTCACCGAGATGTTAGTTCCTGAGTGACAGTCGACTAATAACGACATGATAGCTACAACGTTGCTTCGTTGCTATTTGTTACTTTGTATGCATATATTCTAAGTCTTCCTTGGCTAAACTATAAATAAGTATGTAGTACGTTCGACTTACCATTGGTTCCGTTGCACTCTGGTAAGTGCTTCAGCACTTCTCCATCAAGGTACCAAATGACCTCATCCAAGATCGGAGGATTCCCTGATACAACCTCGCAAGTAAGTGTCACGTTCTTGTGGTCCGTCTCCAAGATTGGGCTTTGCGAGCTCATGTTCAGTCGTACTTGTGGTTTATCTGTAAATAAAACAATGTTAAGTAACAGTTGTACTGGGATATTGTCCTTATAGCCTAGTGGTAAGCCGTGCCCTAGTAGAAAGCGAGGTCGATAGGGTTTATCTGTCGGAGGTTCAACAGCTTTTCGATTGCCGTTAAGTAGGTGTCTACAAAATCTTCCATACCTTGACCTATAATGTAGATAGGCCGCCAAAGTAAAAATTATTGTTTATATAAAGAATTGAATCATCAATAAAAATGTTTAGTGTTAAACCATTTGAAACGGCCAACGTAGATCGAAATCAACTACGCTACAATTACACATCACATCACCATCATCGCCTTTGTTGTCACTGCTGGACATAGCCTCCTAATACACACCCTATCCATTAGGTTTGGACCGTATCCCACCACGCTGGTCCAATGCGGGTTGGTGGTCGCTAAAATTATTTCTACAATATCCTATACATAGTTTCAAAAACACTTTCAAATACTCACACAAAATATTCACATCGATCGTTTCGTTGGTCGTTCCATTACCAACCGTGTTGGCCAGCAGACAACTGTAGTTGCCCATGTCCTCGCCGCGAGCCTTCACAATGATTAGGGCATGCTGGTCAGTAGTGCCACCTTGGTATCTACTGCTGTTCACGTTTAGCCTCTCACCGTCACGATACCTGATGATAAGGAGGACATCATCAATAAATATAGTGACACGGATGATATTAAACATTTTAAAGTCATCTTTTTGGACTAGTGAATCAAGTAGCACAGCAATAAAGCTTTTTGCTTAATTATAGGAAACGCGATGGTAGTTGCAACTCTTGGCTCAGCTTGTCGTGTACTGACTTGTTAAGCAGCAACGTCTTTTTCGTAGCACCAGGCAAACGTGAAGAAAAGTCCATTTTTATTTACTGGGGACATTATATCCCGACTAGTACCGCCACGATATTCCTCCCTCAAATTTCTAGGGACTTACTTGTTTGAGGGCCAGAAATTACTGAGTGAATGAGAATAAGCAGCCTAAACGATAAAGCGGCAAATGTTTTGTGTAGTGTTTCTCATCGCCCTAATTGAAGAAAATATATACGTCACATAAAAGTTTTTCGATACTGCACATCTTTTTGCGATATTTTTGTGACATGCGAATAATTCTTATTTCTGTTCGTTTGAGCAAATTGAAAAAGTAAACAAACGAGACCACATATTGCTTTATTCTCAAAATGATCTGTTTTTACTAACATAAATACATTAGCATCTAAAGAATAAATACAGTACGTCGTGCCACGCCCAAAAGCCGATGTACATCGCACTAAATAGATGTTTCTATGAATCTCCTATTTAAGTAGAAGAGTCCTTTTTATCAAAGTCCTGTTTAAACTGCATCGGGCGTGAGTAAATTAATTTGTAATAAGATTTTCATGTTATAACATTTACTAACCAGATTACTTCGTTCAGTGACGATGGGTTACTTTCGTATTCGCATTTTAGTAGAATCTTCGCACCTTCCACTACTTTTATGTTCTTCGGTTCCAAGTGAACTAGCGGTGGATCTGTAAATTTATTATAACATATTTTTGTTAGGCACCATGGTCGTAGAAAAGAAACAAAATAAAATGAATGAACTTTACAGCTGGGACTATGAATATTTTTTTGCTTGTAATTAACAAAAAATCTTAAAAAAAGTTAACGACTTAATGGTTATAAATCAAAACATCATAGATTCTATGTAAAGGATTTCAAAAAAATATGTTGCAGCATACTGAGTGACATGTCTCTTTATCAATTACATTTTTTTAAATTGTTGTGCAGCTTGTATTGGTTAAAACCAATAAAAAAACTTAAAATTTGAATATCACCGATTCATTTTATATAAGATACAATTAAGTTTCAATGTGCTTCATAACATGTCACTTTTTCACAATTTTTTTTTTATTTTTTCACAAAGCACTTACACCAAACCTCCAGCTCGCGTGTGGCGTGTATGGGGTGTTCCTTGGCCTCGATCATGACGTCATTGATGGCCTCGCAGACGAACTTGCGGCCGTTCTCGAAGCGTGTCGCTTCAAACGTCAAATTTGACTTCGTGACGAAGGTCGAGTCAGCCTGAAAGGGTATGAATATATTGATGTTTGTTAGTCTGTAGCGTTGACAAAACGATTTGATGTGGGTTTGTGTCATTGAAATATAATATGGATGGACTTGTTCGAAGTTTTCTGATTACTTTTGTACTCTGGCGTACGGATGTGACCCCACCGCATACTTGACGGCGGATCTACCTTACTGTGGGAGTAAGACAGATCAGCAGTAACAGTGCAATTAGTCAATTGCCAAACCGTCTGCTCAGCGTGGCAATTATGAGCAACCCTTTTTAATGGACGCCATCAAGATCAGTCGCCTTGGCATTTATAAAAGGCTTGTGTCCAGCAGTGGAATGATAAAGGCAGTTTATGATAATGATGATTGTGTTTGAAATCGAATGTGTAAGAACCATATAAATATTAAATTATGGTGGATGAGAGATTAGTAAATTTTAAACCTTTATTTACTAAATACTACGTATGTGTTTCTGAAATATAGATATAATTGAGCTAGATGGACTTATTTGAGCTTTTCTGATTATTATTGTGTTTGAAATACAAATTACAGCCATATGAATTTTAGATTAAGAAGGAAGAGAGATTAACTACTTATAGTTTTATTTAGTATTATTACTTTAGACAATTTTATTTGCTTTCAAATGGCTTTTACTAAATATAATGTTCATCGAAAACAAATATATTCGATCTTAAAATATACCTTATTAAACAATAGAACCTCATGAATTAGGCAAATTAATTATTTAATTGGCAATTGACCTAGGCATTTTCGACGACATCAGTTTTGACAACT
Source organism: Lamproptera curius (assembly GCA_029286875.1). Classification (NCBI taxonomy): domain Eukaryota; kingdom Metazoa; phylum Arthropoda; class Insecta; order Lepidoptera; family Papilionidae; genus Lamproptera; species Lamproptera curius. The sequence continues at coordinate 2,098,914 of JAGSMT010000038.1, forward strand.
GGTATGATCTTTTTACATGCATAATTACTTTCTTTACAGAAATTAAGGTGAATGGCAGATATTGCCCTAAAGAATAAAAAAAACAATCAAAACATTAATTACAGTTTCACTGAACGATTCGAAACCACATCTTCTGTTTGTACAGTAAAGGTCATCGAGGTAATAAAACATTAATGTTATAATATTTCACGACCAACGCCATCCCATTTGGTAATATCGTATTAATTTCAAAAGAAATATTTAATCAAATCATCGTATAAGTTAAATAAAAAAGTATTTTAATCAAATCAGTATCTTTTTTTAAAGCATCGATTTCTCTTATTAAATACTTAAGCCTAAATAAAGAGCTTTTGAATCGTCAAACAGCCGACAAACAGCGGCCTCTGACCTCAATAGCGCCCAAATTCTATTTTTCAGTCAGCCAACTGAAAAAACAATTAACGTCCCCGGCCGAACAAATTGCAAATTAAACTTCAAAGAACACTAACAACTGATTACTTGAAGGCAATTATGGACGAATGAACGGTTGCGCTGTACGTTATGCTTATATAGTATAACTAGCTACGTAATGTTTGGTTCAAATGAAAAGTTAATGGAACTAAGCAAATTGCATTAGTACATGTTGTATATATCACGATGCTTTATTATAGTAATATTAATAACGGATATTATAATGTAGTGATTGAATATGATATATTGCAGATATTTTACAGATTTTATAGCGCTTTATCATCATGCCATCCTTAGCAGCCTTTACCCGTCTACTGCTGGACAAAGGCCTTTTTCAAAGGACGCTAAGACGTTCGATCCCTTAAATAATATAATTCCTTGCGTTTAAATAATTAAAATATTCCCTACGTTTTATAGCCTGTGCCGTTAACTTGGACTTAACTTTGTGAACTGTGCGTACAATTGTACATTGAACCCGTAAAATAGTATTATTAAATCACTGATTTGGAAACTTTGAACTTTGAGTGATATTAATTATTTCTTTTATTTACGCGAATATTATTTATGAATTTGAGTGATATTGTCTTTATTCTTGCATGAAACACAACTGCCTACAGACGTATTTAATATAATTCTCTATACGAGCTGGAGGTCCAGAGTCCTGGGGAACTATTTAAGCTACTAGCAAGAAGCTATTTATTATTTGGTAGGGGCAATATAAGCTATAATAAACTAAATCGTCTCAGTGCCAATCAATCAATGTGACAATTAGATTACTCATTGAAATTCTGCGACCACAAAAAATACAGATGCTATAAGACTTAATTGCCCTAAAATATCTTGACAAATAATCATTATATCAATACCAAAAAATGTAATTAAAAATTAAGTCAACCCCATCATCAGTTAAAAAGATTTGGCAGAAGGCATATATAATGTAACAACGCAAATCAAAAAATAATTCCAATATGTCGATCATGATCAGCCAGTGTTAGTCCACTGCTGGACATAAGCCTCCACTAATGCACGCTTTCTTAAAGGGTTTTTGGACCGTATCCAACCACGCTGGTTCAATGCGGTTTGATGGGTGGACCGACTTTTTTACATGGCTATCCGACGCATTAATCATCTTACATTTCAGACAATTGGGTGGTCGTCCCAAATTGTCCTAAGTAATCAAAAAACAACGATTACGCAAAGTTATTTCCCCACGGGATTCGCACCCACGACCTCTAGTTCATAAAACAAGGGCCAATACCGCTAAACCACGGAGGCGATTATGTTGGTCGCAATAGGTAAATTGATTTAACAACAAATTTAAACGAACTTACACAACGAGCGTTCGTTGCAACAAAGTTTGAATCAATTCAATTCACAATCCCCTAACCAAGTCTTAACTGTCCAACGTAACTTAGGATTGACTATTTAAGACACGCCCCTGGGAGTAAAGTTTAAATCCGACTCGACTGTTAACAAATCATTATAACTTCTGTACTACGAGTTTAACTGGACCAGGTTTAACTCGCAGTAGTTAGGTTTTGCATAACTCATTTTGTATTGACAATTCTGACATGCGAAATCCGCTTGCAGCTTGAACTCGACGCTTAAAATGCTAATATCAATTTTACGGATTTAAATGTACAACGAGTGTACCGATGAATACATAAGTAAATGCAGGCGACGACTTTTGAGTAGAAAACAAATTGAATTAATCATTTCAACACTTGAATTGTTGGTTAACCTATAGAGGAGCCCGTTTATTTAAAAAAACTATATCTAAATAGAAAAATTATGATCCCCTGACTGATGTTCTTTTACCGTTTCGCTTAAATAGTTAACTGCAAAGTCACAAAACTAACACATTAGCCGCAGTAACGCGTGGCAGTGTCTGTGAGTTGGTTATTTTGAATCCATTTTGAATATTATAAGATTTAAAAAGTAATCACAAAGCTACTTACCATTTCTATTTCCTTTTGCTGCACGAAGGTACATGGAACAAAAAAGAAAATTAGTTTGATATAATAGACTTGGTAAATTTACTTTTTATGCTATAAATGCGGTAGATTTTTTAAACAAAAAACGATATAAGATAGTCTTTGTGTTGTCTTTGCATCCATCTTTGTGGTGTAATAATAATAGGGTAATGTGTATATTGCTATGAATCCACAAAAATATTACAAAAATTGCACAGAATCCACAAAAATATTAAAGACTAGAAGTGCGTCCATGGCTGGTGTTAATTTTAGATTTTTGGAATGTTTTTTCCTGGAATAAATAGTAGCTTATTACTCAAGGCCAATATAACTTTCTCGTAGTGAAATTCAAATCGGTTCAGTATATTTAGAGCCTATAGCAAAAAACAAAACTTGCTGATTTATAATATTAGTATGGACTAGCTTTCCGTAACTTATATATATACGTTATTAAGGCGTATATCATCAGCCTATGTTAGACATAGGCCCCCTATAATTCGTACCGTCTACATTAGAGGGTTTTTTGGACCGTATCCCACCACGCTGGTCCAAGCGGGTTGAGCGACTTTTTTAATGCCCGACTCACGAACTTATTAAGTTATCAAAAAAGATAAAATAAAAATAATCTACATACAGATACACGACTCGTATGGCGTAGTGGTTAGTGGCACTAACTATTACGCTAAAGGGCGAGGGTTCGAAGTCCCACCACTGGAAAAATATTCTGTATTGAACAATGTATTATTTTTGTGTCTGGGTATCTATATAGTGTGTATATACTTACTTAAGAAAAGTAAGTTTCAATTCATAGTCGTATTATTTATCCAGTAGATATCTTTATCGTATATTATTATCTACGATTGCTATTTCTTTCTATGAACTGGGCCTGAGTAAATAAACCGGCGGAGCTAAATTGTCCGCTGCATAACCTAGTATCTCTAACCAACAATAAAATTACCATAGCATAATATCTGAAGCGACCACGAGCGTTGGATGAAGCCTTTGTGACATGCGCAAGCGGGAGCGGGAAGAACGGAAATTAATAACTATTTATATGTTCAATTATTTATATATTTGTGAATACGTAAATAAGGATATCCGCCTCCGTGGCATAGTGGTATTGGCCCTTGCTTTGAAAACACGCTTTGCCTAGTTTTTACTTTAATATCTGGATTCAATAAGGTTACTTCACCTTTTGTTTCGTAATTTATTTTTAATGCACGGCTACCGCCATTAATATTTTTACAGACGGTTCTCTTTAAAAGTGAGAAACGAACTTTTAAAATGAGATCTATTTTGTTTTACTATATATTCACTGTATACTCCATCAAATTTAAAAGAAGAGCCCTAAATCTCTGTTGGACGCAACATCGGCAGATAAACTGTCTCGATAAGGATTCCACAATATAATATTTACATATATAATATATACATATAATATAATATGTGTGATTATTGTTATTTTTACCATACTCATTTTATTTTCTATTATTACAAAATGTGGGAACCTGTTATTTTATATCATTATATTTGTGGCCCCTCGTTAATCTTTCTGAACCACCATAATTTTGGCTATATGAATAAATATTTATGACGAGGATAAAGTGTTGCTTCACATCATCGGCCTTTGTTAGTCCACTGCTGGACATAGGCCTCCCCTAATACACCCCTATCCATTAGGGGGTTTGGACCGTATCCCACCACGCTGGTCCAATGCGGGTTGGTGGTTGGACCGACTTTTTTACATGCCCATCCGACGCATGGATCATCTTACTTTTCAGACAATTGGTGATCGGCCCAAATTGCCCTAACCAACTAGGAAACAACAATGAAAATTTGTTGCGTCCCCGCAGGATTCGAACCCACGACCACCGGTTTCTAAAGCACACGCCCATACCACTAGGCTACGGAGGCAGTTGTGTTGCTTACTATCAGGATATTCTACTTCTAATTCTAACTCTAGCTCTCTTACTCTATTAAATAAAAAAAATAGTAAAAAATCGCTGTCTTTAAACACTATGGTAGAGCTACCACAGAAAGCTTGTTATAGTGCCGGGCGAGTAAATTTCTCCAGTAACTAACGTCTTTAGAAGGAAGAGGCTCTGCTGCGCTGTGAAAAATGTGTCAGTTACTGCCACCGAGCTTAAAACCTTTCACATTGCAGTCCGGAAAGATATGAAAAGTGTACTTTGTCGTACTAAGTAAAGTTTACGTTGGAGGTTTAATATGTTGGGATTCTTTTACGTTTAGAAAATATGCGGTTAGAATGTTAGAAGTTAGTTATAATAATGGTCTGCGATGAAAATCTTCTCTCATTATATTCTGTTATATTTATATGACATGTTATATAGTCATTTTTATACCTATGGCTCCTTTAAAAATTTGCAGAGCTGAGTTTTTTATTTAATTTACGTTCACATTAATGCATGAAGAACGAACGGACCTTTATTAAAAATCTGAAGTAATATAATTGCGTATTTTTTTTTATTTTCGTAAAATTTGCTAGTATAATAAGATAACCTTTATAAATACTATAATGGTAGAATTAATAATGAGTTAGATTCTAAAGTTGATTCGAAGCACCAAAGAAAGCTGTCCATTAAATATTTTTTCATTCACTTACAAATATATTATTGATATCTCATCTATTATCTCATACATGACGATAATACTATAAACCTAAACTTTCATTTAGTTAATATATTTGTATTTAAAATAGCTGTAGATTATAGCTTAATCTTTATATTGAATTACTTTTTAACGTGGTTATAAATGGAAATAAATATATGTACAATTTTTACACTCGTATTTACTATACATACATATACGTATATTACGTACTACACAGAAACAAATAATAAGCAAATATAATATATATCATCTTCATCATCTGCCTCTGTTGGGTAGACATTTTATTTGCCCATCCAACGCATGGATCATCTTACTTGTTAGACAATTGGGTGTTCGACCCAAATTGTCTGTTTCTAAAGCACAAGCCCATACCACTAGGCTACGGAGGCAGTAAAAGTAAGACATTGCATGTAGCTATATATATTTGAGTAATTTTCCACAACGTCAAAAGCTTCAACGTAAAGTAAACCATTAGGCTATATACCATCTAATTCGATATGCCTCGTTATGTCGTCATCGCTCAAGCCAAAACCGATTTCTGAATCGCACAAAAGCCCCAAGATTAATTCCGCACGTACAGCGATATAGTAACGAGACATTAGCGTATATCATCGAATAGGGATTTAAGGTGCACGACGTAACCGGTGTTCCACGCTGACAGGATGAAAAATCGCGTCTCACGACCTAATTCTGTACGCCATTAGCGACGGAGATGTAGAGCGAATTGATTGGACAAGGATTCACTGTGGCAAAGATTGGTAGGTTTACGATATCAGTTTTCTATTCCAGTTATATATTACCTTTCTAAGTTTACGGTATCGATTATACAGTCAAGATATGTCGACTTTGTTAATTCTATGTAGTAATATATCTCTTACGTAGAATAAACCCTTATTTCAGGAAAATGTTTTGCATTTAGTCGATTAAAATAGCAAATGTTTTGAAACGATGAAAGTACCGTATTATAACATACTCCATGTTATAAATGCAACTTTATTACTTCATAAAAATATTGATGTAACGACGTCTTAGATATTGGTTTAAGATATGGAGGACTCTCGAAAACTGTGTCACAGCGCCGCTCACGTAACGCTCTCCGTAAGCAACCATAAGCAAAAGTGATAGGCACGCGTCTCTCTCACTCGTGCGCTGTTGTCCTGCTTAAGTGAAAGAAAGAAAGAGAAAGAGGGCTGTCCTTCTTCCTACTATACGAATGAATATTTACATTACAATCATTCTACCACTAAAGGACGTTGTCACGTTAACTTTTGCCCGTATACCGGTTTAATAGGTAACCAATTTTTTTTTACTGTGGTGTACCACAGACAATTAACAAAATAAAACTGAATTAACATTAAAAAGGGCAATAAAAGTGATAAAATCTAGTTTTATAAATAATCAAACTTCTTTTATAAGCGTTTTTATTGCAATCCTTCAGGTCATGTCAGCCTCAGTTTTGTTTAATGAAACAAAACTGAGGCTAATAAAATAATAAACCTCAGTGTAAATATGAAATATAACTGCCTCCTAACCCTAGTGGTAAGAGCCTAATCTTGTGGGGACTCTAAAAAATGTTGTTTCGTAGTTGGTTAGGGCAAATTACAAGTTGGTTTGAAAACAAGATGATCCATGAGCCGGGTGGGCAAGTAAAAAGTCGGTCCACCCACCAACTAGCATTAGACCAGCGTGATGGGATACGGAAACCCTCCAAATGTACAAGGCGTGTATTAGAGCAGGCCTATGTTCAGTAGTGGTAACACACACCAACACAGGCTGATGTTGTGTAAACATGAAAAACATGCTTTTCCATTTAAGCTCATAACAAAAACTTTTACTTTAATATCATAAAATATTAATATAGCCTGTTTATGTGTTGTTTTGTTATACCTGCGTCGTACGTAAGCAATAAAAAGGGCTTGATGGCGAAAGAATTAAAAGGTTTATCACACAATTTACTGCCAGAAGGCTTTTACGTTTTATTACATAGATAATAATCGTACTAACATATAAAAACGAAGATTTATGGATGCTATTTGAACTATATAAGCCACGATAATTCAGTTGAAAAACAAATAAAGCGAACCATTCTTTTGTAGTAATCACATTTTGTGTACTCCTAGTCTAATTCGAATACTACGGCAGATCTATATTAGAGATCAGCCGACTGCGTAGAAGATATTATAGAGCACAAAGGTACGAGCATACACAGGTGCACTCCCTATCCCTTTATATTATCAAAGCGCGATGGGATGGATAACCGAAAACCGAGAGATAAGGCGCAGGACAGACTTTTTACATGCCAATCCCACGCATGGATCATCTTACTTTACAGGCAATCGTGTGATCAGCCCGTATTGCCCTAAACAACTTGAAAACAACAATGAAAAGTTGTTTAGTCTTCGAAGATTCGAGCCTACGACCTCCGATTTCTAAAGCACAGGCCTTTACCACTAGGCTACATAAAACAAAATGGATCTTATGGTCGATATTACTTATATAATAAAATTATGTAAATCCGAACAGAACCTTAACCTGATGATACGTTAAGACACGAGACGTCTTGCTTGCTTAATAGTTAGCAGCTAGCTAACTACCTACTTAGTAAGTAAGACCTTCAGACCGGAAGACAATATACTCACTACTGTTTTGCGGCAATAGTCTGAGGTATTTCTGCAGGCGGTTCCGTGTAAGTGGTAGATATGATACCCCTGAATAATTGCTTTTACGCCTTTTTTCGTGTTTAAATATCCAAATAATACCAGTGTCAACAATATAGTCCGACGACCCGCTTGGCTTAGTGGTAGATAGCTCTGATTGTTGCCCCAAATGCCGTGGGTTCGGTTCCCACTGCGAGAAAGATATTGCCTGATTAACATTGTGTTTGTCTTGTGTAGCGGCCCGCATAGGAGCTATGCTGTTAGAAAATATACCTACAATATTAAGCATGTGTTATACAAATAAACCTTTTCTTTAATCACTCTATCTATAAAAAAAAAATCGCATCGACATCCATTACGTAGCTTAAAAGATTTAAGCATGCATAACACATAGGGACAGAGAAAGCGCAGTTTTATACTGTGGTGTATTTATTTACAAAAGAAAATTTATATGTGTGTTATCAATAATCTCGTTGCCATATTACAAGCTTAGCTTAGTTTGGATTAGACGAAGTGGTATTATTCTTCCAAGAATATTATCATTGTATTTGCTTATTTGTTAACAAATTAAAACGCTTTGCTATTACGCTTAACGGTTACAGAAGGCCCATCCAGAAACGCTTCGGCCCCGTTCCCGAAACTCAATTTTCCCTGAGGGACGCCTTTAATTAAATCGGGATGGGTGACGCAACACTGAAGAATGCCGGCACGTGTTCTCCTTTATATCTCGTCGGTGGTGAATTATTAAGGTTTTATTCATTGTCGTCGAAAGTGTAAGACTTGAGCAAGTAAATGGCATAGTTTAGGTTTCAATCTGTTTTGTTGTTAATGTATAGTAGTATTTAAAATGTCTGCATAGTCACTACTATATATAGACATATATATATTTCGACAGCCTTCCCAAGAGACGGTACTACAAATCAGATCGTGTATTTTTTTTGGTTTTAAATAACAAATATATGCATAAACCGTGTTATACACGACAAGCTGACTTAAAAAATATTTTTAAGGATATCACAGATGTAAAGTGCGGTGGCAGAAATCTTCAGGCAGTTTCGTGCAGAGAGCACGTTGTTACCCGCTTATACACTGTTTGAAGTCGTTCGAATTTATTTGTTAAAATTTCACTTATTATATCGAACATTAATTTATAATTTGTAATATAATAATCTGTGTTATAATTATAAATTGTGTAATATATGTCTCTTTGTAAAAGACGAGGTTAAAATTGGTTTTGTCCATTAGAATGGGTGATCTAAATATTAAAAATAAAACCTAACGTTGAAGTGCATAGAATTAATGTATGTAAGTTCATTCCATTTTGTATCATCCTATAATAAACTCTACAATGTGTATTTTTCCTGTTTTATATGGCATAAGAGAGCATTGCAATGATAAATTCAGCGTTCACCTTAGTATTTTTCCACTATCATCATCAGCCTGTGATAGGCGACTGCTGGACATAGGCCTCCCCTATTACACCTCTATCCATCAGGGGGTTTTTAGACCCTATCCGTACGCTGGTCCAATGCGGGTTGGTGGGTGGACGCATGGATCATCTTACTTTTTAGACAATTGGGTGATCGGCCCAAATTGCCTTAACAAACTAGGAAACAACAATGAAAATTTATTGAGTACCCGCAGGATTCATACCCATGATCTCCGGTTTCTAAAGCACACGCCCATACCACTAGGTTACGGAGGCAGTTTCCCACTAATATACGATCTATTATATATCCCCTTTAACCAGTGTATAAGGCAGTTGTTATATGGATAATAATAGGTTTCCAAACTATTATTACAGCCTTCGTCACATTACGAACGATCAATCCCGACAATGGCGTAGTGGTTATCGCCCCTGACTACTGCGTTAGAGGGTGCGGGCTCAATTCCCACCACGAGAAAATTGTTGTGTGATAAACATGTTGTTTTTCTGGTGTCTGGATGTTTTATTAATTTAATGTGTACTTATTTACATCAAAGTAAGTTTATTAATTTATTATTTTTATTAATGCCATTGTACAAGTGTTGTTTATTTTGGGACTAGACGGTGTTATTCTATAGTGAGAAGATAATAAACTTCATAGAAAAATAACATTGCTTTATTTGGCAACCTTCATAATCTTTAAATAATTACACTCTTGCAAAAATAATTGTAATTAATCACAATTGGAAACCATTTGACGTCAGAATAATATGATATTCTTGAATAATACAATAATCAAAGAGTCGTTTCTTGGGGTGAGATATACTAATTGTAATTTCATCGTGCTAGGGCCGTTTGCCAGCAGATAATGTTATGATTTATGATTGAGTTGAATATTTATTGTTTTTGGTAAATACTAGCAGTCGGTCCACAGCTCTGTCAGTGTTATTTTTAGCTTATGGTGGTTCTGGTCAATTTTTATATGGCGAAAAGTAGACTATGTTACTAAAGAATTATAAAATAGTTTAGTGCTTTCGGAACTTATTCGAAACCAGCAAATATATTATCTTTTACTGCCTCCACAGCCTAGTGGTATTATGTGCTTTAGAAACCGCAGGTCATGGCTTTGAATCCTGCGGTGACTTATTAAATTTTATTGTTGTTTCCTAGTTGGTTAAGGCAATTTGGGTCGATCATCCATTGTCTCAAATCTCTTCATAAGCCTGCCACCATGGCACGCATGGCAGGGAGGCCTACGTCCACTGCTGGACCTCCCCTAATGAACTCCTTCTCCAGTTAGCTCTATTTTAGCTAATACATTCAAGTCATTACAAGCTATAAAATTTTGTATCACCTTCCATTTGCTTTTACTTCTATATTAGGCAGCTATTTAAGTTTACATTACATGTTATAGTTTGTTCATTAACATATGTTGGTATCTTATTACACAACATTACTATTGTACAACATTGTCAACTCATTAAACACTCCTTACAACATACGACTAGCTTTATAATACTACTTGTACGAATACGAATACGAGCCTATGGGCATCGTTAACAATGCATACAACATAATTCTCAAGTCGTTTGCTTAATGAAGACAATAACAAAGATTACATTCGTTTTAGAATAGAACCCTCGAGAATAATTATTTACGTTCTTCCCTCGTTAATTCAATGTACTGAATGTTTTTGCGGTTTAAGCCACGAGCGGAGCGGGATTGTGTACCTTTTTGTTTATTGTGAAATTTTCAGCATAGGTATTTGGTAACGATAGCAGACGGCTACGTGATGGAGAGTGGTCACCGACGCCCATTGATATTCGTAATACCATCGGTATCATTAATGCGCTGCCAACCGCGAGACATAGGATGTAACTCGTTTGCGCAGTAAATACTCTGGTTACGGTGTCCTTTTAACCAAAACGCAGCAGTGTACACTACTGCTGGTGGCTGAAAAAGTCACTGTGGTGGTATCGCCCCAGACCACCCCCTGTAAAAAGGGGACCTGCCACCTTCGAAATCATCAATTTAAGTCATGATTTACTTAAAAATATATAAGAATGTAAATTTTTATACGGCAGCAAGAAGTCTGTTTTAATAACCATAGTTGATTTTAATAATAATTGTCTATGATATTACAAGGAATAACAGATAGTGTGGAAACACCGTGGAAAGAATGTCTATATTTTATAATAATACCTTTCACATAAAAAATAAAATGCAACTGATTAACTATAATCTTGGTAATATTTATTCTGTTAATAGTTATTGATTATTAACAACGAGTTATTAAATTCTTATTTGAGCCATCTTCGCAATGATAACTTTCAACGCAACGGTTGTTTACTTCAAAAAGTACACAAAAAAGTTTTCTGTTGATTTATAAGAAAGTATGTATTGTTTTTACAGAAGACCTACTAGTACAATACTACTGTAGCGGATTCCTCTCCCATAAAGCAGTGATGTGAAAACGCTATTCTGTTAATATATGGTAGCTCCTATAGCAAGACACACAAAGCAACTAATGTCTAAACGAGTTTTTGCCGACTTACGCTAGAGTTATCATATTTGCGAGTATTTTATCCTCTCTACATCTTTAATAATATTTAATTATAATTACTATTACCATTTCAATTTTGTATAGTAACATTTCACAGCTTAAAGTTTATCAATTGCGTCCGTCTGTACAGACGACTGCTAAGTAAATGGGAGAATGAAAAATGGCTGGCAGTTTCTAAGATGTCATCTATTGAGATAATTGGAGAAAAGTTCGGTGTAAATTGCAGTTACTCGTGGATTCCGTTGCTCGAGTACATTTTGTGGTGTTGGGAACGATTTATGGCGGTCATTAAAAAATAATCCTTGCGTTGTTAAAAACTTGGAAATATTTACAATGTATTTTTTTATTGCCTACGCAGGCAGACGAACAGTCGGGCCACCTGATGGAAAGTCGTCACCGACGCCCATAGACATTGGCAATACTGGTATCACCAACGCGCTGCCTACCGTGAGACATAGTATGTGAAGTCTCGTTTACCCAGTAAATACGCTGGCTACGGTGCCCTTTAAACCGGAACACAGTAGTGTTTTCACACTACTGCTTTGCGGTAGAAATAGACACCGCGGTGGTACCCACCCAGACGGTCCCATGTAAAAAGGGGACCTACCACCGGTTAATATTAGTATTATATAGTATTCATGGTTTGAGAGTTTCGGTTCGGAGTCACTTGGAGACAGAATGTGTGTTGCCTCACCAAAAGGATATATTATTTTAAACCATAATTCGAGTTTTTTTTTTAAAATAAACAAGACAGTAAGCGAGTTATCTTGCATGTGATATTTATGAAAGTAATAAAGTTTTGTTCATTACCATTCATTATCAGCCTGTGATAGTTCACTGCTGGACACGGGCTTTCACTAATACACTCCTATCCTTCAGGGGGTTTTTGGACCGTATACCACCACGCTAGTCCAATGCGGGTTGGTGGGTGGACCGACTTTTTACATGGCTATCCGATGCATGTATCATCTTACTTTTCTGACTATTGGGTGATCGGCCCAAATTGCCCTAACCAACTAGGAAACAACAATGAAAATTTGTTGAGTCCACGCAGGATCCCAACCCACGACCTCCTCCTAAAGCACACGCCCATACCACTAGGCTACAGAGGCGGCATTACCGTTCATCAATTAAAAATGAGAGATGTGCATATAAAATAATTAACCTTAAACTTTTCAATTACTATATATAAAAGTGGGATTGACATATAGGTTACAATATACAAAGATTCAGAGATTTTAGTAAATAAATTTGCGAAACTGGAGTTTTAAGTAGCCATAGTGTTCAGATTATCGTCGCGGTTAGAGAGTAGTAATTTAATACACTAAATATGTACTACTAATCAAAGTGCAAATGTACATACATTTGTGTTGCTTTGCTTTACTAAAAAAACTTTCTAATTCAAAGCTTTTAATTTTAGATTACACCCCCCATCGTGTATACGTTACATACATTTTGTATTATGATTTATAACGGCTTATTCGAAGCAACCTCTTTGAAAAAATTCAATTTATAATCCCATAATCTTATAAAGTTTGGCCTTTGTATTTTTTTTTAACAAATTGAGAATTCATTAGAAACTTCCGACGAAGGAAACGTGTCCAAAATCTCAATAACACCAACGATCAGTTAATACAATTAGCGCGTTTTCTCCAAATTCTCCAATCAAATTTACAACAGAATTACAATCGGCGTACGATAGATATTTTTTTAATTCTTCACACGGTTCTGTAATTCGATCCACATCAAAGTATTCCAAAAGTGGAGGGGCCCCTAAATGTTTGAACAGATTGATTTTCGTAACGTTTTCAATTAAAACCGATTTAAAACGCTCCTCCCTTGAAATGCCTTTGATTCCGGTGGGATGTGAATTCACTTAACTAGCTTACGCCAGCGGCACCGCTCGCGTGTATAAATGTATAAATATGTTACACGTAATAAACAAAATGTATTATTGTGCCGCCTGCGTGATCTAGCGGTGTTCGCTCTTGCTTTATAAACCGGAGATCATGGGTTCGAATTCCGCGGAAAAAACGAAAATCGTTATTAACTTTTATCGTTAAATATTACCAAACATTCATTTTGTTGAATTATTTTTGAATAAAATGACTTTGTACGGATTTTTTAGCGTTTATTTTACATTTTCACGACGTTTCGAACACAGCGGCCGTGGTCACGGGGTAGACTGACCAAATCCGTAAAAAGTCCTTTTATTCAATAATGTATAGTATTCGCGTAAACAAAAGAATTAATTAGTTGGATTATGTTAAAAAATTAAAAATGTGTAAAGTGAATATGAATGGCGAACATGGTTAAGTTCCTTGCTTACATCGGTTTTGAATATTTTTGCTTTCCGGTTTGAAGTTTGCCGCGGATAACGTATCTTTACAAATGCATAGCGTTAGAGTTGGAAAGAAAGAAAGAAAAATGTTTTATTTGGTACATTAACAAAAATATATAAAAAATATACATAACAAGATAATAAACGTTTGATACACCAAAAAGGCTTTCACTTAACGTAATTTTACAAAATAAAAAACTCTGTGAAGCTGAGTTAGCCTGTTTGTTTCTTTGTACAAGCCTTAAAATGTTAATATATCAGAAAGAACTTTTCGTTTTTGTAATACTACAAACTGTTAATTTATACAAACTTCTTCCTATACCTTAGCGTAATAATATATTTAAAATATATATATATGTTATAAAGAGGAAAGATTATATTGTTTGTTTGTCTTGAATAGGCACCGTAACTGCTAAACCGATATGAAATATTCTTAAACTAAAAAAAGGATATATTATGATTAATGAACAAATGTCGAAGGAAATCAAAAAAGAACATGAACAAAACTTTGGACTGTAATAAATAATTTCATTAATATCTGTAACAAATAGCGAAGAATAAGATGAAAAAAAGACAGCCGCTTTCAAACATTAATCTAATTTGGTCAATTCCAATAAGATTTTTTAATCTTTAAGTGAAATTCAGTATACAAAAGGGAATTCGCGAAAGATGATAGCACTTCATTAGTATTAAAGCAAATACACCATTAAAGATATTGGACGATCTGGAGTTTACTCCGAGGGATTTGCTATTTAATTTATTAAGACTGAAAACGAAAAGATTTGTCAGCATTACAAGTAATAATACCAGCATTGCATAGACGGTAAGAGTCTTTGGACAAATTTAGCCTTTTTTCATAGATAACGAAGGCAGTCGAAGGATAACAAGGTAGGGCCACCTGATGGAAAGAAGTCACCGAATCCCATTGACATCGGCAAGAGCAGGGGTATCAATGCGTTTCCTAACGTAAGACATGGGATGTTACGTTTCGTTTACCCAATAAATACATTGGCTACGGTACCCGTTAAACCGGAACACAGTAACCTATCCACGTCTAAAAATTGTTTTAATCCAGCTTTAAAGGTCCTGATTTAAGTAGGTATTATCATAGGCAGAGTAAACTAATACAACTAACTATCAGATGAATATTTTGCTGGTCTCGCTACATTTTCAACAGATACTGATGTCTTATGGCTATATGATCCTTCATTTGTTTCTATTATTTATGCATTTATTCCGATGGTTCATTATTATATTATCCTTACGTTTCTTCTATCATATTCATCTATATTTTCCTCACATTTAAAGTCGAGCAGTTTTATTCAACTTAGAGTATACCTAAGTCCTATCGACCCATCAAGTATATGTTAGCACAATATATTATTGAAGACCCCTCTAATCGGGCCGTTGGACATTTTATCTGTACACATACCTGTATATTATTGTCGTCGATGATCTAACTTTTGTGTGCCGTTGTACCACTCGATACGGGCGGCTGGTCGGGCCCCGGACACCTCGCACATCAGTGTCAGCAGAGTGCCCTGCGTCGCGTGCTCCCCAACACCCGATATCGAGATTTTGTTAGGGGGAACTGAAACAAAATCGATAGTTGAACATTTTAGGGTTCTTCAAGGTGTTATGTTATTTATTAAAGACTTTAAAGGCTTCCATCAGGGATTTTAGAATTACAAATTTTAACATGCGTGGGATGGGCATGTCAAAAGTCGGTCCACCGGTCGGCCAAACCGCATTGTACCAGCGTGTGTATACGGTCCAAAGACCACCTAATGGAGAGGGCGTGCATTAAGGTAGGCCTCCCTTAATTTCCAGCAGTGAACACAGGCTGATGATAAAGATAATGATGATAAAGTTTAATCATCACATTATTGTCTAAAATATTTATAAAGATTGGGGATAATTGAAATATTTTAGGTCGAGATTTTAAATTCTATTAAGATATAAAGCGGTTGTTGTTTTCACATAAAATCGATATAACCCTTTCATCGTGATTACGACCAAATAAAGTTTGATAAATTATGTATAGAACCTAGGCCATTATCAATTTCTATACTTCTCATTTATGTCCATTCAATTGATATTTGAAACAACTGTGCTGTCAATTTATTTTTACTCAATGCAATCTTCAGATGGAATGATATATTATTTGATTTGTGTTTTGTGTGTTGCTAGTTAGTCCTTTTAAATTCTGTAACTATTGTATGTATTTAAGAATTAACTTCACTAATAAACGTTACTAATTTATGTAACTAATAAACGTTAAAAGTATTACTGATAAAATGAAATAAATAAACGACGAAATTTAAACATAAGACACCAACATAAATGTAAGTGATTGAAAATTTCCATCATGTATTCTAATTTGAACTGTGGACTGCTTCAAATAAATAGATAACCTATCCAGCACCAACCCGCATTGGACCTGGATACGTGGGATACTGTCCATTAACCCCATAATGGAGAAGGCGTGCGTTAGCGGAGGCGTATGTCCAGCAGTGGACTAACACTGATGATGAAATCCAAGCATTTGTTATTGATAATGTTCAAATAAATACGACTGCCATTTTTCACTTCAAAGTAGAATAAAAATGCGTTTAAATAGCAAAGATAGTATATCAAATTTGCAGTAAAACAGTGTAGCCAGAATCGTACCCTGCGGAACCCCCCGACGTAATCTTAATCGAACTAAAGCGAAGCGACAGTAAAATCCCTCCGCACGTAGCTCGCGATTCCCAAACGCCCTATAACACACTAGTTTTTCATCTTATACGTTTGTCATAATACCCAGTATAGCTCTTGAAGAACGCTGAGGACGCTATCTACGAAGTAAATGATCTTTTGTTACTGAAGACTCTTGCGATTCCCCAAGGGATGAGGGTGTTAGAAAGGAACAAGTTCGAAGGAACAAATGCATACTATCGAAAATACTCGGAACAAATGACATCGGACTACGCGTTTAGCTTTGTCTCGATTTCGCTTTTTCTGTTATGATATCTTAATCGTTACTTTTTGCTAGTGTTGTCATATGACTACTTATATTATTTGAACCTTTAAAATAATATTATGTTAAGGTAACGTTACGAGATCTTAAATGTGGGAAAATTGAAATCTGGTAGTCTAGCAAAAGCTATCCCTATGTAAGTACCAGGTAATTGATAAAAAAACATGTCCAATCCACTAATTTACGGGTTTTTGCATTAGTTATATATATTTATTCCCGATATTTTGGATACTTTCCATCATCTATAATCACGGGCCGACTAAGTAGGTATATGTGTGTATCTCGGTATACATGTTTATTATCGTATTGTATTATCTCACTTATTTCGTACTAATAAAGCATTTTATGACATCACGATTTTTCTTTTCTAAATTAGACCAAGAAATCCAAGAAAGTCTTCAATTTCATTAAATTACAAGCAGTAATTATCGTTCTCTTAGTAGAATTAAAACTCGACGTAAGTGAATTAGGGGGCTTCAATTATCGTGCAGAAAAAAATATTAATCAAGTTTCGTTTTATTCCCCTCCGAGGATTGTATGAAATGAAGGAATAAAAGAGAATTGAATTTATGTCCTGACGGTCTAATCTTTACTACCCGTCATATAGCTTTACATTTCTTTACGGAACTTTACGACTAGGTTTTTAAAAGCAAGCGCGTTTCTAATTTTGGCCAATCATAAATTTTACTGTGGGCAATAAAAGGAAATTTACTTCACTCAGAAATTATTAGATTACATCTAAATGCATGTAATTTGAAGCGGTTGGCCTGAGTTGTTTAATTCATAAAAGTTGTAAAAACGGTAACGCAGCGGTTACTAATCCGACCTGTTTTGGTAAGTACGTGGGTTCAAATGTAAATATTGTCTAAGTAGTATGCTATGAATACCACAACCGGTGATGCATGCTTATTTGAACCAAACACGCTAAAATTAATTATTTCATTGTTTCTCTACTATAGGTTCGGCAACATTTGTTTATTTAACACTTTTTTCTTTACTGCACACGAAGGTAGACGAACACAGGAAGCCACATGATGGAAAGTGGTCACTGATGCCCACGAACATCGACAATATCAAGGGTATCACAAAAGCTCCACCTACCGTGAGACATAGAATGTTACGTCTCGTTTACCCAGTAAATATGCTGGCTACGATGCCCTTCAAACCGAAACGCAGTAGTGTTTTCACACTACTGCTTTGCGGCAGAGAGAACATACAATTTAGATTAATTATAAATATGTTAAAATAATATACTCAACGCATACACCTGATATTTAAGAACTAAATAGACGTCAAAAATATTACAAAGAAATAAACTGTTACTTCTTTGTAATATTTTTAAGGATTATTGATCGTAATATTAGCTTAGTCAACTTACTTAACTTAGCCCTACTTAACGAAGAACGACCGAAGCGGGACTAAACATACAAGATAGTCAGTTTTTGAGAAGGGTTCATCTGTATATTTTAGAAAGAAGTTTGATTCATCGATTCTGACTAATTTCATCTCATCTAAAACACAAAGTAAACCAAGATAAAATTGCTTCTTAAAAACGAATCACTTTCCCGAACGTTAATAATGAAAGTTCAAAGCAAATTTATACAATAAACTTTAACGTTAGCATTAAAAACGACGATTTAAGTCTTCGTAGATGTAAAACTAAAATAAATATGATATTAAACTTATTAAATGATAAATTAAAGATAGTAACAAATAAAACTTACCATAAAACCATGGTCACGGGGACCATGAAGTCACGTGATAATTTTAAATAATTGTGAAGTAATTAAAGGCGATAAAATCCGTAAAAATATATTATACTCAATGTGTAGAGTGTGTAAGTTCCAGACAGTATCTATCTCCGTACATCACAAATCAAATTGGATACACGTGATAAAATTATTAATAGTATCATACCTAATGTATAAGAGAAATAGGGACATTATTTCTTTCCTTTTGACCTCCACCTTATAAATTAAGGAGAAATACCTATGAACACCCTTCGCTCGTCGTTAATTAATTGCCTATCGTCACTTTCATATCGAGAGATAATACAATTTGGCCCCGATATTTCGGGGACTTATATGTACGGGCGCCGAAGCCAATCTGTGGGCCAGTAATGGACACACCCGGTCTATTATTTTCTCTCAACGCCCAGTTCAAACACTCTCAGTTAATAATACCTTATGAATTGGTCCGCGGTCCAAGATTCGAGTGAAAGCGAGACCGAATATTTATATTGCATAAATAATAAAGTAATAATGACCGAATAAAACACAAAGCCTAGAAAGTAATGTATTATCGTGTAGTGGATATACAAATGCGTTTTTGTCTGTAAGAAACCTAATATGTACATATATACCTATATAATATATACGTAAGGATGTTTGACGCATCCTTTAAATATGATTATATGAAATAGACGTTTGTATAGAGGTTTATGTTCACTCCGAAAATAACTTTAACAATATGTTGCAAATCGTTCTAAGTCATCGGCCACGTGGATCAAAAACCGTTCCTCATCAGCTAGATTATCTCGGTTATTACATAATTTTATATGCTTTTTGTCATTTTGATTGGAGCGACGAAAACAGTAGGATATTCATCTCATCATCATTTAAAAACGCAGAGTAAGACGCCACAATCCTGCACATCGCCATAGGACATGAAATGTGACGGCTCGTTAATCAAGTAATTACGCTGGCTGCAGTGCCGAATAAGATAAAGTTAAGAAGATAAACACAGCAGTGTTTATACTCTGCTGATTTCCGGCAGAAAAGAGGTATTACCCCAGATGGTTCTCTGTAATCTACCATTTGATGAACTACTAAGTAACCTAGTGAAGATTTAGTCGATACCAAAATCGCTCACCGCTTGTGAACCGCATCGTAACATAACACCACTGATGCGACGATTGGCTCATTACTTACAGGCTGAAAAGGTGGACTTTTCCCAACCCTCCGTATTTCAGTGTATAGTGTGAACTTGAGTTTGTTTATCTCTATCAATGTAATGGAGTTGATTATTTGTATTTACGGAAAACGGACGCTACATTTCCCGTTCGTATTCATTTGTTGTGTCTGATTTTGTTATCAGTTAATTGATGCAAAAGATATTGGAATCATATTGAAGTAAAGAAGCTACAGGAAATAAATAAAACGATGACTATGTTTATATGTTAAAGTATTACAAAAATAATTATTTTTACTGTTTGAAACAAACTTTTTGAACAGACGACATGTCAATAGTTCAAGTCAAGTAAATACGTAGATGTTATTTCGTAATGTGTACAATTACAAAATTTGTATATAATTTATACTTTGTTAAATTTTAATTAATGTAATTTTATAAAAGCGACTTGGTATATAATTAGTAACACGACTTAATCATTTTATTTCTATGTACGGCAACTATATAAGCTGAAAAACTAAACTATCACAATACTATTTAAATACATTCAAAGTGAGAAAAAAAAATTATATTTCAGTAATCTATAAAAAGTTACAAAATTGTATTTATTTTGTCTCTCCCTTCTGGATGCAATATTAATATGTAACTTTAGAACAAGTTCCAAGTTCAATCATAACTTATTACATAGGATAAGGGTGGCCGGAAATAGAGTTCGGGTTGTATTCGATTGATCGGCAATATTGCCAGATAGCAGAATTTCCTTTACTCAGTTGCCACTAATGATTATTACACTGACTATGTAATGAAGTCTCGCTACTTTCGAAGACTTAATAGGGGGCACATGGAGTTATAATTTTCATTTGTACTGGTTAAAAAAGTTAAAAAAGATACCTTTATATTTAATATATTATAACTGTATAATTTTTTTATCTTGTATCTTTATACTGTGCTTAAAAAGAGTTGTAAAGCAGTAACTCAATACTTAATCAAAGGCCACACGAATATATATATATATATATATTCCGTCCATATTCTACTGTTCTGTCGGTTAAAATTCTTTACTTTATTTTGGTAATTTTCTATAGTTATATGTTATTGGGCTATAAACCAAAACATTACGTACCAACATCTTTAAATGATCCAATAATTTAATGGTAATATTTGTAAACTATCATCTATTCAATCAATATTTACAACTTTAGTGAGAATCGGCAAACCACCTCCGTGGTCTAGCGGTATTAGCCTTTGCTTTATAAACTGGAAGTCAGTGGTTTAAATCCGAGGAAAAACTTTTATTGTCGTTGTTTTCTGTTGTATTGAACTTGTCTAAAAGTAAGACGCATTTAAAAAGTCGGTCTCATCCACCAACCCGCATTGTACCAGCGTCCAAAAACACCCTTATGGAGAAGGGGAGGCCTATGTCCAGCATTGGACTAACACAGGCTGATGATGAATTGGGTTGTAATAAAGTAACGTATAACTTTAAAGTTTACCAGAGCAATTAATAAGAAGTTCTAAACATATTCACGGATTATATATGACCTTAACACGTATAGAATGTTGGATAACATAGAATATCGAAAGCTTTTAACAACTCCTCAGGACGGCATAAGTTGGACCCTCTCTAAATAAACTATACGCCTCTCTTATGAAGCGTGCCGTTCTGTAATTTATCGCTTAGTGTAAGGTGATGCGTTACTGCGACTTAAGCTGTATAATATATAGATGAATTCGCATATTACTGATCTATCATAAATGCCAGGAAGGACTTGATGTCTATAGATTATTATAAAATATGAGTACAAAACTCTTATTAAGGTATGCAGGAATTATTTGTAACAAATAATTAAATAGATAAAATTATTTGAGCACCTTTCTCGAATATAGTCCTTGCAAAAATTTTGTACAGAAGAACATATATAGCTTGAGATATGTGTATAATTTATAGGTTACAATCATTCGTTTTAGAATTATTAGTCAATATTTAATCTTATTTTACAACAAGTAATGAGCAAATGTGAAAATTTATTGTTGTGACAATTCCAGCTCAAACTTTGAGTAAAGAAATTCAATCTGTTAATGAATAATCAACATCCTTTATAATCTTAGAAGTTTAGGAAAAGCGCAAGTCATCTAAATTTGACTTAGGTATTTAGCTCTAACACCTAGAGTTAGGGTACAAATCTTCATAAAATCTTTGTTTTCTAGACTTTATAGAAATAAATGTCGTCAATCCAGTTGTCTGTTGACTATAGGTAGGATGTGTATCATATTTTCGTGACGGTGTGCGCGCATCGTAAAATACAATGGTCAGTTGACTATAGCTAACACCAGGTTTTTGGTTTTGCTGGACGTGTGTCGGTTTTACGTGACGTGTGCGCGCGCAAAATATTATTTTTTATCATCTTTTCCTAATGTGCCAAAAAAAGTACAAATTCTAAAAATTAGGCTAAAGTTATAGTGATTATTTAATAGCAAAATAATATGTGGTAAGTAAAGTTTATATATTCTTCTACCTTACCATATTTCTAATTTATCATGGAGCCAGATTATGATATGTCTTGAATAATTTATAAATTATATTAATCTTTAATCCTCTTGTTTGCGTAATAAGGAATATAACATTAGAACTAAGAGGTTGTCTATATTAGTGGTCATCATTCTTATTTATAGTGATCTTTTAGAACTATATGTTTAAAATGATTTAGAATACGTTATTCAAGTCCTTTGGATTATAACACATACAATATAGCCGTGTATATAAGTCGTGAAATGTAACATCATTACATAGTATAAAACAAAGTCGCTTTCTCTGTGTATGCTTAACTCTTTTAAACTAGGCAACGGATTTCAATGCGGTTTTTAATAGAGTGATTGAAGAGGAAGGTTTATATGTATAACACATGCTTAATATTGTTGATATATTTTCTATTAGCATGGCTCGCATGCGAAGTAGGGGCGGGTCGCTAGTGTATCATAAATCGAAGAAGTTGTTTCGAATGGAACATTAATTCAACGCAGTATCTACTTTATTTCGTGCGTGATTACATATACAAGTCGCATTCTATATAACTCCAATTTTGTCTCGGATTGCGATCAGATACGTTCCAGCTCGTAAAATCGATGATCTCAAATCCGCCCCTGTACAAACTGCCCAAAGACACACAGACGCGCGTCCACCGCAGTATTAATAATCGAACTTGCATCGATTCAAGATATCAATGTTTGTCTCGGGACCGAAAACTAATCTGCCTAAACTACTAACCCTTTTCGGGCTTATGACGCAACTTGGGAAATTACTTCCACTCGATGCCGACACATAGATTAATCCGGCCGAATAATGTATTATTCATATTCGTATAAAACCGTACATTTAATCCTCTATTTAATATAGTACTCGTATATTGTTTTTAGATGATTTGAATCTAATATTTTCATAATGTTTTTCTTAGCTATCAAGCAGCTATTTCTGATATGATGTCATCAGAATAAATTCCCAGGAAGATAATATTTTTGCAATGCTTTAGTGAGTTAAAATATGAACTGTTACAAAGTCAATCAAAATAGAACCACGACACTTTCTAATTGATTGTCAAATAAACTAACACCGTTTCGAAAATTAAAATCTCGGAAACCACCGAGAAAAACCGGCTTAGTAAACTCAGAAACAATTATGACAGCGGTGGTATTACTAAAACACAAAGATATGCTCTGCCAAGACACTACAAGTCTACTTATTGCCATGTACATGGAAAGTTAGGCCTCAGTTACCCAGTAATAATACTAGATACGATGCCCTTCAAACTGAAATACTGGCTTCACACTGCTAGTTTAATGGCAGAATTAGGCACCGCTGTCGTACTTCCTTGCATCATCAGCCTTGAAGTCCACTGCTGGACTAGTCTCCACACCTTTCCCAATGGAAAGGTTATTAGTTGGACCGATCCACCACGCTGGTCCAATGCGGCTTGTGGACCGTCTACTTCCTTAGGCCCCTGCAAAAGGGGCCTTACACACTTGATTCTACATAATTAAACTTACCTAAACCATAAGGGATACATTTGATGAACGGAATACACTTTACAAGATATTCGTGCACGTCGTCCTATAACCGCTGTTGAAATATTAAGGCAATACCGAATTAAAGATGTTTAAGTGATACATATCTTAAATAGTTGTACCGTTCAGGAAAGGAAGATGAACCAATTTTGCTCAAAACAATTACATAACGACATCAGTACAAAAAGTAATGTCCCCGCGTAATGTTCTAAACAAAACGATACGAGTTAGGTATACCGTAATGAAAATCAAATTAAGCTTTTAAATAAGTAATGAACATTAAAATAAAATATGTTATTAGAAAATTCAATTCTTAGCAATAATAAAAATAACGTGTTTCCCGGTTTGCGTGACTGACCCAAATCGAGAACATTTATTTAATTATTAAGAATAGGCCTGCTCTTGTCATCATTATTTAATTTTGACCTTAATAACTTATTTATTTTATAGACAACAGTTTTAACTTAAAAGCTAACTAAACAATAATTACAGCTTCAAAATACCGAACAAACAGTAACAATATGACTCAAAGTCATTTAGAACTACATCAGGAGGGCTTGTGATCAAGTTTATGGTAGTCCGGCATACTTTATATAAGTAGGCTCTTATCGGCTGGGGAAACAGGGCCGGGCAATATCTTGATTTAATTTACGCTAAGTGCCATCTCTCCCCGTCTTCCCCTATCTAGTAGACTATACGCATTTTAATTAACTCCTAGACTGTGTATAAGTGCTATACTTAGAACGTTTAATCGTTCTTATCTACGATGACGATTTTTAAAGGTTTAGTGCGACACATTTAATTCTTACTAACATTTCTTTTGTCAATTTGTAACAACGCTAGTAATATAAACGTAATAATATAGTTATTTAATATGTTGTAACAGAAAACACAAAAAAACACTTGAAATTGCTATAGATGTCCCTTTTTGTTAATATTGCCAAATCTCCCTTTTAAAGGAAACTTATTAAAAATAATTGTTGTTAGAATCAGTTATAAAATATGATAAACGTAAATAATATAAATTATATATGAAAAACGGATATTTCGATGATACAAACAGACACTTGAATTGCATTTATTTGTATAGATTACATTATATGAGATTAAAATTAGGAATGCTCCACAAAATCTTTTGTAATAACAATATTCTTCTAAATAAATACATAGAAGATATTGAGTAATTACATTTCTGACGCGGAGTACGGAAAAGTAGAAAATGTAAGTCGCATTTATTGTGTAAGTCTTTCATTCTTTAAGTTCAACACAATGCCGAGTTCGCGAGTCTTTACTTGATATTCTTTTCTTGTTATTATGAATGAACGCTGAAGTTTATAAGTAATTCCATATTTAGCCAAACTTATTATAACGTTTGTTGAGTAAGAAGCAAGTCGGAGTATTGTACAAAGAATGTGTATTCGATAACGCTGCTAAAAGATTTTTTTATAAACCGAATTGTTTCTTTTGAACAAAACTTATTATTCGAGATTCATAGCCTCATTTTTTTTCGATTTTTTCAACCATTCCTGTTTTTTTTGTGATTGTCTCTTCGCATATATGAAATCTACGCAATCAATTTGATTATAGAGTGTGTATCTTTGCATGAATATAAATCACGAAAGCTTTGCATCTTTGTGTGTGTAAATAGTATTTTCGATATATAAATTCACATTTTTAAATTTATAATTACGACGGACTATTAAAAATAAATATGTGTGTCGTTCAGGGCGTTTACCGGATGATAAGAAATGCGCTCTGCCCATGCGCTCTGCCCCCTCAAGAATCACAGCATGAGATGGTACAGATCTATTCGTCGCATTGAGAAATGAGATATTAAGTCTCGTTAACCCGGGATTTACGCTGGCTACGGTGCCCTACAAACTGTAATAGTAATATACACTACCGCTTACCATCCGAAATAGATACCTTATGGTCCTCTGTAAAAGACCTTTCCACTTTGCTCAAGTCCCTTACATAATTCCGAATAAGAACTCATCATAATCATTATTAACAGCCCGCGTTTGACTGCTGGACATAGCCTCCCCTAATTTAAACTCATATGATACTATATTTCAATGTTTAAAAACGTAACTTATTTAAAATCAAAGGCGTATTAACGTTAGATAGTTCCAGTCAGTGGCTATCAACTCGAGAGCTTAAGTGCGAGCTTCCTACTGTCAGTAGTTAAGCGCATCTGACATCAATGACACCGGCACTGCTCGCGTGACGTTTGATTGACAGCTCAATCGCTTGCCACGTCTGCGGCGAGTGTACGTCAAGTTGAGAAACGATCGTGCAACAACGATCCGTTCCGCCAATAAACATCTGTCACTGTGACAGCAACGCTTGAGAGCTCGGTGATGCTCGTGGTGGCGTGATGTAGTTATTTGCGAGAAAATACGGTTGGAAAAACTTTTTTATTTTTCGTGATTTTTTTTCAGTGCAAAAGTGCGTTACTAAACAAATTTAAACACTCATTATGGATTAATCGCTTTAGATATACGAGTATATCATTCAAATTTCATTAAGATGAAGTCATGTCCCATGACAGTCTACCCCGTGACTATGGACCCTAGATAGAGTCTGACACATCGTGACTATATATGCAACCAACGCGATAAATGCCCAAAAAGGGAATTTAATCTGTGTTTATTAAAATCGAAAAGTATACTCGGATTACTTTTATGGCACTCTACATCATGTATTGATCCGTAACTCGTAATATACACGGTAGGTGACTTGATTATATAAAGCAATTATCATTAATTAATTTATTGTAGCTCATCTACATAATTTTTTTATGCGTTTTAGAATTGAATTAAAGGATGTTCGTGATTTTAAAACTATGCTAGATTTTGATATACAGTATTAAATGATATGGCCTCAGTAGCCTAGTGGCTAGGGCGTGTGCTTTAAAAACCGGAGGTTGAATCCTGCGTGGAGTTAACAAGTTTTTATTGTAGTTTCCTAGGTGGTTAGGGCAATTTAGGCCGATCACCCAACTGTCTGAAAAGTAAGATGATCCATGCATCGGATGGGCATGTAAAAAGTCGGTCCACCCACCAAGGTCGGACCAGGTGTAGTGGGATACGGCCCAGAAACCCACTGACGGAGAGGCAAAGAGTAGGGGAGGCCTAGACTAACGCAGGCTGATGATGATGATGATGATTAAATAAAAACTAAAATTTATAACTTAATTATTACCAATATACATATTGATATATGTAACTTCTAAGAACTAGCGAATCCATAATTTTTACCCTGTAAGACAGGATACTAACCTGGTGCATGGTTCATTGATTAAAAACAAAACATTGCTTAAAATGTATGTGCGTTCAATATTACTAAATGATACATGTACTTTTTGTGAATAGTATGTATATGTCTCTTTTACTGATTATTAGAGCTGATCCTATGGTTCAATATAAAGATTATTATCGTAAGTATATTTCAGTATATGGCTTCTTTTCGTAAAAGTCTCCATGCGAAAATAAACCAATAATTTTAACAGTTCGATATATTTTAGTATCCCTATAATTAATCATTCAGTCGCAATACATATTACAATTTCCAATTCAAAAAGTAGCTAAATTTCGTTTCTCTGATAAGAAATAAAATTACATCGTTAATTTGGCGAAATTCACTAAACTCTGGGGAATTAATTTAAAAATACATTATGATTAATAATGAGGCCCTTAATGTCATTAGCGATCGGGACCCAGGCGCATTATATAAATAAGTTCACGTAAATAGCGAGCGAAATTGGTCGGCGAAATATTAAGTTATAAAGAGGCCCGACCAGCCCTTATCTCCAAGACCACGGTCCTCTGGTAATTATCTTCATTAATTACGGGGATATCGCGTCCCACTAATGAAAATTTATTTCTTCGCGAAATTAAAACGAAAACCTTTTTCTTAAAGATGCTTACATTTGCTTTTTGTTAATAGTAAGGAATCGATAGTATACCTCCTTTTTTTGCGACTTTTTTCTTATTTATCATGGGGTAGGCCTCTAATTCGTAAAGATTTACCTGAATTGCAGTTTTTAAGTAAGGTGACTAGCAACTGATCTCGAATACTCAAATGTTTATTGCGATTAATGGAACGGTTGCGGGAAATTTTGAAACAATGACAAAGCAAAGGCATACGTTCAAGATAGACTCTACAACTAGGACCGATTTTTCCTAACATACAGATCAAACAATTGGGTGATCAGCCCATATTTTCCTATGCTGCCTCGTAGGATTTGAACCCACGACCTTGATTTTTTAAAGCAAGTGTCGATAGCACTAAGACACGAAGGAGCTTTGCAATTACTAAGGCATCGACAGTGACTAAACATTACTCTTTATTAGCGCGAAATGGATTGATTCTTGTCACCGGACCTCGGCTTAATTGGACTTTCGGCTTAAGTAATTCCCCTCATTAATGTCACGTGTGATAAACTGCTATCAAGTAGTTTCACGAACTCAAATGGATTAGACGGAGATCATGTGAAGTGAGTTAAGATACTGTGTTTTGTAGTAAGGATACGCTTTCGGAAAATTAGCTATATAAATCTTGTAGTTAATCATGCGTTTGGGAAGACGGAGTGTTGTTCGACCTCCGACTAGGTGGTGGGCGATCTCCTTGCAGTAGCCGGTTTAAGTTGGCAGCGATAAGCAGGGGATCAGCCGTCTTGGCGCTAATTAAAAAAGGCATACGTTCAGCAGTGGACTGTAAAGAACTGATAATGATGATGATGATTTATCTGTATTCAAATTTGAAACTATAAATATTCAGAACGGAACAAGGCTTCTACAATAAGTATTTTAATGAAACTGGGAAAACTATTTCAACGAAATTATACCCTAGGATGAATTAAAATCAGCAACCTATATTCTGATGGTATTTATTAAATCTTTTAAACTGCCTAAAGTAAGAGGTAACATGTCGTTAACGTCGTAAAAGGTAACGTCTACGCTACAACAATATGAACGGGGGGTATGAAGTATCTTCAGGTAAAAAGTTTCTGCTGATAAATATTTTTGATAAAAAATTGCAAAGATTGACCAGTTAATCGTAATCATATCAATAGGAGATCTACTCTTATTAACAAGAGGCTGTCTAGTAGTATCTACGCGGTGTCTCTTCTGGTTTGAAGGGAACTGAAGCTAGCGCAAGGGTTTACGTGTAAAAATCATCTTATGTCTTAGGGTGGTTAGCAGTTTTGTTTTTGTTTATATCAGTTTCTATCAGGTTTTGCTCGACCCTTTGCTCTAGCCAATAAGAAACGACGTTTGATTTGCTTACCTTTTACATCCAACTCAATTTTCTTCACGATCGGTTCCTCAAGTGCAGCGGATGATACAACGCACTTCAGCTCGCCACGAAGCTCGGATCTGGTCACTATCATCGGTAGGAAGTGCTGCACTGTCGACGGGTCTGGAGTTTCTGTTTGAGCTGCAAGAGAGATATAGACAAGTTGATAAACATCATGGAAATCTAATTATAAATTTTTAGGAAGTGTTTTTGAAAGAAATTTACTAAAATGACACTGACATAAAAAATACAGGTAACCTACTAGAGAACTAACATCGCAGTGCTTAGTAGTCTAAATCCTAGGAGGCCATAAATATTTTGATGTGAAAGGTGATGTAGCTTGTTGAATCAATGGATAAAAAGACGTAATGACTGAATGCTTTAACTCATATCTAAGGATAGCCAACTGTCTTGTGTTGGCATGAGCTGCATCTTTTTGGATATCTCGCAGATATATTTCTTTATGCCTCATTATTTAAACCTTTACTTTGTTCCTTGCGTTTGTATATACATCATCAGCCTGTGATAGTCTACTGCGGTACATAGGCCTCCCTAATACACCGCTATCCATTAGGGAGTTTCGACCGTATCTCACCACGCTGGTCCAATGCGGGTTGGTGGGTGGACCGAATTTTACATGCCCATCCGACGCATAGATCATCTTACTTTTCAGACAATTGGGTGATCGCCAAATTGCCCTAACAACAATGAAAATTTTTGAGTCCCCGCAGGATTCGAACCCGACCTCCGAGTTTCTAAAGCAAACGCCCATACAACTAGGCTACGGAGGCGTTTGTATATGAATGGATGTTATTCTGAATTAACTTAAGTACTGTTATTCAACAGTACGAGACATGAGAACTAAATATTTAGAGAGGTTATTTTCCCTTGAGTATCCACATTAAACTTACTAAGTGTTTTGAGCTCTTAAGGTCCTAGAACAGACTCCTTTATTTAAGGGTTCCAAAGGCTGAACGTTAAAATTTTACTTTGTTTAACGTTTATTTTATTATGATGAAAGTATGATTTGTTAGAGTCAGTACAGAAATGAAAGTGAAAAATGTATCTCTAAAATAATATCCGTGTAATATATTCAATATTCATTATGGTCAAAACATCTTATTCTGCTACCATTTTGATTTTAGTTAAGCTTTCACATGTTTTTCTGAAGTTCCTTTTATTAATAATGTCTAATAACTTTTAACTAAACTTTTGATTTATTATTTTTAAGTTGTTTGAGGTATTATTGATGGTTCTATTATCATCAGGAGCTAAATATTTTCACTTTCTTGTATCTGACATAAAATTATTTTGTAAAATATTTGAATTCTTCTAATAAAATTTCTTGGCACAAATTAGTTTCCTTAGCAGCAATTCAAGCTACCCGCTTTCGCTACTTTTTGCATATTCATGCACAAAACTATGAAAAAGTATTTCGGAATATTCAAAGAACACAAATATATTTAGGTAAACTCAAATTTTAAAACTTACGTTATGTCATGTAATAAGTTAATCATTTTGATCATTTAAATGTTTTAAAGTGAGAGGTTAGCTTCAAATCATTTATAAATACTCATCGACAATACAACTAAATTTACGAAATCTACCCGCTAGAATTGGCCACTTCTTCTTACAGCTATTACCGTTCTCCGCAGCTTGGAAATTCGTTACAGTATTCACCTTTTCCGCACCGCACACGAGCGATGCTTTCAACAATATTAAACCGTACGTTTCAATTTGTCCACTATAGCAAATTTTCCGTGCCTTTCAAGTTGTATCGAAATGTCTGCTGGCGAAGCAAATGTATCGAGGTGCGTTTATCAAAGTCAAATATTAGTTCTCCTCTTGAGTGTAACACGATGCCAATTTAATATTGGTAAAGTGATCTGTTCGAATATGTTTCTGGATTCAATATTTGAAAACATTTCATCTTAATGATATTACTTCACAAATGACAAAGCGAAATTCTTGAGGTTGTTATCGCCTGAAATTAATAATAATAATGTTCTCCATTCGATTACGACTACGTCGGCCGAACTGTATTAGAGATTAGCCAACTACGCAGGAGATATTATAGTGCACAAGTGTACGCGCAAACAGAGGCGCACTTCCTGTTCCTTTATACCCTCAAAGCCCGATGGGAAGGATAACCGACTTTCATATACTCGTCCGACGCATTATCAGGCAATTGTGTGATCAGCCCCAAATTGCCCTAACCAACTACGAAACAACAATCATATTTGCTGTGACCCCGCAGGATTCGAACCCACAACCTCCGGTATCAAAGCGCACAACTAGGCAACGGAGGCAGTTAACAAGACGCTTGGAACTATTAATTAAATAAATCAAAAAGTCATTACAGAGGCTTTGTATTTCACGTGGACTATGTCGCTACATTCCCCACGGGATCTTGTTTAAACCTCAGCCTTAATCAAGACTTATGAGATGATCGTAGGAGACACTATAATGCTAATACTGCATAGAATGTCTTACTGTGTGTAAAGATAAAGGTGTATTGATTAGAGATGCCTACCTGATTTAAAGTAGTTGCGGCTGCATTATTACAACAGACTTCTCATATTGAAGCAAAAGTTTATTTCCAGCGGTTGATTTCTCGTTTTGACGCAAAACCTTTTACATGTAGTTGTTAGTGTTACCTTCAGAATTTTCAATTAATATTTTTTAGTTTAATTTATTTTACTGACTAACATAAACTGTTTAAAGATATTGAGTTTAGTAGTAGGTTTGCACTATGCATGTATTTTTTTATATTTTACTAAGAGTTTGTATTTTTAGAACAATTAATAATTTTCAAGTTAATAAATGTGAGATTTTGTTAGAAATTATTTTTCAAGGAGGAAATTTTCTGTAAAATCAGTAAAGATGGATAATATTTTAATACAATAAGATCTAGCATGTGCTTACGTAGAGGTGATTATTAAATCAGTTGTGGAGTATTTTAAAACTTCCATAGATTGGAATATCACCTCAAAGTAATTAACTATATCATAGTTAAAAATATTTGTATTTCCTTAATTCTGTACAAAGTAAGGCAAAATCTCTCGTTTATTATTACGATACTATGTAATCTCATAGTGTTTATACTGTACCCGAAAAAATAAGATAAATAAGACTTGGAGTTTATAAAGGCAAAGAACAAATAGTATACTGAATCAGTAGCGTAGTCATCATCATCATCATCATCATCATCATCATCATCAGTCCACTGCTGGACACAGGCCTCCCCTAATGCACGCCACCGCTTCCGATCTTCGGCTATTTTACCCAGCCCACACTGACCACTTTGCGAATGTCGTCACTCCATCTTGCCGCAGGGCGTCCTACACTACGTTTGCCGAGCCTCGGTCTCCACTCCAGAACTTTTCAGCTCCAGCGGTCGTCAGTTCTGCGGCTTATGACCAGCCCTGCCACTTCAGATAACTAATCCGGTGGCTATGTCGGTGACTCTGGTTGTCTGACGGATCACATCAAGCGTAGTGGGAAGAGCAAATGCTTTAGAAACCGGAGGTCGTGAGTTCGAATTCTGCGGGGACTAAACGTTAGGGCAATTTGGCCCGATCACCTAATTGTCTGGAAAGTAAGATGATCCATGCGTCGGATGGGCATGTAAAAAGTCTCACCACCCACCAACCCGCATTGGACCAGCGTGGTGGGATACGCTCCAAAAAACCCCCTTATGTGGAGGCCTATGTCGAGCAGGGGACTAATAATGGCTGATGATGGTGATGATGAAAAACAAATAGTAACGAAATAATGTTGTGTGTTTTTTCATTAAGTCATTTTGCCAAGTTGTCATTGGGCGTGCCTCTTATCACTCAGATTTACCTGATTAACAGTTACAACGTAGAGCGTCTGGAATCTAACGTTTACAATCCAAAGAGTAGATACTGCATTCTATAGATGAATTATTTATAACTAAACTTGAAAACACTTTGATACTGATAACTTACAACGACTGCCAAAGATGGTCTTGACAACAGCGATCAAATTTTTACATGTCCATCTGATGGACGGGTATGGATCATGTTACTTTTAGGTCATCGTCTCATTTTGTACTAAACAATCAAAAAACAACGATAACGCAAAGTTATTTCCCCGCCGGCTTCACCCGTGTTACTTTATATAAGCGATATTATTGGTCCATTATCGCTCAGTGATTGACATTTTGGTTACAATACAACAATAAGCAGATTAGACGTATATTGCTACTTCTTTGTTATGGGTTACATTTTTTCATCAATTATTTGTCATTTTTGGC
This sequence comes from Lamproptera curius, assembly GCA_029286875.1. Classification (NCBI taxonomy): domain Eukaryota; kingdom Metazoa; phylum Arthropoda; class Insecta; order Lepidoptera; family Papilionidae; genus Lamproptera; species Lamproptera curius. Next base: position 2,132,523 of record JAGSMT010000038.1, read on the forward strand.
TCTCGTCTATAAATGTTACTATTAAACAAATGCTAAAATATGTTTAGAAATTGACTATGACTATTTAAGGGGTGTAACTTGCGTTGCCCTCTGTAATTATTCGTGTACTCTCATCATAAGAATATTAGCGTTTGAATTATGTTGTAAGCTTCGCTTAACCCTTGGGCGATTCAAACCGTAATTTCGTAATGGACTCTCCGACCGGAAGTTGTTCAACATCGGTTGTAATTAATGTAGAAACTTCATACGATCGTTTTGCACGAAATACATTATATGTGAATTATAATAATTACCTTGGATTTGTAAAAAAAGTTTAACCTGTTCAGAAAGTTAATTTTGTAATTTTCTAATTTAATAACGTCATAATGTAATAGTAAAAGGCATTACGATGTAATTTATTACAAGATCTTTTTGATTCAATTGACTTAGGTATTCATGGACGTAATAATAATATATATTTTTTTTATAGCTTACGCGACAGACGAGCAGTCGGCCACCTGATGGAAAGTGGTCACCGACACCCATAGACATTGCAATACCAGTGGTATCGCCAACGCGCTCCTACCGTGAGACATAGGGTGTTAAGTCTCGTTTACCCAGTAAATGCACTGGCTACGGTGCCCTTCAAACCGGAACACATGCATTGTTTTACACTACTGTTTCGCGGCAGAAATAGGCACCAGCATAAATTCTAAAATTATTTATGGTATATGAAACTAAAGAATTAAAGTTTAAATTTTGGACCACTTTTAGGAAACGATATTTGGACAAATAACAAAATACATCACATCGGGATAAATTCCTTTTTATTTTATTTTCTTTTGTCTTCAAAGTCTATAGTACTTTCGTTTATCAAAGTCATCTAATGTTTCAGACCTTTTTGTATTAACTTACATAGTACTTTTGCAATACTATTATTTTGCATTGAAGTGATAATTACGAAAGACTTTCGTAAACGTAGTGAATATTTAAACCTTAGCTTTAAAATAGGCCAGAAATTGTATAACGTACTATTAGTATTAATGAAATAAAATATCATTAAAACAAATAAAGTTTTTTTTTTGTAAAGCTGAAATTAAACTTCCTTTATTAGTAATGGGTTTAAACAATTCATTACATATCTAGAAAACTGGCGAGGACCATATTGACAAAAGTATTTGATTTTCCGGCTGAAGACGCGGGATTAAAACGCCATACATTTGCAATAATCTTCGTAGGCACTACGATAGGTATATCCCTATTATTTGAGAATGGAAAATGTACTTGGAACTGAAGTCTAAATCTTATAATATTTTGTTAATAACAAAGATTCGGACGAATATATATGTTGTTGTGCCAACAAACAGCAAAAATTAGCTGTTACTTTAGCCATTGTATTTCTATTTTATGGTTGTTATTGTGCATAGCCGTAACGTTATCCAAAAAGTGAGTGACATTCCAACTGAATATTTTGTCACGTCATTTTTCCTTGAGGAACCCAATAAGACTATTCTTAAGAATTGCTGAATGTAGCTGGAGTGAAATAGGACGGACCCCTTTATATTTAAAGGTTTTGAAGGCCGAACATTAACAACCAAATTTAAACAATTTGAACTATCACTAAATAGTCCTTTATAATAATAGTTTATTTAATTGTTAATTTAAGTACGACTCGCTACAGTCAATGTGGAGCATAGAAATGTCAGTAAAAATTTTAGGTCTTAAATAATATTCTGTAGTCATTATATATTCCTAATAGTGAAATAATCTTATTCTGTGACCATATCCATTTTAGTAAAGCTTTAAATGTTCGTCTGCACTTTTTATGTATTGTATGTATTGATTTAATTTTGTAATCATGCCGAAGATCAATTTCAGATATTTTTACTTTGTTGTGTTTAATCTCAACTTATCATTTGCTTATATTTGAATGAATTTCATCAAAATTCGAGGCAGAAAACAGTATTAGATTTATAACTACAACGATGATCCTAACCGTTATTTTCATAACAATTACACCTGAATATTTTACAAATAAAAACATATCAAAGTGAACTAACTCACGTTGTGTCACGTGATAAATTGTGTATTTCGATTATTAAAATTCTTTGAACTCGGGCGGCGTATGCTTTAAAATATTTTTAGAATACTATTCGACTGAACTTACGAAATCTACCTGATAGAATTGGCCTCTTCTTATTACAGCTATTACCGTTCTCTACGGCTTGGAAGCTCGTTACAATATTCACCTTTTCCGCACCGCACACGAGCGATGCTTTCAACAATATTAAACCGTACGTTTCAATTTGTCCATGATAGCAAACATTCCGCGCCTTTCAAGTTGTATCGAAATGTCTGCTGGCGAAGCGAATGTATCGAGGTGTGTTTTTCAAAGTCAAATATTAGTTCTCCTCTCGAGTGTAACACGATGCCAATTTAATTTTGGTAAAGTGATCTGTTGGAATTTGTTTCAAGATACAATATTTGAAAAGGGTTATACAATTTTATTCTTCTGATATAACTTCACAAATGATTAAGCCAAGCCGTTGAGGTTCTTATCAGCTTGAAACTATTAATTAAATAAATCAGAGAGTGATTACAGGGGCTTTGTATTTCATGTGGACTATGTCGCTACATCCATCACGGTATCCTGTTTAAGCCACAACCTAAATCAAGACTAATGATCGAAGAAGATAGCATAATGCTGGTACAGCATGGGATATCTTACTGTCTGTACAGATAAAGGAATGATCTAATATCCCATCGGATGATTTCAAAAAATTTCAGCAGTATTATTATTAATTCAGGATTTGCGTTACTAAAGTATTATTCGAGTTTCGGATTCTTTCCATCCATGATCATCAGGCAGACTTGAAATTGAATGCAAACTCAAATCATGGATGCTGGAAAATCCGAAACGTCGAAATAAATATATTTAAGCATAATCATAATCCGTAAATTATGATTTCATTATAATAATCGCGTAAATAAAAGAAATAATTAGTATTATTATTATTTTTTGGCTTTAATACTGAAACAAAAATCATTTTGAGTTGGTTATTTCTCGTTTTGATGCAATAACTTCTACATATGGTTATATCAATTTCAGTTTGTAATAACGAGTGATTTTATTTTTTTGCTATTTTTTTAGCTGAGCCTACGTGCATTGTATTATGCTAAATTTATAGTACATTGTATGTTTCTTTTCTTATGCCAATTTGTTGTCTGTTTTAAAGTTTGTATTATTTTAACAAGTATTTAAGTTAGATCTTGCATGTGTTTATGTTATACATAGAGATGATTATTAAATCTCCTTTGCAAGCTTTTATTCCTTTTAAAATTTTTAATATCAGCTTTAATTATATATTAGCTTTATAGTAAAATAATAATATCTCCTTTATCTTTTTCCAAGTAATAACGAAGTCGGTAGACAGTATTACATAAAAAGATTGCACTTTCTTGTCTCGATTTAATCGTACGAAAAGACGAATGAGGGTAAATTGTCCCATTTTTGTGTACGCTTCTTGCGAACGTCTATAACGATGGAGCCCGCTGAGTGTCTATTTGTGGGATGATACGCCATAATCCTGAAGTTCCACTTGGGAAAATCGCTCGTTTATTATTACGACGCGATGTAATCTTAAAGTGTTGTGCTGTACCGGAAAATAATACATGGAATTTATGAAAAGAAAGTAACTATTAGGAAAGAATTAGTACCGTATATTCTTTTAAGATGAATTAATTTTCAGTAAATTTGAAGACCCTTTGAAACTGACATATTACAACTTTACAACATTGTCGTCGACAACAGCAACCGACTCTTTACATGCCCATCTGATGAAAGACCATGGATCATCTTACTTCTCAGATACTTAAGTGATCATCTCACATTGTCCGAACCAATTCCGAAACAACGAAACACGAAGTCGTTTCCCCGCGGGATTCAAACCTACGATACCTAGCCAACTGAGGGGAAACTACTGTGGCGATATTATTAGTAAATCATTGCACAGTGATTGACATGTTGGTAACAATAGATCAATAACAAGGCTTGACTATGACGTCACTTCATTGCTCATCATCTTCAGCCTGTGATAGTCCACTGCTGGACATAGGCCTCCCCTAATACACCGCTATCCACTACAGGGCTTTTGGACCGCATCCCACCACGCCGGTTCAATGCGGGTTGGCGGGTGGACCAACTTTTTACATGCCCATCCGACGCATGGATAATCTTACTTTTCAGACAATTAGGTGATCGGCCCAAATTACACTAACCAACTAGAAAACAATTCGTTGAGTCCACGCGGGATTCGAACCCACAACCTCCGGTTTCTAAAGCGCACGCCCATACTTCTAGGCTACGGAGGCACTTCGTTGCTTTGCATTTCAATCTTTACATTAATTATATGTATTTGGCTCTTGTCGATATATATTCCAATTAACAAATGTTAAAATATAATAAGAAATTGACTGCAGGTACTTGAGGGGTTTAGCACGTGTAACTTGCGTTGCCCTTTGAAATTATTCGTTTAATCTCATCATAACAATATTAGCGTTTGAATTATGTTGTAAGCTTCGGTTAACCCTGAGGCGATTTAAACCATAATTTCGTAATGGACTTTCCGACCGGAAGTTGTTCAACATCGGTTGTAATTAATGTAGAAACTTTATACGACCGTTTCGCACGAAATATATTATATATGAATTATAATTATTAGCTTAGATTTGTAAGAATGTTTTAACCTGTTCACAAAACTACTTTTTTTAGGTTATTTGATTGGCTAGGTAATTATGCACGTATTACTAATTCATTTCAATATAATGAATAGTAATTAAAATATTTACAACTATGTTTGAATGTTTGAGAAATGACATTTTCATATATAATTAAATATTTTAAATAAGCACAGATTTTTTTTCCTTCCTTTCTTCTTCATAGTCTAAGGTACCCTCTCTTTTTTTAAAGTCATCTTACGTTGCTAACCCTTCTGGATTAACTTACATAGTACTTGTTGAAATATTAGGACAATAAATTATTTCATAATCAGACTGCCCACTGCTGGACGTAGGCCTCCCCTGCACGCTTGCTCCATTTGTGGGTTTTTGGACCGTATCCCACAACGCTGGTCATTAATTGCTATAAAGCGATCATTCTGGAAGACTTTTGCAGATCACGCTAAATATTTTAACTTTGGCCTAAAATAGGCCATTAATTTAGTGATATAGTATCCAGTAATAATAAGAGTTAACGATCCGAATTACAGAAACTTTGAAAAGCTTGATCGAAACTTCCTTTATTAGTAACGAGTTCAAACAATTCATTGCACGTAACATCCCAGCGTATGAAGATGTAATAGTGTAGAAAACTTTTGAAGACCGCATCGAATACAAAATCGAAACAAGTGTAAGTGAGGTAAGAAAACAATGTAATTGATCAGGTTGATTACAGCTACTGGCAGGTGAAGAAAATTGTAATGTTTGGTATGTATGCCCTAAACAGTACAATATATCTAATAATGATGTAATGCTAAATAATTGAAACGATTGTTTTAGAGAATTTAAGCGAAGAAATAAACTGTACCTACAGTTATCTTGATTTTTGCATAGATAAAAAAAGTTGTATCTATATATATTTCTTAATCAAAATTTTCTTGCACAAAATATCAGTACACTTGAATTAATTTCATCCTGAGAGAAGAAGTGACAAAATGCACTCAGTCGATATAAATATAAAAAAAAAAACATTGAAATTTCAAGATGGTACCGGAATCCTTCCTTGCTCAGGGAATCTCAAAAGTATTTGCTATTCAGGCGGGCTATATCGCGGGGTTAAAATGCCACATATTTGTAATACACTATATAGGCATATTGATAGATATTTCACTGCGATTTGACAATATGTAAAGATTTACTTAACAAAAAAGTCTTCTCTCATGATGTTTCGTTTATATCAAAGATTAGAAAGCATCAATTTGTCTTTGTGTCAGAAGGCGTTTGATGTTGTTTTAGGAAAATTAAATACAATACAAAATAAGCAATATGTTAAAATATAAGATTAGGATAGTAAATCGTCCAACTGAAGCAATGTATTACTAATTCATACACCTATCAACCCGCATTGGACCAGCGTGGTGGGATACGGTCCAAAAAACGCCCTAATGGAGAAGGCGTGCAATAATGCCTATAACCAGCAATGGACTTATACAGGCTGATGATAATAATGATGATGATGATGAGGTGGGTACAGAGAGAACAATTTTGTTTAATATATATGTACACAATGTAATAATGATGATGTATGTATTTTCACTATTTCCAAAACACACAAAACAGTGTCAGTTTTATAGAGAGCCACAAAAATTTTTCACTGCGTTTCAAAACGAAATTATTACCAGCTTTGGCTCCATTGTTCCAACGAACATGACATTATTATCAGATAATTACATTCGCGATCGTTTGGCAAGAACCGTAATACGCTCTTTACGCATTCTCTACTGGGATTTGGGTTATTAAGTTTTTTTATATCCGCTATTGTTTACAAAATTCCCATTTTTTACTATCGAAGACTTTCCGCCTGAGATACTAAACCGACTCATTAAATCTTGGAGTATTTTTTATTTTTATTTATTTAACAGACGATAGGACAAGACTTTACCTGATTGATTATGGTGTATGTATATTAGAAACGTAGATGAAGACGCTAAATATCCGCTTGCCACCCTGAGTTGTGTGAGAGTTAGGTGTTACCGAGGCGATTGTGTACTATTGATTTGTGGCAGATATAGATTAAAATGAAAATATATCTATTTAAAACACCTATAAAATCTATGTAAGCTTGACCTTCTAAGAATTCAAGTCTAGAGGAGTTACGCATTAGTTTGTTTATAAATGTATCATAATAGTTTTGACACACATAAATGGTAACAAAAAAATAAACGATTTTCACTTCACTTTAAAAGTATAAACGATTTTGCACTGTTTTTTTTAAACTCATTAGAAAAAATAGGCTTCAGATCCAAACATCCGTAGCAAAGTTTACTTTGAACTTGGAAAAGCTACATCTAACCTTCCTATATTAGTAACGAGTCTGTTTAATTCGTTGCACGTAACTTGCCAGCATATGAAGATGTATCGGAGTAGAAAACTTGCGAAGACGGCATCGAATACTAATTGGGAACAAGCGCAAGTTAGACGTGAAAACAATGTAATTGACCACGTTGATTACGTGAAAGGTGAGGAAAATCGCAATGATAAAAAGGTGGTGAACGAGATGTTTAGTACAGTTATTATTTATCCACGTAGTTTTGATAAAACCTGTATCTAATATTTTTAAGTTGTTTCTGATAAAATACCTTAAAAATTTTAAAAGGTTTGTTGTCGCAAAAGTTAAAGGGAAACAAATATTACAATATTTGTTAATTTAAAAATTGCTTAATTTATTTAAAAGTAGAAAAAATGCACACGTCAAAAAACTATTTGACTAGATAATGAATGTCAAGTAACTGCTGTATATTTTTATTTCCTTCTTTATTATAGTTTATATTTTTTATAACATCAGTTCGAGCAGAATTTGCTATTTTAATTACAGTAATTAATGTATAATTTTACTGATGGTTTCTGAACTATTGTCCGCATGGATCATTCTAATTTGCAGGCAATTAGATGATTAGACGGCATTGCCCTAAACAATTCGGAAACAACAATGGAAAGTTGTTAAGTCCCCGCAGGATTCGAACCCACTAGTCTAAGGAGTAAGTAATTTACTAGTAAGTATTTTACATCATATGATAATTTTTTAAAGCACTCTAAAATAAAACATTAGAAGCAATAAAATAAAATAGAAACATGTCGACTGAGATAACTATTTGATCGTAAACAAAGAAGACACCAAAATGCTCTCTCTAAATACGTGAATGTTAAAAGCCTAAGAAATTTTTCAGATAGTATTGGAATCCTTCCTTACTGCAGAAATCTTAAAAGCATTTGCCATTCAGGCAGAAGACGCGGGGTTAAAACGCTACATATTTGTAATACACTTCAAATACATAGGATATGCACTATGATGTTGAATATGGTAAAATGCTATTTCGGAGAAAAGTCGGAATTTCAAATGTTGTCTACGCAAACGAATCAAAATGCCAATGGATTGTATTTCAAACATTTGCTGAAAGAATAGAAATTTTTCCTAAAATTTTCCACGTATAGAAATACATATTTAGACTTTAATTTGGAAGCTGCTTATCATTTACTACAAATGAAAAAGAAACGAAAGAACTGAGCATATCTTAATTTTATTATGAGTAATTACTGTGGGTTGATCTTCTTTTATAGACTGATTGGTGAAGTACCCGATGGTATCTAGTTCTGCCGAAAACCAAGTAGTGTGAAACAATCTGCAGCGCGGTATGCTAACTAGTGACTAGTGGCTACGTCTCGTAAGAGCGCTTCATTAATTAAAAATATTTGCAGTAAAACTATGAGCTGATTTCTTTTCAGAAGTATTTGTAGATTTTAGAAGTTAATCCCTTTGAAGATTCAAGCAAATAACCAGGTTCTATACATCAAAACATCAATAAAAGTTATATTATTCCTAACAGATATAGGTCACTATAATTCCATCATGACGAGTAAGCTCTTCGTTGAAATCAAAAGTTTTTGAATCCTTCATCCCGATCCGATAAGATCCTATCGTACTGAGTAGTCAATTCCAATTTCTAGTTATAGCAAAGGATCGAACTAGTGCAGTGGAATCCTACTTTCAGTTGGTAATAGAATAAGTTTTACGATGTGAAGGATGGATTTTCACGCGAAAATTGGTTTTGTTTGAAAGGTAAAATTTTATCATGCTCACGTATGGCATTGTGAACTAACAAATAAACTAATAAAAAAAATAACAGAATAGAGAATTCAGTATTTACTCTAAAATTTGGCATATTTGTTTGATTTAGCATTAACGGTTTATATAAAGTAATACTCGTAGAACGAAAATGCATATTTTTTACTTAATAGATAGTAGACGTTCTTCATTACATACGACCTTGAACAACTTCCGGCCGGAAAGTCCATTACGTAATTAATGTTTGAATCGCCCATGGGTTAACCAGCTTAAATAAAGTAATGTAAAGGCCAATAATGTAAAAATAAGAAAACTTGTATCATTGTACAAAAAAAATTGAGTTGATACTTTGATGTTATTTTTACTTAGTATACCAATTATTTATTTTTGTAAGACAAAACAAACTGAACGTGAATTCTAATTAAACAGGAACAATTTGATTTACAGTTACGCGCATCCGTATCTTCAAGCATTTTTATTAAAAAAAATACGTTGTTAGGCTTAAATTTCAATTAAAGGCAAATACAATAAAAGCAAGCACCCTGACCCTTAAATTACAGAACTGCAGTCTGTAATAACGAGTAATAAAAAATACTGCGATTCGAGTACAATAGCAGAGATACAAGCTTAATGGCCGAACTCTCAGTTGAAAATTTTTAAAGAGCGTATTACGGTTCTTGCCAAACGATCTCCATCGTAGTTATCTTATAATATTGTCACATTATGTCGTACAAAGGAACTGACATAAGAAAATAATTGTTTACTCGCACAAAAAGTATTTAAGACAGGTCTTAACATGTACCTAAGGTAAATTATTTTACTGGAACATATTTGTACAATAATTAATCTGCTTATATAAGAATGTAACAAAATGAAGCTGAAAGAAGACATAAAAATTCTCTCTGTAAATATAAATACGTAAATGTTAAAAGCATTGAAATCTTTCCAGATAGTCCCGGAATCCTTTTTTGCTGCAGATATTTCAAAAGAATTTGCTATTCAGGCAGAAGACGCGGGGTTAAAACGCTACATATAGTAATATACACTTCAAATACATAGGCGATGCACTATGATGTTGAATATGGAAAATGTTATTTCAGAGAAAAGTCGGAATTTCAAATGTTGTCTATGCAAACGAATCATGATGCAAATTGATTCGTATATCAAATATATGCTAAAAGAATTTTTAGTGTGTTGAAATTTTTCGTAAGATTTTCCAATAAATAATCACGTATAGATATACACAATAACAAATAACTGCCTAAACCGGAGGTCGTGGGATGGAATCCTGTGGGGACTCAACAAATTTTTATTGTTATCTCTAGTTCATCATCATCATCATCAGCCTTGATAGTCCACTGCTGGACATGAGCCTCCTAATAAACCCTTTCTATGGGGTTAGGACCGTATCCACCACGAGGTCCAATGCAGGTTGGTGGGTGGACCGACTTTTACATGCCCATCCGATGCATGGATATCTTACTTTTCAGACAACTGGGTGATCCACATTGCCTAACCAACTAGGAAACAATAATGAAAATTTATTGTGTCCCTGCGGATTCGAACACAGCAGCCCTTATGGATAGGAGTATATGAGAGAAAGCCTATGTCGAGCAGTGGACTATCACAGGCTGATGATGATGATAGAAATACACATTTAGATTTTAATTTGGAATTCGCCTATCATTTACTATCGATGAAAGAAACGGAAAAACAGAACAAATCTTTATTTTACTATAAGTAATTACAGTTTGTTAAATGTGGATAGATCTTCTTTTTACAGTGGACTGATTGATGAAGTACCTTAGTACCTAGTTCTGCCAAGAACCAGGTAGTGTAAAAACACTACTCAGTGCGGTATGCTAACTAGTGGCTGCGTCTCTTAAGCGCAGAGTGTATCACTTACCAGCAGTCATTAAATTCATAAAAAATATTTGACATAAAATGTATGTGCCATTTCTTTTGTAGAGTTTTGAAATTAGAAACTTAGAACTTATCAGACAAAGCAATTCTTTTTGAAGATTTTTCGGGCAAATAGCCAAGACCTAAACACTTAAACATCAATAAAGGTTGGTATTCTATTCTTGTAGAAACAATATTCTTCCATACAGTAATATGTTATTATAATTCAATAATGACGAGTAAGCTCTTCGTTGAAATCAAAAGTTTTTGAATCCTTTGTCCTAATCCGATAGGGTCCCATCGTACTGAGTAGTCAATTCCAATTTCTAGTTGTAGTAATGGATCGAGCTAGCGCAGTAGTGTCCTACTTTCAGTTGGTAATAGAATAAGTTTAACGCTGTGAAGGATGGATTTTAAAGCGCAAATTGATTTTGTTCAAAGGTGAAATATTGTCTATGCTGACGTATGGCATTGTGAACTTTAAAAAGTAGTAATAGAATCAAGATTAAATAATATTATTATTGAATCTGAAATGAATTTAATAATATTATATAAAAATGTAATCTGAAAAGATTTAATAATATTATTATTAAATCTGAAATGAAACAAATTCATTTGAAAAATGATATTTTGACTTGAAGTTTAACATGTGATAAAACAATAACCAATCCGTTACTCCATAAAGTTCTCGAGCAAATTAAAATATAAATAATAAATTATATAGTCATTATCATGTGAGATGTCAGATGAAAATTATACATTAGGTAGGTAAGTATTTATAAATTCTATTAAAAAAACAACAACCAATTCCGGTCGGAAAGTCCTTCGCAAAATTGTATGAATTTCGCTGAAGTGTCAAGACAGGGCATACAATACATTCAAGTAATCAAATAATTTAGATAAGTCAGTGGAAAGCGATCCATACAAAGGAATAATGTCCAGCAGTGGATAACAGAGGTGATATAGAACCAATGTTATGATAGGTAAGAAAATTATAGGAAATTTAAGTAGATATTTGAAAAACAATAAAACCAATTTCACTCGGGATACCGATTATTTATTTATATGTGATGAAAACCTTGTAGATGAAAATTTTGTAGATGAGTCAGAGACAGTGGCAACAAGGCTACCGGGTCATCAAATTAGTAATTTAAAAATATTGTGAATACGATTCTTCTAGAATATTCAAAAGAATAATTAGGTCATTGGCATGGGATTTAAATGAAGCATGATTATAATAAAAATACGTTTTGATAATTAGTTTGTAGAATTTCAGTGTGTTATAGCGAGTAACATGAAAAAAAAAACACTACAATTCGAGTACAATAGCACAGATACAAGCTTAATAGCCGAACTCCTAGCTAATTTAAAAGGTTCCGGTTCTGCAAACGTCATCGTATTTCTTATATGTCACTTAATTCAACAATGGAACTAAAATTATAATTCTTTAGAAACACAAAACTGCTTGTATTGTAAATAAATAGTAAATATGTGTGTGTGTGTATTTAAAAGATAATAAAAAAGTTTATTCGATCGTGACAGTAATAAATTTGTTAGGTGTTTGAGATAAAACGCAATTTAGCTGAAACTTTTTAATGTCTAATACGATATGCTTGAAAAATATGAAAATTCTAACCTATGGATAGAGGCAAACACGATTGCAGTTCTATAACTTTCAAATAAAAATTCTACTTCGCAATTGAATGTTAAATATTTTAGCTGAACTTATTGCTGTGAGTTGCACATTACTCATTCACATGCATAATCTAACATTCATGAATATTTGTATTGCGACAGTCTATACCTGTCTTTTAACAAAATATGTAAAAAGCATACAATTAACAATGTCGTTTAGGTTCATTTTAAGTTCCTCTTTCTCTGTGATAGCTGCTGTTATGGAATAATTCAACTCAATTTTATTTTTAACTTGAAACTTTGGTGTTTACTTTCAAAAGGATTGATAATTACAATTTGATTTTTTATGAGACTGTAGATCCTAAAAAAGAACAATTCTGTATTCAAAACATTTATTGAAAATCTGTAAATCCTCTTACAATAATTATTTAATTTTTTTTTTCTTTTTTAATTCTTTTTGATTAAAATATTTCAGGAAACATTTAACTTTTACCGTCCAATCAATTATTTGCTGCATTACTTATACTACGAGTAATTAGACTGTACAATAACATTATATCTATTAATAATCATTATACACTTTTTCAAAACCGTAAAATAACACTAACAAAAATTTGCCCAACTGATCGTAGTCAATGAAGGAACCATAGATGATGATCTTCGTATTCCCTACGTCTTTGGAATATTCCTGTGAAGGTATTAATACATTATGTTCTCAGAACAGAGTTTTCCGCAGAGCAGGCATTGAACCAAGGGCTGATTGTTATTCTGGCATCGTGTTCAGGTGATATACAACGCTATGAAGATCGCGTTCAACATTCATATGGGGCAAACTGGCCTTTTTGTCTACGATCGAGTTTATATTCCAAATGCACCCTTTCATCTGGCCCTTTTTATTTTTTCAATAATCTCAAAACTTTCAAGTTACTTAACATTTTAAAACTTTTAACTATAATCATTTTTATATTATTTATGTGAAACACTCAAGGTTAAATTCAGACGCACTATACTTATAATTAATTCTACAAATATTATTTTGTGTGATAATATTTACTTATGCAACTAGTGACAGGATTATTATACAGATAAAAAAAATACTTCAAATCTAATTCGACACTATTTAGTGCTATCATATAACGCGATTACTGATAGAATCAATAAACTTTAGCTCTGAATATCCGTAGCAAAGTTTACTTTGAACTTGGAAAAGTTACATCTAACCTTCCTTTATTAGTAACGAGTCTGTGTAATTCATTGCACGTAACTTGCCAGCATATGAAGATGTATCGGTGTAGAAAACTAGCGAAGACCGCATCGAATACGAAATGGGAACAAGCGCAAGTTAGTCGTGAAATCAATGTAATTGACCACGTTGATTACGTGAAAGGTGAGGAAAATCGCAACGGTCAAAGTGCTATTTGGATATTATTGCAATATACGTTCTATACCTTTACATTTTTATGTAAACAACTTTAATAAAAATTTAATAATTATGAAGTACATACAAAAGACAATTAAATACTTTTGAATTCGCTACGATTTTGAAAATAAGTTTTCAAACTAAAAAAATTATTCATCCGTTGTAAGATGTTATAAGAAAGACATAATTTAAATTTCATTTTTTGAACCGTTTAACGTAAATGAATTATTAACGTATTATTTACACTGTGAGTTTTTGAACCGTTTATTGCATTTTTTATTACTTTACTGCATAATAAAAATATATTTAAAATAAGTATGTATAAAAGTCGGTTCTTACTCAAACTTAAAGAACTCTAGCTGTAGTACTAGTAATAGTACTAGCTACGACCAGAAGAGTGTTCCATCTTCCATAAGATGTACTTCAACGACTTTAAAAAAATAATGCACGGAATTTCGCATTTGAGACAGTAACGACATACAAAAGAATAATGAAATATCAGCTGACATTAGCCTATTTGATGGTTAACAAAGAAGACATCAAATCGCTATCTGTAAATATAAATACGTAAATGTTAAGAGCTTAGGAAATTTTCGAGATAGTACCGGAATCCTTCCTTGCTGCAGATATTTCAAAAGAATTTGCTATTCAGGCAGAAGACGCGGGGTTAAAACGCCACATATTTGTAATACACTTCAAATACATAGGCGATGCACAATTCCTATTTGGTAGAAATGTCGGAATTTTTAAATGTTGTCTATGCAAACGAATCAAGATGCAAATGGATTCGCATTTCAAACATTTGCTTAAAGAATTCTATTATTTTGGAGTGTGTAGAAATTTTCCTTAAAATTTACATGCACATTTAGACTTTAATTTGGTTTTTGCCTATCATTTAGTTAACTTGAGAAAGATTTATTATTATTTTACTATAATTAATTTCAGTTTGTTTTTAAACCAAGGAAACCAAGTAGTGTTTTCATACTACTTGGTTTCCTTGGTTTTCTTGGTACTCAGCGTGGTATGCGAACTAGTGACTACGTCTCTATAGAGCAGGATGTATCACTTACCAGCAGCGATTTAATTCAATAAAAAATATTTGACATAAAAGTGTGTGCCCCATTTCTTTTGTAGAATTTTGCTACTAGAAACTTTGAAGTTATCAGCAACAAAGTTATTCTCTTTAAAGATTTTTCGGGCAAATAACCAAGAACTTTACATTAAAACATCAATAAAGGTTGGTATTTTATTCTTGTACAAACGATATTCTTCCAAACAGTTATATGTTACTATAAATCAATAACGACGAGTAAGCACTTCGTTGATATCGAAAGTTTTTGAATCCTTTATATTAATCACGTATGGCATTGTGAGCTAAAAAACTGACAGTATTACCGAGAACTTATTATAAAGTTTAAAATTTAACAAATTCGTTTCCTTTGGCATTAACGGTTCATATAAAGATGAGTAGTAAAAATGCATTTTATGTTTTTTAAAAGGTATACAGATAAGTCATGGATGTTTTGTTACATACACAACTTTTACAAGCTACTGAGAATCATCATTGTACAAACGTTTTTCTATTCTGAAGTTGTATACGAAAATTAATAAATACAGTTACAATTGTCAATATACTAAAGTTATCCATAACATATACTAACTACTCTATTAAATAAAATGACTTTTTATGGATTTTATCGGATATTTATAATATAAATGTATATTATATAAAATAAAATATCATATGTAAAATAAACGCGATAAATCCGTAAAGAGTATTTTTATTTTGTAATGTATAGTATTCGCGTAAACATAATTATACTTGCTACACATTAGAATTATGATGTAAAAATCGCTTGGTGGAAAATTCTCAACATTTATTTGTACGATATCAGACAACTTCCGGTCGGAAAGTCCGTTACAAAATTATGGTTCAGATCGCCCAAGGGTTAACCAGCGCGTGTAACAAAGTTAAAAGGCAAATTACGGTATGATAAGAGTACACGAATAATGATACAACGCAATTTGAGTGAATATTTTAATGTAACTTTTACTGACTGTCTCCGTAGCCTAGTGGTATGGGCGTGTGCTTTAAAACCGGAGGTCGTGGGTTCTAATCCTGCGGAACTCAACAAATTTTCATTGTTGTTTCCTAGTTGGTTAGGACAATTTGGGCCGATCACCCAATTGTCTGAAAAGTAAGATGATCCATGCGTCGGCTGGGCATGTAAAAAGTCGGTCCACCCACCAACCCGCATTGGACCAGCGTGGCGTACGGTCCAAACCCTAATGGATAGGGGTGTATTAGGGGAGGCCTACGTCCAGCAGTGGACTATCAGAGGCTGATGATGATGATGATGGAACTTTTACTCAGTGTACTGATTGTTTGTTATTGGACATAAAACAAACTGAACGAATGGAAAACGAACGAACTCCTTTTAAAACAGTCACGGTCAGTCACAACAAGGTCTTGAAGTATGTGATTTATAACTATATGGTACCCGATTCATTCAGCATTTTTAAACGAAAACAAGATTATCGCGCTAAGATTTAAATTACTAAAAACTCTAAAAGAACTGCAGTATTTAACGAGTAATAAAAACACTGCAATTTGAGTACAATAGCAGATATACAGGCTTAATGGCCGAAGTCCTAGGGGAAATTTTTCAAAGAGCGTATTACGGTTCTTGCCAAACGATCGCAAACGTAATTATCTTATAATATTGCCACATTAATTTTTACAATGTTACTCGCACAAAAAAATATTGTTTATCAGTAAATGTATGTGTTTGTGTATTTAAAAGATAAAAAAAGGTTTTTCGTTCTGTATTTCTTTTACGGTGTGTTTAAGAATATGACAATTTTAACCTATAGATCGATACTAACTCGGTAGCGATTCCATGACTTTCAAATAAAAATTCTACATCGGAATTAAATATTGGTTTTTCAGCTGAAACTATTGCCTAAAGTCGCACATACCTTTATCACTCATTCACGTGCGGAATCTAATATTCAGGAATATTTGTATTGCGTTTTATTTTGGTGTATGAACGGAATTACATACAAAATATTGTATATATTTTGTATGTAATTCTGTACATACACCAAACTAAAGAAATATGTATTAGCCAATAATTCAAATGTCTTATTTCACTTCTAAAAAAAACTTTTTTAATAAAAAGGCAATAAAAAAGTATGTTCTATATTGTTCTATGGTTTAGGAGAGAAATAAGTATTTGAAAAATTTGTTTGTCTAATAATAATTTGAATAAAAATAAGTAATTTTAATTCCAATATGTTCGAGCGCATGGATACCTAAAAATCAAAAAGAAGTTATGCTTAAAAAAAATATTTGTTATGAAAAATAGAAACATAATTCAATTAAATTACTCATACGGTAAATATTGTGTAAATCATGATTAATCAACTAATATTTAAAATTATTAGTTAAATCTAAAATTATAGGGTCCTTGCGGCAGTCATTCAGTTACTGACAAAAATTACAAAAACTGTAATTTTACCAGATGATCATAGTAAGTTATTAAACTATAGTAGACCACACTACTTTAATAGCTAAGACATCCACTTCATTCCGCTGCGTCGTTGGAATATTCAAGTGAAGGTATTGATACATTATGTTCTCAGAACGGAATTTTCCGCAGAGCAGGCATTGAACCTTGTGCCAATATTTTCAGGGGCTGATTGTTATTCCGGCATCGTGTTCAGGTGATATACGACGCTATGAAGATCGCGTTCAACATTCATATGGGGCAAGCTGGCCTTACTGTCTACGACCGAGTTTATATTCCACATGCACCCTTTCATCTGGCGGTATAGAAAATTGATACGATATTTATGGATGGTATTGATTTTTTACGACGAAACCTGTAATTTCCTGAGGTTTTAGTAACTTTGGATCGTTAAACATTTTACTCAATTTTTACTAAAAGTAAAATCTAGGTGTAGTTTTTGTTTTGTTGTAGCCTTTGCCCTCGACTTTGTCTGGTCCAGACTATAACACGTTGTTTAAATATTTTTTGTTGCTATGTGTTGTACTTAAATTAGTGGGAATTTTGATACCCCTAATCTATGAACATGCCTCAGTGATGCTTTAATTGAGTTCAATCAAAATTATAAACCTATTGCAATTACTTTCAGTCAAGTAACTAACTACAGCATATATTGCATTAAATAGGGAACTGTTTCCATAACCTTGAGGTTTGGGCTTGTGCTTTAGAAACTGGAAGTCGTAGCTTCGAATCCTGCGGGGACTTAACTATTTTTCTTAGTTGTTTCCCAGTTGGTTAGGAGAATTTGGGTCCATCATTCCCAAATTCTCGAGGCCTATGTCGAGCAGTGCTAGATACTATCTCAGGCTGATAATGATAAATAAATTACTATACCATAGTACTGTGCCGTAATTTTATTAGTAATTTTTTGTTTAAATAGTACTAATGTGACGAAAAGCTGTGTCTAGTTCTACTATGGCAAAGGCATCAAATGGCGTCAGTTTAATTTTTATCAGGGTTAAGTATGGATTACCAATAAGTTCCACTTGAAGAAGTACTGAGAAAGGAAAGAATTACTATGTAATTTTTTGTACATTTTACTGGTCACTTGAAGCCCATTATTATAGCCCCCTATACAAAATATTGTTTATTGAAGGATAGAGTTGTATCCGAATCTGCTCGTAACAGAGGGGGTTTGCCCCTACAATGTTGAAAACAAGTCTAGAAAACTACAAACATAACGTAGTATGACGGAACTAAATGTTAACTTTGTTGGGATATAGTTGATAAAGAGAATATCTGTTATATTTTGTTTAACGGTAAAGGCGTGTGTTTTAGAAACTGGAATGGATTCGAATCCACGACGGGTTCGAATCCTGCGGGACTCACAAAATTTATTGTTGTTTCCTAGTTGGTTATGGCAATGTGGGCCGACCTTCCAATTAATTATCTGAAAAGTGAGATGATTCATGCGGCGGATGGGTATGTAAAAAATATCGGTTCACCAGCTTGGTAGAATACAGCCCAAAAACCCCCTAAATGGAGAATTATTAGGGGCATTAGGGGAAGTATATGTCCAGCAGTGGACTAACTCAAGGCTGATGATGATGATAATAATATATTATACATACCTAACACAACATTTATATCTACAATAATAGCAAGATAAATTATTTTGGTGATTACTTCGAGAGATTAGATTCTTTCTCACAATACACAAAAAAAAAACTGTGCAACATTATACACAAATAGACAGAAGTGCAGCTGATAAAAAAGGGGAAGCAATTTTCTTCACGTGGCATGTCTAGACATTTCCAATATTTTCCACCATCGTGCAAAAGAATCCGCAGATTTGAGACTTGAATTCAAGGGATTCAGAGTGAATATATGTGATTTATTACCTTGCGAACATATTTCTGTTCTGATTTATTAGTTCTAAACTTTTCCAGATTTGACAGTTGATAAATTACATACTCAAGTTTATAACAGTTTAAAAAATTCAATTCAGTAATGCGCGTCTAATAACTAGAAGGTAAGTATTTATTTAATACTATTATGAGTAATTGTCCACACAAATCTACTACTTGTTGTTGTTAACACATAAACGAGGCTTACATAAGCAATATCAACTCGTGAACAAACATAAATAATTTATTTGACCAACCAAATTTATGCGAAAAATAAATCATCATTATCGCTGATTAAACTAATGGTATTATAGACAACATTTATATATCATTTATAATAATCGCCCATCCAATGAAATGCGATGACAATCGAAAAAAAAAGGGACGTATCCAGAATTTTCGAGCTAAATTTTCTTAAATCAAATCCAATTGCTGTTACTAACAAACAAACAGTCCGATGATCATCTAACTAACTATATTACAAAAAATCTCTCATCATTTACACCCATTGAGCCAAACAAACATCGCATTAGCACTACAATCGCCAAATTGAAACGCCCATCCGATATAATGTTACAGCGATCAAACTGAACGGAGGAATCTAGATGTTCCATAAACAACCCTAACGATCGGCCATTTGGCGATTAAAAACCTTTCGCAACCATCCATTACCGCGATCTGGGGTATTAATCACCGAAATCGGTCCCCATTTAGTTTAGATTAGAGCCGATACTACTGTAGGTATGCTGTTGGTCGACGACCACAAATCCACTGCGGATTCAGCCAATTTCGGTAATACGGGGAAGCGGTATTATATATATATATATATTCGTAATTTATCGGAGAGTGTAATTGTATGTCTGTGTTGGACGTGATACGTTTGAGGTGTTTTGTAGCCGCAATTATTGCTGTTTAGAAACTAATTATTATGTAAGACTTAATTAATTTTTTTATTAATATATTTTAAGTGATTTCTTATATGTTAAACGCTAAAAATAATAGTATTTTTTTATTCTATTCACGGAACCGACGTGGCGGACCATCCGTATGGTTAAGGACGAACTCTATTGCTAAACGGCAGTTAACAGCGATTGGCAGTGGGACACTACGGGCTTGATCAAACAGATCAATTAACAAGTCTGGACAACTCATGCATAGTGTATCCATTAGTGATATCGTTTAACCACTGATGAAACCAGTTTTAAATAGCACTGCCTTTTGCTGTAATTACTAAAACTATACTACTCTGTTTATGTCTCGGGGTAGAACTATTAATCGGCATAGAACTTCATAAATATACATTAAAGCTCATTACAGGTGATTTAAATATGTTTACATCTAGGATTACATCGTCACTTGTATAAATATAAAAGTCTGTCCTTTATGGCCTCCGTAGGATTACGGTAAATGTTATTGCTTTAAGCCTAACTGGTTCGGAGAATCCAATGTTTTATTGTAAATGTCGAAATTCACGTGACAATCATCAGATTACACAAATTGTAAAACCACCAGTTTGTAAAGCATGAGTTTGCATTTTAGCAGCAACAAAGAACATAAACTGAGGGACGATATGACTTAGGGTCCTTAAAGAAAAAGAGCGTACTCCTTTCTAAAAGACATTCTATTCCATCCACATCCATAGTCGCTCAGGTGTTGCAAATGTCCGTAAGCAGTGGTAATCACTTACAACCAGGTGAGCCTTCACTTGCAAGCAGTAAAAATTAAATGATCACTTACCGTCCAACTTCTCTTCTCCGTTGAAGTACCAGACGACTTTCGGTTGTGGTTTCCCACCGTTGACCACGCAGCTCACGTTGATTCTCGTCCTCTCCAGCAGTGGTCCAAAAATAGCACCGTCTTCTAAGATCTTCCCGTCACCGGTCCTGACTTCCACTGACTTTGGTTTGACTGTGAACAAATAAACATACATTATTTTAATATGATAACATTGAGATTGTGGTTTTTAAGGTATTTTTCAGCTTGTGGTTAATCTTTTAGTATTGAGGACACTATACGATCCCAACAATACCTGGTGAACTATTTATATCATCGAAATATTCTTTAATAATTGGACATTTGTATAAATTTCTAAAAAGATCCTCATATATTGTTTTCATCCAGAATCCTTCAAGTTTACAACATTCATTGCGATGGTGGTCTGTTCCATTTATTAACACCTGGGTGATATAACATTGTAATATTAATTTCTATAGACTTAAATCCTATGCTATTACTTCACAAAGATCAGACTGTTATAAAGTTTAAAAAACCCACATTAGAAGAAGTTCCTACAAATGTTAACTTAAGTAATGAACTCTATGTGTATAATTGTATATATTTAATTTCAGTAGAACTTTTTGTTAAGTAAAACGTAAGATTTACTTTATTTAAATCCTAGTTAGTAAACACGTTATTTCACCGGCACCCGTATGCTGAACCTTCTTAATATGAGTGTGTCTAACTTTCGCAAGGTCTTTTTAATTTTTTTTTGGTAATTTTTTATATAGCAACAATACATCCTGCTGGTCTCAGCACCCCGAGATAAGCAAAATGAGAATTTGAATTGTTTTCATTGAACCTATAATAATAAATTTTGTTTATTAAACAATCTGACTAACGGATAAGTGTACAAAGTAGATCGTTACATATAGCTACAATCAGACTTAAAACCAAAACACAAAGTTGCTACATCATTATCAAAACCTACTTCGCTTAGTACCTGCATTAATTTATTTTTGACTTATTAATCACGCTAATTGGTTAATTAGTACTAAACGGTACTAAAACACAAAAATAATGACCGAATCTTTACTCAAAAAAAATAATAATAATAATAAGCCACTCAAATTTGTCCATCAAATTAAAAATAAAATAACAACACAGCCTGTTCACTCGTAAACATTTCATAAGTACTGTAAATCATGGATGCCTCCACCAATTAGGGGCCGAACAAAATGACTACGGGATACTTATCAAAAGAGATTTAATGAATCCACAGGAATTATTATCGGAGCGAGGTCTCTCCAATGACATTGTTTTTACATAAACTGCTCTCGTACTAATGAAGTTAAAAGCTCTGCGATTCGTCCCTTACTTTATGGTGATGTACAGTCGAGCGCAAAAGTGGCACTCATTATTTAAAAGAGACATTTATTTAAAAGAGCTTTTGTTATTTAATCTTCGATACAATTTTTTGTTATATTGAATATTGAAAGTTGGTTTATTTTAAGTATTTTATTTAAATACGTGTTGCATTTATGCGGCACTTTACATACGTTCACGTATTCATTTAAAAGTAACAAAATATTAGGGGTATTGTAATGAGGAATGAATATGTAAAAAATCTAAAAATCGAATCATCATCATCATTATCATCAGCATGTATTAGTCCACTGCTGGAAATAGGCCTTTCGTAATGCACGCCTTCTTCATTTAGGGTGTTATTGGACCTATCCCATCAAGCAGTTTGACCAGCTTGATGGGATGGGCCAAAAAACCCCCTAAATGGGCAATGTAAAAAGTCGGTCCACCCAGCAAGGTGGATTATCCGACGCATGGATCAACTTACTTTTCAGACAATTGGGTGATCGGCCCAAGTTCTCGTAACCAACGAGAAAGCGAGGATTATACAAAGTTGTTTCACTGAGGGATTCGAACCCTCGACCCCCGCTAGATCAGAAAGGCGGTTTAGAACTTTTGTGAAAACGTCAACGTATATTACTATGTTACAGTAGAATAAAATAATATTTCTTTACTTTGTCATAATATTGCACCATTTTCTCTGATTCTAATAGTCACCTTTGAAATGTATGAAGAATAAAGTATATTAATGTGGCATCAATTGACATCATCATCATCATCATCGTCATCATCACCATCATTCTGTGTCAGTCCACATATAGGCTGATGGCTGGATATGTACATGACATGACATAATTATGTAGATCAATTTAACCTAATATTCTATGTTAAAAATATATTTTTAAAACATCCCGAGTTAACACTTTTGCACGACAGTCCAATCAAGCTCATTTCGATGTCATACTTAATAAAGTTACCTGATTTCATGTGCTCATCGTATTTCATATTTTTGCCATTTCGTTTTGTCGCATTTTTTTATTCCAATCGAATGAATCGCTTTCGTAATGAGACAATCAAGATCCTTTTCATTTTTAAAAATACAGATTAAGCATTTTTTTTTGAGCGACAACATTAACTTAATTATAGCAAATCGAAATAAAAAGCAGAGTGTAATGCAACACGCTATACAATACATGTACAGACAAAACATGGAATTCAAGTGTAGTGTCAAACAGTGAAGACATTAACAGTTAACAGTTTCTTCTTCAAGTGTCGTAACTCCACCGTTTAAACCACACCAACAAATTAAGTGCCTATATAGTTTGTTATTTCACAGCAATGTCATAATCTCCATAACTTAGTTGGTCATAACTATATAACAGCATGTCTTGTTACGTCTTAAGGATCTAAAGAATGTTAATTTATCGAAGAACGGCGATAAAAAGTCCTTACATCACACAGGAAAAATATTGTACACTGATCCCAACTTTGGTTAAAAATTTAAGTAACTCTCATTCCAGTGTGGTTTACTGGTTGCTTATACAGACGCTATATAGACGATAATATATTTACGAAATACTCTTAAGTATATGTGGTAGCTAAATAAAGCCAAGTAATAAATACAAATATATGTTTTAAGATAATCAATTCTAGATTGAGATAGACATAACATTAAATCTGGTTTGTACTGCTTTAGATATAATGATAAAAGTCTAAATATAATTTAAAGATTTATAGAAGAGTAAACTTTATACACAACTCTTTGATTTAGTAGCGAATAGTAGCAAGTGTACACACAGCAAACTAAAGCCTTTAACATTTCATTGCCTTTATTATCTCGCACGAAAAGGGCAACCATCACGGCAGACACAAATTAGTCGAATTCAAACATTCAACGTCCATACACGTCGGTAGCTGTCCGACAAAAGAAAAGATTGCTTGCGATTGAAATAAATTACCCTAGCTTGTATTAGATTTTAAGTCTTTACAATGCAAAATGTATTATATGGTGAAGAATACTTTATGTTTTTTTTTAATCTCGTGAGTTTATTAAATATATAAGGCTTAACAGTTGATTGTTCCTTTGTTTGAACACTCCTTTTACATCACTGATGAGCTTTTTCTGAATAAGATACAAATATTTACGTGCGGACAAAACTTTACTTTTAATTTAAATAAAAATTATCAGAAAGAAATAAAAATTTCGTGTATAATTAGCTAGTTTTTTTTTAAATTCTCTATTGAGTAAACTAAATTAATACAAACTTTGTAAAAATATTTATTATGTTGATTATAATGCACGATTAAGGTTGTTTTTTTTTTAATTTATTAAAGTTTAATGCACAAGTAAATACTAAGCCTTAAGAAAGTAAAGCCTAAACCTAATTCCAAAAGGCATTATCTAACAGTCAATCTTCAACTGCCTCCGTAGCCTAGTGGTATGGCATGTGCCTTAGAAACTGGAGGTCGTGGGTTCGAATCCTGCGGGACTCAACAAATTTTCATTGTTGTTTCCTAGTTGGTTAGGCAATTTGGGCCGATCACCCAATTGTCTGAAAAGTAAGATGATCCATGCGTCGGATGGGCATGTAAAAGTCGGTCCACCCACCAACCCGCATTGGACCAGCGTGGTGGGATACGGTCCAAAGTCCCCTAATGGATGAGGTGTATTAGGGAGGCCTATGTCCAGCTGTGGACTATCACAGGCTGATGATGAACAAAATTCAGGTGGTCCAAAAAATTCCACTAGGTGCGCAAACATAGAATAAAACAAAGGAAAGATTAACATTGTTCGATTAGTACTTTACCTATGAAAGTAAAAGGTAAAGACAAATGTAATAAATCATCACACGTGCCGTCTTGAAACTGCCCAAGCCTCGTTAGTCTGGCAATAAAGGAGAGACAGGTAAGGGTTGGCCGAGCTCCAACGACTTATGCGGAATTCAATTTTTCTTCGTTTTTCAAATAATCGATAGAGCTGAAATATGTTATTGGACGTACAGTGCATCGGTACATAAGTTATATTATTGAAATTCAAAAATGTTTATAGATTAAAAGTAACATTATTACTTTTAATTTACCAAGTATTTGAATTAAAATTCGTATGTCTTTATTCAAGTTCATACTTCTTCTTATTTTTGGTGTAATGGCTCCACCAAGTTTATCTTGGTGATTCTGCTAGTATCAAGGTTGGAAAAATCATAAAGTATATGTTATAAATTGACCAGTAGCTTTAGCGGTTCGGAAAAGGACGCCTCTGACCTGATAAAAAACGGCCAAAGAAACTTCACAGGACTTTTTTTGTCAACTTATAATAAATTAAAACAATAAACAAACAATAGCAACTCTAAGATTATCGTCTTATTAAAAAAAAAACCTAGAGCGAGCATTCCATTACCAGGTAGTT
This sequence comes from Lamproptera curius, assembly GCA_029286875.1. Taxonomy (NCBI): domain Eukaryota; kingdom Metazoa; phylum Arthropoda; class Insecta; order Lepidoptera; family Papilionidae; genus Lamproptera; species Lamproptera curius. The sequence goes on from JAGSMT010000038.1 coordinate 2,158,201, forward strand.
CATTTAAAAACATACTTACTTATATATTTTTAATAACCTTTAACGGACAAACGTTCCTTAACAACTTTTCTAAATTTATTCATATATTTTTAGTAACTGCCTCCGTAGCCTAGTGGTATGGGCGTGTGCTTTAGAAACCGGAGGTCGTGGGTTCGAATCCTGCGGGGACGCAACAAATTTTCATTGTTGTTTCCTAGTTGGTTAGGGCAATCTGGGCCGATCACCCAATTGTCTGAAAAGTAAGATGATCCATGCGTCGGATGGGCATGTAAAAGTCGGTCCACCCACCAACCCGCATTGGACCAGCGTGGTGGGATACGGTCCAACCCCCCTAATGTATAGGGGTGTATTAGGGGAGGCCTATGTCCAGCAGTGGACTAACAATGGCTGATGATGTGATTTTTAGTTAATATATTCGTTTTAATAGTTTTTAAACATAAAATAAGACAAAGACTGGCAAGAGCTTAAGCTAATCAAGAGATGAAGCATGATCATGATTTTATTCCTTGTCGAAAGAATTCCGTGTTGTTGTATTGATTAATATTTTACCAACGGAATTACATATTTTGTAAAAATATTAAAATTCTCAATATTAGGACTTTGTAGTGAGATAATATCGTTCATCAAGTTTTGTAACGTTGTTAGTTTTGTAAAGAAAACTCAACGAGCTTCATTTATGCTTCATATTCACTACACTTTCCCTTTGTAATTTAATATGCTTGATGAGAAGTGGAATTTTAACAGATTTTCCAGAACACGTTTTGTCAGTCAGCGCTTTTTGATATTTTATGCAAGATGAAAAAAATAACTGTTGCAACGTTATAAGGTATTAAAAAGTATGTGTGTCACGTTATAAAGTTAGTAATGGTTCTTTTACTTTGGCGTAAATTTTATCTTTCACCTTGTTGTACGTTTTCAGACACTAATTATAGAAAAAAAGTAATTTAATAGAGTAATTGAATAAAGTTGATTTAAATATTCTAAAGCAACTAAACTGTTTACTATAGCTAACTTCAGGGTGTCGGTTTATCGTGACGGTGTAAGCGAGGAACGTATAATTACTTTAAACATTTTTTTCCTTACGCACCAAAAGAAGTATAACTTCAAAAATATTTCATCAAATTCCATCTAAATATATGTATAAAAAACTTTCAGAGTAATGAAACAAATAACTTCAGACAATTTTTCAAATTTGTGTTTCAAAACATATTGCAACCGCACGCTCTGTGATACAAACGTGCACTTCACATTTCGTCATAAAAACCGGGAAAAATGTGTCATGACTTGTTATTTCTGTTTAATATAATGAAGTGTTCCCTGACCTGAAATGGAGGTTCTGTATTTCCAAAAGTTTCGTATTCTTTTAATTAACAACAGGCAAAGTTTTCAGTGTGTATATTAATTACGTTATTTGATTTTCTGAAAATTTTTGTTTATATTTAGCATATCTGTCAATGTTTATAAGTATATATCGAGAATTCGTGGGCGTGTGCTTTAGAAACCGGAGGTCGTGGGTTCGAATCCTGCGGACTCAACAAATTTTAATTGTTGTTTCCTAGTTGGTCAAGGCAGTTCCGGATGATCACCCAATTGTCTGAAAAGTAAAATGATCCATGCGTCGGATGGGCATGTAAAAAGTGTGTCCACACACCATTCCCATTGGACCAGCGTGGGGAGAGTGAGAGTTAATGGATCGTATCCATTAACCCCCTAATGAAGAAGGCGCGCATTGAGGGAGGTCTTAGTCCAGCAGCGGACTAACACAGGCTGATGATGACGACGATGATGATGATGATAAATAACGTTACTTGTTGTGGCTTTCAAAATTTTTTTGTTTTAACTTTATGTAAAGTTTCTGTCAATGGTTGATAAGTAAATATCTGCGCAGAATTCGATGTTGATTGATTCCACTGAGGCGTTTATATATATATCCAGCCCTATCAATTCTATTTTTGACGTTATTTGATCATAAACAATTTTTATTTTAATCAGTTTTATATAAAATTAAATAAAGCAACAGCCATATCTAGATGCAGAGTGGACATGAAAAACGTTTCCAAATGTGAGACAATCCATCTTTTTAGCAACTTAGTCGAAGTTTCGTGGTCAGCTTTTTCCTTATAATTAAGCATGTTTTCCGCTGTCCTCCATTTTCCAATTGTCTGGCTTCGTCGCTTTTTAACTAGAAAACGAAGAGGAAAGAAATAACCGCTGCGCATCCTCGTTTTTAATTGTGATAGACGTCCTTTTCTCCGTAAATCGACTATAAAAGTAACACCAAGGTAGTTATTTATGAAACAAAACTGTAGTGTTTAAACATTATGTGTTCCGGTTTTCAGTAAGATATAACACTTTGTGTCAAGGTAGTGTCATTGCGTCGTTTAATACAAGAGTAGTCTCAAAGAACTAAATATATATTGACTACTTTATTTATAAAATGACAGTTTAGTTCAGTTACGCGACACGAGTAGCAAAAGGCAAGAAACAGTCAAGGGAGCTTTTGCCTAACTTCGAACACTATGCCCACAATCTAGTTTATTTTATTATTTCCCAGACTATGTTTTTTTATCCGTGAACTACATATTTTATTGAATTTATAGACATGTTCGAGATTAATTTTTAGGATATGGTTTATAACCGTTTTGGTATATGTGTAAAAATGTAGAAAAAAAAGATAAAGCATCTAATTCCGCAAAATCTTAATGGGTGTCATATTAGGATTTTTTTCCTAATGCTATATATATATATATATATATATATATATATATATATATATATATATATATATATATATATATATATATATATATATATATACTGTAATGGTTATAAGTCAATACGAAATACGAACTTTAAACAATGAAATCTACAACCGTACTCGATAACATACACTTAAAATGTATGATGATGCAATTACTGATGGTTTTCTATTCAAATCCGAAGCAACTTTCAGCATAATTAATTATCTCTGTTCGCCTTAGCTGAGGCATCTAGAACTAACCTATATTTGTTGAAACAACACGAGTGCTTGAGTTAGACAGTGATAATATGGAGTTTCCAACATTTGAAGCCAAATATATTTTGAGGTTAAACTTGAGAGTGGCTACTATAAACAATAAATTTATATAAATTATATGACATGCATTTATATAACATGGTATTTTATTATATAAAATTATTTACGTATTTTATTGATACTTTATGCACACAAATAAATGGTACAAAGTCTTTACTTCTAGTCTAGTCCGTAGTCGAAAGTGCACATATATACGCGCAAACACAGGTTTGAACTCACTTTTTCTTTACTCTTATGAGGTCCAGATCCAGGAGAATCAGAAGTTTTACATGCCCTTCCGACGCATGGATCATCCTACTTCACAGACAATAGAGTGATCAGTCAGCATTGCCAACAAACTAGGAAACAATAACAAAGTTTTTTGAGTTCCCGCACTATTCGAACCTACGACCTCCTAAAGAACACGCCTTTACCACTAGGTAAAGTCAGGCGTCTAAAGCTCGTGTTATTATCTACAAGAAGTAAAGCTGTACAAAGTCTGCTCTGTTTTTATTTGAAGGCCTATGAGTAGAATTGAACATGATTTAATAGTAATATAATGTATGTGTATAGAAGACGATAGAAATAGAAATATAAATTTTATTTGAAAAAAAGAATGGTACTGACTTACGTAATTTGAAATGAAACTTCAATCGATGGACGGTTTGATGGCATAACAGCTTGGACCTACTTTTATATGCCTAACCAATGCATACATTTTTTATCTACTAATAGACTTAGTAGATATAAAATGACATTAGACATTCGCAAAGTGGCCGGTGTGGGCGGGATGAGAATAGCCGAAGTTCGGGGGCGGTGGCGTGCATTACGGGAGGCCTATGTCCAGCAGTGGACTGACACAGGCTGATGATAACAATGATGACGATGAATAGACTTAGGTAATAATACAACGGTTACAACGTTTTGACCCCTTGCACTCGACCACGCTCAACCGATACCATAGGTACCTAACGACTTAATCACTTTTATTATTATTTTTACGTACCAGAAACTGTTATAATAATTTTAATTCTGTTGAATATATAAAAAAATAGTTAACATTTTCAAATTTAATAGCGTTTAGTTATTTTACACTAAATATAAAACTGAACATAACGTTTAAGACTGAATAAAACGTAACGAAAGCAGCAAAACTGTTTTATTAATTTTAAAACTTTGTAAAATATAATATAAAATTAAATAACTGACAACAAGATCTACTTAATCGCAACCTTTCAGTTCCAAATAATACAAATAATCGGTGTTTACGTTTAGGTCAAACATAAAGTGAAACTCTTCGAATGTCCGAGCTGACAAAGCCAAGTTATAGCTTTAGCCATATTTTATTCAGTAGTCGGGACGATTACGAAGTGTTTATTTATTAAACGAATGTATTAAATAATATAGAAAGTTATTCTTTTATAGCACTTAGAATAAAAACTTTACACTAATCTTTCTTTCTTTCAGTGCCTCTCTAACTACTGGAGGTTGGCAGTCAAACTCCGAAATTTGTCTCCGTCCAAAGCGATTCTAAATAATGTTTCTACAGACTTTATCCCTGTCCACTCTTGGATATTTATCAACCATGGAGATTTGGGTATTCCTGGTTTGCATTTCCCGGCGATCTTTCCCATCAATATGGTTTGCAGAAGTCTATACTGGTTGTCCTAAGAATGTGTGAATATTTGCGACCTTCTTTTTTTTTTACTTCTTTTTCGTTTCCTTAAACGTCGTATTCTTAGGAATAAAAAAAATGTCTGGTATCATTTATATTGCCTTAAAATGTGTATCGAGTAGTATTGTGGATTAATGGTAAGAAAGTTAATTGCAAAATTAAAATGACCAACAAAATGACCTATGAAAGTAATATATACCTATTTGCATCAGTACTCTGTACTCTATTTATTCTAATTTAAAAAACGGTATAAAGCTGATTAAAGAACTTCAGGCCCAAATTCATAATACCTGTGTTAATATATACGTTTAATAATTAGTCGACGTAATTAAACTTTACTAATAGAGTCATAAAACAAACCTTATTGTTATTTTATTCTCATATGTTTAAGCATTTAGTATAAATCAGTTTTTTATTTTTTAAAAAATAAACTAAATATTTCCGGAATGATTTAGTTCCTAACGCATAATAAGCTTCAATTAACTACATAAATCAGCTCTCTTAAAAAACGGTAATATCAGTCAGTTCTGTGCATATGAAATGAAAATACTTCAAAAATATCATAGCGTTTTCAGATTTTCGCCAAAATAACTAGGTTACAAAAGCAAGGAAGCGTTTCGAAGTAGAATAAATTGAGAACGTTACAGCTACACTGCTAGTTACTAGAACCACTAGCATATTAGAACCATATTACTATACTACAGTAATAAGCATCAAGATTAGCAGAACTGCGAATTATTTACTATCACATGACCAAATAAAAGCAAAGAATTTAATAAAATAATACAAAAGAACAGATATATATGTGGGATTTAGGCACGGAAACACTATACAGTGTTGTATAATTAGCATTTATTTTACACACTCGTCTAATCGCGTCGTACGTCTTTTTCTTTCTGTCAAACGTCACTTGTTCGTACCATAGATAATAAATGAAAATAAAGTGAAGATAATAAATGAATGTAAACAAAATACTTGTTAATTAAATTATAACCGCCTACATTTCCCACAAATATATATATATAGAAATTTAAATAGGGATATAAAAGTATTACCTACCTACAGGCACGTACAAAAGCAATAAAATCATCTATAAATTTAGCCAAGTAGTTATATTTCAAGTCACATTCGTGTTGACATTTCGCTCCTGCTCCAGAAAGTTCCATATCGAGTTTGAAATATGAATAGTTTATCTATCAAAGTGAATGCTCAAGGCAAATGGAATAAATCATCACACGTGCCGTCTTCGAACTGAAAGATAAGCTAAAGTACGTCCAAGACTCGTTAGTCCAGCAATAAAGGGGAGACAGGTAAGGTTGGCTACGCTCCAACGACTTATGCGGAATTCAATTTTGTATTTTGCAAAATGATCGATAAGGAAGAGAACTTGTTCTATTGTGCAAAACTTGCAGTTAAGATATACTCGTTTATACTTAAAGGTTTAGTTTCAATAGAATGATAAGTTTACTTAAATATTTAATGTGTTGAAATAATTTAATCTGGTATTAAATGATGGATTTATGAATAGTTTCTTAAAAACAGAGGTAGTGAATCCGCGGAAACAACGCTAAAAAAGGATAAATGTTACGTTATTTTTTGCTTGGTTAGGGTAATATAATTAGGTGACCAGCCCGCATTGCCTTATTAACTAGGAAACAACTTAGAAAAGTAGTGGAGTCAGCAAAGGATTCGAGCATACGACTTCCAGTTTCTAAAGCAAAAGCCAATACGTCTAGGCTATATATATAGTCAAATTCATCATCTAAATCGTAAAGAGTTTTAAATGTTGAATTTACGTTGGTCACCTCGAATGCTAGTCATTGCTAGTCCTTGTGCAAATATTAAACCTAGAATAACTACAAAAAATGAGTAAGCTTTTATACTCTCTCCCTTTTTTAATGAAAATTGTTGCTTAAATGAGATTTATCCAAGAGTTTCTAAAGAGTAAAAAAAACTATAAACACCAAAAGACAAAGCAACGTTACAGGTCGTAGCTCTTTACAATATTAAAAAAGAACGCTATGTGAACTACTGGCTGTAAATGTGATATGAAGGTACGGTTTATGTTATTGAAGACAATACTTAACTAATAGTTACAGACCGTTTTTATACCATCCGCATGTTAATAGTCTGCCTCCGTAGCCTAGTGGTATGGGCGCGTGCTTTAGAAACCGGAGGTCGTGGGTTCGAATCATGCGGGGACGCAACAAATTTTCATTGTTGTAATAAACAAAAATAAATATACCTTGTAAAATGAAAAGACTCAAAGTTATGAATAACGAATACCATTTTTAATGTTTATTAAACAATAATTAAAAAAGTTTGAATACATTTTCCGTATCGTCATCAAACTTGGGAAGGACATTAAAAAAATAAATCGTAAAACTCCTTCTACGCACGCGGTCCCAGTCTAATTAGGGAAATATCAGTGATATACTGCACTCCTATTAATGTCTTCGCCGTCGAGTTTTTTATTGAGCGTGCTTTATAAAACAAATGAATTGTCAAGTTTATGGGGGCGTTTCTTATTGTGAATTACAGCTATTAATTTCACGAAAATTTTACGGTGCAATGGATTGGAACGTGAATAATGGAGAATTGTATCAAAAATGGGAAGAGTAAATGGAGAAAATTGTGACTTTCCAAATTAGTACTATATAAAAAATACATATCGATCAATTTACAGTATACAACATACATTTATATATTTAGTAACATAGGCTACATTTACTCGTAGAAGAACAAGTGAAATTTTAATAAAAAAATATGACCGATTACTAAAAAGTATATAACCATTGGCGCAATATAAGCCGGTGACAACTCCAACGAAAGATCCAGCGGTCTCCGCCACTGCGTTTTAAATTTCTAATACCTTTTAAGTTATTAATCAAAATGTCATGTATGACTCGTTTTATGTACATACAATGAAAATTATTCAAATACTATATTTCCTTAAATGATCTATAAAAATGTCTGATTACAATTTTTAGAATGTTTAAATTAAAATGCTTATTGTGGATTATTCTTAAAACGTGAATATAGCCGCCCTCCCACTTTATAATAGACCCTTTTTAACAAGTATAATTACGTGGAACACAGTTTAAAATCTTTCACGGTTTCGGCAGCGTGTGCAATTTTATCGCACGAGATTGTGATTTTTGTAGTCAAAATTTTGTTTTTCTTAACATCTATTAAACTACTTATAAACTACAAAATGGGACCAAATGACAGCTAATACCTATCATTTAAGAAGTAACGAACAATATTGGAGCACTAGGAGCGGAGCAACAATGTAAAAAAAAAACGCTTCAAATCCTTCCTCCTCCTTCTTTTGGGAAGTTGGTCAAAAAAGTGAAGAAAATATCTTTTAAAAAGTTGTGTAGGAGTATGATGACTCAAAACCTTTTGTAACTCTTATGTTATAGTGACTTGTATATATGTATGAATGTATAAGACATTATTAAAATGTTAGTAGCAGCTTCCTATTAAACAATTTTTTATATTATGAAATATCAAATCATCACTGCCGGTTAAGAAAATACGTAGATTTTTCTAACTCTATTTATATAATCAAATAACACAGGTGTCGGTGTGTACTCGGCCAACGAATAGAGTTTCAGTTAAATCATTCCCAAGGTATTTTACCGTGGAACTTCGAGTCCGCCATAATTAATAAATTATCATAAATTAAAACTCGTAATGATGCAAATCACGAACCAGATGGTGCAGGTAGCTTGGGGACCCTTAGGCGAAAGTTAACGTGGCTAATACTGGAAGTTGAATGGGCGTGCATACAGTCGATTTCAATAATATAAATTACCTTTCATAGTAGATAGATGTACATCAATATCTATGATTTAAAAAAGACTTTTAAATTTGTTTATCTCGTTTAATTAGTTTTTAAAATATTCCCGACGTTTCAGATACTCCACAGTATCCTAGTCACGCGCAGATTGAGGTGTTGTTTGTTCTACCAGTGGTCGGGTAAAAGTTTTTTATCCGACCACCGGTATTTCTGTATTATGTTAACTTCTTCGTTTTACGCATAGGTACCTAATAAAACACCATAAAATCCTTTCTTAGTAGTCTTTTATTAAATCTTGTGTAGTGTTCTATGTGTATAAATTATAATAAAGTTAAAATAATAATAATAATATAGTTAAAAGTTTAATTTTTGCCATATAATTTTTTTAAATGTTATATATAATAAAGGTTTAAAGCCAAATTTATTGTTCATGTTTTCATTTGAGAATATAATTTGAAGAAGCTACAAGATTATCTCAAGTAGCTTCTTCAAAGTATATTGTAGTCTGGTCAGCTACCGACCCGCATTTGACCAGCGTGGTGGGATACGGTTTAAAAACCCCCTAAATGGAGAAGGCGTGTATTAGGGAAGGCCTATGTCCAGCAGTGGGCTAACACAGGCTGATGATGATGATGATGATTGTAGTCTTGTACCTATTTTGATACATTTCAATAAGTAATGAATGCTGTACTTATCACGAAGTATTTATTCTACACTCTTTTGCATCTGACTCAATTATCAATATTATTATTGGTTTTCCGCAAAGTTTTTGAAATTTTTGCTACTTTTCAGTTTCTTAACAACGCTAGACCACAGTCGTGAAGTTTTGTCTATTTGATTGTTATCTAAAGCCACTACGTTCTATAAAAAACGGGTGTAATTTTTACATGGGACAGTTTGGGACGGTTCCATCACGGTGCCTATTTCTACTGCAAAGCAGTAGTGTGAAAACTCTACTGTTTTCCGGTTTGAAGGGCACCGTAGCCAGCGTATATACTAGGTAAACGAGACTTAACATCTTATGTCTCACGGTCGGCAGCGAGTTGGTGACCAATGTCTATAGACGTCGGTGACCATTTTCCATCAGGAGGCTGCTGTTCGTCTGCCTGCGTATTCAAGAATAAACTTTTTTTTATTACTTCATGTTCAACTTACTTTATATCGTGTCTTTAATATCTCTTCATGTTATTTTTAATAACTGCGCGTTTCTTTCATGAAAACATCTAGGAAATTAATTAAGCTTTCAAAGTTTTAAAAACGGTCATTCCCATTGCTTGTGGAAAAGTTAAACAACATGGAACATAACGCTCAAAGCTTTTATATTCTTCCGTTTGCGGTTTGTTTAATTCCTCATTCTGTGATTAATTAGTTTACTTTCGAGAAGGAAGTTTATTTTATCGTTTTAATTATTTAAATAACGCGTAATGCGAACACTGATTTATTTTAGGAGGTCAATGTTTTTAAACGTATGTCTAGATTTTTTTTATTGGAAACGTGATATGACTCCAGTAATAGAGCATAGAAGATATTAAATAAATGAATATAGCAATCGTGAATTATATACACATCACACATCATCAGCCTTTAATAGTCCACTGCTGGACATAGGCCTCGCCTAACACACCCCTATCTATTTGGGGTTTTTCGACCGTATCCCACCACGCTGGTCCAATTCAGGTTGGTGGATGGACCGACTTTTACATGCCCATCCGACGCATTGATCATCTTACTTTTCAGACAATTGGTGATCGGCCTAAATGGCCTTAAGCAACTAGGAAACAACACTGAAGATTTGTTGAGTCCCACAGGCTTCGAACCCACGACCTCCGGTTTCTAAAGCAAACGCCCATACCACTAGGCTACGGAGGCAGTCGTCGAATTATATACACAAATGCAATATATATTTATTGTTTTAAAGCCGTTGATTGTTTCGGACTATAATTTATTTATTCACGTTTGTAATGGTAATGGCGTTAATAAAAATGTGTTTTATGTTTTATACGTATGTATCTCACTGCTTTTTGTAACATAGTGCGGTCATCTAGATGCACTAGGTCTAGACCCAACCGCCTTTACAGACTGAGCAAATATTAGACTACACCTTGCGCTTGATCTAAAGGCCCCAGGCGTTGAACAAATTGCTTTCGGAGAAACGCTTTGAGCCTCTGCTTTAATAGCTCTCGCCACATTTAAAATTGAACTGATATAAATATAGAACAACGGGTTATTTGAATAAAAACCCTAGGATATATCTAGTCTTAATAAAGATAAATAATGTAATAATAAATCTAGGTATTAATAAAGGGACAGGGTGAACGGAATTGCATTCATAAGTGCATGAGAGAGACTAAACTGATACATACATACATTATCGGCCTGTGATAGTCCACTGCTGGACAAAGGTCTCCTCTAATACACCCCTATCCATTAGGATAACTTAGGATATATTAGTATATATTATATTAGGATACATTATGGTATATTAGGATATATATAGATATCCTATATGTTTCGAATAACCAATGTGATCAACCAATGTAGTTTAATATAAACACAACTTTGGGAAAAAAAGACGACGACAAATTGCCTTAAATTAAAAAATAATTAGGTAAACTCTCTCCCTCTCTGGTCGTTTCCTCATATCTGAGGATCATGATCAGCATCAAAGTGGCAAGTTGAACATTTAGGTAAACTAAACATAAAAAAAATGAGTATGAATGTTTTTTATGATTAAAATGTGATTTTAATTTTAATAGTTGAAATTAACTCAAATTAAAATCGTTTGTATTGATCATAGTTTATAAAATAGTCAAAAAAACCTTTGACCAACGAATCTATTACAGACTGATTCTGAACTTAATAATAAAATAATAACTCATTTAATCAATCCATTAAACAAGATAAAATTTAATTAAAATAAGTTAAATAAAATCGAAACTTCGAATTTCATACATCAGCACTTTCCCGCGACCGAAATATGTCTCGTAACTTTCGTGAGTTATCTATAACGACTTTAAAAGCACTTTTGCAATATTCTCCTCACGGAGCGTCCGCGTAATCACATTAATTTCTTGTGATTTATTTATCGTCCCCATAAAAACTGCGCGGTCCGTAAAATTTAAAGGCGAAATTAGCTTTTTAATGTGCGATCCGTCGCCGCTCTCCTAATTTGCCGCTTCTGCGACGTTTAATATCAAGCGAAAGTCTAATTCTTTGTTATTCTATAGAAGAATGGTCATTGGAACTTTGGGAAGAATGGGGTTACGGGGTATACATCCGGTATTTATGAAAGAGGGTGTTGATAAAAACATTTTTATATAGTATCAATCTATTACGAGTTCTCAAAGTAAACAGGTAGCTAATATTCGTTCTTGTCGCTGTAAACCGGTCCAAAAGGACATAGTGCGATTTATCCCAATTTGCCCTTTAAAAATCTACGCCTATGAATAGAAAATAACTTTACGTTGATAATCATCGCTACAACGACAGTTGGCAACGATTGGCCCAGGACAGGCAAGAATAAAAAACGTTGAGGGAGGCCATTGCCTAGAAGTGGGACATTACAGGATAGATAAGAAAGAAAAAAAAGTCTAACTGTAAGAAAGAAAGAAAGAAAGAAAAATGTTTTATTTAGTACATAACCACAAATATATAAAATACATATTAAGATAACAAAACGTTTGATGCACTAAAAAGGTTTCCACTCAGCCTAATTTCCCAGAATTAAAAACTCTATGAAAGCTGATTTTGAGTGGAACCAATTTTAAATTATATATAAATATTAAACTTAATATTAACAGCTATAAAAAAGTAAAACAAAGAAATATATGGCATAATTAAAATAAAAGACATAGTAAAAATGTAAAATGTAATTCAGAGAAATAGTAAGTAAATAATCAATTCTATTTGTGTGTATACATATGTCAACAGAACTAGTGTTTAAGTAGTTCGACGAACGAAAGATTAATCGCCAATCAAGTGAAATCAGGATGACCAAAAGTTATATTACTTTTAAAAGAAAACCAAAGAGCACCTATTAAAAGACTTGCAGAATATAACATAATACTGTCGTCATGTATATATACTATGTAGTAATTTGTATGAATCATAGTTATACATATTACTAGAAAGTTTTAGAAGAATAAGACTATCACATAATTTGATGCCATTTCCGTCGTAAGATACTCGGAATGCGATACAAGATTTTGGCCGATAAAGCAGTTACGCATGAGTTACTCAAATCGCAATTTCTTATCCATTATTATGCCCAGGTTACGAGCTTCTGAGACACGCTCAATGAGGGCAATTGTTGATGTAAATTTGGGGCTTCAGAGCTATGATTTTTTCAGTTTTTTTCGGAGTTCCCAACAACAAATACTTTGATTTTTGTAAGTTAATTGTCAGGTCACTCTCATCGCACCATTTAAATATACAATTCAAATCTTATATATTATTAAACTGCCTCCGTAGCCTAGTGGTATTGGCGTATGCTTTAGGAACCGGAGGTCGTGGGTTCGAATCCTGCGGGGACTCAACAAATTTTCATTGTTGTTTTCTAGTTGGTTAGGGCAATTTCGGCCGATCACCCAATTGTCTGAAAAGTAAGATGATCCATGTGTCGGATGGGCATGTAAAAAGTCGGTCCATTTTATTCGTTAGGTAATCTGTAAACCACGTTATTGCGGAAGTATCAAATCCGTAGTAAGCAAGTTTAGAAGTAACGTAAAGTGTTAACTGTATCAAAGGCACGTGAAAAATCGAGCAAAATCAATAAAGTGCATTATCCATTATCTTGTGCTGTTATAATATGATCTGCAACATCCAAGAGAGCGGTAGTAGCACTACGGGACCTTCTGAAGCCGTTCGTTGGTAAGATTTTATTCGTTTCTAAGTATTTTGTCACCTGAACAGATAACTTTTTCTAAGACTTTAGGAGAAATGGTAGAATACTTATTGGCCGAAGGTCTTCATAGCCATTCAGGTTAAGTTTCTTCGGGATTGGTTTAACACATGCCACTATCCATTGCTCCGGAACTTTACACGATCTAATAGATTCGTTTATCAAGCTTGTTATTACTGATAGAGTTTGAGGTAAAGTCAGCAAAACGATGTTTAAAGTAATCCCGTCAACTCCTTGTGCGTTTGTTTTAAAAGATTGAATGATTTTGTAAATCCATGTTTCATCAATTGTATTTAGTGTTAAAATATTGGCACTATGCCTACCAAATTCAAAACGAGTTAGAATTGATAAGCTAATGGGTTTTTCCTTAATAATTGGAAGCTTAAGGAAATATTTATTGATTTCAAGTGAATTGCATAAATGGGGTGAAGTATTACAGTCTTTGCTCTTAAAATTAACAACATTCACGCTTGATGTTTTCCATAATTTTTTAAATTTTTGCGAAATTGATACATTTAGTAAAATAGCCTTTTTTGGCATATAAAGCCAGATTTTACTATAGTTTCATATCCTTATTAAAGTTAACCTGAGTGTCCAATTTAGTTGTTTACTTTTGAATGAGCCTTATCACGAATTTTCATCATTTCTTTGATGGTAAAGGTTATCCATGGATAGGACTTTTGGCGCAGTAAACAAGTTTTATAGGCGCATGGATATTAAATAATTTAATAAGCGTGCTCGTAAAATTTTCCTCCATTTTGTTTATATCCCAATAATTAATCTATTCCAATCTATACATTCCAGGTCATGATTAAATTTCTCTGCGACCATATCTTTTAACGGTCGATACCTAAGTATCTTAGGTGGTTCTTTTCATGTTCAAATTTTAAACAACACTTAAAAGCGCATGACTGCAAAGGTCCGGAATATGATTTACAGATACATTATATAAACACGTATTGGCACATATTAAATCAATAAGGATCTTGTCCTTTCGTGTCCAGACATATTTCCACTGCATACGTTTTGTTTCCTCGTGCCTTATAAAAGAGCTGACGATTATATTTGGTCAGCCTTTCGTTTATATACAATGCGCTGTCTTTAGAGTTGAGTCCTAATCCGGCTGTACTGGTGCCCTACGAACTCTAGCTGCTGCTGGCAAATTATCGCGCTGAGTACGTCGTGCCAGTCGTACGACTATGGGTCTTTACGAATACTTTCACCTGCTCACGACCCACGTATTCTATACGCTCTGCACTCACAGGATCGTTTTCCGTGGAAACACCCAGCTTTGATGCCAATGTTAAAACTAGGTGTCCCGAGCGCTCACTTTGTTCTTCAGGAACCCCAGTGATCTCTATGTCGTTTCGTGAGTTTCTTGGTCTCGATCGTTAATCTCCATTTTAAGTTCAGAGATTGAACTTTCAAGAAGCGTGATGTCGTTGGACGGATTGGGTTGACTTCTTTTTCCAAAACATCTATTCGAGACTCAAGAGAGTCAATGCGTAGGTTGCAAGCAGTGATAGCAGCGAGAAGATTAGAAATTGTGCTCCTAAATTCTTGCATATCGGATCGCATCTCCTTTATGTCTTGACGAAGTAATTTAACTTCATTTGAAAAATCACTCGTAGACATATCGATGATATTGGGCGATGGTACAGCAGTCAGCCTTTGCTTCTCCTGTACGCAGCGTCGTAAAGTAACATTCGACCCACATGAGTCCTCCTTTTTATTATTAGGAGATTGCTGTTTGATGGGCGTATTTATGTTACCGGCCTTGGGTTCTTTACTATGGCGCTCCTGGCATTTCCAATTTTTCTTATGTTCTAAAGTCATAATATTATAAAATCTCTTTTCTGAGACATTTGTGCATGGGAGATCATAATACTTTGAGCAATGAAAGCATTTCAGAAATTGTCTGTCAGTGATTTTTTTGCAACCATTGCAATTAATTTTATTTGTTACTGGTGGAGCCATCTTTATTTTTGAGTAAGCAGTAATTGATCTCAACAATTCATATCCGTTCAAAGGCAACTTTAGATGGCGTTGTAAGACAACTGCTAAGATTTAAAATTTAGAGTAACGGTCAACAGTCAATATTATTTTCTTTAAATGCTTCAAGAAGGCACAAATCTTCAAGAGAAAACTTAGCTGTAATACTGAACTAGTACAACCTTTATCTTTGCACAAAATTTTAGTACCAAAGGAACACTTAATCAAAAAGAATTCATTGTAAGAATAGTTCACTATAATTTGTACCTGTACATATTACGAGATAACACTTACACACACGAATTGAGGTAAAATTCATTGATATTTACAACTTTTTAAACACAAACCACTATTTTACTATTTTTTAAACAACATTTATTCAATAGACGATGTTGCTGTACGTAAATAGACGCCATCTAGGACCGAAATTAAAGCTTTGTGGTATGAGCTAACACTTTCGAGACCTGTAAAGTAAGAACCATGTGTTAAGAGTGGGCATCTAAAAAGTCGTTTGCGTCTGATCTCTATCCGGTCATCCCACCGAGGGTAAAGAAAGAGGAAGCGCACTAATGTGTTTGCGTACACTTGTGCATCGTAATATCTCCTGTGTAGATACTCCTGTGGAGGCCAAGTCTCATTTGATTTATAAGAGTGTATTAGTAATAATTTGACAATAAAATATGGATAACGACTTTTTATCACCAAGGACGCTGTTTTTAACTGTTACAGAAATGTTTGCGCGTTTTATTTGTTTTTTGAGCATTCATAAGTACATACTTGTATAAGTAACATCATCTTGGACGGCCTAACGGATGACATAAGAGGTGATTTAATTATGTACGCGTGAGAGTTAATCCAAGGTATTAATATGTCAACTCATTATTGATTCGTGATAATCATTGTCCCAATTAATAAGCGTTGTTAATTAAATGTGATTTGCTTTACATAAACATAATTATGCTTGACGTATACCTAATCACCTTGTTATTAGATATGACATAATCATTCGCTACATATTTAAATGATAAACAAGCAGTTTTCGATCTTGGGGCGGCCGGTCCCCTTTTAACAAGTGACCGTCTGGAGCAGTTCCAATGCGGTGCTTAATTCTGCCGCAAAGCTGTTGTCTGAGAACACTACAGTGATCCGGTTTGAAGGGGAATATAGCTACTGTATTTACAAAGGTAAATGAGACGTAACGTCCACATGTCTCAGGGTGGCATACGGACTTGTGGCGTCAAGCGCTACATTTCTTATGGGCAAGGCGTGTCACTTACTATCAAATATCATTGGATGAATGTTCTCGCCTTATCGCTTCATCAAATTAAAAAAGTCGGTTTTCTAGTTATTATAAGACCAGAGTTGGAAGTCTATACAAATTTACTTGAATAACAATATATATAATACATAATACCTTTTTGCTATAATACATAATACTATCATCATCATCACACTTTGTTAGTCCACTGCTGGACATAAGCCTCCCCAAATGCACGCCTACTCCATTAGGGTTTTTTTGGACCGTATCCAATACATAGTAATCCGTAATACATAATACTACCAACCAATAATTACATAGAGCGACTGGCATCCGACCTCTACAACCCTAAGAGTGCATTCTATGGATGGTTGCTGTCCGTAAATTTGAAGGCTATGACGTTTAATATCGACTGCCAAAGTCTTGAAAACTAGGGCGACTTTTTATATTGTCATTTTACTTTTTAAAGAAGTAGGTTATCGATCCATCATGTCTTAACCTACTGGAAAACGACGATAATACAAAGCAGTTCCGCCGCTGGATCCGAACCCACGTTCAACTCAAAGTCGAAGTCTTGCATATCTGTCTCGGACTCTTTGAGTTTTCAGGTAAACGCAAAAATTCTATAAATATTTCTTTAACCAAACCCTACTGACTGAAGAGAAACTAAAGTTCAAGACATTATTCACGCAGTATTCTCCATGTAAATATTTAAACGTATTTTGTTTAAGATTAATTTTTCGCACAGGATTATTATTAATAACGGAACAGTTATATGTTATTATTCTATCATTTAAAGCCTATACATCACTATTCAGGCTAAACTTTAGGTTTGCATTAATAACAATTCGCACACGTATCTTTCTCGCGTACATTTTTCATTGTGTTTGCATTCCACAAAAGCGTGTACGAAATTAATAAAGCTTTCAAAGTTGCCATCCCGAGTGTAGCGGTCATCCCCGTTTGTTTGTAGCGAAGTTAAACATCATTGTACGTGAAGCACAAAGCCCCAGTTACAACGGATGCGGTTTGTTTGATTTACATTCTGTGTGCGTAATTAGTTTACTTTTGAGGTGTTAGAAGTTTGCTTAAAATTTAATGATGACTCCACCCACCCGGGGATTTATGAGCTCTTAACTCTTATTTAAGCGTACTTAGATAGGTACAACTGCTTTTGAACGCAGAATTGTATTTCATAAACGAAACTAACAAGTTTCGTTAATACGGGTTTTTATTGGGATTCGAAGAGTGATGATAAATTTATGGAATGAAGTAACTTTTAATATAACAGAACATATAAGCATTTTGCTTTTTAACTAAAGTAAATAATAGGTACGTAAGATCCTAGCATTTTTTTTTTATCATGAAGTTAGTTCGCAATGTTATCTCTTTACAGGAATATTTATATTTTCAACATTATCACGAGCACGATATAGATAAAAACGTATCGCTGGTTGACAAAAACAACACTATTTCAGGTAAGCTTTTATTTTTTGTTTAGTTTAGCGATAAAATGAGAAAGGCGTTCTTAGCTTAATGAAAATGACACGTCTTGTTTATAAGGAATGTTAGCGTTGGACCACAAGATCACTCGCCACCGTGAGACATACGATGTTTCGTCTCATTTATCTAGTGAAAACGTTGGCTAAGGTGCCTCTAAAACCGGAATGTAGCACTACTGTTTTGCATCCGAAAAAGGCACTACGGTGGTACTGTCTCACAAGGCTACCTGTAAAAAGGGCTCCTAACAGGAATTGGTAGTGCGTTGATTTTTAAAACTATACGCTTATAACAGACGTTACGACCACCTAGCTTTAAGAATGGCGAATAAAGAATTATATCACACGAGAAATATACGTACAGTATTTCTTTATAAAGATTCCTTAATTAGGCTTAAACAGTTCAATCGGAGTAAAGAGCTAATGGCAAAAGTTTGCTAAAATAAAACGAAATTCAAATTCGAATATTAATTACGTAGAACTATTTAATTTTCTTATAGAATTGTTATGCTGAATAAAATGATAGAATTATTTAATTTTTTTTATATAATATAGATATAATATAATATAATAAAACATGGTCTGGCGTTAGAAACTTAACAAATTTTCAATGTTGTTTCGTAGTTGGTTAGGGCAATTTGGGCTGTTCACTCAATTGTCTGAAAAGTAAGATGATCCATGCGTCGGGTAAGCATGTAAAAAGTCGGTCCACTAACCAACCCGGTCTAAAAACTCCCTAATAAAGAAGGAGTGCGTTAGGGGAGGCCTATGTCCAGCAGTGGACTAACACAGGCTGATGAAGACGTATGATACACACATGTATATGACGTATGAACTGTTTCTTAGGTTTGAACACATACCTAAGAAGGTTTTGAAGCACGTAATTATGTCGTTTCTAGTAAGACTTTTATCTAGGTCCTAATAGGCTCAAGGATTAAGCTTATAATTTATTAAATAATATTAAACCCTTATTTATTCAGGTCTCGCCACCACTGTCTATCTGACATTTACACTTGACAAAGTAGGGTCGAATTTCAGCACGGGGAAAGACATTGTTTGATGAATTACATTTTTCTCTAGGTTTTTTTATATATTTATCGATAGATTGTAGATAAATAGAAGTGGTTACACTGTCAAAAATAGTTTTTTCGAACTACTTGATTATTAACATGACACTTTAGTGAGCATCCCACTTATAAACCCTAAACAGAAAACAGTTTTTGTGAAAATTTTATTTAGTTATCACGGAATTCTTGAATTGCTCGGAGTTTTGTTAAAATTAGCGGCATTATTAAAGATAACGCGCTGGTTAAGCCGAGATTAGCTACAGGACAGCTTTAAGTCTTCTTTGTACGACGAATTGTTAGCTAAGCATCTGCATTGCAGTATTCGGCTACGGGTAATATATAGAGATCGTCGCTTCGTAATCTTGGATTAATGGTACGTAATTATTTCTCTCTTCTAAAGGAGAAAAGATAATTTTCTTTGTTACTATTATATGTTGTTATTAGATAAGCCGCTCGTGCCATTAGCAATCGTGTTTTCTTTTTCCACTCCGATATTCAAATTATCTTAGTGCCTCGTAAACCGGAATATATTGATATCTTCAATGTACCGTTATGTGCGGCGGTGTTTTCACACTTTTTTTCGCCTTATAAGCATTTTAAAATTTTAAATTTTTCTTATTTGAATCGTAAGCATATAGTATCCCGGTAAAATCACATATCGTGTTTCAATAACAAACACTAAAACTTACATACCTTACCTTACAAAGGGGCCTTCAGCTGGCAAAGAAGTGTAAAATATCTTTGCCTACAATTTTTATGATAAAGCGTATTGCTATTAATTAGTCTGCCTTTTTCGTCACAACACAAATAAGACCGCAATAATGCAACACGAAAAAAATATCCAGCACAGAATTGTGTTCGCGACCACATATATTGTACGACACCAACCACAGACCGCATGTTTACGAATACAACAGCTGATAAATAAAACTGTAAGTATGTTTCAATACGGAAATCATAGACAACGCAGACTTGGCGTTTTACCAACCGAAGAAGTGTCTCCTCGATAGTGTCTGTGGGCGGCAGAACTCGGTGCAATCTTGGCAAAGGAGTGGTTCTTGACGCTCTGTTGCGCTCTCTTCTGCCGTTTACCTTCGCACTTGTAGCCGTCTCGTTAGTTAACATTAAAATTTCGTTTAATAATATACTTCGTGTTCAAAGAGAAAATTGGTACATAAACAAGTGGAATTTTAACAAAAAATATGAACGACTTAAAACAGTTTGTAACCATTTTGCGCAATATAAGACGTTGAGAGCGTGCCCTCTGCATGAAACTACCAAGCGATATCCGCCACTACATTTTAAATCTGTAATGTCTTATAAGGTATTAATTTTTACAAAATAGCATGTATTACACGTTTTATGCACATAGAATGCATTGAGTACCTTCTTCTTAAGGGAAGTCAGTGAAAAAAGTTAGAACGTAAACGACTTTTAAAAGACTTAACCATTTGTTCATCATCATCATCAGCCTGTGTTAGTCCACTGCTGGACATAGGCCTCCCTAATGCACGCCACCGCTTCCGATCTTCGGCTATTCTCATCCAGCCCACACCGGCCACTTTGCGTATGTCGTCACTCCATCTTTCCGCAGGGCGTCCACACTACGTTTGCCGAGCCTCGTCTCCACTCCAGAACTTTTCGACTCCAGCGGTCGTCAGTTCTGCGGCTTATATGACCGCCCCACTGCCACTTCAGCTTACTAATCCGGTGTGCTATGTCGGTGATCTTGGTTCTCTGTCGGATCACGTCATTTCTGATGCGGTCCTTCAGAGATACTCCGAGCATAGCCCTCTCCGTAGCTCGCTGAGCGACTTTAAGTTTGTGGACCAGTTGAACCGTAAGTGTCCAAGTCTCGGCACCGTAGGTCAAAACGGGTAGGACGCACTGATCGAAGACTTTCGATTTGAGGCTTTTGTGGGATGGGTGACGAGAAAACTCGACGAAGCTTATGAAAAGCTGCCCAGCCCAGCTCGAATCCTTCTGTTGGCCTCCCTTTAAAGTTGTTTTACCTAGTTGGAGCGTTTGCCCTAGGTAAACGTACTCGAAACAACTTCGAGGGAGGTGCGTCAATGTGATCGGTCCCGGATCAACGTGCTCGTAACTTGAACATGACTTTGGTGTTACCCAAGTTCATCCGTAGATCGATGCGTGCAGAAGACTTAGCCAGGCTTTGCACCATTTTTGCAAGTCCTTAGCGGTATCAGCCATGATGACGATATCGTCCGCAAATCGAAGATGTGAGATGTACTCGCCGTTCACATTAACGCCGTGTCCTTCCTAGTTGAGCGTCCTGAATATATTCTCTAGCGCGGCCGAGAACAATTTCGGAAATATGACGTCTCCTTGTCTCGCACCCGGTGCAGGGGGATAGGCTGGGGACAGTCTGCCCACTTTGGACTACGACATACATAGTGGTGGCGTTATACAGACATCTAAGCATCTCGATATATAGCAAAACAATTTGGCACCGCTGTAAGGACTCGAGGAAAGACCAGGTCTCGATGGAGTCAAAGCCTTCATAGTCCACAATGCGCACAGGGGCTGGTTATACTCATGTGTCTTCTGATAACCTGCCTCACTGTATGGATGTGGTCTATGGTACTGTAACCCTCCGAAACCCGGCCTGTTCTCGATGCTGCGCTTCGTCGAGTTTTCGTGCAAGACGATTCGAGATGACCCTCGAAAACAACTAATAGACATGACTCAGGAGCGATATTGGCCGATAGTTCTTCAAAGGGTTTTATCACCTTTTTGAAGAACAATAGACCAAACCCCTATGCCATGCCTCAGGAGTTCTCCCGGAGAGAAGGGCAGAGTTAAATAGACGGCGAGTCTTTTCAGCACCGGTTTACCGAGCGGCCTTCAAAGCTCCGTCGTGACTCCGTCCCTCCCGGGGCTTTTCCATTTTGAAGTTGCTCAAGAGCCCCTCGATTTCGTCTAGGCCGATTTCTGAAAGATCCTCCGACACATGGCGGGTAAAAGTGGCTCGACAATCCTTCTCATCCGGCTCCGGTGTGCTGAATGCGACGCGTATAACTGGCTGTAAAGCTTTCAACCTCCGAGAGAACCTCTGGTCTAGAAGCGACGACTTCTCCGTTCTCTTTGGTCAACTTCGTTAGATGGCTTCTTCCAAGCTGTTGTACGAAGACTTTGGACCCCGGTTTTGCCTCAATAGCTCTCTGTATTGAGAGCGTATTGAAGTGACGGAGGTCGCGCTTATCAGCTTGAGATGGTCTTGTTAAGAGCCCGCTGTTCTAATGAAATGACGGTTGGATCATTTCATTTCGTCGCTTAGCCATGAGATCCAGTGTTTCTCCTGAAAGTTTAGACTTTTTGCTCGTACGTTGCAGACCGCAGAGTTTTGCACCCTCGTCCCGAAGAATTTCTACCACTCAGCATCGATTCGCTGCATGCCTGTACTCCTACTTTGGCGTTGAAATCCCATGACGACGTTGAAGTGAGCCTTGGTGGTGTTATGTAAGGCTCTTGAGATCTCTTCGTACATGTATTCAACATCATCGTCCGGGTATGTCGATGTTGGTGCGTACACTTGGATAACTTTTAGGCTGTACCTCTTGTTCAGCTTTATCCCAAGATACGCAACCCTCGCGACACACCGGAGGCTTCAATTACATTGTCAATGAAGGATTTGTTGGTTACAGGGAGCCCGACTCCGCCCTGTGATGGATTTTCTCCTTGTCTGTACAGAAGATGGCCCGACTCTAGGGTTCGAGTACCCTCACCCTCTCTACAGACTTAACTCTATTATAAAACGTGCCATCGTATGCTTTTCAGCTCCTCTTCTAGTTGGGACAAACGAGAATCTAGCCGTAGCGTACGTCCGTTGTAAGTTACAATGGCCAGTTTGTTTTGGTGGCCTACGTACTCCCGGGATTCTAGCACCCCGCCCTGCTCGTTACGTGGCCGCCGCCTTGGCCAGGAATAGCAAGGCTACCGGGAACTGGGGCCGGGCGTTTTTCGTCTAACCATTAGGGGTTTTGGACCGTATCCCACCACGCTGGTCAAATGCGGTGTGGTGGTTGCCAGAGCCTCGTTTGTTGTTTGGCAGGGTCACACGTGCAGGTGAGGTTGGCTTGGGTTCCGAAGATGTTGTTAGGATCCCTTACACCCTACCATTTGTTATGTTTTATGAAATGGTTGATGTATAAATTAATGGTTTTGCTAAGAACATTGTGGTGTTGGACCCTCAAAACTTTACCAAAGTTGAAATAAAATTTTGCCTTCATTTGTGAAATATCTCTAAATCAAATCATTACTTTTTTTTTAATAAATATTGTCTTCAAGGAGGTCATAAATATATAAAGGCTATATATATATATATATGTTAATAAAATATTAATTGTTTCGTGCACTTTTTTAAACATCATTACTTTTCAAATTGTTGCTGTTATCTATTATTTAATTCAAAATTATAAAAAACAAAACTTAAAATAATAAAGTTGTAAAGGAACGTTTGCGTGACAAAGGATTTTATTGCTTTATTGAATACCTTAATGATAACACACCCTGGTTAAGAATTGATCGCTTAAGGCTATGAAATAGCAAAGGATAAAATGAATTCTACTTAGTTTCGTACGTTAATTCTTCTCAGGTTAGAGAATATTTATCAAATCCACTAATTTACGGATTTTTCGCGTCACTTAAATATATTTATTCCCGACGTTTCGGATTCTTTCCAGCATCCATGATCACGGGCAGACTAAGTTGGTATATGTCTGTATCTCTATGTTTTCTAATAACCGTCAGAGTTTTTATTTAAAAAATTGACATATCTTTCGTTTTCTTAATTTTTAATGTTGGTTTGACAAAAAGTATTTATATTTATAAAGAATCCGAAACGTCGGGGATAAATATATTTGAGTAACGCGAAAAATCCGTAAATTAGTGGATTTGATATGTATAATAATCGCGTATATAAAAGAAATAATTAGAGAATATTTATCAATAAGGAAATAGTTTATTTGTCAATCAACAAGAAAATCAATGTTTTTAATATAGAACATAGAAATTTATCTTCGACTTCGGCGCTCTTCAGCCTTCAAACTGGAACATTACATCTGATAGTTATTCCGAAAACATAAAAGATAGATTAAAATTTAAACCGTGCCCATTTTCATATCCGCTCTCGCTCCAATTTTTTTTGTTTACGGCCTCGATTAATCTAAATTCGTTGCGCTGTACAGTATCGGCCGGTGCTAAATTTTATTCTACAACGCGCACAATAGCGGGGAGGTGTGGTCGGCCAACATATATTTATTCAACCGATCCAGTCTGGCTCAGGGCCAAGGGTGGATGCGATAGCTTTATTTGCACGCTGTTCGCACAATATTCAGACCCCCAGTGTGATGTCGATCCGGTGATAATGTTGGGTGATTTAAATTTTTATCTTGTCTCTGCTTTTGGGGTATAGATAAAGGGCATTTGCTTTTTCTTAAAGATGTTGTAGTGTTTAAGATCAGTGATACCATAAATGGTTAAGGGGTCATTTTATGATGATGGATGTAGTATTAAAATGTACGCGGAAAAATCAGCGCAGAATTGAGTAATAAAAGTGGGTAATTTTTGTTAAGTGAAATAACTGTTTATTGCTTATATGATCTGAAAATTTTTATTGGTAAACTTGAACAAGCAATGCAGTCAGTCATGGTAAGGTTAAAATTACTTAGGTACCGACTGCCGGGCTTGTTTGTGAATCTAAATACAACAAAAAAATTCGATGAAATTGCTAGAGCTGTTTGGAAAGAATTCACTGTCTAATTACGTACAGAAGAATTATATAAACAAGCAGAAGAATGTACAAAACAGAAGAATGTAAATAAAGATAGATTAATAAGATTATAGTATTTAAAACTATAATATAGTAACTACTATTATAGTATAAATATTTCTACTATTATACACTCAATTGGAATCGATTTTCGTATGAAATGTTTAATAACAAATTCGATGGAATCATACTCGGGTTGGCTTATTAATATTTTAGATATTGGATCCCGATATGTCCATTATCTACACTACGTCAAATATAACATCTTAAATTCATAAAGAATATGGCGTCGGTGTTTAACATCAGCTATATGTTCTTTTACTCTTTTTGTTTGTCCAATTTAAGAACAATCAAGACCAGTAAGAACCAGAGTAAACAAAAAAAGAACATATAGCTGATGTTACTTCCAAGCAAAAAAAGTAAAATCTGCAATTTGCGACCATGTTCTAGACAAGCCCAATCATTATATTAGATTTGATGAACCAAAAATACTGGCTAATGAACATCGATTTAAACCAAGGATGATTCGGGGAAGCAATCGAAATTAAAAAATATCCAAATTTTAATAGAGAGGATGATTGGTCTTTGCCACCTTCCTGGGATCCAATAATTCCAAAAATTAAACGCAAATATATACAAGTACTTTTTGTCAAACCAATGTTCAAAATCAAGAAAACGAAAGATATGTCAATTTTAAATAAAAACTGACGGTTACTCCAAAACATTGAGATACAGACATATACCAACTTAGTCTGCCCTTGATCATGGATGCTGGAAAGAATCCGAAACGTCGGGAATAAATATATTTAAGTAACGCGAAAAATCCGTAAATTAGTGGATTTGATATGTATAATAATCGCGTATATAAAAGAAATAATTAGAGAATATTTATCAATAAGGAAATAGTTTATTTGTCAATCAACAAGAAAATCAATGTTTTTAATATAGAACATAGAAATTTATCTTCGACTTCGGCGCTCTTCAGCCTTCAAACTGGAACATTACATCTGATAGTTATTCCGAAAACATAAAAGATAGATTAAAATTTAAACCGTGCCCATTTTCATATCCGCTCTCGCTCCAATTTTTTTTGTTTACGGCCTCGATTAATCTAAATTCGTTGCGCTGTACAGTATCGGCCGGTGCTAAATTTTATTCTACAACGCGCACAATAGCGGGGAGGTGTGGTCGGCCAACATATATTTATTCAACCGATCCAGTCTGGCTCAGGGCCAAGGGTGGATGCGATAGCTTTATTTGCACGCTGTTCGCACAATATTCAGACCCCCAGTGTGATGTCGATCCGGTGATAATGTTGGGTGATTTAAATTTTTATCTTGTCTCTGCTTTTGTAGCATAGATAAAGGGTATTTGCTTTTTCTTAAAGATGTTGTAGTGTTTAAGATCAGTGATACCATAAATGGTTAAGGAGTCATTTTATGATGATGGATGTAGTATTAAAATTTATGCAGAAAAATCAGCGCAGAATTGAGTAATAAAAGTGGTTATTTTTTGTTAAGTGAAATAACTGTTTATTGCTTATATGATCTAAAAATTTTTATCGGTAAACCTGAACAAGCATTGCAGTCAGTCATGGTAAGGGTAAAAGGACTTAGGTACCGACTGCTGGGCTTTCGGTGAAATTGCTATAGCTGTTTGCGAGGAATTCACTGTCTAATCATGCACAGAAGAATTATATAAAGAAGAAGAAGAATGTACAAAACAGAAGAATGTAAATGAAGATAGATTAATAAGATTATAGTATTAAAAACTATTAAATAGTAACAACTGTTATAGTATAAATATTTCTACTATTATACACTCGATTGCAATCGATTTTCTTATGAAATTTTTAATTACAAATTTTACGGAATAATACTCGGGTTGGCTTTTGAATATTTTATTTATTGAGTTTTTTATATATTGAGTTACCAGAAGTTTTCAGTATTTATTCTTTAATTTGCCCAAATTTACTCTTTTTCTTTGACCAATTTAAGAACAATCAAGACCAGTAAGAACCAGAGTAAACAAAAAAAGAACATATAGCTGATGTTAAGCAAAAAAAGTAAAATCTGCAATTTGCAACCATGTTCTAGACAAGCCCAATCATTATATTAGATTTGATGAACCAAAAATACTGGCTAATGAACATCGATTTAAACCAAGGATGATTCGGGAAGCAATCGAAATTAAAAAATATCCAAATTTTAATAGAGAGGATGATTGGTCTTTGCCACCTTCCTGGGATCCAATAATTCCAAAAATTAAACGCAAATATATACAAGTACTTTTTGTCAAACCAATGTTCAAAATCAAGAAAACGAAAGATATGTCAATTTTAAATAAAAACTGACGGTTACTCCAAAACATTGAGATACAGACATATACCAACTTAGTCTGCCCTTGATCATGGATGCTGGAAAGAATCCGAAACGTCGGGAATAAATATATTTAAGCAACGCGGAAAATCCATAAATTAGTGGATTTGATATATATAATAATCGCGTAAATAAAATAAATTATTATGAACAATACATATTTTAATGTGCAAACTTTATTTTGTTGTACACAAGTATGAATGCTATTGGACCGCTATAGAGTCAGTAAAACATCCTTCTTTAGTAATTAAATTCGTTTCTCAACTTTAACCATAACTTATCAGATTTGAGTGTTTCCAAATAAATAAACTTTAAGGAAAAGTTAAAGCGGCATGGAAAGCGCGATCACAGTGAAATACTTTTATTTCTCCTTTGAGGCGGTGCATTCGGGATGCAGTTTTCAGTACAAATAGTCCAGGTTTTATTTCAGCCACCATTCAAATCCACAAAGAGCATTGCGCGACACGATTTCGGAATAAATCAAAATTAAAAAATGATAACACCCAAGACGCTGTGACTTGGCACGGCGTTCCTATGATCAAAGGCTGAGTTTTGTTTTCGAACATTTCTTTGATATATGTGTTTTGTTAGACTTGGTTTGAAGTGGTTGGGTGATCTAGCATTAATTCAAGTTTATATGTGTGTAGCATGATATTGTTTTTGATTTGCATGGGAAAATTGAAAAATACATATTTAGAATGTAATAGCCTTTAAGGATAACTTCTTTCTTCTTTCTTCTTCTTTAATAAGAAATTATAGGCTACGTATAAAATAAAAGAAAAAATAAAAATAATAATGTAATGACACACCAGAAAGAATTATTAAAAAAGATACATGGAAACAGTACGCAATATATCATCAGCAGCCTTTGATAGACCACTGCTGGACATAAGCCTCCCTAATAACTAACCATTGGGGTTTTGGACCATCCTAAGCTGGCCAATATGGGTTGTGGGGACCGACTTTGGACATGCCAGCGGACGCTTGGATTATCTTACTTTTCAGACAATTTGGTGATCGGCCCCAATTGCTCTAACAACTAGGAAACAACAGTTAAAATTTGTTGAGTCCCTGCAGGATTCGAAACCCACGACCTCCGGTTCCTAAAGCATAGCTATACCACGAGGTTCGGAGGAGTTTTATACAATAGAACTCAAAATAAAACAATTTATTTATATATATAATAGAGATAAATTTTGAAACTTTAAATAGAGCTTAACGATTTTTTTCGTCTCAAGTAACCACTGACAAAGCCTTTTCTAATTGGTTTTAAGAACAAGTCTGAATTCGGCTTAATTAAGTCTTTGTTATAAGATTAGACTTAGTCGTGGGAGGATGATGTGTCACGTATTTGCTGAACCTGAGCCTATTTATACCTAGATTCTCTATTGCGATATATTTTCACTCAGTGATTGACATTCTTGACAGCCATCTAATAAAAAAAATATATTTTTTCCTTTTTTTATATTATCTAATATGCATATTATACAAAATATCATATACAAAAAACTATATTTATTAATATATATTAATGATTTATATCACCGACGTGGACTATTATAGGTATTACGGTTATTTTAGGTATTAAACTTCAAGATATTAATAATGTTGTGACTAACACGTATTGCCGATTCAAAACTGACCAAAGCCCTCGAGAATGTCTAGTAGCTGGATTCTGGTAAACAGTAATGGCTAATGTTATAGTCATTATTGTTATAGCCATTGTGGTTATAGCCATAACGGATATAGCTTTTACCACACGGCAGAAGCGACTTCAATGTGTGGGTCAACGAGAGTAATGTTACGTGAAATGAGCGGAAAGACGTACCCGACTTTGTAGTGATGTCGCTATTATTTGAATATGTGTCGATGTTTCTTTAATATATATATTTATTGGGGGTGATTAGGGAAGTAACATCGCCTTGTTATTTCTCTGCAAAACAGTGTCTTTCAGGTCTATACCGAAGGTGACAAATGGATTCTTTTATGTCATACATCTTTCCTAGTTGGCAAGTTGAGGGCAAGAGACGTTAGACTGACCAGATATCCAAGCACTTTGGGACCTTAAATACCGCTCTTTTTAAGGCTTCCAATCGTCGAAAATAGTGGCACATAATTTACTCAATAGGGGGTCACGATCCATACCCTCTGCAGTGAGGCTATCGATTCAAGAGAGAGTAGGCGATGGCAATGATGGCTGATTACCCGATTGCTTTTGAAGTAAGATGATCCACGTCGGATAGGCATGAAAAAAAGCCGATTCTGAGCCTTGTCTCTCTCCGGTTGTGTCGATTTTCTGTCCAATCGGCGTATGATAGAATCAAGGAATAAGCAGTGCGCCTGCGCTTTGCGCTTGCACTATTATATCGCCTATATAGCATAATTAGACTGGGAGGACATTACTATTTTTATGTATGTTTAAAGTTACTTCGACTTTCCTGTACTCAATTCACCTCGCATTTGTCTTTATCAAACAAAAGCACAATTTTACGTATTATCTTATTTTGTAATTAAAAATTAATTCAAACAATCGACAATCTACATCACAGCGCTATTCTCAGGTAATGCGTCGTGGAATTGTCAAATGCGGTCGGAACGGGGCCCGTGTCGGCCGTGCCTTGACCGCAATAATGGACGACGAAAATTGGCGGTATCAAGCTGGGAGGCGCAGATGGGCTAGTGTAATGTCAGGGGACAAGGCATAGTTCCTAAGTGGTGTGGGGATGTTTGCTACGACGGCCAGTTTCATCGGCAATCCGTTGTGTAATATGCAATCAATTTGATAAATGTTATAGTGGATTTTTACTGTTAATTTATTCATTCTTTTTGTACGATTTAGTAAAAAGAAGCGAACTTATTGCCCTAGGGAATATCAGCCAGACATCTGTAGCTATACAAATTTAGCGTGTGGTAATGCATTTTATGAATTTTAATAGTAACCAATAAGCGATATTTACTTTAGTATTACTACCTCAATGACAGCGTAAAAATGTTAGTTTAATAAGTACTAATTGTAAAACTTTGTGTGTTGACCTTTACTTTTCTACTTTCAGTTAAATTTAACTTAACAGTTTAAAGAACAGTGAAAGTCACAGTTAACCACTAATCAAATTTAGTTAAACCACAATTTTATCAAAAACATCCCGTAAATACTTTCTCTTATGCATACTCGTGCCAAACAAAAGATGGTAGATCCGAACTGAGTGCAGCGACACGTCGATGTTCGTATAGCGTTTTTCAGGATTTGCTTAAAGTTGGCACCATAAACGGTATGTATTTTGCAAATGCATAAATAAGATTTTTTACTAAAATAACGTCTTTTTTCTGGCCCAGTAATAGCTTTTTAACAGATATTACTTATCGCAGTAGTAATATTATGTTTGAACCAATTACAGATCGCCGCAACGTCACTAAGCCACGTGTTCCTAGATTTCATACAATCAAATGAAACAACAAGCGAATTGTAAAATTATAGCATTATTTGCCAATAGCTTGTCAAAGTTCTACCCCGTATCCTTAAAGCTACGTTTAAGATAGATAAAATAATAAGCTCGCTTTGTACTGGACGTCTGGGACATTACCACCGCGGTGTCCACAAAGCAGTAGTGTGAGAATACTATTGTGTTCCAGAATAATATAAAAGATATCTTTTAATAGAGTGACAATAACTATATGTAATAATAATACATAAATTAACATAATCTTTGTATTTATTGTAACTTTACAAAAGCAAAGAAAAAGTATTTTTTACAAAAGTGACCACGTATTCATGTGCAAACTCGTATATACCAAGCTATTAAGGAAAGAGCTTAAAAGAAAACATTTATACTTTTATAAAATGACCTTTTTATAATTTAAGAATTCCGTTATAACGAAAAAGATACAACAAAAGTACTGAATTTCTTTTAACGATTATTACCACAGCACTTGTACAGTTTTATCCATGCAAATAAAAATCCTTTTTATTTAATCCGTGTAAGGATAATTCGAATGGAACTTCCCTTTTCCTGAACGGATTTCCGTCTTCAGAAGAGCAACGTGTTATCGTACTTTTTGTATCTCCATATTCACATAATAAGGGGTAAATTAAGGATTTTGGTAACATTTTTATATTAATGGATTACACACAAAACATATTGTATAAATAACTATATTGTATTTATAGAATACTTGTATATACAATACTAGCGACCCGCCGTGGCTCCGTGCTAGTGAAACATATATAAATTTATCAGCGTTTCTCCACAATATTATGTATAATTATTTCACTCTTTCTGTTAAAAACCGCATCAAAATCCGTTACGTACTTTAAAAGCTTTAAGTATACATGGGGATATAGGGACAGAGAAAGCGACTTTGTTTTATATTATACTAGCGACCTGCCCCTGCTTCGCACGGGAGCTATGCTGATAGAAAATATACCTACAATATAAGCATGTTTTATACATGTAAACCTTCATCTTCAATCACTCTATCTTTTTAAACCAAAATGCATCGAAGTCCGTAGCGTTGTTTGAAAGATTCAAGCATACATAGGGATATACGGACAGACAAAGCAACTTTGTTTTATACTATGTAGTGATATTGATAGTGATTTTATATGCATTCACATATATTTTGTATTTATATATAATTTTATTCTAATTACAGTATACTATAAATATTAGGTCCAAATCTCAAGAACTTAGCTTTCATTTGTTAAATATTTAAGACAGCAGTAGACATTCTATTGTCTATAGCCTATTAGCTTGTTTTAGCGTCCTTAAAACCAGAATACACTTTGTAGTTTGCAGAAAACAGCATTTGACTATATTCAGGCACACTCTAAACGGTCACAAATATGTGAATTAGCTGATTAAAATAGGTAACTGAAATAGTTGGCACAGTACTTATTCTAACAATACGACAAAATTTCTAATTGAATGTTATTGTAAAGGTCGTTAGCCGGAATAATATTATCAACCATGTGATTGTATGGCTGCCATACATAAAATACAACAAAACTGTTTTCTGCCCCTAAATTGGTAATGATTTTTTAATTCGTTAAAAAGGTATATAAATTGCCGTGAAAATAAAAATATTTTTAAGCTCCAACCATGTGGAATATTATATACAACGCAATTTTAATATCTGT
Source organism: Lamproptera curius (assembly GCA_029286875.1). Taxonomy (NCBI): domain Eukaryota; kingdom Metazoa; phylum Arthropoda; class Insecta; order Lepidoptera; family Papilionidae; genus Lamproptera; species Lamproptera curius. The sequence continues at coordinate 2,190,755 of JAGSMT010000038.1, forward strand.
TTATTTATTTAGTATGATAAACGCCTTTATATATGCTTTTGTTTCCGCAAACGATGTCTGTTTAAGTAGATTTTTCTACACTATTATTGTTCGTTTTTAATGAACGTCAAGACGGCATTCATTAAAAAGAGTTGCTCATAATTGTCATGCTGAGCAGGCGGATTGGCAATTGGCTAATTGCACTTGTACTGAGGATCTGTATTTGTCCCACTGTAAGGTAGATCCGCCGTCAAGTGGGCGGTGGGGTCGTCACATCCCTACGCCTATTTTAATGTTTATTGAATAATATGTATTTAATAGAATTTATTAAATACGATAAAGAAGTTAAAACCAAACAGTTTGAAGTCAACAGTGACACGTTGCATCTTGACTCTAACACGGGTAAGTTTAGGTTCGAACCTCCATTCAAGAGAGAAATTCGAAATATGTCTTAGTTATGTAAAGATGTTTGTAAAGTACAGCAAGGATAACTTTAACAGTTATATGTTATTTTTTAAACCAGAATAGAATAGATGGATTGTGTTAATCGTTTAAATTCAAATCACAATTTTAAATCAAAACAGTTTACGATTTCATGCGTTTAACACAAAACAATAACTAAAAGTTATTTAAAATTATTGCGAACTTTCATACTTACACAAATCTAACAACAATCTCCATGTAGTAAACGATAAAATTTAAACATTATAGCTTGATAAACGTCGTATTAGTCGACCTATCCTTAGAAAGCATTGGACAACTGAAACTTAATACCAACCCGAACCTACGGTATTGAATGCACGCAAGCGTTTTACACAGCATAAAGAGATAAAAATGACTTTTACACCGACCGGTTGGTCGTAAAGCCGAAAATTTAGGTACTTCAACGAAACCACGTCTAGTCCCCAGGTATGAATTTCGCATACCGGTGCGAGCTACAATAAAACTCGCATAAATATGCATGCCCCAGTAGCATGCACATTTCGCAAGTACGTGCAATGTTTGGCAGATAGCGTCAAGTGTCCTCTTATGAAAGCAAATTCTTTCACGTGATACCGAGAGATTCGGGTCAAGTTATAACTTGCTTGCTGAGCTGGCTTTAAAAAATCTTGTACTCATAATAAATATTGGAAGTAAATAAACTTTAAACAAGGTATTTTTAAATGTTTATTATTAAGCGATTGTATTTTTAGCAATTTAAAGCGATAATATATCTCACTCCTGAGTAAACGAAATGAGACTTTTGTTAATTATTGCTTAGATACGAAGCAATTTATTATTTAACATCTTATCAAGTATGGATTAAGAACATAATATTACTTTTATTAAAAGGTATTTTGATTATGGTTGCCTAGTTGGTTAGGGCCATTTTGGCCGATTACCCAAGTGTCTGAAAAGTACGATGATCCATGCGTCGGATGGGCATGCAAAACGTCGGTCCACTTTCCCATCCGCATTGGACCAGCGTGGTGGGATACGGTCCAAAACCCCCTAATTGATAGGGGTGTATTAGGCCTATGTCCAGCAGTGGACTATCACGGGCTGTTGATAATGATGATAACTGAAGACTGAAGTGGCACTACTTAGTGGTATTACTTAATAATATCAGTGGTTTTCTTATTTCATTTAGTTTTAACATAATAGTATACCTAGTATTTTATTGTGTTACACAAATCGTTGGCGCAATTAATTCACAAACTACAATTAATCCCTTACAAAGCCTCGTATAAAGCCCCTTACATGTACGGATACAAAGGTCGTAAGTGATTATACAATCCCTCAATTATTGTTAATTTATTCAGGCGTCTGCTTTAATGTGCTATAAACATTAACATTCATAGTAACTGCTGAGACATTTTGATCATAGTACGTCCATTAAAGTTTATGTCAGAAATGTGTGATACTGGAATTAAATTCAACGTCTCTTAGTATTCTGCACAATTTCGCTTGTTGTAACCTAAGATATAATGTAACGATTTCTCTTTATATTTTCAGAAATTTTTACAATAGAAACAGGAAGTTATTTAGTAAAAAAAATATTTTTGCAAAATTAAAGTCAAAGTCAAGGTGATCAGAGGACGCAGGTTTTAGTATCGTGGGGATACAAAGATTTTGTTGTTGACCACTTATTTCACATATTAATGAATGAAAACTGTTAGATTCACAGTTGGTTCCATCGTTTAAATCGTAAATAACAATGAAGCAAGGCATCTTAAGCCAGTCAAGATATTCTTTAATAAAAACAAAGAAAAATTCAGTAAAGGCAAGTTAAGTTACAAACTCCTGATTAATTGGCTGGTTGTAATCATTGAATAAAAATCAATTCTTTAACCGAGATAAGGTACATAACTTTATCTTGTATAATTGTCCCAAAAAATAAACAGACGCCGTATTAGTGATATAGGCCTGCGCTGTGAAAGCTGGTTAAAGCCGGTGAGGTCTCCCATCCATGGTCATCTTATTTTGCAGGTAATCAGGTGATCAGCCCGCAGAACCCTAACCAACTAGGAAACAACAATAAAATGTCGTTGTATCCCCGCAAGATTCGAATCCAGGACATCTGCTTTCTGCAGTAAGCTTTACTGGTGGTATGTTACCTATTTCTGCCGCAAAGCAGTAGTGTGAAAACACTGCTGTGTTCCGGTTTGAAGGGAACCGTAGCTAGCGTATTTAATAGGTAAACGAGACTTAACACCCTAGGTCTGACGGTAGGCAGCGCGTTGGTGATACCGCTAGTATTGCTGATGTCCATGGGCGTCGGTGAGCACTTCCCATCAGGTGGCCCAACTGCTCGTCTGTCTGCGTAGGCGATAAAAAAATCGACATTCCTTTTAACCCAAACACTGTACTGTTACCAGCACAGACGATGGAGTACTGAAATAGAATAATCACTATGGTCGAAATAGCCTAAATACCAGTATCAAAACATCAAGTCGTATAATCACTACAATAATCCGCTCCAAATAAGCTAAAAAGTACGCTAAACCCTAGATATAATCTACATATACGTGTCGTAATCGTTAAGCGATCTTTAACGTGACCCAAATGTTTCCAGGTCTCGTAACAAATTCGTATGACGCACACAAGAGGCTCCGCTTAATCGGTGCGCTATATCACTTTAGTGTTATCGCTCGAAACACAATGCATCATGTCCATTGTGCGCGGATTTCCGGTGCCGGCGCTTCCGCTACGTACAAAAGCGGCGGTGTATAGCGCTCGCGGCGGACCGGCTGTATGATACTGCATTTTTCAGAAGCGCCAGAGTTGTGTGACGTTTCCTTCCGGTTGGCTCTGGTTTTTCTTTTTTTTTCAGCTGCGATATACATTTCGGAGAAGTTCTCCGGTGTGTTTGCGCGCTCTTATTAAGTTCTCTTCACTGTTGTGAACGTGCCAACGAATATATTTATTACGTTATAGTTATGTCGCTTGAGTGAGAATTTATGCACACAAATTCTAATGTCAAACTCAGTTTGTGTTATGAAGTTGCCATCGCACGAAAAATAAAAATGGCCGCGGTTCTCTAATACTGTTGCTTATAGACATTTGAATTTAGATTTGTTTCCATTTATTCCAAATTCAATTATAATTTGGCTAACATAAATATTTGATACTATTCGCAAACAGTGTTTCCAATAGCATGAATAACTTGAGAAAATATTCCGTAGTGGTCTACGTTAGTTTGGTTTTATTTGCAACCTACATATGTCAACATATGGCTAAAGAAAAATTTTGCATTTGTTAACATACGTACTTGTAACAAAGTCGCACATTAGACTTCAGTGACGTTTGACGCACTTTAAAAGTAATAGTCAGTTTTATTTTTTACACAGACCTCAGGGCGCTACTGTTAATTTTACACAAGTAAGTTTACTTAACTGTTAGTGAGCAGTTGCTTAAAACAAATGAAGTGTAACCTGCTCGCTATATGACTGCACATGCGCTTGCAAGAATATGGATCATTACTTATTTATCTGACCGGATCATATTAGTAATTGGAAGGTCTGAAGTGGACTGCTTACTTTCTTACCTCATTACTTCTTGACAATATTGTATTTTGAACTGGTGTTTAGTAAGTAAAGATATTTAAATTTTAACTCACTATTATATATAAAGATGCATCGTCATCATCATCATCAATAGCCTTGGTTATCACACTGCTGGAAATAGACCTCCCCTACTCCACGCCTTCTCTATTAGGGGTTTTTTGGACCGTATCCCACCACGGTGGTCCAATACTGGTTGGTGGGTGGGCCGACTTTTTACATGCCCATCCAACAGACAAATTCTCAGATAGTTTGATAATTTACCCAAATGGCCATAACCAACTAGGGAACAACAATGAAAATTTGTTAAGCCCACGAAAGATTCGAACCCGTGACCTAAGGTTTCTAAAGCACAAGCCCATACACCCAGACACAGCACAGTGCAGTACAGATGCATCGTAATAGGCACTTACGTTGTCATCGTGCTATCGGTAATTATAAATTGTATTAGTATGCTATTTATTGACAAAGATAACTTTGTGATAAAAGAGCAAGAAGTACTTTATTAAAAATATATTGTGCGTTTTTTTATAATATAGAGCCTGAATATAGTATACGTATATACATCATCATACATCATCAGCCTGTGATAGTCCACAGCTGGAAACTACTCCCTCAATACAATCTCTATCCATTAGAGGGTTTATGGATCCGTATCCACCAGCTGGTCCAATGCGGTTGGTGGTGGACCGCCTTTACATGCCCATCCGACGCATGGATCATCTTACTTTTCAGACAATTGGGTGATCGGCCCAAACTGTCCTAACCAACTAGGAAACAACAACAGTAAAATTTGTTGAGTCCTGCAGGATTCCAAACCACGACATCCGGTTTAAAGCAACGCTACTTACACTAGGCTACGGAGGCAGCTAGACGATATTCAATATCCACCTTCAAAGCCCAATGATATGTGTCTCATATTATTATTTCATATGTGTTTATTTAATTGTTATAGAATCAACGGGACTAGGATACTAGTAACATAGATATACTAATAGTTTCCACTCCCTATTTCAGAATTGTTTGAATCTTACAAACTTCATAACCTAATTTTTGTTTTGATAGGTTTTGCTTTCTATCAAAAAAATAATAATAATAATACAAGAGCTATGAATTACGAAATATGCCTAATTTCCAATTTTATTTAACTTAAAGAGATTTAACAGTTAATTATTTAAAACAAACGAAACGAAACAGCCATAATCAAACATAACTAAAGTGTTTCTGAATATTGAAACATTTTAACGAGCAACTTTCGTTTATTATAAAATGTTGAACAGAAAATTGTATTCCAAACTAATTAATTCACTGACCCAGTTCATTACCATTTTATGCGTCAAGACAGAGGGCTTACTCCAATTCATCTACAAAGTCAACAATTATTTTCTTGAAGTTATTATTAATGAAGGGGAGTCGAACAGCAACGTTAAATATCCATAAATTTAAAATGGATCTAATTTTATTTTATTTACTGCAGTCATTGCTTTATATATAACTAGCGACCCGCCCCTGCTTTGCACGGGAGCTATGCTGATAGGAAATATACCTTCAATATTAAGCAAGTGTTATACATATAAACCTTCCTGTTCAACCACTCTATCTTTTAAAAAGACCGCATCGAAATCCGTTGCGTAGTTTGAAAGAGTTAAGCATACATATGGATATACATAGGGATATAGGGACAGAGAAAGCTACCTTGTTTGTATGTAATGAAGTATTTTCAAGTATAATAAAACAGAATACTCCTATGGAGCTACCTCCTAGCTAATGGTATGGCGTGTGCTTTAGAAACGGTCGGGTTCGAATCTGCAGGACTACAACAAATTTCATTGTTGTTTTAGTTGGTTAGGACAATTGGGCTCGATCACCCGATTGTCTGAAAGAAGATGATCCATACGTCGGATGGGCATGTATAAGTCGGTCCACCACCAACCCGCATTGACCAGCGTAGTGATAGGTCAAACTCCTAATGGATAGGGTATATTAGGAGGCCTATGTCCAGCAGTGACTAAAAAGGTTGATGATGATTCCTATGGTTTTTAACAGTTTTACTAGAAGTTTAGAATTTATTTAGGTTAGAAGTTTGTTTTATTATTTTGAACTAAGTTATTATCGACAGAAGTCGTTAACTTCTACAAGTGTTTTCCTGTATAGAAATTAATAGTAGTGTTCTAGTTCGAAGGAGTTTAAACTGTAGGAACGAGGATTAAAATTTTGAGGCAAGTCCAACTTGAATTCTTGCACTTAATGAGTGATTAAAATAAGTTTATGACTTATCTAGTCCTGATTTGTAACAAAAGCTATTTTTTTAATTTTTTTATTGGTTCTAAGACATATCGGATTACACTAATTATAAATACGCTCTAATTCAAGTGTAAGATTTTGGTATATCAAATCAAATAATGTAAAATGAAATCGGTAAACTATTTAAACTGTAATTTAAGTATGTGTCTGAAGAACACTAATACCTTAGCAAATGTTTAACAAAAAAGATTACACAGATTATTAAATAATTATCATTACACTTTAATATTATGATAAAAACATAACAATAAACGTAAAAGAATCTTAACGGGCAATCGTTTAATTAAGGCGGTAATAATTAGCGAATTTCGGGGACTGATATTTAAATATTCAAGGCCCTAAACAGTTTGCGCAGATGTGGGTAATGGAGGGGCGCTCTTTGAATACTTGATGTCTGAACGAATATTATTTGTGAATGCGAAAGACAATTGTTATTCTATGGTCGAATAAAGGTAAATTGCTGATTTTGCTTTAGAGAAATTGTTGTGCGTATTTTATAGTTTCTTTGTTCGTTCTTTTTTATATATATATTAAAACATTTTCTTACCATCCATTTGCATAGCCATTTAGTGGTCATCGAATCATAAAATCTTTGTCCACTATACTATAGGGCTGTACCCTTTCCCTTTGCTTCTATTTAAATTGTACCCCTTCATATATTCTTTAATAAATTGTTCATCAACGACTTTAAGCAAATGCAATTGTTACTCATTTATAGAAAGTTGTTTTAGTGTATTTTTTTATCCCGGTTTTGTAGGTTTTATACTATTTATTTGTGATTACAGTAACATTGCTTTCTATAATCAAATTTTTCTATCAAAAAGATAGAATAAAAAAATATATATACGGTTTATTGCGTTGTACGTTAGTATTATTAAAGGTACATACAACATCTAAAATTTTTTTTGAAAAAAGAGACGAGAAGCAGCTTACATTTAATTCGGAGATTGTAACATGAATATAATATTGCCGGCCTCATTTCCCTGAAACAGTTTCGTTAGACAAGTTAAAATGAGTCACGGCCACGATTATGTGGCTGAAGTTACACATATCATGATTACTGCGAAATGAACAGCTAAGCTAACTGCCTCCGTAGCCTAGTAGTATGGGCGTGTGCTTTAGAGACCGGAGGTCGTGGGGTCGAATCCTGTGGGTATTTAATAAATTTTCATTGTTGTTTCCTAGTTGATTAGGGCAATTTGGGCCGATCACCCAACTGTCTGAAAAGTAAGATGATCCATGCATCGGATGGGCATGTAAAACGTCGGTCCATCCACCAACCCTCATTGGACCAGCGTGGTGGTCGGTCCAAAAACCCCTTAATGGATAGGGGTGTATTATGGGAGGCCTATGTCCAGCAGTGGACTATCACAGGCTGAAGATGTATGTATGTATAAAATGCAACGAAATATAAAATAAAACGTTTTTAAACACTTATAACCTTTATAAACTGCGAGTACAAAATTTATAATTTCATTAAAAAAGTTATATGGTTCATCGGAGTCCATAATGCAAATCCATAAAAATTGAAAATCTATGACTCAGCTTTTGGTAATATTACCAAGTACAATATTGCCACAGCAGTATTATTTTTAATCCTTCTGATGTATTTATAATGAATCCTTTAAAAAATCGCATTTAATATTGAATGACGCTAAGTGCTATCGGACGGTCGATTTTAAAGATTAAAATCTGGCCCTCAGGGTTTGAATCGTCCCTTTTTGATTTAATAGCAATCATTGCCGCTGGCGATAAGGGTTGCACTAATTTCTTTTGCATTTTCATTTATATTACCTTCTGTTTGATTATTGGTCCTAATACATCGCACTTATAAAAAATTTAAAGCAAATCGTGCATACAACTATTTTATGTAGGCATTGAATGAAGTGCTTTACTTTATTTAATTTCAATGAAGTAGTACACGACACAGCTAGTTGTGACCTACTTACCAAATGAAGGTGTTTTTTACTTGTTACCTCGTTGCTCCGTTTCAAGAATTCGCATTTGCTTATTAATATTTTTTATAATTCAGTAGTTTAATATATATTTGAATAATAAAAAAATACTTACTATATTTAGTAAACTTTTATTATATTTTTTGTTACAATTTCATTTGTTAATAATTCAGTAACAAAATGCATTGTGATATAACAGTTGCCATACTACTAAAAGTACATAAAAATATATAGCGATGCAATAATATAGTTACAATACCAAGGTTTATTTTTAATACCACACGTTTCCTTACAATGAAAAAAATTGACAAAGAAAAGTTCTAACGCATATACTTGCCTGAACTACGATATAAATAGAAAAAATTTATTATTATGACGCAGAATTAGAAATACATATGACTCCGACCTTCACAATATCGGCAAATGCATTTCATAAATTCTGTCTTTAAAGATATCACAATACGGAAATCACGCAGTGCTAATTCTAGCTGACGACGTATTTTTGTTTCATTGCCAGGAACCGCTTCCCTTGCTTCTTTAACCGGAGGTCATGGGTTCGAATCTTGCGGGAAACATCTAATGTTATTATTCTCTGATTGGCTACAACAATTTAGGCCGATTACCCAATTATCTGCTAATTACATCATCCACGCGTCAGATGGGCTGTTACGGTAAACGGTTACGGTACGGTACGGTTAGAAAAAAAGAAAAAATCCGTCTGTGATTATCTGCAGTATAAATATCACGCGATGTTATTCCTAACCGACGACGTATTCCTGGCAGAATGCCATCCTTCGCGCGGGTAATTATCGCTGAAAACCGCGTGCGTAGCCCGCGTTTCAGGGCGCATGGAGACAGGCCAATCGCCAAGATTGGCCTCTTTCCATGCGAAGGTTGAGTGCAGGCCAAATGTGTGACAGGTCTTATTATGAACGAAAACGACTGGTAGGTATCTATACTGTAAGACAAATAAATGTTTATTGTATTTATAAGGAAGAATAATGTAATAAGATGGTATAAGAAGGAAATAATTGAGATTGAAAGCTATTGCTATTGGATTACGTGTTTGTTAATGAAGCTCCGATTTTAGCAAATTTAGTAATTAAAGTAGACAAGACACACAACAATTTAGCGTTTATTTGCAAAACAAAAATTCAATATTTTTACTGTTTTCTAGGTTTTTTTTAACATTAATTGTTTTAGCGTTTTATTTAGACACTGACGAAATTAAGTGACCCAGAGTAATGGTACCATTTTACCAATTTGATACCTCAATCAAGTGCATTCCACTTTTCTCTTGTTTTTAACAAAAGTATACTTATAAATTTACGTTACCAGTTCATTAAAATAGCGTTATTCAGCGAAATAAAGCTTTAACCAAAATAAAAGAAATAAATTATTATATAAAGTTGATCAAATCTGTCAAATATTTGAACAATATCACTTGCAAAACAACGACGACAATACGACAACGAGTACAATCACGACTTGAATAGCAAATACATATTTTTATCTTGATTGAATATTAACAGCGAACCGGTTATAACATGTATGAAATAGAATTTTACGAAGAACAAACCGAACATTTTGTGAACCACTTTGTTCATACAGATCTAATTGGGACTTTGTGATTACGTATTGAGCATCCAAAAATATCATTTCCTATTGTTTTATATGTTTATATGCGCATATAATTTTGACAAAACTCAGATAAGAGCACTTTTTCTTACGCAATTAATACATCTCAATAGTCAGTGAAGTTTTGATAGTTGGTAAAAAACATTTCGAAATGTTATAATCAGAAATAATGCAATGCAATGTATAGTTTTATTTGTTTGTTTTATTATGTATTAATGACTATACATACATCATCAGCCTGTGTTAGTCCACTGCTGGACGTAAGCCTTTCTTAACACGCCCCTATGTATTAGGAGGTTTTGGACCGTATCCCACCACGCTGGTCCAATGCGGGTTGGTAGTTACCTATGCTCTCTTCTAGTTTGGTTAATTTAAATTTTGCACCTACTCTTTTCTTCGTAACCATCTAAAGGCCGGCTGAAAGCCAATGTAATGTTTACTACAAATAAAACAAACTTGTAATAATGTTTTAAAAATGCTCAAACAAAGTTATTATACAATTAATAATAATGATATTCCTGGATGTATAACACAACCTAAGCGAAGCTTGTACTACATATCTCACAAATACCTCGACTTACTTTCCCTTATTAAATTATTACAAATTATATATAAACACTTAGACGCGAAAAAACACTTTGTTTGTTACACAATATTTTTGCGGTGGAAATGAACCATTTGCGTAACAGTCAATGTCACTAACCACTGCGCCAATAAAAAAGTCGGTAATTGCTTCAAGTAAACTGTTTATTACCAATATACTCTGAGTATTATAATTAAACTATACCCTAAAATAAATTAATTAAATGAAATTATAATGTTATGGAATATCAATTAATGTATATATTAAATATATGCTAATGTAGTGCGAATTTTATCTCTCTTACTATTTAACATACTAGCGGCCTGCCTTACATCGCCTGCTTCGCACGGGGGCAATGCTGTTAAAAATATACCTACAATATTAAGCATGGGTTATACATATAAACCTTCCTCTTCATTCACTATATATATTAAAAAAAAACGCATATAAATCCGTTGCGTAGTTTAAAAGATTTAAGCATACATAGGGATATAGGGACAGAGAAAGCGACTTCGTTTTATTCTATATTGTGATTGTGATTGTGATACTGATAAATGTCTCTGTCGGACCGACTCCGAAGTCTTATAATAATAAAAACTAATAATCTTGTTTAATATATTTAAAATTACGGCCTGTAAGAGACCTTAAAAATTAATCATTTCACACTCACTAAAATAACTCAAACTACATACAAATGTATATTAAAATGTGTTATTCAATTAACTCCACATGTTGCTTTTGAATACCGATAAAAAAATAACAATAAACGTAAAAGAATCTTTACGGGCAATCGTTTCATTAAGTCGCTAATAATAAGCGAATTTTGGGACGTTATTTAGAAACTCATGGCCCTAAACCGTTAATTTAAAACATCTATATTGCTTAAAATTATTTACCATTTACTGTGTTTTTAGCAAATTTGATAAATGAATATTATTCTTCAGCTAAAGCTAAAGCTAAAATCCTTCCGACATTTTAGGAAAAACTGAAATCAAACAATATTCTAAACTAGAATCCAGCAACATATTGAGTTTATGTATGTCCTAACAACTAGGAATCAATACTTTATGCTTAATATACTAATATATTTGACTAAATATTTAATATCCCTGCACAAAATTACCTACAATTGTGTAGGAAGAATACATAAAACAATCAATTAACTATGTTGCTCTTGAAACGTAAAAGAACCTTTACGGCCAATCGTTTCATTAAGTCGGTAATAATTAGCGAATTTCGGGGACTGTTATTTAGATATTCAAGGCCCTAAACCATTTGCGCAGATGTGGGTAATGGAGGGGCGCTCTTTGAATACTTGATGTCTGAGCGAATATTATTTGTGAATGCGAAAGACAATTGTTGTTCTATGGTCGAATAAAGGTAAATTGTCTATTCCTTAGTTTTCTTTACATACGTAGTAAGTATTTATAAACTAGCTGTTGCTCCTGATTTCGTTCGCTTGGTTATTTTTAATGAATACTATTTATTTTTTCTATAGAAAATCGAGTATTTTTTTATCTATAGTCCGAAGAACGGATGGCTATTAGACCCATAAGATTCTAGAGTGGAGAACACGTTTAGGAAAACGGAATGTTGGAAAGGTGGATGGGATCTCTGCAGTAGCCTCGTTTAATTTGGTAGCGAGTATCAGGATCGGTGTTTCAGTTCATTGATAAAGGCCTATGTCAGCAGTGACTGATAGGCTGATTATGATGATGATGATGGTGATAGAAAATGTTGCCTATGTTGCTCTACAACCTCAAGTATTCTAATTGAACGATCGAATATGTACTAGCATTCTAAGATGTTTAACAGACAAACAATTTTTTTATAATGTTGTTTCGTTACATGTACTCGGTTAAATATCACTTTGTTATTTTAAAGTGGTTATATTAATGAAACTTACTTTTTCCTATTTCTATTTAATTTTATTAATTTTGTTGTTTGGTTATGTAATGTATTGAAATGGTTGTATTAATATTTTTTAAACACTTACTTTTAATGAAACCGAGGTCTAGCAAATCTACAGGTATTAATAAATTTATAGTGTTCATAGGACAAATGCAAATACTTAAACTTGAAAAGAAATTTTGTTATTAAAAGTCATTCCACCCACTTTATTTGGACAGTGGTGATCTTGTCCAAACCTTAAAATGTAGGTAGTATTATGAGCTTGTGTCCATGAGGACATTAAAGTGAAGATGTAGCCTAGTTTAAACGTTTTTAATTAACCTTTATGAAATCTGCGAGTTACATGTTAACTAAATTCTTATTGTATTTAAAGTTGGTTATATTAATGCAAACTTCCTGTTAAATATAATCTACTATAACTCTTGTTATTATAATTAAGACAATATATGATCAGCATATATTGTAATCTCATGAATAAATCGTATTATATTGATGACGTTTGAATCGGAGTGTGATTTAAGTTAATCAATGTCAGTTTGTAAATTTGTCCTGATCTAATCCAACTGAAGATAGATGTTATTTAACTTGTTACACTCGTTGTCACGTGATTACTCTGAATATCATTTCTTTAATATTTTAAATTCAGCAGAATATAATAAATAATTGATAATACAACATATTATGTAGGTTAATGAAGTTACTTTTATTTAATTTCAAGTATGTATTGTTACATACTTCATATGTTTATAATTCAGAACTTTTAAAATATTTGCTATTATATATAATCAGTAGTTTAATAAATTTTGAAAGATAACATATGAAACTATTAATTTGTAACCGATTGTATATAATATAGTTACATAATGGCAAGTTGTATTTTAACAGTTTCCTCTACAAAGTAAAATATTGGATCAAAAAGCTTAAAAATAGTTTATTTAATAAATTTAAATGAAAAATATATTAGGTAGAAAGTTAAGAAATAATATGCAATTGCTGAAACTTCACAATATGAAATGAAATTTATTATTCTGCTTGAAGAATTAGAATAAATAGTATTCTAATTCATAGTATCGAAATTTTGTATTACTAAATTTGTCTTAAGTATCTAAATACGGAAATCTAGGTTCAATTTGCTGAAACGTATTTATTGATTGCAGACGTTCTTGCTCTTTAAGATCATGGTCTACAAATTTAGGGAAACATCTAATGTTATTATTCATTAAATTAGCGATTCCAATCTACGCTAATTGCTGTATCCACGCGTCAAGGCTACAATGTGATGATTCATTCAGAATTGAACCTCTGATAATTTGAACCAATGGTTAGAAAAAGAAAACTCCGTCTGTGATTATCTGCGTATGAATATCACGCGATGTTATTCCTAACCGACGACGTATTCCTGGCAGAATGCCATCTTTCGCGCGGGTAATTATCGTTGAAAACCGCGTGCGTAGCCTGCGTTCAGGGCGCATGGAGAGATACCAATCGCCAAGATTGGCCTCTTCCATGCGAAGGTTGAGTGCAGGCCAAATGTGTGACAGGTCTTATTATGAACGAAAACGACTGGTAGTTATCTATACTGTAAGACAATTTATAAGGAAGAATAATGTAATAAGATGGTATAAGAAGGAAATAATTGAGATTGAAAGCTATTGCTATTGGATTACATGTTTGTTAATGAAGTCTGATTTTAGCAAATTTTGTATTTAAAGTAGACAAGACACACAACAATTTAGCGTTTATTTGTAGACGATTCTTTTAATTTTGCAAAACAAAAATTCAATGGTTTTACTGTTTTCAGGTTTTGTTTTAATATCTATTGTTTTAACGTTTTATTTAGACACTTGACGAAATTTAGTGACCTAGAGTAATCGTACATATTTTACCAATTTGATATCTCAATCAAGTGCATTCCACTTTTCTTTTGTTTTAACTAAAGTATACTTATAAATTTTCGTTAATCGTTTATTAAAATAGCGTTATTCAGCAAGATAAAGCTTTAACCAAAATAAAAGAAATAAATTATAAAATAAACGTGATCAAATCTGTCAAATATTTGAACAAAATCACTTGCAAAACAACGACGACAATACGACAACGAGTACAATAACGACTTGAATAGCAAATACATATTTTTATCTTGATTGAATATTAACAGCGAACCGGTTATAACATGTATGAAATATAATTTTACGAAGAACAAACCGAACATTTTGTGAACCACTTTGTTCATATACATCTAATTGGGACTTTGTGATTACTTATTGAGTATCCAAAAATATCTCTTCCTATTGTTCTATATGTTTATATGCCCATACAATTTTGACAAAACTCAGATAAGAGCACTTTTTCATACGCAATTAATACATCTCAATAGTCAGTGAAATTTTGATTGTTGGTAAAAAACATTTCGAAATGTTTTAATCAGAAATAATGCAATGCAATGTATATTTTTATTTGTTTATCGTATTTTTAAATAGTTAGAAATAGAGTTTCTTAATGTTTCTTCATTTTTGTTTATAAATTAATGACTATACATACATCATCAGCCTGTGTTAGTCCACTGCTGGACGTAGGCCTTTCTCAACACGCCAAGGGGTTTTGGACCGTATCCCACCACGCTGGTCCAATGCGGGTTGGTAGTTACCTATGCTCTCTTCTAATTTGGTTAATTTAAATTTTTGCACCTACTCTTTTGTTCGTAACCATCTAAAGGCCGGCTGAAAGCCAATGTAATGTTTCCTACAAGTAGAACAAACTCGTAATAATGTTTTAAAAATGCTCAAACAAAGTTATTATACAATTAATAATAATGATATTTCTGGATCTATAACACAACCTAAGCGTAGCTTCTACTACATAACTGACAAATACCTAGACTTACTTTCACTTATTAAATTATGACAAATTATATATAAACATTTAGACGCGAAAACACTTTGTTTGTTACACAATATTTTTTGCGATGGAAAACGAACCTACGCCCTTTGGCGATACAGTGAATGTCACTAACCACAGCGCTAATTAAAGAGTCGGTAATTGCTTCAAGTAAACTGTTTATTACCAATATACTCTGAGTATTATAATTAAACTATACCCTAAAATAAATAAATTAAATGAAATTATAATTTTATGGAATATCAATTAATGTATATATCAAATATGTGCTAATGTAGTGAGAATTTTATCTCTTTTACTATTTATCATACTAGCGGCCTGCCTTACATCCCCTGCTTCCGTTAAAAAATATACCTACAATATTAGGCATGGGTTATACATATAAACCTTCCTCTTCAATCACTGTATATATAAAAAAAACGCATACAAATCCGTTGCGTAGTTTAAAAGATTTAAGCATACATAGGGATATAGGGACAGAGAAAGCGACTTCGTTTTATTCTATATTGTGATTGTGATTGTGATACTGATAAATGTCTCTGTCGGACCGACTTCGAAGTCTTATAATAATAAAAACTAATAATCTTGTTTAATATATTTAAAATTACGGCCTGTAAGAGACTTTAAAAACTAAAATAACTCAAACTACATACAAATGTATACCAAAATGTATTATTCAATTAACTCCACATGTTGCTTTTAAATACCGATAAAAAAATAACAAAAAACGTAAAAGAATCTTTACGGGCAATCGTTTCATTAAGTCGCTAATAATAAGCGAATTTTGGGGACGGTTATTTAGAAACTCATGGCCCTAAACCGTTAATTTAAAACATCTTACTATTGCTTAAAATTATTTTACATTTACTGTATTTTTACGTCAAATTTGATAAATGAAATATTATTCTTCAGCTAAAGCTAAAAAAGCTAAAAAATCCTGCCGACATTTTAAGGGAACAACTGCGAAATCAAACAATATTCTAAAACCAGAATCTCAAGCAACATATTTGACTTTTATGTTATGTCCTAACAACTTAGGAATCAACACTATTATGCTTAATATACTAATATATTTGACTAAATATTTAATATCCCTGCACAAAATTACCTACAATTGTATAGGAAGAATATATAAAACCATCAATTAATGTTGCTCTTGAAACGTTATAAAAAGCAATAAACATAAAAGAACCTTAACGGGCATTCGTTTAATTAAGTCGGTAATAATTAGCGAATTTCGGGGACTGTTATTTAGATATTCAAGGCCCTAAACCATTTGCGCATATGTGGGTAATGGAGGGGCGCTCTTTGAATACTTGATGTCTGAGCGAATATTATTTGTGAATGCGAAAGACAATTGTTGTTCTATGGTCGAATAAAGGTAAATTGTCTATTCCTTAGTTTGCTTTAAATACGTAGTAAGTATTTATAAACTAGCTGTTGCTCTTGACTTCGTTCGCGTGGTATTTTTTAATGAATACTATTTATTTTTTATATAGAAAATCGAGTATTTTTTTATCTATAGTCGAAGACGGATGGTATAGACCCATAAGAAGAATCTTCATGGGTCTAAAGCCATCCGTTCTTCGTTCCGTTTTCTAAACGTGTTCTCCACTCTTCTGGAATGTTGGAAAGGTGGGATGGTGATCTCCGTGCAGTAGCCTGTTTAATTTGGCAGCGAGTATCAGGGGATCGGTGGTCTTGGCGTTCATTGATAAAGGCCTATGTCCAGCAGTGGACTGATGGGGCTGATTATGATGATAATGATGGTGACAGAAAATGTTGCCTATGTTGCTCCCTACAACCTCAAGTATTCTACATTGAACGATCGAATATGTACTAGCAATTCTACAGATAAGCCAGACAGACAAACAATTTTTTTTAATTTTGGTTTCGTTACATGTACCGGTTAAATATCACTTTGTTATTTTAAAGTGGTTATATTAATGAAACTTTACTTGTTTTCCTATTTTCTTATTTAATTTTATTAATTTTGTTAGTTTTGTGTTATCGTAAATTACTATGCCAAATAGGTTGTATTATATATAATATTGTGTTTTATTATATTTTTACGATAAATTAAGAAAATAAAATTAAAGTCCCTACAATACGTTCCAGCGTTTTTTTTTTCGTAATAACTAGTTAGTAGTTTGACGGCTACGCAGTTAATGCAAAATATTTCATGGATCGTCAATGTTTATATAAATTACACAGTTTAATCGAATTGGAACATCCTACTGTAGTATGTTAGATTCGAGGTAGAAAATATCCACCACGTTAGTATAATCCTAGTCAGTCCCACGTAAAAGGTCACGCATCTTTAAAACTATTATTCCATACAAAGACTGTAATTTAAGCAGAATATACAGTTACAATGAACGCTAATTAAGTTTGATCATACTATCCGCCCTAATCTCATCAACTACATTACTGAAATCCTTCTTCAAAGATCTCACAGTACGAATCACGCGATGTTATTATTAACCCGCGACGTGTTCCTGGCAGAATGCCATCCTTCGTGCGGGCAATTATCGCTGAAAACCGCGTGCGTAGTCCGCGTTTCAGGGGTTTGGCGATTGGCCTCTCCCGGTGCGAAGGTTGAGTGCGAGCCAAATGTGTGACGGGTCTTGTTATGAACGAAAACGACTGTTTGTTATCTAATTGGAAGATAGGAAAACCTTGTCTTAAAGTGATAGAAAGAATAATGTTTAACTTATGAGTTGTAGAACGTTTGTATAATTAATTTAATGCCTTAGATGGCGTTAAGTAACGCAATATAACACAAGAATATAGGTTAAGAATTCATAAAGGCACAAAAGATTTAAGAAATTGCAATTAAATGAAACGAAATGGCTATCGGACATTTATTTAAAAAGAAAAAAGAGTCTTTAAATTCAAATAGAATATTCGATGATTTGGAATCAATATTTTATTTACAATTAATAATTATGAAAAATATTAATTTCAAGTAAAATGTCATTTGTGCAGTTTATTTGATCAAATATAATCTATCAATAGTGAAGACCGAAACCAAAGGAATCTTAATTAATTTGTAGGTGTTTGTAATTTTCGCAAAATGTAGAGTAAAAAAACAAATAAAATGTGAATGTTAATTAAAAAATATCTTTTTTCTAGCAAAAAAGAATAACGGAACTTATCGAAATTGCAACATTCATTTTTTTGGTTGAATAGTATAAAATAGAATATTAAGAGGAACAATTGAAAAATTCCGTTATTCAATTTATTCATTCAAATATAATTGGACTCACATTCATTTTTACAATAGGGCTACGGTTTTACTAATTGAATACCTAAAAATATCTATCTTTGTATTGTTTTTTATTGTGTGCTAAATATTTGTAACTAGCGAACAGCCCCAGCTTCGCGTTGGAGCTTTGTAGATAGAAAAAAATCCTGCAAAATTATGTGTGTGTTATTCATATAAACCTTCCTCTTTAATCACTCTATCAAATAAAAAAACGCAACGGAATCCATTGCCAGTTTAAAAGATTAAAGCATACATAGGGATATAGGGACAGAGAAAGCGACTTTGTTTAATACTATGTAGTGATGAGGAAGTATTAAAATTAAAAAAAAAAACAGGCACTTCAATTGTAACTAATTCAGAAATCCCTTTGTGATTTTACTCTAAACATTGAGTAATTTAATATTTACTTTGATTCCTGTTTAAATAATAATGTACCTCCTAGTAGTTCGACTACGTAATCTGTGTAATTTAAATATTGTTGGAATGGAATTGTAATAATTATAATAGTAATTATAATCCCCATAGCTTCCATTAAAACAGATCTAGGAACTAAAATAATTATTCATTTCCATCCGTTGTTTATTTCCTAAAACGGGAAACTTACCGTTTTAAATATTTAACAATGTTCTTTGGTCAAAATTTATATTCCATTCTCTCTTTGTAATAAGCCTTATTACATAATGAAGTCAGGCAAATTGTTCAATTCCAATATACACTA
Source organism: Lamproptera curius (assembly GCA_029286875.1). NCBI lineage: Eukaryota > Metazoa > Arthropoda > Insecta > Lepidoptera > Papilionidae > Lamproptera > Lamproptera curius. Next base: position 2,210,052 of record JAGSMT010000038.1, read on the forward strand.
ACCATTACAATTATAATCAAGTAACATTATCGGATTAATTAATTGGATTAGACTTTGCGTTGACTTTACACTAATTGGCCAGATCGTTGCCTGCAAACCGGTTCAATTGTTTGTTCATATCCATTGATGTCAATATTTGTCTATATGGATTAAGCGGATAATTTAGGGCCAATCCGTTTAACGGGTATTCAAGTACTTACATTATTGGACTGACGAAGCATATAGGCTTGCGGGATGATCCAAGTAAATTAATTAAGTAACCTGGTGGTAAGGACGTGTGCTTTAGAAACCGCAGGTCGGGAATTGAAATCCTGTAAGGACTCAATTATTGGACTCAATATTTGGGGCTATCATCTAATTGTCTAAAATGGATCATCTTATCCATGCGTCGGATGGCCAAGTAAACAGTCGGTCCACCCACCAACCCGCATTGGACCAGCGTAGTGGTGATATGGTCCACAAACCCCCTGATTCCTAATGGGAGGCCTATGTCTAGCAGTGGACTGACACAGGCTGATAATTCATATATGTGATAATCTCAAGATTATTAAATTTACGATCGTTAAAGACGGTTTTTACGCGAATATTACACATTTGATCTATGGGACTTTTAATAGGTTTCGTCGCCCTTGTCTGCAAACTCATTAATATTTTAACTCCCGACGTTTCAAATCATCATGTATGTATCCAGTGGTCATGATCTGCTTGTAGCCTAGTCCTGTCCGGAGTCATTTTAATAATAACATAGATAAGCCAAATTAGATTTTCAGTTGATGTATAGAAAGTTACTCATAGCGACGTACAGAGATTTCGACTGTCACTTAGTGATCGACATCTCGGTGACAATCCATAAATAATAAGTACAGGAACATATTAAGACTGTACGTAGTCTATTGCTTAAGATAACGCAACTATCAAAACCATAAGAAATCTTCACAGACAAAACCATAGCATACCAATCACAAAAAATCACGTATGTCAATAGAACGTTACCAGAAAAATATATCTCATTTAGGAAAAATTTAAGAACTAAGTAAATATAATAACAGAATAAACTTGTTACCGCAAAACATGTTCGGCTTACTCATATTATATTTTTGCTGAGTTTTCGTCATAACAAAGGTAAGAAAAAAACCGCAACGAAGTTAGAAATAAAATGTTTTACAAATAAAATTTCTCCATTTCTCGACTGGCGGGTGGGAAAGAGAACAACTTGATACACCTAATTGTATCGCCTAGGGATAGTTGAAGCAATATCCTTGGGAAAGAAGCGGCTACGAAGGAAATAGGGTCGGGAAATTGTCAATGATTAATAAATCTATGACTCGATTTCTTGGTTCGTTTGTATTTATTGGATTTGTGAGTTCGTTCATATTTTTATTATACTGAACATGTTTATTAAAAAAAATAAATCCATACTTAACAAGCTACTAAGGAGAATTTGAGATTTTAAAGTTGAATTATATAGTCTTATGTAATGCCTTAAATTAATTATTACATTTTTAAACTCAGTATATAAGTTTGATTAAACTTATTTGTACTTTCCATATTTTTTAACAAACAAATGTTACTGTTATTAAAGCTATTTATTACTTAGTGCTTAATACAGCGTTGGTTCAGGACAATAATTAAGATTACTAAATGTCAAAATCATGAAAAACGTAGTTCATGTAGCACAATGTTAAATTAAAATCATTGCATAATAAAATAAATGATACCTCCAAGAGTTAAAAACGGCAAAAAAAAGTTATGATTCAGTACAAAAGTGTCGCCAATAATAATACATAAGTACTCGTATAATTTATAAGGAAAAACCAAAACTCCGAAAATGGAGTCACCGTGCCAGACGTATAAGAAAAAAAAATGGTGGATTAACACTGTTGAAGGGTCGTCCTAAAGAAACAAGCCTTTGACTATTATTTAAACCTCACATAGGCTTAACGGAGTACAACGTTCAGGTTAAATAACAGTAGCAGATGAGCAAGATCACGTCAGTGGACCCCATTTACCACTGATCATAAAAATTTAATCTATATATATTTTTCATAAGTACTTATGATCGAAAAGATCCCCAAACGATTTTTAAAAATTTTGATTTTAACAACATTTTTACAATTGAAAATCTTTAATAAAATGATTAAAATCAACCGTAAAGATAAATTGATGAAATTTTCAGCATCTATGGTCGAATGTCTATATTTTAAGAATATATTAACGACTTAAGATTATTTGTTTATTTTCGTATTGTTAACTAACTTTCAGTTAACAAATGAAAATTTAACTCATTTCTGGTAAAAGATGCATTTTTTTCATCGGTCACATGCTTTATTCATTTAAGTTTAAGATTCCGGAAGAAAATTTCACTGCTCACCATTAGTTTAAACAAAATGAATTTATTATGACAGCGCGAGCGCTGTTAAATGCACCGCTCCGAGCGTCTCGTACTGCATTAAGGCTTTTATCAGTGATAATTTAAAATAATAATACAAAATACTATAATAAAACAAATTTTATTATTATTTACGTTATCTTAATATAATTATTATCAATAAAATTTTATTTTTGTTAACAATATCATAAAAGAATATAATCACAACTATACCTGAATAGAACAAACAAAAGTTAATTCAAATAATTAAAATGGTAAATTTGTCGTCAGATACTTTCACTTTTTAAAAACTTTGTTAATAAATACTTTTCATCTTCTGAAACGAGCCTGCAATCTAGTGAAAATTTTCCAATGGTTTGTAGTGATGAAATTAGCGAGTATTTTATTATTGTTAAGCGTTCGAATCGCGTTGGTATTTTTCTTCAGTACCTCATGGATCTTTAATCGTACAGAAAGCAAAATTAATTTTTTTAAAGGAACTTTCGGCTCAGTGAAAAAAGAAAAAAGGGTTGTTATGTGGTTGTTTTTATCACGTTGGAGACTAGCACGATAAGCTTGTCTTTTACACTTCCTGCAAGCCATCACACGCTCCTTTGCCATGAGATGTAGCGAAAAAGTCCAATCAGCATCAACACCAAAATCATTTTTATGATTAACTAAATTGGCAAAATTATATTTATTTTTATATTGTGAAGCGGCTCCATCAGAAATATACCTGATCTTTTTAATTTTATCGGCACCAAATTTAGATTTTAAAAATTCTATCAATTTAGTATTAAATAAATGTACCGAACTTGCATCTTGACTAACCATTTCTGATATGATAACAAAATTCTTATGCTTCATTTCTTCATTTACTTTATAATAAATTACATAAGGGTGAAGTGTAGCCTGATCATTGGACCAATGGTGTGATTGAATAGCATCTTGAACAAAAAAATAAATAATTATAATTTTTGGAAAAATCGAGACATACTACAAACTCTAATAACAACAACTTAATAATTATAATAATATAACGTAAATAATAATAAAATTTGTTTTATAATAATATTTTGTATTGTTATTTTAAATTATCACTGATAAAAGCTTCACGGCAGAGACACTCGGTATGCGGCGCTTCCACAGCGCTCGGCCTGTCATAAATAAATTCATTTTGTTTAAACTAATGGTGAGCAGTGAAATTTTCTTCCGGAATCTTAAATTTAAATGAATAAAGCATGTGACCGATGAAAAAATGCATCTTTTACCAAGAATGAGTTAAATTTCATTTGTTAACTGAAAAGTTAGTTAACAATACGAAATAAACAAATAATCTTAAGTCGTTAATATATTCTTAAAATATAGACATTCGACCATAGATCTGAAAATTTCATCAATTTATCTCTTACGGTTGATTTTTAATCCATTTTTTATTAAAAGTACTTAAAATTTTCATTGTAAAAAATGTTGTTAAAATCAAAATATTTAAAATTGTTTGGGGATCATTTTTCGATCATAAGTACTTATGAAAATATATATAGATTAAATTTTTGATCAAGTGGTAAATGGGGGTCCACTTGACGTGATCTTCTCAGATAATATAAATAGAGGGTAAGAAGAAAACTTACTGTACGTATGGAAATCGGTGACTTGCACTGTGTTACAGTCTTCACCAACTTGCAGGTAGGTGATCTCGCATCGGTATACCCCTTCGTCTTCCGCCTTGACGTTGGCGATCACTAGATCTGCGTATGTTGCGTTCGCCTCGTGTGATATCGACATCCTGAGGACAAAATAAAACATTCACTTAATATAAGCATTTATCAGACATTTGTTATCTGAGCCTTTTTAGACAAAGCAGCAAATCTATGTTAAAGGACAACCAACTACGCATGAGAAATTAGGTCACAATTTACGCGCAACTACATGTGTATTCCTACTTCCTTCGTTCTCATACCCCGATAGGACGGATAACCGTCACGACCAGAGAGATTGTAAGCAAGACTGACTTTTTACACACGTATCTGACACAAGGATCATCTTACTTAACAGGAGATCTAGTAAAATATATAAATAATGTCATTTAAGATGTTGTTACGCCCAGTTTGTTAATAAAGTTACTATACGCAAAATGGTTAAATAAATTTTAAATTACTTCTTATAATTTAAAAATTATGCGTGCATACAATTTAACGCACATAATACACATTGTTGAAATTCTTAATTATTTTCGCATTTAATTATTTTATATCTAACTAGCGGTTCGGAAGTTCGTTCCTATTGTTCTCTACCATGTATAATATATCGAACAATATTGTATATATATGGTAAAATATAAATTATAAGCGTTATCTACAATATTATGAATGAATTATACACACCAACCTTCATCTTCAATCACTTTATCTCTATTAATAAAATCCGTAAAATGCGTTTAGTTTAGTAGTTTAAATACGTAAGTACATTATACTTCATATCTTAGGAACCCTTATTAAGAGGATAATTTATTCGCAATAAAGTTTTACACATTATTAATGTATGTCGTTTAAAAAAAATAAACAAAGTCGTGTAGAAGCATTATATGTCTAAGTTATTCTTAACGATGCCCGTGACGGGTTTACCGTAGGCATAGTTATGAATAACATAATAAATAAATTAATAATAATAATAAGTTTATAGTTGCATTGTTTACTATTCCGCATTAAATTCTAAAAACTTTTAAGTATACACATAGCCTAACAATGACACGAAACGTTTCTCTCTCATTTCGAATTTCCACTTGAAACGAAATCACTCAATTAGCAAAAGTCAGCGTTCGCTCAAGCCGCCGTTCGCAAACAACCGGTGCGGGCAGATGCCAGTATAGGAGGCAACTTATTTCGCCCCGAACAATACTCAATTAAAACTAACGTCGGGCGTAGACCAATCAATCTGGTGCAGGAAGCTTAATTACTCACTCGGCCCCGGTATACGTTGCTAACCTCAACACTGCCATTTCAGTTGTCTGAAGCACACTTTTTCACTTTACCCGCGCTTTATACGTTCCTCTTTTTTATATAAAACTCAATTTGGTATGGACGATAAATATCTGTAGTGCAAAGTGTACTACAGATATTATTAATACATGCTTCGTGTATTTATATATGTATTTATTTACGAAAGAAAAGTGAGTCTGTGTCGTCATCATCATCATCAGCCTGTGATAGTCCACTGCTGGACATAGGCCTCCCCTAATACACCCCTATCCATTAGGGGGGTTTGGATTGTATCCCACCACGCTGGTCCAATGCGGGTTGGTGGGTGGACCGCCTTTTTACACGCCCATCCGATGCATGGATCAACTTACTTTTCAGACAATTGGGTGTGCAGCCCAAATTGCCCTAAACAACTAGGAAACAACAATGAAAACTTGTTGTGTCCCCGCAGGATTCGCACCCACGACCTCTGGTTTCTAAAGCACACGCCCATACCACTAGGCTACGGAGGCAGTCTTTGTATTGAACAGTTATGTAGTTTCTATAGTAAAAGCTTTATTTAGTTAGGGACTAGGTGATGTTGTGCTATTCGTTCAGTTATTGCCAATGAAGGAGGCGAGTAGTCCGGGAAGTGATCACCGACGCTCATGGACAGCGGCAATACCAGGACGCTGCTTACTTGAGACAAAGGATGTTACGTCTCGCTGACCCAGTGAATGTGCTGGCTTCGGTACCATTCGAACCGGACACCCAAACCAAATATGAGCATTAATAGACGGCATCCACAAATTTAACGACACTTGTCTCAAAAAGAAACTAGTATCCAAGTTTCTTTGTTTTTCTTAGGTCAGAGAATGTTAAGAAATTAACTTTTGTATTTGGGTTATTTTTCGTTTTGTATCGATTTTTGTAAATTCTGTTTCTTAAAATGTGTAATAACAATACTAGCAATTAGTTTACTAACGCTGCAGCATTACAAAAAAACATTAAAGCTAATTATTACTTACAATCCTTTTCTCGAAATCAAAAATGCTAAGTATATTGCTATTGGTCATGTACAAAGTTTCGTTCCACAGTACTGCATCGCATGAGCTAACTAACGCTAGCTTCAACTTAACGAATTGAACCGTGGATTAAATACAATTGCAGTATTGTAAGTTAACAATAAATCTATCGTGGTTGCGGAGTACATTTCGCAACAAAAGGTGCTTTATCCGGGTGGATAATAAATCGATGTCTTATATATATTTACGTAATATATATGTATGTTAAAATGTGTTTAAACTGCACTTCTCTTTGCGTTTTAATAGATATCAGCCTGTGTGTTAACAACCGATTAATTCGACTTGTTTGTAAAGTTTTTTTTGAAAAAAAAAAAGATTCTTTTGTGATTTTATGTGGCAAAATTATATTATTTGTGGTATAAGCACGCAACTATTAAACATTGGTTACAAACGGTGTTTAATTGGTATACTACTAAATGTTTCTTATATTTAATGATTTATATTCACATTGCAACAATTGATTAAAAATGGACTCCGTGGCGTAATGGTAATGGCCCTTGCTTGGGAAGGTCGTGGGTTCGAATGCTAATAGAGGACCACTTTTTATCATTATTTATTTTTGGTGAGGTAAGTAAACTTGACTTTCTTTTTTACCCACAAAACTTTCAGCGTATCATGACAATCCTTGTTCTAGAGTCCTCATGACAAAACTAGGTATTGATTTTTCTTTATTCTGATACTATAATGGAAATACCAGTCATAAACGTCATGCAAAATTTGAGTAAATAAATAATAATAAAATATTTGAATTATTTTCCCTTAAAATCATTACTTTAAGAAAAATGGGCTCTGAGCATTAACAAAACCAATACCAATTGTTTTAAGTTCCCAACAAAATTTCATGTTAAGCAATGACAAGATTCTCGCACTAAAAGTATAAATTTTTTCAAAGTGCTGTTGCTTAATAATATTATCATTCAAATAACTTATAAAAGGACAAAATTATAAAAAAAGGTTCAACTTTATTATTACCGATAAGTGCAGATCTACTGAGTATCCATTCTTATCTTCGATCTCAACATATTCGCCCGTGACTTATTGCCCACTCGAAAATTGTTACCCATTCAGTTTGTTCTGGTCCTATCGCGTAGAACGCGTTTGCCTGACGTCGAGATAGAGGGTCTGAATTAGTTGCTTTGAGGGTACGTGGTGAATTTAGTATTGTGGACTTATCCATATACTTTAATATATATAAAGAGGATAGATTTGTATATTCGTGTGTATGTTTGTCATCGATAATCTAAAAAAGTACTGTGCGGATTTTAAAAGCCTTTCACCATTAGAAAGCTACATTCACCTTGAGTGACATAGCCTAGTTTTTACCCCAGGATTACCAATTTCGATATTTATTAATAACACGGACGGAGCTGTGGACGGACCATAGTATCTAAAGTTATTTGACTAGTGATAGTGACGAGGACTAATTTAAGAACTTATTATCAATTAGACAATACGCAATCTGTAACAGCTGATATATAGTTTGTTTTTAATTGAATTGCAAATTTAATATTATACAAGAATGGTCTTAACAAATAATATTTGGATCGTTGAAATACACATAAGAAGTTAGATGGTTTAAACTAGTACATTAAATTATAGTACAAATAAGAAATCAAAAGATAAAGATGATTAAGCATTAATTTAAACTACTTTCTACTTAGTTTACTCAAATAGTTAGTAATTTATGATGGGGTTACGTATAAGAAATGAATATTCGTTACGGAACTTAAAGTCTCTATAAACACAATAAAGCAATAAACGAGCTTACGAGTTCAGCTGTCTATCGAAAATAAAACAAACTGAAGAATCGAGAGCGCAAAGTTGAAATTAAACTTTAGAGAACCATAGAAAACACTCAGTATTTTAAGTAACAGAACGTTTATTAAAGTGAAATATTACTTATTAGAAATGCGGTTGGAATTTCATTTCTGATTATAACAGATATTAGGTGATAAAAGAAATTTTAAAGTATCATTTATATGAAATATCAATTATAAACTATTGATCTGTTTTTTCCACAAAGGTCTTTGTTTGTATAAAATCCTCGATATTTATAAAATCTAATGTTTAACACTTTAAACAAAAAACAATTCTATCTTACACATAAAATGAAAATAAAGAATGAAAAGAATATGTGTGTTTTCCTATAAACAGAAAAACATTCTACCAATATAACAAAATAACATTTTTAAAGGAACATTTATTATATGGTTTTGTCAATAATTAAGTCTGGATTAGAAAGCCGAAGGGGCAGGAATCCTTCGGCTTCGAATCAATCTAGATTTATCTAAATAGCAGTTTATCCGCGGAGCTACTGGCATCAGCTATTTACAACCCTAAATGGTTTAATGCAGTGAATGCAATAGTTATGAGTAAATTTGATCGCACTGTTGTCCTATAACATCAGCCAAAGATAGCATTGACAACCAAGGCCAACTTTTACATGCCCGTCCGACGGATGCATCGCCCTATATTCGTCCTCATCGACCGGAAACAACACATCTTACCATAGATATATGGATGGATATGTAAATATTCCCGAATCGGATTTTTGATGTTTTTCAAGTAGCTCACCCATTAAACATGTTTAATGTAAAAGGAATTAACAATCATAATAAATGAGGTAAAAGCAATCGCTTAACAAATGAAAGAAGTGCCTTTCAATAATACTTTGCGGCTGATTTGCTTTCATTTCTCTCATAATTACGCCCAAGGGGATAAAGTCTGCGCCGCTAGAATTTTTCAGCGGAATTTGTAAGCGTTTTCATATTTCAAATCGTCCAACCACTTACAAAAGTGGGTCATTGGATCGTTAGAATGAAGCCACATTTACGCTCTGATGATGTGAAAAATCAACTGGGAAAGTGAGTGTTTTGCACTTAAAATTGAACTCAAAGTTACTGAATGAACGCATTTTATGTTTCTGAAAATGCAACGATTCTTTTAGTATTGTTAAGCATTTTTAATATGAGCATCAGAGTAGGTAAAATATTGCATGCTTTTGTGACCCAGTGATTGGCTTTTGCTGTATAAAGTGGAAGTCGCAGAAAAATATTTAAGTGATACAGTTTTGCCTTAGTTCTTTTCTGATTTGTTTCATATTGATTTGCAATACAAATATCAAATTAGCAACATTATAAATGACTCTAAAGTAGTCTGACTTTATCAACCGTCGCTTTATACACCAGAGGTCGTGACATCGAATTTCGCGGTTAAACAACTTTCTATTGCAGCTGTTTTTCTGATTAGTTAGAACAATATGGTCACCCAATTGCCTAAAAAGGAAAATGATCAGGTATGAAGATAGTAACGTAGATCTTGAAGGATTGGTAGCTGATACCATGATAACTTAAAAAACAGCTATGAGAAAAAAAAATTGTAAACATTATTATAAAACTGATATTAACCTTGTTTACATTTTATTTGGTTTGTGTGTTAACCCTTAAAGTAGCTTATGGAAATTTGGTGCGGTTTCTTACGGTTAAAAGATTTTCGCCAAATTTAACGATGAAAAAGTCTATTTTGCTGTTTACATTACAAATATCAGTTACTGACTTTTTTACTCTAAATTCTAAATAATAAAAATGAAAAAGCAATTGATCTTTTCATGTATTTACCATAACGATTAGATAGAACAAAGTAAAATGAAAAACTACTAATTGAATAGCTAATAAACTGAACAAACCTTCAGGTTCATCTCAATCTAAAATCATTCGTTAGTTAACAAATTATATTAGATTAAAATATGTCTGATTCTCCTAAACATATGAACATCTTTCGATTTATGGTGACAGAAACAGTTTATTCATCCTGGCATTAAATTATCCTTGTTGCTACTGTTACTTAAGTAATTAATCTACAGTTACTGCTGTTAAGTTTAAGTTTCAGCCATATTTATGATTTAGTACTATCAGCCGGCGGTATTTACTTAATAAATGGCCATAATAATGATCGATAAATATAAGTTGTAAGTATCGGTGCTAAGTATTTGCTGAAGACATATGAAAATCCATATCTTGATTTTTTATAACTTACGAAGGTGGACGATCAGGCTACCTGATGGAAAGTGGTCACCAAAGCCCATAGACATTGAGAAAACCCGGCGGATCGCCAACGCCTTGCCTACCGTGAGACATGGGATGTTACGTTTTTTTACCCCGAAAATACCCCGGCGACGATGCCCATCAAATCGCAACACGGGAGTGTTTTCATATTACTACTTTTCGGCAGAAATAGGTACAGCAGTGGTACCACCCCAGATGGCTACCTGGAAAAGGGGGACTTACCACCTTTATGTCGTATGGTCAATCCATGTAGTCAAAACTATCTCTGGCAGACGTTATGTAGACTTCCTTAAAATTTATTGAGACTCAATCCATCCATTGAGTGTAATTTTCTGCTTAGGAGCTGGAGGTAAAATGTGATATTCATGTAGACTAAATTCGGAAATATACTGGGCAGATTAGATGTCAATCTGGTCTTAAACTTAGTAAAATTAATTATTTCACTAAGGCAGATTAATCATCGATATATATATTATAGATAGATAACAACAATATATATATTTTTAATTTTAGATACTGCCTCCGTAGTTTAGTGGTAAAGGCTAAGTAAGTGGTAATAATTATTATCATGACTAAGATATGAGTGTAAATAAGGAAAGGATTGAGTGAGAATTCAATTATTTTTTCCCATTAATTTAATAATAGTTATATTCGACGTAGCCCATGAGAATATGACTTATGCAAGTTTACAATCGGCTTTAAGTTTTACGCCAATTAATGTCATTATTACATAATACTGTAATAACAAAAATTTCATTATCAGAATAATGTTAAAGTATGTATAATAATATACGGTATTTACTCCAACACTAAATGTAGGTATATAACTAAGAACCAATTAACCCATGTCCAGATGTCTACCGGATATTAAGCAAAGAGAAAAGCCGACTGAGCCAAGTCACAAATTAAACTTCGAATTAAAGAGCCATAGAAAACAACCAGGATTTTCAACAGCAGAACGTTAATTAAAACGACATATCGCTTATTGGTTATGCAGTAAGACCATAAGAGTAGAATTTAAAAAATATTGAAGTCACTTGCTCTCAATCTGTTAGGATTCTTTTTAAATTTAGTCATAATCCGGCATCATCTAGGCAGTTTATAATGAACCTTTATCTTTATTGTTATTTCAGTCGCAAGAAAGACTATAAGGGCACTTTCTAATTGATTTTCTTGCTGCTATCATTCTGGAAATAGATACATGTGACCTAAGAAGAGTTGTTGTAAAAAACTAAGTGGAACTGATAATTTTTGTTTCTTTAATAAATTCTTTACAAATTTTCCTTAGTTTGAAAAGCCCAAAAGCAAATAGTTCATTAGAAAGGTGTAATATTTAATAAATTTTACAGACAATTGCTAAAAGTTATTAATAGAATATATATTATAATTGTATCGGTTTTATGGCACATTCTATTGCGGAAATAATTTCATTTTAACACTTTTATTACGGTGAAACAAAATGAAACGTTGAGCCGATTTTAATAAAAGTACCATTATTTGCTCAAAAAACAGTTGCTTAAAAAATGTTATGTAAAAATTCCGATTTTGAAAAAAAATGTTATGTAAAAATTCCGATTTTGAAATATTTATTGTACAGAATTGTCAGAACCATTTAAAAATTTGTTTTTATTTCTTTACTTTCAATTCCACTTAAACCCTTATTGGACTATCCACCATATACATCATATAGTAACGTAATAAGTCATTTTATGTTACCTTTTTAATTACATCAAAAAATATCTTATAACACCCCCCAACAACCCCCAAGTGGTGAGAAACGGTCCAAAAATCTCTTAATGGAGAAGCCGTGCATTGGAGGAAGCCATGTCCAGCACAAGACTAGCACAGGCTGATAACGATGAACATATCTTAATATATAAGTTTTTTAACTAAAAAATATTCTTTCGCCCTGCATCCATACAAGATGGCTGGTAAAAAGTGATCAACATATTTTAAAGCTAATTGTTTTGTTTACGCGAAAACTACACATTATTGAAAAAAAAGGACTTTATACGGATTTTGTTGTTGTTGGCCGATGGAAAGTGTTCTAAACGTCGGGAATTTAAAATGTCAAATAAACGCGATAAAATCCGTAAAAAGTCTTATATCGCGTTTAATTCCCATCCAAAAAAAAGTAAAAGTCAAATTAAACAAATTTAATTTTATCATTCGCTGTATAAATACAAAAAACAATAAAATTGGACAAAATTGAAGAAAAGTAGAACCCCTCAATGGAGCATTAAGTAATAGTTCTTAAGTTTTCTAATTAAAACATATAAAAAAACTATTTCCGAATATTACGTAGAAATATTAAAGGTTTCCTAATATAACGTCTTTACAATGAAGATAGAAATAAACTTCACATTGTGAATTTAGCCATTTGTATGTTACGTTATTGGAACGGAGGAGTTAAGCAATAAAAGCGTCGATGAGGTGAACACTCATCTGGAAAGATAAGGACATTATTACTGGAAGCGGAAAACGGCAAAATGTATACGCTACATGAATCTAAAAATAGCAGTAATAAAAATCAAACAAATTTTTGGTTTTTCTCTTAGCTTACATTAATATTTACGTTCTTCAACCAATTATTCTATCAGTCTACTATTTCACATAGAAATTTTCAAGTCAAATGTGTCACTGTATATCCCTTGCTCACGCTAAGTAAAAGCTGATTTAAGTTCCTTCTTTGCTGTTTGAAATCTATTTAACGAAAAAAGCTTAAAATTTATAACGTTAATAACGTGCTATTCTAAAAATAAATTTGAAAAAATCAGTAGAATAAACAGAATATGATGCGTCTCTTTTTACATCCCTCAAAATGTATAATACACCCCGCATTATACATTTTGAGGGGTACAAAAAGTACAGAAGACCCTTAAAATGTATAATAAATGAAAAATAACATATATCATTTATCTTCATGAAACAGTTGTATATTATTTTTAGAATATAATTACGAATAACAAAGAGCATGTTCAAATCTACACAAAGCGAAGTTATATAATACATTGTAGCTTAATTGAAACAGACACGAACATTTACATACAAATTCGTACGCACAATAATTAGTATTGCTCCCTTTTGTTCCGAAATCCTTGTTCTTGAATAAGTACATTCAGAACGAACACAATTGTCCCCGTTTGATCATTCAATGTCTAATAAACAATATGAATTGTTGTTTTGAAGTTGATAGATTGTCGTTTAGCGATGTCGCAATTAAAATAATTACTATTTATTTATTAAACATAAACAGAAAAAAAGAACAAGTTTACTATTAAACTATACTTTATTATTAGATTTTATTCGCGTGGTTAAGAAAAAAATAAAATCTTTTATTTCTTTTTGGAAAAGTAGCCTATGTTACATCTAGTTATATTAATTTGAAAGTTTATTTATTTTTGAAATTCCATAGATTAGTCCTAACGAACATACAGTCAGACAAAAATTAAAAATTAATGTTTTTTATATGTATGTATTGTTTATATATCACAGTGTTACCATTTGCAAACGGTTATGTTGTCGTTATAAAATACAATTCAATTACAATTTAATTTTTGTACAGGTTTAACGTTTACACAAATAGAAAGCAAAAAAAATACAAAACTAAACCGGCTTAAAAATATTTAAGGAAGGTGGTTAAAAACGAATCTATGTCATTCTTTATAATACGTAAACGAAATAAAATACAACTTTTATTTGTTGAATATCTTTTTATGGTTATGGCAAACAAAAATAAGCATCCCCATTCTAAGATTACTAATTACTAGAAGTACGTAGCTAGAACTACAATCATAGAAGCTGATAAATTATATAACATTTCAAGATTTTTTTATAAATGCGGTTTTGTTAAGAATCACTAGCGAAAAAATTACAACATTATAGTTCTTACGTTTTAAAATGTAAAGTATTGCAAATTAAACTTGCTTATAACAATCAGCTCATGAATGTTTTTCTTCTGTACAAAAGCTGTCAAGTAGATAATTATTAACTTCTAAAATTTCTTAATGTCACACGTATCAACGTGTTTAATTGTTTTATAATTAAACTTGACGTTTTAAAATTTAGTAGACAACTAACAAGATAAACTATTTCTGCCGCGAAGCAGTAGTGTGAAAACACTGCTGTGTTCCGGTTTGAAGGGCACCGTAGCCAGCGTATTTACTGGGTAAACGAGACTTAACACCCTATGTCTTACGGTAGGCAGCGCGTTGGCGATACCACTGGTATTGCCAATGTCTATGGGTGTCGGTGACCACTTTCCATTAGGTGGCCCGACTGCTCGTCTGCCTGCGTAAGCCACAAAAAAAAAAGAAAAACAAAATATAGTTGAGTTAAAAAACTTTAACAGGAGGGATAATTTATTTATGAAGGCAGTGTTTGTATCTAAAGTTCCTTTATTGCTTTCAGGATAAGAACATTTAAAGTTATTGTAACCTAGATAGGATAAAGCAAATGAAACAAATTCTTTAACGTGCTTTTAATCGTATTATTGTTATATAAATTCCGCTTGCGTCTATTAATCGCTCTTTGATGTAACTTTTTAATTTTAGTTTTGCAACGTTAGTAAACAAATTGCACATCAAACGAGAAAAAAAGCAACCGCTTAACAAATTAAAGTCGATCTTTTCAATGCTACTTTGTGCTTGATTTGCGTCCATTTTCACTCATAATTATGCCCAGGGGGAGTGAAGACTGCGCCGACAAGAATTTCAACGGATTCAGTGAGATTTTTTTCATATTTCTAATCGTCCAACCACTCATAAATGTAGGTCATTGGATTGGCAGAATGAAGTCATATTTACGCTTCAATGGTGTGAAAAATCGCCATGGAAAGGTGAGACTAGAGTAAAAGATCTGATTTAAAATAAACTTAATCTTATTTACTATAGCTCGTGGATATAGATTAAGTAGCATTAAAGCTAAGGTTATGTTACGAATCAAGAACTTCATCATCATCATTATCAGCCTGTGCTAGTCCACTGCTAGACATAATACACGCCTTTCCATTGAGGTTTTTGGACTATGCGGGTTGGTAGATGGACTGCTTTTTTATATGTCCATCCGAAGCATGGATCATCTTACTTTTCAGACAATAAAGTGATCGGCCCGAATTTTTCTAACCAACCAGGAAACATTGATAACACAAAGTTGCTTCCCCGCGGGATTTGAACCCACGACGTCACGTTTATAAAGCAAGGGCCAATGCCTCCAGACCACGGAGGCTAGAAATAAAATAAAATAAACTATAAAATCCGTCAAACACCTGATATTCAATTATAACACAATATTTACGAAACGTTTGATGATTCGGCATTAAGGGAACGAGGAAAATAAAATTAATAACGGAATCCTGCAGATTTCTATGAATATTTAGAAATTATTTCTACGGCAGACATCGTTAACTTAAACGTCATAGACAAATATTTAATAAACGGTTGTTTCAAACTAAATGTCCAAACTACGTACGCAGAAGTGTCCCATTTGTAATTAACGTTTCTGGAAACTGTCGCTTTAAAAGGGTTACAAATATTATAATTTTCAACAGATTTCAAACTTAAATATTATGAGAATATAGTGTTGAACAATTTAAATAATTCTACAATTAACATGACTTGTCAGTTTATTTAAAAACAGCAATTATGGAGCAGCATTGGACCAGCGTGGTGGGATAAGGTCCAAAAACCCCCTAAAGGAGGCATGCATTAAGGGAGGCCTATGTCCAGCAGTGGACTAACACAGGCTGATGAATTAAAGGGGAATATTCTTTTGATATTTGAGTAGTTTAAACCAACATAAATAATTTTGAACCATCAAGAAATATAGGACTACACAACATATCTACACGCGAAGAAAATTTGTTTTTATAAATGCTCAGTGTTTTGTTTTATCACTGAAGAACTCTGATGTAATATGTTAGATGTTGACAGTACTTTCATAACATACTTAACAATAAAGAAATTCGAAAATTTACTTATATATGTCAAAATATTTTTTGTTGGTTATAGTGCAAATGTTGATATATATTCTTTTTTCATAAATAACCTGAGATGTATGTTCGAAGATTCCAGACTTTAATTTTTTCCCCGTTATTTTTCAAATGAAAGCTGACGTCCCAAGACGAGGGGTCGCTGGCATAAATCAGCCCTGGATAGGTTGGGGTGAGATGTGCTATGTAAACCAGGGGTACTATAAGGTTGCTATCAGACTAGTGATGTTTGTTATTTCTGTACTTGAAAAGTGATTTAACTTATATTTAATTATTTTATTCATTCTGATGCTTTACATTTTTGAATAAAACAACCTTTAAAGAATTTTATCGCGTTTATTTACATGTTACTCTACACGTTTCAAACACTTAGCAGCGGCCGTGGGCACGGGGCAAAACATAGACGAAACGTTAACTAAAAGTAAATGAGTGAAAAATTAATATTTAATAATACATATTAAATGACAGGATATTATAAAAAAAACTAGATTTTTTTTTATATTAATGCCCTAAGCCATCTAGGCATGATATGCCTATCTGTAATTGCAAAAAAGAATACAAATTTGTATAATTCTATAATTTTGTGTTTAATTTAATTGTAAAAATCATTGCCAAACTCAATCTGTAAGTAATTTGAAAATAATAAATGTGATCGTTTCATGTAATAGTTACAAACTGTCAAATTATATGTCATTTTATCGTATCGTAGTGAGTTAGACACACTTGAAGTACACAGTAAAATCACAAATATATTTTTTTACAAAGTAAGTAATAGTAAATAGTATCGGTGTTTATATTTTTAAAAGTTCTGGATGTCACACGAACAAATAGTTAATCTAATTTAAACAGAGAATATTTCTATAGTCTGCAATAGTTATTGTTATTAAATGAAAAATATAGAAGCTGAATTTCATAATTCTTTTTGATGTACACAAAAATGTACAGTACAAGCCTTTTACAACGTGCAAAAAGGACAACGGACTTCCTGTCCCGTAAGTTTCTCGCCGTACATCTTTACAAATTTGTTTTAAAAGGTAATAAGGACGTATATTTACGTGTATACTAAGGATCTAAACATCTTTGTCCTACTTTTTCCAAGTCTCGAAACATTTTCGATTATACTTAAATTATAATATATTACTAAGTACATTTACACACAAAATATGTATTAAAATCTCGGGGTTTTTGTTAGTATTAGTATCATTTACTTTAGTTTGTACAATAGCATCGAAAATAAGTTGTGTAAGTAAATATATTATAGAACATGTAATAAGATTTACTTTAAATAACTAACATCTATGCGAACGTTCTTATTTCACACATAGTAACCACGTGCACGTTTAAAATTTCATTAAATCTGGTATTAACTTAAATTACATGTTTCCTGCTGCTTTCAGTTTCGGAAAGTAACTTAAATATTTGTTTTACTCCAGTAACGTTTGTGTACATAAATAGTTTATTAATTTCATTATATCTTTTTTTAATACAAAAAGACATAGCAAAGCTTTATTGCCTTACACATTGTTTAGCAGCTGACCGTGAGAAGTTTGAAAAAAATCAAAACAGAAAGTTGGTCCATGAATCATCACTACATAGTATACCGGTGGTAGGTGCCCATTTTTAGAAGGGACCGTCTGGATGGGTACCACCGCGGTGGCTTTTTCTACCGCAAAGCAGTAGTGTGAAAACTCTACTGTGTTTCGGTTTGAAGGGCACCGTAGCCAGCGTATTTAATGGGTAACCGAGACTTAACATCCTATGTCTCACGGTAGGCAGCGCGTTGGTGATACCAGAATTGCCAATGTCTATGGACGTCGGTGACCACTTTCCATCAGATAGCTCGACTGCTCGTCTGCCTGCGCATGCAATAAAAAAAATAGTATAAAACAAAGTAGTCCCAATATGCTGTATGTTTAAATCTTTAAAACTATGCAACGGACTTTGATGTGGTTTTTTTATAGATAGAGTGATTAAAGGGAAGATTTATATATGTATAACTCATGCATATATTTTTAAAGAAACGCTGGTAAATTTATATATATTTTCATAGATTTGTACTGCCCCAGTACTGCTCGTACTGTACTCGTGAAATGGACCATAAAACGAAGAAGTTTGCTCAAAATATGCCTTTACATATAAATAATTATACCTATGTTACATAATTTAATATTCCGTTACAATTTATTTCTTTCTAACACATAAATATACAGATATAAGTCGAGTAAAAGGAAAAGATAAATCCATTTGACTCCAATGGGGAGGCACCTTAAACGTCAGCTTGCCCATAAATTACGGCTCGGTTATCGCATCGCCTATTGTCAGATGCCTGACAGAAGTGCTTCTGCCGGTCTTGGTACTATCGTGCACGTAAATGTTAAAATTGTTTATCATTTCAGAAACTCTCTGCCTGCCTGTAGCCTAGTGGTAAGCTGCTTGATGCTTTAGAAACGACCTCGGTTTCTCGTCTGGTTTGAATCTTGTCAGAAGGTCACCTATAAAAATACATCTCATCATCATCATCAGCCTGTGTTAGGTCCACTGCTGCAATGTTACGTGAAACTATACCGAAGCCAGACAATATATAGAATTTATGTTTATGAATTTAATAAATTGAACAATTGATACAAATCAGTATAATGCGTAGAAATGCAAATCTTTATACATGAAAAATACTAGTGCATCGAAGTATTCTTTTAGAAAAAAAATACTTCTACAACCTTCTTGTTACCCACTGTACTAAGAAATATAAGCGATTTGTTACAGGGTGGGTGATTTACACTTTTGTGATTCGATTCCATGGGATTTATAAGTTTTTACATACAACAGTATATATTTACAAATATCAACATAATTTACAGTTGATGGCAGAATTATGTTTCGTTTATTTATCTGAGACAATTTAAATCATTATTATGATGATCTATTCGTAATAAAAAATGATAATTACAACAAATAATTTACAAAGCAATAAAAAGGGCCAGTAAATGTTTTTATTTATGTCACGACTCTTGAAAAGATTTCATAGATTTAATATACGTTTCATGTAGATAAAAAAAACGCACTCTTGACCTAAACTTTGTTATTTTTTCCTAAAAAAGCCATCTGCTTTGAAATGCATCATAACAATGTCATAAAAATAATTATTATACAAATCAAATCCACTAATATACGGTTTTTTGCATTATAGTTATATATATATATTTATTTCTGACGTTTCGGATTCTCTCCAGCATTCTGCAAATATATATAACTAACGCCAAAAATTCGTAAACTAGTGGATTTGATTTGTATAATAATCGCGTAAATAAAAGAAATAATAATTATTATATTAAAATACACGTTTAGTAAAATGTTAAGGCCATCCATTTTAGCTTTTTAAACAATCTTAGTAACTGTTTACCTACGATACTTAGTTACGGCGTGTACTGAGAAAAGTTTGATTTTAATTCATTTTATTATTGTTCTGCCCTTACTAACTACAATTACTTTTATATTTGCTTTGACTTAACGACTAGGTATGTCCCTTTGTAAAGGGCAACATTATTCGTTTAGGATAGGTAGTTTAATGTGAACTGACGTCGGGGTCGACGTTTCATAAAACGATTGCTGTGATGATAGAATTGTTATTCTATTTAATGGCGTTCATTCTGTTTACAAAAGCTTCGGTATTTATGTATCTTCACTACATACTTCAACAAACAAAGTCACTTTCTCTGTCCCTTTATCCCTATGTATGCTTTAATCTTTCAAACTACGCAATGGATTTCGATTCAGTTTTCTTTAAAGATAGAGTGATTGAAGAGGAAAGTTTATATGTATACCATATGCTTAATACTGTAGGTATATTTTCTATCAGCATAGCTCCCGTGCGAAGCAGGGGTGGGTCGCTAGTTATGTACATATCTTTATTTTAAATCTCTCGAGCTAACTTTGTTTAAATATATAGCGCTTAACAAAGTTTTCCACCCTATTAATATTAAAAATGGATATTTATTTAATACTCTTAAAGACTAATATCCAACTGTGAGTTATTGCGCTATGCGCCGAAAAAACTATCACATTTGCATGTATGACTACTTTGTTATTTAATTGCTGAGGTTGGGATTCTTGACGCCGTAATTTACTCAATTTCTTATTTCTAATAAAGAACATATCATAAAATTGTAAAAAATGGCACTACATGACAATAATACCTATCATTTAAAGAAAAGAATGAATTAAATCGTAGCATCAGGAGTGAAGCAATAAGGTAACATATGTAAATTAAACGCGCTCCGAATTGATTACCTCCTTCTTTTTGGAAGTTGCTCAAAGATATTTGTCTTAAATAGTCTTTAAATTCCATGGCAGTACGTGAACGCCTACGGACAGGCATGGTCGTGTTCATCATCATCACCATCATCATCATCAGCCTGTGATAGTCCACTGCTGTACGTAGGCCTCCCCTAATTCACCCCTATCCATTAGGGGGTTCAGAACCGTATCCCACCACGCTGGTTATGTTCATTATAGCTATTTTCAAAGCACTAGTTATTGACTTGTATCTGTCTCTATCACCATACAAGTGTAACCACAGGGCGCTGCTTGTATAGAACTTATATTTAGTCCTGCTTAGTCAAAGCACAACTAATACGTTCAATTGCTTTAATTAGCAGTTTGAACTGTAATAGTATTTCAAAGCTAAATTATTACCTGCACCGAATAATGATATAGTTTGGTTTTATGTCTAATTTCTCTACAGTGAGCTTCAATATACCGATGAAATAGCTGAGTTAATTAAACTTGGGGTAGCGTAAAATAAGGTTAGGGATTATCCTTAGAATTCTGAATGGTTCGATTGAAGCGATTGCTTTGTAGAACTTTACTGGATCTAGTAAATGGCTTGATGGTATTACAATAGTTGTGTTAAATTGAACGGCAAATAGATAAAAGTGATATTTATTTATGAAATTAAATATTAGTACATTTTTTTATTTGCTATGTACTGTTTACGTATTTATTTATGGGCACTTATTTATATTATTTAAATAATTTTAACCTATGCATCATCCTGAGGTGGACTGGCAGAAAATGCCATTAGCAAAAGGACCGCCTTTGTACAGCTTGTGAATCTCTCTCTCTCTTCCTAGCTATGAATCCCACATGGTGGTGGGGTCAGCTTTCCTTGTTTTTCTCCTCCAATTCGCTCTATCCCTGATGTCGGCTTCAGAGATCTGACATTAACTCATGTCCCTCATCACTACATCCTTCCACCTCGTCTTCGGTCTTCCTCTAGGTCTTTGTCCGGGGATGGAAAATTGCAGTGCTGAGTTTCCTATATAGTCCGGCGTCTTTCGTTTCACGTGGCCATACCATCGCAGCCTACTCTCCTGCATTTTATCGGCGATGTCGCGCACACCCAAGCTACCTCTCACGTACTCGTCGCGGATCCTTTGTACAGCTTGTGAATAAAAAGAATAAATAAATTTTTGACTTTAACTTTACATATTCTTATGAGTTTGTAAATACCAGATGTTAAATTGCAATCAAAATGGTAATGTCATAAGCAAAAGTGTAAGTTATTATTATTTATTAACTTTAAAATAATTTGAATAGTCGTCAATTGATATGTGATGTGATGTTTATCTATGTTACGATTGGTTTATAAGAGATTTTCTTCAAAAACTATTAATACTAAGAGATCTAAACAATTGGATTGCTTTGAATTAACTGATTATTAAAACTTTTGCATGCTACTTATTCTTCGGACAAATGTACTAAAAAGAAAGCTTGTTTTTTATGTACAATAAAATGAGGTTACCTCGGCATATAGCAAACGTTCATTTATAAATCCTAATTGCATCCAGTATAATTTTTAAAATGATATTTAACGAAAAACCCGGTGCAGGCACTCAAAAAATATTTTCTCAAAAGTAAGGAAAAAGTTTCTAAAAACATAAAACTCTTCCAATGGCCACTTAGTTCGCTTCCTATAAATTGTCTCCGCTCTACAAGAGACCGTGGCGTAATATTTGTTACAACGGTTCCGTCATCAACGAGCTCCCCCGAGCAATGAAATATTTTTATCGGCACTTCAGTTCATTTTTACAGGTCGTACGAAGTCCTAGCTGGTGCTTTACGACGCTTGAAACGGTGTAGAAAGCTTATTCCGAGCTTTTTGGGTGAATTTATGAAATTGGAGTTCGCAGAATGGTCTGAAAGGTTTTTTGTGATATTTGTTTAAATTTGATCTAAACTGATTACGCTTCGGTGTGATAGACGGCCTTTGAATTCGAGGTAAGTCTAAAAAAATGTTCGGATAACGCGGACTTATCTGGCGTGGGGGAAAGTTTTTAAAACCTCATTCTTTCTAGTTAGATTCTTTTCGTGTAAACGTTCTTATGTAATTCTTACGGTCTCTACAATTTTAATTATGAGATGGGGTTTTAGATGAGTAGATATTAATTAAAAAGTTTTAAGATATTAATAAATTACAAGCTATATGTGGAAAAAGACTTTTCTTAAATGAAAAAGTAAATGTTTAATTTGAAATTCGTGTTTTAACTCAAAAAATGTTTCAACAATGCTTAATACTATCATAACGAAACAGTTGTATGACCTGATTTAATAACATCAAGTGAATTAAAAAGAATACTTGTTCAATCATATAACACAGTTGTTAAAATAAATACCAAAAAGACAGTTTGTAAATAACTAACCACGCGGACTGACCCATTTCTGAAACCTTGTTCAATTCACCAGGTGAACGACGTCGTTGAAATAGAAGATGCTCGGGCAGTGAAAGTCTTTTCAGTGTTCCTTTCAAAACGTTATAATCAGACGGAATGACGGACGCGCGGAGTTTCTTTATTTACTTCTTTCGAAAGAGGCAAAGCTTTTGGTTCGAGCTCTTGGAGCTTGACAAAAAAAAATGTTTTCCATTTTTGACGTTAAAACTGTCATGGGATAAATTACATATTTTAGGTTGAATTTTTGCGTCTCAACTTAATACTCCTGTGTGTATTATTTTGCTTCCTGTTTAATATACTTTGTTTGTAAATCCAGAAATGCAATTGATTAGATTTTTTTAATAGAGTTATCTCAATTGAATACAACTACTTTTTACAGATTTTATTGCGTTTTTTATACGTTCCTTCGAAGTCCTTTAATTAAATGATGTATAGTATTCGCGTCAACAAAATAGTTAATTAAAATATGTCTCTACCATATTTGTTGCTATTTATTCATCTAAAAAGTAATGTAGCACTCTCAAAATCAGATTGATGTCTAAAACTGAGATCACCCTAAATCCTTTCCCTATATCGCATAGATAAATGTATTACTCGTAATAATGTCTCAGGGCGAGCAATTTTGAAGTGGATCGTTCGGGTGTTCATTAAAAGGGTCAATTTAATCTGTAACCTAACAGCTCTAATCTGCTATCAATGTATAATTGTGCATATAAAATTGGCTGTAACGTTTCTGACAAATCCCGAATCAAGCTCAGTGTTTTGTGTTATTTTCAAAGTCAAAAATTAATAAACTGAGCACTTATTTATGTCAAAAATTTACTATTTACCACCGGTTCACTCAGACCTGTCCGAGAGAAGAACCGGCAAGAAACTCTGCGGTAATTTTTTATATATGTATTTTCTTATATTGTTCGTATTTACAAAATGGGATGGCGACCTTCGCGCAGTAGCCGGTTCAAGTTGGAGTCGAGCGGCAGAGGATCGTCCGTCTTCGCGCTCATTGAAAAAGGCCTTTGTCCAGCAGTGGACTGTAAAGAGCTGATAATCATGATGATGATGTTGATTAACAAAATTTAAAAAATAGGCTGTTTTTTTTAATAAATTACTGTATATGTTAGAATATTTTACTGTTAAATAAGGTCGTTTTTATGTCACATTGTATACCGGATACTAAAATAAATACGGTAATAAGGTGCAGAAGTAAAAGTATATTGCGAGTACTCCAAAGATTTATGATGACGTTGTAAAAATGTTTAATACTGTTGTTGTTTACTACGGAAAGTATAATCACGAAAGGCAGTCCGGTGGCATAAATTTAATTTTGATCGTAACTCAGCTTAAGGTTACTTAAATATTAATTACTCTTCTTTCTTTTACGCATAATCTTAGTCTTTTAATAAGTACTGCTAAGATATTTTTGAGTTTAGCTACTAGCAATTTATGCGTTCCTATAAATTCTAACAAAAGTATTAGAAGTAGACCACCATAGAAAAGAAAGTGCATGTGGTTCTGCGATGGAATCCGAAAAATTTTATTATTATATAATTTTTAGTATTCGAACATAAAATTTCTGTTAAATGACTTAATATTAGACGATAATTTTTCTTGTAACTCGTTTCCAAAGCTATAAATTGAGCCGTAGCTTTGGTTATAATTTCTCGCACATTAAATGGCATCTCTTCCTAAAAACTCAATCAGCGTCTAGTGTGTAAACCCTACTGAATTCCGGTTTAAAGGGCACCGTAGCTGTCAGTAATTAAGTTATAATTAGTAGTGTGTATTTGAGACTTAACATCTCATGTCTCCTGACACTGAATAGATTTACTACGTCTTACATTGTATTTCTCATGGGCAGGGCGTTTCATTTATCATCTGGTGAACGTTCTGCTTAATAATAACAAAAAAAAACGTTAAGTATAATGTTCCTAGGAATTGATAAAGCATCAAAGTATTTAATATTTTTAACAAATGAATAAACTTTCTAGTATATATTACGGTTTTCTTCTTTGTAAATGTTGATAACAGAACATGTATCATTAAAGGCAGTTTAAGAAAGATGCCGTTCATTACAACGGATGTGTTCTTAGAACGTTGAGAATGTTTTGTAGCTAATGATATGTCAACATCAACGTGACAAGAAGCGAAAATAAACAATGGAACATGTTGTTGCGTACTCTTTTTCTTTTATTTAAGAATTTTAACCGTTTAATAGTTAAATAAGTTTTCAGACATATTATGGCTGGTTACTATATTTGATCAATCTAGTATGATTGTAGAAAAATTGTAAAATAAACACAATGAAATTCCTATTAATGAAAAATGTACAAAACCCTCTAATGGATAGAGGTGTATTAGGGAGGCCTATGTCGAGCAGTGGACTATCACAGGCTGATGATGATGATGAAAAATGTCAAACGTATTTTGTTAGTTTTAATGTACCTAAAGAATGATGTCTAAAATAATTTGACATCTATTGGCGAACAAACCTTCGAATTATTTATCAATAATATTAAACGTGAGAGAGAACAAAGGTAAATTAAAAAGGGGGGCTATTTTTGCATTAAATTGTTGTTGTTTAAACTTATTTCATAAAATCTTATGGTCAGCAATTTACCATTGAGTTGGTTAATCGTCTATTCCCCGGCTTAGAAAGCGTAATTTTATTAAACTCTAACTTACTTTTTGCTTAAATGTTAAGGTGCAGAAATCAGCCTGTGTTAGTCCATTGCTGGACATACCAGTGGTAGATCCCTTTTTTGCCGGAGACCGTCTGGGTGGGTACCACCGCGCCTATTTCTGCCGTGAAGCTGTATTGTGAAAATACTGTTGTGTTCCGCTTTGAAAGGGGATCGATCCAAATTGTCCTAGCCAACTAGGAAACAACAATGAAAATTAGTTGAGTCCCCGCAAGATTCGAAGCCACAACCTCCGGTTTCTAGCCGCACACGCCCTTACCACTAGACTATGGAGGCAGTTTAATGTTATCACGGTACACTTTTATCAGTATAATTTTGGCAACGTAAGACACTTTCGCATTTAAACTAATAGTAGCATAATTGCTAGCTAAGTATTTTTAAAAACTAGCAACCCCGCAACCCGCCTTGTAGGTGGAATTCCGTAAAATCCGTTCTTAAGTGACCTATACTCGGCAAAAGGAATATTCATACCAAATTTCAAGTCGCTACGCCATATGTTTCCAGAGATATCGTGATGAGTAAATAAATAGGTGAAAATTTCTTTTATGTATAGAGAAGATAGATAACATCAATGTCACAAAAAGATCAATGAAAAATAAACATTAAATAATCAGTTATATTCTCGCTTTTCAATCGATAGATTCAAGTCTTTCTTAACAATTATTGACGACATGACTTTTTTCATACATCATAATTACATAAAAAGTTTCGACATTTCCGTCCCACGACCCAATTCGCCGCGAGTTGGGTCTAAAAATTCGAAGAGACCCAACTTTCGTCGGTCGACTGCAAACTAACCTCACGTGATAATCCCGCTTCAACGTGAACTCCGCAACAAAGAGCGCAAACTACTGTGCGGATTCCTGGAACAACAGCAATACCGCGAATAGTTAGAAAACGTCTTATCAACGTCTCTCACTTGTTACTCGAACGACCTATATTTTTTTATAAAGTACATTATATTATTTATTTGTTTTATTTACGCTATCGTTTTATATATTGTGTCCATTTTTTTCCTATTTTTGGAGTTTATTATTTTTTTTGCAATAAAACATAGTGAGACCGATATATTATACCATTTTAGCTTGTCGGAAGCTGGAAAAAGTCCGTAACGTCGGTAATAAAACATAATGAATGAATTTAATATATCGTGTATTTTATTTAAATATATTATTTTATATTATTTAACATAATTAATTGCAATGTGTGATTATTAATTTTATCTACTGAATAATTAGCGAAATGGACCAACGTTTTATGTTTCGATGGAATTATTTGATTCGGTTGTAAAGGATTTTGAATTAAAGATGTAACAAAACTTGTTATGTAAATAATTTAAACATAGTAATCAAAAATATAGAAAACTCAAACAACACATAAAATCAAAACGATTACATACACATACATATATTGAAAGTACTATTTATATTTCATCTAAGCTTTATAAAATATCTTATTACGGAATCCAAAATCACAAACATTAACACTAATCATTTACCAAAATATCACCAATAAGCAAACGACTAATCCAAAAAACTCGAGCTAATCTCGATTCAACATAATCTCGCTTCTTGTCGACAACAAGTAGTAGTGGCACACTAGGGTAGCCCAACTCAATCCCAACTCGGAGCTGCTAACTTTTATGTGTACCTAACCACGTGCGATATTAACGCAATCCAGCCCGAAGTCCGTGCTGAGGCATTGTTCCTCAAAATTATTGTGGCAAACGCCCGCTACAGTGGAAACTATGTAACAGTGTTAAACCACAGCGTATTTGCTGTTTGTCTGTGCGAAAATATTAAAATACAACGCTGTGCTGGGTGTAAACTTCTCTTATGTAGTTAGGTATTTTGTTAGTGTTTGGTTTATTGTGCCTCCGTAGCCTACTGGTATAGGCGTGTGGCTTAGAAACCGGAGGACGTGGGTTCGAATCCTGCGGGGACTCAACAAATTTTCATTGTTGTTTCCTAGTTGGTTAGGGCAATTTGGGCCGATCACCCAATTGTCTGAAAAGTAAGATGATCCATGCATCGGATGGGCATGTAAAAAGTCGGTCCACCCACCAACCCGCATTGGACCAGCGTGGTGGGATACGGTCCAAAAACCCTCTAATGGATAGGGGTGTATTAGGGGAGGCCTATGTCCAGCAGTGGACTATCACAGGCTGATGATGAATGATGATGAATGGTTTATTGTGGAACGAAGGCGATTTCACTGATTAAGTTGATTGAATCCATTGTCTATTTGAAAGTTGTAGGTTTTGGCAGCGGAAATATTAATATACTGAACGTAAGTCAATTCATTTAGATATTTAGTTCACTTTCATTTTTCATATAAGACAGTTAATGTCTATATTTAGTGCTTGTTCTGTCTTAAATTCTGTGGCTGCCGAATTTGACGATGGAAAACAAGATAGCGACATAAGATGGAGATGATTCAATGTCACATGCCATCGCTTTTACTTCTAAACATTGTCTCGACTATCAAGACTGACCTTTTGTGTGCCTATCTGTGGCCTGTTCTTTTTTACATTTCAGATAATAAGCTTTATAATAATTTGGGTAGTCACAGTAATGAGAAACATAATGTAAACGTAACAAAAGCATAAAACTCAAGGACGAACAATATCACGCAGTTGTCTCCCCGCAGAATCCGAAACGAGGACCACCAATTTGTAGAGCAAGGGCTGAAACAACTATGCCTCTATAACTCTGTCGGACGGTGTCATCAGTAAAAGTTTAATGTTATTTATATACCAGCAAAGCATGTATTTTTTTATAAACACGATCCAATCGACCCTCATCATAATCTCCAAAGTGTAAGCTTGTTATAACAAAACGCCTAGACAATCCCCACAACTTTCTTGGGCGAAATCAAAGTCCCGAGTGGAATCTCAATTAGCTCATAAGACGGTGTTCCATAACAAGTTTTAAACAAAGGCTAAGCTTGTTAAGTCGCCGACTCAGAACGTGAGTATCCGTAACGCGAGCATGTCGGAGGCGTCACGTTCCCGTCCCGTGACGTGTTGGAAATCTTTCCGGTATTGTTTCGTAAGGTTTAATAGACGTTTAGTCTAATCCTCTGGAGCGAAGGATTATTGTGCTTAGCACACGTTTCTATATATGTGTAAATTTGTTTGTCTCCATAAACGCTTTAGGAATGTACAACGTTTTGGTAATCTCAACTTGTAATTGTTTAAGAATTCAATTGCATCATATTTGTTTTATTTATTTATGTAAAGAGTAAAAATCAATTATGTATTGCTAAAATAAAATCAGATTGTCCACCTCAGTGCCCATGCTTTATAAACCATCTTTGTGTTATTGTTGTTTTCTAGTTGGTTAGAACATTTGGGATGATCACCCAATTTTCTAAAAAGTAAGACGATTCATGCGTTGGATGGGCATGTAAAAGTCGGTCCAGCCACCAACTCGCATTGGACTAGCGTGGTGGGATACGGTCCAAAACCTCCCCAATGGAGAAGGCGTGCAGTAAGGTAGTCCAATGTCCAGCAGTGGAGTGGCTGGTGACAATGATGATGATGATAATGATCAAGGTCTGCTGCTCTTCCTCAAGTCATCACAATACAAACGTACGATAATAAAGAAACAAGTAAGTCTTTAGCGCATATATGCAAGGTTATATATTTTGTTATCTAATTATTTCACTCATATTTACGTACTACGTGAATAATAATTATTACCGACCTGCACAAAATAAAACAAAATCAAAATCTATAATTGACACTTAACATGGTTCAAATAAAACATCTGGCTAATGTTGCCACAGCTAAAACTTATCGATAAAAATAAAACATCACGCCAACCAACATCGATTTTATTCTCGCTCCGAAACGGAAAGAATCGGATAATTACTAGTGACATTTCCGAGTCGGAAACTTTAAACAGCGTCCATAAATACGGCAGTTGGAACGCTACGCGACAGCAAAAGTCCACTTCGTACGCCAGTAAAGGAAAAAGCCCCAAATTAGGCAACGCTCCAACAAAGCAGTCGTGGAATCGATTCTTCTAACGTAGAACAATTAGATGCATGTGATATTGATACGCTCTCTGTTAGAACGAGTACGGACGGAAAGTATGATAAAAATAGCATGCTTTTAGTTAACAGAATATACAATTTTCCTAAATTATTTATCATAATCATCATCATCATTATCAGCCTGTCTCAGTTCACTGCTGGACATAGTCATAAATTATTGCACTGCATTAAATCTTCTATTTTTTTCTTCTACGTCTTGCTGTTAGTTAACACAGTATCATCTGAATTTAATATCAAGAAAATATACACATTCGATAGATACCTTATTCCAAAGTATACATAAAGGCCGACTTGATACTTAATTCTTTTAACGACCACTAAATTTTTTATATGATTTCCATGCTCTATCAAACTCGTCTAAAAGAAAAAACAACAAGCTAACCAGAATAAACTTTAATAATTTTATTTAACAGCATGTTACTTTCATTCCATAATTCCTGTATACATCAGGACTGTGATTTTTTATCAATTGCGAATTGTACATATTCTAGCTCTATAGCAAAAACCTTATTTAATATTTACCAACATTCTTTAATATTATTATATAGATATTTATAGCCAATATTATTTATATAAAATCACATTTGAGAGCATGTGCAGTATTATTTTCATGGCTGTGTATAGAATTAATTTGGCATTTATAAATGCATGTTGGATTTTAGTTTAGTTGCCTTTGTTTAGGTAAATTTTAGTTTTTCTTTTAAAAGAAGGTCGATATCCTGTTTCATTTGCTGACGCTACTATGTAAATGCTAATTGGAATACGAATGCTCGAATAAAGAATTCAGGTCTCGCTTACACGTAACGTATGCAACGTCGCTCTATTTTTAACTTCAAGGATAAAAAATATCTATTTTTAGTTGCATAGCCCTTTTATATTTTTAATGGCAGTCTAAAACATATAATGGTACTTATTTGTCGTCTGCCTGCCTCCGTAGCCTAGTGGGCGTGTGCTTTAAAAACTGGAGGTAGTGGGTTCGAATCCTGCGGAGACTCAACAAATTTTCATTGGTGTTTTCAAGTTGGTTAGGACAATTTGGGCCAATCATCCAATTGTGTGAAAAGGAAGATCATCCACGCGTCGGATGTGCATGTAAAAAGTAGGTCCACCCACCAACACGCATTGGACCAGCGTGGTGGGGTACGGTCAAAAATGGATAGGGGTGTAATAGAGGAGGCTATGTCCGGCAGTGGACTATCACAGGCTGATGATGATGATGATGATTTGTCGTATGATAGTAAAAGTTTTTGTGTAAATCTTTTCTTTAATAAAATAACGTTAATTGTTATTAATCACATTTATTGTGTCGTAAGTTGTGCTCCATATATATTATAAGACGTTGAGGTTCCTGTGTTTTATTTTGTTTGTTTGACTCGGATGTTATGCTTCCAGACTCTTGTCCTTGGTAAGCTTCATCTAACAGAGTTCTGAGCTCCCCCGAACCAAATGGCCAACATTTTTAAAAGGGCCACACGTAAAAATACGTGGGTTAGGCATTTGTTTTTGTGTTGTGGCTCTAATTGTTTATGTGTCTTTCTCTTTTAAATAGTTAAAATTCATGTACAACTTGTCTTTTTAGTAATTCATATTATTTTTTTGTATTGTGATTGAACATACCTATTACAGGTGTACAATTTGGTACAAGTTTTTTTTACTTTATATTTATGATCATGTATAAATATGCTGTAGGTGTGTCTAATAAATAAATGAATAGATATCATTATTTATAAAAAGCAAATCGTACGCTGTAAAGGGGCTCATTACTAGCTAACATTTTTAAATTTTTTATCGGACACTCACGACGATGGGCTTCAGAATGTCGTGAGGCGCCCTTATTGCAGTTTTTATGGGGCCACTCCACTTTTGTGTTTTAGTTACATGAATAAGTTAAAGTTTAGGCATTGTATTTTGTTTTAGTGGAAGTAGGACAACGATTATACCGTTTGCATTGTTTAATTATGTATGCAGATATTTATGATATGTTTATATCACTTTATTAAATTTTAGTAGCCTTTTACCAGAGACTGGGTACCACCGCGGTGCCTATTTCTGCCGAAAATCAGTAGTGTATAGCACCACTATCTTTCACAATTAACATATATCATGTATTGTATCGATCGGCGACTAGATTTTTTCTGTGTAATTTAACAAAAATATAGAATGAGCTGACTATGAAATCATAATCATTACATAGTACAAAACTAAGTCGCTGTCTTTGTCCGCTATATTCGCTTAAATCTTTAAAACAACGCAACAGATTGTAATGCGGTTTTTTTTAATTGATTGAAGAGGAAGGTTAATATTTTTATTTCATTCATAATATTGTAAAGCCAAACTGATATATTTTCCATATATTTTACAGATATCAGTTTTGCACCAGTGCGGAGCCAGGGCCGATCACTAGTTTTGTAAATATATCCAAGTTTTGATTTTGAGTAATTACACCAGTCCTGGAATGATATTACCACCATGTTGATTTTCATTAGGAGCAGTTCCGCAAACAATTTCTCTTATGTACCTCTGCCTGCCTGAGTAATACTATGTATTATCTTAGAGTCTACTTCGACAAGCTAGCAAACACTCGCATGTTCCCCTTTGAGTACTACAGGTAATAGTATTAATTGGATGCTTTGACGAAACATATTTACACTCAAAGCATAGCACATATAAATTAATTAACAAATTATTATTATTAATAAATATAAAAAAGCTTATACGTTCTTTGTTAATTACATTTCGCTTACGACAACTTTTTAATTTAACTTAAATCTAAGTGGGTAATGGCAGAAGGAAAGGTTAATTGTCTATATTTTGGGCTGCTTTGTAACAGTTTGGTCCCGAAAAAAAAAAGGTACTGCGCTTGATTAAGAAATTTTAGACGTATAAATTTTTCTTATATTTTCGTAATCCTTTTTACTTAACTAAAAGAAAAAAACTTTTTTAATAAAACATTTTTCGGTCTATTCCGTAGAGAAATAATTGACCCTAAACAATTAATGCATATAAAATAATTTTAAAGTTTAAAATGAAATTTTGTCTCGCGAAGACTATATCAAAGGTAACCGTTTTGAACATTTTTTTTATGTTAAAATAAGAGATTTTAATTTTTGTTGGTTATTGTTTATAATCAACTGTTCAATAACTAACAATCATATAAATTTCAGTCCTTTGATAATTAATCTGGAAAAAGGGTGTAATAAAATCCGAACACGTAAACTATCCTCGCTTTTCCAATAATACGGCCCCGAGAAGGTTGAAGGTCAAATATAAATCTTTTTGCTAGAGAAAATGTTCAGTCTTATTTACAAATTACAAATAATTTCTGATAATACAATACTGGAAAGTTAAACACAAACCATACGTTTTTTGGAACAAGTCAATGACTAGTTAAGTTAACAATAATTTATAGTAAATATAGTAGCCTAGTGGTAAAGTAGTGTGATTTAAAAACCGTGGGTCGTGGGTCCAGAATCAAAAATGCGAATAGGTGGGTGGATCGACTTTTACATGCCCATCCGACGCAGGATCCTCCTCACTTTTCAGACAATTGGGTGATCACAAAATTGCCCTAAGCAACTAGAAACAACATTGAAAAATTTTGTTGAGACCCGCAGGATTCGAACCGATGACCTCCGATTACTTAAGCACGCCCTTACCGCTAGGCCACGGGCAGTAACAATAATATACCGCATCAAGAGTTGTTATAAACGCCCTATAATTGCAACGTCTGAAATATTCAACGCTATTCCTGGATCCTTCAGGAAATATCATTGATCACGTAGCCTTTTATGTACTTTCGGTCGATCGATGCGATTTCAGTTGTTAAAGTGTAACGTATTCGCTCCAATATAACCTTTAAAGACCCTTTCAACGGCACCTTGGAAAAATATGTAATTCCAGAATTCATATTGTACGGTTTATTTGGGAGTTAAGTCACTTTTATGAAGTCGAGGTCGTAAAGTTACGTGGTTATTATAAAGGGCCAAAAAGTAGTGAAAAGTTTGTGTAAAGTACATTATACGGTTATAATATTTCTGTTTTGGGACCAAATTGTAACATTGAAGAAATTTTTAGTTTATTTATTTTGAGGTCATTTAATTCTTTTACAGTATATTCAAAAAATTGTCCCAAGAGTATAATTAACGATTGGGAGACATTCTTTTATATATGGTTTAAATTAATGAAGAACCTTAAAGTATTCTTCTGAAAGTCTACTTTCTTTTTTAAAAATAATGGTAAAAAATGTTCAGGAATTGATTTTATCTATTTTTATATAGCAGGGTCTATTCTTCAATGTTTTATTTTCAGCAATAATACGTTACGAATGACAATGTTTCAGTGGGTCCTGAATCTCTGTGCCCGGAGCGTAACTTTGTATTTATTTGAGTTCAGCGATAGGAGGGCAGTTTATGTTATAACATTTAAGCGATTAACTTTTATTTACACGCAATGGTAATGAAAAATAATTTTCATTTTATAACTTTTAACGCTTAATTTGTATTCGTTTTATCATGACAATAAAGGTCAGTATTGCACGATTCGGTAAACATTCTCCAAAAGAGTTCAAGAATAAGCTATTAATATTTAAATTTATATAAAATCTTCCTTAATAGGGTAAGGATGTATTATGAGATAGGCGCTAAATATGAGATAACAGGTATTGGTCAACCTCTACGTCAGCCATTTTGCGCTAGTGTCGCCCGAATTGACACGGCAATAGTTCTAAACGTTCACTATGCCCGCCGGCCACCGGCGATGTAAACGTGTGGTGCAGGTTATTACAAAATCGTAAACCAAATATTTTTCATTAAATGTTTACAAGGTATGTAACAACTTTATCATTACGTTAAACGCATTTAATATATGTATTATTTGTAGCTTATATGATAAATTTTGTTGTAAATGCATTTTAATTGTGTTTTCTTTTGAAGCAAAAAATAGGCATCCATTTGAAAACTGTTGTTCTAATGAGATATGCTGGGGTTCCTAAATTGAGATATTCCATTATTTGACGAAAAACAATTATTATAAGTGTTGGTTAAACCCTATATTTTTATTTAGAATCTTCCATCAAGGAAGACCTGGGACCACACTGCCATGATACACTGGAATGCAGTGAAGAAAAATGGGTTTAAGGCTGCAAAACGATTTGGTGTTCCTAAAGGTACCCTGAGCGCTATGTGAAAAAAGATGTCCGTGCAAAGATTTCGTCCAGGGTTCCTATGGGGAAGACCAGCCTTACCTATTGATTTAGAGCGAGCTGAAAAATTATTAAAAGAAATGGATAGACGATTTTATGGCTTACGTCTCAGGACATCAAACATGGCGTTTCAATTGGCTATAAAAAACTAAGGCATCCTTTCAGGTGCTACAAAGCCTCTGCTGGTAAAAATGGCTACGTGGATTTTTGAGGAGACATCCTACATTATCTATTAGGACACCTGAAGCAGTTTCGCCGCTAGAGTAAAAGGATTTAACCAGTTGAGTCGCCAACTTTCCGATTTATATGAGCCTGAATTTAATAAGATAAAATCCGCTCCACACAGGGTCACAACGGACGAGACAGGAATAACAGTAGTTCAACATAAACGTTCCCAAAAGTTGTCAGTATGAAAGGCAAAAAACAGGTTGGTGCGTTGACATCCCTGGAAGAGGAAACTCCATGCCATAGTGACCTGTGAACGCTGGACCTCGTGCCTTCCATTAATAATTTTCCAAGGAAAAATATGGTCAAGACTAATGGATGGTGCCAGCAGGTTCAATTAGGGTTGTCATCCGTCAGGCTGGATCCGAACACCTATTCAAAAGTGGTTCAGCTTTTATTAACTTTACAAAGCCAAGTAAAGATGATCCAATTTTATTGGTTTAGATGGCCATCACAATCACGAAACATCGATGTGATTAATTTAGCTCGAGACAACAACGGATAATTGTTTGCTTTCTCACACTGCCTCATAGAATGAAGCCAATGGATGTGATTTATGAACCATTAAAAGCTTATTACTCCCAAGAAATTGAAACCTGCGTAATAATCGGGACGCCAACTAACAAACAAATATGTTAGATTGTTTTACTTTATGAAAAGCCTACCATGACCAACTCCGTAAATGGTTTTCGCAAAGCTGTTATTTCCGCAATCGACATATTTTACAGACGAAGAGTTTTCATATTTGATGAAGTGGATCAAGAGCAAGAGTCACTAAATGTTCAGATAAATGATGAGAACGCAATCCGGAAGATAAGTTGTGGCCACTTCGATTGAAAACCGATTAGAGCCAACTGGTGACCAATAGCGAATTTCAAATATAAATCCTTCTGATGAGCCTCGGATTAGCATCTTCTAAAACCGAAGGCTAGTGTTTGCTGACAATCCAGTACCCGACATCGTCTTGTGTCTCACCATTTGCACCGAAGCCGTGCCCGACTACCCAACAATTTTCTTGAAAAACTCGAACTGGATCAGCTTCTGTAATTACGGCTTCTCCGTATAAGAATTACTAGTAGAATCCCTTAATAAAAAGCAAGAAAAGAAAATAAAAAGGACAGAAGAAACGTTTAAAATAAAAACAGCAAACAATGAAAAAAAATACATTCAAAAAAAAGTTGAAGAAGTTAGTTCCAGTTCCGAAGACGATGACATGCCCTGAGCTCGGCACAAGCAGTGGGGATGAATATGACGAATGTCCCTACTAGGGAACTTTTCAGGATACTAGAGAGAAAAAGGCCAAATAAAGCTGTTTTAAATGGGCTCATGAGGATTGTGGAGATGTAGCAGCAATCATTTTTGTGTTCTTTTTTAGATGTGTCCCTATGAATGGAAAAAGTTAAAATATTTTGAAAAATTTTTTATTTTGTTTTACCTTTTAACAATAACTTTTCAATAAATCATTTTCGGTCTATTCCGTAGAGAAATAATTGACCCCAAAGAAATTATTGCATATAAATTAATTTTAAAGTTTAAAAATGAAATTTTGTCTCGCGAAGACTATATCAAAGGAAACCGTTTTAAACATTTTTTTGTTATGTTAAAATAAGAGATTTTAATTTTTGTTGGTTATTGTTTATAATCAACTGTTCAATAACTAACAATTATATAAATTTCAGTCCTTTGATAATTAATCTGGAAAAAGGGTGTAATAAAATCCGAACACGTAAACCATCCTCGCTTTTCCAATAATTAGGGCCCGAGAAGGTTGAAGGTCAAATATAAATCTTTTTGCTAGAGAAAATGTTCAGTCTTATTTACAAATTACAAATAATTTCTGATAATACTATACTGGAAAGTTAAACACAAACCATATGTTTTTTGGTACGAGTCAATGACTAGTTAAATTAACAATAATTTATAGTAAATATAGTAGCCTAGTGGTAAAGTAGTGTGCTTTAAAAACCGGGGGTCTTGGGTCCGAATCCAAAAAATGCGGATAGGTGGGTGGATCGACTTTTTACATGCCCATCACTTTTCTATACTTCCTTGTCAACAAAACGAACGAGAAACAACTTGTTTGTTTCTCAACATTACAATCGCTCGTTATAAATCACGATACAACTTTCCACATTACGATATCCATCGAACTTCTTTGATAACAAAATATTGTTGTTTCACTTTGACATTCGTTTGTTTTCCGTTTTTTATGGATTTATAGAGACGGCGGTTGTAAATTGACGACAATAACCGGAAAAAGCTCTCTACTTGCGTTATCATGATATCATCATCAGCCTTTGATAGTCCACTGCTGGACATAGGCCTCCCCTAATACACCCCTATTCATTAGGGGTTTTTGGACCGTATCCCACCACGCTGGTCCAATGCGGGTTGGTGGGTGGACCGCCTGATTACATGCGCATCCGACGCATGGATCATCTTGCATGCCCTAACCAACTAGGAAAC
Organism: Lamproptera curius; assembly: GCA_029286875.1. Lineage (NCBI taxonomy): Eukaryota > Metazoa > Arthropoda > Insecta > Lepidoptera > Papilionidae > Lamproptera > Lamproptera curius. The sequence goes on from JAGSMT010000038.1 coordinate 2,247,892, forward strand.
AACATTGAAAATTTGTTGAGAACCCGCAGGATTCGAGCCGATGACCTCCGATTACTTAAGCACACGCCCTTACCACTACGCTACGGAGGCAGTAACAATAATATACCCGTATCAAAGGGATTGTTATAAACGCCCCTATAGGTGCAACGTCTGAAATATTCAACGTTATTCCTGGATCCTTCAGGAAATATCATTTGATCACGTAGCCTTTTTATGTACTTTCGGTCGACGATGCGATTTAGTTGTTAAAGTGTACGTGTTCGCCCCAATATAACCTTTTAAAGACCCTTTCAACGGCACCTTGGAAAAATATGTAATTCCAGAATTCATATTGTACGGTTTATTTGGGAGTTAAGTCACTTTTATGAGAGTCGAGGTCGTAAAGTTACGGCGGTTATTATAAAGGGCCGAAAAAGTAGTGAAAGTTTGTGTAAAGTACATTATACGGTTATAATACTTCTGTTTTGGGACTCAAATTGTAACATTGGAAAAATTTTGAAAGTTTGACTTTATTTTGAGATCATTTCAATCCTTTTTACAGTATATTCAAAAATTAGAGAGTATAATTAATGATTGGGTAGACATTCTGCTTATATAGTGGCTTTATTAATGAAGAAATAACCTTAAAGTATTCTTTTGAGAAGTCTACCGTCTTTCTTTTTAGAAGAAATATATGGTAAAAAAATGTTCATGGTATTGATTTTTATCTATTTCGTATAGTAGGGTCTCTTCTTCAATGTTTTATTTTCAGCAATAATACGTTACGAATGACAATGTTTCAGTGGGTCCTGAATCTCTGTGCCCGGAGCGTAACTTTGTATTTATTTGAGTTAAGGATAGGAGGCAGTTTATGTTATAACATTTAAGATTAACTTTTATTGACACGCAATTTTGGTAACGAAAATAATTTTCATTTTATAACCTTTCACCTTAATTTGTATTCGTTTCATCATGACAATAAAGGTCAGTATTCTCGATTCTAAGACTATCTCCAAAGAGTTCAAATGAATAGCTTATAATATTTAAAATTTTATATAAAATCTTCTTAATATAATTTTTAAATATGTTAGCTTTACTGAAATCGCGTTAACTGTGACCTTTTTTTTAAAAAGGCAGTAGTGTGTGGCTATTGTTGCGTTCTGGTTAGTAGAGTATCGTATCTATTAATGTGTTAACAAGGCAGCATTCTTTTCCTCGTAATTCCTTTAAGGCGGAAAATTACCATTACCATTAGATAGTTGACAATTTTAGGTATGCGTTGCGTTTAATAAACTAATTTTAAAACAAAATACCCTCACTTCCTCCAAGCCATTTTCCGAAGTTATCATAGACTTATTTTACGACGTTATTCTTTTCCATTCAGATACACCAAAATAACAGTTTTTATGCACATCGAGCGTCTTAAATCCACAATCTAAAATGTAAATTGTATTCGATGTATGAATTATTTGTCAGTAAATTTAAAAACCTAGACATCCTATAACAACTATAAAAGAAGGTCGCCCCGGCACGGGAGCCATGGTTCTAAAAAATATACCTACAATATTAAGCATGTGTTATACAAATAAACCTTCCTCTTCAATCGCTCTATCCATAAAAACCCGCATCGAAATCCGTTGCGCAGTTTGAAAGATACAAGCATACATAAGGATTTAGGGACAATGAAAGCGACTTTGTTTGATTCTATGTAGTGATTAAATATACTGCCTTTCGCTCGTGACTTGGACGGCATACAATTTATTCGGGCCAGCCCTTCGGGTGACAATAAACAGTGTGATTGTCCGCGCCTATCCAAACTGTTTAGCCAACGCGCACAGAATATTGGAATGTGTTTATCCACGGAACGGTTTAAAAGATTTTCGCTCAGCGGGACGTGTTTGTATTTTTATCCCTATCCTTACTTTGTTTACGATACGTAATATGGAAGGAGTCGTTCTTACGTTTGGGGAAAGCGCTTGTGTTCGTAAATTTTTCTTAAACTCATAACATTCTTATTTATGATGTACTCATCATCATCATCAACAGCCTGTGATAGTCCACTGCTGGACATAGGCCTCCCCTAACGCACGCCTCCTCCATTAAAGGGTTTTGGAACGTATCCCACCACGCTGGTCCAATGCCGGTTGGTGGGTGGACCGACTTTTTACATGCCCATCCGATGTATGGATCATCTTACTTTTTAGACAATTGGTTGATCTTGCTACCTGAAAGAGTCTTGTTGAGTCCCCGCAGGATTCGAACCCACGACTTCCGGTTTCAAAGCACACGCCCTTACTACTAGGCTACGGAGGCAGTATGATGTACTATAAAAAGATAATAAATAATTATAAGATTGAGAATTTTCTTGTTTTTATTTTGTTCCCGATGTTTCAGATCTTTTCTATCCTTTCTTCACTATACGGGTCAGAGAGGGTTTGTTCGTCTGTAATGTGTCTAGTAACAATACGTTTTTTTAAACAAGATTTGCGGCGTAAAATACGGTTGACATTATCTTACTACTTTATAAATTGAGTTCCCTTCACTTTATATTTCATTCGCTGTGATACACTTTATCTAAACAACCATATGTACAAGTATCAAATACAATAATTTAAGGATTTTTCACGTTAGTAATATATATTTATTCCCTACGTTTCGGAGTTTTTCCAGCATCCATGATCACGGACAGACTCTGAGATAATATTCTCGTAAATGAAGTAAATAATTAATATCTACACGGCACAGCTTCTTGGTATAAACACCAGGGTACCTGTTCAGTAGATTCTACGTTAATATATAATAACCAGCGATACAAAACTCACCAAGCATTCATGTTTACCTGCACCAGAGTATATACTTAAGATTTATTAAGTACGAATCATGAATTAAGATTCCATTAGCTCAGCATGCCTAAATCAGCCAAACAATTGATATCATGAAATGATAGTCTGATCTACCACCACTTTTGGGAGACGAAATTTGATTATTAATTTTAATATAAAATAAAAGTAGTATAGACAAAAACTGAATATAAAACTCACTTCACTATTAAAGTTACATCAAAGTTTTATGTATGTATGTGTGGTATTTAATGTATGTGTATTTAAAACTTTATAGTGCTTACTGCGCGTATGTTTAATGTTTTTTACCCATACCATATATTATCTACTTTGTGTCCATACAAATAAAGCCTGCCGCGTGATTATGAACGTTAAAAAATTCGGAATATAAAGAAACTATTATTTTTGTTAAGCATAAAGCGATAAGTTGTCAAGTGAAATTTGTTAATAAAAACAACTTTAATTTTTTGATAAACTTATAGCTTAACAAGTTTTGGTGAATTAAGGTTTAAAAGTTAACCATTTTTTTAATATGTACACAAGTCAGGTAGTAGGAATAGGTTAAACAATGTAATGAATAGAACCAAATGAATGTATCTCGCTGAAGTTTAGATTTAATGAGAAAATCTTTATTTTCTTTCCTAAAATATCTTATATTTGTCATCCAATCTTCCCATGCCAAATTTGTTTGTTAATATATTTCGCAAGCTATAAGATTGTAAACATTGTTGGCATAAGCCCTACATTTCATGTAAACGCTAGTGCATATCATTTTTCATGCCATCGCACACTGTCGATTCCTGTAAACAGCCTCGCATATTGCATTCATGCGGCATCTCCCATTGTTGACATAATTCTCAATACGCCCTCGATATTGCCGTTTCCGATACATGTTTGATGTCTGCGCATTCCATATTTGTCCCAAATGTAGAGTCGGTATTGTTATTTCTCCGAAGTCGAGTTTTTCATGAAAAGATCGCGGCGGAAGCGGCTCCGTTGCCTTTTGTTCGGGTTTTCGGTCATTGGAATTGTCAGTTTGAACTTTGTAGTTGTTCTTTTGTCAGAAGCAGAAAAAGTAACATTACAAATATTACAACTCTCAATGATATTATTATTAAAAAAAATGTTTATGTGTAAGGATAAAATAAATGAAAACTGGTTACTTAATTTGGCCTATCGAGAGAAGAATCGACTTTAAACTCTACGATAGTATTTTTTTCTTTAGCACAATTATGCACAATCATGCTTATCTGTGGCTGCCTAATAACCTATCTATGGTTGATAAAACCTGGTCCATCGGTGAGGTAACATAAACATAATCTGACAATCAAACTAGTTAAATATACTATCAACTATTATATACTAAACTATTTTAAAGTATAAGATAAAGAACTCGGTAAATCGCTTTGATAAATGTGCATAACAAACGAGAAAGCTTATAACACATAACATTCAAAATATTACTTAATTCTTTATGGAGACCCTAACATCGCACACTGATATTAATATAGTTTTCGTATTCTTTTGATCTCACTCAATTTAGATGATATTTTTCAGATGAAAGATAACACAGGCGTATTCAATCGAAAAGAGAGAATTGCGAAGGGCTTCCTTAAGCAACATTCGTCGGAATCATAATAAACATATCTTATCAACTAGATTTAAAACTCACCTACTTTATTACTTGAGAATAATCATTGTATATTAATAAAATAATATGCATGGAAGATTAAATGATACGTTTATTTATGTAATTCTTGGTGTTACATACGTCGGATGTAAACGGTCAGTCCACGTTGTTCAGCTAACGACGGGAGTCAAAGATTACAAAATATAATATAGCCAAAAGAATGCTTTTGTTCGTTATTCAGTGTTCAGTGCAGCGCAAAAATAAGTTTCTAACCTATATCAGTACAATCTAAACGAACAATTCTAGGTTCAGATTTACATAGAGCTCTGCCTAACTATTACTAAGCCGAATATCGGTCCAATTAAAACAAGAGCTAGCTATCTATCGGAATAAATTGAGCTATCCAGTTGTTTGGGTCATGAAACATTTATAAATATAAAGGCAACTCTAAATTCAATAAATACGATTTCAAATTAATTATTTATTTCTGGAAATACTTAAAGCATAATATAAAAAAATGGTTCAGTACTTTTGATTATAATGAGACGGAATATTTGTTGCTTATTATACAATAGCTTTTTGGCCCATGTTATTTTTTTATTTTTTCTTATTATCTATCTGCGCAACACTAAGGCACAAATTCATCGATAATTAACCAAACCTATTCTTTTCTTATTTTTAAATTTCTTTTTAATGTACTTCTTTAAGGTACCCTTTTTTTCTAACATTTAAATCAATTAAGGTTTATCTTTATTTATTTTTGCGATTTCAACCCCGTGACTATGGCCGCTGGAAAGTGTTCGATACGTCTGGAATTTAAATATGTAAAAATAAACTGTTAGTTGTAAAAAAAAATGTTTTCGTCTCCTTCTATTTATTTTTGTTACTTAAATCTTACATTTACACGGGCAATATTGTAATTTAAAGGGGAAGAAACTGGTTTCTGATACTCAGCTCACGCTTTTTCCGAAATCAGGGCTTCACTGGTCTATGCACAAATGCTATTTTGTCTATTAAATAAAAATCTTTAATTTTTAATCTTTACTAATGGACTGGCCTTTAGAGAAACACAAAAAAAAATCTTAAAGTCTTTCATAACTAACACCAGAAAGTCTCCTGGTCACCACAATTCTACGAACCACACAATTTACTACGTAGTGAATGCATTAATAAAATTGTTTAAATTCAGTAATTTAAAACAGAAAGAAATGAAAAAAAAAATATTACGTAAAAAAGTTAAATTAATATTAAAATTTTATATATTTATCTTTATAATTTAGTTCTTAAATTAATCTTACATTTGAATAATTATTCAAGTTATTATGTTAACATTTGTCTTCAGAAGGTATTGAAATAACCGAATTAAGAATGCATGATTGTGGATGGGTATTTGATAATCTGTACTCATGTCCCTTTGGTACGAACTTCGCTGAACCCACTGATAACTGCATTAATTCTGTGAATCAAATTAATCTCAGGAAGTTGGTACAGCACGTGCTTTAAGAGCAGGGTCAGCTCTTGTTACTTCGGGTTATAATTTTAGGAAGCAGTATGTGTGATAAAATTTAAGCTGAAACTATTTATAGTCAAAGTGTTAGTTAGTTTAGTATTTTGAAATACTTGAGTTGACATTATCGTATTACAAATAGCGAAACCATTGCAAGAGTAAGGTGATTTTTTAAGTGACACATTTAGATGTATAAATAAACTTAGCAACAAGAACCTAAACAGACATCAGATCAAATGTTCAACCTAACAATGAAAAGTTCATAACATGAACTATCGTTAAATATGTGTAGTAACTAACCTTTTTTAATTTTATCGTAATTCTAAAGATATTTCTCATATAATTTTCACGAATTTTTAGTGGAATTGAACTCCCAAAAGAGGCTCTACAGCTTTGCGTAGACCGCGTCCTCTACGTGACTTTAGCTACGACACGTACCGAGATTATCAGTGACTTAGCTAATCGAATTAAAGTTGCTGCAATTCTGTGAACAGTTTATCCATCTAGCTATATTTAATATTTGTAGTAAGTAAATTATGTAATATTTATTGCATTTTGACATCGAGGAAGTTGCATAATTGTGTCATAAACATTAAAAGTAAGTAAAGCAGTCCCGTATCATTATCATCAGCCTGGGTTAGTCCACTGCTGGACATAGGCCTAATGCTTGCCACCACTTCCGATCTTTGGCGATTCTCATCAAGCCCACACCGGCCACTTTACGAATGTCGTTACTCCATCATGCCGCAGGGCGTCCTACACTACGTTTGCCGAGCCTCAATTATCTTATATCTGAACTACATAAAATGTCGAATGTTTATAAGAAAATAACTTAAGACAGTGTAGTCATCACGTTCCTATTGGTTAGTTATTGAAAAATAGCAAACTTATCGTTAGTATTAAGCAATAAAATATATAGAAAAAATATGTTCGATACAATATAAATTATTAATTTATCCGTTACTAAATAATTTAAATATAATTTACATGAAATATTTTAACCATTGCACAAAAAATAATGTAAATCATAAAACAGCAAGTATTTTTTTAACTGAAGATGTAAGAGGAGGTACAGAAAAACTATACACAAAACTAACAGTATTCGCCAGCTTTTTAATAAGTAAATAGCCAACTAGAAGGCAAGTTGTATTCTGTACCCAGTTAAGGTTGTATACATACAGTAGCTGTATAACTAAATGTTGGAAAAAAGTTAAAACCAATTCTTAATCTAAGAAAATCACTTATATATTTTTTTTTCTGAATATAACATTGATAATAACTGGATAAATATAAACAAAAAAACATATACAGAACGAAAAAATATCATCTCAATATTTACTATAGAAATACATCCGTCATTTGATCCGGATACTTCCTTGTCAACAAAACGAACGAGAAACAACTTGTTTGTTTCTCAACATTACAACCGCTCGTTATAAATCACGATACAACTTTCCACATTACGATATCCATCGAACTTCTTTGATAACGAATATTGTTGTTTCACTTTGACATTCGTTTGATTATCCGTTTTTTATGGATTTATAGAGACGGCGGTTGTATGTTGACGACAATAACCGAAAAAAGCTCTCTACTTGCGTTATATTACGAAAGAGTAAAACACAAGCAGCTTAATATTTCCTGTTGCTTAAAACAAAGTCGCTTTCTCTGCCCATATGGGACATATATGCTTGAATCTTAAAAATACGCGACGGATATTGATGTTTTTTTTTCATAGATAGAGTGATTAAAGAGGAAAGATTATATGTGTAATTCATACGAAGTATTTTACAGGTTTCATTATTGCACACGTGCGAAGTCGGGGCGGGTCGATAGTACATGATAAATAATAGGGGACCGACCTTGGTCCCGTGACTTTGGACCCTGGGGGGCTTTGAGACGTCAGCTATAATTATAAATATTTGTAAAATAATTAAATGCAATACAATCTGTAAAATTTTATTATTTAAAGTTACACATCCAAGAGAAAACATAAATAATATTTATATGCAATGAGAATCAAACCCACACACCTTGTCATTGGAATTATATTTGATAACTTATACATCAAGCGATTCATCTACGATTTATTATAAAACATACGTTTAGTTAGTAACGACTATAAGATTGGGTAGCTATCATTTATTTTTGTCATTATTAAAATAAATATTTAGTCTTTGAAATAACTGCTTCATGTTACTTACAAATTCAAGAATTATACATTCTTTCTTTTTTTCCATAGAATCTTCTACCAAGTATCATGAAAAACCGTTTAATTCATTAATTTATTTTATATTATCGTTTATTATGTAATATAATTTAGGTCGTCAATGAAACGTTTTTATTTAAAGTTGCCAAAATTATTTTTCGAGTGCTCACTCTTATTTCTATTACTTTTTATGTCCTTATCAAAAAGTATTTTTTTTTTGTGCATTATCGTATTGTAATAGACGATTGTTAGGCACCTGATGGAAGTGTCACTGTACGCCCAAGACATTGAAATACCAGTGGTATCACCATACGCTCCTACCTGCTTACAAAAGTTTAAGTCTCTTTACCAGTAAATACGCTGGCTATGGTGCACTTCAAACCGGAACACAGCAGTGTTTTCACACTACTGCATCGTGGCAGAATTAGGCACCGCGGTGGTACCCACCCAGACGGTCTCTTGTAAAAAGGGGACCTAGCACCAGCAAATTTTTAATATGTACCGTAATGAAAAAGCTAGAATCGCAATTCAAATGCATACAGTGCAATCTAGGTGGATTACAAACACGTAATCAAGGGCTGGAAGTCTCCTCGGAATGGGGCCACTCATTTGTGGGTCACGTACATTTTTGTTTTGCATAGAGATCGAACTCTCAACGCTGAGGTAGTTAGAACTGCGAGCATCGCAGAAGTGGGTCGCACAAGTTCCGTTCCCTATCGGAATTGATACTGACAACGGAACGAGTAAAGCAATTGAAATGGAAACTGGGAAAATAACCATACGTTAGATTTCAAACTAGAATTCAGTATGTCTAGAACTATGTACGTCTGTGTATGTGTCATAAATTTTCTATGAAGATTACACTCTATAAAATTTATTATAGCCTATAATAACTTAAAGCCGACTTTCACTCGAAATAAATGTAAACAAATGTAATGTCTAACAAAAAGTAAACCAGAAAAACGCGGTCCTATTAGTGAAAATTATCAATCCCCATGAGATATTTATCTTCAACGAATGCCCCACCTTTTTGTTGCCAATTGATTTTGCTTTCCCAACATAGTTTAAAATAAAGTCGCTTTCTCTGTCCCTAAATCCTATGTATGCTTTAATATAAAACTACGCAACGGGCTTTGATTGCAGTTTTAATATATAGTGTGATTGAAGAGGAAGGTTTATATGTATAACTCATTCATAGTAGAGAAATTGGTAAATTTATATATTTTTTCCATAGTTTTTCAGATCAGTATTGCACCCGTGTGGAGTGGGGGCGGATCGCTAGTTTTATTATGATTTCCGATATAGCATTGTTCAGGAACCTTATTTGATTTTTAATCAAGAATTATAGTTCAACCTATACTAAAAATATTTTGCAAAGTCTAGTTGCATGTAAAATAATGTAAACATTAACAAGAATTTAATTTTGTCTTACTCTCAAGTAGGTGATGAAATAGGTCAGGTTTTATTATTCTACGAGCTTCAATATATTACGAAGGCATTTCACAGAATACCTCCGTTCAAAGCAAATCAATTACTTTATATGCAACGTTGGTGCTGTTAAGTAAATGTTGTTTCAGGATCATTGATTCTATTGCTACCACATCGCAAACTAGAAGATAGGTAGTAGAAGATCTAATTTTGCACTATAATAAATATTCGATTATTCTGGATGAGTTAATTCTAATACTTTTAATATTATGTGAAAGGTCTTTTATCGATATGTAAGATATAGATAAAAGAAATACTATATTATTTAAGTATATATATAAACTTACTAACTATATATATATATAATCTATTTTTCTGTAAAGCGCAATAGCCCTTTATAGAAAAATATTTTTTTTTTTTACGTAAGACCTGTTGAACATATAAACGAGCTTTTGAAATACATTATTCTATTTATTCAAGCACTTTTATACAAAAACAACTGTTCATTTTGCTTATTCATATACAAGTTATACATTTATTTATATTTATATATTTATAATAAAATTTTCAATTTACAATATTAATGCATTTGCACCTCACCACTTTTATCTCTGCATCACCCCAAGGTAGACTGGTAGAAAATCCCATACGCATTAAGCCGCCTCTGTTAATTTTGTGCTCAAATATCAAATAAATAAATAGGGCTTTGTCTGCTGTTATGCATATGTTTTCTTTTCAGCGGGTTACCGAAAGAGCTTTTTGAACAATTACAAACAAAAGTAAATACAATAGAAATTAAAGTTCACGGTCTGACCCAACATCGTAATGAGTATTTAACCAGAGTACGACAATGGTGAAACTACGGCATCCCTTAATTTCGCGCCTCCTTAACTCCGCATTGCCAACTGTTACAGATTAAATGTGATTTCAACTATGCAATTAACACTTAAACGCGTACGATGCTATTACCCAATAACCATAACGTTAAGTGTACTAAAGAAGTTATTTTTAGGTATAAAATAACTTCCTCAGAATATTAGAATTATATAAGTTTGGAAAAAACCGTCTAAAATAAAAAGGGGGGCGAAATATTCCAAAATCTGTTTAAAAATGGTACAGCGATTTCATGTCGGATCGTGAGATTAATCAGATGAATATGCATATATAATAATAAAGATGAATATACTTAGTCGGAAAAAAGTAAGAACCGATGAACGTTACGTAAAAATCGTTCAATAATTTAAATGTAAAGACGTCCCTGACATTTTGATTATATCGTTTCAACTAAAAGTGCAAGGGATTTTAAAGAAGTTATTGGTTTAAGAAGAGACGAATATTGATCGATACCCAAATGGCTATACTATTTCAAATTATAAAAAAATCAAAAGTAAGAATCCTGATCATTAAGAAAACTGAACTGAGCTGTTAGACAACACTTGTTTGACCCGATTTGGGATAAAAAAAGGAATCACAGAAGACTTGAAGACTTTCAGATCCTTATCTATTATCTATTTCGCAGCTGAGAGGATTAAATGTAATACAGAATGTCCTTATAAAGAACGCGTGTAGCTATTTGATACTAACAAATACAAACATATTTTCATTAGAAGTTGTACTTGAAAAAGCGTAAGACAGAATATTAGAAACCTCTTAATTTACCACAGTTTAACCACGATATTGTACATGTGTTATACATAAAAACCTTTGTCTCTAATCACTCTGTCTACTACAAAAAACCGCTTTAAAATCCGTTGCGTAGATAGAAAGATTTAAGCATAAATACTGTTGGCATACATACAGCGAATGACTACTTTGTTTTGTACTATGTCGTGATGTTCACTCGCGTAGTTATGTCGTAGACAACCTCCTCGTGTTCGCTACGACCTCGTAGCATCACATTTAGTAAGTCACCTAATCGAGTTATAGTTAGTGCAGTTCGGCCAACTGCTTGTCGGTTAGGGTGTTCATTTATGAATAATTATGTTATTAGTTATTCCTCGCTATTTCCTTGCATAGTACGAGTTAAATAAATTTTATATTAAACTTTAAATATTAAGCTTTCACAATATCAGTTCTATTTGCCGAGATGTATTTTAAAAATATACCGGTGTAAATACGATTAGGATATTTACCTGTTGGTAAATAATACGCATAGCTCATAGGCAATTCAACGAAAGATGATTCAGACATTTTACTCATTACATTTTATCAGTAGTTTTACAGGAGGTTGTTTTGGGTAGCAGTGCCTTTCTGCTGCAAAGAAGAAGTTACAATACCTCTGTGTTCCGGTTTATAGATCACCGTAGCCAGCGTATTTACTGAGTAAGAGGCGAAACATCATATGTGATATTATCAGGTATAACCGATGTGCATGATCGTTGGTGAATACTTTCCAGTAGGTGGCTTGACCGCTTATCTGCCTTCGTATGTAAAAACGTAGTTAAATTAGCCACAGAAAGTAGCATATAATCTTTCTAATCTTAATCTTAAAACTTGAGGTCGGCTCTATGTCAAAAGAGTAGGAGTTCTCCTTAAAAAATCTTGTGAAAAATTGTGTGGATACAATACTAGGGCACCTGATAGACGTTGTTTTGCCTCATATAGCGATTAGGATATTATACAAAGTAAGAAATTAAAGTTTTATTCGATTCAGCAGTTAACTATTGTTATAGAAAAATAACCTAGACACTGACTGCAGCGCCATCTACCAGGCTCATTTGAGAATCTTAACTATCATTGAACCCTCGTAAACACACACAAATTCCAATCGTTCGAGGCGTTCGGGTGAAGTTTAATGTAAACATGCGTACAGAAGAACTATTTATATAAAAACATTTCATTTAAGTTTTAGAAAAATACAATTCATTGAGTTAGCATATTCAGAATATCAGTACGACAAAATTTTTCATTTTTTTGAGGCTTGTAAAAAGTTGGTCCACCAACCGCATTGGACCAGCGTGGTGGGATACGATAAATGGAGAAGGTGTACATTAGGGGAGGAAATGTCCAGCAGTGGATTAACACAGGCTGGTGATGAAATTTTCGATCAATAATGAAGTCACGAATTTACTAGCTACTTAATATCATGCACACACACATGCATATACATATACTTATATAGATAGATAAATATTAAATCCTTGCAAAGGTTTTATCTTTTTGCTTAACATCTTTGCATTAATGTTGCCTAGTTAGGGTAATATGGGTTGACTCATTTGTTCATCATCATCATCAGAATAGTATAATAATCTTAATTTGTCGGATGGCCATATGACGGTATTTGTTAGATATGAAAACGGCAAAAACAAAACGAGCCTAAAGTAATTTTAAAATTCATTCATATGTAGACAAAAAAGGACGAACCGGCATATATTGACAGTTCTGTTTCTCAAAACGATTTTTTCCAATTATATTTGCATCGGCTTCTAATTACGTTAGTACTCACTAAATCATAGTGCTGACCTAAAGCTAGTATCAAAATGCCACAATCCTAGGAGTAGATATTTAAGTTATTGGGATGACAGTCAACTTACAGGCACAGTGACAACGGAACATACCTTTCTATGGGTTTCCGGTGGCTCGACGATATCTTACTTTTTTAATTAGTTAATTACTACAAAACGAAGGTATTTCCTTGCAAGATTTAGGCTTACGCCAGTCACTTTAAAAAAATGCGAGTGAAACTAGTGCAAAGGAGCTGATAACATAATAGAGTTAAATAGGGCAAGTTTTATAAAAAAAATGTAGAAATATTTTCCTTTAAAAGTTGCTTTTTCTTATTTTGCACAGAGGTTTTATTATACATTACTATCTAAACAATCCGACTGAAAGTTATGTTATCAAAAATAGATATTGAGTAAACATTACTTAATTTCTATTTTTTTCTTTTATCGGTATCACAAACATTATTATATTTTATACATACACTATCTACTTTTATCTACGTATACTATTTTCACGTTGTATACACAGTCGTTAACTGTTTACTTTCGCGCCAACCAAACGCAATTTACAATTCATTTGTATGCAACATAGACGCTATCCGATATGTAAATGTTGTTTCAGGAACATTCGATTCTATTGTTAACCAGCTGATCCAAATTGTTCGGTGAAAGCAAATAATTTTTATGTCGCATCAACATCGACATAAAGTAATCATGCATAGTACTAAATTTGTCAATTCATTTCAAAACTTTGAGCTTATGCGGTAAACTTAATTTTCAATATTATTTTAAAACAAATATTTCGCTGCTTCGTCCTTACTAGATCACGCGTAAAAAAGTTCCCTCTCTTAATTGATTAGACACGGATTAGAAAAATATTCATCCAATTCAGGCTTAAGCACTTTTGAATGTCAAAAGCTTACACCAGTCCAGAGAAGAATCGACAACAAACTCTGCGATCTAAAACATTAACTTAACATAAAGGCAACAAATGAATTCTAAGTATTGAAATATTGTCAACAAATAAAAACTTCACAGATATCATCTTGTTCAATTTTGTGAAAGTTGTTTTCAATATTTAAGAACTTGCAACATCCAATTACATCAAGCCACGGAAAGGGTCGTAAAATTATTAAACAAGAAACTTTAGTACTTATTAAACTATTTGTAGTAATTACAATAATGCAATCTAACTTGGACTCAAAAACAAATAATTCCACTGTTAAATATTTTTAATAGGATTTCAAATATTACACTACAAATTATCATACTTACATATTGCTCAATGTTTATAACAATAATGCTACAATTAATTGCTAATTAAAATACCATACATTTCATAAACAAACAACCAGACCGACGAACTGTTGACCTAACTGCACTAACTATAACTCGATTAGCCAACTCACTGGTGATGTCGCTACGTGCTCGTAGCACTTGTCACGTAGAGGATGCGGTCTACGACGTACGCTCTACGAGACTACGAAAGTTATAATTTACGGAAATGTAACAAAAAAGATTTCAATCTCTTTGATTAGTCGTAAAATAGGTTTTAGTTTTAGCGAAGTTGTTCTTAATACAGGGACTAGAAAAATATTTTATTTTTATCCGTATCCTTTTTATATTAATAGGACTGTAGTGTTTTAAAAGCCACCGCAGACCTTAAACAATAAAAAAAATTGTATACATTCACAACCGTATAAATATTAGACGTGAAATAATTTATTTTATTTATTGTCAGAGGCCGTGGGTTCGAATCACTTTCTATTGTCGATTTTTTCTAGTTAGTTAGGCCAATATGGGACGATCACCTAATTTTCTTGATAAAAAAGGATGATCCATGAGTCTGATGGCCATACAATAAGTCGGTCTCGGTTATCAAGACCATCGTTATAGTATATTAGAAGCTTCATATTTGATGAAAATTAATTTTAAGTAGAATGTTTTTACGGAGGTCGGTCACCAGTCAATTTGCGTAAAAACTGTTATTAAAGTAAACTGCATGGATGAGAATCCACGATACATACGAAAATAGCTAACATTGAGCTCCTCTCAACCGACTGGAACGATTCAATATTCTTTTAGCGTGTTTTCTAATAGATTTGAAGATGGTTAAAATTGACAATTAAACCGGGCAGATGGCGCTGCGGTCCACATTTAACTTGTTTATTTTTACAGAAAGTAAACGTCTGCAATATTTAAATTATTAATTTATTCGACATTGATTTGATTTACTTAATATACTATCGCTTAAAAATAAATAAAGAATAACATAGTTGATGTATTTATGCATATTTAGTAATCCATAAAATAAATAGAAATAAAATAATTTTCTGGTCGTAATCTAAAACAATATACTGCTATATCCCACATCATACGATTGTCCCTTCACGATTTTTACAATAAGATGGTCAATTCGTTGAAAGCTATTTCAGAGCATTGACCACACTGTAGTTTGAGTAAATGTCCGATGACTCATTATTATGGCAGAGCGACAATAATATAATGAAAAGTGGCCGTTTGTGCATTTTAACTGAACTCGAAATTACAGTGTGGCGACTGAAATAGAAACGTATTTCAATTAGCGATATTGGAACTTACAACTTGTTATGCATTTACTTCAAACTAGCGGCCTGCCTTTCTTAAACCTTTTGAAATGAATAAGACCTCTTGCTCAAAATAATAAAAAAGAATAATATAGCTTTGTAATAGTCAAAGATTTTTTAAAATTGGTTATATATTTTTTTGGAAAAATACGTAAGAAACTAAATTCTAAATCTATCCTACGTTTAATTTAGGCTCTAACTAGCTTTTATGAACGTTTATCTATATATATATATGTATATATAGCTATGCTGTTTAAATGATTTTTATTCAAAACAAACAAGTGTAACCACGGAACGAACCCGAATGCAATGCGAATTCTCAATGTGGTCCCACAATGCCGCATTTCTATATCGGATGACGATGGAAACAATGCGAAGGAAACAATGGAAACGGTTTCATTATTTAATTTACGGTGCTGACTGAATCCGATTAAGCTTTTCTTGAAACAGTGAATTAAATCCTGAAGAAACTCATTACTTGTGTTAATACAGTTTAATTAGTAAAGATAACCCTTTGCGGATTTAGTTGAGTTTTTCAGCGGATAGAAAAGAAAATTTTTTAGATAAAGTTCTTTATTCGCTGAACAGCTTCAATTCTATCTCCTTGTATTTGTTTGTCAGTTAATCATGAATAAACTGTACTCGTAAAATATATAATAAAGTGTATTAATTATTAGGTATGTCAATATTTTTCTAAATATATTCATATCAAAACTTTGTGTCCGCCCTTAATGGCAGTACGTCTATAAATTGGGATAAATCAAACAATAATTTATTGTATTATAACCATGTTTGAGTTCAAGTTTTGTATTTAAGTATTATTGAAAAATAAATAATAAAAGAGCAGATTTTAGAATTTATTGTTAATGAACCCTAACAGTAAACCGCGCCGTGTCAATCCAATTTCGAAATCATAGACAGCGAGCGAATTAAACATTTACGTGCATTGTTACGTATATCCCCGCATCCGCATTCGGTCGTGTTTAACTCTAAAACAAAAGTCCGTACCAATTAATCCTATCGAGTGCAGTCAGCTCGTATCGGTTAGATGGATTTTATTTCAGAAAATTCGAAAGTTCAACACAACCGTTTGTTATGGAAACTGACGTTTGTGCGCTAACAATAGTGGCGTCTCTATATTGCGAACGGTCGGCTAATAACGACTGTATTCGTAATTGATGCTTCTGTTCCGATCTCATTGTTAATTCCATTAGATGTAGAATAAATGTCACGGTAATGAACGAATTTGATAACTCCTAAGTCGTCACAATAGGGTGTAGTTTGATTCACGACTTTACTCTGTCGATTGCAGCCGTGTAATAAATGTAGTGTCTAGACAGTGTGACAATAGCGGGAATATTTAGGTGCAATATTTGCAGGTGAGCGATGGAATAATTTACACCTTCGTAGCATTCGATTTGAGGACTGGAGCCGTGTTTATGTATTTTGTATGAGGGTAATGTCTAGTTGTCGTGCGTCATTAATAACGCTTAGACAGAAACAGCTTGTTTGTTTATTTAATATAAATGGAATTAATTAAAAGTTGAGATACTAATCGGTTCTTGCGATTTACTTTACGCTTCAGTGATGTATTAAAAAAAACCAAAAATCCAAGTCAAATCCCTTACCGGCCTATTGATTACGAAAGCTATTTGATCAGCCCAAAACAGAGATTCCAGTCAGATCCTAATACAACGAGTGGTGGTAGCTCTGTCAGACTAGACACGACCTTCAGTAAATGAAGAATGACGACTAAGAAAAAGAGAAGAAGATGTAACAACTGTCACTTTGCACAAAACTTCGTCGCGATTTCTGCTACTGTATTTAAAATTTTTCATATCTTTTAAGGAAACAAAATATCGTCTATGACACGGTTTATGAACATAGAATGGTTCTTTTTAATACGATAACTTTTATGTAAAAATAAACTGTATTATTTTAAATAAGCCTTCAATATGATATATTGGAACTTTTTAATGTTTACATTAAAATGCTTATTGTGGGCTCTTCTTAAAGCAAAGATATATGCTCTCGCGCATTTCATTGTAGGCTCATTAAGTAAGGCAAGTAATATAATTACGTACAACATAGTTTCAATCTATCTATTATAGTCAAGCAATATCTAGTATGCAGTTTAATCGCGCGAGGTTGTGATTTTTTGACAATTTTTTTCTTAACTTCTAAATATCTATAGAAGTAATTATCACAAAATTATGAAAAAATAGGACCACATGACAGCTATCATTTAAGAATAATGAACGAATTCAGAGCACTAGGAGCAGGGCAACGAGGTAACATATATGAAAAAAGAAAAGCTCTGATTTGAGTATCTCCTTCTTTTGGGAAGTCGGTCAGAAAATTAGTTTGTTGTGATGGATTAGTTTTAAATACTTTGTTTTGATATAAAAACTTAACCAAATTTTTAATTTTACTATTATATTGCAGATCATAATCATTCGGCTTACGTTATCAACAAGAAACAATGCATTATATAATTAAACTACAATACTCTTCATAAACGAACACGCGGAACGACAAATTGATGACCTAACTGCACTAACTATAACTCGATTAGCTAACTCACTGATAATGTCGCTACGTGCTAGAAGTACTAGTCACGTAGAGGATGCGGTCTACGACGTACGCTCTACGAGACTACGAAAGTTATAATTTACGGAAATCTAACCATCAGATTTCAATATGGTAAGTCTCGTTTCATTATTATAGGTCTTTATAAACGTACTTTATTCCGTCTTTTAGTTTGTAGTACCTATATCTTTCTGTTTAATTTCGTGATTGATTTATTCAGTAATAGATTAATAATTGTGAAATGTTTCTATTTGTAATTTTCAAATAAAAACTCTCTTAAGAACTAAGTCTACTTTCGGTGGAAACCAGAAATTATGGGATTCATCCTGCATTGTGAAACAATTCAAACATAAATGAAAATGTCTTCATTCAACATAGGAGTAATACTTTTTTACACTCTCAGTTACTTTTTTTTAATTGTCAAAACACTGGTTCGGAAAAGAACGCATCTGAGCTGAGAAGAATCGGCGAGAATTTTTTTATTTAATGCTTAATTTAATGTACTTCATCATAACTTATAACTAAAAGATGAAAGTTTGAAAAAACCCAATTAATAAAAAAAAAACACAAAGTTATTTTCTTTTAATTAAAAAGAAATTACCTAGTCTTTACCTAAAATAAAATGTTTTAGTACGGCATAACTCACAGTACAATGAGATGGTTAATTTTTTTAAAAATTATTTTAGAGCTTTAACCACACTATAATTTGAGTAATTGTCCAATGCGTTAATATTATGGCAAAGCGATAAAAATAGTTTGGAAAGTGACCGATTGTGCATTTTAACCAAAGTCAAAATTGCAGGGTGGCGACTGGAATAGAAACGTAAGAGTGTATTTCGATTTGACACTCAGTAATATTCATACCTGTAAGTTGTCTAGTTTTCGTTCTAAATTAGTAACCTTTTGGGTACACAATAGTAATATTTTTCCATTGCTGTTTAGAATTTAATTCGTAATATTTTGTCATAAACTTTGTAACATACAATAAATTACAATAAATATACCAATGTCATGACGGTTTCAAAACCCAAAGAAATACTATTTGTATAGGAAGAGCAATTTCGATGCTCTACCTATGTAAATACGTATCGTTCGTACCAAAAAATATTATTTACAACATTCGAAAACCCACAAAAAGCGCTTCAATAAAAATACTCGTAAGCCGAACAAAGCAAACAAGTTTAATCACGAAACGAACCCGAATGCAATGCGAATTCTCAATGTGGCCCGACAATGCCGCATTTCTATATCGGATGACGGTGGAAACAATGCGAATGGAAAAATGAAAACGGTTTCATTATTTAATTTCTGGTATTGACTAAATCCGATTGAGCCTTCCTTAAAGCAGCGCGTTAAATCCCAAAGAACTCATTACGTTAGTTAATTGAGTTCAATTGATATAGATGTCGATTTGTTGTTTAAAATTCAGTTTTACAATGTATTGTAAATTAACTGATACATTCAAGTGATTTTAAAATTCTTTGAAAATGAACTCAAATCTTAAAAAAAAGGTAGAAATGTTTTAAGAAATAATAAGGTGATGAGCGTTTTTGAAATAATACCTAACGATTTAGTCCTTTTTAATATTAGTATGGATGCACTGTGGTTGCGTCATATAATATTTCTAAATTATTTGCAATAACTCTGGTGTTAACTTAATTGTATTATTCAGACAGTATAAATAGTGTTAGTTTTTTGTAATAAAACCTTATACAAAAATAAATATTAGACAAATCTAAATTTTAACCAACGCTGATAAAGAATCCCAATAGTAAACCGCGACATGTCAATCCAATTTCGAAATCCTAGACAGCGAGCGAATTAAACATTTACGTGCATTGTCACGTATATCGCCGCATCCGCATTCGTTCGTGTTTAACTCTAAAACAAAAGTCCGTACCAATTAATCCTATCGAGTGCAGTCAGCTCGTATCGGTTAGATGGATTTTATTTCAGAAAATTCGAAAGTTCAACGCAACCGTTTGTTATGGAAACTGACGTTTGTGCGCTAACAATAGCGGCGATTCTATATTCCGAACGGTCGGCTAATAACGACAGTACACGTAATTGATGCTTTTGTTTCGATCTCATTGCTAATTCCATTGGAAATAGAACAAATGTCAGGGAAATGATAGAAACTGGATAACTCCTAAGTCGTCACAATAGGGTGTAGTTTGATTTACGACTTTACTCTGTCGATTGCAGCCGTGTAATAAATGTGGTGTCTAGACAGTGTGACAATAGCGGGAATATTTAGGTGCAATATTTGCAGGTGAGCGATGGAATAATTTACACCTTCATAGCATTCGATTGCGGAACGAAGTGGATGTATTTTGTATTAGGTTAATGTCTAGTTGTCTTAGTAATTTAGTAGCTTGTTTGTTTCTTCGTTTCAAATGGCAGCTATAGAAAAATTGGGATATAAAGGTACTTATGATACTATACTTTCCTTAATTAACAAGATATTTATTTAAAAGGTGTATTTCCTCTGAGCAGTTTAACTGTCTTAGTAATTATGATATAGTTAATTTTAATGTAATTTTAAAGTATATAATTTTTGTGATGAATAAAAAATTAACAATTTGTAATTTAAGTTAATAATCACGTTGAATAAATGATCTACTAACTAAGATTTAATTTTACGGACAATAACGACGTTTACAAAAAATTACAGATAGCGTTGTGTTTTGATTTCACATAGTTATTTTTACCATTTAAACGTCTAAAGTGGCAATGGTATATTTAAATAAAAAATAGTAATTCAAACGTATAGTAGGACTCGATAAAGCCTGCCTATTTGAATAGATTTGGGATGGACCGCAGATATTTTTACGTACAGAAATAACACCTACTTCAATGTTACAGTAAATATTCCTTGGCATAGTTTTTCAATTCAAATTTCTTCTCTGCTCGGACTGTTGCAACTTTTCTTATCAATGAAGTTTCCTGCTTTTCGAAAGCCTTAATTTTAATATATATTAGCTCTCAGCAACTGAGCTTCGGAGCTTTCCTAAAGATAAGAAATTGCTAGCTCGAGAATTTTTTCAGTTAATATTTCAACTGAAATTATTTCTGAAGAAGTATAATACGCATCTTTAAAACTTACACCCTTGCAATTAATATCTGTACGAGTTGGAGTAGTTTGATAAGCTAACTTATGCTTTCTAACAATAAGAATCATTAATATAACATTCAATTAGTGAACAGCATAGTTTTGTACTCACCGATCCATCATGTTTCCCTCAGGCCTGTTGATGGCGGCGTCCTTCGAGGCGGAGTAAACGTAAACCCTGGAGTCACCTTTATACCACTTGATGCTGTGCATCTCGCCGCAAGACTTTCCATCGATACGGCAACGCAGTTTTGCTGTGTTCCCGACGAGAGACGATGCGTGATCTGTAGAAAAACAAAATTGTTTTATTTGAGTAGAAGTTTTTTATTATATGTTGTTTACTTGATTTTGTTTTCAAAATAGTAGAATTAAATTTTATAAAACGTAGGTTGAATCTTTAAAGTTTTTATTGACATTAATGTAAAAATAGAATACAAACAAGTGAAGAATATGTATATAACCATTTTGCGCAATATAAGACGGGGACAATTTACTCTCTGCAAGAAAGTACAACGCGATTTCCGCCACTACATTTTAATGTCACTAATATGTTTAAAGGTATCTATTTAATCAAAATGTAATGTACGACACGTTTTATGCACATAACCTGAATAATTTTAAATTGCATTTCATTTATGTAAAGTTAAATACTATTATTTTAAATGGTCTTTGAATATGCCTCCTTGCAATTTGTACCAATGTTTTACGTTAAAATGGTTATTTTGGGTTATTCCTAAAATACTACGTATATGTTTGCGGACTTAATTGTACAAAATTGTAAAAAGTAAAAGTTAAATATGATATACAAAACTTTAAGTTTATCTTTGATGGTTTTAGCAGCGTTTGCAATTTAATAACACAAAGTTGTGGTTTTTGGTGCTGCTAATACTTTTCATATATATATATATATATATATATATATATATATATATATATATATAAAATGTTTATGTTTTATATATATATATATATATATATATATATAAAACATACGCTCGAATTGAGTACCTTTTGTTGTTTGTGAGTTGTGTTCTGTTTCGGAAACACTTTTTTTGACACAAAGCAGATTAATGTTTGAATTACTTTGAAATAGCAATAATTCCACACACGATATAGAAAAATATAACATTATATGATGTCATTTAATTCGTCCCTATTTTAGTTATGGAAATACACTTCTTATCCGTTACTTTCATAACTTATTCATAACTTTTTCTAGTTCATACTTTCTGACTTGGACACTGTCTTGTCATACTTTGTACATTTCAAAGACTCGTTTCTAGCAAACACATCAGACTGTCACTTGTTCAACATGTGACACGAGTATTATCAGAACTGCAAACTGCGAAAGACTGACACTGGATTGACAAAGTTCCAGATAATATAGTGTACTATTTACGCGATTTTCTACAGCCTTTACGTTCTATAAAACTAAGTAAACTAAGTTTGTGTAGAAGTTAGTCAGTATAAGTTTGTGTACTTACTGAAATATTTCATAATATTAATAGTTGTATCTATGGACGATATTCACTTTTACGCTTTTTTTTCCTTTACAAAAAAAAAACTAAAAGAATTATACACGCTTTTTCTTCGAATTTATAATATTATTATTATAAACCTAAAGTCAAGTAAAGTATTCAAATTCCTCTAAGGAAATTTTAACTAAGGCTGCCTATCCATATCAGTGATCATGCACCTGCGCTGGAGATGTTACAGTGTATGAGTGCATGCGCCAACACAGGTGCACTCCTACTCTTTTATACCGTCATTTTCAGATGGGACGGATAACCGACACGACATGCCTATCCGACGAACGGATCATATTACTTTACAAGCAAGCAGATGATCAGTCCGTATTGCTTTATCCAACTAGGAAACAACAACGAAAAAGTGTTTAGTCCCTTCAGGATTCGGGCCCACGACCTCTGGTTTCTAAAGCGCAGTCTAGTTTCCAAGGCTTCGGAGGTAGTTGGATTTATACCGAATGATATATTTAAACAGAAAATTTCTTGATTTTTATTGTATTATTTTTATTATGTTTATTTCTATTGTACCATACTATTGTAAGTTTTACCTTGTTCATTGTAAAAATATCAATTGTCATAGAAAATAAAGTCGCGTTGTAAATAAAATATTTTTTTTATTTGATTAGGTATTTCATTCAATAAAATAATTAAATGTTTATCATCATTATCAACATCAGCCTGTGTCAGTCCACTGCTGGACATAGACCTCCCTTGATACACGCTCGCACTTCCTATTTCCGGCTATTCTCATCCCGCCCGCACCGTTACCACAATTCAGTGTTATGAATAATAAAATCAAGCACATATACCTATCTTGAATCAATAAAAAAAATTGAAACCCTAATAAAAGGTGAATGTGATGCTTAATAAAAATGGGCCTTTTAAGTTCTGTTTAACGTTTACTCTACTATTTTTCGTGGTCTATGTTTGAAATTACTGAACATTAAGAGCTTCAACTACATTAGCTCAACGTTATTCATTATACTTATTCGTAAACTCACATTATACTTCTGCACACAAATCAATTACACATTAAAAGTATAAGTATCGTATTTTACGGCAATACAGCAATGAATGAGTGCTGAAATTTGCCCACTTAACTGTGAAGCTAACTTTTGTGAGCGCAAAAAACATGTTTTCGAACCCGGTTCAACCGATCTCGTTATTCACTCGGCATATTATGTGAAAACATTCCGCGTTGAGAATATTTACCACGTCATTAACGTTCACCGCAACATATAAGCGGTTATTGCGTGAACTTTTCTCGGTTCGGAACATCGTGTGATAAGTTGAGGACTCTTGGCGTAATGGTTAGTGACCCTGACTGTTTGGCCAGAGGGTGTAAGTTGTATTTCCACCACGGGAAACATAATGTGCGATGAACATACAGTTTTTCTCGTGCCTGGGTGTTTGTATATTCATAACATGTATTTTTTTATAAAAGAAAAGTAAATCTTGCATTTATCAGTCGTCTAGATTTGATAGAACAAACTTTGCTTAGTTCGGGACTAGATGATGTTGTGTTCATCATCCGGAAATAATATTGTATTATCATTAAAGTTACGATTGTTCACCGTAGATCGTAAAGCAAGATAAATATATTTTGGTATATAGATTATCTTTCGTACAAACTGGGGTGAATTTAAACCTGTTTGTGAACCAGATATTATCAGCTAAGGGGATATGCAAAAAAAAATTGCATCAACGACTTATTCGATTTAAAACGATTACAGTTATTTCACATCAGATTTTCAATGATATCTAACTGTAATATCTTGTCAGATTGATTCGAACATGTACAAAGATAAAAATTTGCAAACAATTTCTTTTCGAAGTGGTAAGTTCCCTTATTTCCCTATCGACATAAAATGTTTTACCGCGCTGACTATTGCTGCCATAACGCTTTAGTGTTTGAACACTATTTGTTTCGATTATATAGGCAACATAATGATCTTCTAATTTTAATGGATTTACTATGTTTATATTACGTTTTAGGTATATAGCTGATTAGATGTGATATCATGATTTTAAATACTTGGGCGTTGAGAAAGTTAGAATCGTCAGAAATAAAATGTGTATTATAAATTTAAGTAAACATGTAATCATCCGTAAAATATGACCGACTTTAAACAGTACGGGAACATTTTACGCAATACAAGCGGGTAACAAAGTGAAATTGCCGCGCCCATTCTCCCATTTTTAATCTCTCACATTTCTTAAGATGTTCATTTAATGAAAATGTCGTTTATGACGTTTATAAATGATTTTTTTAAGGTATTAAATTTTATGTGAACTTACATTACATTACCTCAAATGAGCTTAAACATGCTTAAATGGAATTAAAAAAAAAGTTAAATTAATTGGTTATTGTGCGTTATTATATGTACGTAGACACATTATATGTACACTCTATGTTTATCTTTTACGGTTTAGCAGGGTTTGTAATTTAAACGCACGAAGCTGTGATTTTTGGTGCCGTTTTTTTTCTTAAATATCCGTTTAACTACTTATCATAAAATTATTAAAAAAGAATGAACAAAATCTGTATTAATACTAAAAGCGGAGCAACGAAGTATTATCTATCTATCTTGACTCATCACGGGAACTCTGGAACCATATATATATAAATATAAAAAAAGATACGCTCGAATTGGTACCTACTTCTTTTAGAAAGTCGGTTAAAAATAATATCAAAAAACACGCCGTAAGGTATATTAATATTTGTAAATTAAATTCTGTGTCCTTATTTACGTCGTCCCAAAATGTAGGCTGCGAAATTACCTTCCGGGACATGAAAATATATGGGCCAGCCGAAGACCATAAATTGTTGAAATGGCAATTGTTCCTGAGTATAGTTATCCTTTATCCAAATCTAAGGGAACCACATCTAATCCTCAAAGGGTGCGCACTTCTAGAAGTTGTGTACAATCACGGAATAATGCGATGTTCTTAATGTGTTCGTGTTTTGTTGCTAAAAGATATTCGGCGCTTGTCATTAAGGTGGTAACTTATTTTATCGGATATAGTTGTGTACTAAATATTTGGAAGTCAAAACGTAAGATATTAGGAAGAAGAATGTGTATATGTGAACAGAAAAATCATTTAGTGCTAAATCATTATTCTAAACTTATAAAGACTGCCTTGTACTGCCTCTGTAACCTAGCGGTAAGGGCATGTGCTTTACAAACTGGAGGTCGTGGTTTCATATCCTGTGGGGGCCTTAACATATTTTCATTAATGTTTTCTAGTTGGTTCGGACAGCTTGGACTGATCATCCAATCGTCTAAAAAGTAAGATGAAACATGCGTTGGATAGGCATTTAAAGTCGGTCAACCCACCAACCCGCATTGGACCAGCGTGGTGGGATACGATCCAAAAAGCCCCTTATGGAAGACGTGAGCCTGTGTCCACTGCTGGATTTAGCCCTCCCCTAATGCGCACCTTCTCCATTACGAGGTTCTTGGACCGTATCCCACCACGCTGGTCCAACCCATTATTATAACTACAAAAAAAAACAGAACATTTCAATTAAGCATAAAAAACGAATTCGTGCGTTTTTTTCATGGTAATCTTAATTAATATGAACATTAAAATTTCAGTAGAAAAGCCAACTTCGCAAGTATTTGCACACCGGCTTTTAATGTCCGGCGAAATAAGCAATACTCTGGTAACGAGCTACGTCTGCCAAGAAAATGTAAAGCAGCTTTGTAGAGCTACACGTTTATTTATTACTTTAATCTCAAACCAAAACTAGTGAAAATTGCTTCATCCATAATATTATAAAGAGGAATGATTTGTTCGTTTTGAATAGACTCTAAGCTGCTGAATTAATTAAAAAATATTATTAATTCAATTCAAAAAATCCATAAAATAACATGACAGGGTCGTGGATGGACCGCTAGTAATAAATAGTAATACATAATAAAGCGTTGATCAAGGTGTATAACTCTCATTACTTTGTTGGATTCTGTCGTCAAAATGTGGCAATAAAACCTAACCACTTTGCAGTTTTGTGTTTAACGGAATAAATTAATTTGTTAAACTACGAAAACAATTTTGTATTTTAAGAAAGAAATCGTGATCTTTATGTCGAGTGAATTACAATAAAAATATGATTATTATTGTACTTTGTATTTTTATTTATACTTAAGCGCAAGAACATTACTTTTATAGTAAATTTACTATAAATTCAATACGTTAAGTGTTGAAATAACCACATGTTCGAAATATTTTATTGCTATGAAACAAGAAAGTAATTTAATTTAAGACAGTTAATTAAGACCATGCGTCGGATGGGCATGTAAAAAGGCGGTCCACCCACCAACCCGCATTGGACCAGCGTGGTGGGATACGGTCCAAAACCCCTAATGGAAAGGGGTGAATTAGGGGAGGCCTATGTCCAGCAGTGGACTATCAAAGGCTGATGATGATGATGATGAATTAAGACCATAAGTTATAATATCGTTTTTTTGATATTATATTTTATTTGTATTAGTTTATTATTATTGTTTTACATGAACATTCTTCAATTTATATGTTAA
This sequence comes from Lamproptera curius, assembly GCA_029286875.1. Taxonomy (NCBI): domain Eukaryota; kingdom Metazoa; phylum Arthropoda; class Insecta; order Lepidoptera; family Papilionidae; genus Lamproptera; species Lamproptera curius. The sequence continues at coordinate 2,275,302 of JAGSMT010000038.1, forward strand.
TTTTATTTTCAACCACAATCTAATTATATTCATGTCGTTAGATTTGTAAATTCTGTTGCTATTACTAGAAAGATATAGACGACATACGAAAGGAATTTATCATTATTATAAGACTGAGCAGATGTTAGTTCGGTCAAGTTTGACAGTTAGATAATGGGAACAATCTTTCCTCTAACAAAGCGGCGTCGAACGTATGGTTTGTTAATGGTGAACTGTGATGTCACTTACTTATTGCCATCTCGGTGACAATTCAGTATAATAATAATAATATTCTCCATTCGATTACGACTACGGCGGCCGATCTATATTAGAGATTACCCAACTACGCAGGGGATATCATACTGCACATATGTGCGCGCAAACACAGGTGCACTCCCTGTTCCTTCCTTCCCTCTCAAAGCACGATGGAACGCATAACCGACACGAACGGAGATAAGGCGCAGCAATTGGCATAGAAAAAGCAAGAATGGAAAGCATTGACGGAGGCCTTTGCCCAGCATTGGGACACTACAGGCTAGTTGATTCATAATTCATTCTTTAACTAAATTTAATTAAGTGTCGTCATAACATGGCGATATGCCACTTTTTTCTTCTTCATACAATCCAACTTGACTCTTGTTTCATACTTTGTATACTTCGTATACTTGTTCCTAGCAAACACATCAGAATGCCACTCGTTCAACATGTGACACGAGCATTGTCAGAACTGCAAACTGCGAAACTAACTGACGCTGACACAGGATTGACAAAGTTTCTTACAATACTGTATGGAATATTTACTGCGGCGATATTTTCGACGTTTAATAAAAGTTTGGTGAAACTTTGATTATTTATTCACTTACTAGGTTCTAGAGTGAGTTTCTTTTTTGATTTAGTTGGCACTTGAAATGTTATGACATAAACGTGTGAATATTTTGTATGTTATGAAAAACATCAGCTCATAATGACACTTTACATAGGCCTTCCCTAATGTACTTCTCCATTAGGGGGTTTTGGACTGTATCCCACCACGCTGGTCCAATGCGGGTTGGTGGGTGGACCGACTTTTTACATGCCCATCCGACGCATGGATCATCTTACTTTTCAGACAATTGGATGATCGGCCTAAATTGCCGTAACCAACTAGGAAACAACAATGAAATTTTTTAAAGTCCCCGCAGGATTTGAACCCTCAACCTCCGGTTTCATTGTCATACCACTCGCTCCTTGTATATTGTTAAAGTTTAATGTAAGATGTTACGTTTAAAATCTGTATTTCATATTACACAAAGTAGATGAGGAACACCGTGATAACATGAGTAAATAACCAAGAAGAAGTTGAAACAATATATCTTAATAGAGGTTAAGGTGCAGAGATTGCGTTGGTAATTTCAGTTTGTGCAAAGTTACCAGCAAATCTCGTCCTGCCCCAAACATACCTGAAGTGTACACCTTAAGTGTCGGTGTGTTCGAGGCAGAAATTGCTTTAGTTGCAAAGTGTTTTAGTTTCAGCTCAAACAACGCCGATGTTACAAGACTTATTAACTTTAACGCTCACCTTAGTACAAAGAATTGTACACAAGCATAACCTTCTGTAATAGGAAGTATTATAACAGCAAAAGTTAGTATGTGATGGATAACGTATACGGCAAGAACTTGTTAACGGGTTTTGATAAAACTTTGCATTCAGTATCCACCCGCATATTGTACAGTAAATTATTAGGTTCTATAGAGTCCTCTTTTTACAAGAGTCTGTCTGAGATGATACCAACGCGGTGCCTATTACTGCCACAGAACAGTGTGAACACTACTGTGTTCTGGTTTAAAGGGTACCATGGTTAGCGTTTTTCTAAATACTAGGTAAACGAGACGTAACAACCGATGTCTCGCTTTTAATCAAGCTAATGAATTGAGGTAGATCTTGATCCTTACGAGGATTTTCATTTGTATAATCTTGACAGGGTCGATTTTCCGGTATTGCTTATTTCGTCTAAGATGTACCTTAGATGTAAGAAGATTAGAGTTGTTTTAAGAATATTGTAAGATCTATATCTTTAGGGTTTCTTTGAGAGAGGATCTGTTAAAAGTAATGACGTCTCCCGGCGTGCAATGTATTTTTGTCGCAATATTTATCCAGTTCAATATACAGTCGTATATAGTTTTGAATGTTTGGATCGATAGCGGTTGGTAATTTTAAATAAAAAATACTTTTTTTGTACTGCAAGTCCGCTAAATTTCATGTCATAATATGGTTTGTAAAACAAATGAGTACATAGCAAAAAAAATGTATATATTGCTAAAAACCACGTAACTTAAATAAAAGTTTAAAGTAAAATTTATAAAAAGAACTAGCTTTTACGCCCGACTTATTGCGTGTTATAATATAAATGTAATATTTTGCTTTTGTAATAAAAAGTAGCTGAAGTTTCTCCTATCTATCTTTCAGTGAAAGCCCCGTTAAAATAGGAACAGTTATTTCATATATTAGTCAGAACAAACAGAAACAAATTTTACAAAAAATTGTTTTGGTATATGTATCGGTTACGTATCACAATTTAATCATTTTAAAACTGTAATTTAGATGTAACAATTCAATTTATTTGTATAGATTACAAAATGTAAAAATTTGGACCCAATTCTTGGTCAATATTGAAACAACAGCTACCCCAAGCGAGTAGCATATATGTCAAGTGAAAGAATAAAATATTTAACAGACAAATCCCCAAAAAGCGAATATTAAACGATATCTCCAACTAACTTGTAGCGAAATTGTTTTATACGACCGAATTACGGCGCGGGGCCGTGGAATAAATTTATTATCCAATTTACATTCACAAATTTAGCATAGCTGGGTCAAAGATGACCTCGCAAATTGTACGGGTTCACTTTGGGCCTCGACGGACGACGGATTACGAGCGTTGTAAAAACATAGTGGGTGTTAGTTGCAAGAATAAACTAGTTAAGTTGAAGGCGTTGTTAAACTTTAGATAAATGTCTAAACATAACTTAAATACGTTAAAGTTATCCTTGGCTGTTCAGGCTGATTCAATTAATTACTTCAATCTAGCTATGAAACAATTTAACGCAAAGGTTTTTGTTAGCCTATCCGTTTATTATGTGGTAATGTTCAATAGTAATAATTTATTAAGTTCCAAACAGGATTTAATAAAAGACTTTAAGTATTTGATCGCAATTAATTTACTTTACAATGTGAAGTCTTTTATTAAATCATGTTCAGTATTCGCGTGAACACAAGAAAATATTTATGTTTAAAAGAACAATATTTCATCAAAATAAATATATTCTAAGACAAGTAAAGATATGAAATTACGTTGTTATATAAAATTTATATCTTTTTAAGTGAACGAAAGTACAAAGTAAAAATCATCTAAACATTAAGAAGTTAAATACCTGAGAGCATAAAATTTGTCTAAATTATCGCGACTTAAGTCGACAGCTCATTTGCTTAAATTATTGCTGCACTATTAAAAAAACATTCATAATGAAATTATTTTATTAAATGCCATTAAAAAAATTATAAAATCCTTTAAAATACAAAAGTAATAAAAATGTTAATAATCCTTACAAATTCCGTATTTCACAAAATTCTATTAGAAAAACTTTAACGTACAAAACGAATACAAAATCTTGAATATGTATGTAATATTACGTTTCTAAACCTATTGCTTCTAAATTTACTCGAAAAGTCCGATTTATGGACACTTTTAGTATGACGCGTTGATCCCATGTATTATTTGACAAGGGATAACTTTCTTTGGGACCATTCTTTGCTACAATTTATGGAGGCCCTTCTCTTGTACTATGAATATACCAAATTTATTTAAGCTGATAACGTCATCTAAGAACATCATCTTATGTTCAGCAGTCTTAAAATAAACTTTGTAGGTGGTAGCTCCCCTTTTTGCAGAGGACCGGGAACGCCCTATCTGTTACCACCGTGGTGCCCATTTGGCTGCAAAGCAGTAGTGTGAAAACACTTCTGTGTTCCGGTTTGAAGGACACCGTAACCCACGTATTTACTGGTTAAGCGAGACTTAACGTCCTACGTCTCACAGTACGCAGCGCGTCGGTGTTACCACTGGTATTGCCAATGTCTATGAGCATCGGTGACCACTTCCCATCAGACATCATAGGCCGAATGCTCGTCTGCCTGCGTCGCCAATTATAAAGAAAAAACTTTAGGACCAGTTGATAATATGCTGCTAGTATAAAGACTAGTTTAAATGTTTTAGTTTTGTTTAAATGTGCCAAACACTTAGTGATTACGCAGTCTTCAGATTGTGTTAAAGTATTTAAAAAATTAGTCGGACAAACGTTATAAAAGCGGGTAAAATATGACCAAACGACTGTTTGCACGTTGAAGATTTTGCGTAGAGAGTATAAAAATACTCTACAAAATATGTTATTTAACAGTTTCCATGGTTGAATTAATACCTGTATCTTTAATCGTTTCATTGTGATAATTAAAAGATTATTTGTAAACTATTGTTAAAACGTTTGTTGTATAAGTGAAATATTTATGAAATATTATTATACTCTAGATTTGAAGCTGCCAAGGAAAAATAAATATATTCGTTGTTTAGGGTCAATTCGTAACTAAATAGAATAAAGTGTACCAAATTGCCTTATAATTAAAATAATTTTTGTTCACATTTAACTATGTTGATTGTGTTTATCACAATCTTTGATAGTTAATATTGGGCGTCGTTTCTTTTAAATATGTTAACTTATACTTTGAATGCACCTATTAATTAGTAAAGGTCAAATGCTGCCCGCATTAATATATCCCAATTTTTGATTCATGAACTTTTGTAAAGAGTTTTTTTTATTAGTACTTATAAAAATATCATTCTAATTTACACTCTTACGTTAATTTTTTCTTTTATTTAAACGACATTCTTACAAATTTTATTTTGTTTCTATTATAATATTTATATAATTATGTATTTCCCTACTTTATTTTATTCCTATTTGACACATACAAAGTGCTCCTCTTTACGAGACGAAAACAACAAGTACAACGCTATCACATTTCACAGAAACCGTTGTCTCAAATCAATTCCATATATTAACAAATACATTTTCCTGTTTTGTCACGAACAAAGCAATCGTATGTCATCACACGATGTTCCAACCCAAAAAAAGTTTACGCAATAACGGCTTATATGTTACGTTGAACGTTAATGACGTGGTAAATATTCCATGTTTCCACCTCATATCCCACAATAGAATTATTACCGCCTCCGTGGCCTAGCGGTATTGGACTTTTCTTTATAAAACTAAGGTCTTGGGTTTGAATTCCGAAAGGAAACAAAATTGAAATGTTTGAATTATTTGATAATTGTCTAATATGAGTATTATTGTAGTTTTCTGGTTGGTTTGGACAATTTGTGCCGATCGTCGATCGTTGAAAAATATGATTAATATAATTTTTATATATTATATATAAATATACTATATAAAAGAAACAATTAGATGCATTTCAATGTTCTTAATTTTAGTCTATTAAACCTAAATTCATCCAATATTTAAGTCACTTTTTTGTTATTTTTAATATAAGCTATATAAGCTGTGTGTGACTGTACGTAAAGCTATGGTGAATTGAGATTGCTTTTCTTTTTTTTCAACTTTTTTTGAACATATGTGGCTGTTGACATGCCTTGTAAATTAATAAATATTTTTTAATTCCCTCGCCTCTTTAACTTGACCGTATATAATATAAAAAAGTTTGCTGCGAGCTTGTAACGTTATACCCATTTTTATATCTATCTGAAATTAAAATATTTTGTAAGACTGTAAGGAAAAATTTAATTCCATTACAAAATTTTTAAAAATTTATATTGCTATGTATTTATTACGTTTTACTGAACTACTTGCGTCATCGTGGGAGTAAATTTCCTAGAGCCTGACACACTTCGCCAATGCCAGATCGAAGGAAACTGTAAACAAGATAAAACTAAAGTAAATAGTAGGTCCCAAAACTAACAACTAACAATAAAATTGGTTGCATAATTATTCGAGATTGTTCCAGAGTTTGTATATTTACTTACTGCGGCATGAAACACAGGAAATGTTGCCCGTGTAATTGAATTAAAAAACATATAAATTTTAGTGGTTCGTTTTGACTTACGTTTACCAGAACTTATTCTCTGCCAAAAACTGTAAAGAAAACAGTTACATTTTAAATTAAGATTTGAATTATATACAACAAGCTAATAAGCCTGCGAGAAGCAGAAGATCGGCCGTCATAGCGTTCATAGAAAAAGGCCGATGTCCAGCAGTGGACCGATAGGTTTGATTGTAATGAATAAGTCACGCTGAAAACAGTTTAAACTTATCACTGACTCACCTTTTTCTTATGTTTTGTTATGACAATAAATTAAGAGGTGGGCAGGATTTTCACCCAATGGTTAGAGATTTGTCTTGCTGATAACAAATGAAGCGTGATACGATTTAATGCGCTCATCATCATCATCATAATCAGCCTTATCTATCCATTTGGGGGTTCTGGACCGTATCCTACCACGCAGGGCCAATGCGGGTTGGTGGGTTAAATGGGCTCACTATCTTTAAACTGGATGTTGGATCTTATTTACCTAGTAATCACACTAACTACGGTTTTCCTGAATTGTAACAGAATAGATTAAGCTTTAAAGCAGACATAGATACCGCAATGGTTTCTCATCAGCCTCATGTTAAAAAAGACTAATACTATGTACTACGACCTGACCTGAGACTGATACTATATACTACTGTGACCAGCGTGTCATACCACGCTGGTGACCTCTCCTCTCAATTTTTTTTAAACACCATCACCATCATTATCAGCCTGTGTCAGTACACTGATGGATATAGGCCTCCCCTAATGCACGCCCCCGCCTCCGCTCTTCGGCTATTCTCATCCAGCCCACACCGGCCACTTTGCGAATGTCGTAACCCTATTTAAATCCATATGAGCTGGATTCCTAACTTGCTTACATCGATTAAATTCTATTTTTTGTAGTAATTTCCCAATTGAAATTGATTTTTGCAGGTGAAAGGTATAGTTAATAATTTCATTGTATATGTTTTGCTGTTGACATAGTAACATTGAAATATTAATTAATACCAATTAATAATAACGAAATAGATTACAAACAATTTTGCGAACAGTAATCGCCTAAATACAATAAATAATTAAAAATGGATTACAAATACGTTGTAGCCTTATTTCAATAAGTCAAAAAGTATCAAATAATTAATAACTTCCAATTTTTTTTCCAAATTAAATTGACCTTTATTAATATAACGTTTTCTTTGCTTCGATTCTGAAGATTAAGTATTTTTTTTAGCAAAGAAATTGCTTACGTATTATTTGGCAGAGTTAACTCGTTACTTGACTATCGCTGATTCTTCAGTTTAACTCAAGTATTCTCACGGAATGTTTCGAAGGAAAATATAAATTTAAGGATTTTTGTAAAACGTCGAGTCTTAGGGTCAAATTTTTCTTTTAATAGGGCAGTGTTTTTTTTCATAAACAATAATATTTTAATTAATTAATTCCGTCGTTTATTAACTGTTATGTGGCAACTCCTAGCGTAAGACGTCAATTGTAACCTCTCCCAATTATTTGTATAAAATATAATTAAAATATTAGCTCTTAAGTACTAATTAAAAGTTTAATTGTGTAAAAGTGGGTTATTTACCTTGAGTAATATATAAATTGTGAGTCAGGTAGTGTTATATACGATATTACGTGCTAATTGTGTCGTCCAGCTGTCATTGCGCAGGTAACGACTTTGTATTCAAATATTAAGTAACAAAATCAAATTTGTTTTCTCCTTTCCCTTTTTAATTGCACTTCATTGTTCACGGTTTCGTTTCTTTTTTTAATTAAATCATCATGATGACCCGTAACACCAAGGCGCGCCAGGTAGAGGAACAGCTCCATTTGGCGCTCCAGGAGTTAAAAGGCGCAAAGAATCAGTGTGTGCAATTGTTAAGGGAGAGACGATAATGAAAGGGAAACTTTGCAGATTATCAATAAAATCGATTTGAAAAAGGAACTAGCTGAATTACATAGTAAATATGTACACTTACAAAAAGTAATGATAATCGCAAAGTATAGTCGATGGGTTTGATCATGCAGGGATGAATATGAGGAGGCCCTCAGTCTCACCCTCTGTGCTGGAGAGCGAAACTAAATGAGGCTCATGAAACTATTAAATCTCTGAAAATAATAGTTTTACATGAAAGCCTCTAAGACCCATAAAGTCTATACACAGAACTGTTGGGAAAATACCTGACATGCCTTCCTTAGTCACTGCCTATAATAATAACTTAAGTACAATTGATCGACTGGTGATGACTCAGAACCTCCCACCCAGTTCACAGTAGAAATAAGTTAAAAAGTTAAGGAAAATCAATAAATTTATTAGAAAAGTAATTTAATACTTTGTAAACGCAAATAACTTAGAAATCTTAAAAGATATGTGCAGAGAAAATTTATTAAAATCAAAATGTTATTATGTTATAATCAAGCAAAAAAGGACATCTGACTCATGAGGCTGATATTGAGTCGTACAGACTGAGATCTCATCCTAACTAAGTCTTTGGATTTATAACAAAAAGTGAAGCATCTCAATTAGAAATAACAGAACACATATCAGCTGTGAATGACCTGCTTGAATTAAGTAAATATAACAATGATCGCTTCGACTCATTAACTAAAGCATGTACATGCGAGTGTCTAAGTTCTGGTCCTCCACAGTGAATATTATGATCAATTCTTTTGCCCAATCCCAGGCTGAAGTGACTCAGGTCAACACTGGACTGGACAAGACAAGACATGTCTCTTCCCATGACATAATCAAAATTTATAGCGATGAAATGGGAAGGAATATGGGTTTGTTGCTAAATGACAGGTGTATGGGGGAATTGGTATCAAACCACTGCTTGCCAGGAGCAACCTCACACAGATAATGAATAAAGTAGTAACTGATATTCATTGCCCTCAACACTGTCTAATTATTCTCATTGGGAGACTGGGAGATGTAAAAGTAACTATTTAAAATTAATTCTACAAAACTTAATAGTCTTAATGTAAAGAAAATTATTCTGTTTACATTTCCTTACTTAAGGAGTTGCCACAGGAAAAATTACTAGGCATAAGTTAAATAGTAATTTATCAATGTTATATAAGAATAATTGTATATCCTTAGCCTATTCTGACATTGTCAATAAAATACATCTCATTGACATAAATCAAATAATTAATTATAGAAACAGTTACCTGACTTTGCGATAGGTTTAACCTATCAAACTTTTATAAAAACAGTTAGCACAGCTGCTTATTATTGTATTATTAACTCACAAGTCTTTGGTATAAAGTCCTCTGATTCTTTTGAACAGGGAAATACTGTGAATGTAATGCCTTGGAATATGTTCCAAATAATTTAAATTAAATTCTAAGACAACAGAGGCTGTCTCTAGCATATTTAATTGTATTAATAATAATCAATGTATTAATGAAAATAATAAATTTACAAGACATATTACAAAATAAAAATAAGAACCATTGATATAGCCTGGTACATCAAAACATACAAGGAATAGCCGGTAGAACTAGAAGTTGAACTTTTTTAAACAATTGATAATAGATGTCATGTGTATTACAGAACACTGGCTATATGAAAACCAGATTATATTTAACCTTGGATGTTACCAGGTTGCTAGCCTGTTCAACAGAGAAAAAGCTATACGCGGTGGCTCAATAATAATTTTGAAAAATAATTTAAAATATAAAAATCGTACAGATATAGTGAGCCTCTCAGTTGAGCAGACTATTGAAATAGCCTGTGCAGAGCTTGAGCACTTCATAATTGTATGTGTATAAGACCTCCCAGTGGTTATATGAATCTTTTGAAATTATATTGGAACAAATTTTAATAAAACTATCTGAATCTACATAAAATATAGTAGTCTGTGGTGATTTTAACATAATTACTAGATAGTTCAACCACCACTATTAGATTCAGATCATTGTTAATCATATAACCTTTTAAAACTTATTTCTTGAAGCAACAGAATTACTGCCTCCTCGGCAAACATGTATAGATAACATATTTACAAATTGTATCCCTATAATAAATCCATCATTAATATGTTATCATCTGATCATTGTGACAATTAGCTTTTTTGTTTATGATAATAGATCTCACAAAATATTGTGCAAAAAAAATGGTTATTCCTATGTATGGGAAACGTATTGAGAAGTTTAGAAGTAATATAATAAATAAAATTAATTATTTGCATTATAATAGTAAACCGATATACTGTATAGTAAATTATTTAAATTAATAACAATCGAATTTAAGAGTATATATACTTCTAAAACAGTCAAATCAAAAAGATCTGCAGCTGTCAGTGAATGGGCAACAGTTGGAATACATAAGATAAGACGAAGATTATATGAACTATAAGTGAAAAGACCTACAACCACAATCAACCCTTTGTGACATGTTAATGTATACTCCAAATCACTCAGAAAAGTGGACAGCGAAGTCATTTTACATAAAAAACAAAATGAAAGGTGTAACGACAAAAAACAATGACCTAGAAAATATTTATTGGTGAAACAGGAAGGGCTGAAAACAAGAACTTTGAAATTCGGCTTAATCTCAATAATAGAATAAGAAATTCTGATCAAGATGTTGCATCTTATTTCGAAAACTTTTTTAGACATTCCTATTCCTCTACCGAGTCACTTGTTTCTTCTCCAACAGTTTCTAAGTGCTTATTATAACAAAATATCAAAGAATGTAAAGATAATTTCTATTTTAGTAATGTAGTTGATAAAGATATTTGTCGCTTTTAAATCTCTGGACATTAAAAACTGTAGATCTGTGGGGATCTCGGTTAAGGTGATAAATTCTATTATTGATGTTATATCACCTTGCCTTGCAGCTATTTTAATGATTGTATTACATGTGGTAAATTTCCGACCTTATGAAGCACAGTAAAGTTCTTCCAGTATTTAAATCGAGGCAGTACTACAGACCCCAATAACTTTAGACCTATTAGTATACTGCTGCGCTTAGTAAAATTTTCGAGAAAATAATTCTTAACCAATTACTTGTACATTTTAACTCTCATAATATGTTAATAACAAACAGTATGGTTTTACACGCGGTCGTTCTACAACCGATGCAGGTGTCCATCTTATTAAGACTATATTTGAGGCATGGGAAGGGTCACACGATGCATTAGGTGTCTTTCTGACTAACCAAAGCATTTGACTGTGTACAGCTGATACTTTGGTCAGGAAATTACTCACTATGGTGTCAAAAATGCGCACTCGACCTTCTGACTTCGATACTTGAGCCATCGAACTCAGAGAGTTGACGTGAACGGCAAGAGATCTCGGATGCGGTAGGTATGGGAGTCCCACAGGATCTATTTTAGCCTTTTCTCTTCCTGGTCTATATTAATGACCTACCACACCAGGTTGAGAACAATAACGAGATTGTATTATTTGTTGATGAATTCTTTAATATTTAGAATAAAACGACGTAATTTGGAAAATGACGATGTAAATAATACCCTCAAAAGTAAAATACTGGTTTAGTGCAAATAATTTATTGTTAAACAAAATAAAACTAAATGTATAAGGTTACAACCCCAATGTTCCTGTTGGGTGATGTGGTCGAGATGGAGAAGGCCAGACCACGACATTGCACTGTATTTTCGGCATCACAAGATTCTAAACTGCCAAGGGCCCTCATATTCAAGACTCGAGAAACTTAGCTCAGCGGCTATGAGTTAAAAAAAATTAGACAATTAACTGATGTTGAGAAGCCTGTTTAGTATATTTTAGTTATTTTACAGTATAATGTCTTATGCATTCTACGTGGGGAAACGCGGCGATATTAATCTATTTTTATAATTCAAAAGAGCGTTTCAAATCTATAACCTGGGTCCCAAAGAATCGTTGAGGAAAATGTTTACAGAAATTAATGTAATGACTGTTTTTCTCAATACATATTTGAAAATATTATGTGTTCATAAAAATAAAATGATTTTGTAAAACATTGTGACACATAATATAAATACTTAGGAATAAGTAATTAGTCTTCCAAAACTAGGCTCAAAGAACGATGAAATCCTTTCATGGACAATGTATACTTTTCTACAATAAAATACCAGAAAACGTTCAGCTTTTATCTGTAAATAAATTTAAAAAGTTGTAAAGGAACGTTTGGTGTTAAAGGATATTATTGTTGACGTATTATTGATAGTATAACTACTACCTGATATGAACTGATTCGCTCCAGGTATTTCAAAAGTATAAATCGAGGTTTTATGTAAAAGTTTTCATAAATTTATTGAAGAAAGGAAAAAAAAGTCCTGTAAGGATTTTCGTAAACGTCGTCTTCTAGGTCAAGTTTTCATTTTAACAGTGGTAGATTTTTGACAATCAAACAATAAATCTTCCATATTGAATTAAAGATATTTGACTTTGAACTATTAATGATTTGACTGCATATATATATATATCTGTTGACTTATTACTAATTTCAAATTTAAGTACCTTTATTTATATATTTATAGAACATTACAATTCTTATTGATTGTCAAGAATGCCACCACCGGTTTGGAGAAGAACGCCTCTGACACAAGAAGAACCAGGAAAGACTATTTTTATACTACTAATAACAATTTATTGTATATTAGACCGACCAAGGACATACAACTGTAGTGATTTCTTTTCTTAAAAAAAAAAGATATGAAAGAGAATTAGAACGATACCAAAAATCCTGTAAATTAGTGGATTTGACATGTATAATAATAGTTATAATTGTGAATCAGAATCGTTTATAAATTGAGGTTTTGCGCTAATTAATATCACTAGAATAAGGAATTAACAGCCCAATAGCTATCCAATAAAATGTTGCCTAAACATTCAAACGACAAATCCCCAAACGTAAATATTAAACGATATTGCGAACTAACTCCCAACGAAATTGTTTTATACGACTGAACAGCGGAACGGGGTCGCAGAATAAATTTATCATCCGATTTGCATACATTCGCAAATTCGGTATAAAGATGACTTGGCGAATTATTCGGTTAACGTTTGACCTCGACGGACAGCGGATTACAGAGGTTCTGTAATAACTGACTTGTATTACAAAATGGTTGATTTAATATTAATAATATTGATATTGCTGGACGAGCTACACAACATCATCCAGTCCCAAACTGAGCTACTCTTGTCCCATGAAAACTAGATGACTCGTAAATACATACAACAACAACAAGCGAGTATGTAACGCTTGGCGTTGTATTTTACTTGGCTTTGTAGGCTTTTCTTTTTTTGTTTTGTGTTAAATGATAAGATTAGGTTATATAATCGATACAAATAAATGTCGGTTCAATATATAATCAAAATCGGCTTAATGTATAATCGATTCATTTATATGTATCGATTATATAACACAATTTCATCATTTAAAAACGGTTATATCGATGTTATAAACAGACTCCTATTATATTCATTGTATAGATAACGATGATAATATTTACATATGACAATAAGATAAGGAGATCAACCTTCTTTTAGAAATGAGGAATATATTTCTTTGCATATAAAGATAGCTTAAAGCAAAGAAAAAGAAAGTTTATTGAATCTGAATATAATGAAATACAATCGCATCGCAGATGAGACTACATTTGCCGCAACTTGCATATAGCTCTTAATTAAATTCTGCAAATGCGATGCAACATATGTGTATTTAGTAATTTCCGGGCAAAAATTAATTAGCAACGTTATGCATATTACATAGCACTTTAACATGGCTTTGTGCGTTTGGTATTAAAGATATTATTATAATTAAAATCTTAAATTACTTGCAATATTTACTTCCATGAAACATTCTTCTTATTACCTAGGGGTGGTAATCTCTTTAAAGGTAAAACATACCCATTCGATCGTTTGCTTATAAGTACGTGCGTATATGTATATAACTATCTGTCCAAAACACGCTTTATTTATTCGTTAAATAGGCACAAAAATATATCTTGTTAGTCGGTTTTCTATACCGCCTGAAAACTTTCTTGCATTGAAAGTTTAATATCAATAAATTCATATTTCAAGTACAATAATACGAGTTATACTAAGAAATTAACATTAGACTTAGAGCATATCTAACCTCTGCTGAATGGACAAAACTGAACTACTCCCAGGAGTTAGATAAATCTTTTGTGCTAACATTTCGTTCAAATTTATCACAAGTCAAACGGGCAGCTATTTTGCATAAATTTGCGTTGCACCCTCACGAGAAGTTAAGGCACTAAACGTCTCAAAGTGGTAACAACACTTGGCCTCTTAAATTATGTGCCAATAAAAAAGAAATATGTCCTACCAACTTGGGCAGTGTGCCACTTTGCAGTTGTATGGAATTTTTATGAAGCACCCCTTTAGTATGATTCGTTGATCTCCCGGAAGTGGATAAGGGATGACTTTACATAGAAATTTGTTGTTTCTACAATTTATGGACGTCCTTCTCCGAGCAATATAGTACGATTTTCCGGAAGGTGATTTCACAAAATATTAGATATGACCTCTTAAAAATAGTCTCTGTGTCCTAAAAAAGTTATTTCATAATACAATATTTTGTACATAAAAGCTTTTAAGAAATAGATTAGAAATAAAAAATATATTCAGTCATCTTTCGTATAAGCATTTTCCAAGTTCTTTTCATCTCTGTCATCTCTACATTTAAATAGTTAACTATATTAATGAAGATGTTGAAATTAACCATGTGTGAAGCTACCGGCGTCCTTTTATAAAAGAGTAACTAACAGACGCCCGTCTGACGAATATCTTACATTAAATTCTTACCAATAAAATCGTTGTTCTTCGACAAATTGTTAAACAGCAACACTGAATCGTTGCACCACACAACATCCATTTGTCAATGAAAAGCAATCGCTCCCAAAGGCAGTTGGAGCAAAATGTATTCGATAAATACCATGATATTTTTTCAAATCTGCGATGACATAATCATAACTTATCACACAATGCCCCGATCCCGAAAACTTTACGCAATAACCGCTTATATGTTGCGGTGAACGTTAATGACGTGGTAAATATTCTCAACGTGGAATGTTTTCACATAATATCCCAATGTTATAAGATCGGTTGGACTGGCGTTGAAAACATGTTTTTTGCGCTTACAAAAATTTGCTTACGACACCCATAGACATTGTTATACCAATAGGTGAGACATAGGGTATTAAGTCTCGTTTACCCAGTAAATGCGCTTGCTACATTACCCTTAAAACCGGAATACAGTAATCTTTACACACTACTGATTTGCGGTAGAAATAGGTACCGGGGTAGTAACCTGTAAAAGAGGGACATACCACCAGTTTTGTATGTACTATATATTACCATGAAAATAATACTTCACGTTAATGTGTATATTCAAATTCAAATATCTTTATTACACTTGTTTATTGAGTGTCAAAATTTTGTTGTAAAAACGTATACATTGTCCCATAAAAGACTTACTTATTCTTCGCAGTCCAGTTGCTGGAAGAATTAAATTATGTTTGTTCCTTGTATCTATGTCATGTGCATCACAACATCTTAGGAAATCATCTCTATGTTTTTGCACATACATTAAATTTTCAAATATGTATTGAGAACTAACGGTCGTTATTTTTATTTTAGTGAACAATTTTCTTAATGATTCTTTGGGGCCCAGGTTATAGACTGCACGAATTGCACGTTTTTGGAGGACAAAGATCGTATTAGTATCTGCCGCATTTCCCACAGTAGAATGCCATAAGACTAAACGAGCTGTCTCCACATCAGTTAATAATCTAATTCTTTTCACTGCGTAAGCTGCAGAGCTTAGTTTACTTGCTAGCCTATTAATATGGGGGCCCCATTGTAGTTTTGCATCTACAGTTATTCCTAGAAATACAGTTGATTCAACTACGTCTAACGCCTCCCCATTCATAACCACTTCAAATTTACCATGCTTCACATTAGGAGTCATGAATCTAATACATTCTGTATTCCTTTGGTTTATTAGCAAGTTCACCACTAAACCAATTCGCTACTCTAGAAAGAGTATTATTTACATCGTCATTTATTGACGAATGTCGTATAATTTTAAAAATCAAGGAGGTATCATCTGCAAATAATACTATCTCTTCGCTATTATTTATCACACATGGTAATTCGTTTATATAAATAATATAACAAATATTTATTATATTACATGTATAAAATTATATAATATAACAAATGAATGTATATGTATATGAAATGTTTGAATGGTGGGTTATTATTGCTGATAAAATTCTGTGTAAACATCTACTAGGAAGCGAATCATAGAATATTTCAAGAAGAGAATATTTTACAAGATATAAATTCAAGAATTGAATTTGTTTACGTTTTAAGTAACAAATATCCTGAAGTATATCCAGTATTATCTCAAAAACAAGTAACTTTAAAGTAAAACAAGTGTAATACTTGTTTCACAAATTCTCCCATTCATACACACTGCCACTGCTACAAGGTTACGTTATCACAAAGTTTTACAACCTTCGTTCATTATTAAAAAAATATACATATTTAGAAATCAAAACAAAAAAAAGGTGTAAATAATTTGGCCAAAATCTTTTCAAAATATCTTTGCGTACGCATAACATAAGAACAATGGCCAATAGATGTAATATTTTCTATTACATAATCATCATTAGTTTTATCATAGGATAATTAAAGTTTATGCAGAAATACGGTAGCAGTATTTTACCATTGTAATGTAAATTCAGTATATGAAGATAAAATTTTCTAATCTTTCTACAACAAAGCGATGAAATAACGTATTCAAGTTAGCATATCAACTAGATAGTTTAAATATTTGGCAATAGTTTTGTTGTACTGTTTTGAATCTCCAAGTACATAAGTAAGCTTAAAGAGAAACCCTAAGAAAGCTTACCTCGCGAGACATGATATGTTGCCTTTTACCGAGTAATCAGACCGTCTCCGAGGCTTTGTAAACTCGAATATAGTAATGCCTTCACTACTATATCTTGTGTCTGAAATAGGCACCTTGGTGGTACTTTTAAAACCTTCAAAACTTTAAAACTTTTTTTTAATTTAGTTGAAAGCATTAGCAAAATATTATTGATTACTTAGACCATTAAAGCGTTATGATGCTAATCGAGAACGTACATGGTTTTTTCCTTTGCCTAGTTTTTAATTGGATATCTGGATTCAATTGAATTCAATACTTTTTTTAAATGTACCTAATATTTTCTTGACTGCCCAAAGGTTGAGTGGTAGAAAATGCCATCGGCATTAAGCCGCCTTTGTACTAATTTGTGGGTGAAATAATTTAAAATAAATAAATGGTTTTATACCATAATTTTATATGGAAACCACGATTTCAGTACCGAATCAATACACGCGGATTCCTGAAAAAATCTCGTTACATTCTCGGGGAATATTAAAAGTGTGTCGCTATTTCCCAACTCCAAGGGCACTCGCATCTGAAAAGAGTGTCATTTACACGTTGTTTGTTCCGTCGTGTTTGTTCTCAACCCGGCTCGGGTATTAGTTGTCGGGTAAACAGCGTTTTGCATTTATGAGCGCTCAAACAGACAACAGTTTCACGGTTACGGTACATTTCTGAATGATTGTACTCGAAGCGATGAAACGTTTGGTTTTCATTTAATAAGTCTCTGTTTAAGGAGACAATATACTTTAAAGTTACTTGTAAAGAATTTTTTCTTAACTTTTCTACATTATCTTTTGTTTTCTCTAACATTTATAATTAAAAATACTTTCTCTTATTTCATGGGACATTAAAAATTTTAAAAGCTTATGTTTAACATTATTTTAGACCGATTTATTTTAAAATATTTGTTACTTTGCTTCGCTATAAAAATTTAACGATAGTTGTGACGCCGATGCAGGTCAGGTTTTTGTTTTACTATCTACACTGAAATACTACTGCACTGAACGGCTTTGTAGTAAAAAGAGCGGTTTTGAATTTATCTGCTCTCGAAAAATACTTTTCTTTCAATGTTGAAAAAACTCTTGATTAGGTTCGATTTATGGTCTTATTTAAATGTTGTAATATTTAAATTACTAATTTTAATAAATTAATATACATTTAGATTATTTCTTTGGGTCTTATTGTATTATAAAAATTCTCTGAATATCTTTACATTTCTTATGATTACAATGGTATATAGGTTAAGATGGTTACTCGGTTATAATATAATGCGACGCCTATTACTTACAAGAAACACCATTCTGTTTGACTTTTAGGGCTTTTAGGGCATGTAGATATGTTTTATTTTGCATAAACTCGACAAAACTTTTAATGAATTGTTTACTATTAATACCATGATTTAATCGTCACTCTTTCAAAACCTAGATTTTCAAAGAGGCCAACTTGATAACAACTGAACAATACACTATACGGTCGATGATTTTGATTTGGCAGATTAAAAAATACTAAATTTAATGTTTAAAAATGTGTAAATGAAAATAAACCAAAATTTAACCACAATATTTGTGAAGTAAAACTACACAGAATTAATAATTAATCACTTAATTTGCCTTGGTTTTTCGACGTTTCGTAAATAACTCCATCGACTTATCAGTTATTTCAGTGTTAATGCTACTGATATCCTTTATTCAGTACGCGTCCCAAAGGTATTTGAGATAAAAGAAAATATTCCTAGCGGTTATAAGGATATGTAATATATGTATGAAGAAGTACTAAGAAAATTACATTCATTACCCGTAATAGATTAAATTTTTATAAAGATAAGTTGCAGTCGAGTAAATGTTTAATATATTTATGAGTTAATGCTGCTAAATTACACAGAAAACTTTATAATAATACCATTGTTCTTTTTAATAATTCTTGTTTAACAAAGCGTGAAATTTCAGATTAAATTTTAACAGTGTACAACTTATAGAAGCATAAAAAAAGAAGATTTACTTCAATCTAGATATAAGAAAGATAAAATTTTGCATTTAAGGAACTATTTGAATCTTAATATAATGAAATGCATCGCTTAGTATCCATTCAGAATGTAACCGCATCGCAGATGAGGCTACATTTGCCACAACCTACAGATAGCTGTTAATTAAATTCTGCGAATGCAATGCAACATATGCGTATTTAGTAATTTCCGGGCAAAAATTAATTAGCAACCTTGTGTATAATAACTAGCTCGTTTGAATGACTTTGTGCGCTTGGTGTTTAAATATTGATATAATTAAATCTTCGTTTAATTGCATTATTTTTAGGAAGTTCATTTCGCCTATTTTATAACATTTGTATACTATAGGGAAATAAAAAATAGTAAAATAAAAACGTATTGACTTATTTTTGGAACATTTTCTTCTCATTATATTTTATGGTCTTTTTTACCCAAGAAAAAAGACGTATGAAGGTATGATTTTGCAATATCTGATTCCGCTCTATCAGGTATAATAGTAATAAGCATCTGACCCATTTTACTAGACTTTTTAAAAAGAAAAGAAGGAAATGCTGACTAATATGCTTTAAAACTGTTCTTTAACCAGAGACAATGTCTTTTTGGACATCATCATAGACATTGCATCTCAATTATCTACTAAATATGCTGAGTATAATATCGCATGAACCGAAACAAAATAGTGTTTTCACGTCAGTTATTTTGACCGAAATAGTCACCATAACTGTTCCTCGTCAGTCGGTCTACTGTACCACCTTTAAACCTAGTCTTATTGCAATTATAATATCAATAAATTTACAGTTCGTATGATATGAAACAAGCGCAACATGAATATGAATAAAACTACGAAATTAACTCTTAATTTAGAGCAAGTATTGCATCTGATTAATCAACAAAGTTCATCAGAATTATCCAGCAGTTGGATAAATCTTTAGTGTATATATTTATTTCAGCTTTATAACACGTCAAACCGCCAGTTACTTTGCATAAATTTGCGCTGCTCCCTCACGAAAAGTTAAGACACTAAACGTCTCAAAGTGATAACAACACTCGGCTTCTTAAATTATATGCCAATAAAAAAGAAATATGTCCTAGCAACTTGGACAGTGTGATACTTTGCAGTTGTATGGAATATTTATGAAGTGCCCCTTTAGTATGATTCGTTGATCCGCAGGAAGCGGGTAAGGGATGACTTTGCTTGGTTGTTTCCATAATTTATAGGTGTCCTTCTCCGGGCAATATAGTACGATTTTTATAATATATTAGATATGACCTTTACTAAAATACTGCCTGTGCACTTAAAAATTATTTAATTATATTTTATTTTGCGGGTTTAAAAAAAATTACAGCTGATAAATACATATCTAAGCATTTTTAAGTACCTGTTGTGCAGCTCTAAAGCCAAATAGTTAACTACATTGATGACTTACTCGACTTAATAGATAAGCAAAGAGTTTTTTACTGATTATCAGACGCATATAATTCTTTAATTTATTGGAACGAATTTTTATTGGACGGTTATCACAGTAAATTCGATTGCGAAGCGAAATTATTGCCCCTAAAGGCAGTTCGAAGAAAAATATATTCTGAACATGACATCGTATATTTTTATTTATGCGAGGATAAATAATCATAACTAATCGCACAACGCCTTGAACCGAGAAAGTTTACGCTATAACCGCTTATATGTTGCGGTGAACGTTAAT
Source organism: Lamproptera curius (assembly GCA_029286875.1). Taxonomy (NCBI): domain Eukaryota; kingdom Metazoa; phylum Arthropoda; class Insecta; order Lepidoptera; family Papilionidae; genus Lamproptera; species Lamproptera curius. Next base: position 2,296,022 of record JAGSMT010000038.1, read on the forward strand.
GACGTGGTAAATATTCTCAATGTACAATGTTTTCCCATAATATGCCGAGTGAATTTCCAAATCAGTTGAACTGGCTTCGAAAACATGTTTTTTGCGCTCAAAAAGTTAGCTTCATTGTTAAGTGGTAAATTTCAGTGGCTATCTAATGTTGTTTTGCAGTTAAAAATAATACTTATATCTATATGAAGAGTTTTTTATATTCTTAGTTTAGTTTTTAAGTATCAGGAAAACTTGAATTCAAATACTTCATCATAATGATCGTCATCGAACGTCATCAATCGTTATGAATGCCAAGTTGGTCGATCTATTGCTACTCGCTGCCAACTTCAACCAGCTACTGCATGGAGATCGGTATCCTACCTGGTCGAGGGTCAACAAATGCTCCGCCTTCCCAATCGCGGAGTCTAGAACGAAAGCTAATCCTTTGTACTATATATATATAGGTCAGTTTAATTCTTTGACGGATAGATTCGTTATGAACTTTATCCGACTAATAAATTCCGAGCATGGCGCGCTCTATAGCCCGTTGAGTTAAGGGAAACTTGTGGACTAACCTTACAGTCAGAGGCTACGTTTTGGCCTTGTGCATCATCACGGGAAGTACGCAATGGTTAAAGACCCTTGTTTTCAAAAACCTTCAAATCAAAAAGTTTAATGCTTAGACGGTTAAAATATTTTGATGCTAATAAAGAATGTATACTGTTTCTTCTGCTCTCCATATTTTCTTATTGGATTCAATTGGACTCTTTAATTCTTTAATCAATTTCAATTTCCTGACCACCCAAAACTTGAATAGTAGAGAATTCCATCGACATTACTTTGTAGTTAAATAAAAGCAAAACCATAAGCTAAGAAGAAACCCACGAACTTCAGTACTGATTCAACACATGCGATGTAAAACTTCCCGCATGAAATCTTCTCGTGGAAAATTAAAATTGTCTCGCTCGTTCCCAACTCCAAGGGCACTCGCATCTGAAAAGAGTGTCATTTACACGTTGTTTATTCCGTCGTGTTTGTCCTCAACCCGGCTCGGGTATTAGTTGTCGGGTAAACAGCACTTTTCATTTATGAAAGCTCAAACAGACAACGGTTTCGAATTACAGGGCTTTTGAGCTTTTGATTTTAAGTAGTTTCACAAATACATTTTTTGAATGCTTGAACTAGGAGCGATCAATCGCTGGGCTTACCTTTTAATAAGGATGTGTATGAGGAGATAATTTTTTAAAAGTTACACATATCGCTCCTTCGCACAACTAACAGTCGCGTGGAGCGATCTCTCACTCACCTAAAGGAAAAATTCCTGATGATTTCCGATCTAAAATAATGCTAGAAATGCTAGCCTTTTTAAACTTACCTGGAACTGTAATTTCTTAAAGAGCTTATTTCGCCTTTCACTAAGAAATAAGATATTGCAATTTTAAAAATATTGAATTCTTACTTCAAAAGACTTTAGTAGTAGGTAAACTATAAAATTTAAATAATAACTTTCGTGCATATTGCCCAAAGATAACTTTCGTGTATTTTTTTATAATGATTTCTCTCGTTCTAACTTAAGTTGGTCGTGTAGTTGAGGTAGTTTTTTATTGCACTACGCAGGCAGACAACCAGTCGGGCGAAGAAAGTGGTACACCGGTAAAAAGTAACTGATTGTTTTTACTTACTTAATAGCCATTTTTTTACTGAATGACGTTTTTAATTAATTCAGTAGCTATGTTAACGATATATTATATCCTATGGTTTTTCTGTTGGCATACATTATTAATAAATATATAAAAACAGAAAATCCTTTATAGTTTTTACAATATATATCGTTACTTAACGTCTAATCCATAATTAATAATGTTTATGAATAATAACCGAAAGCCCGGCACAAAAGAAAGGCTTCTCTGAGATGTACCCTCAAAATGTCCGACGGGTATGTTCCATTTTTCCTATGTCACCCACTTCCGGCGCTAACGTCATCCGTACAGCGCTAGACGTGTCTCGTGTCCGTAAATATTTGCACTGTTTTATTTTTTTATCCAATCTCAGTAAGCGCACACTAAAGTTATCCTTGACAATATAAATTAGTTACATTATTATGCGACTCAAATATTTTGAAACGTAGTTTGAAAAATACGTAAATGTACATATATAAGATATATTTTACGAAAATACTAATTACAATATATTAATTTTAAATAGTTAACCAACAAACCGCGAACAATGGCGAACGCAATGCAAACAGATTAGCTCCAGCGCAAACGGATGAACATCGCTAAACCATCTGTTACCGTTATCCGTAACAAAAATAAAACGCACTATTAATAAAGGCCTCGAAACTCGGTGTTGGGATTATGCGGAGGTAATCCCGTTTGCGGCGACAGATTATGGCGTGTTTGCGTCGATATTGTGATGCGCGTGACGCGACTTTCGTGAGCGTGGATGTGACATTGATATTTTGTCACGCTTGTTAGCAACCTGTGATTTTTCTTTTTCTGCGAATAAATTATAACTGCAAACAGATTTTAGGGGTATACCTGTATAAGAAATATTTTAAAAGTATTAGGATTGTATTGTAAAAAGCTAGAAGTCATTATTTTTCATTGAACACCACGAGTAAAATGTTTTGTAGGTAAGATTTCAATTTTACTCAAAAAATTATATTTAAATATTATAACTCGAAAAATATACTGTTTTTGTTTTTTTGGCAATACCAATATCGGTGATAAAACATTATATTTCGTATTCTGTATCCACAAAGCTTATAAATATATTAAAGTTTATAAAAAAAATCCCCTAATGGATAGGGGTGTATTAGGGGAGGCCTATGTCCAGCAGTGGACTATCAAAGGCTGATGATGATGATGATGATGATCCACAAAGTGCAAAAACACATGTAATTTAACGTTAAGGCGAGAAAACCAATAAGAAATAATAAAATTAATCTAGATCTTCTTCCACTTTCAACTTTTAACTTTACAAACTGTTTTAAAAGAGTAAAAGTTAAAATTGTGAACAAAGAAAATATAAAAGAGAGCGCTGGGCATTAAACACGCGTACGTCGCGTCAGTGAAACGAGAAGTCCCAGCGAAAGGAGGAAATTTCAAACTCCCGACTGCGGTGGAGTTTCATAATTTCAAACTCGTAAAAATAAAACCACCGATACGTGGCAAAGTTAACCATAACGAACCTGCAAACTTTTAACACGATGATAATCTGAAAAATGGTAAATCTGGTGTGGCTTCTAACTGTATATTTGTTTTAATTTAACTTTTATATTCAGTTAGTTATTTTTCTAGTTTAACTGTTGATCTTTACTACAATCATACGATTGGTTTTATAAATGAAGCATCCAATTTTTATGTTTAGTTACTTTTTAATGTTAACTATTATACTTTATACATGTTAATTAAAATTAATGTTTTTTTAATTATAAAATGTTTTTAGTAAGCATTTTTAGATGCTGCATAAACATTCCCTTGCATATCGAAATGTATAAAACGGGGTTACTCCAGCATTATACATTCTCACCCAACAATAAAGTGACCCGAACCTTTTGGTGCGTCATTGATAAGGGTTAATAGGCTTTCACTCCTTTATTTTACATCCATCTCCCATGACCCGTCTTCATACATAGGTGTCTGTGTGGATCAAATTTGAGATCAAGTATTATTCAATACGAATAGCTGAATTTAATTTATCACAAATCACTAATATGCAATTGAAAGGTTAAAGATTATTGACCAATATTTTAAATTTTTGGGTTTTTTACTTTAAAAACCTAACTTATAAACACTAATACTTCATAAAATAATTCAAATCCTTTAGCATAAAACTCAACGTCATATACCATGATAAATTAAAATGAATGAAGAAATTTCCACTTTTTTGACATAGATAAAGTATTTGCAATATCTTTCAATAATATAATTTACAATCGATTTTGCCTATCTAATCCCGAGAGACAATTTTCAGTATTCCGTTTGGTTGCCATAATAATTTCTCCAATCGTATCGTCTAATTCATTCCCAGATCCGTTTAATAGTCTATTTGGAGCTAAAACCCGACGGAGAGATCCTCGCTGGCAAACGTGCTGGCAAACTGTAACGTAAACGATTCCGACTACCGCAGAGCGGCAGTTGCTCAAATTGTTACGTTTAAAGGCGAATTACATCAGATTTAGTAGAAAATGTTATATGATCTACCTGAAATTGTACTGGTTCATTCATTTGTCATCATCAGCAGCCTGTGTTGAATCAACTGCTGGACATAGGCCTCCGCTAAAGCCCGCATTCTTCATTTAGGGGGTTTTTAGGACCATATTCCACCACACTGGTCCAATACGGGTTGGTGGGTGGACCGACTTTTTTACATGCCCATTCGACGCATGGATAATCTTACTTTTCAGATAATTAGGTAATCGGGCCAAATTGCCCTAACCACCTAGGAAACAACAATAAAAAATCGTTGAATCCCTGAAGGGAATCCACGACCTCTGGTTTCTATAGCACACGCTTATACTATTTAAGTTATGCCTCCTAAGCTTAAGATACTAGTCTTCTTTTTTATAACTATTTGTCAAATATTTTCTATAGTCTTTTCATGTTAAATATGTTTGTATTACCTTGAAATGGCTTAGTATGTTCATGTAAAAGATTTCCATCTTGTAAAAACAATCACATCAGTGTCTAAAAATATTTGGCATTTCACTCGTCTATAATATGCAGATTATTCATTAGCTGGTCTAGGCTGGATGCCAGTCGGTTTAAGTAAAAACTGTTATTTAGGTAAATTAAGATTGGAAGTTAACCCCGTAATAATTTTAAAAGAAGGTTAAGAGATTTTTTTATATTATTCCTTAAAATAATTAATTGATTTATTTAAAATTTTTGGACAATGCACTTATATTGTCTTGTGGCTTTGCAGTTTTTTATCTCTGGATTTTGACTTTTAAAATTATTGGATTCCCAAGCGGTGGCAAAGACCCACCGTTCTCTTTATTAAAATTAGGATATTTTTTAGTTTTTATAGCTTTTCGAATTAACCTTTGTAGCCTTTTTGTTGGGTTTGTCTAGAGCATGGTCGCCAATTGTAGATTTCTTACGGCGTCGGTAAACGTCGGTTTATCATCGGCTATATGTACTTTGACTCTGGTTATTATTGGTCTTATTGTTTTTCCAACGTAAGAGAGACCACTATCACAGTCTAGCTTGCATATTCTCGGTATCTGTAGAAGAATTTTACATTTGATGGGTGGTAATAATTGACCAATAGTCTTCAGCGGCCTATTATATGTTTTCATAAAAGATTGCTTCAAACTATTACCGATTTTGTCAGTGCTCTCTAAAGAGAACATTCACCAACAGTAGCTTACTACGAGGGTAGTGGCGAGAATCAAAATTTAAATATTTATATTTGTAGGTTGCTTTTCTAGAACCTGTATATCTTTAGGTATTGTTCAAATGATTATTAATAATAAATACCTAAGAAGGATACTTTAATAGATTTTTAGTCTAATTTTTTTTGTGTTTCAAGTTACGTATTTGGTTTCTTTTTTAATTTGCCAAATAAAATTAAAATCTGTTAAACTCGAGAACGTTAATTATCATTACAATGGCTATTTAAAAGGCATATTAAATATGAGTTGAGAACTGATATAACTTGATAAAGACATATTTCAGTCTGTTATAATTTTCGTCCTTTCATATTAATATTTCCTGTTTTAATCTTCGTCCTGAAGGCCCTGTCGCATTAGCTCTGATTAATTATTCGCTCTGTAGGCTCTCTCTTTATTTTATTATTCAAAGTAAACGGAGACAATTAATTAACTGTATCTTTGTAAAATATATTTAAGTCATTGAAAACGAGTCGCAGTGACCTCGAGTGATGACGAATAATATAAAACTAAAGTAATAAAAGATAATCTAGGTAAAAATGCAATAATCAATCTAGGCCTGCTTATCGATAATACACTCAATTAGAACAGCCAAATAGCTAGTGTTTTTGAGATAGTGACAGGTGTCCTGCGGTGCCTGTACTTACCTATTACCGACTATGCTATCTTGTCCTAAAAGCAGCAGTTATTTTATCACCCACGCCATAAAAAATCTCCAATTGGCGACAATACTCTAAACAAACCCAATCATTATATTAGTCAAGTCAAGTCAAATATCTTTATTCAATATGGAAGCATTACACTTTCTCATTGATTGTCAAATAATCTACCACTGGTTCGGAAATGGAAGCTCTGACCTGAGAAGAACGGCGTAAGAAACTCAGCGGGACTTTTTCTTTTCCTTTTGCTTTAATAAATTTTACAAAACTTTTACATAAATCCTTACATTTTACTAATTTGAAATAGCCTGGAGCGAACAGTTCATTACCAGGGTGTGTCATCTATCAAGTAGTCATTAGAACAATAATATCCTTTAACACACAAACGTTCCATTACAACTTTTTTAAATTTATTTGCAGATAAAAGCTGAACGTTTTCTGGTATTTTATAGTAGAACAGTATACATTGTCCCATGAAAGATTTCATTGTTCTTCGAGCCTAGTTTTGGAAGAACATAATTATGCTTATTCCTAGTATTTATATTATGTGTGTCACAATGTTTTACAAAATCATTTTTATTTTTATGAACATACATAATATTTTCAAATATGTATTGAAGAAAACAGTCATTACTTTAATTTCTGTAAAGATTTTTCTCAGCGATTCTTTGGGGCCCAGGTTAAAGACTGCTCGAATCGCTCTTTTTGAATTATAAAATAGTATTAATATCAGCCAGCGTTTCCTACAGTATTGCCACAGAATGCCATAAGACATAATACTGTGAAAATAACTAAAATATACTAAACGGGCTGTCTCAACATCGGTTAATTGTCTAATTTTTTGACTGCATAAGCCGCTGAGCTAAGTTTACTCGCCAGTCTATGAATATGAGGGCCCCATTGCAGTTTAGAATCTATTGTGATGCCGAGATATTAGATTTGTTAAACCAAAAATAATTGAAAAAGAACATCGATTTATACAAAGGATGGTTCAAAAAGCTAAATAAATGATAAAATATCCTAATTTTAATAGAGAGGATGGTTGGTTTTTGCCGCCTGCTTGGGATCCAATAATTTAAAAATAAAACCCACAGATATAAAAACTACAAAGCCACAAGACACTATAAGTATATTTTCCAAAGCAATGACCAAAATAGAGAGATTTAGACGACATATACAAGCTGATCTCTAGAGTCATGCCGAACCGCCTCAGCAGCAAGCTCGATAAGTTCCAGCCTCCAGAGTACGCAGAGGATTTGGCATATACCTACACATCTACATCATAATACATACCTAGACATCTACACCATAACATATTCCTAGACATCTACACCATAATGCTGTTGTTGTACCAAAGTCTTACGAGTACAATCTGCCTTTGTGCCTATCCTTTGACGACTATGAGAAAGCTTTTGACTCTGTAGAAACATGAGCTGTTCTGGAAGCTCTTTAACGATGTCAGATCGATTATCGATTCGTCGAGGTGCTGAGAGGTCTGCATGGCGCTGCTTAAATGTCCAATGTGATTCCGAGGGATCAACCAAGACGAATTTAATTGCATCGTGGGATATAATTTCCCTAAAACTGTTTACAAATGCTTTGGAGGACGTCTTTGAGACCCTAGGCTGGGCTGGATGTAACATAAAGATGGAACACGCTATGTTCGGAGTTTCTTTGTCGGTCAAAATTCGTATTGAATTGATCCGGCAAAGAACTGAAGTTACCGATATAGTCTAGCACGGATTAGCACATTGAAGTGGCAGTGGGCCGGTGCCGTGGTCAGAAAAATTGATGTTCCATGGCTCAATAAGATTCTGGAATGGAGACCGTGTTCAGGAAGATGGAGCTTTGGTCGATCCCCGACCAGGTGAGATGCCGAACTCCGTGCAGTAGCCGGTTCAAGTTGGCAGCGAGTAGCAAGGGATCGGACGTCTTAGCATTTATTAAAAAGGGCATATGACCAACAGTGGACGGATAAAGGCTCCTAATGATGATGACGCTGATGAGAGATATGTCATATCTTTAATAAAAAATCCTGTCGGTTATTTCAATAAAATTGAGATACAGCCATGTACTAACTTATGCTGAAAAGAATTCGAAAAGTCAGAAATAAATACATAGAAATCACATGAAATATCCGTTATATAGTGGATTTAATATCGTGTGATAAGTTGTTAAAGAGTTAAAATTGTAAGTCAAATGTAAATACTTAGTAATATATATATTTGCACTATCTTAATAGAAATTGAATTAACATTTTTTTTTCGATCAAGGGACACAAATATTTTTATTAGTTATTCAAATAAGTAAGTCAAAGTATAAAAAGTATCTCGAGTATTATAAAAAGTATTTCAATATCGTTCAATTTGATTAATTTAAGGATTAAATTGTCAATTCTTTTAAAAGGAAAACAAAGATAACAGAGAGTCTTTTGATGTCGATAATAATACAAAAAACTTATAAGATCTGTTTTAAAACGATAAGAGACCATTAATACCAGCAACTGCAATTGTACGCCGGCACGAGGAAATAAATGTCCCCTATCAAACATACCGGAACCCCTTAAGAAAGTGGCTCAAAAAAGTCGACAAATCGCCCCTTCGCGCAACTAACAGCCATGAGGAGCAATTTCTCACACACCTAAAGGAAAAATTTCTGATGATTTACTATCTGATATAATGTTAAAAAAATCTAGACTTTTTTAACTTACCTGGAACTGTTATTTCTTATGAAGGTAACGTTCTGTTTCCTTTTATTAAGAAAGTAGTTAGTTCAGTTTGAAAAAATATTGAAACCCACTTTAAAAGCTGGTAGTAATACGCTCGCCACTCTGAGATAAATATTTAAAAAAAAATAAAAAAATTACATATTTATAATTGTTGTTATGTGTTGGTTGTAGACTGCCTCCGTAGCCTGGTGGTAAAGGCGTTTGCTTTAAAAACCGGGGGTCGATGGTTCGAATCCTGCGGGACTCAACAAATTTTCATTGTTGTTTCCTATTTGGTTAGAACAATTTTGGCCGATCACCCAATCGTCTGAAAAGTAAGATAAGTGATCCATGCGTCGGATAGTCATGTAAAAGGCGGTCCACCCACCAACCCGCATTGGGCCAGCGTATTAGGGATAGGGTGTATTAGGGGAGGCCTATGGCCAGCAGTGGACTATTAAAGGCTGATGATGATTATGTGTTGGTATTTGAACAAATATATTGTAGATTTTAGGAATGTTTTAGGTCGGTCGGTCGGTTCATTTAAATTTTCCTCCAAAACAGTTTTTACATTAAGCGAGTAAATCGCATTTAATGGACTTCCCGTTTGTACAGGTCAGCACTAATAGGCCACGGAGGCAGTTGTCAGTATTTGCTATTTAAATATCGCTCTGTTTTGCTTTTAGCACACCTTATCAAAATAAGATATACATATAAACAGAAATTTGTTTACATTTTTCCATCCATAACGTTAGTTGACGTCTAATGCATAATTAATAATGTTCATGAACGATGACCGAGCGTCTAGCGAAAAGAAAGGCTTCCGTGAGATCTAGTCTCAAAATGGCCGACGGATATGTTCCATTTTTCCGATGTCACTCACTTCCGGCGCTCACGTCAGTGATTTATCGGCACCAGCGCTAGATGTCCCTCGTGATCATAAATCTTAGCACTGTTTTATCTTCATTGTCGATTTTCAGTAAGCACTAATGCTCTTCTTGGTAAAATTAATTAGAAAAAATTTTAATTAAAATATTGAACAAATTGAAAAGTGACTTAACAATGAACTGCTGGCTTTTATTCAGTTTAAGCGAAATACGGTGCTTACAAAAAGCATATATTAACTTACGCATTTATTCCAATTTTCCTTGTTATTTTAAGTAACCACTGAAAGCTCATGAAGTCGGAACACAGTAGTATTCGTACTTAGTTTTATCTACATCTACAAAGATATTATACCTAGTAACAAACATTATAAAAGAAATTGCACAAAACTAAAATAAATAATGTAGATTCAATATTTAACATTCGCTTGAATTAGGTGTTATTAAATTTAAATTTGTTTCCGGTTATATTTAATGAGGAGTGTTGTTAGTTATAATTCATATGAAGGAACAGGAAACATAATCATTCATTATCATCATCCTCCTGTGTTAGTCCACTGCTGGACATAGACCTCCCCTAATGCACGCCTTCTCCAATAGAGGGTTTGAATAATATTTTACCACGCTGGTCCAATGCGGGTTGGTGGGTGGACCGACTTTTTAGTTGCCCATCCGATGCATGGATTATCTTACTTTTCAGACAATTGGGTGATCTTGATGGGTTTTTATAATAATGTAAATATCCGAGTAAAAGTTACAACTTTTATCAACAAAATACTCAAAGTTTGGTCTAACTCTCTATTCTGACAACAATTAATATTTTATTTTATCTTTTTTTTTTTTTTTTTTTTTTTTTTTTTTTTTTTTTAATAGGAAAACATACAGCAAAGAGATAACACAAATATGTAATGGTACACAGATATAAAATGCTTATTACATGTTTTCACATATAAAATTTCTAAAAGTAGACGTTTGTATTTAACAGATAGACTTTTGTTAAATTAGGTTTAGTACTGCTAAAAGTATTTTCTCTAAAAGTGGTGAACATTCAATTTCATTTTGTACTATTTTTATTAATAATGCTACATCAGCTATTTTGCGCCGTTCTGCTAGCGGCAATATATGGTGTCTTTTACATCTATAATAGTAGTTTTGGTCAAATAGCTTATATTTGTATTGTAGAAAATTTAGAAATCTTTTTTGAATGGCTTCTAATCTATTAATATAAATATCATAGCGTGGATTCCAAAGCTGTGATGAATACTCAAGGATGCTGCCACAAAGGAGCAATCAGAACCTTTATCGATTTTATTTTTGAGAAATTGTAGCTAGACCGTATTGTAAATCCTAAAGCTCTGTTTGCCTTATTAATGATGTAATTAACGTGTTTATCGTATAGTACCTCAAGTCTTGAACAGTTCCTAAATCTTTAATTTCCTGCTTCGAATTGAGGTTTTGTTTTTTTTAATTGGTAAGTATTATTTACTGATGCTAATTTTCGTGTAGATGTCATTAGGAAACATTTAGAGACATTGAGGTCTAGTTTGTTGGCTAGACAGTACTGTTCCAGCCTGAGCAGGTCCTCCTGCAGTAGCTTGCAGTCACCGTGGCTTTTATTTCTTTAAAACTTTTTACATCATCTGCATATAGAATGAACTGTGAGTGTATAAAGCAGGTGTCAATATCATTTATAAAGATAATGAATAGCAATGGACCTAATAAAGAACCCTGTGGTACACCAGAAGGAATTGTAATCCAGTACGATGTATATCCATTTACGACAACAGCTTGAGAACGGTTATGAATATAGGAGGTAAACCATCTAAATAAATCTCCGGTATGCCAGCAAAATTTAACTTCTGAAGTAGTATTTTATGGTCAATACGATCGAACGCCTTAGTGAAATCTGTAAATATGACATCTACCTGCGAGCCGAATCCATAGCAAGGGTAACATAATCGTTGAAGAGTAATAGATTGGACAAGGTGGATCTTTTTTCATAAATCCATGTTGTTGCTGAATTATGGATGTAGATACGGTAGCATACAATTTCTCAAAATGATTTTTTCAAAGACTTTAGCCAGGACCCATAATTTAGAGATAGGCCGATAATTTTCAACATTGTTTTATTTCCAGTTTTATGGATGGGTGTTATAAATGCCGACTTCAGATATTTGGTACATATCCTTCAGCCAATGACCGTTTAAATAGGATACATACTGGTTCAGCGATGCTTTCAGCACACGTAATAAGGTAACGAGGTGGTATGTTGTCCGGCCCTGCGCCTTTCGACGGATCAAGTGTTTTAAGCAGCCTTAGTACTTCATTTGAATTGATGTCTATCTGAGCAATGTGATGCGACGTCGTTACGTCAACGTTATTTAATGTTCCTTGTAAAGATGACGGAAGAAAGGTTGACTGAAAGTATCTCGAAAATAAATTGCATATATCTTCACCTGTCTCAGCAAAAGCATTCTTATATATCATTTGGCAGGGTAGAGCATAAGAAGATTTTGAATTACACTTTACGTAGGACCAAAATCTTTTAGGTGCTTTGATAACAGATTCTTCAGTCTTCGTTATGTAGGCATTAAAGCATTGTTCTTCTAATATTTTACATCGATCTCTCAAGAGCATAAATGTTATTTTATCTTGTAAGTTCTATAAACTTTGAATTTTACTGTACTAAATAATATAATGTAACTAACTACGTGTATGTCACCCGTAGTTAGTTACCGAAAAATTTATTGAATGTGGCTAATGCAGTTAACCGAAAATTGAGGCCGAATTAGGGAGAATAGTTCGGCCCGTATGATTAATGCGCGTCCCAATCGTGAAATATGACGCCTATGTATCTACGCTTAGCGCGGATTTTGCGGCGAGAGGAAAATTGCCCGCTGTAAACGCTTTGCGGGATATTTCTAAAATTATTTCACCCGTTCAGATGATATTTGTGTGTTAAACAAAAGTTTTACTTTAAAATATAACAATATTGCTTATAATGGCGTGCTGAAAGTTGAATGAGATAAAAAAATTGCTGGTTAATCAATCCCATATGTTTAAAAACAAAATACTGATATCATTTACTTTTCTCTTAAATAAGTCAAATAATAACGTAGTTTTTTGATGTTACATACGCTTTTGATTTTGTAGACTTTGTTAATCTTGCTACTTCAAAAGTAGCAATATTACTTTCCTTGTTTTGTCTTTTGCTGACTCGAATCTTTTGAAATCCTGCTTTTAAAAAATAAAAACATGATTTTCAAATACGAATAAACCAATTCTATTCATTACTTAGGACGCATTTTACGTAAACGTCGATATTAACGTCAGCTTAACTTCCGCCAAGGTTGACAAAAATTAGCTGACATTTTTAACATTCGACCACCAGCTGCAGTCTGAGCGACGGCGTGAAAGATCACCCGAGCGGCCGTATTTTATCACTACCAATAAATATGATAACAAATTGAGTGTTCCAATCTGTATTTACGACCGTAAATGGGCGAGCCCGTAAACTACATGCGCCTTATTCAAGTGACGGGTGTGACGCAGCGATGACGTAATTTCCGGCCTCGGCTGGCTAATGGTGTCATTGGTTGGGATGAGCAATGATCGAAATTCTTCGTAATGCAAGGTTACATGACCTAAATACTAGGAAAAAACAATTCACTTCTTCCAGAAATTAGGCTCTTATATATAATAATATAATTTTACTGTACGAATAACAATACTGATTTTGTCCCATGCTAACTAAGCAAGAAATTAAAATACTGAAAATACATAGAGCTGATGATGATGAATGAATAAATACTCTGTAATGGGGAGTGTGCATGTCGTAGATTGTATTGAATCAGTTGTTGAATTATATAACAATCGTTCAAACATTCAGACTTTTTTACGATTTCATGTAAGCGATGAGATTTTTATTAGTAGGTACCGGTGGCAGGTCCCCTTTTTACAGGAGACCGTCTGGGTGGTTACCACCGCGGCGCCTATTTCTACCGCAAAGCAGTGGTGTGAAAACACTACTGTGTTCAGGTTTGAAGGGCACCGTAGCCAGCTTATTTGATCTTTGGGGTAAACGAGACTAACATCCTTTGTCTCACGGTAGGCAGCGCGTTGGTGATACCAGTATTGCCATGTTTATGGGCGTCGGTGACCACTTTCCATCTAAAAAAGCGGTAGAATTATGAGTGTCTTCTGAGTATTTCTAGACATTTTCCAAAGCCGAGATTTGGCAGAATGACAGTTTTTACGACGAACCGACTAGAAATTGCTTTCTATTACTCAAAGGACTAATACATTTTGCATTCGATTAGTGTATAAGTTGACAATCAAAATTGAAGGCACTGGCGTCCTAAAACGACAACCAAAATGATCTTCACACTCAGGACCATGCCCATCCGACGCCAGATTTATTTTACTGTTTAAGCACTGGGTGACCTATCCATAAATCACATAACACTATATAATCATTCCACCTCTGATAAAACAAAATTGATTTGCTGAATTCGAACCTATGACGTTTTGGGAAGCAAGGGCCATACCACTTGACCATGGGGGTGGTTCATATATAAGTGTAATCCAGTGACACTTCTATTAGCATTCTAAAATATATATTATATACATTGAATAAGTAAGTCATATATTTATTTATACAATGTATATAATATACAAAAATTTTAACAGTATTATCATTAACTATTCTATAGAACTCGACAGTATTAGATTACATATAATTATATTAACATTTCCTTGACTTCAACATATCTATGTTACAAATTTATTTTATTATGGGTAATGAATGTAATTCTCTTGTTACTTTCTCATACATATATTACATATCCTTATCACATATTACCGCTAGGAATATTTTCTTTTATCTCAGGTACCTTTGGGACGCGTACCGAATAAAGGAAATCAGAAGCATGAAAACTGAAATAAGAGATAATATGATGGAGCCATTCAAGAAACGTCCAATAAAGAAGACAAATTAGGTCATTAATAATTAATACTGAGTTGTTATACCAATCAAATATTGTAGTGAAATTTCGAATTGCTTCTTTATTTATACCAAGGAACTTGTATGAGGTTATATTCGTACAAAACGTTTTATACAATCCCGCTGTACATTCAAATATATAATGACTAAAATAAGTAGCTAAAGCTATAGACAATACATAATAAATTTAATAGAGTACATATCGCAAATATGTTCTTTTTAATGAAATAACGCCACTTTTCTACAGGCCTGGGACATGAGAAGTTTCATCACGTGACGTCTCGATGCGTCAGTAATTATGATAGCTACGGTGCCCTTCAAACCGGAATATCGCATATATTGGCACCGAGTGTTACTACTTAAGTTACTGGCCCTTTTGAGTACCTCATCCTCCTTCTAGCAAACAATTCATTAATAGATTTAAACTGATGCCGCATTTATCCAAAAAAAAAATTTTATCTACAAGCTCTAAAAGTGAAACATAATAGTGTTTATCGTTAGAAATAGTGGTCACATTAATGTGCACGCCTCTTTTTAACAGGATAACCTTCTTAATCTTCGTCATGGTAAACTTAAGAAATCTTAATTTTTTTAGAGATGTCGTAAATTACAATAAAATAGTAAAAAATAATCTAATCTCGTAAAAAAAATTCTAGCATTAAAAGCAAAGCAAAACCCTGGGTGACATCTCGATTTATAGCACTAAGAAACGTATTATTCGAGCGCAGATAAATTCAATACCACACTTTTTAATAAAATCAGTTCACTGAATTCAGATTTCAGCGTAAATTGTACTACCCTGACCTGCATACGGTGTAACATCTATCGTTGATTTTCTATAGCGTATAAATATAATATGCAGTCGAAATAAAACGTTGTAAAACATAAGCCATTAAACTTTTTATTGTCCCACTAAATAAGAAAAAGTAGTTTTAAGTATACTCGTAAAGTAAATAATAGAAATCGTAAAAAATCTAGACCAAAATTTCTCTATAAGTAACTATAAAATATATTATGTTCTTAAACACAGCCTTATTAAAGGAAAACCAAACGTTTCATCGCTTCGAGTACTATCATTCAAAAAATATATTTCCGTAACCGTGAAACCCACTTAAAATGCAAAAGCCCTGAAACTCGAAACTGTTGTCTGTTTGAGCGCTCATAAATGCAAAACGCTGTTTACTCGACAACTAATACCCGAGCCGGGTTGAGAACAAACACGACGGAACAAACAACATGTAAATGACACTCTTTTCAGATGCGAGTGCCCTTGGAGTTGGGAAATAGCGACACACTTTTAATATTCCCCGAGAAGATTACGTGCGGAAAGTTTTACATCGCATGGAATGATTCAGTACTAAAATACGTAGGTTCAGTAGTAGATAGGTTTAGAACTATTTATTGATGGGGGAATTTAAGTTAAAAAAAAACCAATTGAATCCAGATATCCAATTACAAACTATGGAGAGCAAGAAAAAACATACATTCTTTATTAGGGTCTAAATATAACCGTCTAAGCAATAAAATTTTGATTTGAAGTAATTGATTTTACCGGTGGTAGGTCCCCTGTTTACAGGAGACCGTCTGGGTGGGTACCACCGCGGTGCCTATTTCTGCCGCGAAGCAGTAGTGTGAAAACACTGCTGTGTTGTTTGAAGGTGTGGTTGCGGCACGTGTGACGGTGGCACCGTAGCCAGCGTATTTACTGGGTAAACGAGACTTAACATCCTTTGTATCACGGTAGGCAGCGCGTTGGTGATACCACTGGTATTGCTAATGTCTATGGGCATCGGTGACCACTTCCTATCAGGTGGCCCGACTGATCGTTTGACTGCGTGTGACTTTATTCACGTGATGACGTACGGGGCTGAAACGTGGCCTCTGACTAGAGGATTGGTACACAGATTTGCCGCAGCTCAACGGGCTATGAAACGCGCCATGCTTGGAATTTCTTGGTCGGATAAAAGGAATCAATCCATCGAAAAACTAAAGTCGCTTAGTGCAAAGGATTAGCTTTCGTTCTAGAGTGGAGGCTGCGTTTGGAAAGATGGAGAGTTGGTTGACCCTCAACCAGGTGGGAAACCAATCTCCGTGCAGTAGCTGGTTAAATTGGCAGCCAGCAGAAAGAGATCGACCGTCCTGGTGTTCGTTGAAAAAGGCCAGCAGGGGACGGATAAAGGCTGATAACGAACATGATGATAAGTATTTAATAAAGTTTTTTACTGATGCTTAAAAACTAAACTAAGAATTTTGAAATGTCTTCATATAAATTCATATTCATTATTAGCATTAAAAGTATAAGTATTATTTTTAACTGCAAAAAAATATTAAAATAAGTGCTGAAATTTTCCCTGTTTCATTTAACTGTAAAGCTAATTTTTGTGAACACAAAGAACTTGCTTAACTGATCTCGTAATTCACTCGGCATGTTATGTGAAAACATTGTACATTGAGAATATTTACCACGTCATTAACGTTCACCGCAACATATAAGCGGTTATTGCGTAAACTTTTCTCGATTCAGGGTATTGTATGATAAGTTATGATTATGTCATAGCAGATTCGAAAAAATATCATATAATACATAGAGTATATTATAAAAGGAAGTCGGTTGCTACAATCATGATTACTTTAAATACATTTATCGATGCATTTAACTATTTGTTTTAATTGCTGACACTAAAAGTACTTGGAAAATGCTGAAACGGAAGATGATTGTAATATATAATGTATTGTTAAAATACCTTCAGGAAATCCGTACTATATTGCCTAGCGAAGGACACACATAAATTGTAGAAACAATGAATTTCCAAGTAAAGTCATCCCTTACCTACTTCAGAAGGATCAACGAATCATACTAAAGGGGCATTTCATAAATATTCCATACAACTGCAGAGTATCTCACTGACCAAGTTGTGGGACATATTTCTTTTTTTTATTGGCATATAATTTAAGAACCCGAGTGTTGTTACCACTTTGAGACGTTTAGTGCCTTAACTTTTCGCGAGGGTGCAACGCAAATTTATGCAAAATAACTGCCCGTATGACTTGTGTTAAATCCGAACGAAATATTAGCACAAAAGATTTATCAGACTATTGGATTCAGATAAACTTCGTTCATTCTGTAGATGTAAATTTAATCTGATTTAAATTTATAGTAGATTTCTTAATTTTATTATCATACTCAAACTATATATTTATTAAAATTATTCTATTACGCATTAAATGATATAAAAACACTACTTTATATCGGTTCAAAAGTTATTGTACATAATTAAAATCAAGCACACAAAATTATGTAAAAAAGCTCATTATTATAAACAAGCTTCCTAATAATTTATTTTTCAGGAAATAACTAAATACACATATGTTGCATCGCATTTGCAGAATTTAATTAACAACTATCTGCAAGTAGCGGCAAATGTAGCCTCATTTGCGATGCGGTTTTATTCTTAATGGATACTAAGAGATGCATTTCATTATATTTAGAATCGATGAGGTCTTTGTATGCCAAATAATATAAATATCCACAATGGTTAAAAGTGGATACCATTAACAAATCTAATATAACACTTCTTTTAAACAAAACAATTAAACCAATCGTTATTTCTGTGCAGTCTAAAAAAAGTTATATATTAACAGTGACTTCAATCTATCATTATTCATTATCAATTTATTCATTAAAATCATTCTACGAGTAATGAATTAATTCTTTTGTTACTTTCTTATACATATGTTACATATCCTTATTACAACTAAGAATATTTTATTAAATCTCAGATACCTCTTGGATGCTTACTGAATAATGGAAATCAAAAATATAAACACTGGAATAAATTAATATTTTAAAATGTATAATTTCAAATCATTTAAAATGAATTAGTTTCAGCAAATTACTATTTTACAAAAAGTCATTTTTGTCTGGTAATTAAAAGTCTTTACATTTAGTAGTTTTTTAAAACTCTCCTAAAGTTTTTCGAATTTGTTAATGGATTACAGTGGTAAGTGTATATATAATCTAGCACTTTATATATGTAAATAGAAAAACAAAAACAGGTAGTATTAATAAGAAGTTTTACAAAAAGGTTTGTACTTATTTTTTCACTAATCATTGTTTATTAAAGCGAACAGAAATATAGGAAAATACGCTACAAACATGTCTTATGTAGCCATGAGATGTAGGAATTTGCCCCTCTAGTTAATCTAATTTTGCTGCCATCAATACCTTTATTACACTGTTAATCTTACTAATCATCATCAGCCTGTATTAGTCCTCAGCTAAAAATATGCTTTCTAATGCACCCCTTCACCATAAGGGGGTTTTTGCACCGTATTCCACCCAACTGGTCCAGTGTGGGTTGGTGGGTGGATCGACTTTTACACGCCCATCCGACGCAAGGATCATCTCACCTTTCAGTTAATTTGACTAGGTTAATTAGGAAACAACATTGAAAATTTGTTGAGTCTCCGCTGGATTTGAACCCAAGACCTTCGGTTTTCAAATCAAAAGCCACTAGGCTACGGGAACAGTCTTTAGTCTAAAAAAAAATTAAATTGCAAAATTATATATAATTTCTATAGTGAATTCTCTTTTAACTGCCCTATGTGAAATAGGAGTAAGCGTATTTAATAATAAAATGTACAAGTACTTTAACTGGAGTAAAAAAATTATAAATGATGTAAAAATACCACGACCAAAATCTCTATCAATAACTTTAAAATAATTATCTCCCTAAACACAGCCTTAAGTTTGAAGGCTAGAGTTACCAGCATTATTTCAGATCGTAATTCATCAGGAATTTTTCCTTTAGGTGAGTGAAAAATCGCTCCACACGGGCTGTTAGTTGCGCGAAGGGGTGATTTGTCGACTTTTTGTGCCCTTTCCTTAAGGGGTTCCGGTATGTTTGATAGGGGACATTTATTTCCTCGTGCCGGCGTACAATTGCAGTTGCTAGTATTACATGGTCTCTTATCATTTTTAAAGTAGATCTTACATGCCTTTGTACTATGAGTTGTTCTACTTATAAAGGATCTTCGTTATTGGTATGTTTAACTCTTTAAAATCATTAAGTTCTACAGTCAATCTACTGGAAACTTATTGTCAATAAAATGTTTTTTTTTTTTATATTCACATTCAGATTTATAAAGTATTGCAAATTTTATTAATAAAATATAAATCATGACTTGGCAACTGAAATAAAGTGATTAAGACATATTTCAGTCGGTTTTAATCATCGTCCTTTCGTATTAATATTTCTTATTTTAATCTTCGTCCTGAAAGGCTCTGTCGCATTAGCTCTGATTAATTATTCGCTCTTTACGCTCTCTCTTTATTTTATTATTTAAAGTAACTAAAACATTCATAAAATGTTTTAGGCTTAGAAAAATACATGCGATGAGCAAGTAATGACTTATAATATAATAATAAATAGTAAAAAGATATAATAATAAAATGAAAATCTACAAAAAATGCAATGGCTTACAAAAAAAATTAAAGGATAATACAAAACTTCTTCTAGACATTTTCTAAAGTTTTAATGGGCTTAGCTTATTATCCACCCTAATTCACCTTAATAACAGCTTGTGAGTACAGCAACTGACAGATTTGATGCAAAAAAAATTGTCTTTTGACATCCTATAGCTCCCGTAATGCTATGTGTTAACAACCGGGACAATAATTTACCTGATCATAAAATGCTATTTCGAGATATTAAAAACATAATAAAATTAAAATGACTTCTTGAAATAAAATTGATAGATACGAATAGATTTAAATAATTTTGGGCAACGGTGGTCTTAGTGTAATATCAAAGACAGCTAACTTATAACAAATCCTAAGTGCAGGGAATAACTTACAAAACGAAGTAGAACTAACCGATACCATTTAAGATAGATCATATAAAATTTTCAACTAAATCTAATTTAATTCAATCCTAAGGTACAATTTGATCCACTTCCGTGCTGCACCAGTCGGAATCGTTTACGTTACGGCACGTTTGCCAGCGAGAGATCTCTCCGTCGGGTTTTAGCTCCAAATAGACTATTAAACGGATCTGGGAATGGAATAGACGATACGATTGGGAAATTATGATGGCAACCAAACGAAATACTGAAAATTGTCAATCAGAATTTGATAAGGCAATTGAATGTGACTAATATTAATGGAGCACGTTCGACGATGAACTTATATCCGTTCATGTATCTTTTTTTCTTTTCGAATCAACTGTTAGTTTTATGGCGGAGGATTTAATATTATTCTTAATCACTAGTGATTTTACTAACTTTTTAAAAAGCCCAAAGTTACGATACAGTGCTTTTTTTATTGATTACGTAGGCAGACGAGCAGTCGGCCCACCTAATGGAAAATTGTCATCGATACCCATGGAAATTGATAATACTAGTGGTATCATCAACGTGCTGTCTACCGTAAGACATAGGGTGTTAAGTCTCGTTTACCAAATAATACGCGGGCTACGGTGCCCTTCAACCAGAACACGGTAATGTTTTCACTGCTTTGCGGCAGTAATAGGCTACCGCGGTAGTACCAACCCAGATGGTTCCCTGTAAAAGGGTTGTCCCTGTAAAAACCTTGTCATTAATTTTGTTAATGATTATGTGTGTAAGAAAACGCAATCGAAATTTATTTTAATAAATTTAGACGTTTAGAGTAGCATACAAAAAAATTACATCATTTATTTCATTATTACATATGTATGTATATTTATAATGAATGTGTATTATTGACATCTTTTAAAATAAAAATTACAATACTTTATTCACGTTTGAAAACATTTATTCTCGAGTGTATGCTGATGTATGATGTCAACTCCACTTACTTGATCGTTAGCGACACTTCAATCCATTTGTAATATCATTTTCAACTGCAAAGTAAAACTTGTACGGAAAAAAATAATATACGTGAAGTAAATGAGATGTTATGATTATTTTTAAATGAGAAACATAAATGGGGATTGTATTTTAATAGTTTTTTTTAAGAGTCCCGTTTGAGGGAGTACCGCCTATTAATGTCGCAAAGTACGTATATTTCTAGCTCATTTTTATCGCTTAGCCTAAAAAAATTATAAGTATGTTATAACAAATAAAAAGTACAGTCATCATCATCCTCAACCTGTGTAAGTCCACAGCTGGACATAGGCCGACCTTGGTCAATTAGGGGTTTTAGGACCGTATCCCACCACGCTGGTCCAATGCGGGTTTCAAATTCAAGTCCAAATATCTTTATTCAATTAAGAGTTTACACTTGCTTATTGATTGTCAAACACACTATCACCGGTTCGGAAAAGGACGCCTTCAGACCTGAGAAGAACCAAGGAAAGAAACTCAGTGGGCTATTTTTTATGTCATCTTTTAAAAATAACAAACAATTTGATAATTCGGCATTACATATTGCAATTAGAAACAAGACCTGGAGCGAGCATTCCATTACCAGGCGGTGTTATCATTTAAAATTCATTAATATCGAAATAACCTTTAACACATAAACGTTCTTTGATTACCTTTAAATTTATTAATAGTTAAATTCTGAACGTTTGCTGGGTATTTGTGTAGAAACGTATACATTGTCCCATAAAGCTTTACTTATTCTTCGCAGTCTAGTTGCTGGAAGAATTAAATTATGTTTGTTCGTTATATCTATGTCATGAGCATCACCGTGTCCTAGGAAATCATCTCAATTTTTTCATATACATTAAATTTTCAAATATGTATTGAGAACTAACGGTCATTATTTTTATTTCAGTAAACAACTTTCTTAATGATTCTTTGGGGCCCAGGTTATCATCATCATCATCATCACCAGGCAGCACGCAGGATTCGAACCCACGACCTCCGGTTTTCTAAAGCAAACGCTTTATACCACTAGGAGGCAGTTAATATCACGTTTTTGGAGGACAAAGATCGTACTAGTATCTGCCGCATTTCCACATGTAGAATTCCATAAGACATAATACTATGAAATAGCTGAAATATACTGAACGAGCTGTCTCAATCAGTTAATAATCCAATTCTTTCACTGCGTAAGCTGCAGAGCTTAGTTTACTTGCTAGACTATTAAAGTGGGCCCCATTGTGTTTGAGTAACCCTCCCATTCATAACCATCTCAAATTTACTATGCTTCAATTAGAGTCATGAATCTAATACATTTTGTTTTCTTTTGGTCTTGATAGCAAGTAATTAACACTAAACCAATTGCTACTCTAGAGAGAGTATTATTTACATCCCTCGATTTATTGACGTATGTCGTTTAATTCTGAAAATCAATGAGGTATCATCTGCAAATAATACTATCTCTTCGCATTATTATCAACATGGTAAGTCGTTTATATAAATTAGAAGAGAAAAGGCCCCAGAATGAATCCTTATGGGACCCCTATATTTACCGGGGCCCGGGATATTTTTACCATTCAGTCAACCCACTGAATTCGATGGTTGATGGAGGACCACGAATTTTACATGCTCATCCGACGCATGGATCATCTGACTTTTCACACAATTAGGTGATCAGCCCAAATTGCCCTAACCTACTAGAAAACAACAATGAAAATTCGTTGTGTCTCCGCAGGATTCGAACCCGCGACCTCCGGTTTCTAGAGCACACGCCCTTACCACTAGGCTACGGCGGCAATTAAGAGTATAGTATCGTGGTTTTTTAGAAAAAAATAATTAGAATAACAGTCCCGTAAGAAATAAAAAAACAACAGATGATATAAGTATAAGATTACATTCACGTACCAGTATTGAATAATGCGTGATCTAAAATTTGATCCACATAGACACCTATGTATGAAGACGGGTCATGAGAGATGGATGTAAAATAAAGGAGTGAAAGCCTATTAACCCTTCTCAATGACGCACCGAAAGGTTCAGGTCACATTATTGTGGGGTGTGAATGTATAATGCTGGAGTAACCCCGTTTAATACATTTCGATATGCAAGGGAATGTTAACGCCGCATCTTGAAAATGCGTGCTTAAAACATTTTTATTCATATCTAAAGATATATTTTTTTATCATGATATTTGACATAGAAAATTACAAAGTTCTTGCTTTAATGACAAGTAGTAATTAAAATGATTTTATACCGACCTCGTCTTTACACAGCGAACAATCAAATATAATTAACATACTCAATATATTATTATTAATATTGCAAACAAATTAAATATAAACATTGGATGCTTAATAATAAAGTCCATCGTACGGTTGTAGTTTCTTGTATATTGTAGATTGTAGTTCAACAGCTAAACTAGAGTAATAACTGACTGGCTCGTATAAAAGTTAAATTAAAACAAATATACAGTTAGAAGCCACACCAGATTTACCATTTTTCACATTATCATCGTGTTAAAAGTTTGCAAGTTCGTTATGGTTAACTTTGCCACGTATCGGCGGTTTTATTTTTACGAGTTTGAAATTATGAAACTCCACCGCAGTCGGGAGTTTGAAATTTCCACCTTTCGTGGCGATTTCTCGTTTCACTACGCGTCCAGCGCTCTTTCATATTTTCTTTGTCCACAGCTTGTACATAATGTACAGTCGAAGACATGAAATTGTTTACTTCTAGGCATATGAAAACAGTTTGTAAAATGAAAATGCCGGTTTTTCGGTCCGACTTATTTTAATATCACGAATTTATTAAAATGTGTGCTTTTTACAATTTAATAATGTATTAAATATTTGTATTAAATATATGTTGCTATATATTATAACTAAAATTTACACATTTAATCTAAAATATTTTATTATTACTGTGAATGTAAATATAATTACGAGAAAAGCTTTTTAAAACGCTTTCTTAATAGTGTAATTGATAACGATATTTTTCTTTGGCTTAAATATATCTATTAATTTAATAGTCTGAAAATATGTTTTTAATTGTACGAACAAGTACATAAATATCTTTTTAACTTTACAATCTCAGTACCGCCTGTGGAAAGTACCAAAAAAATTGAGATATTTACGTATACCTAATATTTATAAATTAACCTTATGGAATAAACAAATAACTTTATAAGTTACTATGAAATAAAAAAACTTATTTTGTTAAGAAGCATCAAAAATCGCAGGTTGCTAACAAGCGTGACAAAATATCAAGGTCACATCCACGCTCACGAAAGTCGCGTCACGCGCATCACAATATCGACGCAAACACGCCATAATCTGTCGCCGCAAACGGGATTACCTCCGCATAATCCCAACACCGAGTTTCGAGGCCTTTATTAATAGTGCGTTTTATTTTTGTTACGGATAACGGGAACAGATGGTTTAGCGATGTTCATCCGTTTGCGCTGGGGCTAATCTGTTTGCATTGCGTTCGTCATTGTTCGCGGTTTGTTGGTAACTATTTGAAATTAATATGTTGGATATTGAAATTAGTATTTTGCAATAGATATCACTATATTTTTTACTAAATATTGTTTAGCGCCTCCGTGGTCTAGCTTGAAGGCCCTTGCTTTATTAACCGGAGGTCGTGGGTTCGAATTCCCGGGAACAGCTTTTTATGGTTGTTTTCTTCTTGGTTAGAACAATTTGGGCCGATCAATTGTCTGTGAAGTAAGATGATTCGAAAAACCTGCTAATGGAGAAGGCATGCGTGCGCAATTTTTTAAAGAATTTGCTGTGGAAATTATTTTAATAAAAATTTATTAAAGCTTTTTTGCTATTTCGTTATAGTAATTTTCTACTAATAAATTAAATTTATTGTAAAACTGGACGGACTAGAAACATGTTTGTTTGAAATCTCATCAAACATTTTGGAGCGCCTCAGGCGCTTTAAGGTTAAAAGTATTTTCTTGAATATTATTAAAATAAACGTAAACATAAATCTTCTTTTGTCTATAAACAATGTTAAACTTAACCAAAAAATTTTAAAAAGTTACCAAAAAAATTTATCTCGCAGTTAATTTAAATAAATTTATATAAAGTATATTTTACGGCACATTGTAATTCCACCACATATTGTGCGATGAAATAACTTCGGACTTTAACTTTTTAATAAAAATTTTGTTATATTCTGATCAATTCCAGTCAATTATTAGCCAATTAACCAATAACTTTAATAATAAGACGATCCTTGCGCCGGATGGGCATGTAAAAATATGGCCACAGTAGTCAATATCATCTTTAGCTGTGGTCACTAAACAGATTGGACCATAAAATTTAGATTCTAGGCACAATAGGCAAAAATTACAATGCAAAGTTTTTCATTTTTCCTATAATTTTTTTCATGAGTTTAAACATAAGTTTACGTTTAATTTTTACGTGTCGCCCAAGCTGTAGTTATAGCCAACTTAATGATAAATACGTAAGATAAGATAAGGAAAATATGTTTTTCTGCAAACGACATATCATATCACTTATAAAACATGCAAAGTTTATCTTTATTTAAGTAATCTTTAAAAGAATACACAACGAAAAGCCGTATGATTAATGTCAGCAGGGGATCAGATGCAGACAACGCCCACGGCTAACTCCTCATCGCGATCGTTACTTTTCCCCTCCAATGTCGTTCGGTTTAAACATGTTTTCCTTGGGAATAATCCGCTACGGGATCAAATAATGAAAAAATTTAGGGACAAAAAACAACAGCAGTAAATCAAGTAAATCATATTATCTCGAGAAAACAAAACACGGAGACTAAGAAATACGTACAATTTTAAAAATTTAGAACACTAATGATTAATCACCAAAAAAAAAAGTTATTTATTTCTTAATATATCTTGCAGTTGGTTGACCTCTAATATAGATCGGCCGACGTTTTCGGAATCATGCAGGTACACTAAAATTTACACGTGGCGGTAACGCAAATGCACGAGAATCTACTAATTCAAAGAGCGTATGACGTCATAAGTATGTTGGTGATGCAAACCCGAAAGAATTTCCCATGCAAAAATTGCCTAACGCGACTTAATAAATTTTACTTTAGAAAAGAAAACTGAAACATTTTGACACAACAATAAATCAATCTCCCGCAAACGGTGCGTTTTAAAACAGATTATAAGACCGATCGAGTGAAGCGGTCGACTATAAAAATTTCCAATGCCAGATTGCTCTCCAATAGATCAAAGTGGATTAGTCCAGTCGGGTGGGGACCACCGATAGAAATAGAAGAATATTTCACTGGAAACAACAGATAAATCTCGAACGGTATCCGGCTACCGTGACAGTTCGATTGTATTAGTGCTCCGATTCAACTATTTATAACATTATGCCAATGTTAGGCTTCGTTATTTATCGTTTTAACTGCGGATTGATGATTTAACTCCAGACCGTTTGTTTAAATTGTAATGTCGCTTCAATTCGAACCAAATACATCAATTTATGAATGTCTAATGTTGTAAAGATAATAAGTTATAACTCCTAAAATTATAGTTATTTCAATTTGATACGTCTGCACAGTTGAAAATTTCTCAAGTTTTATGGTTGAATTAGTTTAAATCATACGTTATAACCTGATTAAGTTATGATTTTATCGTGTTATAGTTAAATACCATGCTAATAGGTATTGATTTGACCTAAGTTTAATCAGGGATAAATTTTACATCTCAGATGACAGATGGTAACTGACACTAAATACAAAAACCGATTAAATGTTTGTAAATTTCTATAAGTATAACTTCTATAAGTATCTATATTATTGTATAATTTGTATCAAAATCCATTAATTATTTTTTGTATGAAAGAGTAACAAACAATCAAAACCATAATATAAACTATCAAAACTTTAATATTAGTAAGATCTTTTAACAATTCACGAACAAAACCAACAAGAGGAACAATATCCAGGAAGGGACAATAAGTAGTTATGCTCTGCCATTAATATAATGATAATGATTCAGAAATTTTGCCTAGTACTCGTTTCGGAACTTTCATCTATTTATTTCCATCAAGAACCCGTTATTAACAGCCTACCGTTGTATTTGAATCTAATTTCTTGCCAAGATAACTCTCGAGAATTAATTAAATGTGGAAACGTCGTACTCAGACCACTTGAGGCTACTCAAGGGCGACTCAAAATTGACGTGTCAACTGTCGGGAGCATGCCACTGAAATTATTTTACGGTTGGTTTGGAGCATCATTAGACATCTTCTCGAGTTTAGGGATAATTTATCAGTTGCTTTGTTTTATACGAAATTTATTTAAAAAAAATTATAATATCAACAATAGACCCGTACCACTAGGCTACGGTGGCAGTAGCCTCTATTTTAGAAACCGGAGGTCGTGGGTTCAAATCCTGCGGGGACTCAAAAATTTTCATTGTTGTTTCCTTGTTGGTTAGGGCAATTTGGGTCACCCAATTGTCTGAAAAGTTAGATAATTCATGCGTCGGATGGGCATGGAAAAAGTCGGTCCACCCACCAACCCGCATTGGACTAGCGTGGTGGGATACGGTCCAAATCCCTCCTAATGGATAGGGGTGTATTAGGGGAGGCCTATGTCCAGCTGTGGCTGACGATGATGATGACGATGATGATATCAACAATCGTACGAAATGGCGTTGAATGTATGCAGATTCCCTGAAGGGTTACAGCTTGAGAAATCTTTAGTGTTTCAGTTTAGTGTCGTGAAAAATTTGCGAAGCACTTCACTTCGCAATTTGTATGATAAAACGCGACAGATGTCTACGGGTGGCAGAATTGACTAAGTTTACTATGCAAGAAGCAATCGACATATAGATATTACACGGTTAATAATTGTAATAACTGCAGCCAATAATACCTGATTTTAAATCAAAATCACGACATATCTTATGTTTATATATGTAGCTATGCTACGAAATGTTTAAGCAGATATGAATACACTTTTTATTACTTTGTTTCTCCATCATGTAAGGGTTTAAAACAATACGGCGATAAACTATTTGTTTCAATGCAAACGATTTATTAAATGAAGTGTTTACCTTTACAAACGAGTACAGATTAAACTGAATACATATTTGTCCCATTATTTATCACAAACAAGGGTGGTTGTTACCCTTCTTATACTACAAAAAAAATGTATTTTGCACAATAAAGCAGACAAGTAACTAAAAGCAAAGTACTTCAACACCAGACCAAGGGGTTGGTCGTAAAACAATCCCGAAAACGGTCAAGACAGCGAACGCAGAGCAACAACAAAACTTTGGCCAGCATTTCCTAAACTTCACTTGCACAAAAATAAAACAGTTCCTTAAGAGATTGTTGGGAAGAAGAATATATATTTTATTTAAGTAACTTTCACGGCACAAAGTTTCCCAGGGAATGCAGATTCGCAATGAGGTAGTGCACTTTGTATTATGCAGCGCCATTTTTTAAATCGACGTTGATAAATAAAACATGAGAGGTGTTTAAGAATGCAATGGAGTATTTCGAAAGCGACTATTCAGACGCGGTCGGCGCTAGGCGAGGGATTTTTCAATTTAAAACTTTGTAATATTTACAACGAGCGGAGAGAAGTTGTATCTTTGACTGAGTTATAACTATTGCATAAATTGTATGCTACAAACGTTTAACAAAACAAGATTTGTGAAATAAAAACTATAGCAAAGTACAATTGAATACGTCATCATCATCATCATCAGCCTTTGATAGTCCACTGCTGGACATAGGCCTCCCCTAATACACCCCTATCCATGAGGGGGTTTTAGACCGTATCCCACCACGCTGGTCCAATGCGGGTTGGTGGGTGGACCGCCTTTTTACATGCCCATCCGACGCAAGGATCATCTTACTTTTCAGACAATTGGGTGATCGGCCCAAGCTGTCCTAACCAACTAGGAAACAAAAATTTGTTGAGTCTCCGCAGGATTCGAACCCACGACCTCCGGTTTCTAAAGCAAACACCAATAGCACTAGGCTACGGTTACGTAAGTAATTTCGACAGATATACATGTATAATATGTACATCAGGACGAGTAAAATCAGAATGACTAATATACACTGATTTTATAAAAATTCAACCTTTGTTATAATATATTTTAAGTGCAAATTAAATTAATATTTCAATTTAAATTTAAATCGGACATTTTGGTGACCTTAAATCTTGACATTGTGTTTCAATCGGTAATTCACAATACAAAAGATATGATCTCGTATTACCTATTAAACTTGACTCGTTTTAAAAGTTCGTATTGCTGACTGATTTTATATAATCGTATTATTATGGTGGCGTACAACAAACTCGCAGCGTAGAACAATTCTTGCCGTGTAACGAAACGGGCAACATACAGCTTGTTCGTTAATTAAATGTCGTAATTAGTACCCCCCCGAGTTGTTCAAAGTTACGTTTCCTAACTTGTGGTAACTTCGTAATAAATTACGCGGCATAAAATAAACAAACGGTGTCTGGGACCCGCCCTGTGTGATGTAGCTTGTGTGTTCGTGATACACACGGTGAAACAATTCTCCGTGGTACAATGTGTATATGTCATTAATTTGCGTGTTTTAATCTGTTAATTAACCTATGGTTTAGCGTCAAAGTATTGATTGAAGTATTGATGACTTTGACTTTGACTTTGACAGTTGTATAAGATATCATGGCATGTTTATATTTTAATTTTGGTCTAGTGTATATGCAGACATTGTAAATATATTTGCTTGAGCCTAGATGAGGTTCATGCTCATTTTTCGTTAAAAGTGTCAACGGATCAGGAATTGAAATATACTGGTGGTGATTATATTACATATTATTATTTAAAAAAATGACTTTACGGATTTTATCGCGTTTATTTTACATTTTTAAATTCCCGACGTTTCGAGCACTTTCCAGTGGCCGTGGTCACGGGGTAGACTAAGTTGTCTTACGTCTTGTTGCCGGTGCTGAAGCGGGGTTTTACAGATCTTAATTGTAATTAATTATTTTTAGTCTGTACTCCGACCTATGCAAAATGAACTGGTTTTATCATTAGAGCCAGCAGGGGTATCATGCTTGGGTTTATATTTTAATTTATTAACTATGGGGTCCCAAGCAGGTGGTAGAACCCAACCATCTTCACTGTTGAAATTTGGATGTTTTCTAATCTCCATAGCCTCACGGATCATCCTTAGTAGGAATCGGTGTTCTTTAGCCAGGACATATGATTTTGTAATAAAACAAGTTTAGTTTAAAATACGTACCGATTTTTACCAGTATCAATATACGTAACCCCAATTAAAGAAGTATGTGGCAGAAGAACTCTTACGTTTTGCAAGTAATCTTATCAAAGTCTCTCTCTGTTCTTATGTGACCATGTGTAGCTATATACTACAGTTCACGAGCATCGCCAGCGTTTTCTTGTGGAATAACATTTTTGATAGTGTCATCCCGTGTACCCTTCAGCCACTCCCGTGGGACTTTGTCGCAATCAACGGATAGAGGATGTTCCGGGAGTTGTTTTAGCTTATTGCAAGGAAATATTTTATTTTCGCTTTGAAAAGGTAGAATGGAAAATTGTTGGATATTGTTGAAGATAACTCACATGAATGGATTTCAGGGTGCGGTGTGACAAATGTTTTAGTATGAAGCGATGATATTCTGGTGACTTTTCTAGAACACAGTTTAAAAGAACAAATTGGGTTTGGAATTGATGTAATCTATAGCAAAGAAATGGAGTCGTTAGTACCTTGTTTACGAATGACACTCAGTGATTAAAATCGGTGACGAATCATTAATACGAAAGCTAGATCCATGACGCTCTGTCATTTATATTAATTATAGAGCTTTACACAAATTTAAAATCTGTCGAATTCCCTTTATCTTATCTATGACAGCAGTTTGAAAAAATTAATGCTTTTTAACAGCTAATTTATAAGAAAAATCGTCAAATGCAAATGAGATCTAATAATATCTGATTCAACTACTTCTGCTTTAATTTTTTTTACTTTTTGTAATATGAACTGATAACATAATACTTTCAGTTATCTT
Organism: Lamproptera curius; assembly: GCA_029286875.1. Taxonomy (NCBI): domain Eukaryota; kingdom Metazoa; phylum Arthropoda; class Insecta; order Lepidoptera; family Papilionidae; genus Lamproptera; species Lamproptera curius. The sequence continues at coordinate 2,327,550 of JAGSMT010000038.1, forward strand.
ATGTCTTATAAAAAATATCAGAATTACTATATACCAGTTTTATGTAACATTATTTGCTTGAGTAACTTTATTTGCTACTATTTTTATTTATATAAAGGTTATCGGTTTGTCTGCAAAAAGAGTAATTAACAAATAATTATTCTTCGTCTTAATTTATTTATAAATCTTTAAGCTGAATACACTTACTCAAAGCAAATCGTTGAAACTACTTGATTTACTGTCGCGTCCATTCGAGCTTATTCTAACAATACGGATGATAGTGTAACTTTTAAACTAATTGTACAAGCGGTGGCTTTGTTTGCTTGATTAATGCCACAATAGTACACTAGCAAGAGTTAGTTTGTTTGTATAGACTTCCTTATCATTGTCTAATGCATGTGATAACATAGAATATATATGATTAAAGTAATTACTGCCTCCGTAGCCTAGTGGTATAGGCGTGTGGCTTAGAAACCGGAGATCGTGGGTTCGAATCCTGCGGGGACTCAACAAATTTTCATTGTTGTTTCCTATTTGGTTTGGGCAATTTGGCCGATCACCAATGTCTGAAAAGTAAGATGATCCATGCGTCGGATGGGCATGTAAAGTCGGTCCACCACCAACCCGCATTGGACCAGCGTGGTGGGATACGGTCCAAAACCCTCTAATGGATCAGGGGTGTATTAGGGGAGGCCTATGTCCAGCAGTGGACTATCACAGGCTGATGATGATGAAGTAATTAATAACAATAGTGCAGGTCTATGTTCAGCACTGGACTTCATAAGGCTGATAGGATGAGGATGAATTAATAATCTGATATATGAAATTCTCGTGTCACAATGTTCGTTCCCATACTCCACCGAAACAGCTCGATCGATTCTGATAAATATTTTATGTATAGGTTAGGATATATTGTGTATATAAGTAATTTGTGATATGTTTTAAAACACTTTGTATGACCGCTGTGACAATTTACCAAATGTAAACGGAAGAAATCCTATCAAATCCGATTTAATTATCACGGATTATTTCGCATTATTATAAACAATGATATCCCGACGCTGATTCTTTCAGCATCATGATGCACGCTGAGACTGTTGAAGTGTCAAAACAACTAACGTTTCGAATAACCGTCAGAGTTATTATTAAAAATTGCATATGTTCTTTTCTTAATTTAATCTAAATGTTTTTCCAAAGTATTCTATATTGTGAATCTTAGAAATGACATCAGATCCAGCGAAGGTGATACTTCATTATTCAGACAAACACTAAATTGAATTTTTAACGATGGCTTTCGGAATCACACTGTATAATCGAAGTTCTAGCACTATTCTTACAAATTAATATAATAATTTGGTAAACATGGTCTAATTGCAGATTTCTTATAACTAGGCGTAAGTCACACATGTTCTTTTCTTAGTTTACTGAGCATTGTGTCCAAGAGTATAGAGACGTCAATCACAGTCTAGTTTGTACACACCTGGATCCATAGAGAATTTTACATTTCACAGATGGTAATAATTGAGCTAATCTTCTTCGGCGGCTTATAATATGTTTTATAGAAGCTCGCTTTAAAATATAACGATTTTGTCAGTGACTCCTCTGATGTAAGGTAATACGGCAGGCACTCTTTAGACTGTGATTGTGGTCTCTCCCTACATTGGACAAACAAAAGACCAGTAAGAACTCAGAGTAAAAGAACATATAGCTGATGGTTACACCGACGCTATAAGAAATCTGGAATTATGCGACCATGTTCTAGAATGTTCCAATCATTATATTAGATTTGATGAACCAAAAATACTGGCTAGGAACATCGATTTATACCAAGGATGATTCGGAAGCAATCGATTTCAAAAATTAAACACAGAGTATAAAACTTTTGTGAAACCAACATTAAAATTAAGAAACGAACGATATGTCAATTTTAAATAATAACTCTGACGGTTATTCGAAACATTGAAATACAGACATATACCAACTTAGTCTGCCCGTGATCATGGATGCTGGAAAGAATCGAAACGTCGGGAATAAATATATTTTAAGTAAGCGAAAAATCCGTAAATTAGTGGATTTGATATGTATATAATCGCGTAAATAAAAGAAATAATAGGTATAAACCTTTTCACTGCCCGGTATTTAAGCTGAAGGTTGAGAAACAAAATCTGTATAGACCGTGTCAACAAAGTGTTTTCAAACTAACACCAAATTGATTTATATCAATATATTTCCTTTATCCTATTTGATAAGTCTCTCTAAATTTTCACTTTTTATAACCTACCCCTTCTTTTTAATAGTCATTTGTATTATTTTATTATTTTTTATTCTTTTTATCGCTCGGTAAGTGATCCCCACGATCTGTACCTGTTTGTGGAATACAAGTGAAATTTTTACATAAAAATATGACCGACTTCAAACTTATCACGATATTTATAAAATAATTTAAAATGGGACGAGTGGGAAGCTAATATCTATAATTTAAAACAAATGAAGAAAATCGGAGCGGGAAGCAAAGAAGTAACATATATATCTATAAAAAAAAGCATACGCTCCGAATAGAGTACCTCCTTCCTTTGGGAAGTCGGTCAAAAACTAAACTAAATTGTCTATTTGTAACTGAATCCGTTTAGCGTTTTTTTGACGTAATATTGATGTATTTTTTATATTCTGATAAATTACTTTAACTTCATGATAATGCGTCATTTATCCAATCAGGTATACACTTCGATATATATATGGAATCATTATACCCAACTAATAAAAATAACACATATCAGATTCTAATTTCCGCGAAGTCAAGTTTGTGAGATAATCTTGCATTATTCTAGAGACAAACGAACTAAGACGCTTGAAATTAGATCTTCACAAAGGAAGCGCTTTTGTATTGTGGAAATAATAAAAACTGTATGACTTAAGTTTTAAAACGTCTAAAACTCGCAACATAATCCTCTTACATAAGAACTATTGTAGACTGCAATATAAATACAATATTTTGAGTAACAACTGACTTTATTATCGCAAGCTTGTCGTTTTCTAACAATCATAGAGCGAGTAAAGTTACACAACAGTATTTTTTTTTCTATTAACGTATATACGACGGCAGACGAGCAGTTGGGCCACCTAATGGAAAGTGATCACTAACGTCCATTGACATTGTCAATATCACTGTGCTGCCTTACGTGAGGCATTGATGTTAAGTCTTGTTTGCCTAGTAAATACGCTACCTACGGTAGCCTTCAAACCGGAACGCGATAGTGTTGTTGTCTGTCCGAAACCAGAAACCCAGAAAATAAAGTTCTATCCGCACTCGATTTAAACCCACGATCTTTGGTTTAGAGCAAGAACTACACTACACTATGCCATATAACTCAATACTATGCCTCAGAGGCAGCAGAGGTTTATAAATAAACTTAACATAAAAATCACCCTACATAAACTAATTACAAAAATACACAACAAAAACGTCTTGATAAAAAAAATACAAAGAATTTTAACAACCAGGAATTTTTCATTCCATTAAGCGTCTATTATAATCATAAAAATTTCCTTTACCTACCCGGAACCGAACGTCGTTTATTTCTTTCAAACTGATTCAATAAAGTCAGAGTCAATATTTTGGCAAAGAGCAGGAACAGAGCCGCGGGGTAAATCCGTTACATTTTCCAGATCTTTTCGTTTCCGGCATAAACCAATTTAACGTGTACTTCATAATTTTCCTGTTTAACAGTTGTTAGGGGAAATTCACTTACTGGAAGGACTGCGAAGATACTAGGCAAAAGTTTTTGTCGGTTGTTAATAATAAAGAAAAGAATACTTTTTATGTTAGAATTATATGCTTTGATAAATATATATCTATCTATAGCTGCCTCCATAGCCTAGTGGTATGGGCATGTGCTTTAGAAACCGGAGGTCGTGGGTTCGAATCCTGCGGGGACTTAACAAATTTTCGTTATTGTTTCCTAGTTGGTTAGGGCAATTTGGGCCGATCACCCATTTGTTAAAAAGTAAGATCGGGAAAAGTCGGTCCGACCGCCAACTAGCATTGGACAGGTGTGTGGGCCTATGTCCAGCAGTGGACAGGACAAGCTGATGATGTATATACTTTGATAAGCGCAATCGGTTTGGACTTTGTTAATTAAGTTATTTTTGTTTTTACTTTAAAAAAAACTGAACATAATGATCTGGCTTCATTAGAATTAGAGACTATCTATGTCTGTGGCAAAAAATACGATGCTGTATGTGATAATTTTCACTGAAATAAAAGTTCCTGATTCTCATTTTTCATGATACATTTTTGCGGTTGAGTTATATGATTTTTAAATATTTTTATTAAATATGTAAGTGGTCAGATAGTTTATTTATTACAAAAAATTTGGAAAAGCTGCTTCGTTATTTTTCTCTTTTTACAGTTGTATTGTTTGAGTTATTTTTGATGTGAGAATAAATTTATATATTTCTAATTATTTTTTTGGTTTCTAATATTAAAGCTTTCTTTATTGGAGACCTACTGGAAAATACAACGGCTATACTTAGTCATACTACAAAGCGGTAGAGAAAAAAAAATATTTTGCTCTATTTTAAAGCATCGTAGCTAAAGTAATAACTGAGTAAAATTGAGTCCATCCTTTGTCTCAGGACGGCAAGGATGCTTGTGAAATCGTAGGCTACATTTCTCGTGGACAAAACCCGTTTGCAAGTCTGCCTTCGTATGCTGTAAAAAAATAGTTTTCAAAGAAATGTTCATAAAATATGATAATTATTGTGGACAGGGCACATCGTTTCCTATTAGGAGAACGTCCTAACTTTTCTTGCCGCTTGATAAATTATATAAAAGTAATCATTTAATGTTAATTCATTATACTGTAATGAATCCTTAAAACCTAATATCTCATGACTAAACAAGGCTTGAAAAATGTTTCAAATTTACCTCTTCTTTTTATGTTAAAAAAGGGACATTACTGAATAAATGAGGGTCTTCGCAAACAGGAAAAATACTACTATTTGTCGCAGCTTTCAAATATTTGCTTTTGACCTAGACATAATGTCATATACAGTACTAGCGACCCGCCCCCGCTTCGCACGGGAGCTATGCTGATAGAAAATATACCTACAATATTAAGCATGTTAAACAAATAAACCTTTCTCTTCAATTATATTATTTTAAATTATTAAAAAACCGCATCGAAATCTATTGTGGTGGGATACGGTCCGAAACGCCCTAATGGATATGGGTGTATTAGGGGAGGCCTACGGACTATCACAGGCGGATGATGATGATGATAATCATTTTAATTTGTTAACCAAATACTGTTAATTCGGTATTGATGTTTAATTACGACATAAATAAATTATTATACATCAGTACCGAATACAAGGTGGAATATTAACTTATAAAAGGGAACATGGGAAGTACGAGTAGGAAGAAAAATAAAATTTTAAAAGAATCTGTAGTTTTAGTGTCTACTTTGCTTCGTAAGCAAATTTAATTATGATACATATTTTTATTCTTGACGACGGATGTGCCTTACAGTGGGAGTAAGATAGATCCGCAATACAGGTGCAATTAATCAACAAGCCAATCCGCCAGGTCAGCGAAGAAATTATGAGTAACTGTTTTTAGTAGACGCCGCCTTGGCGTTCACCAAAAAGGCTTATTTCAGGCAGTGAACGGCTAAAGGCTGTTTATGATGACGATGATGTTGACACAATTTAAATTAGAATCGTTATTGTAAAGTATTCTTGGGAGAAAGAAATTCATCATCGGGATAAGTTCAGATACAGAGGAGTGAAAAAGTATTTTGATTTACAATTTAAGGTGGAACTATCCTTCGCACACTAAAACGATAACCTGCTTTTTGTACGAAACTGCTCTGCGATTGAAATAAACAGCGAATGTACTAGTTATACAAAACACCATTACAATTATTGTTTTTCAAAGAAATATTTATAAATTGTGTCCCCTAATGGAGGAGGCGTGCATTAGGGGAAGCCTAAGCCTAGCAGTGGACTAACACAGGCTGATCATGATGATGATTTATAAATTGTATTTATACAGAAACTTTTGAATTTAATTGGACTGATACATACTATTTTGTAAATGAGGATATTTCTTTATTGAATACGTGAGGATATCCAAAACGCTTACTATGCGAAAATAGTTAAGAATGTGAAAAAATGGGTTGAATTTTAAATAGAACATCGCGATCCTCTAGAAAAATATTAATTTTAGTTTAAAATGTAGGCAATTTGAAATCAAAGTTTTGTAGAAAACAAGTAATAAATAATATAAGTGATAAAAACTAATAAATGCTTTCATAATATGAGTTTATAATCGCAGTATAACTTCACTTTTTTTCCAGAAGAAGAGTCACTTTATATAACCATACTTCGATTATTTTGCAATTTATGGACTATATCCTTCAAAACTACCAAATACTAACAAAATTATATAGCAAAGTTAAAGTATCTTTCAAGTATAAAATTTTAAACCTCCCTGGTGTTTGCGATCCTATGGTGATTTTGTTTTCCGATAGCCTTTTGTTTTTTCATTCAGGAGAGTTATACACATAGGTCAAAAAACTGTTATTTAGATGGATATAAACGTTTTTAACCAGTAAAATTACAGATAATTGAAAATTCATTTGTTACATGTTTGGAGGGATAAATTGAATTCTTTAGCTACTAATTATTAATTATTATGTATTTTCCTTTTTAGTATTTTCTTGTAACACACAACTTGTAACTTGTTTCTTCTTATAACAATTAATCAACAAATATATCATCATCATCATTATCAGCCTTGTGTTAGTCCACTGTTGTAGACTTAGGCGTCCCTAATCCACCACGACATCTTTGTTTTTGGGGGCCGCATCCCACCACGCTCGTCCTTTTTACGTGCCCATCCTACGCATGTTACTTTTCAGATAGTTTGCTTAAATAATTAATAAATATAATAATAACTTACGCATTAGTAGGAAAGCGTATTGTAATTAAAAACGAATAATCAATTACTTTTTGAAATATCGTAATCTGAGCCGTCCATCAAAAATGCTGTAAAACACGTCTCAAGTACGTTTATCGCTTGAAAATGATATATTCAGTTTCTCCAGCCCAGTAATTAAACTAGCTAAGGTGCCCTTCAAACCGCGACATATATATCCACAGAGCAACAGAAATAATACGAGAACGCACAAAATTCGTTTGCAAACTCCAAGATGTACTCGCACGTTAATCTTTCCCACATAAAGAATTAAGACTCACGAAAGTATCTCCGAAAGTGGAATACCGAAATCTCATGAATATGTTTTTCTGTTTACATAAATTTGCGACCTTATTTAGGGGCTAAGTGTTTTCTGCGTCGACTTAATTCCATTCGGGGTCGGGTTATAAATCTTCTCTTCGCAAATGATTTCGCGGTGCGGTACAAGTTATAAGCGGAGAGCGATTAACTGTTAAAACGTGCCTTACAATTGATTGAATAGATCGTGATGATTATCCTATCAACAATGTGATTATAAAGTCACAAAAAAATTACATAAAAGTGATAATACAAGTATGATATTTAGCTAATGACGAGCTATTTGCCGTGACTATAAATTATACTTGATCACTCACCAGAAGTCTATTCTCCAGCATGAGAGATAGGAAATTAAGAGTGGTATAACCAATAATGAGGCACGTTATATCAGACCGAAATACTTTAGTATTTTGACACTACTTGCGGCAGAACTGCATTAGCACGGGTACTTCCTTACTCCCCTGATAAAGTTAGATCTGCTACTACTTTAAAAAGCTTAGGCCGAATTTAAAAAGTTTCAAAGAAATGTTCTTGTCATTCATTAGGGCATTTCATTGGTTTAAAGTCGATTTTGTGAAAAATTATTATGATTTTGTTGCCGAAAGATACATAAAGCAAGTACAAAAGCAAGCTTTTAGACTTGTTTCTTTATTCTGTATAATATAGAACATAAACTATAAAGGGGAGCATAAGCTAAATACAACTATTACAAGTCATATCATCATCATCAGCCTGTGATAGACCACAGCTGGACATAGCCTCTAATACACCCCTATCCATTAGGAGTTTTTGGACGTATCCCACCACGCTGGTCCATTGCGGTTGGTGGTGGACTCGACTTTACATGCCCATCCGACGCATGATTCTTCTACATTCAGACAATTAGTGCTCAGGACCCAAATTGTCAACCTAACTAGAAACAACAATGAAAATTTGTTGAGTCCTCGCAGATTCGGAACCCACGACCTCCGGTTTTCTAAAGCACACTGCCCATACCACATAGGCTAGGAGCAGTTCTATTACACATAAAGGTTATATATTACAAGTAAAGTATTATACTATTACAAGTAAAGGTTTAAAATAATTCGGTCCAAGGTAAAAATGATAAATATAATTATGTCTACAAATCCGCTTCATCGTATTACTTGCACTTGATGTTTTCGCGCGTATATTTTAACCTATGTCTAATTGAGGAATGATTACGAACCTCTTAAATAACCTGATCACATTATCTCTTTGAAGGTATGCTTGTAACATAAATTACTTTGCCTCTATTCTATGAAACCAGTATCTTAGATGAATATGATATTTCGGTATTAACATAATACTTCTTGTATTAATATATAACATTATAATCTATATGTGAAATATTTGTATGAAATAAAGTAAACTAAAAATATTTTAGTTTTTTTTGTATACGATATTTGCAGATGTTTTATTACACGGAGGTCGTGGGTTCGAATCCCGCGGGTAAAGAAGGTTGTGTTACCGTTGTTTTCTGTTTAGTTGGGACAATACGGGTCGATCAACCTTTGTCTGCAAATAAAGATCGGTGATAGGGCCCCTGTTTACAAGATACCGTCTGGGTGAGGACCACCGCGGTGCCTATTTCTGCCGCGAAGCAGTGTTGCGCACTAACACTACTGTGTTCCGGTTTGAAGGGCACCGTAGCCAGCGTATTTACTGGGTAAACAAGACTTAACAACCTAGTCTCACGGTAGGCGTGTTGGCGATACCACTATTGCCAATGTCTATGGGCGTCGGTGACCACTTCCATCAGATGGCCCGACTGCTCGTCTGCCTGCGTATGCAAAAAAAAAAGACGATCCATGCGTCGGATGGGCATGTAAAAAGTCGGTTCAGGTTGTCAAGGCCACCTTTGACAGTCGTTATAGGATGTCGGAGCCTTCAAATTTACTGAAAACTAATTCATCATTAGAATGCAATTCATCCTTCAGGTTTCGGAGATCCGACGCCAGTCGCTCTGCGAAAAAACTGTAAATCTAGATGAATTAGAAGCTGACCCCATAGTAAATTTTGAAAACAGTTAGGAAGTAGAGAACTACTTAGTATATAGCTAATTGTAATATTTTATAATTAGTTTATGATGAATAGTTTTGTTAATCAATATTTATGAAAGTTTATAACCTGACATATGTTTAGGACTGGGTTTTTTTTATTTTATCGTGGATATGTTTCGTTATATCTTATATACAAAAATCTGAACGCAAAGCAAGCATAACACCAACAGAAGCAGTTTAATAAAGACAACGTCGTTTACAATCGACGTTTTAAAGTACACACTTTAAAATCAAGCGGTTAAATGTGTACCCAAATATACCTACTTTTTAGTACTTACCTTAAAATTTATTCACAAACGTCTCAACTTGCAATGTTCATATTTTTATTACTATAAAAGAGATTCAAACTTCCAGTTAATAGCATAATAGACTGTAACGTTCCATAAAACTTTACTTCCAATAGAACACACTCTTATAGAAGTTTCCGAGCGAAACTTTGTCCCCTTACACGTATTATTGTTGGAAATACTTTACTTACGTGAAACTTAAGTGCTTCGCAATTATATTTTATGCATTTCATGTAACTTATCATTCTCGGCACTTCCAATTAAGTTTGTGGAAGAAACGGTTATATGAAACAGTGCATATTCTTGTAGCTATAATATTCTAGGTAAAAATTATTTTATATAATTAGAATTGAAACAAAATAATTATAACAATATATTATTTCATTACTGTCATCATTTAAATGACATTGGAATTCCGTGATAAAATACGGCACGACTTCTGATCGATGATACGTCATTTTATTACTTCGAAGTATAAAAACATGCGGTCTCTTTAAAGACTGATTTTGATAATTATATGTTTCTTTGTTAAGGGATGTTTTTTATATTGTGATCCAATTTTGATTAGCTTGTTTTTAAAAATTAATTTTCTTTTCTCGTGCCTTTCGTAACTTATTGGTAAAAAGGGCTTCCTAATCAGTTTACTTATTACAATTATAATCGTTATTACCGGATTAAATGTAGTAATTCAATATTTTATGAATAATGAAGGTCTGAGTTATGTAATAAGATATATGTTTATGGGAAATCTTACGTTGCCTTCAGTCTCGCTTTCCATCACACCGATTGGCCGAGCCCAATATCTGATGGACGGCACGACGTCTGATTGATGATACGTCATTTTTATTACGCAAGATACTTTGTGTAATGCGGCCGGGGATTTGTGTGTGATTAATAACATCTTAAAGGGAGGCATAACCCGCAGGATCGAACAACAATGACGGCCCAGAAATAAAAAGGAATGATCACTGTTATATATCTACGTAACTCAAGAGTATTAGGCGATGATTGAGCTCAATAAACAATAATGTCATTATCTGTGGTAGTCCACCAACAATGAAAATTTGTTGAGTCCCCACATGATCCGAACCCGTGACTTCCGGTTTCTAAAGCATACGCCCATACCATAATTCTACGAAGGAAGTAGTTTATATAAATGTAATACCATATATTCTATAAAAATATTAGTTACTTTACCTATTTTCATTAGCTCTATTGACCAACCACCTCCGTGGCCTAGCGGTATTGGCCCTTGATTTAGAAACCCGAAGTCGTGGGTTCGAATTTCGTGAGGAAAACAACTTTGTGTTATAGTTGTTTTCAATTTTTTAGGACAATTTGGTTGGTCTCTAAAGTAAGAAGATCCATGCGTCGGATGGGCATAGGACAGGCTGATGATAATGGTACTGACCCATAAAACGGAAATGCAGCGATTGACACCTTAGGGGTAGTTTTACCTTAGGGGCAACCATTTTCGGAAGAAATACTGTATGTTGGTTTTGGATGACGGATTAGAGTGTTTTTGTTTTTTTTTTATTTATTTAAAGTACAGCTGAGACATGCAGTTCTTTCGCTTTGCATTTTCCATTGAACGTTATTAATGTTACCATTTCTCTGTATATTTTCTTGTCAATCAACTTGCCATTTATACGGAATATTTCGATAAATTTGATTTAGCAATAATTGGAAATGAAAACCTTTAAGATAACAGGAAAAAGATTATTTTATTTACAGCTATAAAAATACAAGTATAATTAAGCTCCAGTTAGCACGATAAATAATGTTATTTATTTTTTTATTTTTTTGCCCTTTCAGTATAATTCATTTAAGATAATTATTCATTTAAGAAGAAGATCTTTAAAATCCTATTACTACTGGATATATTAATAAATCGTAGTAAAAGCAACTTATTTTTAGCTCATTAAATGTGTATGAAGAAACTTCTAAGAAATTAGGAATAAAGCAAAGTAAAACATTAAAATTAAAGAGTGTTTTTCAGAACATTAAGAATAAATAATGATCACGTTTTTAGACTTGTTTCTCAGAATGTCTCAAGCTTTCTAGCAAAAAGTATGAGTAAATTAGTTTGGCTTACGTTAGTTAAGAATTTGAAATGTATTAGTAATGATTGAAGTATTTCTGTTTTACCAAATTTACATCTAAATTTTATCAGTTCAGGCTTAATTCATCCCTTTCTATCATCTATTTATTGTGCTTACGACCGACACGTAAATCAAACACAAATTTTCAAAATAAAATTAAGATACCTTTTTCAATACGGAACCATCACATTTTCTTATTGATTCTCAAACAATCTACCACCGGTTTGGACACAGAAACCTTCAGAAAGCTAACGACCTGAGATGCACTTGTGTGAAAAACTCAACGGTAGACCTTTTTATTCTTTCTTCAAAAAATATTTTACATAATTTGAAACTTTATAACATATATAACAACCAATATTAATAAAATATGTAAAGGTAATAAAACTATGTATGACATCTATTGTTATCAAAGCACGGAAGCTTATAGTAGCTGTTTACCTAGCGTACGTGGAATAGGGTTGTTCATACAAAGCGTATTGTCCCATCCAAAAGCCTAGTGGAACTTTCAGTGCTCGCGCGAGAACATTTTACGGCGAATGAGGGGATTAACGGCGCGCTTACCGCGTTACGACAGTATTTGCATATGCAGATGATGTATATTATATTAAATGCCAACATTGCACAGTGGTTAAGGCTGTGCAAACTTTGATGGAATACAATAAGTTATGAGGTTGATGTTAACAATGTAGGAAGTAGCATTAAATTGACGGGAATCGTCTAAAGTCATATATATAATATATGCTTATAGCCAGCAGTCGGTCTACCGGGTGTTGAAAGTAGTGGTCGACGTCCATGCACATCGGCAATGCCAGGAATAACATCAATGTGCTGCCTTCGTGAGACATAGGATGTTACGTCTTGTATCTCAGTAAATATGCTGACTACTGTGTCATGCAAACCGGAACATAGTATTTTACTCACTTCTGCTTTGCAGAAATAGACAGAATTAGACACCACGGTGGTACAGTTCCAGAAGGCCCAATTTATTGATTACCTGTTACCGAGATTTTGGTCAATGACCGGCAGTCGACTCCATACGCGGGACTCCACTTCCTTGGTTATTTTTTTAAATTAGTTTCAATATCTTGACCTTGGTGCATATTGGTCTGTACGTTGATATGCGGTAAATTAATTCATCAGTTTAATACTGGTTGCCAATCTTGCACTTGACAACCGTTAAAGGACGGAAAGACCTTCCAATAAGATGATATCGATCTATGATAGATGCAATTTATACTCGAGAAGTATTATATAATGGTAAAAAGAAACAGAATAAAAATACTCGAGCAAAGGCAATTTCCACAAGCACCTCTAAAGGATGTTTCATAAAATGTATCAGCCGTAAAACTAAAGCAACAATATACGGCGCACATTGATGCCGGAATAGCAACGTATTTCAGGCTCCATACCCCAAAGATGTCAGACGGTACGCCGACCATAAATTTCCCAGCACCTAGGTACAACATTACACGTTGACAAAGACGAGTGTTGCATTTATGTTAAATTTTACTACGTGATTGTAACTTTGCGCGCGAGGTATAAAATGTTGCCGCGCTGAGAAATAAATCTGGTTTGTATGACGTGTAAGATGACGTCGGTATTGCGTTTACATTTTTGTATTTTAAAGGTTTAGTAAACTGAACGAAAACACTAGAAAACGAGGCGTGCAAAATATGATTGCCATATAAAGGGTTTGGAAGAATGACGCTTAATTTATAAGTATAGTAACAACTCCGGAGCCTAGTGGTAAGGGTGCTTTTGAAACCGAAGGTCGTAGGTTGGAATCCTGCGGGACTTGACATATTTTCTTTGTTGTTTCCTAGTTGGTTAGGGCAATTCGGGCCGATCACCCAATTGTCTGAAAAATAAGATGATTCATGCGTCGGATGGGCATATAAAAGTCGGGCCACCCACCAACCTGCATTGTACCAGCGTAGTGGGATACGATCCAAAACCCCCTATTGGATAGGGGTGTATTAGGGGAGGCCTATGTCCAGCAGTGGACTCGTACAGGCTGATGATGATGATGATGATGAAAGTAACACCGTATTTATTACTTTCGTTTACGCGATCTTAGTCTGCCCGTGATCATGGATGCTGCGAAAAGACCGAAATCTAGGCTATAAACATAAAGAACGAACGATAAAAGATGCGAACAATCCGTATAAAATGGTTTTGATAACACCGTCGTGTTTTTTTCTGACGGAAGTAGTGGTGTGCAATTATTTCATGTACTGGTACGAAGGGAAGAAGGTAAACAAGAAGTATTGTTACTTTTGGAGGAAGTGATATTGTGGTGGCTTCCCTGCATCCTATTTAATTAGGGCATTTTTAATATTAAAAGATACAGGCATAAAATTTATTTTAAAAGAAAATCCTTTTATTTATGACGACATTAAACTACATAAAAATAATCACAATTTACTGTCAATAGTAACTAAAAATACTCGTGATTATTACACTATAAACAATCACTTTATGAATTTACTAATATGCATGGTTTTTTAAATAAATATTTAATTTTCTGCTATGCTAATATTAATTAAATGCTGGAAAGAGTTAGGAACCATCGGTAAAAAGCAAAAAAATACAAATGTCCTGCAATTAGTGGATTTAGTATGTATAATAATCACGTAAATTTATATAACAATTATTCAATTATATTGAGAAACCGTTATATGTAATAAGTACTACCCAAGCAAATCTCAAATTTCAAAGCAATTACTTAACTTCATCCCAACCTGCCGAAAAAGCGAAATTACGTGCCGATAAATCAGAAAGACCGGCAAAACAAAACTTTCTTCATTGACGAATAAGCAGACTGAAATGACGTAAAATAATTGTAATAAAAAGTGAGAAGGAAGCAAAATTCGAAAGTCGTAAAGTTGGAAGAATTTTCGGAGCCATGGAAAATGTATCTGAAACTCACAGCGATATATTTTCACTAGAAGTGTCATAATATATTTGTTTAGAGTTAGAAAACTTAGAGTTGCTTCTTTTTCTCAGGCATATTAGATATAAAATTATTTCTTTTAGTCACGCGATTAATATATATGACATCCAATTTCAATTTTGTAAGCGTAATATCGTGTTAATTCTTTAAAGTGACTGACAGATTGACATCTCGTTGAAAATTTACCAAAAAGTAAGCAAATATATAGTACCACTTTGTTATGGGTTGGCTGTTTATATCTTTTCCCCTCAGACTACAGAAGATCATTTTTTTAAAAAGGAGGCCAGACTTCAAATCATCATTTGCCTTAATATAAATAATATTTAGTGACTATAACTTTCATTAGAATCTCATAAACCATTGCTGAATGCAAACAGTTCACTGTGTGATAAATAATACATTTTTTATCCGAAATTGCAAAGCCTTCCCAGGATCCATGGTCTCGAGACTGACTTGGAAACGTCGGGTATAAATTTTAAGTTATTGAACGCTGTAAAAACCGTAAAAATTGTATTATTTGTCATGTATTGTATTTACGTAAGCAGCAGAAACTATTAAGTTCATTATGTAATTGATGTATAGGCTAATGTAAGAATGAGATCGTTGCATCAATACTTTAAGCTGCCTTGGATATGCATTTATGCACCCCAAAACAAATTTTCAATAAAGTAATTAAAATAAATGACGGCTAAATAAACAAATTACATCCAAGGTTAAACACGGAAGCAAGCAGCGAATCAACATCGCACTTCCAGAAACACATATTTCCTGTTAACAGTGAAGTGAGAGCATATTTCAGCGGATTTTACGATTCCCGAGCAACGTCATAAATAAGAGAGACTGGCTGGCATTCCTGCAGTGATAACTTGGCTATATTTAACATTGCGGGGGCAAAAAAACGTTTCATAAACATCTTATTTAACCCCAAGATTGCAACTTAATTTGCACTTGTTATATGGTGATCGCGTTGTGATAAAATGGTCGCAATATTTAACAACGCTCATGACATTTAACCGCCTCCATGGTCTAGGAGTATTGGCCCTTGCTTTATATTGTGGGTTTATATACCGCGGGGAAAACGACTTTGTGTTATCGTTTTTTTGCGGTCGGTTAGGACAATTTGGGTCAATCATCCAATTGTCTGAAAAGTAAGATGTATGATCCATACGTCAGATGGGGATGTAATAAGTCAGTCCACACACCAACCCGCGTTCAACCAGCGTGGTGGGGTACCGCCCTAAAACCCCCTTATGGAGAAGGCGTGAATTAGAGGAGGCCTATGTCCAGCAATGGACTAACACAGGATGATGATGATATTTTGGAGGGTTTGAATATAGTAGGTAAAAAAATTGTTTTTGGATTTTTTACGAAATGGAAAAGATTATGGGACATGATCACTCGGTCTGACAGTCATGTGGGAGGAAATGACCGAAAAATAATATTGGTAAACTTAGTACATACCTTTCATTTGCGCATCGGCACCGTTGGTCCGAAACTTGTGGGGACACTAATATACTAAGTAAATGAAATGTGTCATTTATTTGGTTGATTAAGTGCACAAATGATTAGATACAATTGATTTAATTTCGTAAATCTGTAAGACAATAAAAGCTTACTCATCGAACATTGCTTAAGAAGAAACAATAACTCTCAACGTTATTTTTTCAACCTAGAAATAAGTATTAATATATAAATTCTTATTACCGTTAATAAACCTATTCATTATCTAGTGAAACGTTTGAAATTAAAATTTACGTAAACCAGTTCTATTGATACAATATTGTTACACGTCTCAATTGATTACGAATGATAGACGGCCACTGTGACTAGTTTTTATCACCGAGTGCAATTCAAGATTGGATATAAACCGGAAGATGTATCGTGCTTACGGAGACCACGTGATTGTCCACTCAAACGACATAGTTTATTTCTCTCCCTTTGAAAGTAATTGTATGTTGCGTAGACGAATTATTCGTTCTTTTACAGAGCTTTAACGTTTTCAGAGGCACAAAATAGAGAAGCAAATCGACCAACCATTACAATATCATCGGATAATGTAATGGTTGGTGAAATATTTATACTCGACTTCATTTGTATTAGGCATTACTAACGTTTGTTCTATCCGGCAAACGACTAGTACGACTCATAATATATATATATATATATATATATATCATACTTATACCTATATTAATGAACAGATTATATTGATTAATGCAATTTCATTAGCCACCATTTTAACAACGCAAATGAAAGGTAAGATCTCATTTGTTACTACAGCTTATTTCACATCACATACATCACATCATCAGCCTTTGTTAGTCCACTGCTGGACATAGGCCTCCCCTAATATACACCTATCCATTAGGGGGTTTGGACCGTAAACCACCACGCTGGTCCAATGCGGGTTGGTGGGTGGACCGACTTTTTACATGCCCATCCGACGCATGGATCATCTTACTTTTCAGACAATTGGGTGATCGGCCCAAATTGCCCTAACCAACTAGGAAACAACAATGAAAATTTGTTGCGTCCTCGCAGGATTCGAACCCACGACCTCCGGTTTCTAAAGCACACGCCCATACCACTAGGCTACGGAGGCAGTCTTATTTATCCATTTTTATTTTTTCTTATTTATTTATTTTTTCATTTCCCAAGGCTTATTTGATCACCCAACTTGTTTGACCGCTTCGCTAAATAATACATTATTATTAATAAAATTTAATCTTTTAAAAAGTTATATAATTATACCAAAACCATTTAAATTAATTTTAATTTTAAAACATTATAGATGAGTTCTGAATTAAATTGAGACCACCATGACTATAAATACGGCCTCGACAGTGTCGCAACGTCCCTGCCATCCCAATACGGTGGAGTATTATATAGTAATGCAAATTGGAATGTAAACAGACGTCTTTCAGCGTATTCGTGGAATTTAATCGTGCCTCCTGTACAGGTATAATTCCATAAACAGTTACGCGCGATCGATCCCCAGTGGAATTTAATTAGCGCAACATTGATTGACAGATTGTTTGCTATTCATCCGGTGAATGTTCTTACATGATGACTGTTAATAACCTCCCTGAATACAGCAGGATCGATAGGTAACAAATGGTATATCAGTAATTTAAACTTAAATTTACGTAAAGTTGAATGATGTTCGTAACATAAAAACAACTGTTTTTAAAGATACCATCGTGATACGTAACCGATACATATAACAAAACATAATTTTTTCGTGTGTCTGTTTAGGAAATCTTTTGAAAGACGGCTATTCGCTGATGTAACTCAGGCTACTTTCAAAAATATAAATATATATATGTGGACGTACTCGCGGGGCAGAGTTAGTCTAAATTATAGTTGCATTACGGTACTATTTTTGCATGTGTGAAATTAAAAAATATTGTTATCAGAACATTAAAAAAATTGTTTTTTTTTTTATGACATTAGCACGCCAAGGAAACAAGCAATGTAAGAAGTATATTTTTACAATCGTATCCATGATAGGTCTTAGAAGTTATATAAAAGAACTGCTATTATTTATTATACTTCCTACTATATTTAATGTTACTTAATTTGCATAACAAATAATTTTCTAATTATAGTAGTGTTTTATACAAATCGCGTAGTTTTTCTAATTGGGGCGCCTTCATTGGTAAACCTGAGTTAGCTAATTCTCCATGTAATGCAAATAACATTTCTAAAGTGTTCCCTGACCACGGCCGCTGGAAAGTGTTCGAAACCTCAGGAATTTAAATGAAAATAGCGATAAAATCCTAAGTAATTGTATTTAATAATTAGTAATATCTGCCAGCTAATAAAATAATTATTTCCAAAGATCTCAGGTTTCTTGCTTTATCATCAAATTTACGCTTGTGAGGGAGCTGCTTTTGTTGCTGTGAAAACATTTTTCACACAGAGCAGGCTGACTTAACTGAATAATTATACACGATGTTGTAAAAATAATATTTACACAAACAAAGCACTTGGTCTGAATTGAGTTATTTAAACAGAAGTTTTATCAAAATTAACATGGCTAGCATAATATCTTTCTAAATTTCAATTAAAAATCTACATCTTTTTATTTATTGCAATAAGTCTTGCAACGAGAACATTTTAATTGTCATTTATGGTCACTTTAATCCTATAAAATATATTTATTAGAAATAACTAGTAGGAATACTAGTGTGCAAGAACTTTTTCCTTTTTTAACCAATTTTATTAACTAAAACGTAATTTATTTAAAAAGTTCAATAAGCTCAAACTCAAGCCAGTTCATCCGCAGTAAAAAAAACGACATTAACGCATTTTCATCACGAAACGCCGACAGACACTCGATCTTCCGAACGACAATCGTATAAACATCACTGGAACAAACGTATACTCGTAGAACTACGGTTTGGCAACACTAGCAGTTGTCACTGCGTCCGTTTGCGAAATTATAAATCGTTCCTTTTAGCCGAATTAAATTCGGAACAACTGTAATGGATACAGCTCGTGTGAAAGAACGGAACGGAGATATAGAGTACTGCACTAAATCTCGTAGAGAGCGCCTTAAATGGGTTGTTTATTGTGCGTTCGTAGCAATGATGTCTTTTAATAATACTTGCGGGTCGTGATAAAAGGCCAAACTGCTTTGTGGGGGAACAGTTTTTGTATTACAGCGAGTTAGAGGCGAGTTTTGTGTGACTTTACCTAGTTGGGGATGGCGTCGTTATGCTTAACCTGGGGCGATATCGTGTGCTTTGGGGAATCGTATTCTTTATAGGCTGTAATACGATTGTGTCGTATGTATAGACTGGGAATTGTGTATTTTTTGTGTAACGTAAGCTTGTACTTATTTTTTTAGTATGTGTTGTGTGTGGTTATTGTGTGTGTCGAACGTAGTTTCCTAGTATCAATTTAAATATATCATTATTAAAGGTTAGCTATACAACGCCATCTAGTACCAAATAAAGTAATGAAATAGAAATGTACTATCATAATTAAATAAGCTACAGCAACAAGGTAAATGACACAAAGGTGCATTTTTGGCAAGAAAATGCACGTACATTGGTACGCAGTAATGCATAAGCATTTAATAACAAGATGCTAATAAGGTACGAAAAACATTTTCCTTGTCAGATAGGATTGATTGAAGGTATATATAATGCCTTTTTTGTGATAAAAAAAAACATTATATATTTTTGTTTTCCGATTTTCTTTTTGTACGATTGCATGAAGTGACTAGATTTATTAATATTTCATCCGATTGCAAGCGATATGCTAGAAAATAATGTAGATTATTACATCACAAATCACCGACACCGTGAAACTTGACCTAAGTGTAACATCTTCCGCCGGAAATGGTTCTCGCTTTGTCGTAGTGGTGAGGCTCAGTACCTGCGGCTTGGGCCAGCCGCGGGAAAGCTAAGAGGAACCTGGCCGGCCTGTGGTGCAAGGCCGGCCGTGAAGGAGGCTGCTCCAAGCGGGCTGAACAAGCCCGCTTTGGATGCGCCTTTGGAGGGTGCGAGGGTCGGGTTACAGGAGGTAGGTAACTACAGGGGCCGAGGCGAAGGGCGCGCTAGTTCCGACGTGCCCAGAGGGAGGCAGACGGCCGCAGGGCCGAGATGGGGCTGCTTCGGCGGCTAGCGCTGACGGGGTTGCAGATGAGTGGAAGCACGTTCCATCCAATAAAGGCGTCAGGAAGGAACAACGTGGTGGTTTTAGTCAGTGCGAGTCCGACATAACCCGTCTTTGCCCCCGCGATGACGGGTATGCGTAGGCACTTCCCACGGTAAAAAAAGAGTGTAACACCTTGTTGACACAGTAATTAAACTCGCTTCGGTGCCCATCTAAGTAATTAGGTTGATTATTTCCATTTTATCATTTTTACCACAATATCACTATTTTCTTTTGGTAAGTTGTGGTAACAATGATAATTTTATCGTACATACATGTCTCCGTCTCTGTCAACTACCTCCGTAACCCAGTGGAAAATGCGTGTGCTTTAGAAACCTGAGGTCGTGGGTTCCAATCCTACGAGAACACAACAAATTTTCTTTAATGTTTCCTAGTTGGTTAGGGAAATTGGGGCCGATTACCCAATTGTCTGAAAAGACAGATGATCCATGCGTCGGATAGGCATGTAAAAAGTCGATCCACCCACCAACCCGCATTGGACCAGCGTCGTGGGATGCGGTCGAAAAACCCCCTAATGGAGGAAACGTGCATTAGAAGGGGCCTATGTCCAGCAGTGGACTCACTGCCATCTATTAGCGAAATGTGAATGAATTTTTATTGGAATTTACAAGCGACACACACGAAAGTGCGAGATCATAAAAATGTGAGCTGTTCTTAATAGTTTAAGAGTTATAGGATACTTTTATAAAAAAAAAACCTAAACCTAGTTTTTAGATTAAAATTATATCTAATCAGAAAAAACCCGCAAAAAATAAAATAAAAAAATATTTTTTTTATAAATGAAAGCTTAATTTACTCCAATTGTCATAAAGTAAAAGTAGTTTTATAGTAAATATATCATTACAAATGTATTATTGAAAACAAAACACATGTTCTTATGTTGGTTCTAAGTTCTCTTGTTTTAGTTCCCTATTCCAAATATTTATTTAATTGAAAGGCAAAGCTTCTTACGTCCAACCATTTTAAATATACACATAAAGTAATTTTTATTATTCAAATCCTATCTATGAAGCTCGTTACAAAAATAATCACACGCAGCAAAGTAACACGTAAAAGCACAACATATTAACGTAATAAATTCACGGACCGCGTTCATAACGCGGTATTAATTTCGTTCAAATCGTGAAAATATGTAAATTTTTTCACGAACGCACACAAGATGATATAAAGGAATATATTCATATCGATGCAAATGTGTTACGTGCTGGGTGTTCGGATGATTTTTTTAGACTGTACGCCAAATATTACACAGAATCAGGGGAGGGTCATGGCTGTAATAACAATATTAAAATCGTGAGAGATTCAACTGAATGAATATTCACGTTGCAAAATTATTCACTCATCGTAATGAAGAGTGATGGGAAACGCCATGATTTGTTTAGCCGTCAGTTTGTTGGAGACAGAAGCTGCGGTGAAACGACGGTTATTGAAATCGAAATTCAAAATATTCGCATAATATTTCCATTGTTAGCAGTCGAAGTTAATTCTGACGAAACGGACAAAAGTGACGTCTTATTAAAACAGCTTTTACTTAATGGAACATTAGTTTGATGTCTTATTCTTGAAAGAATGTTGTAAACTAAAATAATGTATACTAAACCATAAACCCTGACATTTGCGAGTTCAGTTAATTAAATGAGCTCGGTAGCTGGATTTATTTAGATCTATTGGATGGATTTATTTATATTTATATCTTATGTAGATAGGATGAATACAAACACAGATGGATGAATACCACTGGTATCGTAGCAGTGTTAATTTGTGACCCTTTGAACCAGAAGTAAGAAAAAGACAGTAAAAAAACAGTACTATTTAACGTAAGGGGTAAGCAATGCGGTGGTTCCCTTTTAGTCACTTCTTACAGGTCGTTCTTTAAATAAGAATGTGCTGCTGATGAAATTGCTTTCTTGTTCTTTATAATAAGAAAAAAAAACTTATGAAGTGCTTAAATTTAGAACCGATAGGTTGTCCCTAATACTGAACAAAAATTTCTTCTTAACTAAAATTTTGCTAAAGTCTGATATGATGATGATGACCTAAAATATGTTATAATGTCATAATTGTAATCTAAATCAATTTGACACGACCTTCACTATAATTACGGCCGCGACGATGTCGAAATGTCCCTGTCATCCCAATACTCCAACGTTGATGCAAATTGGTGACGTCTTTCAGCCTAATCGTGGAATTTAATCGTTCCTCCTGTATAGGTCATACAGTACGATCAATAGGTGACAAGTGGTATATTAGTAATTGGTAACATCAAAATAACCGTTTTTAAAAAATAACATCGTGATACATAAACGGTACACATAACCAGACATAATTTTTTCGTGTGTCTCTTTGTGTGTCTTTGGAAAGACAGGTCTTTCACTGAAAGATAATGTCACTGATGTAACTGGGAGTAACTAAGGCTACTTATTAAAAATTTACACATATATATATATGGATCTTACCGCGCAGACTGAGTCGCAGGGCAAGTCTAAATTATATTTTCTTTAGTCATAGTATATGTGTGTGCGAAATGTAAAAAATAACGTTATCAAAATATGCCAAACGCCAAGGAAACAAGCAATGAAAGAAGTATTTTTTACAGTCGTATGATACGTCTAAGAAGTTGATTATAAAAGAATTGATATTAAAATTCATGGTATTTTAAATTTTACCTAATTTGCATACGAAATCATTTTCTAATTATTCAGTGGTGTTTTATGCAACTCGCGTAGCTTTTCTAATTGGGGCGCCTTCATTGGTAAACCTGAGTTAGCTAATTCTCCATGTAATGCAAATAACATTTTCTTGCTTTATCATCAAATTTACTCTTGTGAGGGAGCCGCTGTTGCTGCTGTGAAAACATTATTCACACAGAGCAGGTTGACTTAACTGAATAATTATACACGATGTTGTCGAAATAATATTTAATAAACAAAAAGCACTTTGTCTAAATTGAGTTATTTATATAGAAGTTTTAGCAAAATTAACATTGCTACCATAATATCTTTCTAAATTGCAATTAAAAATCTACATGTTTTTATTTACTTCAATAAGCAATTGCAATGATAATGCATTTATGGTCACTTTAATCCTATAAAATATATTTAATAGAAATAACTGGTAGGAATTCTATTGTGTAAGAATTTTTTTCCTTTATAACCAATTTTTTTTACTAAAAAATAATTTATTCAAAAAGTTCAATACGCTCTACTCAATCCAGTTCATCCGCAGTAAAAAACCTACATTAACGCATTTTCATCACGAAACGCCGACAGACACTCGATCTTCCGACCGACAATCGAATAAACATCACTGGAACATAACGTACACTCGTAGAACTAAAGTTTGGCAACACTAGCATTGTCACTGCGTCCGTTTGCGAAATTATAAATCGTTCCTTTTAGCCGAATTAAATTCGGAACAACTCTAATGGATACAGCTCGTGTGAAAGAATGGAACGGAGATATAGAGTACTGCACTAAATCTTGTAGAGAGCGCCTTAAATGGGTTGCTTATTGTACGTTTGTAGCAATGATATCTTTTAATAATACTTGCGGGTCGTGATAAAAGGCCAAACTGTTTTGTGGGGGAGCTCGTTTTTGTATCACAGCGGGTTAGAGGCGAATTTTGTGTGACTTTGTCTAGTTAGGGATGGCGTTGTTATGCTTAACCTGGGGCGATATCGTGTGTGCTTTGGGGAATCGTATTTTTTATAGGCTGTAATAAGATTATGTCGTTTGTATAAACTTCGGTTGTGTTTTTTTGTGTAATGTAAGCTTGTGCGTATTTTTTTAGTATCGATTCAAATATTTTTAAAAATCATTACTACAGGATAGCTATACAACGCCATCTAGTGCCAAATTAAGTAATAAAATTGAATTGTACTATCATAATTAAATAAGATACAGCAACAAGGTAAATGACAAAAAGGTGCATGTTTGGTTAGAAAATACACGTACATTAGTACGCAGTAATACATTAGCATTTAATAACAAGATGCTATTGAAACATAAGGTACGTAAAACATTTTCCTTGTCAGATCGGATTGGTGCAATGTTGAATGCTATATTTGCCTTTTTTGTGATAAAAAAAAAACGTTTAAAATTTTTGTTTTCGAAAGTCTTTTACGATTGCATGAAGTGACTAAATTTATTTATATTTCATCCGATCGCAAGCGATATGCTAGAAAATAATGTAAAATATTACACCACAAATCTCGCTACGTGAAATTGACCTCAGTACATCTGTTGACACAGTATTTACTCTTCGGTCCCATCTGACTAAATACGTTGATTTATTCCATTTTATCTATCTTACCACAGTATCACTACTTTCCTTTGCTAGTTGAAGTAATTATGATAATGGTATCGTAAAAAAATTTTTACTAATTTCCCTTTTAATGAAATTGATTTACTTAATCTTTAATTATGGTAGTATCAAAATTTCGATCAACATAAACATTATTAATAATTTCTTAAATGTAGTTGTTTTATAACAAAACTGGTAACTGCTAAAATTATAGCGCGATTGTATCATAAACAAAACTTAAACGTCATAATTAAATAATGACGTAAAGTAATAGCCGTGTTTTACAAGTATTCTACATAACACTTTGTAATATAAGTTTCTTAGGATCGTATCGTGGCTAACTGCCATCTATAAGCGAAATTTGAAAGAACTTTTTGTATAGAATTTATAAGCGACACACACGAAAGTGCGTGATTATAAAAATGTAAGCTATTCTTAATAGTTTGAGAATTATGGGATACTTTTATAAAACCTTGATTTATTATTTAAATAAATCTTATCAGAAAAAACCCTCAACAGATTTAAAAGGAAAACTTCATGTTGTACAACCATTTATATAAATGAAAGCTTATTTTCCTTCAACTGTAAAAAGTGTAAATAGTGTTATAGTAAATATATCATTACAAATGTATTATTGAAATCAAAACGCATCTTCTTAGGTTAGTTCTCAGTTCACCTGTTTTAGTTCCATGTGGCCCTATTACGATAATTCATTTAATTGAAAGGCAAAGTTTCTAACATTCAACCATTTTAAATATTTACAAAAAGTAATTTTTGTTATTCAAATTCTATCTCTAAAGTTCGTTACAAAAGTAATGACACACAGCAAAGTTGTGTTAACCTAGTTTTTAGCAGAACGTATTAACGTTATAAATTTACGGACCGCATTCATAACGCGCAACTCCCAGTATTAATTTCGTTCAAATCGTGAAAATATGTAAATTTCTTCACGAACGCACACACGATGATATAAAGGAATATATTCATATCGATGCAAATGTGTTACGTGCTGGGTGTTCGGATGATTTTTTTAGACTGTACGCCAAATATTACACAGAATGAGGGCAGTCATGGCTGTAATAACAATATTAAAATCGTTAGAGATTCAACTGAATGAATATTCACCTTGCAAAATTATTCTCTCATCGTAATGAAGAGTGATGGGAAACGCCATGATTTGTTTAGCCGTCAGTTTGTTGGAGACAGAAGCTGCGGTGAAACGACGGTTATTGAAATCGAAATTCAAAATATTCGCATAATATTTCCATTGTTAGCAGTCGAAGTTAATTCTGACGAAACGGTCAAAAGTGACGTCTTATTAAAACAGCTTTTACTTAATGGAAAATTAGTTTGATTTCTTATTTTTATAAGAATATTGTGTACTAAAAATAATGAACTATGACCCCTGACATTTGCGAGTTCAGTTAATTAAATGAGCTTTGTGGCTGGATATATTGATAACCCTGTCATATATAGATAGGATGAATACGTACTAATTACTACTAATTATATAGGTAGTATGTAGAGTGTTATCTACCCAGTAATTACAAGTGTTAACGTAGCAGAGTTAATTCGTGACCCTTTGACAGTAAAAAACAATACTGCTTAACGGAAGTAGTAAGCAATGCGGTGGTTCCCTTTTAGTTATTTCCTAGAGGTAGTAGCCGTCTTTAAGTAAGAATGTGCTACTGATAAAAATGCTTTCTTGTTCTTAATAATAGCAAAAAACTTATAAAGGGATTAAATTTAGAACTAATAATTCGTCCCTAATTCTGAAAAAAAATGAATCAAAATATGTTACAGTGTCATAATTGTAATCTAAATCAATTTGACACGACCCTAACTATAATTACGGCCGCGACGATATCGCTACGTCCCTGTCATCCCATCATCCCAATACGGTGGAATATTATATAGTAATGCAAATTGGAACGTCAACAGACGTCTTTCAGCGTATTCGTGGAGTTTAATCGTGCCTCTTGAACAAGCATAATTCTATAAACAGTGATGCGCGATCGATCCACTGTGGAATTTAATTAGCGCAACATTGATTGACAGATTGTTTGCTATTCATCCGCTGAATGTTCAGACATGATGACTGCTAATAACCCACCTGTATACAGTAAGATCAATAGGTAACAAGTGGTAATTCAGTAATTATATATATATATATATATATATATAAATAAATAAATTGCATTCATTCTCTAAGTCATAGTAGAAAGTTCTATTAATTAGCAAACAAAATATTGAGAAAATATATTTTGTTAATAGCAACACGCCTAGGAAACAAGTAAATTATACAAGTATTGATTAAAAACATTGTCATGCCAAAAAACGTTCAGTAATTTATAAGATCTAAGAAATGGGTTGTAAGAGGACTGTTGTATAACTTCCTGCTATTTTTAAAGTCTCTTAATTTGATACGGACTATTTTATCTAATTATGCAATTTTATTGGTAAATCTTAGTAAGGTAATTCTCCACCTAATTCGAAGGGAAATAAAAAATTCAGAGAACCCTTGTTTTTTGCTTGGTTTCATTTCTTGTTAAAAGAAATGAAACCCATTGAGGAAAATACTGTTGATGCTGTACAAACAACATTTAGGAAGAGCAGGTCGACTTAAGTGAATTTTTATACAGATATTTAAAAAAAATTATGTGGCCACCATGTCATATTTCTAACCTGTGAAAATCATATATTTAAACCGTAAATTATTTTTTATTTATAGCAATAAGTTTAACAACGTCAACTTTTTGGTTATTTATGGTCTGATTATTTGTATAAAATATTTCAAATACTCTCATTTTAATTATTTCTTTTATTTACGCGATTATTATACATATCAAATCCACTTATTTACGGATTTTTCGCGTTACTTAAATATATCTATTTTTGCCCGACGTTTCGGATTCTTTCAGCATCCATGATCACGGGCAGACTAAGTTGGGAATAAATATATTTAAGTAACGCAAAAAATCCGTAAATTAGTGGATTTGATACTCTCATTTTATTAAATAAAATGTAGTTTTTTCAAAAAGTTCAATAAGATCTAGTCAAGCCAGTTCACCGCAGTAAAAAAACTACATAAACGCATTTTCATCACGAAACGCCGACAGACACTCGATATTTCGACCCGACAATAGTATTAACATCACTGGAACATAACGTCTATTCGTAGAACAACAGTTTCGCAACACTAGCAGTAATCACTGCGTCCGTTTGCGAAATTATAAATTGTTCCTTTTAGCCGAATTAAATTCGGAACAACTCTAATGGATACAGCTCGTGTGAAAGAATGGAACGGAGATATAGAGTACTGCACTAAATCTCGTAGAGAGCGCCTTTAAATGGGTTGTTGTTTGATGTCTTTAATAATACTTGCGGGTCGGGATAAAGGGCCAAACTGTTTTGTGGGGGAACTCGTTTTTGTATCACAGCGGGTTAGAGGCGAATTTTGTGTGACTTTGTCTAGTTAGGGATGGCGTTGTTACGCTTAACCTGGGGCGATATCGTGTGTGCTTTGGGGAATCGTATTTTTATAGGCATTAATAAGATTAGGTCGTTTGTATAAACTTCGGTTGTGTATTTTTTGTGTAATGTAAGCTTGTGCGTATTTTTTTAGTATCGATTCAAATATTGTTAAAAATCATTACTACAGGATAGCTATACAACGCCATCTAGTGCCAAATTAAGTAATAAAATAGAATGTACTATCATAATTAAATAAGATACAGCAACAAGGTAAATGACAAAAAGGTGCATGTCAGGTAAGAAAATGCACGTACATTAGTCCGCAGTTATGCATACGCATTTAATAACAAGATTCTATTGAAACATAAGGTACGTAAAACAATTTCCTTCTGTTCGGATTGGTGCTATGTTGAATGCTATATATGCCTTTTTTGAACATTTAAAATTTTTGTTTTCCAAGATCTATTAATAAATCGTTTTACGATTACGTTTTACGATTAAAAGTTTTGCGATTTCATGAAGTGACAAGATTTATCAATATTTCATTTGATCACAAGCGATATGCTTGTAAATGTAGAGTATTACAAAACAAGTTTCGTTGTAGACGTGAAACTTGACCTGAGTGTTACATCTTGTTGACACAGTAATTATACACGCTTCGGTTTCCATCTAATTAAATACATTGATTATTTCAATTTGATCATATCTTACCACAATATTACTACTTTGCCTTTGCAAGTTGTAGTAATAATGATAATGTTATCGTGCATACATGTCTCCGTCTCTGTCAACTGCCTCCGTAGCCTAGTGGAAAAGGCGTGTGCTTTAGAAAGGGGAGTTTGTGAGTTCTAATCCTGCGGGGACTCAACCAATTTTGTTTGATGTTTTCAAGTTAGTTAGGGCAATTGGTGCCGACCACCCAATTGTCTGAAAAGTAAGGTTATCCATGCGTCGGATAGGCATGTAAAAAGTCGATCCACCCATCAACCCGCACGGTCCAAATACCCCCTAATGGAGGAGGCGTGCACTACGGAAGGCCTGTGTCCAGCAGTGGACTAACGCAGGCTGATGATGCATGTATTTACATACTTGTCTATATATGCTCGCTTTAACTACTTCTGGAATATTTTCTTTCTATTATCACATTGTTATCATTAAAAACAAATAAAAAATACGTTTTTTTCTACGACATGTCACGTAACAGGTACGTCTATTGGAAGTTCTATTAAATAAATCAAAATGTTATTCTGGAGTTTTTGTGTGACGCTCTATGGATAGTTTTTAAGAAGCAACTTGTGAAGTGTCTGTCGATACAGTCATCATCATCATCTCCAGCCTGTGTTAGTGCACTGCAGGACATTTTAGAAATGGGTTATAAAGGACTGCTGTAAGTTTCTGCTCTTTTAAAAGTTTCCTAATTTGTATACGGAATAATATATGTAATTATGCAGTGGTGTTTTATGCAACTCGCATAGCCTTCCTAATTGGTGTGCTTTCATTGGTATATCTTAACTCGCTAATTCTCCACATAGTTCTTAGGCAAATAATATCAGAGATTTCAAGTTGCTTTATCATCAAATTAAACCCGTAGGGACCGCAGATGCTGTGGAAACAGTTATTTTAGGTAAATTAATACTACTTACCATAACAAACTGTTAATAATTTTAGGACATTCCTCAAATATTGAAACCGTAAATGACTTTTTATTTCTTCCAATAAACCTTTAAATGTCAACTTTTTATGGTTATTTATGGTCATATTATTCCTATAAAATATATTCAATACTCTCATTTTATTAAATAAAATGTATTTTATCAAAAACGTTTAATAAACTTAATTTTAGCCAGTTCTATAGCAGTAAAAAACCACATCAACGCATTTTCATCACAAAACTCCGACAGACACTCGATCTTGTGACCGACAATCGTATAAACATCACTGGAACATAACGTATACTCGTAGAACTAATGTTTGGCAACACTAGCAGTTGTCACTGCGTCCGTTTGCGAAATTATAAATCGTTCCTTTCAGCCGAATTAAATTCGGAACAACTCTAATGGATACAGCTCGTGTGAAAGAACGGAACGGATATATAGAGTACTGCACTAAATCTTGTGGAGATGGGTTGTTTATTGTGCGTTCGTAGCAATGATGTCTTTTAATAATACTTGCGGGTCGTGATAAAAGGCCAAACTGTTTTGTGGGGGAATTCATTTTTGTATTACAGCGGGTTAGAAGCGAGTTTTGTGTGACTTCGTTTAGTTGGGGATACTGCGCCATCTAGAGTCAAATTTTCTAATGAAATAGTAATGTATCATCATTATTTTTTGGACTATCATAGTAACTTAAATGAAGGAATAATATGTCTGTTTATAACAAACACCTATATTCCATCGAAACGTACGGTAGGTTACACATTTGTTCTTGAATTGAAATCGAACTTATACTAATCTTTCACTTTATCTAGTCGCAAGAAAAAAGAGTATTACACCACAAATTCGGTTGTCCCCGCGAGACTTAACCTGAGTGTTCTATCTTGTTGATCCAGTATTTATACACGCTTCGTTGCCCATCGAACTGATAGCTCGTAGCGTAATTTGTTTAAGTTTGGATGATATTTATGACTCAAGTACTTTAAATTAACTTTTTATATTATAAAACACTGTAACTTCTAAAATAATAACGCAATTGTATCATATACAAAACTTAAACGCTGTAATTAGATACTGCAGGAAAGTAATAGCCGTGTTCTACACGTTTTATTTGAAATCGTATCGTGGCTGACTGCCATCTATTAGCGAAATGTGAACGTACTTTCTGGACGGAATTTATAAGCGACACACACGAAAGTGTGTGATTATAAAAATGTGAGATATTCTTATTAGTTTGATAAGCAGCTTGTTTTTAATACTCTAAAAATTATGTAAGAAAACTTTATGTTACGTTAATGAGCATTTTGATAAAATGAAGGCTTATTTTTGAGTAAAGAAGAATACTGTAATATAAATATCAAAACAAAAGTATTTTTGGAATCGAAACGTATGTTTTAATGTATGTGTTTGTCTTTCTTTCGTTCCCTGTGGACCTATTATGATAATTATTTTAATTATAAAGGCAAAGCTATAACGTTCTAATATTTAAAATATACAGACGGTGGTAATAAATGAAAAACTTTTTAGGAAGAAATATTTATACTAAACGTTAAGCCAATCGGCCTTATAACTTCAGAGATATCATAATCAGTTAGTTCTAACTAATGCCTTCTGTATATAGATATGTGATTTTCGTTCTTATTATGTTCTCTCGTTATAAAAAATAATCACACACAGCAAGGTTGTGTTAACCAGTTTTTTGCAGAAAGTATTAACGTTATAAATTCACGGACCGCGTTCATAACGCGCAACTCGCAGTATTAATTTCGTTCAAATCGTGAAAATATGTAAATTTCTCCACGAACGCACACACGATGATATAAAGGAATATATTCATATCGATGCAAATATGTTACGTGCTGTGTGTTCGGATGATTTTTTTAGACTGTACGCCAAATATTTAACAGAATGCGGGTGGCCACGGCTGTAATAACCATATTAAAATCGTGAGGAATTCAGCTGAATGAATATTCACGATGCAAAATTAGTCTCTCATCGAAATGAACAGTGATGGGAGATAGAAGCTGCGATGAAATGACGGTTAATGAAATCGAAATTCAAAATATTCGCATAATATTTCCATTGTTAGCAGTAGAAGTTAATTGTAAAGCAAACAAGAATGACAACTTGTTAACATAGTGGTTACTTAATAGAGAATTGGTTAATTTCGCCCTCGTAGAGGGATACTGCATTAAAAAATTGTGCTGTCAAGGAATCTTTGATGATATTAAAGTCGTAAAAATATAGTACAAGGTAAAGTATTGTACAACTGATTTATATTATCGGCCGTCTTGGCTTTCAAAAAATGCCATGTGATCCTTATCTGCCGGTAAACCTTCATCATCATCATCAACAGCCAGTGTTAGTCCACTGCTGGACATAAGCCTCCCCTAATGCACGCCTTCTCCTTTAGGGATTTTTGGTCCATATCCCACCACGCTGAATACGTTTGTTTTTTTTTTTAATTTTAATGCATGTATAAAAAAGAATAGTTAATTTAAGCATTTTAAGAATGACAAAGCCTATAATCAACGGGTTATTTTTATAAATGTATAGGAATAGTCTAAAGGAGGTCTTGGTAAATTAATTCCGAGTAATCGTAACCTTTAATTTACACTTGTTTCTACTCAAAATTATACACAAAAATGTATGTTTTTAAAATCTATGCAATTCCTTTGTTTAACAATGTGTAGTATTTGCCTAAACAAAAGCATTAAAGGTACATATTTTCATCAAAACGGGCCGTGTATATGATGTGGTTGGACCGGAAAACCTTTTAGACATTTGAATAAAATTCTTCACCCTTTTCAAAATGATGTGCGTAAATTTAAGGAATATTTCAATACAGTGATGTTTTGGTACAATAGGTATAAAAGTCCGATTATTAATCTGTCGACTAAATTTAATATGGTTTTTGCTAGTATATTATATTTTGGAGACATTTTATGAACAAAAGTTCGAAGATCATGATGTATAATGATTTATACTACAAAATTACTACACAAAATTTCTTAGTTAATTTACATATGACTTTAAAACATACAATACAATACTAATCATATAAATGCTAAAGGGTACATGCATTAAACTACCCACCCGCATTGGACCATTGTGGTGTGATACGGTCAAAAACCCTAATAATAGAGAAGACGTTGTTCAGGGAAGGCCTACGTTCAATAGTGGACTAACACAGGCTGATCATGAAAATTAATGAATGAAATGCATAAATGTTAGAACTATTATATACATAAATAATTTAGCAAGTTTTAATGGAACTTCTCATTAATTGAGTCTTATTTAAACCATAACGAAGTTAAAAAAAATCTGATTTTTTATAAATTTAAAGCCATGATGAAAACGGTAAGTAGTGAACATTACGTGAAGCTCCTTCTCTAGCAAGATTACCTACCATTTTCAATTTGTTTGCTGCGTCAAATTGTTTTGTTTTAATCTATTACTGACAATTTAATCTTGAATATTTTAAACGACTAATTGAAATATTAAAGTGAGCGTAAGAGAATCGATTGTCTCTTGAAGCCATTAAGGTAAAATTCAAACCCTTGCAAACGTTTGGCCCATTTAAAAATTCAAAAGTAGCAAAGACAATTTAAGCCGTTCGCGTGGAACATAAAGTTAAACTTTTCGAATCTACTTAACTGTCGTAGCAGAGCGTAATCTTTAAACCGTTTAAAACAATTAACTAGGATTCTTGTGAAGTTTAGCCCACATTGTTCAAGTGATGCACTAAGTAAATAAAGTTTCCTAAATCAAGTTAATACTATTTAAGAGCGTAATGTTTCAACATCAAGGACAATCTCCTTGCAAATTGTTTACTAGGAAACAAAACAAACTTCTTGTTGAGTGAAAAATAACTTAGACTTGAGTAAACGTTTTATTATAATTATTTTTGGTACTGTTTTGTACTTTTCCTTCAATCAAATATCATGCTTCAAAATCATAATTGTCCTCCTTCTCGTTATTGTTCGAGCAATTAAGTTGGTCGATAATAAGTTTAATTTATAGCCAAAACATCTATATTATTAAGGAGGAAGATTATTGAAATTCTGCGAAAAATCAATAATTTTCGTCAAGGACATCTAGTAGGTTAGGGCAATTTTATCTAATCATCTGCTTGTCTGTACAGTAAGGTAATTCATGCTTCTGCGGTTACGTTGAAAAGTCTACAACTAAGTCTAAGACGTATATTACCAACAAAATCTTGTGCATAGATAGCTTATATCTATCATGGATCGGTTGCCATAATTGAAACTGGCAATTCTTATATTATTCAAATGAAAAAGAATCCTATTAAATAATTTTTAAAATAAATCACTAAAACGGATGTGCGAATTTTCAAATAAGAAATGTAATATATAATTTTCATACGTTTATATAGTATAAACGTACAAAAAAAAGGAGAGAAGTGGCAGTAATACTGACTATTCGTTCAAACAATTTAATTATGACCTCGTCCTTGTAATAGACGATAAAGAGTAACATTGTTTAATTCAACAAGTGTTTTATAAATAAATATTTAAGAAAATAACTCGACATAAAGTAATAATTATTATTATACAGTTATTATTAAAAAGTAAGCAGTGTAAAAGCATTTCTCGTCGACAAAACCTTGTGATATCAAAGCTCGCGGGACAAAATGTTCCGGGCGCTTTATGCGACCTTCAACGAATTCAAAGCGGGAGTCTTTACAATCAATACACTTGTTTCCTTACCTTTGTTGTATTAAGAATTGCTTCTAAAGGAAATTGTTCGCTATAAATAATTGTGTAAGACTGTATTTGCTTTATTAAGTGCTGCCTTTAATAGACTAGGATGTAAGGCCCGCTTTACATTTATTGTAATGTTATTCACTTGGTGCCTTTTGATGACTCCTTGAGTTCGTATGTTTGTCTTACACTCTCTATATAATGGGGACTACGGATGTGTATCGAGAATTTAAATTGGAATCACACTTTACGATGTACAAACTCGTCTGTGACGATTCGCTTTTATAATTGAATCGAAATTTCAATTATACAGCGAAATGTTGTTCGCGAAATAAGCAGGTACTTTGTCGATCGCTTAAGAAATTTATGTAGTCTACTTATGTCAAGGTTACTAAATATTTATTTTTAATTGATTCGTTATAACTTGAACGACAAGAAAACTTTAAAAAATATTTTTTACCGTTTGGATGTAAAATCGTGTTATTGAATCATTTATATTTTTTTTATTTGTTTACAACTATAACGTTAGTTATACTTTCAGATGCTGTAAAAAATTACTATAAATGATAAACTATTACAGTTTTTTTTTTTATTTTGTCGTTCAATAAATTTGTATTCTAATTTATCTGCATTTTACTTTAAAAAGGAAAAAGAAATAATAATGGGACTGGTCGTCCTTTTTCTATCCAATTAAAAAGTGGCAGGTCATTTCCGTGGCGTAGTTGAAAAGGGTTATATTGAACATAGGCAATCGTGTGTGATAGATACGGGTAAGTTTAGAGTCCCTTTGATATCTGAATAGTAACGTGTACAACTTTTCCATGAACATGTTTCTGATTGATCTTTTTCTATTAAAAAAATAGCAAACCAACTAACTGACATAATACTATAGAGTCTATATAATATTTATAAACGGGAATGTTCTGTTGAACATTTTGTTCAGCCAGACTCAAGTGCTCAGACTAAAGAAAAATCTATGTTATTTTTTTATTTATGAAGTGTGAGATAACGAATGACTGCCTCCGTAGCCTAGTGGTATGCGCGTGTGCTTTAGAAACCGGAGGTCGTGGGTTCGAATCCTGCGGGGACTCAACAAATTTTCATTGTTGTTTCTTAGTTGGTTAGGGCAATTTGGGCCGATCACCCAATTGTCTGAAAAGTAAGATGATCCATGCGTCGGATGGGCATGTAAAAATTCGGTCCACCCACCAACCCGCATTGGACCAGCGTGGTGGGACACGGTCCAAAACCCCCTGATGGATAGGGGTGTATTAGGGGAGGCCTATGTCCAGCAGTGGACTATTACAGGCTGATGAGATGAGATAACGAAATTAATTTGTAAAGTTACACATGTTACAGTTATGTGTTAAAAGAAAAATATTATTTTATTTGAATCATACCATGTGATGATCGCTTTGCTTAACGTTCATACCTGAAAAAAAAAAGAAATGTTGTATTGGTTATTGTTTTCAATTAAGTGTCACTGTGGTATTTTTTAACCACCTTCGTAGACTATTATTAATATGGGCTAGCGCTTTAGAAACTAGAGGCCGTAGGTTTGATTCCTGAGGGGACTTATCAACTTTTAATTGTTTCCCTGTTCGTTAGGGCAATGGGGTTTGTAAAAAGTGACCGTTAAAGTAAAATGATCCATGGGTCAGACGGGCAAGTAAACAATCAGTCCTGCGTCTTATCTCTCTACAATATTGTCTATAATTATTGCCCAACACTAATAGCATATATAGTGATCAAGTTATTATATAAAAACACCCGCGGGATTTGAATCCCACACAATTTTTAGTCAATAAGAGCGCTGGATATTTTGATTCCTCCAGAATTTGACATTAATTTTGTATACTTAATATTATGTCTATGTGTTCTGCTTGTTTATAATTTATTGTCTAAATTTATAACTAAAGCAGGATAAGATATCTAATAGTTGGCTGCATTGTTTTCTAATCAGTAATAAAATAATTCATCCACGCGTAAATTTATAACGGAGTTGCACCCAAATAAATTTTCATTCCCATATATGAGACCTTTCTCATAACGTTTGAAATGTTCTACAAAAGGAGCATGAAATTACGGAAAATATCCCCTTAGACATTGAGACGAAAATGAATAAAACACTTTCACATAATAATCCGTGTTATGAAGGAATTTCACGGTACAAGAAAATAACTGTCCTTTCCCGCGGCCTGCTTTATATGAGATGGGAAATTTCTCTTTATTACACACACGCAGAGGCCCGCGATATATCTTTATAAATCATGACAGCCTAGTCTGGTGGTTTTTACAAGAATTTTCAGATTGGAATTAAAGTTGTCATTATAATATTCGTCTGCTGGTTGAATTTAAGTTATATAGTTGTTTAATATCTTTTGCGGGTGAATTTGTGTGTGAATTCTTCGAGCTGGAAAAGTAAAATGTTCTTACAGTTAATATTGTTAAAGCAAATCTTGATAAATAATACTGTTCTACGGATTATTTAATGAATCGAAATCACGCACACAAATACTACAAGACCTCTCGATACTGTCAGCTAAGTATGCTTAAATCGGATCGAATTTTACGTTTCAAATAACAGCTGAAGTATCTCTGATATTCCGACGTTCGGCATCTTACCGTTCTTGTTACCATGGAAGAGTTTAAAACGTCGGGTATAATTTAAAATAATTGCAAAATTGAACCGAGGTCTAGCGGCTTCGAATCCCGTGCGAAAACGACTTTTTGCTATCGTTATTTTCTGGTTGGTAAGGACTATTTGGCTCAATACGTGAGTACCCAATACATACAGTATATGGTGAGATGGCATTCAGTTGGCACAGGGAATGGGTATTAAAAAGCCCTTAATTGAGAAGGCGTGTATAGAAGAGGCCTAGTCCTATGTCCAGCTGTGGACTAACACAGGCTGATGATGATAAAGGATGGAACGCGATAAAATCCGTTAAAGTACTTTATTTGTCAAAGCAGGACTTGTTATATGGCTATATATTACAATAAAGACATGAGCTTCCTTTTGTAAATTAAACATACAAAGAGACAAATATATACACGAAATAATAATGCAATTGTCACTGAAACACTGTGAATACAAATCTACTGTTTAAGAATAGAAATTAAATATCTTTACAATACCTTTACTAGGCTAAATTGCAATATAAGCATACTTAAACGAAACTAAAGGACATAAATGGATATAGACTAGATATCACAAACATTTTAATAAACAAAATCTGGAGTATAATATGCCGGGTAATGGATTAGAATTAAAAATCAACCGGAACTGCACACAAAAGATCTAAACAAAGGATGCTTAGCGCTCCCCTGATTTCTGATGCGATTGGCTTTAGATTTAGATATTTCTTCTGTCTATCTTGATATAAGTTCACAAAACAAACTTAATTAATTAAAACCCCAGGCTGAGAGATGGCCTTAGCGTAAAACAATACTTTTCATTACATTGCAGCGAAACCACAATCAACGTCCGAGGAGAAATGAGTGCCAATATTGTTAGAGAATAGTATTTCACCTTAAAACTTTACGGATATGTTATTTTTTCTTTTGGGGAAGCACCGTCTAAACCAAAACTGCAATAAGAATACTCCACTACGCTCCGGTGTAAAAGATGCTGTGCGTTATTTTTATTGATAAATGCCATCTGACGAGCTAAGTGTTACCTGCCCTGCCCATAATAAAAGTAACGTAAGACGCCAAAAATCCACTAACTGTCCTGAGACGGACTTGCAAAGGTGCCCCTCAAACCGGAAGACAGTAGCTGATTTGACGCAGAAATGCGCATCGCGGAAGTAATATCCCACGTGAAATTGGACTTCCCTCCTAAACTTACTGATATAATTACAGAATTACAATACTTGACCAATGCTGTAGCAATGTTGATTTAAGGCGTATTACGCCGTATTTCTCAAGAACATAATTGTGTAATAACAAAATTAGGGTTTCATCTGATTTTTTATGTCTTTATAAAAAACAGAACTTTAAAAAATATTTTTTATTTTTAAAAAGTCAACCCCAAGCTTTGGGACGTTGGTAAAACTCTTTGTTAACATTCAATAAAATGTAAAGTTGATCTATTGCTATCAAAATACAAATAAATATTTTGTAACTTTTTTCATCTTTTTTCTTTAAAGCCCTTTCGGGTAGACTGCCCTGGAAAGTGTTCAACGTGGAATTTAAAATGTAAAATAAACGCGATAAAATCCCAAAAATTTTTTTAAAATGTTAATATTAACAATAGAATAATATTTCGTAAAGCAAACTAAAACTTTGTGAATTTTTATGATTTTTAAGTATTCTTGTTATAAAACTTTATGTTTTTTTAAATTTGATGGTAAATGGAAAATGATTTAAAAAATTTTTAATGTGCTCAGAAGGAAATCTGAATTAAAATATATATAATAAAAGTGGAAAACATTTCCATTTCCATCTTTTCTAATTCAGGTTTCAATTTTGCCTGGTGTTTATATTTTTTAAAAATAAAGAAAATTAAGTATAAATATCATCATCTGGTTATCCTTAGTACAAGTCTTAATTAATTTGGGCTTTTGATTTTTGTTTTTCGTAAATATTATAAAAAAAAAACTTTCAATGCTTTAAATCTTTTTATGGATCCGATCCAATTGATTTTAATAAAACCCTTGTTTTACCCTGCATTCTGTTGAACTCTGATAGTCGATTCATAAACAAAATTTGTTTCGTAAAACATTATGATTTCTGTTTTTCTTTTTAATCCAATTAATTATAGATGGAAATTAAAAGCTGTTTTTGTAGTTTAAAAAAATTCATTTTTATACAAACTATTATCTTTCTTTATATTTTGGGTTTAAATGAATTTTTAAATGGTCTTGCCCCTTACCTTATGACCAAGGGTTTTTCGAAACCATCTTTTTTCTCTTTAATTATTAGTTTAGTTTTGCCTTCTGTTAAAAAACAGTGCATTCCTTTTAAAAAGCAAGGATTTATCTTCAAATAAATAATAAAACAAAACCCTGTTTAGTTTATTTAATTTGCAAATATTTGTTCACCTTTTTCCATTGAAAGGCAATCTAATAATTAACAGACCAAGTGTCGAACTAATATAGTATAATGGAAGATATTAAATTTTTGATTGTGTTGTTAAAAATTTTAAATAAAGAAAATTTAAGAGGAAAATAAAACATTTTCAAAATTATTTGTATGAAAATTTTAAGTCACGTTGAATATTTTATTAAAAACTTCCTTAAGATTTTACCAACATTATCTTTGCTTTGGACTTAATCATTAAAATGTAAAAAATGGCTCCCATAAAAATTATTTTATGTAAAATTTGTGGCGCACTTTGTTAAAAAAAAGTTTAATTTCACCAAAGCTTGGCTTTTGATTCGTAAATTGTTTTGTGTATTATGTTTAATGGATAAAAATAATTTTAAAATAAAAATTACTTTTAACCGGATGTATACCCGTTTATTAACATTTTCAACCCAGACGTTTCAAACTCTTTACAGGGCGGTAGTCATGGGTCTAACTTGGGGTCTTGTCTTTCGCCATTCAATTGCCAGATCTTAATTAACGAAAATTTGGTCTTATCTTTACTTCAAAAGAACTTGTTTAATAATTTACAGTTTTAATGTAATATTTTTTTTATTTAATTTTTTTTTTATATTCTTGAGATTTTGGGAAAAAGGAGACTTTAATCAAAAAAATCATTACTCTAAAACAATTTAGTTCAAGCCTGTCTAGGGTTTGTTTTACTGCGTGTTTTTTTGGCCCTTTGTGAAAATGAAACCCAAAACCCGTCTATAAATCGTAAACGAAAAAAGGGCTGCCCATTTCCGGCAACATAAAAGGGTCGCCGAATAAACTATGGCTTTTAACGTCCGGGCAGCTCATCTCCAGTACCACCGGTTTTTCAGGGTTTTTAAACTTTATAAAACTTATTTGTTAAAAGTTCAAGTGGTTTTAAATCAATTATTTTCCTTTTTTGTATTGTCCGTCATGGCTCGCGTACAAATGAACCGGGCGCTTTGCAACCTTAAGAATTCAAGCAGTCTTTAATCAATACCTTGTTTCTCACCTATTTGTATTAAGATTGTTTTAATGGTTGTTGCTATAAATAATTGTTAAATATTTGCTTTATTAAATGCTGTTTAAATAGACTGGATGTAAGGCCCTTTACATTTTTTAATTTATTCACTTGCCTTTTGACTCCGGTTCTTGTTTGTTTTACCCTATATCCGGAGACACGGATTGTTCAAATTTAATGGAGTAACACTTTCGTGAACAAACTTTTGAATTCGCTTTTATAATTGGTGAAATTTCAATTATAAGGAAAATTTTTAAGAAGATACTTTGTCATCGCAAAAAATTTATAAATCTATTTATGTGGGTTCTAAATATTTATTTCTTTATGGTTTGATTAATTGAACAACAAAACTTTTAAATATAGTTTACCTTTGTATGTAAGAAAAGTTTTATTGAATCATGGAAAATTGTTTGTTTACAATAAAAACCCGTTATTATCTTTCCCGATCAAACAATTTATAAATGATAAAGTTTATTCTTTATTTAAATTAAATAAAAATTTAACACATAGCATCTAAATTATCAGTTTCATTTATAAACGCCCGGGTTGTCCCCACAATCTTTATCAATAAACCGGATTTTTGATTTTCAGAATTTAACATTAATTTTGTTACTTTTTTTATGAATATGTGTTTTTTTCAACAGAATAAGTCATGCACGGGATGTTCGTTTTTTAATCTAATTTTTATCGCCAAAATTTGGAATTTCCCCAAATAAATTTTCTCCCATATAGGACCTATCTCAAAATTTGAAATTTAAAGGGAGCAGGTAGGGTATCCCCAGACATTAGACGAAAAGAATAAAAACCTTTATAATAATCCTGTTGGAAGGAATTTGGTAAAAAAATAACTGTTCCTTTCCGCCCCTTTTAAAAGATGGGAAATTTCTTTTTAAAGGGGGCGTTATTCATAAATCTTGGCTGGTCTTTTTTAATATTAATTTTAATTAAACCATATATATTCTTTCCCATTTGAATTTAAGTTTTATTGTTTTTCGTTGCGGGTTTTGAATTTTTGAGCTGGAAAATAAAATGTTCACAGTTAATATTGTTAAAACAAATTGATAAATATGGGTTCACGGTTTTTGATTAAATAATCGAATAATTAATCGACTTTTAATTCAAACACCGCAAAATACACAAGACCTCATTACTTTTATGCTTAAATTGGATCGTTTACGTTTCCAAAATAACGAACAGCCAAGAAATCGTATTCCACGTTCAGCATCTCCGTTCTTGTTACCATGGAAGAGTTTAAAACGTCTGGTATAATTTAAAATAATTGCAAAATAGAACCGAGGTCTAGCGGCTTCGAATCCCGTGCGAAAACGACTTTTTGTTATCGTTATTTTCTGGTTGGTAAGGACTATTTGGCCCAATACGTGAGTACCCAATACACATATAGATGATTCATGCGTCAGATGGGCATATAAAAAGTTGGTCCACCCATCAACCCACACTGGACTAGCGTGGTTGTGATACTATCAAAAAAGCCCTTAATTGGGAAGGCGTGTATTAGGAGAGGCCTAGCCTATGTCCAGCTGTGGACTAACACAGGCTGATGATGATGAAAGGAATGGAACGCGATAAAATCTGTTAAACTGCTTTATTTGTCAAAGCAGGACTTGTTATATAGCTACTATATTACAGATAAAGACATGAGCTTCTCTTTTGTAAATTAAACATTACAAAGAGACAAATATATACACGAAATAATAATGCAATTGTCACTGAAACACTGTGAAAACTAATCTACTCTTTAAGAATAAAAATTAAGTATCTTAACAATACCTTTACTAGGCTAAATTGCAATATAAGCATCTTAAACGAAACTAAAGGACATAAATGGATATAGACTTAAAGATATCGAAGCAAACATTTTAAGTAATCAAAAATCTGGAGTATAATATGCCGGGTAAAGGATTAGAATAAAAATCAACAAAAGATCTACCAAAGGATGCTTAGCGCTCCCCTGATTTCATAGATTGGCTTTAGATTAAGATATGTCTTCTGTCTATCTTGATATAAGTTCACAAAACAAACTTAATTAATTAAAACCCCAGGCTGAGAGATAGCCTTAGCATAAAACAATACTTTTCATTACATTGCAGCGAAACCACAATCAACGTCCGAGAAGAATTGAGTGCCAATATTGTTAGAGAATAGTATTTAACCTTAAAACTTTACGGATATGTTATTTTTCTTTTGGGAAGCACCGTCAAAACCAAAACTGCAAGAAGAATACTCCACTACGCTCCGGTGTAAAAGATGCTGTACGCTATTTTTTATTGATAAATGCCATCTGACGAGCTAAGTGTTACCTGCCCTGCCCATAAAAAAGTAACGTAAGACGCCAAAAATCCACTAACTGTCCTGAGATGGACTTGCAAAGGTGCCCCTCCAACCGGAAGACAGTAGCTGATTTGACTCAGAAATACGCAACGCGGAGTTACTATCCCAGACGGTCAATTGAAGAATTACAATACTTGACCAATGCATCACTGTTGATTTAAGGCGTATTACGCCGTATTTCTCAAGAACATAATTGTGTAATAGCAATAGTTAGAGTTATCATCATGATTGTTTTATGTCGTTATAAAAAACAGAACTTTAAAAATATGATTTTATTTTTCTTTTTAAAAAGTCAATCCCCGTGAGCTTTGGAACGTTGATAAAACTCTTTTGTTCAACATTCAATAAAAACATGCTAGCCTTTGGATTGATGCTATTAAAATACAAATAAAATATTTTGTAACATTATTCAGATTTTTTTATAACTGTTGAAAGTAAAAGCAAACTAACAGCTTTGTGAATGTTAATTACGATTTTTTATGTATTCTTGTCACAAAACTTTTTTAAAATTAAATGATGGTAAATGGAAATGTAAATTATATGTTTCTTTAGCAAATTTATCCTTATACATGTGCATCAGAAGGAAATCATTTATTATTAAAAAAAATATTATAAAAGTGGCAAGACATTTCCCCATTTCTTACTATCTTTTTACTAATTCAGAGTTTCAATTTAATGTCCTAGTGTATGTAATATTTATTTACAAAATAAAAGTAAATTAATGTATAAATTATCAGTCATCTGGTTTTCATAGTACAAGTCTTAATTACTTTTGGGCTTTATGATGTTTTGTTTTTCGTCGAGAAATATTATAGAAAAAAAAATAACTTTCAATACGCTTTACAATCTTTTTATGGATCCGATCAAAATTGATTTTTAATAACAGACCCGTTGTTGTTATTACCGGCACGTGCATTCTGTTGAACTCTGATAGTCGATGTCGATAAAACACAAAATTGTGTTTCGTAGAAAGTACATTAGTGATTCCGTGTTTTATCTTTTGTAATCTCAAAAAATTATAGCAGTGGAAATTAAAAGACTGTTTCTTGTAGTTAAAAAGGAAACCGTTACATTTCCATTACAAAGCTGCATTATCTTTCTTTATATTGTTGGGTAGTG
The DNA here is from genome assembly GCA_029286875.1 of Lamproptera curius. Lineage (NCBI taxonomy): Eukaryota > Metazoa > Arthropoda > Insecta > Lepidoptera > Papilionidae > Lamproptera > Lamproptera curius. The sequence continues at coordinate 2,371,639 of JAGSMT010000038.1, forward strand.
CCAAATGAATTTTTAAATCGGTCTAGTGCCTTACTAACCTTACCTTATGAGCTCATACGGTTTTTACAAGAATATGCATCTTTTCTCTCTTAATTATTAGTTTAGTTTTGCCTTCTGTATAAAAACTAGTGCAGTAAACTTGTTAATGTTATTGTCAAGGATTTATCTGTGTTAAAACAAGTAATACAAACGGCTGTTAAAATATCTGTCTCCTTTGTTTATGTAAATTCGCAAATATTTGTTCACCTTTTCCATTGTAAGGCAACTCCAATAATAATTAACTTAGACCAAGTGTCTTGAACTAACTGATAGTATAATGGTTAATGTATAGTTAAATTTTTTATTGTATTGTTAAGAATTGTTAAATACGAAAAATACTTACAGAGGAAACGAAATAAAACATTTTTCCAGGAAATGTAATCATTGTATGTAAAATTTTAATAGAGTCACTGTTGAATGATGTTAATTTTCCAAAACTGCCTTCAAGATTTTACGGCATTACATTACGGCTTTGGCTTTGGACTTAATCATTAAAACGTAATAAAATACGGCTCAAGCCATAAAATTACTTAAGTTATGTATGTAATGTACGTGGCGTACATTGCTGTTAAAAAAAACAAAGTTGTAATTCTCACGAAAGGAATTGGCTTTTGCTTTGTAAATTGTTTTGCAATAGTATTATGTTTAATAGGATAAAAATAATTATTGAATAAAATTACTTTAAACCGGTTGTATCACGTTTATTAACATTTTCAACTCCCGACGTTTCACACTCTTTACAAGGGCGGTAGTAATGGGTCTAACTGTGGGGTCTTGTGTCTTGTTGCCATTGCTGAAGATTGTCAGATCTTAATTGAACTTGAAAATTTGGTCTTACCTTTGACTATGCAAATCGAACTTGTTTAATAATTTACAGTTTTAATGTACTGTAATAATTTTTTTATATTAATTTTGTTTTATAAATGCATTGAGATTTAGGCAAAAAGGGAGACTATTTAATCAAAAATCAGGTTACTCTAAAACAATATTACTTGCTCAAGCCTGTCTAGGCGTTTAGTTTTAGCTGCGTGTATTTTTGGCACCTTTAGTGCTAAAAATACACGAAGCTTTTCAAAGCCCGTGCAATATAGGATACGTCAACGAAAAAAGGACTCTGCGCTATCTTCCATGGCAACACTAAAAGGGTCGCCTGAATAAACTATGGTCATTTAGCGACGTCCAGGCGTAGCTCATCTCGCATGCACATGACCTATGAGTTTTTCAGGCGATTTTAATAGCTTTGCATAGCAAAGCTTATTTGTTAAAAGTTCAAGTGGTTTTTAAGTCAATTATATTTCTTCAAATTATTAGTATTGTCACGTCATAGCTCGCGATACATAATGAACCGGGCGCTTTTATGCGACCTTCAACGAATTCAAAGCGGGAGTCTTTACAATCAATACACTTGTTTCCTCACCTATGTTGTATTAAAAATTGTTTCTAATGGAATTTGTTGCTATAAATAATTGTGTAAGACTGTATTTGCTTCATTAAGTGCTGCCTTTAATAGACTAGGATGTGAGGCCTGCTGTACATGTATTGTAATGTTATTCACTTGGTGCCTTTTGATGACTCCTTGAGTTCGTATGTTTGTCTTACACTCTCTATATAATGGGGACTACGGATGTGTATCGAGTTTAAATAGGAATCACACTTTACGATTTACAAACTCGTATGTGACAATTCACTTTTATAATTGAATTGAAATTTCAATTATATAGCGAAATGATGTTCGCGAAGTAAGCAGGTACTTTGCCGATCGCTTAAGAAATGTATGCCTTCTATTTATGACAAGGTTACTAAATACTTATGGATTTGTAATTAATTGAACAACTAGAGAACTTTTTAAAAATATTTATTACCGTTTGTACGTAAAAAATCGTGCTATTGAATCATGGAAAATTGTTTGTTTACAACTACAACGTTAGTTATATTTTCTGATACTTAAACAATTACTATAAATGATAAATGTGTATATAATACTATTGGCTAAGTTAAACTAAATTCAATTGCCCAACAATAATAGCATTTATAATTATCGAGTTCTCATTTATAAACGGCCGCGGGATTCGAATCCCACACAATCTTTAGTCAATAAGAGCGCTGGATATTTTGATTCTTCTAGAATTTGACATTAATTTTGTATACTTTTATTTATGTATATGTGTCTTAATTTATAACTTAAGCAGAATAAGTCATGTAACAGTAGGATGTATCGTTTTCTAATCAGTAATAAAATATTTCATCGACCCGTAAATTCATAATGGAATTTCACCCAAATAAATTTTCATTCGCATATATGAGACCTTTCTCATAACGTTTGAAATGTACTACAAAAGGAGCATGAAATTACGGAAAATATCCCCTTAGACATTGAGACAAAAATGAATAAAACACTTTCACATAATAATCCGTGTTATGAAGGAATTTCACGGTACAAGAAAATAACTGTCCTTTCCCGCGGCCTGCTTTATATGACATGGGAAATTTCTCTTTATTACACACACGCAGAGGCCCGCGTATATATCTTTATAAATCATGACAGCCTAGTCTGGTGTTTTTAACAAGAATTTTCAGATTGGATTCAAAGTTGTCATTGTAATATTGTTCTGCTGGTTGAATTATATCTTTTGCGGGTGACGTGTGGAATTCTTTGAACTGGAAAAGTAAAATGTTCTTACAGTTAATACTGTTAAAGCGAAATACGATAAAGAATACAGTTTTACGGATTATTTAAAAAATTAAAACCAAGTAAGCAAATAAATTAAATCGACTGAATTAACACTGACATTTCGATGCCGAACATCTTATCGATCCTGTAACCCTGGGAAATATGGGATATGTCGGATACAATTTTTAATAACTGTAAAAAAAACCGCCTTTGTGGTCTAGCGGTATTGGCCCCTTGCTTAATAAAAAACGAAACTGAAGGTCGTGGGTTGCAATCCCGGGGGATAAAAACTTTGTCTTATTGTTATTTTCGGTTGGTTAGGAAAATTTGAGCTGATCACCTTGTTGTCTTAAAAGTCAGATGATCCGAGGGTCGGAAGGGCATGTAAAAAGTCAGTGAACCACCAACCCGCATTGGACCAGCGTGGTTGGGACACGATCCAAAAACCCCTAATGGAGAATTTCCAGCCGTGAAGTAACACAGGCTGATGATGATAAAAGTAACGGAACGCTAAAAAATCCGTTAAACAGATTTATTTGTCAAAGCAAAGCTTGTTCTATTGCTACAATAGTGCAGACAAAGACATGAGCTTCTCTTTTGTAAATTAAACATTACAAAGAGACAACTATGTACATGAAATAATAATGCAATTATAACTCAAACAGCGTGAAATCTTAAACGAATTTAAAGGACATAAATAGATATAGACTTAGAGATATCGAAAGCAAACATTTTAAGTAATCAAAAATTTGGAGTACAATAAGCCGGGTAATAAAAATCAACTAGAACTGCACACAAAAGATCTAAACAAAGGATGCTCAGCGCTCCCCTGATTTCATAGAGTGGGGATCCGCATTGGCTTTTAGATTAAGATATGTCTTCCGTCTATCTTGATATTAGTTAAAACAAAATTAATTAATTGAAACCCCAGGCTGAGAGATAAGCTTTACATCAAAAATGCTTTTCATTAAATCACAGCTAAAACAACTATCAAAATTCGAGAAGAATAGAGTGTTAGGATTAACATTAGTGTTAAACTTATAACTTGGCGGTTATGTTATTTCAAACCTGATTTTTTTAAAGGTCCACTCTAAACAAGGTAGTTTCTAGGGAAGCACCGTCTCAGTGCTTATTTCTATACAAAACAATAATAAGAATATTCTACTGCGCTCCGGTATGAAGGATCCTGTACGTTCTTATTGATTAAAGCTATTTGACTTACTCAGAGTAGACTTACCTCAAGTCTTACCTGCCCTGCCCATAAAAAAAGTATACGCTACTTTTCTTCGTAAGGCGTCAAAAATCGGTCCTAAGATATGAGATGTTTTGTCTTGTGTAACTAGTAAGTAAGCTGTCAACGGCGCCCCTCAAACCAGAAGACGGTAGTGTCTACACACTGTTTTGCGGCAGAAATACTCATCGCGGAAGTTCTGCCTCAGACGGTCTCTTGTTAAATGGGCCCTTTTACAATAGTTAAATAACGCATCAGTGTACTGTTTATCAAGAACATAATCGTTTAATAAAAAACCGAACTTTAAAAATACGATTTAAATTTCTTTTAAAAAAGTCAACCCCCGTGAGCTTTTAAACATTGGTAAAACTCTTTTATTCAACATTCAATAAAAACTTGTTAGCCTTTGGATTGATCTATTGCTATTCATATACAAATAAAATATTATGTAACAATTTTTATTACTGTTGAATGAAAAAGCAATCTAACAGCTTTGTGAATGTTACTTACTATTTTTTATGTACTCCTATCATAAAACTATATTTTTATGTTTGTTTTCAATCAATAACAATGATGGTATATGTAAAGATAAATTACACGTTTCGTTTGTTGATTACTATACTTACACATTTGTATTAGAAGGAAATAATCTATTACTAATAAAAGATAATTATTAAAGCCTTAGATTGGTAAGCGTGATCTTTAATCCGGAGGTCTGGTTCGAATCATGAGGACTCAAAAATATTATTGTTGTTTATAAAGTTGAATGAATTTGAGTATCCAATTTATTGTAAAGTAGATTTGATCATGCTGTTTTGTTGATTGTAAATGTCCAACACATCGCAACCCGCATTGGACCAACAGGATATACTCCTAAAACCCCAATGGATGAGTCAGGGGAAAGACTATGTCCACGGTGACTATCATTAGTAGATGATGATGATGATGATGATGATGATGAATAAAGTATATTTATTAAAAAGATAGGAAATATCTATCTTTAACAATTTATTTGATTAATTAATTGTTTAATAGATCCATTATAATACAACGATTTATTCACAAGATATAAATTAATGAATTTATCGTTAAATCCAGTTTTATTTACTTTTGGGATTTATGATGTTTTGTTTTGATTTTGTTTTATAAGTCCAGAAATATTACAGAAAAAAATACTACGCTTACCAACCAACATATTACCAATCTTAGTCTGCCCGTGATCATGGATGCTGGAAAGAATCCGAAACGTCGGGAATAAATATATATAACTAACGCGAAAAATCCGTGAATTAGTGGATTTGATATGTAAAATAATCACGTAAATAAAAGAAATAATTAAATACTACGCTTTACAATACTTTTATAGATCTTATCAAAATTGATTTTTTAATAACAGACCCGTTGTTGTTATAACCGGCACGTGCATTCTGTTGAACTCTGATAGACGACGTTTTACAAATTTGTGTTTCGTAGAAAGTACATTAGTGATTCTATGTTAGAAAATGTTGTCTTTTATAATATCACAAAATTATAGCAGTGGAAATTAAAATACTTTTTCTTGTAGTTGAGAAAGGAAGCCGTTACATTTCCATTACAATTATCTTTCTTTAAATTGTTTGGTAGTGCCAAATGAATTTTTAAATCACTCCAGTATCCACTTTATGAGCTCATACGGTTGTTACAAGAATATACATCTCTGCTTTCTTAATTATTAGATTGGTCTTTGTCTTTTATAAGTAAACTAGTACGGTTAACTTATTAATGTTAAAAGTCAAGAATATGTCTTTCTTGAAATATGTATACAAACGGCTGTTAAAATATTTGTCTTCTTAGTTCATGTAAATGTGCAAATATTTGTTCAACTTCCATTGTAAGGCAACTCCAATAATAATTAACTTAGTTTAAGTTATGGTCAACAAATTATTACAATTTTGATTGTATTGTTGAGAATTGCCAAATACAATAACTATGTACAGACACAACGAAATAAATAGCAAAAACATTTTTCCAGGAAATGTAATCATTGTATGTAAAATTTTAATTCAGTCACTGTGGAATGATGCTATTATTCCAAAGCTGCTTTCAGGATTTTATGACATTGTGTTACGGTTTTGGCTTTCGACTTAAACATTAAAACATAATAAAATACGATTCAAGCCATAAAAATACTTAAGTTACAATGTACACCACATTGCTGTTCAAAAAAACAAAGCTGTAATTCTCTCGCAAAGGAATTGGCCTTTGCCTTATAAATTGTTTTACTATACTAAGATTTTTAATAGCATAAAAATAATTATTGAATATAATGACTTTGAACAGGTTGTTTCAGGTTTATTAACATTTTACAACACCCGACGTTTCGAACAATTAACAGTCGTGGTCATGCGTCAGATTGTAGGGTCTTGCGTCTTGTTGCCGTTGCTGAAGATTGACAGATCTTAATAGAACTTGAAAATTTTGTCTTAGCTTTGACAGTGCAAAACAAACTTGTTTAATCATTATTGCCGGCAGTTTTATTATGCTTGGACTTTTTTTATGTCACAATCTAATCATTTAGGAACGGTTAATTTGACGTTAAGAACGGTTAAATAGACAATCGAATTGAATTTATTTGTATAGATGTGGTAGTATGCGCATGAATAGAAAATGTATATACATACAAATAATTTTGACAAACAAATATTCTTAATGTGTAATCTATAAGAAGCGATGAAGTATAATTAAAGAACTTAACATCTACGTACTACTTTTTCTTGGCGCTTGTTGGCTGTACATGTTTCTCGGGTGATTTATAAGGCTAGATTATATGGTGATTGTTAGAAAATCGTCCTCTTTCGGATCGTATTTGTCTAATTAGTAAGATCTATGGATACACATTTTTTCCCTTAAAACTATAAACTGAGCAAACATTTGCAACTTTGTCTTTCACACAGACAAATCACTTAGAAAATAAAAACCCCGTATAGAGTTTGTAAGATGTTTATTTAGTGTATGCTCAAGAGTAATTTTAATGTTCATTTTGTTTTATTAATGCATTGAGATTTAGGCAATAAAAGAGACTATATCGCTAAAACACAGGTTACTCTGATACAATATTACCTGCCCAAGCCTGTCTAAGCGTTTACCTTTAAAGGTGCCAAAAATGCACGAAACTTTTCAAGCCCGTGCAATATAGGTTACGTCAACGAAAAAAGGACTGTACGCTCTCTTCCATGGCAACACTAAAAGGGTCGCCTGAATAAACTATGGTCATTTAGCGACGTCCAGGCGTAGCTCATCTCGCATGCACATCACCTGTGAGTTTTTCATAGATTGAATTTAATAGTTATGAGTGAAATAAATTTCATTACTTTCGCAATATGTTATGTATATTTTTTGGATAAGAAATAAATGAAATGGTAATTTAAATCCAAAAAATGTTCGCGTTGGTTTAAACCAAAAAGTGCTATATTATATTCGCATAAATAAAAACAATGAAGATGTTTATACCAAGAAAGTTATACTTATATATGTCAGTCCGTAATTATGGAAATTATATAGAAAATATAATGTAATAAGAACTGAGTTGTTGTCAGTACAAATTTAAATGTCCTTCGTTTCAGACATACTGATTATCATATGAAAAAAACTTGTGATATTGTAACTTGTATCTAAAAATTTATGATACCTAAACTTATTGTCGTAAAAATATTGTTAAACCTGTCAAAGTATTTTAAATAATCACAACATCTTAAGTAATCTCTTCCTAAATTGATCAAGGATAGAGTTCAGGTGAAAAGCATGTGATAAAAATTAAAAATACAATTTTTAAAACTCGATCTAACAGGGTCTTTTAGACGTCAAGAATTCATTAGTGCACGGATTAATAACTTTTCTCTAATGTAGGTAGTTGCAAGTTAGTAAGTAAGTTTTTTTAGATGGCTACGAAGGCAGACGAGCAGTCGGGCCATTTGATGGAAAGTGGTCGACCTCGCCCATAGACATCAGCAATACCAATGGTATCAATGCGCTGTCTATCGTGACACACAGGATATTACGTCTTGTTTACCCAGCAAATACGTCTGCTAGTGTGCCCTTCAAACCAGAAGTGTTTTCTCACTACTGCATTGCGGCAGAAATAGGCACCGCGGTGGTACAACCCCAGACGGTCCCCTGTAAAAAGGGGACTTACCACCTGCTAAAGTTTTAAAGTATTATAAAACTTCGATTCAGAAATTTATTTTATATCGAAATTGGTTTTTTAATAATACGCTGGAAGTCATCATCCACACAGACATCAATTTAATTTCATGTACGAGGTCGGTGAAATCCAAATAGTTCGTAGAAAATTATTAAGTTTCGTTTCCAATGAATAATTTAACACTGTGCCTTTGGAAATGTCACGAATGTTTCATAAAAGTGAAAGTCTTTTATTTTATAAATAATGTCATTGTAACTTAAAATTGTTCATTTAATGAAGGTTAATTTCAACTGAGGTAAATCATTGAATTTTATATAATCAATAATATAATTCCAATACCATAGACTTTAAAAAAATGTGAACAATTTATTACACACTTTTTTCATTACACACGTTTGCCCTGGGCTATTCCAAATAAGAAAAAGATATTGTAATGTTTATAAATTTTGTACAGAATTAAAAAAAAGAATAAAAACCCTAAGTTTCTAACGCCGATTCTTCTAAGACGAGAGATTCTTCTCATCTCGAAACCGTTGGTAGACTAATTGGTACTTCATAAGAAAGATTAAAAAAGTAAGCTTTTTTTAATTAAAAAAAGATATTTGACTTTGATATAACTTTTTATTTTACCTATGATTAATTATTAGTTTCTATACTAGAATCTCTTAAAAACTTCATACACGATTTCATTATAAACACGGCTCGAAGAATTTAAAAGTTTTGTCACAAAAAACGTAATTTTCGTAATAGATGCCTACTAAATAACTCAGCTTAACAACTATAACAGTTGGTATACAGTTTACGTGATACGCGACCGTAAAACTCAATGTAACTGACTTTTTACAGGAGTTATGAGTATAAGCGTCGCTGCTATAAAAATCGTAAAATAGCTTTTTAATTTCGGCTCAGTTTTGGCGTTTAAATTCAAATACTTCACGGAATTAATAGCATATAATTTCTGAGGTTTCGACTTTTTTACGGTTCAACAATCTACAAAATTTTAATGAAATTATTAATGTTATTACAGTAACGCTATTATCAAATAACAAACATAATCTGAATACTTTGTGTTAGAAGGTAGAGCAAAAGAGCTAGAAAATAGATATTCTTCATTCATATATTATTATTCTTCTTTATAATGAATGATAATAATACATGTTAGTAATATATTATTTAAAAATAAACGTTTATATATTATTTATAAAAAATTGATATTAACTAACTTTATTGCTAAAGTTTCAGAATGACGTAGAAAATTTAAGACGTACAGAATATTTGCTCAATTTAAAACATGTGCAGATTACAGTGTTTAATGCATATTAAAACCATCTCTTTAAATCGCAAAGCTCCATATAAAACAATTTTATTAATAAAGATTTTTTATGACTTAAAAAAAACTCTACTGATTTTATTATAAATTACCAATTCACTAACAAATACATAAACGATTAAACTAAATTTAAAAAGTTTGTTACTTATTTAATTTAAGATGTTCTCAATCACTGTTATATTTTAGGAAATAATAACAAAAATTCTTAAAGATTAATGTGCTGTGCAAGGTAGGTGAGGCGTGATATGTTCATAAAAACCCTTTGTCATTCAAGGCTTTGAGATCCCCAAAAACTAACAGATCACCTGTGACGAAAAGAGAATGCAAGTATGTCACAGCGCTAAATGACCGTCGTTTATTCAGGGCTTTGGACTGCCTCGGCGCTTAGTAGTGGCATAAAGGATAATATAGCACTGTATATTTAGTTTTTAAACGAAGTTATGTCGTAGTTAGCTTAAAGTATTCTATTAAAACTTATAGTTTATTTAGCAGAAATTCGTTTTAAACATAATTTTAGAATCTGGTTTCCGGTTTCCGGTTGATAAGGGTATCAACCAGTTACATTGACTGTTATGGTTGGGCCAGTAAACACGTAAAATAATGCACTTTAGCCACCTCTGACGAGCAATAAAATGTATAGGTGTAATACAAAACAATGTATTTGACATGAAATATATTATTATACTCTTTAGTGTCACTTAAACTGGCGTTTTCGTAAGAGGTATATCGGCGGTAGGTCCCCGTTTACAGGAGACCGTCTGGGTGGGTATCACCGCGGTGCTATTTCGCCGCGAAGCAGTAGTCTGAAAACACTGCTGCGTTCCGGTTTGAAGGGCATCAGCCAGCGTATTTACTGGAAACAAGACTTAAACTCTTATGTCTCACGGTAGGCAGCGCGTCGGCGATACCACTGGTATCTGTCAACGTCAATGGGTGTCGGTGACCACTTCCCATCAGGTGGCCCTGACTAGCTCGTCTGCTCTGCGTATGCCAAAAAAAAAAGGCTAACGTAATAAAACATTCGTTTTTGGAAATAAAGGCAAAAAACAATTTTAAACCAATGGCAGAAGAATGCTATAATTATATTTATTAGAGCATTGACCGCCTCCGTGGCTTAGCGGTATTGGACATTTGTAAACCAGGGCCATGGGTTCGAAACCACTTTGTGTTAACCTTGTTTTCTGGTTGGTTAGGACAACTTGGGCGAATCACACAATAGTCTGAAAAGTAAGATGATTCATGCGTCGGTAGTTATGTAATAAGTCAGTCCACCCACCTACCCACATTTAATGGTATGGAGGGATACGGTCTAAAACCGCCTAATAGAGAAGACTAAGGGTGGCAAATGTCCAGCAGTGGACTAACACAGGCTGATGATTATGATAAAAGCATTGTTCTCATCGTAAGTTACGTAAAATTGCTACATTTTCAAATTCAAATATCTTTATTCAATAAAGTTTTACTCCTTATTGAATGTCAAAGCGCACCACCGGTTTGAAATAGGATGCACTGACTTGAGGGGGATGTTTTGTGAGTCTTATTTTAAAATCAACAAATACACATTCATATTAACAATATATAGTTATATAATAAGTATTTTAATAACCAAGTAAAAGCCTGGAGCAAGCATTCCATTACCTTGCTGTGTTATCATTTTTGTATTCGAAACCGTTATCTCAAAGCTTTACATTGAAATATGATTTTAATTTGTTGAAATATTATAATTTTTTACAATGCAGCTCACGATAAGATGATTTTTGTTACTTCTATTTTATATTAAAATATGTGTAATATAATTTTGTTTCTCTAATATTTCTTTTGTATTCATAAAAGAAAGAATTATTTTCAATAAATACAAAAATATTATTAGATCACATAAAACCTTATAAAATATTGCGTGAGTTTTGTAAATGTTTTGCTTTAGTATTTTTTAATGCAATATTAAATTAAAATGAAATATATTTTCATCGTTCCTTACTATAATTTAAAGGGTATATATGATCATGTGTATATTAAGCCATACTATAATCAAATACAAATTCACTTAACTATGATACACTGAGTTTTATGGTATCACAAAAGTTTTGTAATATATTTAATTTAACGTCCGTATTGCAATAATTTAAAATTAATACTAATAATTAAAAAGTTAAATTGAGTGGAACCTGAACTTTTAACCGAAAAGCTTTATTATGCAAAGTTATTAAAATTCGCTGAAAAACTCGCAGGTCATGTGCATGCGAGATGAACTACGCCTGGACGTCGCTAAATGACCATAGTTTATTCAGGCGACCCTTTCACTACTACTTTGTAGTGTTGCCATAAAACATTACGCAGCGCTCCTTTTTGTTGACGTGACATAGATTGTCCGGACTTTGAAAAAGTTAAAGCATATGTATATTTGGTAGCTTCAAAGTTCTTTTATCGAGTTAATTCTGATAGCAAGTATTAAAGATGACAATGTTCAGCTAATATGGTCACATTCTCTACAATGTACTCGGTAAATTTTAAAGAATGATTTGTAATCATCATCACAGTTAATAAAAAGTAATGTTAACTAAAAGCAGGTTAACTGCTTACATTAATAAATATCTCATAAGGTTGAAACACTGGTTATAAGTTGACTAAGTTACGTCTTAAGTTTTACATACAAGTATTAAATTTTACAATTTGGGCAGATTATCCAGTTGTCAGAATAGTAAGATGCATGTAAAAGTCGGTCCACCCACCAACCCGCATTAAACCAGCGTGGCGGGGATACCGTAACAAAACCCTCTAGTGAAAAAGGCGTGCATTAGGCGATACCTATGTTCAACAGTGGACTAAAACAGGCTAATGATTAGGAAAGTAATTAAACTCGATAAAATTCGTACAACTGTTATGTTTATTATATAAAGCAGACAAAGACAACACCCTCTATTTAAAGTAAACAGAAAGATTACCCAAACCACACATTAAACCTACGCTCTTAGAATAAAAATTGTTCAATAACAATACGTTTAATAAACTACAATGTAATAAATGATGAAATGCAATAGAAGCATCGGAAACGAAAATAAAAGGCATAAATAGGACATAAGACTTAGAAATAGCGAAAGACATCATTTAAGTAATTAAAATCTGAAGTAGAACTAGCCGGAATTGGATTAGAAAAAAAGCAACCAGAACTGCACAAAAGATCTAAACAAAGGATGCCTAGCACTTTCCTGGTTAGTTAGAGTCCGCATTGGCTTTAGATTAAGATTTGTCGTCCGCTTATCTTGATATTAGTTCACAAACAAAGCTTTACATCAAACAATGCTTTTCATTTAATTGCAGCAAACAACAATCAACGTCCAAAAACAATTGAGTGCCAAAATTTTCAGAGAATAGTATTTAACTTTATAACCTTACGGGTATGTTATTTAAATCTGAAAGTTTTAAAGGCCCTCTGTACAAGTTAGTTGGTAGGGATGCACCGTCTCAGTGCTATTTCATTATTATTAGCTGCACAGACAGACAAGCAGACGGGCCACCTGATGGAAAGTGTCACCGACCCCATAGACATCAGCATTACCAGTGGTATAGCACCAACGCGCTGCCTACTGTGAAACGTAGGGTTCTCATAAATACACCTACTATGGCCTTTAAACCGGAAAACAGTAGTGTTCTCATACTACTGCTTTGCGGCAGAATTAGACACCGCGTTGGTACCACCCCAGATACCTTTAAAAGAAGACCTACCACCTGCAAAACAATAATATTAATACCTACTGCGCTCCGGTGTGAAGGATGCAAAGGTGCGATCTGACGGATAAGTAATACCTGCCCTGCCCATAGAGAAGTAGGTTAAGTCGTCAAAATCCACCCACCGTCCTGAGATGGCCCAGCAATGGTGCCTCAAACCGGAAAACAGTAGACTGATTTGCGTTAGAAATTGGCATTGTGAAAGTATCCAGCTGGTCCTCTATAAAATGAGGCCTCACTACCGTACTTACTGATATAATTACTGAATTCAATACTTACCATCGCATCACTGTTGATGTATGGCGTATTGTGCTGTATTTTCAGAACATAATTGTTTTTCAATAATTAGGTTATCGTCATGGTCGTTTTATGTCAATTTACGAACTTTAAATTGCGAACTATAAAAATAAGATTTTAAATTAAAAAAAGACTCAATCCCGTGAGCTTTGGAACGTTGGTAAAACTCTTTTGTTCAACATTCAATAAAAACATGCTAGCCTTCGGATTGATCTATTGCTATTCAAATAAAAATAAAGTATCATGTAACATTTTTCAGATGCATTTTTTATAACTGTTGAATGAAAAAGCAATCTAACAGCTTTGTGAATAAAAATTACGATTTTTTATGTGCTCCTGTCATAAAACTATATTTTTATGTTTGTTTTGTAATTCAATAAATGATGGTATATGTATAGGTAAATTATACGTTTCGTTTGTTGATTACTAAACTTAAACGTTTGTATTAGATGGAAATATTGTATTATTAATAATAAAAAAATATTTGAAGACAGTAGGATATTTCCCTATTTCTTAATAGCTTTTTCCTAATTCAGAGTTTCAATTTTATGTCCTAGTGTATGTATTTATAATGATATCATTTATTTACCAAAGAAAAGTAAATTAATTTATTTATCAGTTATCCAGTTTCCATAGTACAAGTTTTAATTATTTTCGGCTTTATGATATTTGTTTTTATCAAGAAATATTATAGAAAAAATAATTTCAATTTGCTTACAATCTTTTATGGATCCGATCAAAATTGATATTTAATAACAGACCCGTTGTTGTTATTACATAAGAACTCGTGCATTCCTGTTGAATCATTACAAATTTGTGTTTCGTAGAAAGTACATTAATAATTCTTTGTTAGAAAATTTTGTCTTTTGTAATCACAATAATTATAGCAGTGGAAATTAAAAGACTGTTTCTTGTACTTTAAAAGAAAGCCGTTAAATTTCCATTACAAACCTGCATTATCTTTCTTTATATTGTTGGGTAGTGCCAAATGAATTTTCAATCGGTTTAGTACCTACTTTATGAGCTCTAGCAGTTTTTACAAGAATATACATCTTTTCTCTCTTCACTATTAGATTGGTATTGCCTTCTATATAAAAACTAAAGCGGTAAACTTGTTAATGTTAAAGTCAAGGATATATAGTGTTAAAATATGTACTACAAACGGCTATAAAAATATTTGTCTCCTTCTGTTCTTGTGAATTCCAAATATTTGTTCCCTTTTCCATTGTAAGGCAACTCCAATAATAATTAACTTAGACCAAGTGTCTTGAACTAACTGATAGTATAGGGTTAATAAATCGTTACAATTTTGATTGTATGTTAAGAATTGTTAAATACGAAATTAAATACGAAAATACTTACAGACAGAACTAAATAAAACATTTTTCCAGAAATGTAATCATTGTATGTAAATTTTAATAGAGTCACTGTTGAATGATGCTAATATTCCAAAACTGTTTCAGATTTTACGGCATTATATTACGCCTTTGGCTTTGGACTTAATCATTAAAACGTAATAAAATACGATTCAAGCCATAACAGACCTTAGGTTACAAGTACCATATCGCTGTTCTAAAAACACAGTTGTAATTCTCACGCCATGGAATTGGCTTTTGCTTTGTGATTATTTTACCGTAGCAAGTTTTAAAAGCTTAAAATAATTATTGAATAAAATTACTTTAAACCGGTTATATCACGTTTATTAACATTTTCAACTCCGACTTTTCGACACATTTTACAGTGGTTGTGGTCATGGGACAGACTGTCGGATCTTGCGTCTAATTGCCATTGCTAAGATTGCCAGAGCTAAATTGAATTAAAATATTTTGTTTATCTTGACTATGCAGAAAGAACTTGTTTAATATATTTGCCAGCAGTTGGTTATGCTTGGTTTCTTTATGGCACAATCTAATCATTTGAGGACGTCCAATTTAATTTATTTGTAAAGATGTGAGTATTCGTTTGAATATAAAAAGGTACATACAAATAATGTTTGCATAAATATTCTGCAAAACTGAGCTATAAACTGAGCAAACAATAGCAACCTCGACATTAACACAGACAAGTCACAATGAGAACCCCGTATGAAGTTTGTAAATGTTTATTTAGTGTGTGCTCAAGAATTATTTTGATCTGTTAATTTTGTCTTATTAAAGCAGAGACAATGTCGCAAAAGGTTCCTCTAAAACTATATTATCCTGCTAAAGCCTGTCTAAGCTTTTACCTCTAAAGGTGCCAATAATACACGAAGATTTTCAAAGTCCGTGCAATATAGGTTACGTCAACGAAAAAAGGACTGCGCTATCTTCCATGGCAACACTAAAAGGGTCGCCTGAATAAACATGGTCATTTAGCGACGACCAGGCTAGCTCATCATCTGACCTTGAGTTTTTAGGACATTTTAATAGATTTGCTAACTTAAGCTTTTTTAAGCACGATAGACACGTGCCACACAGGATGTTACGTCTTGTTTACCCAGCAAATACGCCTGCTAGTATGCCCTTCAAACCAGAAGTGTTTCTCACTACTGCATTGCGGCAGAAATAGGCACCGCGTGGTACAACCCCAGACGGTCCCCTGTAAAAAGGATTTACCACCTGTAAAGTTTTAAAGTGTTATGAAAACTTTGATTCAGAAATTTATTTTATGATAAATTGGTTTTTAATAATACGCTGCCAGTCATTATCCACACAGACATCAATTTGCAGAAGGTCGATGAAATCCAAATAGTTCGTAGAAAACTATAAAGTTTCGTTTCCAATGAATAACTTAACACTGTGCCTTTGGAAATATCACAAAGTGAAAGCCTTTTATTTTAAAATAATGAAACTTCAATGTAACTGACTTTGTATCAGGAATTATGAGTACAAGCGTTACTACTTATAAAAATCATGGAATAACTTTTTAATTCTCTGGGCTCATTATGGTTTAAATTCAAATACTTCATGAAGTTAATAGATAATAATTCTAGTGACTTTTAGTCAACATTCCAATTCTAAGACTGAAATTCTTATTGAACTTATTAAGTAACGCTACTTATCAAATAACAAACATAATCTTAATTCTTTTTGATTTGAGAAGGTAGAGCAAAGAGAATTATTTTCTTATAATGAATGATAATAATACATGCTACAAATAATATTATAAAAAATACACGTTTATATATTGGATATAAATAATGTAAGTTTATGATGCATATAAGTTTCAGATATGATATTAAGTGCTATATAAAAATCTGGAAATTAATTGCGTTTAAGCTTTAAATTCAAATACTATGAGTTAATACATTTATTTCTAAACTTTTATGTTAAAATCTCAAAATTATTATTGTTTTAATAGCTATTTTAAAAACTAATCATCTATATTTAGAAGGTAACAAAAGCTAAAAGATAGTACTCTTCATTCATATATATTATCTTTAATGGATGATAAAATAACTAGAATATCATTAAAAAACAGGTTTATATATGTAAACGTAAATGATCATTTAAGATATGACTATTATACTAGCTATTTAAAAAATATAGAACTCATTTTATTTTAAAACCATTTTTTAAATTAAATGTTTGTTATCTTACTTTTAAATTTAAAGAATACCGTTTTAACATCAATTACACATAATTAAAGTTTGTTAATTATTATTAAGAGAAATATATTTAGTAACAAAACTAAAGATTAATGTGTGGGAAACTATTAACGCGTGATACATAGACACATTCAAGGCTTTGAGATCCCCAAAAAACTAACAGGTCACCTGTGCACGAAAAGAGAATTCAAGTATGTCAAAGCGCTAAATGACCGTCGTTTAATCAGGGCTTTGGACTGCCTTAGCGCTTACTACTGGCATAAAGGATAATATAGCACCCTATATTCCGTTTTTAAACGACAATTTTGTAGTAGATGTTAATTTTTTTCTATTAATACTTTCATAAAATTTAAGAGTATAAATAAGAAGCCGTTTTAAAGATAATTCCAGAATCCGGTTACCCTTATCAATGAGCTAAATTGACTGTTAAAGTTCGGCCGGAAAAATACGTTAAAAATAATACTGTAGCTACTTGTATCGAGTAATTATATAATATATGTATCCAAAACAATATACTTGACATGAAATGAGAGCGTATACTAAATAAATTCACATCATCTTAAACTCATTTAGTTTAAAATAACAAATTTAAACCAATACCAGAAGAATGCGATTGTTATATTAAAGACATTGCTATTGCGTTAACCCCATTGTTTTAGCTTGGTAAATTTGACAATTCGTAAATAAAACGCCGTGGTTCGAACACCACTATGCTAATGGTTATTGGTGGTTAATAAAATTTGAGAGCCGATACCACAATTATCTGATAAGAGTAAGATGTTCCATTGCTCAGGTGGGATGATAAAATCGGCCTACATTTTCAACTTAAACAGATCTGAAATGGTTAGATTTGTATAAGTCAAAACCGCCTTAATTAGTAGGAGGCTGACTAAACAAGCTGATAATGATATAGCGTTGTCTTGTCTTATCTGAGTAAGATTAAAAATTGAGCGATTTCAAATTATAATAATAATGTTCAATATGCAGTACGTTGTTATGAATGTCAAAGATCAGCAACAGTTTGCAATGGAGGTCCTACCTGAAAGAGCCGAAGCTGATAATAGATGATTAAGGATTTATGTTTTTTATAAATTAAAAATAGTATTTAAACTTCTAATATCTATTAAATTTAGTATTTAACTGTATATTAATTAAAATCTGAAACAGCTTCCAATATCAGGTCACTGATCAGGCACACGAAGATTAAATTTGTTATTCTTATAATGTAATATAATTTAGTATTCATAAAAAAGAAAGAATAATTTTTATATAAATATAAAAAGAATAGAATACATCACATTGCATACTTGGTACTGTTAAAATATTATGATAGTTGTAAATATTTTGCTTTGTATTTCTAAAAAGAATGAATTAATTAAAATGAAAGTATAACATTCCTTAAATAGTAATATAAAGGTACTGATATAAATTTGTAATGTAATATATTTAATAAAATACAAATTCACTTACATATGATACACTGAGTTTTATGATATCACAAAAGTTCTCAATATATTTAATTTAACGTACCTATTGCTATAATCGGGAAATTAATACTATTAAATTAAAAAGTTTAATATGACGTGGAACCACTAGAACTTTTAACTGAAAAGCTTTGTTATGCAAAGCTATTAAAATCCGCTGAAAAACTCACAGGTCATGCGCATTCGAGATGAGCTACGCCTGGACGTCGCTAAATGACCATAGTTTATTCAGGCGACCCTTTCACTACTACTTTTAGTGTTGCCATAAAACATAACTCATTGCTCCTTTTTTGTTGACGTATCCTACATTGTCCGGGCTTTGAAAAGCTTAGTGTATATTTAGTAGCTTTAAAAGTTCTTCAATTGAGTCAAAATCTGATAGCCAATGTATTTACAATTTGCTCGGTATATTTTATAGAATGTTTTGTTATCATCATAACACTAAATAAATAACTAATGCTTAACCCGCTAACATTTATGAAAGTCGCATAAGGCTGTAACACTGGTTTTATGTTAAATATTATGGGTGTCAAGTTTTAGATGCAAGTTTAAAATCTTCCTTTGTGTATGGCTATTGTTATATTTTGACTGATTCACTCACCAACCCACATTTGGCCAGCGTGGTGGGATACGGTCTAGAAACCTCCTAATGGAGAGGCCTATGTCCATCAGTGGGCTATAACACAGGCTGATGATGATATAATACATTTATTACTAATTACAACATATTATTTATTTAATTGCTAATTATATTTTAACCCGTTATAAATAGACCCCCGTTTCAATTCTACATTTCTTTACAAAGTATGGACTTTATGTTGATAAAAGAGCATAATATCAAAGCGCAGGCATAAACTTTATGCACTCTTCGTGTGTAACTTGAAAACGAGAATCCTCTTTACTTCCTTCAGAGCACGCTTTTCACAAATAACTTTGAACTATTATTATGTTTATCATAAATGAATTTACGCCGATATACTTAATATAGTACAAGTCTTTTTCCTAAACCTTGAACTACTTTAATGAGGAGAATTTTTTTATGTAATGTTCAATTTGAAAGGGCATAATTATAAAATGGAGGTCTGTTTGGCCTTTAAAATGCTTAGTATTTTAACTAACAAATTATCAACAACGACTATTTTAACGACCCGCTTGAAGCAGTAGCTAGTGACCGTGACTATTGCATCAGAGGATGTGGGTTCAAATCCTACCACAGGTAAAATATTATATGATGAACATAGCTTATGCTTTCTGGTGTCTATGTGTTATTGTCAAGCTATGTATTTATCAGTCATCAAATTTCCATAGTACAAGCTTTGCTAGTTTGGGGCTAGATGATGCTGTGATATAACTCCAGAAATAATATTACAATTATACAATTTCCTCAGAACAACGCTTTCAAAAACCTCACCAGTTCACTCTTAAATCAGGTCAACGTTCTAACCAGGCTTATCGTGCCCAAATGTACACATTTAATACTACTAACGTATAAAAAAACAACGATATGAATTTGTAGCGCTATAAACGTTTTCACTGCAAATGTCGTGTATATTGCATTTTAATTGAGTTTCAGTCCAGTAACAGTGTTTTAATTCACGTACCTAACAAATTTTATGTTATTATGGCGTTGCATGTATACACGTAGGGTTTGAATAGTATGTGTCGTTTAACCACTTAGATAAACTTGGTCAAATTGGTTTAGTAATTTTTAAAGTATCTAGTAAACGATATATTCTACTTTCTACCCTTTAGAGAGACTTTACAAACCTGACATCATTAAAATTTACTGAGTTTTTTACCATAATTTTTAAGAGGATTTTAGGAGCTAATAAAATAAAAATGTATATTTTTACACTACAATGTATTTGCCTGTTCAAACTAGAACTGTCCATACAGAAATTGCAGTGCAACTGGAAGTAGTTAGAAAACGAATAATCAATTATTTCACGAGAAAAACCGTAGTAAATATAATTTTATCTTTGTCAAGATCTGGCAATCCCGCTTCAACAATGACATCACCGCACACGACACCCTAGCCTATCCCGTGGAAAGTACTCGAATGTTCGGGAATTAAAAATGTAAAATAAACTCGATGAAACCCCTAAAAGGTCCTTTTATCCGATAATATAAAACTCTCATGAAAAACCAGTAATTTTAACCATCATTTCAAAAACTTTAAATCCCACGGCTAAACCGTTAACGTAATAAAAGTTTCGTTTATTTTGTAATTAAACCCATAATAAACTATATCAGACGAACGCGACTGTTATACTCAATAAAGCGTTGTACACATCGTAAGATAGATTAAAATGGCCGCGGTTTTATCTCGTCCGCCGTCCACTGTGAGCTTTGTTCCGAAATGTGGTTTTAATTTACTGAAATATCATAATTTCGCTTACAATGCAGCTGGCTGCGAGGTGATATTTGTTACTTCTATTGTGTTCATAATGCTAAGCGATGTCTGTTCTGCTTATGTTTAACTAAATAAATAACGAACTAGTTAAATTTAAAACATTAACATAATAATAATTTGATATAAACTATAAATGGGTAATAAAAATACATCATATACCTAAGCTTAATCTTATACACAACTTTAAGTATAATACATGAACTTTTTGTAAATACAAAGCAAAAAATAATGTTAACAAAACCCTTGTGTTATTTAACAGTAGTATGTTTTTTTCTATTTCTTGAAAAAATATAGTTAATTAAGTTTAACTAGTGGATGCTAAGTACGTTGAATAGCATTCAAATCACTTATTATAGTTAATTAATCTATTATTGTACAAACTTTTAAAAGCACTCAAGCAACAAGTGTGTATCCAGGTTCACAATCATTGCAAACCAATGAAGTTATAATGCAGATAAAAAGATGAAATATTCATGCCACGTGTTTATTTGTATTCGACTAGCTTTGCCTTGCGGTTTCACCCGCGAGGTAATTGTTATACATACTACATAAATATATTTTTATATATGCCATTGTAAAGTTCCATTCAAACCCAATAAGAAGAAGAAAAGGTATATATGGATTATATATACTTTCGCTTTTATAACTTAAGTTTAGAGAAGCACTTAAAATTTTACTGGGTCTTAAGTTTTTTATCTACATGGCATCGACAATTTTCATTGTCTCTGCATAAGTCTAAGTCTATGTACTCGTGAATTTAGTACTAAGGGCCCCAGGAGGGTGAAATTCTCTTGGGCCTGTCATTTTGTCATTTCACATTACCTTCTTCAAAACTGCATCAAGACACTAAGTTGAGCCTTACAATGGCAAAATTATTTGCTTGCTGCAAAGGCATCTGATATTTACCTCGTCATAAAATTGTACCGAAAGCGTCTGGGTGGTCTGAACCTTATTTTTATGAGTTGCCTTTGTAATTGTAATAAAATAAGCATATCAATAGGCATGTTAGAGATGGGAGAAAGATCACAAGAAACTTGTGAGGTGGTAGGTCTCTTTTACTGAGGACCGTCTGGGTCAGTACCAAGGCGGTGCTTATTTCTGGCGCGAAGCAGTAGTATAAAAGCGCGTGTTATGAGTGTTTTTACTGAGTAAACGAGACATAACATCCTATGTCTCACGTAGGTACCGCGTTGGTGATATCCCTGGTATTGCCGATGTCTATGGTCGTTAGTGATCATTTTCCATCAACTGGACCGACTTTTGCGCTCTGCCTTGTCTGCCTTCGTTGGTAATAAAAAAGAAAAAAAAAATCAGCGTCGAAACTAGTTATGATTCGCTTTCGAGAACGGCAAAGCTCGAGCCAAAATCGAGAGTATGGTTAATTTTATCGTACCCGCCGGCGTGGACGATATGTTGGGAACAAGATTTACGGCAGAAATATACACTATGTTACTAATATAGATAATATTAGTAACATAGTGTCTATTTCTGCCGCCGCGTAACTATATAAAATAACAGCAATAAAGCCTGTTCTTATGGTTTGAAAATACTCTATGACTGGAAGAATAAACAAGTTAACGAAACATCATATCAATGATTTAGATGGGCGACCGGAGGTAAATTAAGGGCAAGGTTACTTTTAAATAATAATTTAAAAAAAATTAATGATTTTATAACTAATGATGAATAGGTTTTATTAGTTATCGAAGTCCATTTAAAATCACATGGTAAAATCCTATCATATGAATATGTCCTGAAAAGTTTTATCGTGCTCATCAGACGCATGGAACATATATTTTTCATGCTATGGACAATTAAGTAATGAAAGTAATGAATAAAACTATACGCTTTCAAAAAGTATATGATTTCCGCTAAATGTCCTGGTTTTACAGGATATTACGGAATTTTTTTTCTTGGAATAATATATAAAGGTTTTTGACGCTCCTTAAATAACCACTCTTCTATTGGAAATATTTTGTCTTTCTTTTCACCCGTGGTGGGTCGACTTCTAGTTTTTGCAATGGCTATATTTGAAATTTTATCTCATCATCATCATCATCAGCCTGTGATAGTCCACTGCTGGACATAGGCCTCCCCTAATACACCCCTACCCATTGGGGGTTCTTGGACGGGATACGGTCCGCGCTGGTCCAATGCGGGTTGGTGGGTGGACATTTTACATGCCCATCCGACGCATGAATCATCTTACTTGATCAGACAATTAGGTGATCTGCCCAATTCTAACCACTGGACCATAAATTTGTTGAGTCCCTCAGATTCGAACCCACGACCTCCGGTTTGTAAAGCACACGCCCATGCCACTAGGCTACGGAGGCAAGCAAGGAAATTTTATCTAAAATGTTTAATTGGATAGCTATATAGCTCTTAATCGTGCTAAATCGTCTGCGCGTTAGTTTAAAAAAAACCTGTTAGTTCTTTTACTAAGTAAAGTATCAGAATAAGCCTAAGATACCAGTTACATTAGCTATCTTCCAGTGTAAGTCCTGTGACAATCAAACCAGACATTTCATAGATTAGTCAGAAAAACAGATAGACGGGGATAAATTTGTATATGCGTTTCGTTATATGTGAAAGTTATATATTGCAATTTACTCATTAAAAACAGTTATTTTGATTTTACAAACTGACACTGCAATTGTATTTATTTGTTTACACTAACTTGAAACTCTGTACAGCTTATCATTGTGAGATAAAAACGTAACAACTGTCAAATATTGGTTATTTAAAACTTATGTTTTAAATCCTCAGTTGCTGTCATCCAAAATGTTACGCAATTTATATTCTGTGTGTATTTTCCTGTTAAATTTTATATCCTATTGCTTTGTGTTCAAGTTAAAAAGTAAATTTGACCATGTACATCTAATTTGCTTTAAATTAATTTACTTAAAATGTTACTTACAGTATACAATAGTAAAATTGACATTATTAAAAAACTTAATACTGTTTATTTTAAAAAAAAAGTTACAATAAAATAATATGAAATAAAAGTGATAACGATAATAATAGCTTCTGGACGATTAACACAACGTCACCTTATCCCAAATTAAGCAAAGCTTGTATTTTTAAAATTAGATAACTAATAAATACTTAATAATAGTTTTACTTCTTACTTTTCTTTTACAAATAAATACGTTTTATTCAGATACAAAAACCCAGATACTAAAAGTCACTATATTCATCACACAATATTTTTCCCCACGGTGGGAATCAAACCCACATCCTTTAACATAACAGTCAGGGTCAATGGCTACTGCGCCAAGTTACAATATTGACATTTGTGATTTTACTAAACTACTGTGAAGGGTTATTGAGTTCTTACAAGATTTGGGGTAAGTACCAAGGTATTTAAGGGAGGTCCTGGTCCTGGTTAGTCTGAGTTAAAAGACCAGCTGGAGTGGTTCCCTTGTTCACCTGATCAGTTATACATTCTATCCATAAGAAAACCAACGTGTGACGGCACAATTATGGTAACCGCCTTGAGATATTAAACATTATGCCTCATTAGCTTAGTCACTACCTACGGTACCTTTCAAACCCTAAACAGAAGTGAAGAAGTGGAGATTGCTGCAGAGATTCGCACTGTGGTGCTACTAGATTTTTTGTTAAAAGCAGACTTACCAGTTTAAAAAAATAATGTAAATCCATATTTTAAAGCTTATTAAATAGAAGATCATCTCATCATCGTTATAAAATTTGATCTCGACGCTCCAATAAATTGTTATATTGATAAGCTTCAAAGTGCAGCGCTGTAAGAGTTTCCAATGCAAACTCAATCTAGCCGAAGCAAAGTTGTCCGCTGTTGTGTATCAAGCCTTAATATAATAAGCCCTCCATCGACGCCCCTTCTAACGTAGGTTGCAGTACATTGCAAAATTCCAGTGCAATATTTACTAGTATATCGGAGTAGCACAAATTTTTACAAATTCACTCATGAACCGATTCTTTATTAAGTTGTTTTTTTAAAAAAATACCAGTTAAATTTCTATGTGTCATGTCTATCATATCTTTGAATATTTTTTTATTTAATTCATCGTCACCTACAGTGACGACATCAATGGTTGCCAAAGGCCCAAAAATAAAATTCCTAAGATATGTGATAGATAAAGATAAATCCATAAGATTTCCAGTCTAAATACAATTATAGCAGCTATTGTCGACGCTAACAAAATTCACCAATCATCATCACCAGCCTTTGATAGTCCACTGCTGGACATAGGCCTCTTCTAATACACCCCTGTCCATTAGGGGTTTTTTGGACCGTTTCCCACCACGCTGGTCCATTGCGGGTTGGTGGGTGGACCAACTTTTTACATGCCCATCCGACGCATGGATCATCTTACTCAAATAATTTTGATATCATAAAACGTATTTTCACCCGCGTAAAATAAACATCACTCAAATAATTTTAAATAAAACTCACGTTTTACGAGCTAGTTACGAGTCCAGTATTAGAATCGTCGCTAATTTCAAATTTAATATCCGTTGCATATTTAAAATGGAAGTCAGGCGTCACTCGGAAATGTTTACGAGCCAGGTTGTGTTCGGTTAAAACGCGTTCTGGAGTGTGGCCAGCTTAAAACGAAACAATAACGCCCTTGAGTTGCGACTGAAAATTAGCGGTTGTGTGGCGTTGAATAAATCGGAATGAGTTATTGGTGCTTTGTTAACTCCGAATAACTGCTTTGGTCATGTTTAAAAGCGGGGAATGTGTACGTAATAAGCGGTTCATTCGACTGTGTAGTGTTAATATGTATGTACAAATATTAATAACAATTTGTATACAAATATATTACTAACTATAGAACGATACAAAAAAGGTAGCAAAGATTTATATACAAGCAGAAAATAATAGGGTTAATGAAAATAACAGATAATACAATGACATATGATGTAGTGAGAAATTATTTTCCTTCGGAAAAACTCGGATCTTTATCAGGATATAATCGCACACGAACTGTGAATGAATGATCGCATTAAATGAGTGACATATTCATATCCGTTAATATAAAACTTTGTTGTTTAGTGTTAAATGTCAAAATGAATAATGTGATTCTTTATATGTAGAGATGTTTAGATGCTGAAACTATTTGAAAGAGCTTAATATATAGGAACTTATCTGAAAAATTAAGAAGGAAAATCCTATTTTAAAAACTGCTAAGAAAAACAAATTACAAATGAATTATTTTAACTGAAACAAAACACTATTTGGATTACGTATTTAATTAGATTGAGAACAATTATTTCTCGACACGTTTTATTTTTTTACTTCATTACAAGTAATAATTTTATCCGTATTCTGCCAATCAACTAAGCTTGAAGAAGCAAAAGAAAATTCAAACAGTATATACATAAAATTAAGCGACATTTATAAAAGGACATACGTAAATAGTTGCTGATATAAATAAGTAAGTCGATCGTTATCTGTAAAAGCGGTTTTAAATTTCACCGTCCTCATAAATCGAACTTGTCATTTTTAAAAAGTACAAAGCTACAAGTTTCATGAAATTTGCACTATGTCATATGAGCGTAACATTCCATATAACAAAAAAGGAATGCTAAATTTTTAGCGTTTCAATTAATAAAAGGTGACGTTATACAAACATGTTTTCAATTTCATTTATTTCAAATACTACTCCATTTTAATATGATTAAAGATCCACAAATAGAATACTTTGTTTTTTGCATTAGTTGTAGTTGTTAGAAACTTATTATTAGAACTCCGCTAAGATACTACAATCACTTCGTAAGTATTTCCCGTTGAAGTCTTAAGTACCTCGTGCATATTAAAATCTTTGAACATTGCTAAGACTACGAGAAGATCTTTACAACTGGTTAAGTTAATAATTTAAGTAAAAAGCAAGAGAGCTTTTTATTATTTTTTTTTCCAGTGATTGCGCTTTTTCAGCCACCAACGCTGAAGTGGTATTGTCGCAGTCAGCTTCTCGTAAAGAGGAGAGAGTTGCCTAGACTTAAAACAAACGTCGTGGGTACAAGTTTTTCAGAGATTTGGTTATTTACTTTTTTTCTTGGACTTGGACATAGTAGTACAACGTCTTCCACATAGTACCACTACTTATGTGGAGTTATTCATACCAAAACATCAATATCACTCGTGGCTTGTGCTGCATTTCTAATGCGCAATTTATAATTTAACACTTGGTAATAGTACTGCTCGTCTCGTCGATTCATTATTTAATATAAATGATAAGAAATGCACCTGTAGTTTATTCATTATTCGTATAAATAGGTCAGGAAATCCCTTTTGCAAGGATAAGAGATCTTGGTGACACATGAAGTGGAACTCTCTGAGAAGGTAACAGTTCCAAGTTTTAATATTTCCTCCGGACATTATAACTAATATACAAGTTCGATATATATAGGCAACTACGAGGAGGAGTAAGTGTTGGGCACAT
Source organism: Lamproptera curius (assembly GCA_029286875.1). Lineage (NCBI taxonomy): Eukaryota > Metazoa > Arthropoda > Insecta > Lepidoptera > Papilionidae > Lamproptera > Lamproptera curius. Next base: position 2,399,030 of record JAGSMT010000038.1, read on the forward strand.
GTGATTTTCTCAGGACACAGTGTATTGTTTAACAGAAAGTAGAATTCTTTAAATATGACTTGTCACGAAGTTATTTTGTAAGATAAAAGCATCAATGTTTACTCTCAGTGATAGTAAAATTTAACCTTAAAGCGTTAATAAAAGCTAGTAAGTACGACAAATATTTAGATTCTCCTAAATCAAATGTAATTAAATGATACATATACGTATCTTTAATAAAAAAAGTAATTTAGTAAAGTGTCAACAAACTTATTTAAATTTTAAAATGTGATTTTTACATTTTTTTCAAATTGATTGGTGTTCCTTATGGTATTCAAGTCATATTATTATTAAAACGATATTATTAAAAAAAATAATAGAGTTTACCAATGGTCACCACATTGTAGTATCCATTTGTAAATATAAATTAGTTTTCGTTGGATGACTATTTAGAAATTACTTCTAAGTTATTGTTATACAGTATATAATGTACAGACTACAACATTTAAGAAGAAGACAAGAAGAAGCATGGCTTGGTTTCTATTAAATATAACGTACCTGCAATAAAATAAAATTAATATTAGTGATTTATTTGAGAATTAAAAATTCAAATTATTTCGTTGTAAAAAAGTTCTATAAAGCATCTACAATAGATGCTTTATAGAACTTTTTCATTAAATTTGACATCAACAGTGACCGGTTACTTTTGTAATATAATTCAACTTTTTAAATTAATTTATTAAATAACTCACTTACAAATCATGTAGAATAGACATTTATTTACATATCATCCGAAATCCAAAGAAAACTTGCAAAGCTTTTTACGTCAATAATAAAATTAAGCCTGCGAAGTCGGGATATGGATTAATTACCTTAATTGTTTGTACTTTCCGAAATACAAATGCGATTTGCATCTGAATTGAACGACAGGCGTTTCTCATTCATTTCACTTCATTCGATCATTCGTTCATTCGCGAATCCAGCCAACGAGGAGCGTGGTTAACGAAAATCTTAATTGCTTCCAGAGGGGTCGGCTTTTTTACATTCATTGGGCGTTTTAAAGGAATTCATTCTATTGACATACCGAACAATTGTGTTCCATTGTGAAAATAAATATAACTTTGTGAATTTGCATTTTTAAAATTTTCAAAAGTTGCTACAGGAATTGTTTTATTGGAATTTTTGTCGTAAATACTATACGGTATGCGTTGAACAATTTTATGGGCTGCATTAATTTACGCAGGTATAAGATGCAGTTAACAAAATCTATAAAGAATATTCAATTGAGCAAAATGATGGATATCAGTAATTAGTACTTTTCTAGATCTATTTGGCTTCTATATATATTTAATACTATTAATAAAATATTAAAATAATTTATTAATAGCATTAAATATAATAAAATTCCTATAATATAAATTATTTGTTACATAAAAGTATAGAAAATTTTTTAAATTAAATACAGCTATTATTTTACCTATTTAACATTGCAACTAAAAATAAAACTGCAAGATATTTCAAAACAATTTACATAATTTAAGAAGTCATACTAAAACTGAGAGGAACCTTTGAAAAAATGTAATAATAATTAAAACAGATACAATTTTTTTTCTTTACTTTTTACGAAATAAAAAATCGAGATGTTTCTCATCCGCTGAAAGTGAAAAGAAAAAATAATTACAATTATGACTTAAAAGACATGTTACGTAGTGCCCATCGTATGCAAAAGGCATTTAAATTGATAAAGCCGCTTGAGGCGCGGGCCGTTCACATACATACAACGTTCTATCCATTCCCAAGAACAGCAGTGTGACACGCCAAAATCTGCTAACCGTATTGAGACATTGCATATTACGACTTGATTACATAGTTATTATGCTGACTAGAGTCTGATTGCTACGGAAATACGCATTGTGGTGATATTACACTATATTATTTTTTAGCAATTTAAAAATACCTTAAAACTTATTAAATACAAGAGCTCATCATCGTTATAAAATTTGATCTTTTCTCGTCAAAAATTTAATTTATTGATAACCTTGCAAATGAACCGCTGAAAGAGTTTTAAATGCATATTTAATCTACCCGAAGCAAAGTTGTTGGCTGTTGTGTCATGCTTTAATATAATAAATCCTCTATCGACGACGTGATTTACAGTATGTTGCAGAATTTTAGTGCAATATATAATAGTATGTCGGAATTTCTCAAAAAAAATAAAAGTTCTCTTATGTATCATATGATTAAATATGTATTTAGGCCGTCGTTTTTAGACCTTCTTCCACCACGCTGGTCCAATGGTGCTGGTGGGTAGCCCGACTTTTTACATGCCCATCCAACGCATGGATTATCTTACTTTTCAGACGAATGGGTGATCGGCTCAATTTGTTCTAACCTTGTTCAATTGTGACTTACCTATTGATATTTATAATGTCATAATATTTAGTAACAATTAAGTTACTCCTGATTTTTAGTGACTATAAAAACATTAAATGTATTTCATCCAAAATGTCAGCATTACTCAAATAACATGAAAAAAAATTCACGCTTGACAAGCTAGTTTTTGCCCTAGTATTAAACTATAGTAGCTAGTATCAAATTTAATATTGGTCGTATATTTAAAATGAAACAGGCGTCACTCGAAAACGTTTACGAGCCAGGTAATGTTTGGTTAAAATACATTCTGGAGTGTGGCCAGCTTACAACAAAAACAATAACGGCCTTGAGTTGCGATGGAAAATTAGCGGTCGTGTGGCGTTAAATAAATCGAAACGAGTTATAAGCACTTTACGAACTCTCAATAACTGCGTTGGTCATGTATAACAACGAGCGAATGAGCGGTTCATACGTGTCTGTACGGTTCATAAATATAAATATCAATAACAGTTTGTATACAAATATAAAACCACCTTGATATGCAAGCACTCAAATTATATTATATATTTATTACGATATATGTGGTAGGTGGTAGGTCCCCTTTTTACAGGAGACCGTCTAGGTGGGTACCACCGCGGTGCCTATTTCTGCCGCGAAGCAGTTGTATGAAAACACTGCTGTGTTCCGGTTTGAAGGGCACCGTAGCCAGCGTATTTACTGGGTAAACGAGACTTAACACCCTGTTTCTCACGGTAGGCAGCCACCACTCGTCCAAAAATATGTAAAAGTAGATAATGACTTACATTTTTGATTTAATGTTTTATGTACATTTGTGCAAAGAAAAATAAATTGGAGTATCTGATTGTAATCTCAAAATAACCGTTTACAAATGAATACGTAGTTATATATAACCGTTACTTAAAATATTTTTTTTTATTATCGTGCGTCTTTTTGTTTGTTCTGGCTAATCTCTAGAATAGCTGATCTGATTTAAAAGTGACTTGCATTTTAAAATATAACCACGTGGATTAAGTCGCGGGAAAAACTAGTTACATATAAAATTTGAATATGAATAATTTGTTCTCAACAGGCCCTATCTTTTAGTTCATTACAAAAAGTATAATTCGTTGTTTTTTAGTTGGTTGGGACAATTGGGCCGATCAGCTATTTATCTGCAAAGTAAGATGATTCATGCGTCGGATAGGCATGTAAAAAGTACGTCCTGGTTGTCAAGGCTATCTTTGGCAGTCGTTATAGAAAACCAGCGTTCAAATTTACTCAAAATTAACTCAGACAGAATGAAGTTTACACATGAGATGCTATACGCTTTGTGTAAAAACTGTTATTCAGGTAAATCTGGATGGATCAGAAGCCGATCCAACATGGGAAAAAGGCCAAGTAAAAGAAGATACATAGTAATAAAATTTATATGCCGTTCGGGTAATATAGTTCATCCTTTACTACCGATAAAATGATCAAACAGTGAATATGCACTACATTATCCAGCATGACAATACGAAAACACATGAGTAAGTTGCTGTTACGAAGCAGTGAACAATTATTATCTGGAATGGATCTATAGTTGACCTGTAAAAGCGCTTTTAAAAATCAGCGTTGTCAAAAATTGAGCATTTGATTTAAAGCTCATAAAAATTTTATGAGATTTGTTTCTTGTAATATGATATTGATCAAAAAGGAATTCTTCATTTTTAGCGTTTCATTTAATAAAGTGACGTTCTTTAACAAACATGTTTTGAATTCAATATAGTTCAACTACTAATAACTATTTTAATATGAATAAAGATGCACAAATAAATTACTTTGTTTTATGCATAAGCGGTAAGATGTTCTTAGAAACTTATTAATAGAACTCCCCTAAGATACTACAATCACTTCGTAAGTATTTCCTGTTGAAGTCTTAAGTACTTCCTGCATATTAAAATCTTTGAACATTGCTTAAGTCTACGGGAAGGTCTTTACAACTGGTTTTGCACTTGAAATTAAGTCTATGGAAGACGTGGAAAATTTACAAATTTTTCCAATTAAAAGTTGCGCGGTTTCTGTACTTTTACATATAATGAAGGAAGTTTTAAATGTTGCTTTATTTAAAAATGTATAAGTGTTGTTTTAAGGTAGCAAAGTTATTTTTGAGATTTTAGTAAATAAAAGAAGTTTCTGAATTTTTATTTTTAATTAAAAATTATTTATATATTACATAAAGATAACTATAAATTTATAATAATCAAGATTTAAAGTAAAGGCGCGCGTATATGGCAAAATTCCGTACTTGTATGAGTATGTATATTTATTAAAAGTTACTTTTAAATGTCACTTGCCTATTGATCCTGACGTCAAATATTTACACACAATTACAAACGATAAAAAACGTATTTACAGCGAAAAGCCATAGAAGTTGCTTTATTAAAAACGCTGATCGTTAAACGGATTTTAAGCGTTATTTTAACTAGCTATAAAGAAAGTGACCTAAGCCACTTCATATCTTTAAAAGTCTCATTTATATTGTAAAAAAAAACACTGCCTTTGTAGCCTAGTCGTAAGAGCTTGTGGTTTAGAAACCGGAGGTCAAAGGTTCGAATCCTGCGGGGACTCAACTACTTTTTTAAAATGCTTCGTAGTTTGTTTGAGCAATGCAGGCTGATCACCTGATTCCTGTAAAGTAAGATGGTTTAGGCGACGAATAGGCTCGTAATAAGTCAGTCCTGTGTATGACTTCTCTTAGGCGGTGTTGGTTATCCGTCCCATTAGCCGGTTAATCGCAGGCAGCATGATTACTGAATAAACGACTTTCCATAGTAAGTTAAGTCTCAGGGCGGTGACTTGTAGCTTCATGGACAGCATTTTTAATAGCGTTTTTTTCCATCAGGTCAAAGTCTTCATGGGTTAATTAATAATAAAAAGAGAAAAATACATACAGTTTTATTTATGTTATCTATAATTTGTATAAATATGACTGTAATTATAATTCTCTTTTCAGTGATAACAGAGATATTTGGGAAATACGAGGTAAAATTTTTGATATATGTAATGAAATCAGATTTTTCATATTTCATCCGTACGTAATGACTATGATACATCTTCGATATATGAAGACAGTTTCGTGGAGTAGCAAGTGTGGAGCACATGTTATTTTCTCACGACACAGTGTATCGTTCTACTGTAAGTAAAATTATTTTGAGATAACTTGTTAAGAAAATATTTTGTAAGATAGAAGCAAAAACGTTCTTTGTGAGCGATAATATAACTTCAACTGAAAACGTAAGTAAAAACTAATTAATGCGACGAATTAAAAAAAAGGTTCTCCTAAATGAAACTTTAATAATTTTAATAATTTATTACTTTTTGGTTAAAGATGCGCATACGAATCTTTAACCAAAAAGTAACAAAGTTAACTTTCAATATAGCTTTTGCAATTTTAAAATGTGTTTATTAAATATTTTTCTATTGCAAACTCAAGTATGTTTGTTTCTTGACAAAAATATTATTATTGCTACGAATAGAATAAAAATTGCTCAAAGAATTACAGATTTTATAATTGGACATAACATTTTAATATCCATTTGTAGACATTCATTACTTTTTGTTGCATTTAAAACCTAAAAGTTATTATTATCTTACAGACAACAACATTTTAGAGAAAGCAGTAGCTTGGTTTTCTATCAATTATAACATACCTGCAACAAAATAAAGAAGTATTAGTGATTTATTTGAGAATTTAAACATTTAAATTATGCCGTAAAATAACGGTCTACAAAGCATCTATTATTTGATCAAATTTAACAACAACATGGACAGGTTACTTTGCTTATATTATTCAACTTGTGAAGTTTAAATATTAAATTACTCACCAACAAATAATTTCGAACAGACTTTAATTTACATACCAACCGAAATCCAAAGAAAATATGTAAAGCTTTTGCGTCAATAATATAATTACGCCCACGAAGCCGGGATCCGGATCAAGTTATCCTAATTGTTTGTATTGCCTTGAAATAAAATACGTCCTTTGCATCTGAATTGAACGACAGGCGTTTTTCATTCATTCACTTCATTCGCTCATTTGTTCATCTTGAATCCAGCCAACGAGGAGCGTGGTTCAATAAATCTTAATTGCTTCTTCGAGAGGTCGCTTTTTACATTCATTGGAGCGTCTTAAAGGAATTCATTCTGTTCATTCCAACATTGTGTTCCATTGTGAAAATAAATATAGCTGTGAGATTTGCATTTTAAAATTTTCAAAGAGTTGCTTTACAGGGATGTTATGGTTGAACAATTTTATGGGCTGCATTGAATTTACACATGGTATAAGATGCATAACAAAATCTTAATAATATTCTTAATTGAGCAAAATGAATGGATATCAGTAATTTATGTACTTATCTAAATCTATTGGACTTCCGTGATGCTGAAACGTGGTTTGCAGTGTAGCCTAAAAGTTTCGAGTATTATTCAATATAGTATTAATATAAATTAATAGTATTAAATATAATAATATTCCTATAATATAAATTGTTTTGTAACGTAAAAGTATAGATAATTTTTTAATTAAATACAGCGGCTCTCCTATTTAACATTTCAACTATAAAAATAAAACTGCAAGATATTTCAAAACAATTTACATAATTTAAGAAGTCATACTAAAACTGAGAGGAACCTTTGAAAAAATGTAATAATAATTAAAACAGATACAATTTTTTTTTCTTTACTTTTTACGAAATAAAAAATCGAGATGTTTCTAATCCGCTAAAAGTGAAAAGAAAAAATAATTACCATTATAACTTAAAAGACATCTTACGTGCTCAATGTATGCAAAAGGCATTTAAATTGATTAAGCCGCTTGAGGCGCGGGCCGTTCACATACATACAACGTTCTATCCATTCCCAAGAACAACAGTGTGACACGCCAAAATCCGCTAACCGTATTGAGACATTGCATATTACGACTTGATTACATAGTTATTACGCTGGCTAGAGTCTGTTTTGCTACGGAAATACGCATCGGGGTGATACTACACTATATGACTTTTAAGCAATTTAAAAATACCTTGAAACTTATTAAGTACAAGAGTTCATCATCGTTATAAAATTTGATCTTGTCTCTCCAAAAAAATTAATACATTGATAACCTTGCAAATGAACCGCTGAAAGAGTTTTAAATGCAAATTTAATCTACCCGAAGCAAAGTTGTTGGCTGTTGTGTCATGCTTTAATATAATAAACCCTCCATCGACGGCCCTTCTAACGTGATTTACAGTATGTTGCAGAATTTTAGTGCAATATTTAATAGTATGTCGGAATTGCTAAAAAAAATTAAAGTTCTCTTATGTATCATATGATTAATTATGTATTTATGCCGTCGTTTTTGGACCTTCTCCCACCACGCTGGTCCAATGGTGCTGGCGGGTGGATCGACTTTTTACATGCCCATCCAACGTATGGATTATCTTACTTTTCAGACAAATGGGTGATCGGCTCAATTTGTTCTAACCTTATTCAATTGTGACTTACCTATTGATATTTATAATGTCATAATATTTAGTAACAATTAAGTTACTCCTGATTTTTAGTGACTTTAAAAACGTTAAATGTATTTCATCAAATTTGTCAACATCACTCAGATAATATGAAATAAAATTCACGCTTTACGAGCTAGTTTTTGCCCCAGTATTAAACTATAGTAGCTAGTATCAAATTTAATATTCGTCGTATATTTAAAATGAAACAGGCGTCACTCGAAAACGTTTACGAGCCAGGTTATGTTTGGTTAAAATACATTCTGGAGTGTGGCCAGCTTACAACAAAAACAATAACGGCCTTGAGTTGCGATGGAAAATTAGCGGTCGTGTGGCGTTAAATAAATCGAAACGAGTTATAAGCACTTTACGAACTCTGAATAACTGCGTTGGTCATGTATAACAACGAGCGAATGAGCGGTTCATACGTGTCTGTACGGTTCATAAATATAAATATCAATAACAGTTTGTATACAAATATAAAACCACCTTGATATGCAAGCACTCAAATTATATTATATATTTATTACGATATATGTGGTAGGTGGTAGGTCCCCTTTTTACAGGAGACCGTCTAGGTGGGTACCACCGCGGTGCCTATTTCTGCCGCGAAGCAGTTGTATGAAAACACTGCTGTGTTCCGGTTTGAAGGGCACCGTAGCCAGCTATTTACTGGGTAATCGAGACTTGACACTCTATTTCTCACTGTAGACAGCCACCACTCGTCCAAAACTATGTAAAAATAGATAATGTCGTAAATTTTTGATTTAATGATTTATGTACATTTGTGCAAAGAAAATAAATTGGAGTATCTGATTGTAATCTCAAAATAACGTTTACAAATGAATACGTAGTTATATATAACCGTTACATAAAATATTTTTTTTTATTATCTGCGTCTTTTTGTTTGTTCTGGCTTATCTCTGGAATAGCTGATCTGATTTAAAAGTGACTTGCATTTTAAAATATAACCACGTGGATTAAGACTGGGGAAGAACTAGTTACATATAAAATTTGAATATGAATAATTTGTTCTCAACAAAGCCTTATCTTTTAGTTCATTACACATAGTATAATTCGTTGTTTTTTAGTTGGTTGGACAATTGGGCCCGATCACCTATTTGTCTGCAAAAGTAGACATGTAAAAAGTACGTCCTGGTTGTCAAGGCTATCTTTGGCAGTCGTTATAGAAAGCCAGCGTTCAATGTTACTGAAAATTAACTCAGACAGAATGAAGTTTACACATTAGGTTGCAGAGGTCAGATGCCAGTCGCTTTGTGTAAAAACTGTTATTCAGGTAAATCTGGATGAATCAAAAGCGGATGAATCAAAAGCCGATCCAACAAAGAAGATACATAGTAATAATATATATATATATATGCCGTTCGGGTAATAGAGTTCATCCTTTACTACCGATAAAATGATCAAACAGTGAATATGCACAACATTATCCAGCATGAAAATACGAAAACACATGAATAAGTTGCTGTTACAACGCAGTGAACAATTATTATCTGGAATGGATTTATAGTTACCTGTAAAACGCTTTTAAAAATCAGCGTTGTGAAAATTGAGCATTTGACTTTAAAGCTGATAAAAAATTTATGAAATTTGTTTCTTGTATTATGATATTAATCAAAAAGAAATGCTTAATTTTCAGCGTTTCATTTGAAAAAGTGATGTTCTTTAACAAACATGTTTTGAATTCAATTAAGTTCAACTACAACTAACTATTTTAATATAAATAAAGATGCACAAATAAATTACTTTGTTTTATGCATAAGCGGTAAGATGTTCTTGGAAACTTATTATTAGAACTCCCCTAAGATACTACAATCACTTCGTAAGTATTTCCTGTTGAAGTCTTAAGTACTTCCTGCATATTAAAATCTTTGAACATTGCTTAAGTCCACGGGAAGGTCTTTACAACTGGTTTTGCACTTGAAATTAAGTCTATGGAAGACGTGGAAAATTTACTAATTTTTCCAATTAAAAGTTGCGCGGTTTCTGTACTTTTACATATAATGAAGGAAGTTTTAAATGTTGTTGATTTAAAAATGTATAAGTGTTGTTTTAAGGTATGAAGTTATATTCATATTATAGTAAATAAAAAGTTTTAGAATTTTGTTTTTAATTAAAAATTATTTATGTACTACATAAAAGATAACTATAAATTTATAATAACTCGGGGACTCAACTACTTTTTTAAAATGCTTCGTAGTTTGTTTGAGCAATGCAGGCTGATCACCTGATTCCTGTAAAGTAAAATGGTTTAGGCGACAAATAGGCTCGTAATAAGTGAGTCCTGTGTATGACTTCTCTTAGGTGGTGTTGGTTATCCGTCCCATTAGCTGGTTAATCGCAGGCAGCATGATTACTGAATAAACGACTTTCCAAGTCTCAGGGCGTGGACTTGTAGCTTCATGGACAGCATTTTTAAGAGCGTTATTTTTCCATCAGGTCAAAGTCTTACCCGTTTCATGGGTTAATTAATTAATAAAACAGAGAAAAAATACATACAGTTTTATTTATGTCATCCATAATTTGTATAAATGTGTCTGTAATTATAATTCTCTTTTCAGTGATAACAGAGATATTTGGGAAATACGAGGTAAAATTTTTGATATATGTAATGAAATCGGATTTTTTCATATTTCATCCGTACGTAATGACTATGATACATCTTCGATATACGAAGACAGTTTCGTGGAGTAGCAAGTGTGGAGCACATGTTATTATCTCACGACACAGTGTATCGTTTTACTGTAAGTAAAATTATTTTGAGATAACTTGTCAACAAAATATTTTGTAAGATAAAAGCAAAAACGTTCTTTGTGAGCGATAATATAACTTCAACTAAAAGCGTAAGTAAAAACTAATTAGTGCGACGAATTAAAAAGGTTCTCCTAAATCAAACTTTATTAATTGTAATAATTTTTTTATTTATTACTTTTGGTTAAAGATGCGCATACGAATCTTTAATCAAAAGTAATGAATTAACTTTCAATATAAGCTTTTGCAATTTTAAAATATGTTTATGATATATTTTCTATTGCAAACTCAATTATATTTGTTTCTTGACAAAATATTATTTTGCTATGTAGAATAAAAATTGCTCAAAGAATTACAGATTTTATAATTGGACATATCATTTTAATATCCATTTGTAAACATTCATTACTTTTTGTTGCATTTAAAACTTAAAAGTTATTATTATACTTACAGACAACAACATTTCAGAAGCGTAGCTTGGTTTCTATCAATTATAACATACCTGCAACAAAATAAAGAAATATTAGTGATTTATTTGAGAATTTAAACATTTAAATTATGCCGTAAAATAACGGTCTATAAAGCATCTTTAATTTGATCAAATTTAACAACAGCAGGAACAGGTTACTTTGCTTATGCTATTCAACTTGTGAAGTTCATATATTACTCACCTACAAATAATTTCGAAGAGACTTTCATTTACATACTATCCGAAATCCAAAGGAAAGTTGTAAAGTATTTGCGTCAATAATATAAATACGCCTACGAAGCCGGGATCCGGATCAATTATCCTAATTGTTTGTACTTGCCGAAATACGAATGCGTCCGTTTTGCATCTGAATTGAACGACAGGCGTTTTCCATTCATTCCACTTCATTCGCTCATTTGTTCATTCGCGAATCCAGCCAACGTGGAGCGTGGTTAACGAAAATCTTAATTGCTTCCAGAGGGGTCGGCTTTTTTACATTCATTGGGCGTGTTAACGGAATTCATTCTATTGACATACCGAACATTGTGTTCCATTGTGAAAATAAATATAGCTTTGTGAATTTGCATTTTTTAAATTCTAAAATTTTGCAAGAGAATTTGTTTCATTATGATTTTTTGTCGTAAATAAGTACTGCTATAGGTTAATTACTATTAAGATTGTGTCTATACACGTAGGAAACAATGTAATAATGACTTATTGATTCCATAAAAGAAACTTTGTTTGAAGCAAAGATATTAACAACTAGATAATATTAATTAATATTTTTCAATTTTTAAACCTGAAATAACTCGCTTATTCTAGAGCTTTTATAGGGTCAGATTTAAATAATAAACAAATCCATCTAGTATTTCACTAAATTTATTTAGAAATGAACAACCAATGGATTAGACACCAGTGGGCAGGATGACTGACTCATACAGCGACAATAAAACTAGTCTGCCTAAACAGGACGGACTTCTTACTTCGGACACATAGATCTAGCATCTCGCAGTCTATAACCTGGGCCCCAAAGAATCGCTGAGAAAAATGTTTACAGAAATTAATGTAATGACTGTTTTTTCTCAATACATATTTGAAAATATTATGTATGTTCATAAAAATAAAAATGATTTTGTAAAACATTGTGACACACATAATATAAATACTAGGAATAAGCATAATTATGTTCTTCCAAAAACTAGGCTCCGAAGAACAATGAAATCCTTCATGGGACAATGTATACTCTTCTACAATAAAATACCAGAAAACGTTCAGCTTTTATCTGTAAATAAATTAAAAAAGTTGTAAAGAATCGTTTGTATGTTAAAGGATATTATTGTTGTAATGATTACTTGATAGATAATACATCCTGGTAATGAACTGTTCGCTCCAGGCTATTTCAAAGTAGTAAAATGTTATGTATTATGTAAAATTTTTGTAAAATTTATTGAAAAAAAAGGAAAAAAAATTCCCGCTGAGTTTCTTACGCCGGTTCTTCTCAGGTCAGAGGCTTCCATTTCCGAACCGGTGGTAGATTATTTGACAATCAATAAGAAAGTGTAATGCTTCCATATTGAATAAAGATATTTGACTTTGACTTTGACTTGACTTTGACTTGATCATCTAATTTTTCGAGCACTAGGTAGATTGGCCAATATTGCTCTTAACAGAAAATAATAACAATACAAAATCGCGACCCTGAAGTATCTAGAGTTATACTAGCATCAGCCGTTTGCAAAGCCAATATGAATACTAGCAAGGAGGTTGGATATGTATACCTTTATTTTATACGCTCATTCATGACGTTATCTCGATCCATAAAATGTTCTATATTTAGGAAGTGACTTAATATATTCAAGCACTCTTGGTTAAAAGTGGCTCTCCAAGCAGCCCTTGAAATTTCGAACAATATTAATTCCTCTCCATTTTTAGCATACTTGAGATGGTATATTGAGAAGTGCTCGTCAATAAGTATATAATGAAGAGAAAATCTATATTTGAATGCTGTTGTGTTATTTTGAACTGAACTATTACTAGGATTGAAATTTCAAAAAGAGCTTTAGAGTTTTTTTTTAAGTTCAGTAGTATATCCGTTAAAAATATTCGAGTGATGGCGTAAATGCCCTTTCCATACGTTGTCAGTTAGAATCTTGCGAAAAACAAATTTAAGTTATTTTCGTTCCAGGTTGTCAGAAGCATAATTAACTAATCTTTTGTAAATAAGATAATAAGAGCTGAACAAGCCTGCTATTGATTAGTTCAAGAGGGTGCGGGCGGGCGGGTGAAAGATGGTGGACGTTAGGCAATTTCTATCCTCCACAGCCAGGGTGGAATGGAGGAAGAGTGTCGATGTTCCATAGGACGCTCGCTCTATCTTAGGTGACTCAGTGGGGAAACACTGTAGATGTGGTATGGATGGACCTTGGGAAGGGGCGAGACCCGGTATTATATTTAGTCTTCCTTCTGTGGCTTTAAATGGTATAGGGTAATAGAGTCGAATACCAAATTAAACGTTGAGGGCATCTTGTGAGTCCGGTCTTGATATTCTGGCTGCAATAGACTTAGCGTCAAAGACTCGGGACTATATAAATAAAAGGACCACGACAAAAAGTGCGCTAGTTTTTATACTGTCGCTGGACTAAGACGGGGATTCCTCAACTGCCAGTTTTAGTAGGATTCCTGAAGATTATGAACATCCTTGGGCTCATACTTACTTAACGTAGTGGTTTTCAGGTAGAAGTTGCTGTTTAGATAAAACACTCAGTTATTAGCAAATAACATTTTATTACTATTGATTTTTTTTACTTTTGACTTGGAGTAAGAGAAGAATAAAGAAAAAATATTACATTTCAGATTACTTATTTATGGAGAGACTAGAATAACTAAACACTAGACACGTTTTACATATTTAAAGATTTGAAAAACGACTTTATGTCTATATTTTATCGAATATTATTATAATTTTTTTCCGCCGTTGAAAGATGTCTTAGAAATACAAAAAGCTCATATTATTTAAATATTCGCAATTTCGGCGTAGTATGTTTCCTTAGCTATTTCTGAGCTATTCAACACGCTCACATATCAGTTTCCAATTCGATAATTCGAATATTGTTAGTGAATTTTGAGGCCGAATATTTGTACCATCTGCAAATATTGATAGAAGCTTGTATGGGAAAACACAACAGAGATATGAAATTAAATAAGTCAGGTGATAAAATCAATTCACAAGAGTATTTTTGTAATGTTATGATATTTTGTTTCGGAGCTTGTCGATTTTTTGGTTAAAATGTGGTTGAAATAATTTTCTTTCCATAAAACAATTTTCATTTTATGTTAATAACTGTTATTGCCATTAAAATATTTGTTTTAATGTCGTAGATGTACTATAATTATTTATAGCTTAAAATAGTGGGATTCCTTGAAGAGCTTCTCAAAAGTCTTTTAAAAAGATGTTACTCTAATTGTCTGATAGAGCAATCATTTTCTATCAATTGTTTTGTAATTGCACGTGCCTTCGATTTTTTCCGCTGATAATGTATTTTTCAAACTGAAATCTTAATTATTTTGTTTGAAAATCATGATCATCAGCCTGTGTTAATCCACTGCTGGTCATTGGTCTCCTATAATGCACGCCTTAGCCATAAGGGGGTTTCAGGACCGTATCCCAACACGCTGGTCCAATGCGAGATGGTGGGTGGATTAACTTTTACATGCCCATCCGAATTATGGATCACCTTTTTTACTTTTCAGAAAATTAGGTGGTCGGCCCAAATTGTCCTAACCAACCAGAAAACAACAAAACCGGTTATAAAGCAAGGACCAATACCGCTAGACTACGAAGGTGGCGGTTCTAACAGCTAAAAATATAACTGGTCTTTTTTTAATATTACGACTATGCTATCATAAACTACGATATTAAAAAAAAACTTCAGATATATTTATACGATGACGCCGAAATCTTGGTCTATTTAAACTTGTACTAATCGTACCTCGACATTCGATGGACTGCAACATCTGTAACTTGTCTCCACATTTTTGTTGGTCAAGTTTTGGACCAGAGTTCTTACTCAATTGTCGTTACCGACCAGAAAACATCGATAACAGTTGTCAGCTCCTATATCTCGCTCCTATATATAAAATTGCGCTGACATGATGATGAAAATTGAAAAAAAAGACACTGAAAATGATAATGATGAATTGTAAGTTAAAATAATAAATCTGTATTGTCCATGTCAAGTATTGTACAAAATTTTGATAAAGGTTCATGGGCGTATGACGACGAATAATGAGCTATGTCAGTAATGATAATTAATGAGGTACAGGGCGCTGCGATAATGTACAATTTAAATTGATAAGCGAAATTCATGCTGCATTTCTGGTTTCGCTTATTTTAATATGAATGACTAGTTGTTACCCGCGACTTCGTACGCATGGAATAGGAGAAATGTCCGCAGGATGTATTGAAATATAGCATCATCTAAATAAGGTGTTTTTATTGTATGTGCCTATTTTAGCATTTGTCACTCTATTTTTAGGCATTTTAAATTCATCATTAAAATGTTATGGTCATGTAAAACTTATACGTATCTATAGCGTATTATCAGTAGGAAGCAAGGAGCCAATTCTGTGATATATTTGCCCTTGAATTGTAAAAGTCGAGCAAAATCCCTGCATCAACACAATGTTATTAGCTCTATCGAATATGGGTTTGTTAGTTGGGCCCTTTCAGCAACAGCGCGTCTGCGAGGTTCAGCAGCTTCAACGTTTACTGTAGAGATTTGAAACGCTATGTATGTCTCCTGCTTAAGACGTCAAGCTTGAGACTGTTCGGGTCTCCCATCAGCTCGATGAGATGCCAAATATTCAACATGCTTTTGACGTCGGGCTTCGGACTGTTCGGGGGTCTCATCAGCCTGTTGGGATACTAAAAATTCAGAATGCTGTCGACGTCGAGCTTGGGACTGCTTTGGTGTTTCGGCAGCTCTGTTAGCTGCCTGACGCTCCAGCCTGTTTAAGCGAAAAGTCTTTTTACTAGCTATTTCGAATTAGAGCTTTAGAAAGTTAATTTATTGCCTTAGTATATTGTTTTATACACGAAATTTGTACATTACGTAAGTTATTATTATGTTCATATACCTTAAAGGTGCAATACATGTCATATTTTATTAAAATTATAGTAAAATAATTATTAACAGGCATAACAATTCTAATTTGCTAATTAGAAAACATATTGGGATTGGGATATGGTCCAAAACCTCTAATGGATAGAGGTGTATATTCAGCAGTAGACTATCAACAAAATCACCTTCGTGAGTCTATGACTAATTTTACATTATTATTGCTGTTATGTTATTTACATTATTATAAAGGAACCAAAACAACCACAAAAGGACAAATCACTGACCTACCAATAACCTATATAATTTTTAATATGAAGTCATTCCTGATCATTAACAGGGAAGTTAATTATAACGAACCTTATCTACAATTTAAAAAAAATAAAGTATCTTTTTGTATCTGTAACTCGTAACATTAAAAACTGCCAATACATAATCTTGGTCTTGTTTCTTTAAATACGCATTCTTGATAAATCATTACTGGCTTGAAAATTCACAAAACGGACACAATATTATGATACCGCGCGACGCGCACTCGGTTTGTCATCGTCGTAACTATTCAAATATCTTTCCAAATGATGTAGTGTGAAAGACGTTTAAATATTTTAAATACCAGACGCGATAAAAGCATCTATTATCATTTAGTAGTAAAGTTATTGTAATAATCAAATGTGCGTGCATTTGGGCCTTTTTGTAGGACTATTTAAGATATACATTTCCATCATTCATTTCATACGTGTAACTTCAACGGTTTTGGCGGCGCACGCCAGAATAGCTCACAGACCGTAGATTTTTTCTACTTCCTTAATACTTACCGCCATATTTTGGAACATCCACACAATATATTTTTATAAATTCTGGCCTTAATGTTATTCTGATGTATAAGCTATATTATTGTAAAGTTTCACTAAAATCCATTTGGTACTTTTTGCGTGAAAGAAGAGCAAACATCCATCCATCCATGCATACAAACTTTCACGTTTATAATATTAGTAGGATTGTTTGATTTAGTATATAGGATTTTTAATAATATAGATGATTACGGTTTTAATTATTAACGTAAAGTTTGAAAAATTTGGTAGCAGTTCTTATGCTTAACGGTTTAGCAAAAAGTTTGCTTGGAGCATTTTTACCCGCTAAAGTATTGAGCTTGGATGCTTTTTCAACCAGAGCACTTAGTCGGTTCATGTTTATAATCAGTATCATAAAAAGCCTTTCAATAGTGTTAATTTACTCAGTAATCGATCTATCGAGTAGCTAGAATAACATTAAAAACAAGATTTGTATTCATCCCAACATATTTTTCTATCTGAAATATTTTGTACACAGATATTTTAGCGAATAAAATCTTGTAGCTCTTATCGGAATGGGACGTAAGAAACTTTGTTGGAGCGATGCCACGTGATAAGGGACATCGTGAGATGTTGTGGCCACCGCGATATAGAGACGTCGGTAAAGGCGTCCGTGCCAGAATCGTATATCTATGACGTTCGCATGATGTCTTACTGCGTTTTAGGAAAATGGAACGCATTTTTATGAAACACTTCTGCATCGTAAGCACTTGGTATGGACACAGGAACGGTAAAGTTTTAACGTAAAATGTGATTTTATAATATAAAATGAAATTGTTTTAAAGTTATGCATACCATACTGTTACCATAATAATTACATCATATACGTTATCAGCCCGTGATAGTCATAGGCCTCCCTAATACACCCTATCCATTAGAGGTTTTGGACCGTATCCCACAACGCTGGTCTAATGCGGGCTGACGCATGGATCATCTTACTTTTCAGACAAATGGGTAATCGGCCCAAATTTCCCTAACCAACTAGGAAACAGCAATAAAAATTTGTTGATTCCCCGCAGGATTCGAACCCACGACCTCCGGTTTCTAAAGCACCCGCCCATATCACTAGGCTACGGAGGCAGTTACGATAATAATTAATTTACAGAAATATTCACCGACGAGGCGCTGTAGTTTTACATAACAGAATAAAACGTATTTAGAAAACAATATTTACAATATTATGCATCAGCAGTGCGCGAGGTGCATACGGATTTTGTTTAAAAAAGCACTAAGCCATATTAATGACCAACTCAAAGCATGAGAGCATACTCAGAGTGTAGAAGGGACCCATTTTCAGCAAAGCTTACAATATTTTCCTTCCTCTAAAGTATTTACACAATAATATGTTTATAAGAAAGATTATGTGCATTGTAACTCAGGATTTTTTGCGTGTAATAAGTAGGTTTTTTGTATTTATAATTAGTAAAATTTGTTTGTTTAAATATTCACCTGGTTTATTTTAAAACAGGAAAAATATGTGATAGTGAAAAGTTTATCACAAAATATTGTAATTTTTTTACATACTTTTTACCTTTACTGTCTGTACTTTTAGCTTTTTAATAAATTTTTCACCGATTTAATTTTTTAATAAGCAAAATTTAAAATATAACGTACTTATAGGAAATAATTTATATTTTGAAGCTGCTAAAATTTTGGTTGTTTAGGTTTACTAAACTTTCAAGGCTAACAATAAGTAAAATTTATTAACTATACTTAACTTTTTAAGCTCAAATAAAGTTGTAACAATTTTAATAAATACAAGTACCATATAAAATTCGAATTAAAAGGAAAATAAAACAAAACCCAAATGAAAGATAAAAATGATAACTTTTTACCATGAATTAAAACAGGATTACAATAAATCACAATTTGTTGAAAATTATTTAAGCTATTATGGACATGTTATTAGGCAATAAAAGCACGCAAATATATAAAAAAGTTAATTGACAGCTACGAAAACATTCACCGATAATAACATCAGCAAGCAAGGCAGGCAAACAATAAAAATATTTCCAAACTACAATATTTGGCCTGTGCCATCAGTAGCACAAACAAATCTATAAAAGCTATGTGTACTATTCTAATCTTTGGATACTAATAAAATAATTCGATGGTGAGCATCATAAAACTGCCTCCGTAGCATAGTGGTAAGGGCGTGAGCTTTAGAAACCGGAGATCGATGATTGAATTCAGTGGGACTGAACAGTTTTCGTCAGTTGTTCTAGTTCGATGAGTGATCACCATGTATAAATGATCATTTGATGGATGTTAAGTCTGTCCACTAATCCCATGACAGCGTGGATAGTCAAAACTTAATGTATAGTGTGAAGGCTATGTCAGCAGGACTAACACAGGCTGTGATGAATGAGCATTATAAATCTTTATGTTATCATTTTGATATGGTATAAGAAATCTCATGTTTATCACGGAACTGCAAACTCAAAGCTGACATATAATTCTACCATTTATTGGCTACGATATCTCTGTTTTTTATGGCACAGACAGGACCTGTAGTCTCTTAGGCATTAGGGTCGTGCATCGCGGTGCCTATTTCTATCGCAAAGCAGTAGTGTGAAAACACAAACGTTCCGGTTTGAAGGGCACCGTAGCCAGCGTAATTACTGGGTAAACGACACTTAACATTCTATGTCTCACAGTAGACAGCGCGTTGGTGATACTAGTATTGCCAATGTCTATGGGCGTCGGTGACCACTTTTCATCAGGTGGGCCGACTGCTCGTCTGCCTGCGTTTGCAATAAAAAAAAATGAAGCCTACACACGCTGGTAATATCAGTGGTATTATAAACACGCTACCTACCGTAAGATATAGTATGTAAGTCTCGTTTATCCAGTAAATACACTTTCTACGATACCCTTCAAGACATAACACAATAGTGTTTTCACACTACTGTTTTGTGGCAAAACGCACCGCAGTGGTACCGCCCCAGACGGCCCCCTGTAAAAAGGGGACCTACCACTATAAAATTATTCATCATCATCATCATCATCGTCAGCCTGTGTCAGTCCGCTGCTTGACATAGGCGTCCTCTAATACACTCCACCGCTTCCCATCTTCGGCTGTTCTCATCCAGGCCACTTTGCGAATGTGGTCACTCCATTTTGCCGCAGGGCGTCCTACACTATGTTTGCCGAGCCTCGGTCTCCACTCCAGAACTTTTCGACTCCAGCGGTCGTCAGTTCTGCGGCTTATATATAAAATTATTATCAGAATTAATTGATTGATTTATTACTGTACATCCGCAAAGCAGGTGTGGGCTGGACGAGAATAGCCGAAGATCGGAAGCGGTGGCGTGCATTAGGGGACACACACGGGCTCTCTCTATCTCTATCTCCTTTCTTGTTGCTGATGATGATGATTACTGTCATTCTAATATTGATTATTGTTGACTTTCGTAAAATATTGTAATGTGTTGTAATACAGTTAATTAAGAAAATAGTTTTTTATCCTCTAAAAACTTACTTGTGGCAACAGAAATAAAAAGATAATTCTTTATGACTGTTTATGTGAATACTTTTATGTATTCTCTCTGAAGTGCTTGTAATTTTCCTTCGGATTTATCTTCCGTCACAGCGATGTCCTTCCGCGATATAAATTAGAGAAAAATGGATCGCTCCTCGTCATTTCTTTGTAGAAATATCGGTGTAGCTCCCCAAGGAAGAGGAATGAATGTATTCTTTAGCCACCGCTTCTCTGAAATCATCTCTTTATTGTACTATTTTATTAAAACCCCACAAACGAAACGTTCGAACAAATTTCATAGCTTTGAGTAAACGTTTCTTGTGTTGTGTTATTTATTGCTCACAATCTCAGTTTTTTCTTCGACTGAGCAAATGTTATTTCTGATATATTTTAAGTATTTACTGCTTGGAAGAAACCTGTAGTTTTAAGTAAGTTTGTTAACAGTTACTTTATTACAACTTTTAAATTGAATAAAGGTGAGAACCAATTTAAGAAATTGAATTTTTAATTTCATTGTTGATCAAATTGCTTGTAAATGTGATATGTGAACCGGTGCTAAAGAATAAGTTAAAAAGCAATTATATGGAGTTGAGCTTTAATAAAATTTGAACAGAATCGACAACTAAATCTTACACAGCAAACATAATGACATTCATTTAATGTATATACTGTGTGTACTAATATGTAGATATATACTATGTTCTTGCAGCCTAATAAAATATATTCCCTAATGAGATTAGTTTCATATTAGCCATGTCTAATGTAATTGGATATCAAAAACACATTGTTGATTTAGTTACATATCACTTCAGGTTACGAAACCTATTTAATGGAGATCAGAGGTTGTTATATTTGCAAGTAAGTCAAAAAGTAAATAATCACTGTTCTCTTGTAATTTTAAAAACTAAGACAAAAATGTTTTTCACACAATATTTTTCCCGTAGTGGGAATCGAACCATCACCCATTGGCGCAACGG
The DNA here is from genome assembly GCA_029286875.1 of Lamproptera curius. Lineage (NCBI taxonomy): Eukaryota > Metazoa > Arthropoda > Insecta > Lepidoptera > Papilionidae > Lamproptera > Lamproptera curius. The sequence continues at coordinate 2,420,580 of JAGSMT010000038.1, forward strand.
TCATGCCAGTAACCGTTACGTCAAGCGGGTCGTCTACTTATTGTATATACGTCTTAACTTGCTTTGTAAAGAAGAGCAAGAAGTTCATATGTAGTGTAATAAGCAAGCATTACTGTGTTAATTAATGAACATCTGTATTTCATGCATTAATGCAAAAAATGTAATTATAAGCATAAATTGTATTTAACAATCTGGCAAATTGTGTTTCTACTTGAATTGCAATGTCTGTTAACGGAAGCGGCAAAGTGTTTCTGTTCCAAATTTAAATTAAAACCTACTCCTACGAATTCGTTTACTAACTGTTTGTCGACGTTTTCCAGTCGTCAAACCCAACCCAGAGGTCAGCTTACAAATAAAATTAGCAGTCCAAAGATGAATATGAAGAAACTGTGGTATCGTAATTTTTTATAAATGTTAAATCAATACATAACAGACAACTTTATTACAAGTTTTAAACAGTTGCTAGGGAATATGCCAATGCAGAGGAATAATCATTTTCACCCATCTTAGTCCTCAATGTTAAATCTAACAGAGGCAATGAATTTTAACGCAATGACGTTCCTTAGTTGCCTGAGTAACATTTATCTTACTGTATATTTTACTCACAAGAGAAACAAAAAAGTTTTATCAAGTCGACACAAGCATTAAATACATTTATTTATAATATTGCAAAATGTGTGTTTTAATGTTTTAAAAATTTCACTCATTGCTCTGAAATATGTTTAACCATTTCGTTTGTGAGGTTTTAATAAAATAGTACAATAAAAAGGTGGCGTCAAAGAAGCGGTAGCACCATGAGACATGTAATTCTGTCCTTTGACGAGCTACAATAATAATCTCACAGGAGAACGGACAAGGAGCGACCGATTTATTTAAACTTCTAATACGGAAGGATATCACTGTGACGGATTGTATACGCCAAGAAATTTCAAGTTATTTAGAGTCAATTCATGAATAAAAGACAATATAAAATTATCGTTGACATATATGTTGACATGATTGACCGTCTATTGCTAACAGAGTCGTAATTAAATAAGTATATAAAATAAATTCAAATCATAATTGTGAGTTTTCATTATGTACAATACTACAAACTTTTACGTTTCGTACTAATTTATACTGTCAGCAAATTAATTGGAGCTATAGATTGGAATCCCGTGGCTATAAAATATTTTACTATCGTTTTATTTCTTGTTGGTTAGGATAGTGGGTCGATCACACAACTGCCTATAAAATAATATGATCTATGATCTTCAGATATAGACAAATGATGCTTGCAGTTATTAAGATTATGTTGATTATGGAATGAATGTAAATCTTTTGACAATTTTTTCGTCCACCCAATGCAGTTTTGGTTGAAGAAATCCAAATTCGATGTGATTATTACCTTTATTCAAGTTAAATTGGATGGATAAGAAGGCAATTCCATGAAAAATTAGCGGAACAGGATCCTCTTATTTATTAAATAAGTATACTCCAATTTTTGTTTACTATTTACAATAACTTCTTTATCCCAAAGTTGAGATTATGTTATAAAAATAGCCGGTAGTTTAATAATTTATAATCGAATAGTTATTTGCAATTATATATGTTTAAAATCAATATTCAGATTATAATAATGCTTATGTAAATAGCCTGTGGTATGGGCGTGTTTCAGAAATCGGAGGTCGTGGGCTCAATCCTGCAGGGACTCAACAAATTTCAACGTTGTTTCCTAGTTGGTTAGGGCAATTTGGGCCGACCCAATTGTCTGAAAAGTAAGATGATCTATGCTCGAATGGCATGTAAAAGTCGGTCCACCCACCAACCGGCATTGGACACGTGGTGGGATACGGTCCAAAACCCTCTAATGGAAGTCATTAGGGATGCCTATGTCCAGCAGTGGACTATCACAGGCTGATGAATGTAAGATCACTTAAGAGCTTTTGTGATCTGTTTATTTTAGTGATGTTATGACCCTAACAAATTTCGATTAGGCATATTTTATGACTTAACTTTGATTTGTTTTATTCATAGAGAATATATTCTTAGCGTTAATGACCAATAAATATCCTGAACTGCGAATTAATAAATAGTAATAAGAGTCGGTCCAGAAAGTCGGATGGCATCGTAAAGTCAGATCACCACCAACGTCACGGACCAGCCTGGTGGGATACGGTGTGAAAACCCCTAAGTGTATTAGGAGGCCTATGTCCAGCAGTGGACTGTCACAGGCTGATAATGATCAAAAAAATTATGAATCATAAAATTGATTTTATGACCATTTCATTTCTCGACTTTGTTATTTCTGTGCTATTTAGTTATAAATAAGAATGTTTTTTAAAACTTAATATTTTGTATTTTCAAGGCTAAATATGAGATTTAAACATGAAGAAACTGAAATTAAATTGCATTGATTAAGATGGCCTCTCTTCCTATGATCACATAGAAAGAAATCTTTAGAGATTAGTAAAAACTATTAAAAATTCTTTTGAATCACTAAAAAACATAAGTTTAATAAACTGTTAATTAGAGTACTATATTATTGTTATAGTATTATTATAATGCACAAGTGTGAGCACAAATACAGATGCACTTCCTTTTCCTTCAGTATTTTAGTCCGATGGGAAGAAATCAGGCCCACGACCGACGTTTTCATGCCCATTCATGATGAAGCACGGATTATCATAATTTACAGGCAATCGAGTCATAAACACGCACTACTCTAACTAAGAAAACAACAAATAGTTGTTGAGTCTTCGCAGTATTCGAACTTACAACCTTCGGATTCAAAAGCGCAAGCCCTGACCAATACGGAGGCAGTTAAATACACGTATACTACATAACGAGCAACGTTATTATTAAGATAATTAATGATGTACTGTATCATCTCATGCGTTAATGCACAATGTTAATTATTAAGCATAAATTGCAGCACATGTGCTGATAAAATAAGTAACGACTACTGCACGATTGCATTGTTACGTTTCCTGAAACGGAACAGTATTGTTATTAAAATGTGATTCGTAATTTAACAGTCATAGAGGTGTTTGTTTTACCTGCACCTATTCTACCTATTTTTTATTGTGTTTTATCACCAGTATAAATATTATTATTTTTTAAAGCTTGTGTGCAATTAATGTTTCTTAAGTTTTTTTCACATATGCTCGAAAAACTTTACGGATTTTTACGACGTCTAACAATTTTACCAACTTACAATAATACCAACGTTACAGATCCAGATTGTAAGTTGCAAGGTCAGTAGTAGACTTTTCTTTTACCTAGCCAACTACCCAAGTTATCAAGGGTTGGCCTCCTAACCCTTCTGGTTTATCTGATGTACAGTTTCAGAAGGATATGCATCTGACCTTCACAACCCAAAGGATAAAATGCATTTTATAGTTATCGACTGTCAGGTGACCTCAACAACCGGGATCGACATTTTACATACCCGTCCAACTTATGGATCATCTTTCTTATCACAAGATTGGTTGATCGGCCTATTTAATCCCGAAATCAACGATAAAATATTCGTTTTTCAACGGTTTTCGATCCCGCGACCCTTAGTTTGTAAAGCAATGAATACGGCTAGGCCATGGAAGTGGTCACTTTTTTTTAATATTATAATAGAATTTTCTCTGCACTTACATTACAGGATTAAAAAGAAACTGGTCTTTACATAAAATATTCTGTTAATTCCTAAAATGGTACGAATTTAACAGTGAGATATTTATATTTTAAAATCTTATGCAAAGGCTGCTGGCGCAAAGTGCACTTGGGTTTAACTCAAAAAAGCTCTAAGCTATATTAATGATCCGCTCAAAGCGTAAGAGCATACTAAGTAAAAGTGGGAAAGTAAAGTGGGAAGAGGACCCGTTTACAGCGGCGCTTACATAATCTTTAGCGCTGCAGTGAATTTTATAATTTCAAATTTAATCATAACATTTTTACGACACCCAAAGTGAACAGGGAAACATATACATGCGGTGCTTTGAATTAACTTTATTGTTAGCATTTCAAACATTTGTTAAATTATAAGAAATAATTCGAATACAATTTTTTAAAAGCAAGGACTTAATAATAGTTTCCTTTTATTAACACTTTTTCTTTTTTTAGGAGCTTTCACTAATTTTTTAAATTTCTAAATGAAAAATATATTTTTGAACACTCTTTAAATATCCATTGAGCCTTTTTTTTTATTTTATTACACTGAATCGTTATTGTGTAAACTATAACGTTTCACAATCTACAGAAGTCTGATACAAATGTAGCTAATTAAAATTTGATCCATTTAATTAGCAACATCCATCTGTCATGGTACGTGCAAAATTATACATGATTTGTAGAATAACTAAATTATTATCTAACAATTAGATATCTTAATTTAATATAAAGATAATCTTAACATGACTTTGAGAGTAACAATAACTAAAGTAAATAAAAATACTGCATCGTTAGTGTTGTTGTGTAGTGTGTGTAACTGTTAAAGTATTTTAAATTGTTGAAAATAGAAATGAAAATATGCTTTAACTTATTTAGTTGCTTCAAAGTAATTATTGAGCATTGCGTATTTAGTCCCTTCACTTGATCACTGGTGCCTTTATAATTGATTTATTAAAGCCTTACATGTAATACTATTAATATATGCTTTAAAATTAAACACTGAATCGTTATTTGTGTTAAACTATTTGAACGTTGTCAAAATCCGCTATCAGCGTAGATAAGCAAATTGTAGCTGGATTTAGATAATTTGATCCATTTTAATTAGGCAAAGTCCATTATGCAATTGAGATGCAAGAATAATACTAGCACTTTGTAAGCAATGACTTAGAATTATCATAATTACAATACCTTCTTTTAACTACTGTATTATTTAATTTAAATGAAAAGATATTGAACACTATCTAAATAAATATAAAATTATATTTATTTATATGATCAATTAACCATTTTAAAAACTAACTTAGTCATCATGTCAATCATATTGATGTCCACATGATGGACTATCAGCTCCTAATACACGCTACCCATTAGGTTTTTGGACCGTATCCTAACTTACGAGTCCATATGGGTTGTGGGTGGACGACTTTACATGCCCATCGCACGCTGATCATCTATTTTCAGACAATTCGAAATTCGGCAAATTGCCTTATACACTGTATACAAATGAAATTGTGAGTCCAGGATTCGAACCAAAACCTCAGATTTCTAGTACTGTTGACTTAATTAACCACTTGATAAGAGATCTATTACTACATTGTGATAAATACTTATAACAATACAACATTTTTATTTATTTAGTCTGTCTCAGTCTTTTGTTCTAGCTAATCTCTACAATGGCTGGTTTGACTTTGACGGAACTTTCACAGAAAGATAGCTGACGTAGCTGAGCGTAACTTGGACCAATTTAAAAAATACCGCTAGTATAATCATTGTTAGTCTTTACTAAAATAAAGGGCTTTAAGCTTGCAATTGTTTCAATATATTGTTTTAAAGTAAATTCACTTCGAAGCGCTACGCTTTCTTAGACTTATGCTTAACAATTAAATTGCATTGCAACTGAAAAGGCGAATAGCATATCTTTTCTATGAGCATGCTTTCATAAAAAATATTGTTTTATAATAAATCTAAGAAGAATTTATTCCTATACATATATTTAAGTGTACACATACTCAGATATCGTTAAACAAGCACGAATATCGCATGGTAACAGTAAGAAATACAAAAATATTAAAAAATAGTAATTTCTAAAAGTATGCTTTCCCATTAAAAATGTAATTTTAAAATATTTCATAGCGAAATTGATGTTTAAAGGATGCTAGATTTAAAGTGCAAACATACTCCAGAATCTCCTTATTGCAATGGCTGCATCTAAAAGCGAGGCTCGATAAAAATATAAGAGGGCACAACTTGGAGTCTTACACATATTACGCAAACTTAATGCGACCAACATGACAGAGTGCGTAGTTCATTAAAACTGCTTGATTTTGAAGAGCTCCCTAAGGGTCAACGGTGTAAAAGTACGTCTAAAGGTACATTAAATACGAGTAATTATGTAGTTTCTTCGCTTGGTGAATGGTAGGTTTTTAATGCTTACTTTGCAAGGGGATACGTGTTTTAGACCGTAATTACTTTTGTTTAAACCGAGGAAGTATTTAGGAGAGTCTTGGTTATAAATGCAAAGTAAATGTCGTATGGGTTGATAATGTTAGCCAACTTAGAAAAGTAACTAGAACAGTGCTTAAAATTAATACAAAATTTAATTAGAGACTTATCGCAAAATTTTAGAAGAAACTGCATTTCTTTTAGCTTAGATAGCATTGATATGTTTGTCTATTTCAGGTTGGTTTAATAAAAATATAATGAAGCACTTTCGGTCTGAAAGGGTTTATAGAACAGACATTGTAAATTTTTGTCTTCTTATCAATCTTCAAGATAGCATTATAATAATATGATTGAGTGTCTGTTAACATTCGGAAGCTCATAGCTCTTGTTTAATGTTCGTTTACGTATAATGATACGCTTTCGAATAAATGGGTCGATTTTTATGTAATATCGAGGAACCTTAAAAATAATTATTTTATTTCAATAAGGATTAAAGAATAATAACCTATATAATAGTAAAAGTAACCCTATAACTTCAGTTAGTTTAAAATTTTAGGTATGTGAATTTTAGTACTCAAAAAACTAAAGCCAATGATAAAAAATTATATCACCATAAGAGCTACTTCTATCAAGTTTCTTTACATAAAACATTATTTCAGCTAAAGACAGAGAATAAAAGATTGATAGATAAGTTGGAAGATGGACATCGAAAATGACGCCTATAAATCAAGTTAGGTTATAAAAATATTGCCGACCGAAGTAAAAGTAGGCGCCGTAAGATGATGACAAACAAATCCATTACATTCGTGAGTTATTTACTTTTATAATAATTTCGTTTTCAATGTTCGTTCTGTTTATGCCTAAAACTCTTTTTAGCTCGATTGGACGAAGGAGCAGCGTTACTGAAAAGAGATCTGCCGCAGGATCAATTTTTAACCAATCCCAAGTTCGCATCATCTTTTTATACTTGGACTCCTTGTGTTTTAGTTCATGAGGTCTTTCTGAAAGTTAAATGACAATATAAGATAATAACCTTTTGACGTATAGATTTAAAGTTGACCTCACCATTAATTTCGAAAATAGCAAGGAATGAAAACTATTAGTGGGCCTCAACAGCGAATTGAAAAACTAATGTCAATATATCTAAACAAAAACTTTTAAGTCTTGTCATTATTTTTAATTTTCAGTAATTTTTTCTATGGTAACTGTTAATGGTTAATATATTTATGTAATTACAAATTTAGAGGCATTGTTTAAACGTAAATTTCTTCAGACCGTTTTACTTTTATCAAAGCTATATAAAAAGAAAGACGATATTTTAAATATTTGAAACATGATCGAAATAAATTCCATTGATAAATCTCTTATGATTTATCTGATCAATGACTTTTAGCAATATATAGACTAAAACATCATCAATCTAAAGATTTATATACGATTAAAATTAATATAAGGAGAAAAATATAACCGTCTTTTAAATATTTTAATGAACGTAATGTTAACTGATTTTGATTAACACTGCAAAAGTACGAAGCAGAAAAAAAAGGAAGATAATTCACAGGCACATTTAATAAGCAAATGCTGGAAGCGGAGCCGTGAGATAATGCGAACAAAAAAGCAGCAGATGATTTATTACAGCATTCACAAAGATAGTAATGGAATATTATGTAGCGGCGTGGTGGAGCGTGTTTGTTAATGAGATAGGAATAGATTATACAAAACGAATTTCATTTGTCTGATGGCATAAACTGAATGACAAAATATATATGTTGTGTTGGTACGAGCGAAAAAATATTTGAGAAGTTTTTTTTTACGATTTTTCCATTGGATGTTGGCTAGATATATTACAATATTGTTTACTGCTCATTGAAAAGGCCGTAAACATGTGCAAATTCGAATTCCATTTTATGCACCGTAGACTAGACCAAGTTATATATATGATTCGTTTTATATATAATATACCTGTGAAAAAAAAGCACAAGAATACTTTAACAAAAACATCCGAACTGGGCCCATACAATTAGGATGTTTTAAAAGTTTCGATCTCTACCATATTTTTACTTAGGAAATATGCTATAAAACTAGGCAAAAATAAATGGCAAATATATCCTTGGGAAGACAGAAATAAATTATTTTGTTGTAAGCTTGAGGAGAAAACTCAATCAAAACTATCACTTAAAAAAATGAAAATCTTGAAAATTACATACTTAACTTTCAACTTCCATTTAAAATGAATAACAAAATAAGCAAAGAGAAGTAGAAAAAGTTCAAATAAATTAGCGTTTTATTTCTCTCCAGATACACATTGACGATACATAAAAGCAGTTCCGAGAATTGATTTGTCAAGTTTTGTTTAAATTCCCTTACAATCCGTAGAAGGGGTCAAGTGGCATTTGCTCGAAAAGAACTTTACGAGGGTCATCTAAACATCAAAAATACGGAGTACTTATCCCTTTTTGTAAAAGTCTGTATATCCAAGATATTTCAAATACGAACAAAGTGAATTCGTAAAACGTTTTTTCGTTATTATTTTGTTTTAAATTAAAAATATTTAAGTGAGGGAACAGACATTGAAACACACGGCGAGTGCACTTATTGCTAATCCTTACCCGAAGATAATCTGTGATGTTAATGCTTCTGGATGGTCCAATAAAAGGGTATCACCGCTATTTATATCAGTATTGTTAAATTAAAAAATGAAACTAAAAATAAAAGTAAGTCTTCCGCAAAGAAGTAGTGTTTTTAATGTTATTGTGTAATGGTTATCGATACAACGTAAGCTTTAGATAAGTATTAGTTTTATCCATTTGGTGATTTTATTCCATGAAAACATTTAAAATAATTTTCCCAAATTAATCATAGAAGGACAGCAACCTGAATATGCTTCTTTTACGTTTGTAAAAGTACATTGAGGTATGAAAACACATAAAAAAGCTTTAGAACTCACACAAAAATAGTAAAAACAACCAAAAAAAAAATACAGAAGCGTACGCTGCACAAATTGCAAACAAGAAAAAACAGTGTAATTGAAATTTAGCCAGCAGTCTTGCAATATTACCAGCGTCACTAGCGCCATCTACCCGTGAAAGGTTAAAGAGGCCCCTTTTTAAAACGTGAATACACTGAAGCCGGTTAACTTACGTGGCTTTAACGCTTTTTATGTGACGTGTTTGAAAATTAGTTAAATCTGTGCGGCAAGATTTTTTTTATTCGGTCTAGACATTATGACGTTTTACTTCGTACTCAAAGCTACGGTGGGGTAAAGAAACTATTTTCAATTGCACTTTACGCAAAATTACGACGTCAAGAATCGCTTGGGGTTTATGAATGTGAGTCTCTGAGTGTGTTTGTTGTGTTAAATATGAAATGAATAAATTCGTTTCAGTTTCACCATAGACGCACGTCTCGCAACCTTTTATGCTCATTTAAGTTGTGACAAATTTGTATAGAGTAAATTTCCTAGCGGATTTTTTTTATTGTATGTTCAAAAATATATTTCTCAACAGACAGCATTAACATTAATAGTAATCTTACGATTTTACGAAGTATAATACTTTACAAAGAAAAGACGATGTTTTGAAATAAGTAACAAAATATCTCTAACTTTTATTAGTGTAATTTCTTCGGCTGATGTTACTTGGTGAGGGAAAACGTATTTTATTCCGTAAATATTCTTGTTGCACCGTAGTTATATCAAAGAAGAATTTACGAAAGTCTTATTAAAAATCATAATAAAAATTTGAGTGTGTTTCTTGTTGTTAAAAACGAAATGAATAAATTCGTTTCAGTTTCACCATTGACGCACGATGCGCAATCTTTTATGCTCATTAAGGTTGTGAAAAATGTGTATAGAGTAAGTACTAATAAGCTTATTAAAAGAAACTTCGCTCAGTTTGCCATTTGGAATATTTTTTGTTCTTAAAATATACTTTAAAAAAGGAGGCATAACAATTAAAAGAACTCTAACGAAATTATGAAGCATAAAAGTTTGTGAAGTAAATTTCATGTTTTGTATCACGCAACTCAGTAAATAAAAAATGTGCGTAAATTAAATGCTTTAAATTAAAGCATTTAATTTACACGTGAAGGGAAAAAACTCATGTATCTTTAAAAATTTTATCGATGTTTAAATGTACGGACATTTCACCGTATCTAATTAGGTATAATATTGTTTCTAAAATACGTAATTTAAAACACAGCAATCATCAGCCAGTGCAAATCCACTGCTAGACATAGGCCTCTCCTAATACACCCTATCCATTAGGAGGTTTTTGACCGTATCCCACCACGCTGGTCAAACAACAATGAAAATTATTGAGACCTCACAGGATTTGAGCCCACGACCTCCGGTTTCTAAAGCACAAGCCCATACCACTAGGCTACGGAGGCAGTTATGTCTACTAATATTTTATGTCTACTTTATTCAGCAGTTTAAACAGTACGCTTCGAACCTTAATACGACGTTCTATAACTACTGTTTTGCAACTGAAATAAGCTTCACGATGAAGCTTTCCAAACTGTCCCCTGTAACATGAAACCATCTTTGTGCTGTATGTTTTGTGCGATATTAGGCTGACATTATCTTCTTAGGGCAGGTACCAGTTATCGAGATTGTCTTCGGCAGTCTTTGTAACAGAACTAACCATTATGTAAACAATTTTATTAAACGCTATTAGATATTTAGGTTTAACAAGTCAGATAAATATTCCTCCGAACTATAACAATATTAAGTGAATTATGAGTCAAATATGACCTTAATATAGTAGCTAGGACACAGAAGATATGCATATCAAGGCTATGGTTTAAATATATAAATTTAATACAAATAAATATAAGATTTTATTTAAGTCAAATAACAATACATTTTAAACAACTGTATTATTACAATAAAAAACAATTTTACATCAACTTTTCAATGGTTTTAACTATAGAATATGTTTTTTTTGTACATAAGAAAAGTAAGTCTATGCAATTTTTAATTATATAGTTTCCAAAATAAACGCTTTGCTCAATTTAGAACTAGCTGAAGTTGTGCAATCTGTTCAAAATATTTAAAAAAATTTTAAGAAATTTGTTTGAAAAATGAATAATGTAAGTAATTTTACGATCAGTAAGATTACGATCAGTAAGATTACATAGCAGTTCAGTTCACATTTAATATTCTTTTTACTTGTTTAAGTTATTACAACTGCCCTTTCCAGTTAAAGCCATTAAACTTTTACCTTTAAAATTAAATAAGAAAAACTACCGGGAAAAGTTTTCAGCACTCGAAAGGTACAGGTCTTAATTTAGTTCTCGTGTACCAGAAATGTCGTTCTGCTTTCAGCACTTTAAATTTTCAACTTAAAGTTTTAAATTAAAGTAGATAAGTATCTGTCGAGCTGTATTTGCTAAATAAAAAAATTGAATACTATATTGAACAAGCACATTTGTTGTTTCCTAGTTGGTTAGGGCAATTTGGGCCGATCACCTGAAAAGTAAGATGATCCATGCGTCGGAGGAGCATGTAAAAAGCCTATGACCAGCAGTGGACTATCATAGGCTGATGATGATGATAATGATGATTATTTAAGTTTCGAATAAATTTTGTGGTCCATACAGAAAAACTTTCGTATTTTTAATTCAAAAAGCTTTTTTGACTGACTTCGCAAAAGAATGAGGTACTCAATTTAAAGCGTATGATTTTTTATATATGTTACCTCGTTTCTCCGCTCCTAGTGATTCAATTCTGTTCATTCTTTTTTAAATGATAGATGATTTTTGATAAGTAGTTTAGTAGATATTTGAAAAATTAAAAAAAAAATGCTGCAAGAAAAATCATAACCTCGTGCTTTTAAATTAAAAACTCTTCCAAAAACTTAAAAAATAGACATGAAACCAATTTTACATTATTGTACTACTTGAACTGGTCAAGACTAAAGACCGTGATAACATATATCTGTGTTTTAAGAATAACGCACAATAAGCATTTGAATGTAAACAGTTTTAAAAATGGCAATGAAGCACGTTCAAAGCTTATTCAAGATAAAACAGTTTAAGTTGACATAAAAGTTATTGCATTTAAAAAAACTTAATTCTTTGTACATAAAACGTGCAATAAAACGTGCGTCAAAAACTGCATTTTGATCAAATGAATACCTTAAAGGTTATCAAAGATTACATTATTGGTGAAAGTGACATTTGTTCGTACTGATGTATTAAGTTAACATTACTAGTTTGAAGTTGAATTTATTAATAGTTCATACCTTATTAATAAACGCCACCGTGTACAAAACTAAAGAAAAGGTTAACTGACTTTTGAAACGGCACAATGGAAACTAATTGGTACGATCCATAATATTTTTTCCACTGGCAGTTTGAAATCGAGAACCGAGAACACCCTCATCCTTATTAAATAGTGAAAGACTGGAGATTGCTTCAATAGGGAGCTAGTCAGGCGTTCTAAAGCCACTTTCAGCCCTCCGCGAATCATTATTCAGGAGTCTGATCCATTGTGGCTTCAGAAATAATTATTTCTCCATTCGAGGTTGCTCTACCAATAACCTTGTTGGATTACAAGTGGTCATGGTAATTACTCCAGCTATGAAAGAAGTTGTTACTCAGCTGTAAAAGAAGTTGAGTAAGTAACTAAAAAAAAAATAAAAATAAGTATGTTTTATGATTAAATACGTTTTATTTTAATAAGTCCAACCAGGGAAGCCTTAATTATTGACTCATTTGCTAAAAGATTATTATGATAAAACATGTGATTAAAAGCATATTCTTTAGTGATAGTGTATGTTTATTAATTCCGCACAATACCTGGATTATTTTTTCATTTATGTTTTTAAGCTTTTTGTGTTTCATCATCATCATCATCAGCCTGTGATAGACCACTGCTGGACACATGCCTCCCCTAATACAACCGTATCCATTAGGGAGTTTTTGTACCGTATACCACCACGCTGGTCCAATGCCGGTTGGTGGGTGGACCGACTTTTACATGCCTATCCGACGCATGGATCATCTTACTTTTGCCCTAAACAACTAGGAAACAACAATGAAAATTCGTTGAGTCCCCGCAAGATTCGATCCCACGACCTCCGGTTTCTAAAGCATTTGCCCATACCACTAGGCTACGGAGGCAGTTACGTTATGCGTTTATGTTTTCTTAAATAAGATTTTTTTTTCTTTAAATCTATACAACTCATATAAAGAGGAATTATATAATAATAATTGTATTTTTAAATGAATAACACAACATCATCTAGTCCAAAACTAAGCAAAGCTTGTACTATAGCAACTAGATGACGAATAATTACATAGATTTACTTTTCTTTTGTAAATAAAAATATTTTATATAGATACAAACACCCGGGCAAGAGAAAAACACTATTTTTATTTTACAATAGTTTTACCGTGGTGGAAATCGAACCCACGCCTTATGGCACAACAGTCAAGGTAACAACTAACCACTGCGCCAAGTGGGTCGTGGATGGTTTGAAAGTTTTTTTTTTATTTGAATAGGCTACAAAAATACTAAATCTGTAGGAAATAGTCTTTGAGTACAAAAGACCTAAATTGTACTCAAGATCATAGGCTACATGGTATAAAAGAAGAAACATTTCCGCAAATGTAAATTTAAAACTGGTAGAGTCGTAGACTAATTGCTAGTCCTAAATAAGTATCTAGTTCCTGCCACATATGCATGAGAAACAGTAAAACAAACTTATTAAAGAATTTCATTAACAAGTAATAATGAAATATAACTTTTCATTTAATATTTAAAGCAAACAATTCCCTGATACAAACAGAAGTCTTAAGCCAAACAAACGTACAATATAGAACGGCAAAGGATAGTTGTGATATCAAAGAACATGACGTAGCAACAATGCTCATACGTCAGCCCCCTTGTTACGTTTTGTTGTGAATCAAAACCAACAATTGCTTTTTAAATCACGCTACGACCTTACTCTACCCTTTGTAAGGTACTACACTTCGTAAATATTCGGTATGCGTAACTCAGACCCTCTTTAGTGATCCTTACGTCAAGGTGTTGAATTAAAGTTTATAAATTTCTATTTATAATAGTAAATACGTTACTAACTAGTATTGTAGGTTTGGTTATTGTTATACTTTAAAACTAACAATACGGTTTTCAAGATTTCAGTGCGTTTATTACTTCGCAATTATTTCAAATTATTTAAATTATACCTGACGTTAAAAACTTAGTCTCTTCTAATAACATCTTATTATGTCCCTTGATTTTCAATCCTGGGAAGGTTTCCCAGGGTTAAAATAATATAAAAATATACTCTGAAGTGTAAGAGTAGTTAGAAATTACTACCAATTAAAAATATTATAGTTGATTTTTTAAGATTTTAAATTGGTGTACTCTGAATTAATTTGGAAAAAAACTTTGCCACCAGTTATATAGCTTAGTTAATATAATGGTAACAGATTTTGATTAACAATGCAAAAATACGGAGCTAAAAAAAATAATTCACGGGCGCATTTAATAAGCAAATGCTGGAAGCGGAGTGAGATAATGCGAACAAAAAAGCAGCAGATGATTTATTACAGCATTCACAAAGATAGTAATTCAATATTATGTAGTAGCGCGTTGAAGCGTGTTTGTTAATGACATAGAAATAGATCACCCGAAATGAAATTCATTTGTCTGATGGCATAGATTAAATAATAAAATATAAATGTCGTGATGACATAAGCAGAAAAAGGATCACAGAATATTTTTTTTTTTTTACCACTGGATATTTGCTAAATATCTCGTAATTTATTATTGCTTACTCCGCATTGAGCAGGGAATGAACATGCATAGCATTGAAAAAAATCTTATGCACCTTAGAGCGAGCGCGGAGAAAGTGGTTTTTGACATATTGTAAATTACGATCGTATGTATAGTCAAATATACGAAAAATAAACACAGAATTTTATTATATACATCTTTACTCTGCATTTTATTAGGGATATATAATATGCAAAACAAGTTTGTTGTTCACCATCTTTTTACTACGGTAATAAGGCGTAACACAAAAAAAGAAAACCTTAATATCGACCTTAGCAGGACAAAAATAATTAAGTTTTACTATAGACTGAGAAACCCAAATCTCAATCAGAATTATTAGTTTGAAGACGTGAAATAAATTCAAAAAGAGATTTTAAGAAGGTTCAAAATTACCCTTTTATTTCACTCCATATACATATTGAAGATAAAAAAAGCAATTTCGAGAATTGATTTATTAATTTTTATTCAAACGATGTGTAGAAAGTCGAGTGGCAGTTCTTGAGAAGAACTTTAGGAGGGTCATCCAAAAATAAGAAGTACGAAGTAATTATCCCTTTATATAAAAGTACGTATATCCAGGACATCTCAAATATAATCGAAGTCGGTTTGTGGAAAAGTATAAAAGGGAAAAAGCTAAGGCATCTTTCGTATATTGAAGTTTTCAGGGAAAAAAATAATGAAACACAGTGGATATTGATTAGTAAGCGATACGCCCTTACCACAGGAAATGTGCAAGGTATGTATACTAACACTACAGTGCCCATTTAACCCGAAGGTAGTGCTTCTATTCTTAGGTTTGATATCCCGTAATTATTAAGTTATTGACATACATGTCAATCCTATACGACGTTTTCATTACCTTTTAATAGAATTAGTTTAATCAGTAAATACCAAAAGGGGATTGATAATTTATTTTTTATAATATTATAAAAAAAGCAATTATATGTATTGGGCTATAAAAATAAAATAATAATAATGTCCTATACTCGAAATGCCACTGGCAGTTCCTGTATTTTATATTCTTTATAGACTTAGAAACGAAACCATAATAGAATTTATTGTACTTTTTGTGTACTTAATGGCTTAATTAATTAATCATTGGTAAAAAAATTTCAGACTATTTTATTTGCTTACGTTTGCCTTTACAAAAGAAGCAAAAATAAAACTAACCATTTACCGAAAGAACAACGATCATCGTTATTAAGTTAGATGTATTCAAATTAAAATGCCAATATTTTGTTACTTAATTCATAGCATAGAATTTACTTAATAAACTATTATGCTAACTTTTTATTTTAGAGTGCTTTTAATTACCACGCTATTTATTGAAAAGTGTACTTTGAGTACAAAATTTAATTCCACTACGAAGGAGCGAAGTTTCTTTTAATAAGCTACCCGTAAGCTTATTAAAAAAACTTACCCTATACAAATTTGTCACAACTTAAATGAGCATAAAAGGTTGCAAGTTGTGCGTCTATGGTGAAACTGAAACGAATTTATTCATTTCATATTTAACACAACAAACACACTCAGAGACTCTCGCATTCATAAACCCCAAGCGATTCATGACGTCGTAATTTCACGTAAAGTGCAATTGAAAATAGTTTCTTTACCCCACCGTAGCATTGAGTACGAAGCAAAAACGTCATAATGTCTAGACCGAATAAAAAAAATTCGTCACACAGATTTAACTAATTTTCAAACACGTCGCGTATAATGCATTAAAGCCACGTAAGTTTTCAGGCTTCAGGGTATTCACGTTTTAAAAAGGGGCCTCTTAAACCTTTCACGGGTAGATGGCGCTAGTGACGCTGGTAATTTTGCAAGACTGCTGTCGAAATTTGTACTAAACTGTTCTTTTTCTTGTTTGCAATTTGTACTAACGTACGTTTTACTTTTTCCGGTTGTTTTTACTATTTTTTGGTGTGAATTCTAAAGCGTATGAGTTTACTTAATATGTTTCCTACGTCTTCTTTCATTAAAGTTAAAGAAGCACACTCATTGTGTTGTCCTGTATTGGGGTATATTTTTTACTGCCTACAATTTTAAAATAAGTAGAACTAATACTTTTTTTATCCTAACTTGACTGATAAAGTTTACACAATGGCATTTGAAGACTAATGTTTTGCAAAAGACTTTATAATATTTTCAATTTTCTGTTAATGCAAATTGCATGAATAATCGTGAGACTCTTTTAATCCAATTAGAGGAAATTAATAATTATATGCACATGGTAAGCATATTTCAGTTGCAATGAAGTATTGTTGAAACACGGGTAAGTTCCAGCTTTAAGGGCATTGTTTTGCTAACGTAATTACTAAGTAAAGAGATTTATACCTATTTCCACTAGGCAGGGCTCACCAATAGGTAAAATTTTCGAGTGTTTTAATAATCTTAACTCAAATAATTTTAAACAAACAATAACAAAGCAATGAACCTTTTTACAAACTCACTTCGTTCGCAATTGATGTGTCTTGGATATACCTACTTTTATAAAAAGGGATAAGTACTCTGTATTTCTGATGTTTAGATGACCCTCGTAAAGTTCTTTTCAAGTAACTGCCACTTGACCCCTTCTACGGATTGGAAGAAAATTTAAACAAAACTTGATAAATCAATTCGCGGAATTGCTTTTTTGTACATTCAATATGTATCTGGAACGAGACAAAATGGCAATTCACTTGAACCTTTTTTACCTCTCTCCTCATTTTGTTATTCCTTTTATACGGAAGTCGAAAGTTGAGGATAAAACTTTTTGAATTTTCTTGGCTTCATACTGATAGTTCTGATTGAGTTTCCTTCTCAGGATTCCGTGAAACTTATTTATTTTCGTCCTCCTAAGGTCGATGTCAGTTTTTTGTTTTGTAATATGTCTTATTACCACGGTAAAAAGATAGTGAAGATTATAGACAAATTTAATGCATTGTAAAGATATATTTGTTATATTTTATGTGTTATTTTTTGTATGTATAAATATATATACGGTCACTATGTACAATCTGTAAAAAACCACTTTCCCGCGCTCGCTCTAAGGTGCATAAGATATTTTTTAATGCTATGCATGTTCACTGCCTAGTAAACAATAATAAAATATGAAATATTTAGCAAACATTCAGTGGAATATTTTAAAAAGGGACTTTGTCAAATATTGAGATTTTTTTATTTTGTCATATAGTTTATGCCATCAGACAAATTAATTTCATTTTGAATAATCTATTCCCATCTCATTAACAAACACGCTCCAGTACGCCGCTACATAATATTCCATTACTATCTTTGTGAATGCTGCAATAAATCATCTGCTACTTTTTTATTCGCATTATCTCACGGCTCCGCTTTCAGCATTTGCTTATTAAATGTGCCTGTGAACAATTTTTTTCCAACTCCATATTTTTGCATTGTTAATCAAAATTTGTCAACATTTCATTAAAATATAACACAAACAAATTAAAATATTATCTCATAATAAATTATGTATTACAAATATGATATTTGTAACTACTCTAATAACTAACAACTGCCTCCGTAGCTTAGTGGTATGAGCGTGTGCTTTAGAAACCGGTGGTTGTGGGTTCGGATCCTGCGGGGACTCAACAAATTTTCGTTGTTGTTTCCTAGTTGGTAAAAGGGCAATTTGGGCTGATCACCAATTGTCTGAAAAGTAAGATGATCCATGCGTCAGATGGGCATGTAAAAAGTCGGTCCACCCACCTACCCGCATTGGACCAGCGTGGTGGGATACGGTTCAAACCTCCTAATGGATAGGGGTGTATTAGGGGAGGCCCGATGATGATGATGAACTACACTAATACTTCTTAAAAATACTTTTTTGAATATTTCTGCTATATTATTCATGTATTTATATTTGAATCATATATTTTATATGTGTTTAAAGTTTAATTAGATATAAGCTGATTAATAATATATTTAAGTCCCGTTTAATATTTTGCAACCATTACAAAATATTACCTAACGTTTAACGACTGAGACTAGCTTAATAATGTCAGGTATAACCCACCAACCTGAACTGGACCACTGTGGTGGAATACGGTACAAAAACCCCATAATGTAGAAGGTGAGCATTAGAGAAGCCCTACCATCAGTGGACTCACACAGGCTGATGATATAAATTATAATTTTGAAATAATTGTAAAGTAATTATTCCTTTTATTTAGGCGATTATTATACATATCAAATCCACTAATTTACGGATTTTTCGCGTTACTTAAATATATTTATTTATATGGTATATTTCCTATACCAACTAAGTCTGCCCGTGATAATGGATGCTGAAAGAATCCGAAACGTCGGGTATGAATATATTTAAGTAACGCGTATAAAAGTAATTAAAAGCGATAACATCCCTTAAACCATACATATATATAATATACAATTGTATATTATTCGAGATATCAATAGAGATATTTGTTTATTTTCCAGAAATTTGTCAACTTTAAGTCGAAAGTGTTTGCACAGAGGTTAGGGTTACAAAAGGGCCTGAGTTGCACGTACCCAACGTTTACGAAGCGTAGTCTTACAAAGGGTAGACGGAGGTCGCAGCTGGATTTAAAAGGCAATTGTTGGTTTTCTTTCATAACAAAACGTAACAAGGGGGCTGACGTATGATTATTGTTGCTTCGTGGTGGGCCTTGTTGTTAAAACAATCCTTTGTACTTGTACTGTAAGTTCCTTTGCCTCAAAACTACTGTTTGTACTAGGGAATTATTTGTTACAAATAATTATTTAAATTGTTATAGTTTATTATTACATTTAATCGTTATTCGATTGGCATCTTTATTTTTCGCGTTGTTTTAAATTATTTTTTTAATAACTATAGTTTATTATATATTCGTTGCTGGACGAATTAAAATAATTACAGAATCGCCATGTAATTACAAAAAAATTCAAATTAACTTTCTCATTAAATAATTTCCACGTTTGTTACCTACTTAATTTCTCGCATAGCTGGTATAATTACCATGACCACTTGTAATCCAACTCGGTTATTGCTAGAGCAACCTCGAATGAAGAAATAATTATTTCTGAGGCAACAATGGAACACACTCCTGAATAATGATTCGCGGAGGGCTGAAAGTGGCTTTAGAACGCCTGACTAGCTCCCATTGAAGCAATCACCAGTCTTTCACTATTTAACAAGGATGAGGGTGTTCTCAGTTCTCGATTTCAATCTGCTAGTGGAAAAAAATCCGTTTGCTTTGAGAAGTCAGTTGATGATGCACTTGATGTTTAATTTCTTTCGATGGCGCTTATTAATTAGGTAGGTATCAATGTTACTTTTACCGATTATACTTTATAATTTTATTATTAAAGTACAAAATTGTTTCTTATTGTTACCTACAACACGTTTGATAAATTAAGATTATGTTATTATATCGTGTCGTGGAATGATCATATAAAAAAAATTAAGTAATGCATATGTAGAAATATCATATTGAAATAAATCTGTGAAACCTATTTTATAGTAGAAAGAACACATACATACAAGCAAATCAATGAAAAAAGGTTTGTCGAAACTAAAATGCATGCGTATGTTTGTCTATACCCTCACAGAAGACCACAAAATGTATTTTAAATGCTTTCATCATCATTATCATCAGCCTGTATTGGTCTACTACTGGACCTAGGCCTCCCCTAATGCTTCTCCATTAGGGGGTTTCTTGACGTATCCTACCACGTTGGTCCACTGTGAGTTAGTTGGAATGCCTTCATTGCGAACTTAAATTTAGTGGAGAAATTATTAGAAATTGTCAGTCTTTTGCTCCATTAAAAATAACAATAACTGCAATACAAAACAACAAATGTGCTTGTTCAATATAGTATTAAAATTATTTTATTTTGCAAATACAACTCGACAGATACTTATCAACTTTTATTTAAAAACTTTAAGTTCGAAATTTAAAGTGCTGAAAGCAGAACGACATTTCTGGTACACGAGAACTAAATTAAGACCTGTACCTTTCGAGTGCAGAAAACTTTTTTCCGGCAGTTTTTCTTATTTAATTTCAAAGGTAAAAGTTTAATGGCTTAAACTGGAAAGGGCAGTTGTAATTACTGAGAAAAGTTAAAATTTCTTTCAACAAGAAATGAAATACTGTATAACACTGCTCTATGTAAATTTACTTATATTACGCAGTGAATTTATATACATTGAAATTTATTTATTTATATATTAAATTACATATTAAAAAGCAATTTGTATCTGACTTCAGTGGTTTAGGTTAAATCGGTTAATTTTATTAGTAAAGGCTGAGCGGAGCAACAAGGTAAAGTACCTCTTTCTTTTGGAAAGTAGGTCTATAAAAAAATCGTTTAGATTTATAAGAAATAATTCATTTATTTAGCTTAGTAATCATATTTAAAAGTAAAAAATAAAATAAAACCAAATGTTTAAAAAAACCTTTTTAAGCCAATAACGTATTTCCATGATCATTCTCCTTTCCTAAAAGCATTTTGAATATGCAAAAGGACATTCGACAGTACGCAGTTTAAAAAATCATATGTAATGCACGGCGCTTATTTATTTCACTCACGTTGCGAATTTTAGTTTTATTTTTCATGTTTCAATATTGACGATAAAACTACTGAATGGAAAATATTTTTTATTTAATTTTAGTTAGCTCATTTTAAAAAGGATGATATTGAAATGTCCTGGCCATCCTTGGTAGTTATAAGACGTTAGTGTCTTTATATTTATTTATAAATAATTCATCCTTAGAATGCAGTTTAACCATAGGGTTGTGGAGGTCAGATGCCATTGCTCTGTGGTACGGTACGCTCTATAATTCTTATTAAGGAAAAATTGATGGTGCACTGACCTCAAGTAAGCTTCGAAAACTAGCTAGATGAAAAAGTTTACCCCGAAGATTCTATGACACAACGAGACGATTTACAAATAGTTAAAAAGATTATACTTAACAACTCTACAATACCATCTTGTTTTATTTTATTTGAATTAATACGCACTTGTTTTTAAGTAATCCTACTACAGTATTATTCAAACATTGAATAGAGTATTCCTTAAAGGGACAATGGCTCAGGCTTTCGAAGAATGGAGGGCAGAAAGTGGCTTTAGAACGCCTGACTAGCTCCCATTCAAGCAACGAGTCTTTCACTATTTAATAAGGATGAGGGTGTTTTCAGTTCTTTAACAACCCTCAGTAGAAAAATAATTCTAAGCTCTGCCAATTATTTCCAAGCTTCTGTAAATGCAAGGCTGGTGAACCTGAATGCATTTTCTGTTATGATTTCGGAACGAAATTAAGAAAGGAATTATTGCGGAGGGTGGTTGGTCCCCCTTTACGGGGGTTCTGGGTTGTACTACCACGATGTCTATTTTTTCCTCAAAGCAATAGTGTAAAAACAATACTGTGTTCCGATTTGAACGGCAACGTTGCGTATTTACTGGGTAAAGGATACGTAACCTCCTATGTCTCACGGTAGGTAGCGCATTTTTATATCTTTGGTATTGCTTATGTTTATGGTGCGGTCCGCCTTCAAATTCCGATAAAAAAATATGTGTATTTTTATGCTACTTGTTATAATATATACATATGTATAATTTTTAAACCGTTTATGTTAGAAATAATGTCTTTATTTATTTTAAATAACAGTAGAATATTGAAAGCATCAGATATGGTTAAGTGTTCAAAGATTTAAACCCCAATTTAATTCATCAACGTGATTCCATTATTCGCATCATCGGAATACGGTTACTGTATTTGTCCTATCCATTAAGGTACATGAGTAATTCAACACTTTATGCTTGCTTTTCATTTGTGTTGATCGCTTTAAATTCTAACTACATATATTTATGTACATTAACAACATTCATTAAAATATTTATTACATTTTCAATTATTGTACACCATTCATACCAACAACGTTTAATTATTGGTTGTCATAATATTTCGTTTCATTCTGTTTAGTCTGCGTCACTTTTATATTAGTGGTGTACCATTTATTACTACTTTATTATTTTATGAAAATACCCTACTCAAAAAACATCTCAACCGGCCAATTAAAAGTCAAAACACATCGTAAATAAGCAACGCCAATTAAGGATACCATCAACTAGCATTATATTAAAAAAGCTGAGTTACCCTAACTCGTAAACTTGTATCCGTCGTTTAAAAGGCACTCTGTATTCAACGTTGGCAATCACGAGTGGTGCTTAGAGATACCCTACTCTTATTTAAGAAGTGCCTTCCGCAATGTTAAGACTCAGTAAATTAAGGGAAAAACGCATATCTTACATTATAAAAACCCTCCAGGAGGGGAGAATTACCTATTCATTCCTGTCGCGAAGGAATAGCGCGTTTTTCCAGGAATAGTGAAAAAAAAAGCAACTAGAGAATTGTCACTATCTACCCTGTGCCTAACCTAGTTGTTGTATTTCGCTAAATAAGGCGCAATTTAATGTGAAGATAAATACAGATATATTTGAAGATTTAGATGAATTATAAGGTATTTTACAACTAGAGCGATTGACAGTGTTGAATAAACGAAAATTCAAAATGGAAAGACCGTAAAATAAACCTTTTATAATGGGTTGCCTGAAGGTAATCGCTAAAATATATGACTTCCTTATTCATCATTTTAATGTAAACAATAAAGTATTTATCTATTTTAATATCTTTTTTTATTATTCTCTTACGGGTCACTATTTAAAAAGGACATCTGAAACGATTTTGTTGTAGAAGAATAATTTCTAAAGTGATATTATAAGTAAATGACCAAAGTTATTCTAAGGCATTCCGATATCCGTATGTTATTATTACTAAAATTCATGCACAGGTTGTACAGAGGCTTAATTATGCTTCATGCCGATGGCACTTTCTGCCAATCAACCTTGGGGTGAAGGAGAAGTTAAAAATGGCGAGGTGCAATTATCTATATATTGGAATGAGTTTTTTTAATATAAGTATATATAAATATATAAATACTAGGCACTCATATACATAAATATAAAAGTCCTATACATGTAGATTACCGTTAAGTTGTTAAAGAAAAAGTTAGTACGTTTTTTTTCTAATGGTAAGGGTGTTGTACTATACTGTTTGGTAATTGGGCTTTAGATAAATGATAAACAATTTACCTCTAATAATAGTGTTTATCTAGTAAATTCTATTGCTGTAATACAGTTCGTGTTTATGAATAATGAGGCGTTGTACTATATTTCTGAAATTGCAAAAGTGCCCGAAATAATATGTATTTCGCATGACGAAATTTCATTATATGAATCTTTTAAACAGATCGGGCAAGTAAAGTATCAAAATCATCCATGAATAAATCAAAGACGTTATTTTGAATTTAGTATTTCCTATCAAATTTTGAAAACCAAACAGTATATAATAACACAAAAGCTTTTCAATGTTTTACGACTATTACACGGATACTTTATTCATGATAAAACATATTAATCTCTACTTCTGTTTACATACTAATATTTTCTGAGAGCTGAAATCTGCATTACATACATAAATGACATACATCATCATGCCTGTGATAGTCCACTGCTGGACATAGGCCTCCCCTAATACAACCTCTATCCATTGAGGGTTTGGACTCGTATCCCACTCACGCTGGTGGAATCTGCATTAACTGGACATTTTGCAACAGGTCACTATTGGTATAATTTAATAACACATCACGGTTTTTACTAAACAAGCATAGTAAGAATAGTAACTTCATATACTTCATATACCTAATATCAAATTGACACTATTTTTTTTTCATTTCCCGTTCGTATATCTATATGGGAGGCCTTTGTCCAGCAGTGGACTGACATAGGCTGATGATGATGATGATGATGATAACTATATTCTAGCGAATATAGATATCATCATCGCGGTTGTGACGCCACCGCTACTTGACGGCAGATCTGCCTTACAGTGGGAGTAAGTCAGATCCGCAGTACAAGTGCAATTGGTCAATTCACAATCTGCCTGCTCAGCGTTGCAATTATGATCAACTCTTTTAACGGACGCTAACAAGAACTGCCGTCTTGGCGTTTATCAAATAAGGCCTATGTCCAGCGGTGGACTGCTAAAGAATGTCTGTTTTTGATGATGATATTTATATAATTTGAAATATATCCTTGTCAGACCATTGAAAACCATTCTAAAATAGTCTCATAATCCATGAAGTAAACTACTACTTTTTTTATTTTCACGTTAAATGACCAAAACAACAAAAACGAAGATAATCACAATACCAGGTCAAAAAATAGAAATCCCATGCCACTAGGCATTTCCAATCCCCGATCTTAACACACCAGTAGGCGCGCAAATTAAATCAGAGAGTCGAACTCCGGAATAAGATAATGGGATGTGCTTAATGCGCTCCCTGGGTGTGGGATTCAATTTCGCAGTCGAGTCCCGAGGGACCAGGGTTGCGTTCCGGAATACTCGGCCCGTCCGATACTACATATAAATTCACTCACGGACGATCTCAGGGACCCTTATGCTTCCTTACAACCTGTATTGTATCCTTGAGCCGAATGTTCGATATGAATGCTTAATACGGATATAGCTTTGCCCGCATATTTTGTTTCATGTTTAGTTAGAATTAACTTACTTTTACATGTTTTGCTCTCAAATCTGTTGTTGTATATATATATGATAAATTAACATTATTTAATACAATTTTAATTTATTTTGTCTTTCATAGTAATTAAGGTGCTTAATTATTTAATTTTCATTAAGATGGAGTGGGCGTAAAACAAAAAATTGATTGATATCTTTTCAAATTACCAATAATTTCTACACATAACAACTAAAAGTAGGTACTCAAAAAATGGAAAATAAGGTCTTTATTAAAAGAAACATATATATATTTTTGACTTTGAACTAAATTGATTTAGTTTTAGAAATTTAATTATAAGAAAGAAAACATTTTGCATTCGTTTGTAATTGGTATACATTTAGTCACAGATATTAATGACGTATATGAAATTGGATATAATTGTTAAAATTTTGCAAAATCTTGTTTTTTTTTAATGGTTAAACAACCAGACTCATCTCATGGTAGTGATAGTTCCTGCTATAAAATACCATGTTCACCACCAGAGACATTAAATGTTACTTCGTATTTACTGTGTAAATACGCTGGCTACGGTGCCCTTCAAACCGGAAGACAAGTGGTAGTACTGCTCCTAGGCAGTGCCTGGTATAAAAGTGACCAACCACCTTTAATAATACCATATGTATTATATTCTAGATATTCTTTTAGGGACCTTTTGCTTAACCACAAAGTACGTTCCATATTAAATATAAGAATTTTACCGGGTGCATAAACGGTGCCCTCGTTTGAAGATATCGTCTTCCTTAAAGCTAAATGCGAGATGCTCTTACAAGAGCGTTTAATGCAAGGCTTAAGTGTGTATCATGGAGTTTTATAAAGTACTTGATGCTACTATCACGTTTAGTAAATAAAGATTTAAGATTAACCGTCATGCATTTTCTTCTTTTTTCTCTTTTTAAGCATCAGAAACATTACCTGAAACAAAAGAAATGAGAATAATTAATATTATTTGAGAAATATTTGAAAGTTATAGACTACTGTCCACCTAATAACGCGCATTGGACCAGCGCAGTGGGATAGGGTCCAAAAACCCCTAAAGGAGAAGGCGGGCATAGGGGAGGCAATTCAGCAGTGGACTAACACAGGCCGATGATGATGATTATGTAGTTTATTTTATATAACGTTTTTGTAGTACTCCTGAATAGTACAAAAACTAGACAACATAATAAGGCTATGATAAAAATAAATAAATATTCAAGATTAAATAAAATGACTTTTTGCGGATTTTATCGCTTTTATTTTACATATTTAAACTCCCGACGTTTCGAACACTTTCCAGCGGCCGTGGTCACGGGGTAGACTAGAGACCACGGCCGCTGGAAAGTGTTACGATAAAATCCGTAAAAACTCATTTTATTTAATAATGTATAGTATTGGCGTAAACAAAAGAAATAATTAAATATTCAAAGGTATAATATTTTACCGACTAGTTCTATGCCAAAGATGCTTTTTATCATTTATATTTCATCATAATTTTTCATTTTGTTATATTTACAAAACATATAGGTTTCATTTCCTTTCCAAAATAACACTAGTAACCGACTAACCCACTTTGTACATGCCCGTCCTTGGATCATCTTACTTTAAGTGTTGTTGAGTCCATGCAAAATTCGAGCCCACGACCACCGTATTCTGAAGCGCAATCCCTTACCACTAGGATGCGAAGACTGTTACTTTTGTACCCATTATCCCACACAAAGGGCACCATACATAGGATTTACGCAAGAGCGGTTACACCCGTGTCCCTTACACGGGTGTTTATTCACCTTATCTATCCACCCCCTGTTTATTGTGTCGAAAAAGTTGTCTTTTGTGATCATGAGCGGGTGAATTTGAATAATCGCCCGTCGTATAATATCATGGTTTCATAATAAAATAAATGTTACGTTTCGTTTTTATGAAAAACGGAAAATTCTTCGAGTTGGATTACTAGCTTTCAGCAAGCAATTCAGCTTTTTAGCTGATATTAATAGCTCCACTCATCAAATGATCTAATCAGTGGCAGTCTATAATACGATACGCCATATTATGTCCATCATTGGAAAAAAATTGGCATGTCTTGACTTAAGACTGAAGTAATAAAAACTAATGAAAATATAAAAAAGGTCATGCAAAACGAAAGGAGTCAGTAAAATATACGAGGCTTTTAACGGTTAAAAAACAATGTTGAACAATTGAAGTCGTTGGTTAATAATAAAATTTTTAACGTACACACATGTGTACACACACAAAATACTAATCTTTCCGTTTTATAATATAAGTGTAGATGAATTACTTAACTTTCATTAGTATATATTTTACTTCAATATGCTGAACCACAAATTACATATCTGATATCCATTTCAGTTTTTTTGACGTATCGTATTCCACTACCTGTGGAGTGATCGTATTTTGTTACTTTCCCTTCATTCGTTTAACGGTTTATTCGAACGAGACAGCATTATGGCCGATACGAGATATCTCCACTTCTGACCTTGGACTCTGACGAGGACTTGCGATAGCTGTGCAGGATTCACGCACCGTTGAACACTCCTTATGATAACTTTTGTACCACACGATCGGTCGTGTCGGAGTCGTCGCGTCAGGCTTTTCATATTAATAATGTTACGTTCATTTTGTATAAGCACTAAACAAAATAGATAGATAATTGTATTTTTGCTGTCGATGTTTTTTTTATTTATAGTTGCGTTAGGATTAACAACATAACTGACCATATTTATAAGTAAATAAAAATTTGTAGGCGTATTTATTGTTGCTTTACATTAAATAATAAGTAATATAACATATAAAAATGTAATAGGTCACCGGATGGCAAAACACATGCCTTGACACTATTTTAAAATTACTTGTGGTTATAATTGATAATAGCTGTTCATTTTTAAATAATTTATTGTAAATAACTATGATAAAAATATAAATAAAAATTACGGGTATTTTTTAACTGTATTTTTAATTCTTAATATACAGAAAATAGACAGAAAATTCTTCTATGCTAGTTTTGAAAAACGAGAGATATATCAATAAATACCTTAAAAAGAACACCGCAGCTTTAATTTTTATTAGGAAAATTTTAATAAAAGCTCTAAATAAATATATGCCTTGGAAGTCATGTAGGCAAAGTCATGTCTCAACTCTAACTGTGCCGAGAGTACGATTCTTATTGGTGGGCCGCCTCCATTTGCAAACCTCACGCTATGTTTAACCAATAGGAGACCTCGAAAAATAGTCTCATATAAGTAATAGGCTTTCCACTCGGTTATTTATACAAATAAATACAATGGATGTGTCTTTTTGTATTATTAAAATAACAGTTTTTAAAAGAGTTAATTGTAGTATATAACCAGTATAACAAAACAACATATTTTAAAATTTTTGTCAGTCTGTATAACTGTTTGTTTTAATCTCTTGAATCCAAATTTTGACAGGACCTTTACTGGAGCTTGGCTTTGGCTTTTTTTTTTTCGTACGAAAATATCCAACAATTTATTTGCCATTACATTAAAACGTGGACGAAGCGCGGGCAACAACTAGTAATAAATATTTTGGAAGCAATCATCACGTTAAGAAATCGTGTATTATAAACAGCTTAAGACAGCGGACGCGATCGCCCTCGCAGGATTCACGGATGGTTGATCCCCATCGGTACTTTTGTGTAACGAACAATACTTACGATGGTAAAAAGTTCTAGGGTTGTTTTTGTCTCGACTGATAAGACATGCGTTATTAACGTATAGTTTTTTTAACAAGAAACTATGTATGTATTTTAAAAAATAATATGCGACTTGAATGACTATTGTGGAATGGTTCTTTTTTTTTAAATTGACACATAGAATATTTATGAATAGTTTTTCTGAATCTTGGGGAGAAATAACGTTGAAATGTTTAAATAATTTAAGAAATATGTAATGTAATTGATAGCGTTGTTTTTTGGTTGGTTAGGACAACATGAGCCAATCACCCAATTGTCTGAAAAGCAAGATGGTTCATGTGTCGGATGGGTATGAAAAGTCGGTCCCGGTCAGGATGTCAAAGCCTTTAAATTTACTGACAACTAATTCATCCTTCAAATGCAGTTTACCCTTTGGGTTGTGGTGGACAGATGCCAGTCGGTCTGCGTAAAAACTAGCCGACCCCCTATAAAATAAAGAGTAGGCCTTTGGTGATTTTGAGATGAGTTAATATTATGAATGAAAGTTTGCTGGTATCGATGTTTAACCTATGATGTAATATAGCTTGTATGATATTTAGGTTAAGAAAATACCGTATGCATATAATGGAGTGCTGCTTTTGGTATACGCCATATGTTATATAGGCTATTGATATATAATCAAACGTAGTGTAGGGTGGCAAGTGTGGCGTCAGGGGAGGCCTAAGTCCAGCAATGGACTAACACAAGATAATGATAATTATGTAATCAAAAATAATATAATATGTACAATTTTATTTTTCTATATTTGGAAAGTTAAATAGCGGGAGCACGTTAAATATTAGGCGTATAGTCGTATCTCCTAACAAGTTACTTGTACCTCTTGAAAATATACAAACAACATTTCTATTTTATCATTTCCGATCGAATTTAATAACTCATATTTAAAAATCCAAGTTTATGTTTCATTTAACGAAAAGAAAATCACAATTTAAATTTCAATTCCAGAAGTTATTTTTCAATTTTTAGCAATCGTGACCACGTGAATAAACTGTTATATATCCACGTAAAAAAGTAAGGAAACGCCGTCTCTTAACAATACAAATATGCATTATACCTTTGAAAACTCCTACAAAATTTTAAGTTATTTTTATCGCATACGAAGACAGACCACCAGATAGACATTGGTCACTTACGCTCATGAACATCGGTAATACCAACGCGCTGCCTACCGCGAGACACAGGATGTTATGACTAGTTTACCAGTAAACACTCTGACTATGATGTCAGGTTTTTTACACTATTAAATTGCGTTAGAAATAGGCACCGCGGTAATACCACCCCAGACGGCTCCTAATAAAGGAGACCCACAACTTCTGTTAACAAAACAGGGTCACAAACAAAAGTTTATTACAAAGTGGTTTAAAGTCGAGTTTGATAACTGGTTGCTAGACCGTATAGAACTTTATTTAATTAATGGGAACACTAAGTATCACCAACTTGAAGCAGAGTGTTTACTGTCTTTGCTTTACGCTTATCGATTTAGGTTCCCAGAACTCACCCGAGTTTGGTTTTGTAAAGATCAATTCGTTAGTTGTAATGATCTTAGTTTAAAAGTAGCTAAGTCATGACATTTAGGCTAGAAATCTTTAATTGTAAAATTGTGAATTATTTTGTCTTTATTTCATGTTACATCAACGCAATAAAATTTATAGTGAAGTGTACAAGTTAATTGTATATTTTTATGTGCCAAGTAAACGTTTCTTTCTTTCTTTCTTTCTTTCTATAAGTTTTGCATTATCATTCAGGATCATTCATTTACTACTTTTAACATTAACTTGAAAAAAGTATATAAAAAATAAACAAAGGAGCTTGTCGCGGTACAACAATATTAAGAAAAGAGTTGTTAATTTTAATAAAAAAAACATAAGCACATTTTCTTTTTTTTTCTCAAAGGAATCAATTACTTCAAAAAGCCTGTTATATATTCATAGGCTATTTATAGGTACAGGTTTACTTATCGAAATTTGATATCAAATTAGGCTAACGTAACAAAAAAGGCAGGTTTAGCCTTTAAAAACACTAGTTAACCTCATTAAAAATATCCACATTATTCTGTAAAGACTTTTCAGTTTAAATATAGTTAAATTTTGTAAGTAAATATCGATAACTGATTTAAACTGAAACTTGAGACGTTATACTGCAAATCTTATCCCATTTTCAGCGGTCCCTCCAGGAAAGTACCCATATTCCCGATTTCGCATCGCAATAAACACATTATACCCGCTCGCGTGAAGATCCAGACCCCAAGTCGTTCCTATACGCGAGTCGATGGGTTCCCACGGTGTTAAATATTAATAACGCTACGTTCCACTTGGGGCTACGTCTCGCGTCGCTGGCTCTAAAAGTACGCTGTAGATTGCATATAAAAAAATGTGTAATGTCCCGAAGGTTCAGTGTATTATGTGGGAATTGGTTTTTAGTAGCTTCAGTATATAATACGTCTATAAAGTACACTTTATTGTTAATGGTTTCACTTAGTTACCGCGCGTTCGTCTTAACAACTGTTCGTTTATTTTTAGGCTTTTGGGTTATTATGGTGTCGGCATCCAGATTTAGTTTAATAACAGTTTTTTTTATCAAACGGTTCACGACAGATGACTGTTGGAGATAAAATGCTAACTAAATTTACTTGTAAGAAATGACATGTAATACGTAAGTATTAATGATAAAGAAGTAATTTTAATAATCATTTGAAGTATTTCCAGAAGCCAATACTAGTCTTTATTATAAACGAACGAAAATATGGTAGAAATTTAAAACTAAAATTATTTAATTTAATTCAGCTTCAAATGCATTGAATAACCGTTTTCACGCCCTCGTCACACATACCAGTCAAACAATCACCTTATATTTACCTTTTTATATCATATTCACTATTTTATTCATATTTTTCACAGATGCATCTTGTTACTTTTACACTATTTATCCAACACTCATTGCAATCTGAATTAAAATTCATCATCATCATCATCATCACCCTGTGATAGTCCAATTAAATGTGATAGTGAATTAAAATTATAAAACAAAATTTTAACAATTTTAGTAATAAAATTAAGGGCTGCAAGTGAAACATGAATCTTTCCTACGGTTTCACTTATCAAATAACACAATGAAGATTCAACTATCACGGAGATTCGTCAAAACGATTTTCAACCTTACTACATACAGAATAAGACTTATATACCTGAGGCTACGTTAATACGCATTCAACGTGTGCGGTTTAAACTGCATTCTGATGGAATGTGAAGTGAAGTGCGAAATTCACGTTTCCTTAAGAAGTATTTGATATGCGAAGCGTCTGCTTTAAGTTATTCATTTATTTTAACGTACATGCACTATATATATAAAACTTACTGATTTAATCGCGAAAAAATATTTGACACATCGATTATCATCAGGCTGTGTTAGTCCACTGTTAAACACAGGCCTCCCCTAGTACACCCCTGTCCATTACAGGCTTTTAGACCGTATCCCACCACGCTGGTCCAATGCGGGTTGGTGGGTGGACCAACTTTTTACATGCCCATCCGACGCATGCCCTAACCAACTAGGAAACTACAATGAAACTTTGTTGAGTCCCCGCAGGATTCGAACCCACGACCTCCGGTTTCTAAAGTAAACATACCACTAGCCTACGGAGGCAGCGGAAAAATCGATACTAATTATTATTGAACATGTCGAGGTACATTTTCTGTCAATTTCTCTTTACGCGATTTGATATGTTCTTTACATAGTTTTCTTATCGGAGAACATTAAACCATGTTTGTTAAATTTTTCTGATGATTTTATTATACGAAAAGTAGTCTAATAAGCAAAATTTTTGGCGTGAAATATGCATTTCCTACAGGATACAAATATATTTTGTATGTTTGCTTCATTGTAATAGACAAAAAAATGTTATCGTACATTATCGAACAACTAGAAAAATACCTACTACTGCTAATAGCATAAACACTCGCCTCCGTGGTCTAGGGGTATTGGCCCTTGATTTATAAGCCGGGGTCGTGGGTTCTTATCACGAGGAGAAACAACTTTGTGTTATCTTTGTTTTCTGGTTGGTTAGAACGATTTGGTCTGATCACCCAATCTTAGAGCAGAATCTAATCCATCTTTCTAAAAAGTATAATGATCCTTACTTATAATGGGCATGTAAAAAATCAGTGCACGACGTAATCCCCTTTGGACCAGCGTGCATAATAGAGCATTAGGGGATTCCTATGTCCAGCAGTGGACTAACACCAGCCGATGATAATGAAAGAAAAATACAATTATAAGTAAAGCCAAAGAATGTGTGGATCCGTTTCATCACTATAATATAATAAACGAAAGCAATACAAATAAAAAATAACTATAAATAAAGAAATAGAAATAGACAATTTGTCATGGGCTTGGTTTATACAACCTATCATGGCAGCACTGGTAATATATCTTTAAGTTACGATTCATAAGCAATAAGCATCATTAGATTATATGTATTGTTTGATAAAATAAAATGTAACCATAGCAAAGGTCAATCATAATTCAATAAACATACTGAAACAAAATAAGATATGAATTAAAAGTAAAGATGTAAATGGCTTAAAGTTGCGTTGTCGTTGAATTGTCACACATTCTCGTATCATGGTGCATCAACACTACTGTCTTCTGGTTTTAAGGGCACCGGAGCCAGGTAGTTATTGAGTAAATGAATGGCAGCATATAACTGCCTCCGAAGTCTAATGGTATGGGTTTGTGTTTTAAAAACTGGAGGTCGTGGGTTCGAATGCTGCTGGGACTCAATAAATTTTCAATGTTGTTTCCTGGTTTAACCAACTAGGATTAGGGCAATTTGGGCCGATCACCCAATTGTCTGAAAAGTAAAATGATCCACGCGTCGGAGGGTCATGTTTAAATCATGTTTATATTTATATTTTATTATGGTATAATGTAGATTGTATGTAAAATATACTTAACATTTTACGCTAAATTCTAGAGCATTAGAAAACTAAACACAAATTTATTTTCACGTAAACGGAAGCTGAATATATTCTCATTCAAAATTACGTTCAAAGACTTTCAGTGAGGTCTTATTTCTAATACAAACGATCCTTATATACTTTTCAAGCGATTTTGAACTTTAAAAGCTTTTCCATAAGCTTCAGTTTGTCTGGAATATTTAAATATGATTGGAATAGCTTCACCCGCTTCGTAGAACCCAGTAATATTGTTATTGTGCATTTTCTCACGGATTTTCTGTTTCAAACTAGTGCGAGGGAGCGTTTGAAAACAGTTGAATATATTTAGTCTAAACTCTGGGCTGCAAGTGGCGGGAGAGTTGCAAAACAGTTTTAATTAGTACATTATGAAAATTGGATAATGTTTAAGTTATTATTATTATACTTTTCTATTATATGAGTATTTTATTTTTGAACGGCCCGTAGGTGAGAGAATAATGCATATTAATAAAAATAAATAGGGCTTTTTTAGAGCTTTTGTGAAATCTTTGACGAACTGCTTCGAGATTTTTATTCGATATGTTCCAATATATTATAATTATGTTTGTGAGAAGTTTTCAGGATATTTGAAACCTATTTTTAGTTAGTCTTATGAGTTTGCAGGTTATCAAATTTAATTTTTTTCAAAGTGATAAGGAGAAATAGCGAAATTATTTAATTTATAGTCACTGATGTTCGACGTGTTTACTAATAAACAGATTTATTTAACTTAATGGCACTGAGAAAATAATTACGTCTATGCTCAGTACTATTTACCAAAAAGATTATGCTTTCGGCTACATTTTTAGTTTATAGAGAGGTGTTAAGCACCTAACATTGGCATGTTGATGATCTGCCGTAGTAAAGTAACATAGATAATTATCCAGACATAAATTAAGTAAACATTTTTAAAGCAAACATATTGACGAAATACAAAATAGAAAGACCGATGCTCTACCTGTTAGGATGTCAATAGTGTAGAGTGGTGACCGGATGATTGATGGATAGACTGAGTTCTCTCTGGCTACGGATGAAAATGAAGGCTTTCCAGTCGCATAACTGAATTAATGAGCGGACGACGTGGAACGCGGAAAATCAGGGATTCTGATGTGGAAACACAATACGCTTGCATTTGATATTCGTTGACAATCACCTGGTTCACTTAAACTACGTAAAGATCTACAGAAAAGGGGATTGATTGCGAAAATGGATGATAATACCGTCGGTAGTGAATGACAAATGAAACAATAGATATTAATTCTACTCATCTTCATCAGTCTGAGTTAGTCTACTGCAGGACATAGGTCTCTCCTAATGAACGTCTTCTCCATTAGAGGGTTTTTAGACCGTATCCCACCACGCTGGTCCAATGCGGGTTGGTGGGTGGACCGACTTTTTAGTTGCCCATCCGTCACATGTTATTATCATTAATTAACTGCTTACAATAATGGATAGTCGGTTCAAAGTATTACTATTAAATATAAAGGAAATAAATAAAAATTAAAAATCTTAGCTATGATTTTTTTAAGTATTGACAAAAAACCAACTGTGTGCAGTGCATAATACTGTCATTATAGTCAACAAAATTCGAAGGACTTGTCTAAATTAAATATAAACTTACAAAAGCGGTATGTAAATAGACGTCTATCATGAATGCAATGGAAAATATTCAGTTGAGTACAACAACGAAACTTTAGTTCTGAATATTGTATCTCATCATATTATAAAGTCAGACTGCCTCCGTAGCCTAGTGGTATAGGCGTGTGGCTTAGAAACCGGAGGTCGTGGGTTCGTCCTGCTTCCTAGTTGGTTAGGGCAATTTGGGCCGATCACCCAATTGTCTGAAAAGTAAAATGATCCATGCGTCGGATGGGCATGTAAAAAGTCGGTCCACCCACCAACCCGCATTGGACCAGCGTGGTGGGATACGGTCCAAAACCCCCTAATGGATAGGGTGTATTAGGGAGGCCTATGTCCAGCAGTGGACTATCACAGGCTGATGATGTATATTATAAAGTTAGTAAAAAACCTTACTAACATATTTTTTTTATGGTAGTTTATTAATTAACTTTTAAAAATCTGGCTACTTTATTATCTTAATTAAGTCTTAATATAGTTAAGAATAACAAATCAAGCAATTATTACGATTTCATAAAATCTTCTACACAGTAATGTCTTCTAGTATACATTTATAATTTATTTTTGTTTTAGCATGATAATGCGTTAAAGGGTAGGGTAGGGTAGTAAGAATTGCAGTGTACATTTTATATTAATTTACTTACTTGAACGTTTTTTACTGACGTTTAAATATATCTTCTCGTTTGTTTTATTCAAACGCGAAATATATTTTAAGTGAACAAAATTAACTTATGGAAACGCGTCTATGAAATCTACATTAATATTTTAAATACTAACGTAGCTAATCCGTGAAGCAATTGTAATTACATAGTGGCTTAAACATCAAGCATTTTGATATCGCAGTAAAATCGTAACTCATTCTCCGATCCATGTTAAAAGACTTCAAGATAAATTTCGTTATTTTTGCGAAAATGTTTTCTTGGCAAAAATTTCTATTCTAAAGTTTTAGAAAGAATGCTACTAGTAAGGAAAAATTTGACACTGCAGCATTTTTACTTTTAATAATAAGGTGCCAGCAGCTGCAAAGGAGCCGTTTGTAGTCGCCACTCGTATGGTTCATTCACGCTTAGTCGGGCATACGTTGCTTAAATAATATACTTTTGTGATGTTTAAAAAGTTTGCTGTGCAGCACAACTGCATATGACTTAAATATTCTAAAAATAATTGAAATACGCCATTTTTTGTATTTTTAATACAAACGAGGCATTGTATTTTATGTTGTTGATTGAGTTTGTTTCGAAGAGCTTGGTGTTGCAGTTTTTTGATTTATTTTTTCCTATGACTTTAAATTAAAGATCAAATATTAAGTACTAAATTAGTATTTACCACGCATCAGTCTGAAAAAAGTACCAAGTATCGCTTTGAAGGACACAATAGTCAACATGGTGGCTGGGTGAACGAGATGCAACATATCTCACGGCAAGCAAAATTTTAACGTATATTTTTTAATTTTATATATGGACTGCCTATCATTCATTTCATAAAATTCGCCTAGCGCGCATGACACATTTTGATTTCAGTTTGGGAATTTCACATAGTCAATGTGTTCAGAACGATCTTATCACTATCGAGAGCAAAAAATAAATAAATCCACCCAAGACAAACTTATGCACAGTCGTGAATAAAAATAATTTCACAGGTAGCAAACGAGGCGATGTTCAGTTAAGTAGAGCGAAAAGACTTTTACGCTTTAGTGAAAGCGTAAGGGTTAATGCGCTGCGTTTTACGTCCGATTGACTTTTAATTCAGGCGACTTTTATTTAAAGCCACCACTTCGCGTAGCTACAATTTCTCATCACTTCAGGGAGCGTCGCAATTTTTGCCGTTTGAAAACGCCGAGGAATTCAGCTCATGAAAATTTCACGGGCGAATTACTAAGAGAAAGTGAAATGCAAATGAAAAATGTAATAATCATTTATTAAATGAAAAGACGGAGCTGGACGTTTGCCTGATGGTAACCACTACGCCTCTAAAAGTATATCGTATGATGCTTTAAGAAATGATAAATATAATGAAAAATTACTAAAAATTTAAGGTTATTTATTGAATTATTCCTCCTGCTATGTCTTTCAAACCGGAGCACTGTTGTGTTTTCATAAAATTTATTCGTTGCATATTTGGGCCTGGTGCCGTTAGTTTCTACTCGATTCTCTGTAAATAGTCGAACTTTAAAATATCCTCAGCATGTATAAGTATTTCTTCGACGATATCGAGAGCCATCGTATAACATGTCAATATGAATGTAATATAATAATAACGCCGTGCTGATATCACCATGCTTATGATGAGTTTTCAATATTAATAAGTGCATCGTACATGAAACACGTAGCGAAGCTTCCAATCACGTTATAACGTATCACGTCGCCTTCGACGACAACGACTAATTTGGAAATTTAATTAATTACACGCTCAAGACTGCAATATATCAAGTTCAGTATTATGCAACGACAATGTCACACATCAAAGTTAATAAAAGAGTGTTCTCTCTAAAATCTTTCGACAAGTTTTCGTATGCGAAAATGTGACACTGCAGCGTTCATACACTTAATGATCTGACAATGCAGAGGACACTTTGTAGTAACCATTTGTGTGGGTCATTCATGTCGACAAGTAGAAGTGTTAAGGGGCATAATTCTAGATAATTTTCAGTTATTTTGTTACACAAAAGTAGCAGTATTTGCTTTAACTTTTTAAGAAATATAAATTTTTCAAAGCAACATTTTAAAGTTGATTCCCAAGAATCGTGGAGAGATGTATTATAATAACAGTAACAATATTTCTGGACAAATAACACATCATCATCTAGTCCCAAACTAAGCAAAGCTTGTACTGTAGAAACTAACTGATAAATACATAGATTTACTTTTCTTTTGTAAATAAATACATATTATATGGAACAAACACCCAGACACAAGAAATACACTATGATCATCACACAATATTTTTCCCGTGGTGGAAATCGAACCCACACTAGTTGGCGCTACAGTCAGGGTCACTAACCACTGCGCCAAGCGGGTCGTCGATGACTGTAATAGAATATGCTTTTATAAAACCAGAGAACAAACATTACTCTAAACGACCTCCGCTTTGCAAGCAAGTGCCAATACCACCAGGCAGCTTGTAGCTTTAGTAGTTTTCTATCCTTTACATTTTCATTGTACTTATAATACACTAATGTACAAAAACGTTATTAACATTTTACATTAAAATAAATTATTGTATTTAGTGTTTTCCGATTCGTTTAATTGTTCAGTATTGATTTTATTTCAATTTTAACAATTTATTCGTGACATTTGTTTAAATGTTCTATGAAATGTATTTTGCATGTAGTTTTACGTAGGTTTCAACCATGTCAATTCTTTCCTAAAAGCTTAAATAACTTCCTAAAACGACTGCTAAAAACGTTTTGTTAAATGTGTGCTTTTTTTAATACAAATAATTAAAGATTTAAAAAAAGGTATTAAAACAAAAAGAAAACATGTTTACTGAAATGATGGTGGATTTTCTTTGAGACAGTTTATATGAGGATACAATTACATTTTGAAATCTCATCCAACACTTTGCTTCCGCAAACCAATTTCTCACATAAATATAAAGCAAAGGAAACCTGAATACAAATTCAATTTTCGCTTAAACGGTGGCTGAAGTTGTTCCCATTCAAAATTACTTTTAAATTCTTCTTCACCGGGATTTTATTTCTAATACAAATGTTCTTCGTGTACTATTCAAACGATTCTCAACTTTAAAACGGTAGGAGTAAGTTTCAAATTATTTTAAATACTTTAATACGATTGGTTTCGTATAACGTGTTTCTGCTTCTAGTAATGTTATTACCATGCATCGTGTTACCTACGGATTTTCTGTTACAAATTATACTGAGAAATTATAATTTAAGAGGAAATCGTTAAAAAGGCGTATATCATTGATATTTCAGCTAGTGCTGAAGTGGCAGTGGGCCGGTCATACAAGCCGCAGAACTGACGACCGCTGGAGTCGAAAAGTTCTGGAGTGGAGACCGAGGCTCGGCAAACGTAGTGTAGGACGCGGCAAGATGGAGTGACGACATTCGCAAAGTGGCCGGTGTGGGTTGGATGAGAATAGAGATGGGATCGGAAGCGGTGGCGTGCATTAGGGGAGGCCTATGTCCAGCAGTGGACTAGCTCAGGCTGATGATGATGATGATGATGATGATTTCAGCTAGATGACGTATAGACGTTGCCCTAGACAAAAAGGTAAAGTTTTTGCTTTTAATCATAGTCCGATAATGGCTATTTAATTGTACGACATCCAACGCATTTTCTGTCACAAACCATAGTAATGCAATGATAGCATTTACTACATATAAA
Source organism: Lamproptera curius (assembly GCA_029286875.1). Taxonomy (NCBI): domain Eukaryota; kingdom Metazoa; phylum Arthropoda; class Insecta; order Lepidoptera; family Papilionidae; genus Lamproptera; species Lamproptera curius. The sequence continues at coordinate 2,460,717 of JAGSMT010000038.1, forward strand.
GAAATGTCTTCATTAAAGTATGTTGAAGTATATACGAAAAAAACATATTTTGTCCAATAAAAAATATTATCGTGTTTATAAGAGAGCAATTCATGTTTTGTTATTTTTAATATTGTTATAGTAGTTGAAAGAATGTGTCACAATTTACAAAAAAATTTTATATTGTGACACGTAAAAAGCGTTGTTTATAAGTAATAAAAAAAGTTAATAAAGTGTTATGATATGCATGTAATTTTAGAAAAATACTGTTTCCAAACCTAATTTCAAACCTAGATATTTGATGCTGAAATTTGAAAACACCATAATAGAAACTTTGTCGGGTTTTCATTGGTGTACAGAATTGATTGATGTGAAGACTGAGTGCCTACAGAGGAAAATGAATGATGTTTCGGAGCATAACAGAATTAATGATACTGTGCGAGTGAAACTAACATTGTTACTTATATTAAGGCAATGACATAAGTTATACTTTGTAAACAATCTAAGTACTAGTTTTGTAACTAGGCATTAATAGTAAATTATCTAAAATAGAACTGAATAGCTATGAATATTACAAGAAGATCCTTAACGTTACCTATAGTTAACCAATATTAGTAGCTGCAACTTTTTCTTACCTATTGTTGTTTATTAAAGATATATTTTTATTTATAAAATTTTCTTTTAATTCTCATCATCTTAATTATTTCTATTGTTTACGCGAATATTATACATTATTAAATAAAATGACTTTACGGATTTTATCTCGTTTATTTTACATTTTTGAATTCCCGACGTTTCGAACACTTTCCAGCGGCCGTGGTCACGGGGTAGACTGAGATGTCATGCGTCTTGTTACTAGTGCTGAAGCGGGGTTTCCAGATCTTGTATGTTTAATGTCAGCTTTATGTTCCTTCACGCGGGTTCCAACAAGGTGGCAGTGTGTGAGCATACTTTAAATCACCCGAACCATTACATCAGATTTGATCGACCACAAATCCTCGCTAAAGAACACCGATTCCTACCAAGGATGAGGATCCGTGAGGCTATTGAGATTAGAAAACATCCAAATTTCAATAGAGAAGATGGTTGGGTTCTACCACCTGCTTGGGACCCCATAATTAATAAATTAAAATTTAAACCCAAGCATAATACCACTGCTAGCTGTAAAGATAAAACCAGTTCATTTTGCATAGGTCGGAGTACAAACTAAAAATAATAAATTAAAATTAAGATCTGGAAACCCCGCTTTAGCACTGGCAACAAGACGCATGATATCTCAGTCTACTCCGCAACCACGGCCGCTGGAAAGTGTTCGAAACGTAGGGAATTTAAAAATGTAAAATAAACGTGATAAAATCCGTGAAGTCATTTCATGTAATCTTATTGTCTTTTTTATTTATTTTGAAAGTACCCCAATTTCAGTTAATTCTTAAATAAATATGAGCTACATAAGGAAATGTTTCTTTTCAGATAGACCAGAGAGGACAAGGAAACACAAAGCCATGTCCGATTTGATATTACTATAATTAGACCATTTTAAGTCGTAATTAGTCCCGAAATTTAGGAATCAATTATTTATTGTTAATCATATAAATTCATCGTCATCATTATCATCATCGTCAGTCTGTGTTAGTTCATTGCTTGACATACACCTCCCCTAATGCACGCCTACTCCATTAAGGGGTTTTTGGACCGTACCCCACCGTGCTGGTCCAATGCAGGTTGGTGGGTGTTGAGGGGGTTGTGGGAATTTTATATAAATATAAATTGTCAATGAACTATATAATTCACACTAATGCTTAAAATTTTCTTTACGCTACAAAACTAAGAATTGCTATTTAAGTTGCCATTGTAACAATTTCTTACGTTGTTTTCATTTCATACATCTTTTTGGTGTATTCTAAGGATAATGATATTAAATGTTTTATACCCTAATAACGATACAGATTGAAATTTAGTAGCTCGTTGTGGGAAGTTAGTGGTTTATAAAATTTACTTCGTAAGATAAAGCTATTTCCTTTTCTTTTTGTTATTTATCATCCCGATGTCTTTATACTATGGACAGTAAAGATTGCTTAAAAATAATCAAGATTATTGAAACAAATAGATAAAAAGGACTGCCTCCGTAGCCTAGGAGTAAGGTCGTGTGCTTTAGAAACTGAGGGTCGTGGGTTCGAATCCTGCGAGGACTCTACAAATTTTCTTTGTTTTTCTTTGCTGAAGATGATCCATGCGTCGGATGGGCATGTAAAAACTCGGTCCATCCAACTCGTCCAATGCGGGTTATTGGACCAGCGTGGTGGGAATTGGTCCAGAAACCTCCTAATGAAGAGGAGATGCTAAGAGGAGGCCAATGTCCAGCAGTGGACTAACACAGGCTGATGATGATGATGCTAATTAATAACAATTAGACTGTAAACAAAATCAAATATCAGGCGGCAATGGCCATCACTGTATTCAAGCCCTACCTAATATTCCTGCACTTGAAGGCACACCTGGGTTGTCAGCATCTTCAAGACGATAACGAAGTCAAAACATTTGTGATACTGTGGATAACAAGTCAGGTGGCAGAATTTTATGAGGGGGGTATTCAAAAACTGGTGCCACGTTATGAAAAATGCCTCAGAATAGAATAGTAGATTAACACACAGGATTACATGTAAAAAATTGAATTTTTGCGATATATTTGTACGTCTTTTTTACTTTAAATCGGTACTTACTAAAAAATATGCCTCGTATAACACAAAAAAGTTGAAATATAAGTCAGGCTTTATAATTTATTTATAACGCTTATTTTCATAACAACTATTTTAAATTAGTTTAGTAATAATAAAATAAGTAATAAATATTGTGTCTAAAATAAAACATTGTTGTATATAAAAAACTTAACGTAGCCGAAGCACCCGCCTTAAACCATGAAACTAGCGAACAACTGAAATAAATCAGTAAACTAATATAAGGTCTGTCGAAGCGGAAGTAAACGGCCCGGCCTATGTCGAGCTTTTACAGGTGCCTTGAAGGGTTGATTTACAGGCACTTTACGGAGAAATAATAGAACTTTCAGAGACGTAAATCGCTGTAAGGATAATTGGTTTTGTATTTTTCGTATGTCTTACCGATTAAAGTAATTCCTTCAACTGTTTTACCACGGGCTCATTTAATAATGCAAAGAATTATATGCCTTCAACTTTACTCAGAATGTAATTAATTGCCAGCATATTACGTGTGAAAGGATTCTATTTATAGCTTTCTCGTTGTACATAACACACTAAACTACAATACAAACATAACATTACCGTTATAACTAAATAACAATCGTCATAGTGGATTGTATGATGATGCTCCGTAAAACTAAAATAGTAATTAGAAAAAATGTTTTATTTTACATTTATTTATGACTTAAATAACGTTTAGTAAATATATTCTGCGTATCTATAAAGTATACGACTATTTTACCATCAAATTATTGGATCGAATTCTCCTAATGACTTTTTAATAGCAACCCTTTTAATTTTTGATAAACTCAGTTGCGTACTTTAAGGCGATTATGACAGGAAGCTATTTAAGTTTTGTGCAGTTATAGAAGTAGTAGTTGCGAATTTGCTATGTTTTGTGTATATTGTTATTATTCAAAGTAAGATTTTAATTGTTAGCAGTTATTTTCACAATAGTCGTAAAAGTGTATGGGATTTTTATTTATTTATAACATCAAACAATGGATTATTTTTATAAATGGAAATAAATATCTTCAAACTATCATTAAAGAGGTATACACACATAATTCGAAATTTTTAATGACTTTTGTCTTGATTCCACCTCATTAAAATAAAAATTATACTATTAGAAACAGTTTATTTTATCCAATTTTAGAAGACAAATACATGGACCATAAAAATTAATAAGCAGGCTTTAGTGGTATTAAGATATTATTTCTATTAATTAATAAATAAGCATAGATTACAGGGAGTTTAATAAGATAGCATAAAAAACACTAAGGTTTGTACTAATAATGAAATAGCTAATAAACAAGTTGTTATGTGGTCAGAAAAACTGATGGTCGATGGGCCAATAAGCTAAGTGACGAAGCGTTGGTCGACCCCTGACCAGCAAACTTAAGTAAAAAAAAACTAGATGGGATGACGAAGTCCATGCGGTAGTCTTGACGTTAAAAAGGCTTATATCCAGCAGTAGGCGGATAAAGGCTGCTAATGATGATAATCATAATGAAGCAGAGATAGATTTAAATACATACGGCAATGAGACAGTCAAAAACCGCCTCCGTGGCTTAGCGGTAACCGGAGGTCGTGGGTTCCAATTCCGTGGGGAAACAACTTTGTGTTAGCGTTTTTTCTGGTTCTTCAGGACAATTTGTCTGAAAAGTAAGATGATCCATGCGTCAGGTGGACATGTAAAAAGTCGGTCAGCCCACTAACCCGCATTAATTCAGCGTGGTGGGATACGGTCCATAAACCCGTAACGGAAAAGGCAAGCAATAGGGGAGGCCTATGTCCAGCAATGGACTAACACAATCTGATGATAATGATGAGACAGTGTTAATTGAATAATTAGCTGTTCAACTAAGGATAAAAGTAAATAATCTCCAGTTACAAAACATAACTACCTAGCGGCCAGTAAAAAGTACAATACTTAAACAGATTGTGGTCAATATTCTAATGATAATGTTTTTCTTAACACTACTTACGCTGCATGTTGAACTTGAAAAAGCAAAGCAAAATCTAGTAACGATATCACGTGCAAACAAATAATTAAGCTAATCATAAAGAAAGGTACGGAGTGAAAACTTTACAAGCACCTGACTACAACTCGTGAACTATACTTGTTACTAGCTTTACAAACTAAATAAACTCGAAAATTTCTCCCCTCGTTTCAAAACGACACGGTGCACAAATTAAATTTTCCGCTGCGTAACAAAAATTTAATATTATAAAAGACATTTTCCTAAACACCGTTCCGTGCACGAGTCAGCACGAATGACCCATACGAATGGCTGCTACGAATGGCTCCTTTGCAGCTGCCGGTGCTGGATCGTTAAAAGTACAAATGCTACAATGTCACATTTTCGCCTGCGAAGGCTTTTTGAGGAGGACGAAAATTTGTCAGATATCTTACAAAGCGATATATTTCAAAGGCAACCTTAAAGACATATTGCTCACTTAAAGTTCCTTTTTTTTAAATAGCGAAACTCATAAATGACATTATATGTGCAGTTGCACGTAATATAACATAGCTTCATATTAAGGCACTGGCATTTAAAATATTGATTTTAATGAAGATTATTGAAAATCAGATTTCATTTAATTTAAAACAAAAGTCAGATAGAAAATATACTAGAATTAATAAAATTCTTATTAAATATTTGGTTTTTGCAGAAAGAGGGCTTGCTGGATTTACTTTAGTGATTAATCAAATTAAGGTTAATTATTTATACCATTTTTGCATACAATGCTAACAGATAATAAATTTAATGTCATTTTGTGATTACTTATTTTTATTAAGTGAATGAAGAAATGATTAAACGCAATATCTCAGTTGCAAAAACTTAAACACTTGTTACAGTCGCTAAAGCACTCAATAATCCCCGCGAAAAGAGGTCACGATTTAAAATAAAAGTCGTCTGAATTAAAAGTCGATTGGACGTAAAACACGACGCATTAACCCTTACGCAAGCGGTTGAGTGAAAAGTTTTTTCGCTCTACAAAATCGAGCATCGCTTCTTCTGTTGCCTGAAAAATATTTTTTCCGCGCGGCTTCTGTTTATTCAACAGATACTATTCTTTAACGCTTCATCCTTAACGGTAATAGGTGTTGAGTTTTAGTAGGTCGTTGGAGGTATTTTAATGTTGTTTATAAACTAACTGTCCTACTTATCTGCTTTTGGGAAATATATTATATATCTATTACACAAAGAATAGCTATATATGCTGATTTTTGACTTCACGCGATGTGAGTCGTACTTTACAACGCACAAAATGGGTGGTAAATGACGACGCAAAGAATTTTTTTTTCTTATTATAGTGGTTATATAACTAAAGCTGTATTGAATGCAGTTTTAGCTCAGCTCGTGTATTCATGAAAGTTAAAGTTGAACTGGACGCTGAATTAATATGGTTTTAATATCAATCTGAATTTATGTCCGAGTTGATTCAGTAAAAATGCATTACACTTTCTTGTGCCACTTGTTAATTAACCTTCCACCGTTTCGGAAATGAAAGGCTCTGACCTGAGAAGAACCGGCTTAAGAAATTCAAGGGGTCTTTTCTTTTAATTTTCCAATACATGGCGAAGACTTTAATACTTATTATTATAAGAGCAGTAATATTTCTTTAATAACAAACGTTTATTTTAAAATTTATTGACAGTCGAATCTAGACGATTTTTTCTTCCTTTGCTGTGAAAGAGTGTCGACATATGAGTAATTACTAAAAATATATTCCTTTTATGATCATCCACTTTCTCTTAGTGATATTAACATAAATAAAGAATAACTAAAACTAAATCACAGATTACTGTCTCTCAATTGCTCTTCAAAAAGTCACTACATATACGTATCATCCGTTCGGGAACACTAATTGCGATTGTTTTACCTTTGACTTTGGGCTGCTGCGACAATGTCAGGCATCAATCTAGCTTCACAGTTGCAATGATAATTTGTCTCTGACCTGTGCAACACGGACTAGGAAATTCTCGGTATTCAAATTTACTGGTGCATACTTACTTTGCCAAAGGGAAGAACTAACTTCATAAGGCAGGTAACATTGAACATATAACTATGCATAAAATCGTTTTTTTTTTAATTTTTAATTTGAAGTAACTTAACGCTTAACATAACTTACTTTGTCATAAGATAGTTTTAGTATAATATACCTATTGACATGAATATACCTAACTTTTGGGAATAAGCGACAATAAATGTCCACAAAACATTTTAATTTTCTGAAGCACTACTTTCATCTAATTTAACCATCAATGTATTAGCTAATTAATTATTTTATTTTTGGATTGAGATTAAAAGTTTAAAAAAATTGCAATTTATAAGTAAAGGTAGATTTATAAGAATTTCAGTAGCTACATTATTGGAAGTAGTAATTGCTAGTATTCAAATGCAGCAGATAGTTCTACTGCTGTCCGTTTAAATTACTCGTTTCGTATAAAAAGTAACCCATTTCGAAAATAGCGAATTCCCCTGACGGAAATGTAACCTCGGCTGACCTAGTGAGATACGTGCAGTGGCCTTGTTTTGTGTCATTCTGATCGTATAATCTAGCAATACGGTATTTTTTATTAAATTTCAATGAAGTAAGTATTGTCATTGAGCCGCTAGTAAGTTTTATATCATCATTATCACCACTGCTGGACATACTGCGTGATGGGGTTTTTGGACCATATACCACTATGCTAATCCAATGCAGGTTTGTGGGTGGACCGACTTTTTACTTATATTTACAAAGAACACACATAAATATCACAAAATACTAAACACGTGACTTCTGTTAATTATTAAAACTTTATATATTTAAAATTTCGTGACTTAAGATTAATATTTTCTTAAGTCGTATTTCTAATAGTTATGCTATTATCACATTTTTCAACTTTTTCTTTTAATAAGATTCTTGCGCTTAGTTGCAAAAGTGATATGTTTTTTCATTACAGATATTTTTGTTAGTGTGATTTAAGTTTATTTTTAATTATAACTAATATTTAAATACTTTTTGAGGCCGCAATTGAGTGAAGATACTTTTGTATGCATTAATAAAACAATTATACACACTTTTATATATTAAAGAGAAACTTATTTAAAAAATCCATAAAAACTTTCCACCTTTCCTTTTAGGTCGTTCATTTCGTTAGTTTTATAAGTGGGATCAAATACTTACTACGATATTTAATTTGCAGTCACAGAATCCATTATGTAAATAGTAACCGCAAATTTCTCCAGACAACATATCGATCGGAAACTGAGGCTCTCTTACTACAACCGACACCGCAAATATTTTCCGAATGATTCACGACTCGGTAAACTCAGGTGTGTACCACTCGGTGGCTGAATTTATGACATTGAAAGATAGATTAGTTCGCCCTTTGGAGGCATAAATTCGGAGATATAAATCAAGGACCCTCCTCCCCGATAACAGATGGGAGAGTAACTTAAATTCGAAATTGTCGGATAACTTTCGTGATGGATAAATCGGTAAAAATATTATAACTGTAATAAATATGCGAAACTCGGGAAGACTCCACGGATTTATTATTGTTATAAGGTGTTATTGAAAGTTAAACTTCTTAAGTATTTACTTCAATTAAATAATAGCCACATATGCCTTGGGGAAAACAACTGTGGGTTTATCGTTGTTTTCTGGTTGATTAGTACAATTTAGGCCGTTCACCCAATTATCTGAAATGTAAAATGATACATGCGTGGAATGGGCATGTAAAAAGTCGGTCAAGGTTGTAAAGAATATCTTTGGCAGCCACTATTGGATGTCAGTGCATTCAGATTAACTGACAACTATTTCATATATTAAAAAGGATTCACTCTATGGGTTGTGATAATCAGATGCTAGTCGCTCTACGTAAGAATTGTTATTTAGATGCATCTAGATGTATCACAAACCGACCCCATGATAACTTTGGAAATATCTAGGTCCATGGAAGAAAGTATTCCGCGCTTTTTTTCAATACAAAAATTACAATAACATAGCGTTCCATCGTACACAAGTCCTGCCCTCGAGTATTAAAATCGCTACATCCGTGACTGAAATGATGAATTTTATTCTCTTCGACCAACAGCGACTGTTTGTTTTCGTTTCGATTCATCCAAAGTACTATCCGAGCGAATGTCCTGATCGCTTGATTAAGTGGCATCGCATACATTTGTCGTCTGAATGGACGTTTGTGGTCTCGTCCTTTGCGGCGAGCATTGATTGGGTTTTTAATCCGTTATTACGTATTCCGAATGCGCGGTCGCAAATCTCGTCTACGGCTGTGTTCGATGGAAAATTTCTCGGTGTTGTTTTCGTCAATATTTTATGGGAGTTTAAAGGTTGTTTGGTGTTTGCTAATGTATTTCGATATTGATAAATACTCTTTAATTATGACATTCTTGGAGCTGTTCTTAATGTTATTTTTGCAGCCACAATAACTATTAATGACTAAAAACAAATATAAACTAAAATAAGGAATATGATTTGAAATGAGGCAATTTTTTTTCTATCTGTTAACTCCATTAACATATTTACCTATAGTCAAGGTAAAAAGAAATTTAATATGAACTGTAAGGTGTAGCAATAAAATTCAAATTTGACTACACATTTTAGTTAAAAAAGGTTTGTATAAGAAAAATAAAAAGGCTGTTTTAGGGTTTTTTACTCAGTAATTCGATTTTTTTCGCCGAAACACCATCCATTGACAAACATTTAATAAAATAATTCACCATGTGTGTCCAAGCGTTGTTTAGTTCCCCCAAAAGGTTCTCGCTTTGTCGTAGCGGTGAGGCTCAATACCTGCTGCCTTCTCAGCAGCGGGGAAATCAGGAGGAACCTGGCCGGCCTGTAGTGTAAGGCCGGCCGTATAGTAGGCTGCTCCAAGCGGGCTGAACAAGCCTGCTTTGACGAAAGCGGCAGGGGTGATGTTATTCCTGTCCAATGCAGCGATAGAGGAGAGGAGGAGAAAGAGGTGTTATTACGTAGGCCACTCTCTCTCTATACTCCGCGACTCGGCGAGGGCGCGCTGATGATGCGGTGTGGAGGGGCCGAAGGAGGCGGGACATTCGACATGGAGTTGTCGATCTCAACTTCTTCTGCCGCCGAAAGGGTGCTAGCGGCAGAACCCAAGATCTTGGCCACTGCTGGGGGCTGGGAGACTTGTCCTACCAGGGTTAAGGACTCCAGGGTAACAGATTCGGGGGAGTCTACTGCCCAAATGTAGGAGCCGAGTGTTTCACGCGAGTGAAGGCACGCGGGTTTCAACGCGCTCACTGTTTGGAGACAGGGCTGCTTTGGCGGCCAGCGCTGGTGCGGCCGCAGAAGACTGCCAAAGAAATCCTGTGACCCATCTCTAAGCCACCAAGAAAGAACAACGATTTTAGCCGGTGCGAGTCTGATATAACCCGTCTTTGCTCCCGCGAGTACTGGTATGCGTAGGCATTTCCCCACGGCAAAAGAAGCGTTGTTTAGTTCTGCGTTTACCAGAACATTTTGTTTTATATTCTAGATGACGTTAGTTCATGTTTATATTTGCATTATTTTTCTCCACAAAAAAAAACAAAGGCATATACATAGTAGTAGGTCAACCAGCCAACGTGCAGGTCCCACCGAAAATAGCAACAAAAGAACTGATAGATCACGTGGTTAAATAAGAAATATGTCACCAGTTGATATCCTATTTTTCCCTTTCATAAAATTTACTGTTTTATGCTATATTATGTATGAATTGACACAGAATAAACACCATAGCAATTTATCAACAAAAACTTTTTAAAGTTATAACAACGATAAAAAGAAATGCAATTTTATACAATAAATTTATTACGATCTCTATAAAGACTTAGCATAGATGACAACTATAAAATGACAGAAAACACTACTGGTTCACAATAGTATTACAACTTGATACTATTACTTGGTTTTAAAAATATATTCCAGACCACAGTCTTAAGAACTTACTGCTCCATTTAAGTTCCTTAGAAGCCTTACGAGAGAAAGAGGGTACACACACGTCGATATTCGACCTACTGTCCCGACTTATTGTTGAGCATTTCTCTACAAACAGAGCGAGAAATGAAAGACTCGTACAATGAGGAGTTCTTTGTATTGAAATTTATGCTCGATGCAGAATTGTGGGCGGTGACTATGATGAAAGTTGTGTAAAGCTACAGGTTTTACTTCTTAACTGTATGTGGTATTTACTTTTCTTATTTAATATTGTTTCCTTAACTGATTCGGATAAATATATTTTTATAAACGATATGGATATATTATGAACTGTAAGTTATTTTATATTTTGACACAAATAAAGATATTAAAAAAGAGATTAGGGATATCTTATATCTAATTTTTGATATAGTTTGTTTTGGTGGAAGTTTTATAGATTTTTTTTCATAAATTTTTCTGCTATATATGATACTATGAACATGTTGCAATCCTAACCTTATATATTCATCAGACACATGAAATCCACTATGTCCATCACACAATATTTTTCTCATACTAAAAATAAAACCGCCATCGTGGTCTAGTGAAATTACCCTTGCTTTATAAACCTGTCTAATGGTTATTAGAGCCTTCGCATAGTTGCTGTTTCATAAAGATAATTCAAGAGAAAACAACTTTCTGTTATCGTTGTTTTCTGTAGGTTAGCAAAGTTTGGGCCGATCATTAAATTGTCCAAAAAGTAAGATTATACATGCGTCGGAACGGCATGTAAAAAGACGGTCCACCCACCAACCCGCATTGGACCAATTTGGTGGGATACGGGCCAAACACCTCCTAATAGAGAAGGCATGCATTGAGGGACGTCTATGTCCAGCTGTGGACTAACACATGATGACGAATTGAACACGCACCATTTGGTGCAATAGTCAGACACTACTACAAGCGAGTCGTCTTATATATTTTTAAATCATTCTTCTATCCCGTTCTATGACAAATATTTCAAATTCACGGTGCAGTTTACCAAGCTTATGTTCTAAAGGAGTCCGTTTGTTTTGTTCAAAACAAGGAACGAAACAGCCTACCTGGTATTAGCACGTTTGTTTGCAAATCAGAGTGGCTCAGTTACCTTGTACAGGCTAACATATACAGAAATTTGAATCCAGCAAAACAACGGAATCTGGTACTAGAATTTGTAATCTCAATCTGCATAGATATTGTATCTAAACTGGAATCGATTTTATGCTTATGTAAATATTTAAACGTTCGCAAAGTTGTAAAAATTGTATTTGATTTTTTCAGAAAAAATATAAGTCTTAAAAGATGGAAGAGTCAGAATCATAAGTCGTATCTAGAAAGCGAGAAAGAAATTTAATAATCAATAACAGAAAATATAAGAAGGCTCCAAAAAAGTTTACCAACGATCGTTTACTAAAGCTTTTCCGTTTACTAAAGCTTTACTTACTAAACTGAATAAACCAAGACTACAACAAAACCATTATTTACTTACAATGTTTATAATTGCAAAATTATTAAGTCTATTCCGCTATTTCCACTGCCCCCATAGCCGTGGTAAGATTTTTGCTTTTGAAACTGGGGGTCGCAGGTTTAGCAAAGACTCAACAACTTTTCATTGTTGCGTCCTAGTTGGTTAGAGCTATACGGGCTTACCACCCGATTGCCTTTAAGATCCATGTGTCCCGTCAGATGGGCATGCAAAAATCGTCTTGCTCTTCATCTCTTTCCGGTCGTGTCGCTTTTCCGTCCCGTTGGACTATGAGGAGTACATCTGCGTTAACGCGAACCTTTGTGCACTAAAATAACTCCTGCGTAGTTATATGATCTCTTATAAAGATCGGCCGCCATAATAGAATACGCATGATGAACATAATTATTATAACTTACTTGCAAATAGGCAGTACATCAAAAGTTAATTTATTCAATGATGATGTGTAGCAATAAACAGATGACAGCTAAAAATATTAGCCGAAACTAAAGTAAACACGGACATATATGAAATATTTACATAACAGTATTAATGTGCGCAGGAGGTAAGGGGTAAAATGATAAATTCCATAATAAATCAGTCACACATTTCCATACGGGAAAAACTTATGCGGTCAGGAGACCCTTGTCAGAAAAGAAAGTTCCATAAGCTTTGCCTTCAAATCGGAATTTATCTCCGGATATAATCTTATCAGAAAAGTTTTTCTAATAAGTATCACGGCTTAGAAAAGATATATTGATTAAATCTTACTGATGGCAGGTATTTTTGTTTTTCCGGTTGTATGGAAATATATATATGATTCGTAACAAATTAATCAATAGCAACTATTAATGTGTATAAATTTATATTCTATGTATAGTTAATAGCTGTAAATAATACAAAATATAGAGGTTTGATTAAAAAATTGATTCGTTTCCTTACAATTATTATTATTATCAAAATATTTTCTGTTAGAATTACGCGGAATTAAATTAAAATTCAATGTCGTAAAGAGAATATAAAACTAATGTGCTATTTATTATTATTAATAAAATTGTATGCACATTTTGAAAATATATTATAGAAATTTATAAGTTCTAATGGACTTTATTATCTATATTATTTTATTTTAAAAAAATGTTATATTTTTATTCTTTTTCATAACAAATACAATAAGAAATCATACTTGACAGTATCAAGTTCTTATTTTATTGTTATTTATATAGCGACACGCCCCGCGTATAAGAAATTCAGCTTCACTGTCTTCAAGTCCTCACGCTGCCCTAAGACACGAAATGTCCTTTTTTAACTAAATTTATTTTAGAAAACGTTAGAAATCGTTTGTTTCTCAAAACACACGTATGGTGAATAGGGAAATGATAGCTGTGTTTTTAGCATGTCCCTTTTAATTGGCTACTAAGGAAGACGAACACCTGATGGTAAATGGTCACCGACGCCCATTGACATCGGCATTACCAAGGTTATCACCAACACGCTGCCAACATTGAGACAAAGGATTTTACGTCTCGTTTACCCAGTAAACTACTCTGCCTACATCGCCCTTCATACCAGAACACAGTAGAATTTTCACACTACTGCTTTGTGGCAGAAATAGGCACCGTGAAAAGGGACCTTCTACCTAGGAAGCTATGTTTTCATATGAGTGATTGCTCATACATAAATTAATGACCTGTAGCTAGAGTATGAACCATAAAGTATTAACCAAATCAAATATTTTATGCTAAAAATTACGATAGTTCCATATAGTTCTTACTTAAGTACTATTTATTAATAATTAAAACTATTTGAATAGATATAACGACATTGAGCACTTAAAATCATAAACTACCCGTAATACGAAGATGGAGTGCAATAATGATTTGTGTTATACGAGAAAATATATCTTACACGATATCATAATTTTTCCCCTTCGATATTCTACAGTCAATTTTGAATAAAGTAGTCGAATTTATATCCAGAATGATAATGTAATCAAAACCGAATTGGTCGGAAAAGCAAAGTATACTTTATTCGTAATAAAACACACGCAATGTAATAATACTCCTCTCCCATAATCTTCCCTTTAAAGCAAGTTACCACCATGGATAAAATGAACCGACGTACTCTATCCCACTTGATAAACGATGCAAAGAGAGCCACTTTCGGTCAACGGAAATCTAACCTAAATAGGCAACAAATAGAGTTTAAAATCCCAAAATTTTAAATAGATCAATGAGTGTTAATGTAATGAATGCTCTATACCGCATAGAATAAAGTCTAAATTCATTTGAATACGCCTGTAGGAAAATGTTAGTGTGATACCACTAAATAAGGATTGTGGTCATAAATGAAAGGAAACCAATTTAACATTAATATGCTCTGTATTTCACACTGGAAGTACCATTTGTTTTGGAGTGATAATTAGACTAGCTTCCACTGCTTTGCTCTATAAATGCAGATAGTATTATGCACGTTAGTTTTAATATGTAATTTGAATGTATATCCGTAAAATCTAAAGGACAAGGTATGTAAACGTTTTCGATTATGCCATTACTCAACTTAAGGACAAATTAGATACTAACTATTCGGGTTAAAACATTTAAAAGGTGGTAGATGTCCATTTTATAGGAAACCGTCATGAAAAGTACCTAACTATGACAAAAAGCAGTTGAATTAGATTATTGAATATCCAGCATTATTAATAATGTTCTCCTAGTCCATCAGACTACAGCGGCTTATTTATTAGAGATCAGCTAACTGCGCAGGAGGTATTATAGTGCACAAATATACGATCAAACATATAAGCAAAACTCTACATTCCTTCACTGTCACAGTCCGATAGGACAGAGTATCAACACGACCGAAGAGAGATCCGACGTAGGGCCGAGTTCTTACATGCCTATCCGACGCATTAATAATCTTACTTTGCAGACAATCGGGTGATCATCCCGTATTGTTCTAACCTGATTCGAACTAACGACCTCTGGTTTCAAAAGAGCAAGACCATACCTCTAGGCTACGGAGGCAGTTAAAGAGTTATTATTTAATAAACGTGACGTTACACCTAAAGCATCCAGGCAGTGAGCAAATAGGTACTGTCTTTTAGTGTGTTTCTCATAGGCAGCGAATTGCTATCTTAATCAGAAACCAACGAACCATGTAATGTTAAAGGAAGACATGCTTGAGCAGTAGGTTGATTACTTTAATAATACTCGATAGATTCAAGTTAGGCTAGGAGGCCTACTATTGACTATCAGGCATACTGATGTTTTATCTTAGTAAAACCATGCAGAATATGTCAAACGTTTGTTGGTACTGCTTTAAACTAGAATGCTTATACGGTACGAGAATAGGAAGATCAAGTGGTATGCCGGTTGAGCTTTGTGACTTGATATACATATCCGAGTCATGGAATCTCAACTTTCAGACTATTGAATGTGCTCATTTAAACTAGAAACAAATAACTGAAAATGTTCGTCTTGCATTAACAGTCATTTACGTATAGCATAGGCTACTTATACATAGTATACTTAAGTAACTAAGTAAGTAGACATATCAAAGTAAATAGTTATTTCCTTCTGACACAGCACTGTTCCGAACCAAGTTCTATATCAAGAATGAAAGTTAATTAAGTCTGCCAAGTAGTTTTGCATTCGCATTGCACGTACTTAGCACAGACATGCATTTGTTGATATTATTTGTTATTATACAAGAACGAAACAAGTTATTAATATTGTAGAATTACGTGACATAATATTATCCTTCGCTCATTCTTTTATTTTTTTTTAAATAATTACACAACACCCCGAAGACAGTCTAGTGACTAATTTTAAAATGTAAATATGACATATGATACGAATTTATTACAACCGATTTCTAAGGTATATATATAAATATATATATATATATCTAAAGATACATAATAAAAAATTTCTTTACAGAATAAACTGACAAACAGGGCAATCACCTGTTAGTAAATAGTATGCCCTGTTTATAATAAATGCAGCGTAAAACGCACAAATTTGTTATTCGCCTAGAGATATTAAATGCTAGGAATGTCTTGTTTATTTGGTAATAACGTAACGTACCCTTTAAACCGGGACACAATAGTGTTTTCATAATACTGTTTCGTAATTGCAAAAGAAAACACGTTTGATTTTCTCTTGCCAGACCCCTGACCTATTAAATCAAATATGTTTATTCAATATAGAATCAGAACACCTATTTATTGATTGTCAAGAATGCTACCACCGGTTCGGAAAAGGACGCCTCTGACCTGAGAAGAACCGGTGAAAGGCACTCAGTGTTTTTTTGTTGGATTTTACAATGAGATTAATACAATATTAAGTTAAAACCCAATAAGTCTCTCCATTGTTTTAAGCCACTATCCAGGAGGAAAGATATAGATATAGCCTTCATAAAGTAGCAGTACGAGCTGAAACGGTTGAATAGTTTGAAACGCTTGATCCAGACAAGAAAAATTTGTAAATTAAGGGATCTGTATTAAGATAAACCATTGTCACGTTGTTCATTTTATTATTCAAAACAATTGACTTACTACTGTATCTTAGTAGTTCCCATGAGCATATAAATAAACATTTTCAGAGCTTTTTAATTTTTTAATTTGATGTATATTATCTTTAATATTGTATACTTTTATAATAAGATTTATCTCCATAAGTATCATATGTAACATTTTTGCCTTTGAAATATATATTTCGTATTTAAATAATTTTGCAAAATTAAAATGTATTAATGCAATTGCGTTATTAAACAACGATGATAGATTTGATCCGAAGATCATAAACAGCAGTAAGGCTATGAATGCACATATAAAAAAGGACAGAATTTTTGTTAAAAAATTTAAAACATCTTTTCACCGAAAAACTGACAGACTTTTATATATTGAACGCAAAATTACGTTCAAGATTTATTAATGTAACATCATGAACATTAGCTTAATTAACCTTTCCAACCTTTCCTGTTTTAACCACATCGTTATTCGAAAATTTAAACACGGCCCCAAGGTTTAACCGATTTGGATGTTGAGTCGATCATAATTTATTAATTCGCAAAAGCCGCGGTTAAACCGCTCCCAACTTGGGAAAGATCATTCATTCATTAATTATTGATATTAATTTCAATCAAGTTTTAAGTGACATAATGGGGGGTGATTAATTGACTTAACGTTTTATGAATTATAACTAGAAGCTGCAACGGAATGAACTCGACTTTGTGTGTTTTAATGGTTTCTTTTACATTTTAACTTCACGTCTTGATCACTTTACAACGACTGTGGTCTCTGGACAGTTAAAAGTACTTAATCTTTTTATATTTAATATTGTGTATTATTTAGGTAAGTAAAAGAAATAGTTAATTATTATGTATTTGGAAAGTTGGAAACATTAAGAATATATCTAAATTAAATATCAAGTTTTTTAGTATTTAAGCTTATTGCATACGCGACGAAAGATGGTTTTTGTATATATTGATGTATGATGTGGATTTAACAAATATACACGCATTCGTACATAATTTATGTAATATTATCGTTTAAAATTTCACCTTTAAACTGTTGATTTAACGTTATTATTACAGATGTTGCAAAGAAAAAAAGCTTTTATATATTTTTTAAAACTGCCAATAATCCTAGACTTTTTTGAACAATGGTGAACCATTGCTACAGCCGAGTAATTTTCTTTTCGACAATTTTTTTCGTCGATCCTCTGAAAAAGTTCGGCCAGTTGATGGATCGGCGATTTAATTCAATCGTTTCCCGTTCGATTATTTTTTATTCGTCCATTCATCTGACAGCTGATCGGCAGAAAGACAAACTCGATTTGACGCCATTTCCAATTCGATTAGGCAATCAATTTGGCACGCCATTATTAATAGAAAGATTCAATGTAACGGTCCAATTTTTAATTATATTGTCGAGCATTGTGTCTTTTGTGCAAAAGAAAAGTAGTTAAATTTCAGAATTTCAATTAGTTTCATGACAGTTGAAAGTTTCGTATTTCGTACAAGGCTAAAAGCCTTTTACCGTAATTTTTACAAAATATTATCTGTTTACAAGATTAAAACTTATTTTTTTGCTTTTTAAACGTTATAGGTTTTTGGCGTATAATTTACATTTTAGTTAGGATTTGGAATGATAAAATATAACTTGAACGGTAACTCTATTACATATATATAACCTATAATGTGTATGCATTTATATAATTTGTTCTCTTACAAAATTAGGTTCAGATAGACCAAAGTACTCTAGTTCTTACTCGCATCGCTCTCTGAATATTAACGTGACTTAAAATTTCCCTGCTGATAATCCAGTTACAGTTTTTGCGTCTAGACATCTCAGTCGCATTAAGGACAGTCGTGTGCAATTGGACATGGACCTTTATATCATAGCTTCGGTCAAAAGACAACGGTTGGGTCATAATGAAGCATAACTTTTGATATGAGTTGCTTGAAGGACTTTTATGTTCAGTTTTTATAAAAAGGCTGTTGCACGCGACTTCATCCGCGTGGTAGTACTTAAAAAGAATTAAATAAAATGTAGCTTTAGTTACTCCTAGTTACATTAGCTATCTTCCAATCTAGAGATTATTCAGCACAAACAAACAAACAAATAATTTAAAGAATGTTTTGTTTTATATACCGGTTATGTATCACAATGTGATAATTTACTATTGGCTATTTCGATTGGAGGCACTCCACATTTATCTATTTGTATAAATTATAAAAAAAATTTCCTTCGAAAACATTATATAAAAATTTTAGATCTTGATTACTGTTAAATGTAAGACAACCGTCCGGGTGGAGATGTTTGTCAGAAATTTTTGATCTCTATGTTCGATTTAGCTTAAAAGATTTTTAATTGCAGCCACCTTTCAAAGAAATAGGATGTTATTTGTCTTTAATATAGAATTTATAATCTGTAAGATGACCGTAGTACAACTTTAACACGATTTAAAGTTCGAGAGTTTCCCATTTATCATCATCATCATCATCAGCCTGAGTAAGTCCACTGCTGGACATAGGCCTCCCCTTGATCATTTGGGGGTATTTGGACCGTATACCACGCTGGTCTAATTCCTTTTTATATGGGACTCAATCAGGAATACTTTTTGGTAATATATAGTAACTGATTATTATCATGTTAATATGTAATTTTTTGCAAATATTAAATGCAATGTAATATTTATTGAATTCGAAGGCAGACTAACAGTTGGCCCACCTGATGTTAAGTGGCACCGAAGCACATAGAAATCGGCAATACCAGGGGTTACCCAGTACAAGTTACGTCTCGATTACCCAGTAAAAGTCTCCAACGATTTATTATTTTAATAACTGTCAAAATATATTATTAACAACTACCTAAGACTCAATGATAAAGATAAATTTTAAAACAAAGATACAAAATAAAGCTTTTTAAAACAAATTTTAATATCTAAAAACCGTAATGCACTATATAACAAAATTATCCACCCTGTCATCACTTATTATAAGTTTGAAGGAGTAACGTCAAATTTAATTAGCACTAAACTACACTTGAATAATTAGTGAATTTATAATAAGCCTCAAACCGTTTTAACACGCGGCATTTTGAAGTTAATTAATTATTGCCGAGTTAAGAACTAAGGCGGCGGCCCCTGGAGGCCTGAATAATTATAGTTTCGGCGGGCGGTAAATATTTACAAGTGTTTAGTATTAATAACTGACGAGTTACAGCTCTTACTTACTTTACCAACAAGGGACTCCGGACAAACAGATACCGAATCAGAGTTTACTGCTAAATAACAATTTTAGTTATAGTTATTAAAAGTTCTTTGTGGCTGATATCCCAAGTTATCGTGGGATTTCACCACCATTTCAATATTACAATATTACTTAAAAAAAGACTCGCAAAATTCCTATTTCGAACCGATGGCAATTGGCATGACAGTGAATAAGCAAGTGTAAAACTTCATTATTGAATAAAGATATTTTAATTTAAATAAAAGGTAGTATCCGGCTTGTAAAGCAAAGGGAATACCAATTTTTTACGGTAGGGTAATTGATGATTATAGATTTTTTTTATTTACAGGAATGTTTTTATTATTTATTAAATAAGTCACACAATATTCCTAGAAATTGAATTCACAAACTATCGCATTTATAATTTTAGAAGTATTTGTAGATTATTACGTACCGTAATAGCTGCAGTTAATTTGATATCCCACAATTAGCATGGTTAATATGATTCATGTCTATAGCAATGTTATCAATATGTAATTACAATTCCTACCTTTATGTGACGTAATGTTATATACATTTAATTTGTTACAGACGCTATTACGTGGCATGAACAACAAAACAGGTAAAAAAACAGTAAAAATTTGTCTCTTAACAATTTTTAAACATTGTAGTCTTTTGACTTAGCCCGTGTTGGACATAGACCTCCACTGCACGCCTACCCTTTAGGCCGTTTTTGGACCGTATCACACCATGCTGGTCCAATGCGGGTTGATGGGTGGACCGACTTTTTACATGCCCATCTGATGCAAGGATCATCTAACTTTTCAGACAGTTGGGTGATCGGCCCAAATTGTCCCAAACAACTAGAAAATAACTTAGATTGAAAAGAAGTTGAGTCCCCGCAGGATTCGAACCCAGTTTATAAAGCACAAGTAGGCTACGGTATGGAATAATCCCAGGCAAATTAAATTAACAAAATCTCAAATTACACCCCACAAATCAGTGATTCGAAGCGTAAAGTCAATCATTCATAAAGTCAGAAAACGTGACTCTACTCCGTCGTAAAACCAACTTAATCCGGGCACCAGACAAACATTCCAACGCCTTGCATAAGATATCGCAAGAAGGATTAAATATTCTCTATGTGGCTATAAACATCCCTACACTCTGTATCTTAAGTTATTTTAAATTGCTTTGAGATTGAAATTCATCTAGTTTTCTAACAGACTTTGATACAGCAACGTTTGGCCCCAGGGTCCATTATTTGTACTGCATTAGATCCCTCTAGATATACTCCACAGTGAAACGCGGTGAGGAACTCTATTATATTGTTACAAAGCATATTTGTATGAATTTCAATCATTGAAATATAAAAATCGACACATAATAAAAATATCAATATCTGATATATGAAACCTTCATGCTGAAATAAGTCATAATAAGACTAATCTCACAGTCTCGTTTGATGTTATTCACTTTGTTATTGTTAGAACTATTAGTAACAAGTGAAAGTAGTAATTTGTTCGTATTATAACCAAGTTTTTAAGTAAAACTCTAACGAATTCTTTTGTGTCACCAATTAAAAGAATAATTCATAAAGCAATTCTTTTTGTAAGTAGCTATTACAATGTCAATAATTTCCTAAATAATGACACACTTTGGTAATTATACACTTGCTCTAGTTTATTTTAAATAGTTAATAGTATGTTTTTATTATTTTTGTTTAAGTGATTTTCATTATGTTAAATTCTTTACAATTTAATATAATTAAATTCAGTTACACAAAAAACATCTTTGAATATAAGAAATATATGTCATTTCAACTCTCTATTATTTATTTTTATTTCGGCTTAGTTTTACATTGGAACTCAAATATATCTCCCAAAAATATATATGTACCAACAAAAAATCACATGGAGTTGGAAATGCGCTTTGACGAGTGATTTATATTATGTATGTTTACTTTTTCATTATATGTCTAAATATATATATATATATATATATATATATATATATATATATATATCTATATATTTAGACATATAACATAGACATATAAATATATATATATATTTCATTAAAAATGTAGCAAAATTTGTTCCCTTCTGTAAGTAATTAATTTAAATTTCCGTGATTAAAATTAAACTAGAAGTAACTCATACATTAATTAGACTATTTATTTAATAACGAAAGTTACAAAGCTACTTTAATGACATCGCAAAAAAAATCAGTAAAATTAGTCGTACTAAATACTGTTTTTTGAGAGAAGTATACTTTTATCATCAATACAACACAATACACTATTTGACTTTTATCATCAGATAATACTTTATATAAACTAATAGTATTTAAGAGGAGATGCTTGAGGCAACATAAATCAATTACTCTTAACCATTTTAAATTCTCAAACAGACATTCTAGCGCAAAAGGAAAAGAGCAACAATAGATATAAAGTTAAACAAAAGATAGAACAATCCTATAACTGTACTCCGCGCTGTAAAGACAAATAGAACAACAAAGGTACTTTTCAGTAAACTAAGAGAACCGGACAAGAACCAGCAAATACACATTGCTGATGCCACACAAACGTATCAATCCGCTGATTGGGGTCCAAGAGATAAGAGAGCAGCGATAAAGCTTAAAAAATCAATTTATATATATTTCACGCCAACTTTTAGGCCAACCAATCATTTGAGCTGAATGTAATATATAATCAATACGTCCTAACTATAAAGTATACAACGTGAAACGCCAAAAATTCATCATACTACTTTTTATTTTACCTAGTTGCACTGCGGCGCCCTTCAAGCCGGAAATGCTATTTCGTTGCAATTGGCTTCTTTGTATAAAGCTATTCCAATTGTGAAATTGATAATCTATAGTAATTCAAAATTTGGTTAATATATTAACTATATCACGCAGCTTACATCACAGTCATTTCATTTTGAGTTACGATGGATTGAGGGAGGATTTGAAACGTAAAGAGATCTTTTAAATATGTATTGAGGTCCCTCACATTCTTTTGTATGCTATATTTAACTGTCAAAGTTGAAATATCGTTTCCGTTTCCCTTGCCAACATGATCTCAAATAGAAATACAGGATCTATTATTGCACCGTATATTATAATTTTAAAATTTCAATCAGATAGTTTAACCCAAGTAAAATACTACTTTCAAATGATTTATGTGAATATGTGACATATTTAAAAAACAAATTTAACTTTTGTTGAGAATCAAAAAGTAACTTTATATTTTCTCCACAATTTCTTATGCAGCTAAACTATCAGCAGTCTGGAAATCTGCTTATGATACTCAAATAAATGACCCTACTAACACATGTCACACACTGTTCCAACATTACAAAACTTATATACATTCCAACTCTTTACAATATTTTTATTAAGTTAACTTACTCATCAATCCAATACTTAAGGACCAGGAAATTATTTATACTGATCCCTCTAAGACAGTGCAGGGTCATTGATCAAACGCAAATCAGGACCAAAATGTTTATTGCTTACTCAAATTAAACAATATATACATGTCGTTATCGAATTGTACGTATCTTGCACACTGTGTATTTATGCTGTACCTTTAGTTTAAATAAAGATTTTATTATTATATTATTATTATTTTCTCCACAATATTTGTTTCGATATCGCAACCAAAGTCAAGAGTTCAAAATCACTTACTTTTACCAATCGAGTCCTCCGTATAAACGCAAAGCTCCTTCTGAAGGAAAGTAAGGATCGTTTCGACGCCTAGCTCAATATAAACGAGTAGCATTATATATTCCCTCTGTTCTTCCGAGAATCTCTCTATTCCGTTTCCCTTTATATTTTAAACTGCTTTGAAATAGAAATTCACGCAGTTTCCAGCAGACGTTGTTACGGCAAAGATTGCCTCTAGGGTGCATTCCTTGCACGGCGTTTGTATGCATAGCTATATGAGATTATTCCAAAAGGATACCAAATGTGTTAAAAGAATATGAGAATATATTTTGTAATAATATAGACTTAAATCAAGAGGTAAGAACAGACTTTTGACGCAAATTTAATCCTCTTTTAATTGTTTAATTATTTAAAATTGGTTAGTATAAATAAAGCGATGATAATAAAGAAATACGATTTAATACCTCGTGTAAAATTAAGGAACCGATTTGTCAGCTTGAATTTATCTTCTAATAGTAGAGATACTTTAATTAAATATAACGCTTTAGAACAAGGATCTGACATGAAATTAAAAAAAATAACAGTAGTCGTAATAAAATTTAGCAATTGCAATAATACGGTTCATTATTCATTATCAGCTTGTGATAATCCACTGCTGGACATAGGCCTCCTCTAATATACCGCTATCCATTAGGGGGTTATGGACCGTATCCCACCACGCTGGTCCAATGCGGGTTGGTGGGTGGCTTAATACGTTTATGTGTTTAAAAGTTCAAAAGTTTTATAATGTATGATTTGAGACCAAATATGGCAAATATTGACTTTATTGCATAATTTCTATCAACATAGCATGCGACATAAATTATTTAATGTTTATTAACAAATAAATTGTACTGTTGATCATCATCACTAAACGTATTTTGGATGATAAGAAACTAGAATAATACAACTGAAAATTACAGGAAAATTATCATTGAATTAAATAGTATATACGTTTCAATACAAAGGTCTATAAACAATCAGACGGGAAAACTGAAGGAAACTGGAATTTGCATTTGCAGAGATAAGATAGAGTGCGGTTGAAAGATGTATAGAGGCCCTTCAAGATCCCAAGTCCCCAATATTGGACTGTCAAGTTGGAGATATCGGTCGATTTTTGTACGCACGTAATCATCCCTTTTTTTATTTCATCCCTATCTTTTTATATACGTTATAAATTCTACTATGGATAAAAGTTATGCTTGCATCAGGCGTATATTAAAATTTAACGGTAATTATTATTGTTAAAATTTAAAAGTGTATTTTACTAGTTATATTATATTAATCATATTCCCTGAGTGATAACACTCGGAATATGACCAGTCTTTTTCGGTAAAAACCTACCTATTATGAAAGTAAATGTGTTTATTTTATGAATTTTTGTTATTACCATCATCTTTATCTAAGACGCTACATAATAAAAAAAGTAACATTGTCCACAAAGTAAAATTTTACTTCGAGTTTTTTTCGGAATTTTTTTAATTGTTTTAATATTAGTTTCTATTATTTTTTAGGTTTATATCAGAGCTGCAACAATATGTTAAATTATTTTATATATAAACGTAACGAGCTTTCGCTTACATCATAAACGTGAAGTTTTTAAGTGCAAAATATGTTAAGATATAGTTAACTAGTCCTTGTGTAGTATTTTCTTACAAAGAAAAGCCGATTCTAATACCGTTAACGTTTTATTTTATTCCTCTGGTGAGAATTTACTTCACAACCCTCGTTAAAGCTAAGTTAATTTAAAGGTTGCATCTAGTGTTTGTTCCTAACAATTAAAATATATTGTTACGTGATATGTTAGGATATATATTAAATGAGGGCAACTACTTTTCAAAAGCACAGTTACATTCACTGTACTACTGAAGAGTTACACTACTAAACATATAATCATATAATAACTTACAACATAATTATATGCCTCATACTACAAGATGTTTTTATATATAGCACATTTTCTCATAAGTTATTACTAGATGATTTTAAGAGTAACTAACGAAAACCGCTGAAAAATCTACATAAACATAAAATACAAATGAAAACTACAGTTGCCACATAACTGCTGTCCGCTCAGTAAATGTAAACAGAATAACAAAGGTACATTCCTGTTAACTAAGCCGGCTAGGTAAGAACAGGCAAACACTTCACTTGCTCATGTTGGTACACACTGTTTCAATCACGGAACGCGTTGTAAGTTCTTGTTTATTTTTACGTAAAAATCCATTAATATACTAAAGGATTTTTACGTTTATCGCCTTCGTGGCCTAGCGGTATTGGCCCTTGGTTTATTAACCGGAGGTCCAGGGTTCGAAAACCACTGGAAAACAACTTTGTAATATCGTTGTTTTCTAGTTGGTTAGAACAATTTGGGCCGATCACACAATTGTCTGAAAAGAAAGATGATCCATGCGTCGGGTGGGCATGTAAATAGTCGGTCCACCCACCAACCCGAATTGGACCAGCTAGGTAGGATACGGTTCTAAAACCCACTAATGGAGAAAGGCATGCATAAGGGGAGGACTGTGTCCAGCAGTGGACTAACACAAGCTGATGATGGTGATTATATCTTAATAATCGTGACGTACACGATAGATAAGAAAAGTCAGATTATTTTAGTTAAATAACACTATTAAAAATATTCTATTCAGCATCTTATGTTTAAAAGTCAGCCGCTGTGCGTAATACTTAAGCCGACCACGTGATAACTTCGGAAAATTGCTAAGTGTAAGAAAGATGTTATGTGTAAAAAGTGAGTGAAATAGTTAAGCCAATATATTTTTTCATACAGTCAATTAAGAAAGTATTTGTTAACTGAACTATTTATTTATTAACATGAAAGGATTGTCTTAGTATTGACAAAAGCATTGTTAGTCAAAATGTCGTACGAACAATAGAATGGAATTTCGTTCGAAAATATAGGATGGTCCTTCAACATCCTATTTCCTCGATATTGAACTGTCAAAATTGAAAATATCGTGTCCATTCTCTTGCCAAAGTAATCAAACTGGTCTCAAAATCGTGATTATTTATTGTGGTTTCTGGCCGCCTGGAAAGTTATAGCCATGATTGGAGAATATTTTAGGGATAAAAATTATATTTATGAAGCCAAATAATGGAAAATAGAAGGCATTTACACTGAGTACAGTATAAATTAAAAAGGTCTTTTTCTTTTCCTTTTATACACTTGCTTAGCTTAGTAAGCTTTTAGGTTAACCAGCATTACCGACGTAATAGTTTAATATACGCTTAATAATTGGAATGTCAACTTTATAACTAAGATTTGTGCTGTCGGTTTGCATTCTAGGTTGGATTATATGTGAGTTAATTTGAATTTAACATGCATATTATGATGACGATGGCGGCGTAGGGATGTGACAACCCCACCGCCCACTTGACTGCAGAGCTGCCTTCTCTAGTTACCGGTGGTAGGTCCCTGTTTCAGGAGACCGTCTGGGTGAAAGGTTAAGAAGACGCCCACAGGAAATGACATGGCAAAGTCCCGATACTGTGACAAGGAACGAGATAGATTTTATCATGACGGACCGGAAACACATGTTCAGGGATGTCTCTGTGATCACCGGTTGTTGAGTAGCACCGTGAATATGGGTTTCCAGCGAGAGCGGGCCCGCCTGGTGAAGTCTACTCTCCAACCTAACTTCCGACAAAACGTGATGGGCTCTGAAAAATTCCAACTGGAATTAAAAAACCGATTCGATGCCATTAACACATCGGAAACCACAATGACAGTTGACGAGGCACTCGATGCCGTAGTGGACTGGATACGTGACGTGGGTAAAGGGTTTTGCAGGAGTAAGCGTACTGGCAGGAAATCCAAACTCTCCGATGAGATGCTTGGTCTTATGGAGGAACGTCGAAACTATGAGGACACCACTTCGACAGATGTGAAACTTCTTTCGAAGCGGATCCGCAAATTGATACGCCAAGACCTTCACTGCTCAAATACGCAAAGGATTACTGAAGCGATTGAGCAGAATAGAGAATTTGTGGAGAAGCTCGGGAGAAGCCATCTGTTGAAGCTTAGGAACTGTTCTGGTTCGATTGTTTCTTCTAAGACTGGGATCTTATCTGAGATGGTGGATTTCTATGGTAAATTGTACGCGTCACAGGCTCCTCAACCTGGTTACCGGGGTAACGATCCACGTGCCAGTCTGACTCTGCATTTCTCTTGTGAGCTTCCTACAGTCAGCATTGATGAGGTTAGTCTGGCTCTTAAGCAGCTCAAGGAAGAAGAGCTCCTGGAAAGCACGGAGTTACTACCGAGCTTCTTTAAGCAGGGGTAACCCCGTTTTAGGTGGGTTACGGAAGTTATTCGACTCCATTCTTCAACAGGGTAATTCTCCCAAGGCGTGGCTTGAAAGTAAGGTCGTTCTATTTTTTAAGAAGGGTGACAATACCTGCTTAAAAATTACCGACCGATCTCACTTTTAAGCCATATACAAGCTGTTCTCGAGAGTCATGACGAATCGCCTCACCAACAAGCTTGATGGATTCCAGCCATCGGAGCAGGCTGGATTTAGCACCAAAGACCACATCTTCACCATAAGGCAAGTTGTACAAAAGACCTATGAGTACAATCAGCCATTGTGCCTTGCCTTTGTGGACTATGAGAAAGCTTTTGACTCTGTAGAAACCTGGGCTGTTGTGGAAGCTCTTCAACGATCTCAGGTCGATTATCGATACGTCGAGGTGTTGAAAGGTCTGTATAGCGCTGCGTTTATGTCCGTTCTGATTCCGGGGGTCAAACGCGACCAATCCTAGGACAGGGGGATGTAATATCCCCGAAACTGTTCACTAATGCATTGGAAGACGTCTTTAAGACCCTAGACTGGACTGGACGTAGCATATACATTAACGGCGAGTACCTTTCACACCTCCGTTTCGCAGACGATATCTACATATTGACCGAGTCGTTGGAGTGCTTGCTGGAGAAATGTTGCACGGCTTAAATTAATCGTCCCGACGTATCGGACTAAGGATAAACTTGGACAAGACGAAAGTCACAGCTTCGAGAGGGAAGCCAATAGGAGGATTCAGTTGGGCTGGGCAGCATTCAGGAAGCTACACCACATTCTCACGTCGCCGATACCGCAGAGTTTAAAGACAAAGTCTTTAACCAATGCTTACTCCCCGTCGTGACCTACGGGGCAGAAACATGGCCTCTGACTATCGGACTGGTCCACAAGTTTGCCGTAGCTCAACGTGCTATGGAACGCGCTATGCTCGGAGTCTCTCTGTCGGATAAGATTCGTAATGAATTCATCCGACAGAGAACGAAAGTTACCGTTATAGCGCAAAGGATTAGCTCGTTGAAGTGGCAGTGGGCCGGTCACGTGGTCCGAAGAACGGATAGGCCCATAAGGTTCTGGAGTGGAGGCCCATTTAGGGAAACGGAGTGTTGGTCGACCCCCGACCAGGTGGGATGGCGATCTCCGTGCAGTAGCCGGTTCAAGTTGGCAGCGAGTAGCAGGGGATCGGCCGTCTTGGCGTTCACTTAAAAAGGCCTATGTCCAGCAGTGGACTGATAAGGGTTGATTATGATGATGATGATGATTATGATGAATGATTTAACTGCTTAGATCGTTTTTTCTAATGATTTCTGATAATACTTTGTACGATAGCTAAATAAATTACCCAAATTATTACTGTTCCAAGCAGCTTTATTCAGTATATTTAGAAAACCAACTGATATTTATCATAGATTCTAATTTTTCAGATATTCGAATTTTTCATAGATTGTAAAACTTATAGTAGTTCTAACGGAAGTTCTAACGAAATATTCACTCTTAATAATAACTTTTTTTGCTTTTCAGTTTTTATATCGATTTTCGAAATAAAAAGAAACAGATTAAACAAAGGACACTTTTTACATTAGTCTAGTGATTCGTAGCATGAAGTCAGTCATTCATATAGTCAGAATATGTGACTCTTCTCGCGTCTTAAAACCGACTTAATCCAGGCATTAGACAAACAATTTAACACCTTACATAAGATATTGCAAGAAGGATTAAATATTCTCTATGTGGCTCTAAGCATCTCTATATCTAAATGAAATTAAGATATATTTTCAATTGCTGCGAGATTGAAATTCATGTAGTTTTTTAACAGATCCGTTCACTGTCATCATCATCATCATCATCATCATCAGCCTGTTATAGTCCACTGCTGGACATAGGCCTCCCCTAATACACCCCTATCCATTAGGGGGTTTTGGACCGTATCCCACCACGCTGTTCCAATGCGGGTTGGTGGGTGGACCGACTTTTTACATGCCCAACCGACGCATGGATCATCTTACTTTTCAGACAATTGAGTGATCGGCCCAAATTGCCCTAACCAACTAGGAAACAACAATGAAAATTTATTGAGTCCCCGCAGGATTCGAACCCACGACCTCCGGTTTCAAAAGCACACGCCCATACCACTAGGCTACGGAGGCAGTACTGCAGGCCGTTCACTGTGTCCCTCTAGATTTGTTTTATGGCAAAATGCAGTCAGAAACTCTTTTATTTTGGTTTAAAGCATATTTTAGCTGAAACTAAAATCTTTCAGACAGGTAAATAATTAAATGCGTATTAAATATACTCGTAAATTTTCATTATTGTTATTACAATTTTATTAATAACTACAATGTGTTATTTGTACGCTAATATATGTAAGAATTAGTCTTAATTCACTTTCTTTCTTAATATAGATCTACTGTTTAACTGCTCAAACAAATTATGTCTTTTTTAAAATATAGTTTACCCAACTAATTATTTTCTAATATGTGCTATTTACCTTGGCAATCATTTTCTAAATAATGACATGCTTTGGTAATTACATACTTGCTCCAGTTTTTTTTAACTACTTAATAGTAGGTTTTTATTTTATATTATGCTTGTGTCAAATTCACGTAGACAAAGAAAAATCTTCCGGAATTCTACTCTGATTCTTTTACATTTATTTGATTCACAAAATTTAAAATCGCCTCTTAATTAGCGATCTTAAAAAAATCCCTCAAATGCGTTGTACTAAATACAGTTTTCCTATATGTTGTTATAGTAGAATACAATAATTTGGAAACTGCCTACTTTGGAAATCTTTGATTATATTTATAAAGCGCTGTTGACCTTTAAACAATTGTTTGTTTACTTTTTAACATTTTTGCCAATTTTTGTTGGGTTCTACTGTTACAAAATTTATGAATATAATGTATAATATATCAAACGTATTTTGAATGATAAGGATTATAATAATTAGGAAAATTATCATTGAATTAGACAATATATACGTTCGAATACAAAAGACTATAAATTAACAATCAGACGGTAAAACTGGAGGGAAACTGAAATTTGCATTTTTAGAGATAATATAGAGTGCGGTTAAAAGATGTATAGAAGTTTTTCAAGATGCCAAGTCCCCAATATTGGATTGTCAAGTTGGAGATATCGTTCGATTTTTGTACGCACGTAGTCATCCCTTATGAGGTTATTTCATCCCTATATTTTTATATATATTATAATTCTACTATGGATAAAAGTTATGCTTGCATCAGGCGTATATTAAAATTTAACGTAAGTTAAAATTTAAAAGTGTATTTTACTTGTAAAATTATGTTATCACTCAGGGAATATGACCAGTCCTTTTCGGTACAAACGTACCTATTATGAAAGTAAATGTATTTTAAATATATGCTTATAAATATATATTAATAGTAGTTTTTATTAATTTTTCAGGTTTATATCAGAGCTGCAACGATATATGATGAATTAACTTATATATAAACGTATATAAACGAGCTTTCGCTTACATCATATAAGTTAATTTTAGTGCAATATATGTTAAGAAATAATTAACAATTGCCTGTGTAGAATTTTCTTACAAAGAAAAGCCGATTCTCACTTTTATCATTTTAAATTATACCCCAAGTACGATTTTACTTAACGACCCTCATTAAAACAAAGTTAAAAGGTAAAAGGTCGTATCTTGTGTTAGTACCTAATAACTAAAAAATGTTATGTATGTGTAATAATTATTATGTCATTTTATAAATTTAATGATTTTTCAGCCATAAAAGCTTTCATTGCTATAAACTTCTTACAAGCTTCAATTAGCAATATCGTTAATTGAAGCTAAAAACAAATTAAGCTTTATAAAGCTACCCTTAAATAGCACAGTCATTATATTATCCTATAATAATTTATAACTAAATTTTATGCCTAATAATACAATTAGTCTTTATAAATAGCACATTTTCTAATTAATTATCAGTGGATGATTTTAAGAGGTACTTACACGAACCGCTGAAAAATCTACTACAGCTCAACATAAAATACAAATGAAAACTACAGCAGCCACATAACTGCTGTCCGCTCTGTAAAAGCAAACAGAATAACAAAGGTACATTCCTGTTAACTAAGCCGACTAGGTAAGAACAGGCAAACACTTCACTTGCTCATGTTGGTACACACTAGTTCAATCACGGAACCCGTTGCAAGTTCTTTGTTTATTTTTACCTAAAAACCCTTTAAGTTGCTTTAATATCTTAAAGGATCTTTACGTTAGCCGCCTCCGTGGCCTAGCGGTATTGGCCCTTGCTGTACAACCCGGAGGTCGTGAGTTTAAATCCCGTGGGAAACAACTTTGTTTTATTGTTGTTTTCTGGTTGGTAAGGACAATTTGGACCAATCACTTAATTGTTCGAAGAGAACAACAACTACCAAAACCCCCAACAACCCCCTAA
The DNA here is from genome assembly GCA_029286875.1 of Lamproptera curius. Classification (NCBI taxonomy): domain Eukaryota; kingdom Metazoa; phylum Arthropoda; class Insecta; order Lepidoptera; family Papilionidae; genus Lamproptera; species Lamproptera curius. The sequence continues at coordinate 2,493,043 of JAGSMT010000038.1, forward strand.
AGGAGAAGGCGTGTGCATAAGGCGAGGCCTAAGTCCAGGAGATGACTAACACAGACTGATGACAATGATCTTGGGATTTAACCATTTCAACTATTTCTTGAGAAACTGACTCGCCGAGTTCGTTTTCTGGTTTTTTTAAGACGGAGGTGTCCTATTCCGAACCAGTGGCAGTTAGTATGACAATGAATAAGCAAGTATAAAACTTCATTATTGTATAAAGATATTTGAATTTCGAATTAGTTATTCGAAGTAGTTTCGGAGTACCTAGGGCAAACACGCCAACTAGATAGAAACAACTTTGAGGGGTAGGCCAACAGAAGGATTCGGCTGGGCTTGGCAGCTTTTCATAAGCTTTTCCGAGTTTTCTCGTCACCCATCCCACAGTGCCTGAAGTCGAAAGTTTTCGATCAGTGCGTACTACCCGTTATGACTTACGGTGCCGAGACTTGGACACTTACGGTTCGACTGGTCCATAAATTTAAAGTCGCTCAGCGAGCTATGGAGAGGGCTATGCTCGGAGTATCTCTGAAGGACCGCCTCAGAAATGATATGATCCGTCAGAGAACCAGAGTCACCGATATAGCCCACCGGATTAGTAAGCTGAAATGGCAGTGGGCCGGTCATATAAGCCGCAGAACTGACGACTGCTGGAATAGGAAAGTTCTGGAGTGGAGACCGAGGCTCGGCAAACATAGTGTAGGACGCCCTGCGGCAAGATGGAGTGACGCCATTCGCAAAGTGGCCGGTGTGGGCTGGATGAGAATAGCCGAAGATTGGAAGCGGTGGCGTGCATTAGGGGAGGCCTATGTCCAGCAGTGGACTGACACAGGCTGATGATGATGATGATGATTTAAATTTTAAAAAAAGGTGGTAAGAATTTGAGGATACAAGTAGGTTATGGCAGAGTTATTGATAGTAATTGATGATTGATGAATAACTCACACTATATTGTTAGAAATTGAATTGTGTATATTATTCTAATGTTATTGTAAGATTCAATATAAATAAATTGATTAGATTTAGTAACAAAAATGTATGCAACATTCTCACAAACTATCGCGTTTATAATATAAGAAGGTTTTTGGATTAATTCAATGCTTTTCTTAATAGCTGCAGTTTATTCAATATCCCACAATAAGCATGGATAATATGATCCATGTCTATAGTAATGTTATTAATATGTTATTACAATTTCTAGCTTAAGGTGACGTGATGTTATAAATAGTTAAAATTTCATCAATTTAACTAAATGAAAGGTTAATTATCATTTAGAAACATCCTGAGCTTTTCGGATCATCATAATCTTCGATAATCCCAAGCAAATTAAATTAACAAAATCTTAAATTACACCCCACGAATCAGTGATTCGAAGCGTAAAGTCAATCATTCATAAAGTCAGAAAACTGACTCTACTCCGTCAATAAAACCAATTAATCGGAACCAGACAAACATTCCAACATTCAAAGAATATCCAAAGAAGTTAAATATTCTTATGTGGCAAAACATCTCTACACTCCCTTTCTTAAGGAAGTTTTAAATTGCTTTGAAGTTGAAATTTCAAGTTTTTCCAACAGACGTTGGTTGGTCAACAACATGTATTTGAGGTCCATTATTCTGTACTGCATTGGATCCCTCTAGATATACACCACGGCAAAACGCGGTCAGGAACTCTATTATATTGTTATAAAACATACTAATATGAATGTAAACCATTGAAATATAAAAATCGACATCGTAATAAAAATATCAATATCTAATGTATGCAAACTTTATGCCGATATAAGTAATGATTAGACCATACTCACTGTCTCGTTTGATGTGATTCACTTTGTTATTGTTAGAACTATTAGTACCAAGTAATATAACTAAATGTTTTGAATTTTAACCGGACTTTTAAAATAGAACTCTAACGAATTGTTTTGTGCTACCAATTTGAAGAATAATTTATTGAGCACATTTTTTTTGTAAGTAGCTATTACAATGTCAATAATTTCCTAAATAATGACACACTTTGGTAATAATATACTTGCTCTAGTTTATTTTAAACATTTAATAGTATGTTTTTATTCTTTTTGTATAAGTGAATTTCATTATGTTAAATTCATTACAAATTAACATAATTAAATTCACTTACACAAATAATATCTTTGAATATAAGAAATATATGTCATTTCAACTCTCTATTATTTATTTTTATTTCGGCTCAGTTTTACATTGGAACTCAAATATATATTATAAAAATATATATAGACCAGCAATTTATTACAGTCCAGGTCATGAAGTTTGAAATGCGCATTGACGAGTAATTTAGTATGTTTATTTTAATGAAGCAAAATTTGTTCCCTTTCTGTAATTAATTAATTTAAAATTCCGTGATTAAAATTAAACTAGGTGTGACTCATACATTAATTAGACTATTTATTAAATTACGAAAATTAAAAGGTTCTTTAATGATATCGCAAAAAATCAATGAAATTCGTCATACTACATACAGTTTTGTAACAGTAGTTTACTTTTATTATCAATACAAAACAATATTTAACTTTTATCTTTTTAAGAGGAGATGCTTGAGGCAACATAAATCAATTACTCTTAACCATTTTAAATTCTCAAACGGACATTCACACCAAAAGGAAAAGAGCAACAATAGATATAAATTAAACAAAGATAAGAACAATCCCAAACTTACCCTCCCGCTGTAAGACAAAATAGAACAACAAAAGGTCTTTTCAGTAAACTAAGAGGGCCGGACAGAACCAGCCAAATACACTTAGATGCAACACAAAACATCAAATCCCGTTGGGGTCCAAGAGATAAGAGAGCAGCGATAAGGCTTAAAAATCTATTTAGATATATTTCAAGCAAACTTTAGGTATTTTTTAAATGAATAAACATGATGATAAGAGCTGGATTTTAACTTAATCTTAATCAACATATCCTAACTATAAAATGTACTACGCAAAATGCCAAAAATTCAATTGACTACTTATAATTTTCACCCAGTTGCTCTGCGGTGCCCTTTAAGCCTGAAATGCTATTTCGTTGCAATGGGCTTCTTTGTTTATGTATAAAGCTATTTTAAATATGAATTTGCTAATCTATAGTAATCGATATGTTTATCCAAAATTTGGTAAAAATATTAACTATCACATCACAGCATTTCCATTTGAACTAGATGGAATGGAGGATTGAAACGTAAAGAATCTTAAATATGTATTGGGCCCCCATTCTTTTTGTATGCATATTTAACTGTCAAAGTTAAATATCGTTACCGTTTCCTTAACATGATCTCAAATAGAAACAGGATCTATTATTCTAGTTTTAACCAAGTAAAATAATTTTCAGATGATTTATGTGAAAATGTGACATATTTAACAAATAAATCCTAACTCTTGTCAAGAATCCAAAAATAACTCTATATTTTCTCTACAATTTTTCGATATCGCATCCAAACTCTTGAGTTCCATCACTTACTTTTACCAATCGAGTTCTCCGTTTAAACGCAAAGCTCCTTCTGAGGAAAAGTAAGGATCTTTTCGACGCCTAGCGCAATATAAACGAGTAGCATTAAATATTCCCTCTGTTCTTCCGGGAATCTCTCTATTTGTTTTTATATTTTAAACTGCTTTTGATAGAAATTACGCAGTTTCCAGCAGACGTGTTCGGGCAAAGTTGCCTCTAGGTGCATTCCCCTGCTTTGCACGTCATACAAAGTATGAAATACTTAAAGGATACTCCATTATTTTATTGAAATGAAAATATTAAATATTGTAATAAACTTAAATCTGGAAGTAAGAACAGACTTTTGCCGCAAATTTTATTTATGTATGTTTGAGAAAAAATATTGCACATTGACTTTATTGCATAATTTCTATCAACATAGCATGCGACAAAAATTATTAATTTACTAACTAAAATATTTATTAACAAATATATTGTACTTTTAAACAAAATTGATATATGTTGCACATTTTTTTTGTTATTACGACATATAGAAAATAAAAGCAAATTAGTTCTTTACTTTTGTAACAAAAAAATCTTTGATAATATTTATAAAGCGCTATTAACCTTCAAACAATCGTTTGTTTACTTTTTAACTATTTTTGCCAACTTTTTATTGGTCTCTACTGTTACAAAATTTTTAAATATTATTTATAACGTATTTTGTATGATAAGCAATTGGAAAAACTTACAGAAAAGTTACAGGAAAATTATCATTGAATTAGACTATATAGATAATCAAATACAAAAGACTATAAATTAAACGGAAAAACTGGAGGAAAACTGAAGAGAGATAAGATAGAGTGCGGTTGAAAAATGTATAGATCCCAAGTCCCTAATATTGGACTGACAAGTTGGAGATATCATTCGATTTTTGTACGCACGTAATCATCCGTTATGAAATAACCCCATTTCATCTCTATCTTTTTATAGGTGTTATAAATTCTACTATGGATAAGAGTTATGCTTGCATCAGGCGTATTTTACATTGAACGGTTATTGTCATTATTAAAATTGAATAGTATATGTTGTTCGTAAATTATGTTATCACCCAGAGTTGTCATTGTTTTTTTGGTAAAAACGTACCTATTATGAAAGTAAATTTATTTATTTTATAAATATTTGTTAGTGACCATGATTTCATAAAAAATATGCTTCACAAAGTAATATTTATTCTTTGAGTTGGAATTTTATTAATTATTAATAGTATTTTTTATTATTTTTCTGGTTTATATCAGAGCTTCAGTAATATGTTGAATTATTTTATAAATAAAGGATACGTAAGCTTTCGCTTACATCATAAACGTTAAGTTTTTAAATGCAAAATGTCATGTTAAAAATAATTAACAATTCCCTGAGAAGTATTTTCCTACAAAGAAAACCCGATTCTAATACCGTTAACATTGTATTACCGACGAAGGCAGACGAGCAGTCGGGCCTCCTGATGGGAAGTGGTCACCGACGCCCATGGACATCAGCAATACCTCACGTTGCCTACCGTAAAGGACTCTCTTTACACCTCGTTTGAAGGAAGACATGTCATAGCGCGAAGGAAAAACCTTAGAGGGGAGTTTATTCCAGAGTTTAATAGTGCGTGGCATAAATGATCTCTGGAAACGTAACGTATTTGATGGCACGGTTTCCAGGTGGTATGGATGAACTCCAGTCCGGTGACGGAGGGTACGGTAAAGAATAGGAAAGTAGGTACCATATCGAACAGCTCCGCAGAGCACTCCCCGTTGAACAGGCGGTAGAACACACAGAGAAAGCCAATACCTCTCCGTAGGCTTAGAGGCCCCAGCCTGTCCGTGAGCATTGGATTCTCGACGATTCGAACGGCTCGTTTTTGTAGGGAGTCTAGTGGAAGCAGCTGGTACTTGGGGGCACCGGCCCAGAGATGGGAACAATACTCCACGTGAGGCCTGACCTGTGCTTTGTAAAGTACCGTCCCGCCCTGTTCAGCACTCATGCATAATAAATCAAAATTTTTCACAAACTAGTAATGTATTTTTAAATAATAAAACTCTTTATAATAACAACTATTGTAAAAACCGATCGGTTAGGACAATTTGGGCTAATTACTCAATTTTCTGAAGGGTATGATAATCCATGCGATGGTTGGCCATGTTAAAAGTCGGTCCACCTACCAATCCGAATTGTACAAGCGTTTTTGAACCGTATCCCACATACGGTTCAAAAAGCCCTAATGGAGAAAGCATGCATTAACAGACGTCTTTGTCTAGCAGTGGACTAACTCAGGCTGGTAATGATTGGGATACTGACGTACTGACGATACGTGACGTAAATGATAGATAGGAAAATTCAGATTATTAAATTTAAATAACACTTAAAAATATTCTAGTCAGCATGTTATGTTTAAAAGCCAGACGCTGTGCGTAATACTTATTATTTAGGTAAATCTGCATTAAAAGAAGGATGCATTAAAAGCCGACCACATGATTACTTTGAAAAATTGCTAAGTATAAGAAAGGTGTTAAGGGTAAAAGTGAGCGGAATAGTTAAGCCAAAATATTTTTTCATACAGTCAATTAAGAAAAGCATTTGCTAGCTCATCTATTTATTTATTAACATGAAAGGATTGTCTCAGGATTGACAAAAGCATTGTTAGTCAAAATGTCATACGAACAGTAGGATGGAATTTCGTTCGAAAATATAGGATGGTCCTTCAACATCCCATTTCCTCGATATTGAACTGTCAAAATTGAAAATATCGTGTCCATTCTCTTGCCAAAGTAATCAAACTGGTCTCAAAAGCGTGAATATTTATTGTGGTTTCTGGATGCCTGGAAAATTATGGCCATGATTGAAAAATATTTGAGCGATAAAAATTATATTTATGTCGCCACCAAATGAAAATAAGAACTTTTCTACGTACTGTTTAAAATTTAAAATAACTTTTTCTATTTCTTAAAGTGTTTACTGGGTTACGTAGATGTAAAATTTACATAAACCGTTAGTTCGTAATAATACTACAATAATAGTGTTATATACGAAGAATTGGAATTAAAATGTTTTTAACCGAGATTAGGATAATGCTATCGAGTGATCAAGTTTATATTTAGTTAATTTCAAGTAAAGACGTCTCAAGTGTAACGAATGATAGTTTCAAATACCGACATTTATATACCAGCCTCACGAACTAATTCTGGTCAAAGAGCTCCGATATATCGAATTTGCAACACGTACAATCAAATGTTTTATTCAATGATATGTTTTAAATATAAGAATAAATACAGATGCCATTGTCAAAGTCTTATCGGATGCATAGTCATTGCATATCATCGTCAGCTTATAGTCACTGCTGGACATAGGCCTCCCAATACAATCCTATCCATTAGAGGGTTTGGACCGATCCCACCACGCCGGTCCAATGCGGTTGTGGTGGATCATCTTACATTCAGACAATTGGGTGATCGGCCAACATTGTTTAACCAACTAGGAAACAAAATGAAAATTGTTAGTCCGCAGTTCGAACCCAGACCACTCTGGTTTCTAAGCCACGCCATACCACTAGGCTCGGAGGCGTGTATATAACTATTCTGTAAGGGTAAAACTTGAAACTTGTTATGCTTGTGTCTATTTTGTTTTAAATTGTTTTAATTATTATGTCTTTTGTATTACTTATATGTTTCATATTTACTTTTTTTTAATATTCTTGTAAATTTTTTTGAGAGTTATTTTGTAATTCATGCCATCTTTATTGTGACTTGGTGTCACAGTGGCACACGTTTAAGGCTGTAAACTTATTTAGTTTAAACTTCTTCAACAAAATGATGTTATTCAGTTTACTGTTGTTGTTTGTCCTAAAAATAAATAAATGAAATATAAATTTAGTGTCAGTTAATCAGATACATAAATCAATTTTTTTCTATTTTATGAAGAATTCGAACTACATTTTCATGTCATTTTTAGTTACTGCTTCGATTGTTTCCTTAAATATTGAAAGTTACAAAAGTAAAATCTATATCATGCTTAAAATGCAAATATTAAATGATTTTAAAACAAACAAAATGATGTGTAAAGCTAATTTTTTTAAAATAATCATTAAAATTAAAATGTTATAAAAATTTCTCATGGTTTCTAAAATTTTATACGATATCCTTGAGTTTGTGTATAAATAAGTACAAATAAAACCTACATTTTTAGAACCCTCACAAAATCTCTAGAGGACAAAGAGAACATGATTCATTCCAACCCCGAAAATGAGGTTTTTGTATAGCAATAAATAAAATCAACATCTGTCTGAGGCGGCAAAGGCCCCTCGAATTATTTCAATTTAATTCCTTTCAGAGAATATATCTTCCAAATGTGGTTTTCGCGTTTAATTAAACACTTGTTTTCCGTCTTTTCTAATTGTTACTAAGATTTTATGTTAGTTAGTATTGTTTTGACTCAAATAGTTTCCAGGTTTCAGCAATTAATTGTGCCTGTATGTTTTCATTAAAAATATCATGCATAGACGTAGACTGATGTCATCAACATATATTTCATGAGGGGAAGTTTAAAATTAAGGTAACCCGTGTGAACGCTTTTCAATAAGTAATTTGTCCAATAAAAAATACATTAACTAAATTTATAAAAATATTCATAATAATTATGTATATATTGAGTAACTTTAAAAAAAATTACATTGTATGATAGCTTAAGTTTAGACGCGAATTTTTGCAATTTTATTTTAATGCCACAATATATAACTCTAGTTAATTGTGACTAGATTCAAAACTCACCCAAAAGTAAATTTTTAAAGCTGATTTTAAACTTAGATCAAGTCAATAGAGACATAAAACCACTACGAAATCGGTTATAGGCTGGTTCAATTGAATTATAAATTTTATTACAACAAAAAACATGCGCTACTAATATTATTATATCCCACGCTTAGTAATAAAATTATATAAATATGTATATATATATATGTTATGGCAATATATAATATAAATTGAAATTGCAAACAAAATAAATATTCAAAGAAATTTACCAGCATTTCCGTTTACTACGCTTTTCGTGACACTTCTTTCGCTCGCTTGCAGTTAGTAACAATTGTTCTATAAAGTAAATTTGCTCTGAAACGAAATGAATTCTGGGGATGGCATAATAAAGGCAAATTTCAGTGTGAATTACGTACATTAAGCACTAGATTATTTCCTGAGAATTGTTTCTAAAAGTGCTTATTAAATGCGAATATGTATAATTTACCGTCATACATTTATATTTTATTTGTATAGCATCATTATCATTAGCATGTGTTAGTCCGCTGCTGGACATAGGTCTTTCTTAATGCAAGCCTTCTCCATAAGAGGGTTCCTGGACCGTCTCCCACCACGCTATTTCAATGCGGGTTGGTAGTTGGACTGACTTTTACATGCCCATCCGACGCATGGATCATCTTACTTTACAGACAATTGGGTGATCGGCCCAAATTGCCCTAACCAACTAGGAAACAACAATGAAAACTTGTTAAATCTCCGCAGTATTCGAACCTACGGCCCCTGGTTTCTAAAGCACATGCCCTTACCACTAGACTACGGAGGAATTTTGGTGAAAGTATTTGTATATGGTCTAGTTAGATAACAAATGTTTTTTGTTAAGTTCTAGTTTAGGTTTTAATTAAGCGTAAACGTATACTAAGATTCATTAAAACTAAGATAAATTACTAATCCGGTATAAAGAGAGAAATTCAAAGTCTTTGTTAAGCTTAATTTACTGCTATATTATAAAGGTACAATAATATTAAGGTACGCTAGTACAGAGCGCCGACTGGGAAAGATGTACTAGGGGTGCTATTTCTGACCGCCACTGCGTTCCGGTATGTAGGGCGATTTAGCCATGATGACAGTCAATACGTCAAGGTGAAAAGCAGACTCCGATTATTATTGTATTTTGCTGCATTTCATATCGGCAGGTAAATATTCCGCCCGCCACGTTATTTGATGATAGTATAAATTATAATTTGTTATAAACAATAAGTTGTTGATGTAGATCGTAATTTACTTTAAAAATTACTGGATTATAATCAATAAATAAAAGGGTAAGATTCAGTGTTAAACGTCTCCATCTAAAGAATTACATTCTCTTGATGATTGTCGATTCGTTAAGATAATTTGAGTTGTTAATTTGAGAGTATTGAAAGATTTACTATCTCTGTCCTGGAAAGGGACTCTATTTTTTCTAACTAATTCTCGATAAACATAAAAAATAGCAGTTTTTATTTATTATACTGATATGCCCTAACAAAACAGTTTTAACCATTAGATAAATCATATGTTAATCACATAACCATAAAGGCAAAGGTTGTAAGTTTTTGTAATTTGTTTACACTATTTTTATAACCATGACAAAATTATGAATCTGAAAAAAAAACAACTGATGAACATTTTGACTACCCAAAGTAAAATAATATCGACGAAAACTGTGTATATTTTAATACACGCTTGCGTTTTTTATGTTATATTTTACTCGTGCATCGTAAAACAGTTTACGTAGCGGAAAGAGGATATATGTGTTTAATTTTTTTACGGTGTTCACTGTTTAACTGTGGCCATTAATAAGGATTTATTAGTACGTATCAAACAATATTGACTCTCGTAAAAACTGCCTTTGTGCGTCGATACCATGTAATATTATTAATTGGTAATATAATTATTAATTGGCAAAACACTATTTACCCTTTATAACTAATATTAATGTTATTTGTCAACGTATTTTACAATTCTACTTCTACCATTCCACAAGTCCGTTTAGACACTTTCTTTAAGAAAAAATGTTCATCATCATCATCAGCCTGTATTAGTCCACTGCTGGTCATAGGCCTTCCCTAATGTACCGTATCCCACCACGCTGGTCCAATGCGGGTTGGTGGGTGGACCGACTTTTTACATGCCCATCGGTGATCGGCACAAATTGTCTTTACCACGCAGAAAACAATGACAACGCAAAGTTATTTCCCCGCGGGATTCGAACCCGCGACCTCCGATTTATAAGAATTTATTTAATAACTGATTTACAGTGTTAAGCGTGTCGCGGCTAAGAACAAAATGAATCGAATAAAATATACAAAAACTGAAGTGAGAAATCACATTTTTTTATTTATATTAAAAAAACTAAACTTAATCTTTTTAAATTAAATCTTATAAGTCATTCGGATATTGAAACTAAGTTAAAATAGGTTCATAGGTTATACGTAAAAGTAATTAATTTTTTTCCTAAAAAGGAGTCTAAGTTACTCCTTGTAATATCAGCTAACTTTAAGAGAAAGTCCCTTCAAAATCGGACCAGCCAGTCTAGAGATTAGCCAGAACAAACAGACAGATAGACAAACAATACACAAAATGTTTTATATATCGGTACAAATAGCATCGGTTAAATATACCGCCCATGTACACACAACAGACTGACACTGCAAATTTATTTGATTGTTTGAATTTATCTATAATTTAATAGATAAATTCCAGCTATTAACATAATTTCTGGAAACTACGAAAGCTTATACAAAAGTAATAAAAGGTTTCTCCATTTCTTCGTAATGTTCACTACGTTACAGAGAAAGAGAGTTAATTATTCGAGTAAATGCTGTACCTATACCGTTGATACACCAGAATGGCGAGCGTGCGAACTGATTTCTATATGCAACAATAGCAGACTCTCTCACGGCTGAGTCATTGCCCCAAAACGATGGTGCGATGACTTATAATCGTTATGAGGAACACTTCTTGGAATTATATATACAGTCAATACCACGGAATTTTTTTTGAAACGATTCAATTCCACGTTTAAACGCTTAAAGATAAATTACGGAAAAACGACACGTAAAGTACAAAATTAAGTGAACTCGATGATTTTCTATTTAAGTGACATTAAGCAATAAGCTCTGTAAAAATAGTACCCACAAAAATAAGTGAACTACCTCCGCAGCCAAGTGGTAAGGGCATTTGCTTTAGAAACCAGAGGTCGTGGGTACGAATCCTGTGGGGACTCAACAAATTTTCATTGTTGTTTCCTAGTTGGTTAGGGCAATTTGGGACGATCACCGAATTGTCTGAAAAGTAAGATGATCCATACGTCGGATGGGCATGTAAAAAGTCGGTCCACCCGCCAACCCGCATTAAATCAGCCTGGTGTGATCCGGTCCAAAACACCCTAATGGATAGGGGTGTATTAGGGGAGGCCTATGTCCAGCAGTGGACTATTACAGGCTGATGATGTGACGTGATATGATAAGTATCTTTGAGTAAAAAAGAAATGCTCGTTTGCGTCAGATGGTAGCTTCCTGTGAACTTTGTGTAGATGAAACTTACTATAGACAAGACTCAGGAAGCGTAACGTCATAGATACAAAAAAGGACGTTACGTTACGTCTTCTTCACCCAATAATTATACAAGGTTTTGTTGCAAGAAGGGAATTTAGCGCCTTTTAGCCTATTTCTGCTGCGAATATTCTACCGGCAATATTGTGCAGACAGACACAGTTACTTTCACATTTTCAATATTAGTAGAGAAGTACGGATCTATAAAAAAATTTAGTGTTTATCATCCAATATAAATGAACGCTTTATCTCTTTATTTGTTCGTCTTTCTACTCAATACGTCTTTAATATGATTCAATACTTAAAAAGTACATAATTTTAAGGACTTACAACGCGTCATATATTACTCGAAACGAAGTATATTACCTGAAACAAAAAAAATACAATCATTAAATCACAGAATTTTAAGAATGTTAAGTAAATACAAGTTGATATAAAATTCAAAATATTTTTATTGTGACATAAAAACTCCATATGAAACATATATTAAAAGATTTGATTTAAAAAATGGCGCTGTTCTTGTCTTGGTAACCACGTTTTTAATCTAAAATATAATTCAACATACAGCCTTAAATAAAAAAAAATAATGATCATTATTACTCTTACAACTTTTAATAGGATAGGAAGATAATAATAATAAAGTGGTTCACGTCAAATAGTTAGCATAATTGTGTTACAGTGAAAAACGTTTTTAAACTTAGATTGTCTAAGTTTTCAAAGTGGAATGGTTCTAACCGATTGCTATCTTGTCTGATCTACGTTCGCGTTTTAGTTGCGGTGTGGTTTAAGTAGCTTGAAACATTGTTCGGTGTTAAAACAACTATTAATTAAAAATTCTCACTTTGGCCTTAATTGAAATCCGCTAAGCCGGTTCTCTGTAAAGTTATTTATGTAAAAACTCTATTTTTAGAGTGGCTGCTCTTGCATTACTTTCATTATTATTGTATATGTTATCACTTATAATTCAGTATTTATTTTATGTAACTAATATACCATAAAGATTGTAGATTTACTGGCTAGACGAGACATCTTGTGTCTCACGTAGGCAGCGCATTAGTGTACTCGTGGTATTTTTAATAAATATATAACTTTATTAGTTATATATTTATACCTGTCTACCCCGTGACCACGGCCGCTGGAAAGTGTTCGAAACGTCGGGAATTTAAAAATGTAAAATAAATGCAAAAAAATCCGTAATGTCATTTTATTTAATAATACAAAACTTTTTACCGTAATTTCGTAATTATTTTTTACTTATATTCCGGCGTTTGACACTTTCTGCTGCGTCCATAATAAAAAGCTAAAGTGTTTTTTTAATGTATCGTGTATAATTTACACGTGTAAGAACAATAATAAAACCTTTTTCTTAAAACAAGATTGATGATAACTATAAAGTACGTTTTCTTATAGGTAAAAAATCATATATCAAATAAGTTCTTTAATATATGATTTTTTTATCGTCGCACAATATTCTTTCCGTTACAGTCATCGAACTCCATACCCCCACAGAAAGATTGGTAGGGTCACTAACAACTATGCTAAATTATTCTCCAATTAAGCATTCCCTATGTTAAGGGTGAAATTAGACCGGAAGTGGACCCTTCAGTTATTTCAGTTGCCGGAAGAAGTAAGTGCTCCTCGTAACTATTACAATAATTACACTTAGTTTCCGTTGCTGGACCTTCCGGTCCCGTTCAATTTAAATCTTTAAATACAATTTACAACCTCTTCTATTTAACAGCATTCCCCTAACATTTTATACGATAATTGATGTAATAAACTATATGAAAAACTTAAGACCACATATAGTCGAATCAAATTTTCAATTTTCGTAGAAAACTAACCGAACCTAAAGTAGAACAGTACATATGTTGAAAATGTATATTTAAAATAAGTTTTATTTATTTCATGACAATCAAATGCCTGATGGTAGCCGATTTTCTTTTTTTACAACATTTTGATATAACCCAAAGTTTCTTTTCACCATATAAAGTAAGTAACATACCAAGCTTCATATTTCCAAGCTTTATTTGATTTTTATAAAATTTTCTTTATATAAAATCATTCAATTTAGTGATGAATGTTTACTTACTAAGCTATATAGTATTGTTGAAGTTTAAAAAAGTAGTGAACCTGAAAAGCATCCTATGTAAAATTTAAATTACTCTAGAACAAACACGGGTTTATAAATACGCTGAAGACGGAAGTATATCCATAAGTTTTTCCACGTATCATATAACCGCATTATAAAGCAAAAACGCTTACAATGCATGGGAAACAAAGGGATGTGTATTTTGAACAATAAGTCTTCCCGCGCGGGGCATTTACCTGATATGTAAGAGGGAACTGTCTTAGCATAAATACGTAATCTTTTATATCCGATGAATATCAATCATACGTAAGGAAGCTTAGAAAGTATCAGTAAGAGCTAGAAAGAAAACATTATAAAAGTCTTTCTACAGCTTGTTAGGTCTATTACCTAGTGATTAACAGAAAGTTATCATCATTATCAACATCATCGGCATGTGATAGTCTACTGCTGGACATAGGCCTTCCCTAATACACCCCTATCCATTAGGGGGTTTTGGACCGTATCCCACCACACTGGTCTAATGCGGGCTGGTGGGTGGAACGACTTTTACATGCCCAACCGGCGCATGGATCATCTTTCTTTTCAGACAATTGGGTGATCGGCCCATATTGCCTTAACCAACTAGGAAAAAACAATAAAAATTTGTTGAGCCCCTTTAAGGATTCGAACCCACGACCTCCGGTTTCTAAAGAACACCTATACCACTAGGCTATGGTGGCAGTCTAAGGAAAGTTGATATATATATATATAAACGCCACAAATCCGCTCCCTATTCTTTACTTTTTCCAGTAATACCAGCTCAACTTACTCGCCCTTTAAACAAAAACACATCAGGGTTCATTACCCCTTTGCAAATGGGATCCACGGCGTTCCCTATTTGGCTCCTTGTGAACGCTAGACAACCACTTTCACGATAAATAATGTTTTAAATGTAAAATTTACTCTCTACTTAACGTTATTGGATCAAATCCTAAGCATATTTAAAACTTAAGCGCGCGTGAAAACCTTGACATTGATACCTCAAGTAGTTAAGGTACCTAAGTTCCGGTTCGATGAATGTTATTCATCATCATTTGACTGTTCTGATTATCCCACTATTCAGAATTAAATATTAACAGTAACGCAAAAAGCACACCTCAAATTTGTATTATAGTCTGCAAGCTGATCCTCCAACATTATTAATGCACGTATAACGTACGAACGTTTAATCTAATTATTAATTTACTCATTCAATTATACTTTTCTTGACATTTTTTGTTGCTTTCGTAAATACTATACATGATATATAACACAATTTAACAATATACAATGACATTTTAACACTAACATTTTTTTTTAAACTGTTTTCTACGTAACTGTGTCTTGTAAGAAATGTTACCGTTATTTTACTCTTTATTTTCGATACAAAAAGTCCCATTAAACCTACGCCCACATTCAAGTACTTTATAAGAAAAATTTTTAATGATTATTTCTAAAGACTATACTGGTATACAGAGTTAGGTGAAATTGATTATCCAAAATTTTTTACTGCCATTTTCTTTGTAAATCTTCAACCACAAATGTTAAATCTAATGAATATAAGAGAAATTTCTTTGTAAATGCTAAAAGGAAACCCATTTTGTTTCCCAAATGACTCATCGATATAAAATCAATGACTTTTTACGAACTTGGATTCTACGCTGCCATCGTTTTCGAATTAGGTTCAAATGATGAGCGATTTGCGTTTTAATGTGCTTTAGCCTATTAGGACATAGGCCTCCCGTAATGCACGCCTCCTACATTAGGGAGTTTTTGCACCATATCCCACCACGCTGGTCCAATGCGGGTTGAGGGGTTGACTTTTTATGCCTATCCGACGCATGGATCATCTTACTTTTCAGACAATTTGGTGATCGGCCTTAATTGTCCTAACCAACCAGAAAACAAAGCTAGCACAAATTTGTTTTCCCGTGGCATTCAAACCTAGTTTATAAAGCAAAGGACAATACTGCTAGACCTAGGAGGCGGTATGTTATATTAAATTGATGCAAACTCATACAATTAATAGCAAAACAACTGTTAATGCTTCCAATTAGTAGAAAAAACAGAATACTCCAAAATCTTTTCACTTGTAGCAAACTCCATTGCCCGCTACAAGCAAATGAGCGTAATTTAAAAAGCTCTTTGAGTCTTACTGTAATGGTTGTATCTTATGTACGACGCTTAATGCTCCTGAGAGCTTCAGCCCCGTACAATTATCGTTTCTTACGTCAGACCTGAACGTTCTCTGATGTGGCAACATTTACAGTACACTATATTATATAAACATTTATTTTTCATTGCCTACGAAGGCAGACGAGGAGTCTGGAGCAGAGCCTCAGCAGAGGAGGTGCTTACGGTGAGAAATAGGATATTACGTCAGGTTTATCTAGTAAATACACAGGCTACGGTTCCTTCCACACTGGAACACTGAACTGTTATTACACTACTGCTCTGCGACAGAAATAGGCAACGCGGTGATATCACCACAGACGCAGTGGTATTATCTGTAAAAAGGGGACCTAATAACCTATTATATTAGCCACATTGCAACGTTATTTGTTCGAATGAACCTAGCTATTTTCCATCAGCTTCCTGAATTATATTCTTTAATTATTGCATCTAATTAAAGTGTTAACACTGAATAATTAACACGTTAATCTAGCGCATAAGCTGAAACACTTTAAAGTTTCATGAAAATCCGCTAACTAGTTTTCCTTTATAACAGGCAATTATACGAACAAACTTTTACAATTATAACGTATAAACGTATAAATAGAATATTTAAAGGTGAATTTTATGATTAAAAATATTTACTGACATTTATTGTATAAAGTGATACTATTATAATTAAATAAATAAGTTTTAAGTTGGTCCTTTGAAGGAGCTTTTAAAGCAGTAAGCTGTTCAAATGAAAATAAGTGTTTAAATGGTCTCATTTGAATACTTTCATTAGCTCCTTAATTGATCGTTAGTTTGTATTTCTTTAGATAGAGGAACCTAAATACTTTTATATAACAGTATATTTATTGGAATTTTAACAGTATATTTATTATCTTCGTGTATTATTTTAAAGTTATTTAGTTTGAATTTTAACTTGATATTTCTTTTATATATCTTTGACAATTTTTTTTCATCATTAGGGTTGACCAACACAATTTTTGCTATAAATCTTTTATTGTAATGTTATATTCTATATTATATTTATAAGTTAACAAATAAACATATAAAAAGTACAGATTACTACTTTAATGCCTTTACTGAAACAATGGTTATTTCGTCTTATTTACTTTATTCATATCTAACTGTACTTGTTTGCTTAAAACTGAATTATTTTATGATTAACGCAGTAAGACATTTATATGCGAAAGATTTTTGTTTATAACCAATACAAGTTATGTCTACTCGTTCCTTTTTAAAAGTTGAAACGTGCGCGCAAAATTTTACCGATTAGTTAAGCATAAATGTTGGTTTTATTTGTCGCTTTGTTCACCTAAAACCCACTGTTTATTTGGCATAATTGTAGATTGTATTAACACATAATGAACCTAACTAATTACACAGTAAACCAATACGTGTATTTCTTGTTAAGTTCAACGAACAGTAGTAGACCGAAGGTCGCGGAAGGGGAAACAATAGTGTGAAGATTTCCCACGACGATTGCTTCACAACTTCAACATTATATTAATTCAATCAAATCTCAATCGTATTACTAAGGAATGAGGTCTCATTTTGTTTAAAAAGAAATCCGCTACGAATGTGTCGTGTCTGTATACTTGAATCTTAATCAAGTTCTATTCAACATCTATAGTTGTACATTAATATTCCAGTCAGGTAACGGCGATAAATTTGTTTCGTTCTATAGAGAGATAAAAAGGTGCTTTTACAATAGTGATGAATTACGTAATATTTTATTATTCATGAGGGAAAATCCCCTTTTGTGAAAAATGTTATGCAAAATTTAGTTCTGGTTAGAAAAATGTTGGATTACAACTGAAATTTTATAATTTATTCTATAGTAGTAAGCACGTTTATTTAAAAGACTTAATTAGAGATAAGTTTTTGTTTAATCAAGGAAAGTAGGGTTTCATTGACATATCTTTTTTCTTTACTATTAAATATTTTAGCTATATAAGCGTTTAATTAATAAAAGAAATTGTAAAAAATAACTGGTTAAAATAAACGTCTTAAAAAATGTAACTGATCGTTTGAAATTTTTTCTATTTACTGTATGCCTTTAAAGATTCTAAGGGGACCACCTTGTAATCAAATTATCATCATCATCATTATTATCAGCCCATGTTAGTCCACTGCTGGAAATAGATCTCTTCTGATGCACGCTTCCTCCATTTTAGGGGATTTTGGACTGCATCCTATTTACCCGTAGATATAACAGAACAAAATTAAAAAATGTTTTGTGTCTGTTGGTTATGGTCTTTGTATTAAATCTCTGGAATGACTGGTCCGATTTTGATGACACTTTCCCTAGATAGCTGAGGTAAGTGAAAGTAACCATAGCTTTGTTCGTTTATAACGCGGACGAAGATACGTTAAGTTAAAGCAGGACATATTTAAAAAATAAAAGCTTGGAAAAAACATTATTATTCATAAGATTTGAACCTAGGACAAATCATATTACTAATTAAAGGTATTTACCATAGCACTAAGCTATGTTAACTTATATTTGCTAAATTGTTATTTCTATAAATAAAGTAATTATTATACTTTCTCCTCCTCCTCCCTCCCTTTCGACTTCCTCTAATGCACTTTATCTTTTCTGTCATTATTTAATATTTTAAATATGTGTTTATTTGAGTGATAAAGCCTTTTTTCAGCGCTGTAAAATGCATTTTATAAAATTACATAGGCAAACTGCTAGCTGATATTATATCTATATACAAAGATAATATTTAAACCAACGAGAGATATCGTAGCACTACAACATCCTGTACTTCATCGTAACCGGAACACAGTCTACGACACACATCCTAAGCTCGGCTTTAGCGAAGTCCGCGTGCGGTTTGTCCGTGCAAACAGCGCAAATGAATGACGGTGTCGGCTTGAGATGTTCTGAGATATTACGCACACAAAGTGAAATATCACTTTTGACTAACATCCTTTGGCGTGTGGATTAATGTTTTGGCGCTTTGGCTGAATAGGACGATTCCTTATACGACTCGGTACTAGTTTAACATATTTAGTTTTATTCCTTTCACTCTTTTGTAGTGAGTCTTATTCATATTTGCATTGTATTCAAGGACGTAGGTTAGATATGGAGCTATATAAATTAAATTTGACGAACAAAAAAAATAAACTAACTTTTTAATCCTGACGAGAAAAGAGGAAATTGATAATAGTTTTTTTATTAATCAAAGCATTAATGTTCTATTCTAAATAACTAGTCCAAGGACATATAAACTTTACAATAAAAATTGTAATATAAACATCTTGTAATTGAAGAAGCTATGAGACGGGCATAGCGTGACGTAGAGTGCTAATCAAAAGTGTAGCATAACGTCGTTAAAAATCTAAAGTAAAATACTCCAAGCTAGCTGAAAGCGTAACTCGAACAACAAATTGTATCAAACTATTAGTCGCTTGCCTATTTGGCCTACCATCAAACACCTCATTGTAAAACATTAGACATATCGATCATGAACCATATGAACCTACCTAATTAAACATCAGATATACTCAATTACTTCATCCTATTTCCCTTAACAATTTAAACACGTTAAATAAGAGACCGCAAGCCGAATGCAAATGGCAGACCTATCTCTCCATTTAACCACCACTTCCGGCCAAAGATACGGCCTCAGTCGCGATAGAACAAAAGGCGGAACGTGCCCAAAATGGCCGGGGCTATGTTCCCGAATGACCCCGTTTTTTTTGTTTATTTATAAGGGATTCTTCCCATTATTTGTCCGTCAGATAAAGTTTTCAGCGAGCAGATTACGCGAAGTGGGCCGGTTTAACGTTCCCGTTAATGGTCGCCTGTTTATCATTTAATATTTGCGCTCCGGGTGGCGTTTATATTTCTGAATGTGATGTGGCGTTTTGTTTTAGTGTTTTTCTTTGTTCATCTTTTTTTTTAACGGAGGTCATAACTGCGATTTTAATTTTTTTAAGGTGTAAGATGTATTGATATTTCCTGCGAAAATATCCATGTTACTATAGCGAATTCCTGATTATAGCATTTATTATAACTGCTAGCCGCTTACACCTTAAAAAAATAATTATATTTACGGCAAAAACTTACAAAATGATTTAATTATCTTTAACATAATTAGCGCAAGTGCACAAGGAATAACAAAATTCTAATAATAATTTTGAAATGTACACAATATAAAATGTACATAGCCAGAAAAGTTTTTGATTGTTTAACAAACTTCCAATGCATACATATGTTAAATACGAATTTTGGCCGAAACACAAACTCGAAACTAAACTTTATTCTTTTCAAAAAAAGCTACTGTTAAAATAGCAGTAATGCGCTATCTAATCAGCGTCGTAAACAATTTACTCGAATTTAAATAAAAATAATAAAGTTGTTGCAAAATCGTTTATTAAAAGATTTTTAAATTTGGCACGGCTTTTAAGAACGAACTTAACCTTTAAAATACAACTTTATGACCACGAACTTTGGTTTCGGATGGCTGGAAAAACCTAAAATTATTTTCAGATCTGGTGGTGATTTACCACTAGATCTGTTTTGAAAAAAATCAATAAAATTAAAGCGATTTAATATTATTTTAAACTCGTTGTATTTGCGAAGGAGTAAAATATGAATTAAGATAAAATTTTCTTTCGAACGTTCTCAAAGCTCCCACTTGCAAGTTCTTGTTTATAACGGCAAAGAAACGTTTCCTAGAATGATCGCGGGTTCTGTGATTTTTATATATTTTTGTAAATTAAACTTAGTTAAAACGACTACAACTTAGAAACAGTTTAATAGTAATAGTTTATAGGTAGTTTGTAAAGAACGCGCGAACAACTCTTCTTTGAATAGCACCATACACATCTGACCTCTTCGTAACCGAAACGCAGTCTGCTTATCAGTCTTACACAGCAATCTGTATTTCTGACGATTTTCTTATGCCAGTGCTTTTCAGGTCAAAGGTTTCATTTTTGAACCGGTGTAAAAAACATGCTATGCTTCTATTTTGAATAAAGATATTGGACTTGGATTATTAGCCTGGCGAAGTTAATTATTAAATTTATGCTCCGAAAAATGCTAATGCTAATCTACGACACATCGTATAACAAACCTTGTTAATAATATGTATAAATTCATTATTTCATCATCATCATCAGCCAATGTCAGTCTACTGCTAGACATAGGCCTCCCCTAATGCACGCCAACAGTTCAGTCATTATTTAATATTTTTTTATTTAACCAACCAGTAGAAAGATAAATATACCTTGTGTAACAAAACAATTATTATGAAAGAGTATAGTAAGAAAAAAGCATTTTGAAAATTACACGGGCAGAGCTGAACAGACGGACTACTAGATATTAAAGATATTATTTAAACCAACAACATCCTGTACTTCATCGTAACCGGAACACAGTCTACGACACACATCCTAAGCTCGGCTTTAGCGAAGTCCGCGTGCGGTTTGTCTGTGCAAACAGCGCAAATGAATGACGGTGTCGGCTTGAGATGTTCTGAGATATTACGCACACAAAGTGAAATATCACTTTCGACTAACATCCTTTGGCGTGTGGATTAATGTTTTGGCGCTTTGGCTGAATAGGACGATTCCTTATACGTCTCGGTTCTTGTTTAACATACTTTTTGTACAAAACACTAAAAGGACTAGTGTTTTGTAGATAGATTTATTTATATTTGTATTCTATTTGGAGTTAAGATAAGATATGAAGATATGTATTAATTAAATTTGGAATATGAAATCAATAATGTAACTATTTAAGCATGGTGACAAACAAGGGAATAAAAAATTGCATTCTTAACAACTAGTTAATGAACATACATACTTTTGACTAAAGATCATTTTATAAACATTTCGTTTTTGAATAAGCAATGAGACGAGCAGCATACGTGTTAATCAAGTAAAGGAACTGTTTAATCTACCAGCAATCGTCTAGCTTTTAAAACATCTAACATACCGAACATAACGAACACACTGAAATAAACATCAGATATAATTAATTTATACCCAATTACTAAGTACCATTACCCTCAACAATATATTCAAACACGTTATATAAGAGACATCAAGCCGAATGCAAATGGCAGACCTATCTCTCCATTTAAACAGCACTTCCGGCCAAAGATACGGCCTCAGTCGCTATAGAACAAAAGGCGGAATGTGCCCAAAATGGCCGAGGCTATGTTCCCGAATGACCCCGTTTTTTCTGTTTATTTATAAGGGATTCTTCCCATTATTTGTCGGTCAGATAAAGTTTTTAGCGAGCAGATTACGCGAAGTGGGCCGGTTTAACGTTCTTGTTAATGGTCGCCTGTTTATCATTTAATATTTGTGCTCCGGGTGGCGTTTATACTTCTGACGTTGTGATGTTGCGTTTTGTTTTGGTGTTATTTTTTTTTTTATCGGGGTTCATATTTGCGATTCATAAAACTTATTCTGTTTTACATATATATTATTGTCATTGTGGCGATATTTATGTATTATTAGCTGTCAGCCGCGACCTTTTTCGCATAACATTGGAATAACTTGTTATAGTAAAAAAGTAAAGTAAGAAATCGTAAATCATACTGAATTTTTTGTCCTTCACAATACAATTCAAGACCTCCAGTGCTGTCAACAAGGCATTAACACAAAAAGTAAACCAACAAAACATTGATTTTTTAACTCAAATTGTTAAAATGATTTTTGACATACATGTTTATTTAAATATATATGACTTTACTATCCCAGAAGAAAACTGTAGAGGTTATAAGCTTGTTTTTTTTTCGAATTATTTAAAACTGAAAAAAGTGACGCAATGAATACCAATACTGTCAAAGGCTTAAATTTACTACTGACATTTTTTTGTATTGACAATAATCTAAAGTAGTTGATGTATTTTAAAACATTTTGTTTGCATCAATTTTCATTCACATATATATTTACTTTACTTAAATTAAATAAATACTATTTACTATTCACTTATTGGTAAACAATGAAAGCAATTTAAAGCGCGCCAGAATTAAAAGAAAATCCCTGAAAATTGCGATCCATTGAGATAAGGTTAGTCTTAATTGACTTCCTGTTGGAATTGAATCTGATCACAAAAGGGAATTCTGCCGGTATTAGCGAAGACGTGTTTTTTTTTGTTAATTTACTTACAATTAATTTTCATTACTGATGTTTTAGCAGATGCAGAATTTTGGAACTCTATCAAATGGAGTTCTGGAAACTTAAACGTTTATAAGTATAGCACTACAAAAAGGGCACTACAATGTCTTATTTAAAAAAAACAAGACATATATAATATATCACATATTTCGGAGTTTTTTTTTGTGTCAACAAAGACAGGCGGCCGGTCTGGTCACCTAAAAAGAATCAGTAAAAATTATGTTAATGGATACATGTCAGTAAAAGTATTTCACCAGAGTCCCTAGTCTGCTATGATTTGCAGGAGCGCATAATCGTCAAATTCTATAGTGCTTAAATACAAATTCAAAATGTAAAAATAAATGTATATATATCCATCAAATTCATATCGTGAATTTTTTATTTGTATAACATACTTTTTTCAACTCATACAAATGTTAAATACGAGTTATAACTACGGAATTTAAGCAGCAGTATTTACTGTATAAAACACACTCTTCATGTTTTACCTTATTGAACAAATAAATATTTTGTAATACACTGAAAATAAGCTTTAATAAAATAGCAGTTATGCGCGTTAATTTGGCGCTTGTCAATTGACTTCTCAAAAAGTGATAAGTATGCGCAACCGATAAGTTTTCTTAAATTAAATATAATATAAAACAGATTTCTTATCTAAAGAAAAAAGATACATTCCATAGAAACTTCAACATTATACTTAAATTAGTTCATTAGTATTTCTTTTTTTGCATAAAATTTATGATATTGTATAAGCTCATATTTACAAAACATGAATATTTTCCTATTGACAAAGTCGTCCATTAAACGATTTATAATTTCGGCTTGGCTTCAGACAAAGGAATATACTTTTTAATTACATTTTAATGATCATGATTTTCTGTATTGATAACCGGAAACGCCTGTAGTTTTAATTTAATATATTTGGTGGTGTGAAATTCAATAATCATTTTGAAACAGACGAAAATTACTGGACCATCTGCATTATTCTTATATAGTATACAAATTAAATTAAACAGTGTCATTTAAATTGCGAAGGAATAAAATATAACTTAGGATGAAATTTTCTTTCGAACATTTTCAAAGCTCCTACTTGTAAGTTCTTGTTTTAGAAGTTAAAGAAACGTTTCCTAGAACGATCGCGGGTTTTGTGATTTTTATATAAATACTTTTAAATCACTTCTGATTCGAAAGAGTCGTTTCTTAAGAAAAAATAGAACCATTATTATAAGTTAAGAACAGTTGTAAAACGACTTCAGCTTTAAAAAGTATCAAAGTAAACTAAAGAAGTTTGCGCATTCTTTAGTAGATCCTTCTTGTTAAAAAGCAATTGAAAATAGTAACAAAACGTTAAACATTAGTTAAAAAGATAACTTTTTTACATTTTTTTTATGAAACTTAAATAAAAATCAATATTCATAAACGGAAAAAGTTTTAGTTATTGAATTTTTTATATTTGTTCAGAGCAAAGCGTAGGATAATTAATCCTACTTGCTTAATTTTGACTCGGAATCTATAAAAGCCAAGTCCATGTTCAAACTCGTTGTTTTGGTTTATTTCCAGCGTCAATAAAGTCGCTACTCTTGACTTAAATAATTTCGCATCTTTACAATATGGTATTGGCTTTGTCATAGATAACATCATCGAGAATTCTTTAGTTGACTTACACATAGTTTTATTTCAGAACGAATGACGTTAATGCCTACTTTTATTAAATATTTTAACATTTTTCAGGACATAAATTTGCTCACTAGGCTGCCCATATAAAAGCTCTTGGTCTATTCATAACTTATATTCATCATCATCATAAATGGGCTTTAGCAGTCCAGTGCTGGACATAGAACTTTTTTAATGAACGCCTAGACAGCGTTCATTAAAAACAGTTGCTCATAATTGACTCATTGAGCAGCCGGATTGTCAATTGATTAATTGCACTTGCACTGCGGATCTGTCTTAATTCCACTGTAAGGCAGATCCACCGTCAAGTGGGCAGTGGGATCGTCACATACCCTACGCCAGTAACTTATGCTACTGAGACAAAAATTTTCTGTTTTAAGATACCTATTCAACATAAATCCTCGACGAGTAAATGATGAGGACATTCACAACATCGGAGGAGCTACTAATGGGGTGCCAGCCTTTCTAAAAGGAGAAGGCTCTTTTCTTGAATCATCACTACCACCAGAGACAAGAGCTACACGTAGATGTCCTACACATGCTTATTGTCTTTTGAAATTGCTATTCCTGGTACAGAATAGGACGCCTCTTATCAATAAATCCCTCCATACCACAGTTTCTACGAAGTGTCAATTTACATCTACCCAAAAGAGAATAAATAGAATGCAATGCTGAAAGAATAAAAGAGGGACTCATGGTAATAACGGCTATAGCATAGCTTCTAAAATACCCCGTTTTTATTTATAAATAACTCGTTTTATAATTTGCTCATTTGATAAGGTTTTCAACGAGCAGATTACTCGATTAGCGTTGTTTTACGTCTTTATAAATTTTTCTCTTTATCATATTACATTTTCGCTTATTTTTTGACGGCTTATTAACTTATTGTGATATTCATTACTTTTAACGTCCATGAAATAACTCATATTATTCTTCCAATGGTTATGTTAGGAGCGGAATATTGTTACAGTAATCTACGCACGTGTAAAATAAACTGAAATCAAGGCCGACTTTTACATTCAGCAATGATTTCTATAAGCTAAATTTTTATTAAATTTATTTAATAAATATTGAAATCAAAAAACACAACAAAACCTTAAAAAAAGTATTACTTGGTTAGGTTAGAAAATCCAAAAAATATTACAATACAGAAAAATAAGTCAAAGTTAATTATTAAAAATTGATTTAAGTATATTTAACTGAATATAAGATTTACAAATAATAGTTATTAACTTGGTATTTTATATAAAAGTTTAAACAAACCTTATTATATTGTAAAAATGTAAAGCTCAAAGCTACCTGAATAAGCCCAAATTCCTTTATCAGAAATATGTACTTAAAAAGAACAAGATAAAGTTAGTCCGATTTGTACATTCGTCATTCCTATTTTAATATTTATTTTACAAATATTACTGCAACCCCTAATTTATTAATATAAAATTTCATACGCAGTAATATTTGAAGAAATTTAAGGCAAGAAATCTTATTTAACCATTTCTAAAACATAATACATTGTTACGACTGTATGATAAATGAATTCATAGTCATGCCATTGTATTATTCCATTCATCATCATCAGCCTTGTGTTAGGCCACTGCTGGACATAGACCTCCCCTAATGCACGTCTTCTCCATCTGGGGGTTTTAGCCCGTATCCCACCGCACTGGCCCAATGTAGGTCGTGTGTGGGCCGATTTTCTACATACCCATCCGACGCATTGATCATCATATTTTTTAGACAATTGGGTGATCGGTCCAAATTGTTATAAGACTTCGAACGAAAACAAGATTAAACAAAGTTGATTCCCTCGAGTTGATTGAATTGAAAAAAATTGTTAAAAAATCATTTGTTTTACTAGTAATATAAAGTTAAATAATTGTTAAGTAATTATTGTTTGGTGAAAAAAATATTTCAAAGTAACGTAATTTTTACTCATGATTATATAAAACGCTAAAACAGCTCGTAAACATTTTCTTTAATTTTTAATTTCAGTAAGCATGCATGTTAATTAACATCAAAATCAGAAAAGATCGAACCAATACTTTACAAAACTTGAATTTTTAAGTAATATTAAATAACTAAGCGGCAAATGGAACAGTTTTGTCAGTCTTGTCTAATACTCTCAGATGAATTTCAATTAATTAAATTCTGTCGGAGACCAAAGATTGAAATTTGGACAAATCTAGAAGTAAAAATTAATCCATTTTAAGTCAGCTAACAGTTAAGATAAGGATGGTCTTAATCGGTTCCCTGTAAGAACTGAATCTGGTAACAAAAGCGGATTTTATCCGTATTGGTTAAATTCTTAAAATAATTGAAAAATATCTTTTCTTCTTTTATCTTCCTTCTTTTTCATCTTAGATCGTTTCTTTCGTTAAAAAATTTCTTGTCTTCTATTAAAAAGTTCTTGTAGGTATACCCTTTTTACTCAAGACCATCTGGGGCGATACCACCCCGGTGCCTATTTCTGCCGAAAAGCAGTAGTGTTTGAAGAGTAACGTAGTCAGCGTATTTGCTGGGTAAACGAGACTTAACATCCTAAGTCTCACGGTAGGCAGCGCTTTGGTTATGCCACTGGTACCATGTCTATGGGCGTCAGTGAACACTTTCCAACAAGTGGCTTGACTGCCCGTCTACTTGTGTAGCCAAAAAATATATTTGTAAAGGATTTTGATTCTATCAGGGGTCATTGGAGCATTATGTTCTCTTAGGTTGTTGGCGGTCTTTTTACTCAGATAATTTTCCGGACGTTGCTAAGATTATGTTTTATATATTCTTATATATAAATGGCAAACAATATGTATATATTTGATAACAATAAGTTACTATTTTCAGATTTTTGTAAGAGAAATACGAAACAAATGGTGTTCGTACATAAATTAAGTTATCTCTGCACACATTAGAAAAAGATATTAATTTCATTAGTTTTATTAATAAGAACTTTCATATTTTCATTATTAGAAGTAATTTATAATAAGTGAATCGAAAGCCATGTTATTTTAAGGTCCTAACAATTGCTGAAGAATAAAGTGAAAGTTAAGATGAAATATCCCTCCGACTGTTTTTAAAGCTCCTACTTACAGGTTCTTGTTTAAGAAAGGTAAAGAAACGTTTCGCGGAACGAACGAAGGTTTTGTGATTTTTAAATAAAGACTTTTAAATCAGTTCCGATTCCAAAGAGTCGATCGTAAAGTTAAATAAAAAAATAAAAATTGTAGTACTGTTGCGAGTTTAATTTAGTTGTAAGGCATCTAAGATCTGATAGCGATTTGTTAAGTATCATAGATTGTATGGAGCTAAGAAAAAGGTACTGAATCGCATCTATCTAAGAAAGGCAAAAACTTTTATTGTACAGCCATACAACAAACAAACAAGTATACAATTAATTTCGTCCTTCAATTTGAATTGTCAAATGAGACATAATTCTAGAAGTTTTTAACCTTTATCATTAAATTTTCCTAATCGCTGGACTAACTGGATCTCCGATCGTACTAGATAAACATCGTGGGACAGTTTTCATATTTCTTTCCCATTATAGTCTCCATGACTTTTGAAAACAAATCAAAATTAACAACATTTCTTCAATGCTATATTTACTATCATTTGAACAACATGTGATATAAAATTTTGAACTTTACTTTGCGGTCACATTTTCCGGAGCAGGTTTTAAGCCACAAACTCGCTGTCCATTTTTCACACATTACGACGAATTCAATGGTGTAAAGACAGACCTCCTCCCATTCAAACAGCACTTCTGCCAAAGATATAAACGTAACGGAGATAGAACAAAAGAGGACGAGGTGAAAACGGCCATGAGATGCTAACAATGACCGCGTTTTTAATTTAAAGGATCTTCCATGTATTGTCCGTGAGATAAACTTTTCAGCGCGTAGATTACGAAAAGTGAGTTCGTTTCGCGTGTTAATTATTTCTTTATCATTTAATGTTATTTACTTATTATTTTATGAGTTCGTAAATGCATTCGTCAGCCTTCTCAGTTTCATCTTTCGGTTAAGACAATATGAGGTAATCACTATTACCCTACCATATTACTTTTTTACTTTATTACTTTCTATTATGCTCCCTGCTATATTACTACCTCGTGAGGATAACTTATGTTTTAGATGGGCGTGCAAAATGTCGGCTTCGGCTAACAAGACCGCTATTCACAATAGACAAATATTGTCAAGGTGTTTAAAGACAATTATCCTAATAACTAAGTCAACCGTCAAAAGTGGCAACTTAATATAAAGCTACATATGTTTAAAAACCCTGATTCCCTTAATATAAGAACTTATGGTTAAAGTTTATAAGTTTACTTCAACATTAACATTACACTTCGCAGAAAAGAACGTGCATATCAAAATATTTCCCAATATTTCCTTTTTAAAGGTCCAATTATGTATTGAAATAAAATCAAAATAATATATAAACTTTGTTTAAAAGCATACGCTCAATGGTATTCCGAAATACTACCTCCACAATGCAAACTTTCTCAACGACTCAAAATTCCTCTTGCGGGCTTTATATTAAAAAAACAAGGTAAAGTTAGAATGATTCGCGCAATCGACATTCTCTTTTATTATTTATTTTTCCATTTTTGAAATTTAATTTCTTACGCAGCGTCTGCCGATTCGTTGTAAGAATTTTTTCGCAAATATTTGAAGTGAAAGCGTAATGTTTGACAAAAACTTCAAGGATAAAATGTAAAATGTTTTGATATTTTTTTATATATTATCTCTGAATTTTTTTATATTTTTTAGTACCTGATGGTATATCACAACGTTTGGTAGTCGCTTTTGTTAAAAAACTAAGACATAATCATTAAATTCTTATGCTAGTTTGCTCACATACATTGCTTAAACACGTCATTACCTAAATTATTTTATGACGAACGAACCACGAATTATGGTAATTCGTATGAGTCTAAAGTTATAATAATAAATAGTTATAATTAATATTGCAAAATCTCATATGACTGTCATTAAAGTAAAGACTATTTGTGATTTCGATTTTATTTTATTTTAATTGCATTTTATAAAATTTTATATCATAAAATTTTACAACTTACTATGAAAATATACTAAAAACTTGGCTTTATAGATTTAATTTTATTTTATTATTTACCAATATTAGTGGCATGTAAAAAGTCGGTCCACCCACCAACCCGCATTGGACCAGCGTGGTGGGATACGGTCCAAAAACCCTCTAATGATGGATGGATGGGTGTATTAGGGGAGGCCTATGTCCAGCAGTGGACTATCACAGGCTGATGATGATGATGATGATTAGTGATATTATTATTATCAGTTAAACTGGGTCTGTATATTTATTTTTTTCTTAGCTACGTAAGCAGACGAGCAGTCGGGCCACCTGATGGAAAGTGGTCACCAATGCCCCTAAACATTGGCAATACCAGTGGCATCACTAACGCGCTGACTACTATGAGGCATAGGCTCTTAAGTCTCATTTACCCAGTAAACACGCTGATTACGGTGCCCTTCAAAGCGGAATACAGTAGTGTCATCACACGGCTGCGGTCTTCTTTAGTCGGTCCCCTGTAATAAAATCTAGGTAAAAAGAACTAAAGTGTAAACTGAAAAGTTATCACAATACCAAAATAAAATCAGAAGATTAGATGTCTGAACTAATATAGAAAAAATTATTTAAAGTAAATCCGACTAAAGGTATTTTAATATTTTATATTTTTTATTCTTTCGAAGTGTAAAATGGAAACAAAACTCATAAAGAAAATGACTTCCAAATCAAGTTTTCATTACAGACACGACGATGATAAAATGAAATAAATTTAACACTCGCTAAGTTAAAATTTTAATTTTAATTGTAATAATGCATAACAGTGTTTAAATTTAAATATTAAAGGTGCTTTACATCATAACTTATTTGATATTTCTTGTAGAGAGTCAGAAGACAAGGCATTATTAATAAGAGTTGTTTCCAACTTAAGCTAAACAATAAGCTTTAATAAATGCTTTGAATGTAAAAATATATTTAAAAACCTTTGTTACTTTATTTCATACAAGTTACGCTTTTTATAGATCTCTAATTCTTCTAATTATATGTTTTGTTTTTAATTAATAATGTCAAACTACTCGTCTGATTCTAAAATTGTACAGTTAATATTTTGTAGAACAGAAATTTAAAATTCTTTGAAAAACTAAAACCAAATTAAAGTAGAGAAATAAAAAACAGCTCTCATCTAAATGTATTATTATCTGCAAATATAATATAAAACGTCTGTGTAGCTGGGATACACCGCTAGTAATTAATATAAACGTGGTAAATATTTGTTATTACTTAAATATTGGTATTTGCGGCCATATTTCATGAGAATATTTGTACATGTGGATATAAAACGTGAATGCTTTTTCAATATTAACCTGTTTGAATTCTATATTACAGTTTTATTAATGCTATTTTAATTTTATGTCTGATATCACATTTCACATTATTTTGTGTATGACTTGTTTACCAGAGTGAATTCTGGATGTAACAACTACATAAGTATAGAAGTGTAATTCGTAAAATTTTTTGCAATAAATGAACATTTTTTTCGAATTCGGACATAGTAAAATTAGAAAACTATGAAAGTAAAAATGAAACATATCACTTATTATTGAATGACGCTAAATTATCGCTTTAATGGCATACATTTAAAAAATTGTGTAAGGTTCGTGTATTTATCGAAAATGCCCTTGTAATAATATTTAGTTTTGGTTATGTCAACACAAACATTTTCAATTTTTTTTTAATTTTTCATAAATAAATACATATTTCAATTCGATAAAAAAGAAAAATAAAATGTAAAATCCAGTTAAAAATGTTAGTTATGTTATGACTTTTTATTTATCAATACCAACTCCTATTTTACTTTAATATTCTAACATAAAAATTACATTTACAAATCAGTAATAAATGTCATTTATATTACTCAAGCTAAAAGAAATAAAGACAAAGATTATTTAATTCTTTTAACTTCTCCAGTAGGAATTAGCTTATGTTACCAGATTCAATTCTAACAGGAAACCAATTAGGACCATGCTTATCTAGACGGCTAGTTTAATTTAAAAACGGATTAACGTTTAATTCTAGTGTTGTCCAATTTATTTTCTTTCTTTTCTAATAAGTTTAAACAAAAGGAAACTGACTGTTCTAGAGTTCTAAGAATGATATTTCTATGGTGAACGTAACTGTTTAAATTAAAATCATAATTTTTTATATTTCTTAGTACAGATATTTGGTGTATTACACCAACTAGCCTGGGAAGAATAAGAATATCTTTGAAGGGATAAGGCATAAATTCTTACGACAAAATCTCATTACAATTAAACTAGATATTTAAGTGTTAAAGAATTTATAATATTAATAAATTCTCAAATCATTATACTACCAGGTAATGGGATGCTCGCTCCAGGTTTTTTTTTCAATTATACCATACGTATCTTAGTATTTTTTTTGTATACTTGATTATTTTTAACGATGATCACATAAAAAGCAAGCTGTTCAATTGTTATTTTGTTATATTCTGTACGAACTTATTATTGTTGCGTAATGTGCATCAAGAGCAATCATTTTGTAGGTATATTATTTCGATATAAACACACGAAGCTCTTAAACTTAAATAGTTTTGCTTCCTCGAAATAAGAATAATCTGGCGAAAAAACTACTTTCTCCTCTACATTTGCCATCCGTTTGCCATCTAGCCTCGACAACCTAAAGGGTGAAGTGAATCCGACTGATGAACAAGACATTAATATCCTGTAGCTATTGCTTATAAATATATAACAAATGGCATTCGACGCGTGGATCATCTTGATGGGTGATAGGTTCACTGTGTCCTCAACAATGATGAATAATTTTTCACGGAAAACAACAAAAACTCAAAGTTGTTTCCGGGGAAGATTAAATGTTATACCCAAGGCTTTAATTTTTGGGCTTACAGAGTAGTGTCAGTTCTGTGATTCGAGATACCATCGATAACGGAGATATTCAAAAACTTTAAGTCTGTTTGATCATATATCATCGACGACAGTACAATACGAAGCAAAATCGTAATCTTCTCATGATAGATTTCATTACTTTAGCTTTTGATAAAACACTTACCGCATATTCTTAATATTCCATATTAAAATTGTTTCTAAAATTTATTTTATAATTACTAGTTAGTTGAACACTACACATTAGGTAGTACTTCCAAGAAAAGTTTTGTGTGTATATGATATTACAATTAAATATTAACTCCAGCCATTACTGTGTTTAGTAAACTAGTTATTAAAAGCATTTGAGTAAATATTAAACCAGAATGGCATGCGTACAATAGCAATAACGAGAACTAGTCAGTATCAAAATATAATTTAGATTTTCACTGGAAATTTCAATGCAATTGCGATAATTTCACGGCAACGGATCATCGTCATTAACGTTTGCATTAATAATTCGATTCTCTAATTACAGTTTTACATTAAACCAGGATTTAACACATTCAAATTATACAAATATCGTACTGTTGAATCTATTTAAATTTTAAAAGAAATTAAAAGCCGCGATAACGCTGGATTATTGTTGCTGCAGTTCAAAAGATTAAAAAAAGTTTGCATATGATATTAGCCCTTGCATTTTAAATCGGTAGATACAGGTTCAAATTCTACGGCTTTTTAAGGCAATATGGGCTAGAATTGCTGTATAATCTAGATATAGATGTATCCTAAAAGGTGTTGATAAACAAAAGAATAGCTTTAAGAATTATTACTCATAATTACATTAAAAACACTTCGTGTAATTTGATAATATTATATTAAAAACCTAATGCATAGCTACCATTTACAAAACTAGTACAAGAAGATGACAAAAAGAAATATTGACTTTTACATTTATAATACATCAGAAAGGAATGAATTTTTAATGAAATATATCATTTTAAACTTTTAAGTCTGCTTTATAAAATTAAATTTCGTTTTACCAATAAAGTTATCTTACTAAACGCAAATACTCTCAGAGATTCATTCAGAGACAAATGATTAAAAAACGTGCTTTGGCATTTAGTAGTAGTACAATTGGAAAGCCTATTTAATTTGTCCGTTGACATTTTTGTTACGTTTGCATTAAATTAATAGTGTTTGTAGGTTAAAAATAAACTTTTTGTCTTGATGTTTAAAAATATTTTTGTTTAATATTGTTTATTTAATACATGCGTAGTCTGCACAATTGATATAGGGACTGTACCGTCGACCCTGTGAAGGGTTTGAAACGTCGATTATAACTTTAAATAATTATAAAGTAAATAAACGCTGTAAATCCGTAAAAATTGTATTATTTATCAGTGACTGTACTTTTAAGAATTTATAGCGGGGTAAATGTTTTTAAACAATTTTGAAATAAATCAAAACTGGTTAATATTATTTACAAAATTAGCATCATTGTTTTATTATGCATCACTTTTTTATATATAATTAATGGCCACGAAAAGCAAAATAACATGAAGTATCAAGGTGGTGCTTATTTCTTTCACAAATCGGTTATGTGTAAATACTACTGACTTCCGGTTTGAACGTCACGGTAACCAGTATTTACTACTCAGTGACCAGTATATAATACCCCATAGTAATAACCTTTTTTTTTTTTTTGCCGTTGGAAAAATCCAGCTTACGGATTCCCGCCACCAAAGTGAGGGGGCAGCGGGATATTGGGGCCTCCCAGGACCAAGATGGAGCGGCCGGTATACCCACTAAAAACCAACGTTGTTCCTTTCTCATGTCGCTGCAGCCGGGGCCGCGGCACTGATAACAGTCTTCAGCGACCCCGGCGCGACGTGGCCCTGTCGAGCCTCTTCTCTCGGTGTGTTGGGACACCGGAACGTCGCTTTAGGCGCCGTGCCGGAACAAACAGCACGGCGTCCCTCTTGAGCCCTTCTCTGGGCGGCGGGCACCCCTCTTGCCGGCCGCCCAGGGGCTCAGATGTCAGGGGAAGGTTGCGCGCGTACGCCACTCTTCGGCGCTCCTGGCCTTCTTCTGCGGATAGCCAGGGCTCACGGCCCTGTCCCTTTCGCCGCCTCCTTCCGGCCATCACGTCCTCGCAAAAGCAAGGACGCCCACGACCTTTCGCTCTCTAGCATCCTGCGTACCGGCAGGAAGCGAAGGTCGTCCCACGACACCTCGCAGCTCCGGCGTTGCTCAACCCAGGCTGGGCACTCTTCCAGCGCGTGTTGGGCCGTCTCTTCGGCACATACGCCAGTGGTGGCACTCCTCTGTAGGCTCCCTCACCGGCCACGCGGCACAGGTACCTCCGAAACAGCTGAGAACCTGCGTCGCGCGGAATGTTAGGGAGCCGTGTCCTCTTTATCCCATAGTAATAACCTACGTCAACGAGACGTAACTTTTAATCGTTTAGTCGAAAACTGTTCCATTAAATCGAACAAAAAGCTAATATGTAACTTTTACGATTTTAATTTTATTTTTAAACTTTCATTTCGGCGTTATTTCTACACTTTCGTGTATTGTTTTTTTACGTATTTCATTTTATTTTGATACGCTAACAAAACAAAAATAAGCGCTGTTAAATCTGTAAAGACTTTAGTTTTTTATTTAATTTTGTAGTATAATATTTCGTAAATACAAAAAGGTGTTATAATTTTAAGTTCTTATAATAACTTACGTATGTATTCATATGTCCGCTTTGGAATATCATACTCTTCTGCACCGTTAAATTTTATAAGCAATCTTCGGAGGAGCCTTTTATTCTTAATAATAAATACGAGTGATACTAAAATGGCATTCAATAACACGTGTCGTCCATTATTTGAGAACGGATAACGTTCCGAATTAATACTCCATACGTGTGAAATATTCTTGTCCCTGTTTAATTTTCATACTTATACCATTTTGATGGCAATTTTGCGATATCTATAAAGAAAATAGGAACTTTAAATTCGTCTTAATATAAACAAAAACAATAGAGGCTTTGTTCTGATTATTTGTATTGAACAATTTATACGTAGAATCTGGAACAATATTTCACATTCTGTTTTCAAATTGCACATAAAGAATCTTAATTGACTTCCTGTTGCAGCGAGTTTTTCAGGATTGGTGGAAATTTGTGTAAGCCGTTTAATTGGTTCCTTTATATTAGTTTTGTTCTTGCTAATACAGAAACAATAATAAAGAGTTTAAATGTTAGTGATTATATTGATAGAAAATTAATTCATCAACAGAAGAGAGAAGAAATTAAAGTTTCAAATACAAATAATGTTGAGTGATAGAAGTTATATGTAATTTATTAATAAGATTGTTTTGAAAGTTATTATTAACCGACCTTAAAAAAAAGGAGGAGGTTTTCAATTCGTCTGTATTATTTCTTTTATGTTTGTTACCTTAGAACTTTCGCCTGGGTGAACCAATTTGGATGTTTTTTTTTTATTTAAAAGCTGGCGCTTCCCGCTTAGTTCTAATTTGGCCCAGTTCTGACGGTGGCGTCCATGAAAAAACTGAACAGGTCTGAAATTTACATTATCTATGTGCTCAACAAATGGACAACTGAACAGCTCAATACCATGCCAATCGATTTGGTGTCGGCTTGTTTTTTGTTAAAATTTTTGTTATTTTAAATTTACAATTAGATAATTTTAAACAATTTTATTATATTTAAATAAGAACTTTTCGACTGGTCTAAGGAAATAAATGAAAGTAGTGTAGTTGAAGTGTCTGTTTGTGACATTAAAATAAGCATTTTTACATTGTGATTTATAACGAAGGCATATAACAACTTTTTTATTTTAATATTGGGAATAATTTATAATAAGCGAATCATAAACCATGTTATTTTAAAGTCCTAACAATTGTTAAGAAATAAAGTGAAAGTTAAGACGAAATATCCCTCCGACTGTTTTTAAAGCTCCTACTTACAGGTTCTTGTTTAAGAAAGGTAAAGAAACGTTTCGCGGAACGAACGAAGGTTTTGTGATTTTTAAATAAAGACTTTTAAATCAGTTCTGACTCCAAAGAGTCGATCGTAAAGTAGAATAAAAAAATAAAAATTGTAGTACTGTTGCGAGTTTAATTTAGTTGTAAAGCATCTGCGATCTGATAGCGGTTTGTGAAGTATCATAGATTGTAAAAGCTAAGAAAAAGGTACTGAATCGCATCTATCTAAGAAAGGCAAAAACTTTTATTGTACAACCAGACAACAAACAAACAAGTATACAATTAATTTCGTCCTTCAATTTGAATTGTCACAATGTGACATAATTCTAGACTCTAAAGTTTTTACATCTTTATCCTTAAATTTTCCTAATCACTGGACTAACTGGATCACCGTCGTACTAGATAACATCGTACGGACAGTTTTTTACATATTTCTTTACACATTATAGTCTCCATGACTTTTTGAAAACAAATCAAAATTAACAACATTTCTTCAATGCATATATTTACTATTACATTTGAATAAACATGTGATATAAAAGTTTGAACGTTACTTTGCGGGCACATTTTCCGGGCAGGTTTTTAAGCCACAAAACTCGCTGTCCATTTTTCACACACATTACCGCGACCGCAATTCAATGGTGCAAACGACAGACCTGCCTCTCCATTCAAACAGCACTTCTGCCCAAAGATATAAACGTAACGGAGATAGAACAAAAGAGGGACGAGTGATGAGAACGGCCAAAGAGATGCTAACAAATGACCCCGTTTTTAATTTATAAGGGATTCTTCCTATTATTGTCCGTGAGATAAACTTTTCAGCGCGTAGATTACGAAGATTGAGTTCGTTTCGCGTGTTAATCATTTATCTCTTATTTAATGTTATTTGCTTATTATTCTATGAGTACGTTAATATATTCGTCAGCCTTCCCAGTTTCATCTTTCAGTTAAGATAATATGCTTTAATCATACTATTACCTATTACTCTACCACATTACTATATTACTACCACTTTATTACTTTACTACTATCTACTTTGCTCCCTCCTATATTACTTTCTTGTGAAGATTACAAATGTGTTAGATGAGCATGCAACATGTCGGCTATCGACACCGGCATTCACAATAGGCACATAAAATCAAGGTATTTAAAATCAAATACCGTCAAATGTGGCAACTTAATAAAAAGCTACATATGTTTAAAAAGCCTGCTCCCCTTAATATAAGAAGTTATGTTATATGTTTACTTCTACATTAACATAACATTTCAGAAAAGGACGTGTATGTTAAAATATTTTACAATATGGATTTCCCTTTTTAAAGGTCCCATTACATTTTAAACTAAAGTCTTAATAATATATAAACTTTGTTTAAAAGCATACGCTCAATGGTATTCCGAAATATTACCTCCACAATGCAAACTTTCTCAATGACTCCAAATTCCTCTTGCGGGCTTTATATTAAAAAAATTCTCTTTTATTGTTTATTTTTCCATTTTTGAAATTTAATTTCTTACGCAGCATCTGCCAATTCGGTGTAAGAATTTTTTCGCAAATACTTGAAAGGAAAGCGGAATGTTTGACAAAAACTTCAAGGATAAAATGTTCAATGTTTTGATATTTTTTTTATAATATCTCGGAATCTTTTTATAATTTTATTGGTATCTGATGTTTTATTACAATGTGGTAATGAAGTTTATTTAATATTTTTGTTTGCCAACGTTTTGTAGTCGCTATAGTAAATAAATGAAACTAAATCATCAAATTGTTACTGCGCACATACATTGCTTAGACGTCATTATTTTATTTACTTTTACCGTAATTCGTATAGGTCCAAAGTATTAATTTAATTATAATTGCAAAACCTCATATGACTGTCATTGCAGTAAAGAGGAATATTTGTGTTTTCGATGGTAATTGTGTTTTAGTTGCATTATTTCATAAAATTTTACAACTTACTTTGAAAATATAGTCCTGGTTTTGTATAGTGAAACTTGGCAGGTTATACATCTTTTATAGTTATCTATATATTTAACTTGGATACTTTTCGTTTATCACAGAAAATCATCATCATGATTATAAGGTAAGGTTTTTTTTATTATTTTCTATTAATCGTTAATTAACTGTCTCCGTAGCCTAGTGATA
Source organism: Lamproptera curius (assembly GCA_029286875.1). Classification (NCBI taxonomy): domain Eukaryota; kingdom Metazoa; phylum Arthropoda; class Insecta; order Lepidoptera; family Papilionidae; genus Lamproptera; species Lamproptera curius. Next base: position 2,532,054 of record JAGSMT010000038.1, read on the forward strand.
TAGGCGTGTGCCTTAGAAACTGGAGGTCGTGGGTTTGAATCCTGCGGGGACTCAACAAATTTTCTCAACAATTTGTTTCCTAGTTGTTAGGCAATTTGGGCGATCACCCTTTGTCTGAAAAGATGATCCATGTCGGATGGGCATATAAAAAGTCAGTCACCCACCAACCCGCATTGGACCAGCGTGGTGGGATCGGTCCAAATCTAATTGATGGAATGTATTAGGGGCCTATGTCGACAGTGGACTATCACAGGCTGATGATGAATTAATAGTGACATTACTACGTATTGTGTTGGTATTTTTTTTTAATTGTCTAAGTAAGCCTACGAGCAATCGGGCCACCTGATGGAAAGCGGTCACCAACGACCATAAACATTCTCTATACCAGTGACATCACCAACGTCGGACATAGGTTATTAAGTCTCGTTTACCCAGTAAATACGCTGATTACGGTGCCCTTGAAACCAGATCACAGTAGTGTTATCATACTGCCGCTTTGCGACAGATATAGGCACCCTGTTGGTCTCCAGACGGTTCCCTGATAAATTTTAGGCAAAAAGGTCTTAAGTGAAAATTGAAAAGTTATCACAGTATCAAAATAAAATCAGAAGATAGTAGATGTCTGAACTAATATGGAAAAAATCATTTTAGTTGTGCTGAAAAAACATCTTAAAGTTAATTTTATCTAAAGTTATTTTAATATTATATATATTTTATTCTTTCGATGTGTATTATGAGAAAAAAATCTCATAAAATGAAATGACATGAAGAAAATTACTTCCAAAGCAGGTTTTTATTACAGACGCGACGATGATGAACGAAAAATATTGGGTTAAAATTTAAAACATTGTGAATAACTTCTTCGTCGGTTTAATTTTTTATTCTCGAGAGATATAGAAGTGAAGTCAAAACGCAAAATTACAAACTAAGCATCGGTTTCCATAGCCTTACACTTAAAGCAATTTTATTTTTATTTAATTTCATTTTATTTAACACTCATTAAGTTAAAACTATAATTTTAATTGCAATGTTGCATAACAGTGTTGAAATTTAAATATAAAAGGTGGTTTACATCTTAATTCATTTGATATTTCTTGTAGAGAGTGAGAAGACAAGCCATTATTGATAAGAGTTGTTTCCAACTTAAGTCAAACAACAAACTTTAATAAACGCTCTTTAAATGATATTAGTAGAAAAAATATTCGAAAATCTTTTTACGTTATTTCATACAACTTGCGCTTTTGATTATCATCATCTCATCAGCCTGTAATAGTCCATTGCTAAACATAGGCCTCCCCTAATACACCCCTATCCATCAGGGGGTTTTGGACCCTACCACGCATGGTCAATGCAGGTTGGTGGTGGACGACTTTACATGCCCATCCGACGCAGCATGGAACTTCAGCTTTCAGACAATTGGTGATCAGCCCAAATTGCCTAACCAACTAAGAAACAACAATGAAAATTTGTTGAGTCCCCCAGGAATCGAACCCACGACCTTCGGTTTCTAAAGCACACGCCCATACCACTAGGCTACGGAGGCAGTTGCGCTTTTGATAGATCTATAATTATTCTAATTACATAATAAAGAAGAAAATCTTATTTTTGTTTTTAATTAATAAAGTCAAACTCCTTGTCTGATTCTAAAATTCTTCAGTTTACATTTTTAGTAGAGATTTAAAACGCTAAAACACAATCGAAGTACTAGCTTAACTCTCATTGAAATATTTATCATATGCAATTATATTATAAAAAGTCTGTGAAGCTGAGATAGACCGCTAGTAATTAATATAAACGTGGTAAATATTTATTATATCGTAATAATAAAAACGATATTGATTTGTTACTGCTATCTTAATTTATGACGTCACATGTCACGTTATTTACTTGTTTACAAGTTGTTTACCAGAACAAAATTTTCAGGTAGCAGCAACATAAGTATAAAAGTGTTATTCGTAATGTTTTATGCAATAAATGAACATTTTTATGAATTTGGACATGGTGAAATGTGAAAAGTATGAAAGTAGAAATGAAACATATCACTTATTATTAAATAACGATAAATTATAGCTTTAATAGCATACATTTAAGAAAATGTGTAAACGTTCGTATGTTTATTGTAAATGCGCTTGTAATATCATTTTGTTTTGTTTTAGTGAACTCAAAATTTTAATGTATTTTTTGTTGTTTTTCAAAAACAAACACATTTTTCAATTTTATAAAAAGAAACATAAAATGTAATGGATAGAGTATAAAGTCCAGTTAAAAAAAAATATATTTTTTTTATGAATACAAACTCATATTTTACTTTAATATAATCATCAGCCTGCGATAGGCCTCCCCTAAGACACCTCCATCCATTAGGGGTTTTTGGACCGTATCCTACCACTCTGGTCCAATGCGGGTTGGTGGGTGGACCGACTTTGTACATGCTCATCCGACGCATGGATCATCTTACTTTTCAGACAATTGGGTGATCGGCCCAAATTGCCCTAACCAACAAGGAAACAACAATGAAAATTTGTTGAATGAGTCCCCGCAGGATTCGAACCCACGACCTCTAGTTTCTAAGGCACACGCCTATACAACTAGGCTACGGAGGCAGTTTACTTTTTTACTTTATTACTGTAATGTATAACATTTCATCTCATCAGCCTGTAATAAGAGATGAAATGTTATAAACGTTTTTCATATAACTCAAGCAGAGAAAAATAAAGCCAAAGATTATTTGATTCTTTTAACTTATCCATTAGGAATTAGCTTATATTAACAGATTCAATTCTAACAGGAATCCAATTACGACTATGCTTAGCTTGATAGCTAGTTTAATTTAAAAACGGTTTAACCTTTAATTCTAGTATTGTCCAATTTATGTTCTATCTTTTCTAATAAGTTTATACAAAAGGAAGCTGATTATGCAATAGTTCATGGCAACTATAATTTACTGAACATTAAGATAATTTTCTTTTTATTAGTACGAATATTTGGTGTATTATAGTAACTACGCTGTCAAAAAAAAGAATTTCTTTTATTTTCCATATAAATGATAACAATTTTCGAATTTTCGAATCATACCATACGTATATTAGTATTTCATTATTATAATTGATTATTTTTAAAAGATGACGTGAAAAGCAATTTGTGTATTGCTATTTTCTGTAGTTATATTCTGTACGAACTGATTATTTTGCATGTAATATGACAAAACATCATATTGTAGGTATATTATTTATATATAAACACACGAGCTTTTAAACTTAAATAGTATTGCTTTCTCAAAATAAGATTAATCTTGCGAAAAAACTGTTTTCTCCTCTACATTTCTCCTTTCCATCCGTTTGCCATCTAGCCTCTACAACCTAAAGGGTGAAGTGAACCCGACTGATGAACAAATTATTAATATCTTGTAGCTATTGCTTAGAAATATTTTACAAATAGCATTCGCGTAGATCATCTTGATGGGTGATAGGTTCACTATGTCCTCAACAATGATGAATAATTTTTTCACGGAAAACAACAAAAACTCAAAGTTGTTTCCGGGGAAGATTAAATGTTCTACCCATGGCTTTAATTTTTGGGCTTGTAGAATAACGGAGATATATTTAAAAAAAACTTTAAGTCTGTTTGATCATATATCATCGGCGACAGAACAATACGAAGCAAAAGCGTAATGATAGTTTTCATTACCTTAGCTTTAGTTAAAACACTTACCGCATATTCTAATTATTCCATATAAAAATATTTCTAGTTAGTTTAACACAACGAATTACGTAATACTTTCAAGAAAAGAGTTTGGGATGTATTACATGGTTAAGGGCAATTTGGGCCGATCACCCAATTGTCTGAAAAGTAAGATGATCCATGCGTCGGATGGGCATGTAAAAGTCAGTCCACCCCCAACCGCGCATTGGACCAGCGTGGTGAGGTCGGTCCAAAGCCCTCTAATGGATAGGGGTCGTTAGGGAGGCCCTATGTCCAGCAGTGGACTTTCACAGGCTGTTGATGATGATGATTGATGATGATGTATACATATTCGATTTGAATACTCTACCCATTACTGTGTTGAGCTTAGTAATTAGAAGCATATGAGTAAATATTAAACCAGAATGTTCGCTGTACAACAGCAGTAACGAGAACTAGTCAATATTAAAACTATAGTTTAGATTTTCACTGGAAATTTCAATGCAATTGCGATAATTTCACGGCAGCGGATCATCGTCATTAACGCTTGCATTAATAATTCGAATCTCTGATTACTGTTTTACATTAAACCAGGATTTAACACATTCACATTACAAAAATATCGTTATGTTTAATCTATTCAAATTTTCAAAGAAATTAAAAGCCGTGATAATTTTGGATGGTTGGGTTAATAAAATTATCGAAAATAAAAAAGCAATAACAGAATAATCGAAACATTAATGTCTTAACAGTTCAAAAGATTCAAAAACTATTTGAATACAATATTAGCCCTTGCATTGCAAACCAGTGGCTTCAGGTTCGGATTGTATGACTTTTAAGGCCATCTGGGCTAGAATTGCTTAAGAATCTAGATTCTGATAACTAGTAATGGAATCCTGAAGGGTGTTGCTAAACGAAAGAATAGCTTAAAGAGCTATTATCTATATTTACATTAAGAACGGTTCATTTAGTTAGACAATTTTATACCAAAAACCTTATAGCTAATACCATTTAATAAACTAGTACAAGATGACAAAAAAATATTCTTTCATGTATCATACATGAGAAATGTTAATACTTCTAATAAAATATATCATTTTTACCTTTTAAGTATGATTCATAAAAATTAATTAAGTAATAACAATAAAGTTATCTTACTGAAGGCAAATACTCTCAGAGACAAAATTCATTCGGAGACAAATGATTAAAAAACGCGCTTTGGCATTTAGTAATGAATTTCTCGGTTGCTCCGAATATTTAACGTAAAAGTGTACAATTTAAAAGACTGAGAAAAGAAAATTAATGCCACTTCAAGATCCCTCAAGAGGGTGATTGCCAGGGCAAAGGCCGAGCACGTTTGCAGAGTTGGTGAACGGTTAGTCGGCTTTCCCTCTGGAAGTCGTGCCTTTTGGTCACTTGCCAAAGCTGCCGAAGGCAACTTCTGCCGGTCCAGTCTCCCGCCATTGCGCAAATCTGATGATAGTCTAGCCCAGGTGCGAAGAGAAGGCTGATCTTCAGTCAAACTCTTCGCCTCAAACTCGACTATGGACGATGGGGACCTTCCACCAGATCTCCCTCAGTGCGAGAGTTCCCTTCCCGAAATCCGCATCTCACAACGGGCAGTCAGGCGGGAACTACAGCTCCTCAACATCCATAAGTCGAGTGGGCCCGACGGCATTCCTGCAGTGGTCCTAAAGCGATGCGCCCCCGAGCTGACTTCTGTACTCACGCGCTTATATCGCCTCTCACTACACGGCTAAACGGGTTCCGGCTTCATGGAAAGCAGCTCGAATACATCCGGTCCCTAAAAGGAGACCGCTCAGACCCTTCGAATTACAGGCCCATAGCTATCACATCCTTACTGTCAAAGGTGATGGAGCGGGTCATCAACAACCAGCTCCTAGGTTACCTAGAGGAGAACCAGCTTATCAGTGACCGTCAGTACGGTTTTCGTCACGGTCGTTCGGCTGGTGATCTTCTGTGTACCTAACGCACCGTGGAGCGAAGCTTAGACAATAAGGGTGAAGCTCTAGCAGTCAAGTCTTGATATTGCTTAAGGCGTTCGACGAGGGTCTGGCATGAGCTCTTATATCGAAACTGCCCGCTTATGGAATCCCCGAGGCTGTGTCAGTGGATTGCCAGCTTTTGGATGGTCGGGAGCATCAGAGTCGTTGTCGACGGTTGCTGCTCAAGATCATGACCACTAATGCGGGCGTCCACAGGTTCAGTGCTCTCACCAACGCTTTTATCCTGCATATCAATGACATGCCTATCTATCAGAGATATAGCATTGCTATGCGGATGATAGCACAGGAGATGCGGTATACTAGCCAACGACCAGTCCCTCGGTGTGGGTGCAGAAGAGGCGATCTAAACTTGTGTCCGAAGTGGAGGACTCTCTGGGGCGAGTCTCCGAGTGGGGTCGAGTAAACCTCGTTCAGTTTAATCCTACAAAGACACAGGTTTGCGCATTCACGCAAAGAAAGACCCATTTGTCATAGCGCCACAATTTTGGGTGTCTCTCTGCAACCATCCTCAAGCATTGGAATCCTTGGTGTCGAGATCTCACGCGACGTTCAGTTTCGAAGTCATTTGGACAACAAATTCAAAATGGCCTCTAAAAACTGGGAGTGCTAACAGAGCGGGACGTACTTTCATCAAGCCAAAAGCTTCTCTTTACAAGCTGGGTCAGGCCTCACGTGGATATTGTTTCCCTCTCTGGGCCGGTGCTAAGTATCAGCTGCTTCAACTCGACTCCTACAAAACAGGCCATTCAGACATGGCGATCCATGCCTCACGGACAGGCTGGAACCTCTAAGCCTACGGAAGATATTGGCTCTCCTGTTGTTCTACCGCCTGTTCAGCGGAGGTGCTCAGCGGAGCTGTTTGATATAGTACCTACCTCCCATTCTATTATCTATCTCCGTCACCGGACTGGTTCATCCATACCACCTGGAAACCGTGACAAATCGTTACGTTTCAGAGATCATTCATGACCACTATTAAACTCTGGAAGAACTCCCCTCTAAGGTTTTTCCTTCATCTATGACGTCCTTCCTTTAACGAATATAAAGAAGTCCTTTACGGTAGGCAGCGTTGGTGATACCCTGTATTGCTTAATGTCCATGGGCGTCTGACCACTTCCCATCAAGGTGGCCCATTCTCGTCTGCTTCGTTGGCAATAAAAAAAAAAAAAAAAAAAGCTATTTTGTTTTACGTTGACACTTTTTGTTAAATTAATGCTTATTAATTAAATTAATAGGGTTTTAATGTTAAAACTGTACAGTCTTCTTGTTCTGTACTTTATTGATGTTTTATGATGTTTTTATTCAATATTTATTCATTTAATACACGCGTAGACTTCACAATTTAGATAAGAACTGTAATTGTTAACTTGACCACAAGAGTTAATAGTGGTGGAGATGTTTTTTTTTATATAATTTTGATATTAATCACAATAGAGTTACATTTTTGCGAAATAGTTATCATTATTTTTATTACCCAACATATTTGTTTTAATATAATTTATGCAAAAGTAATGTTTGTTTGCAGTTATAATATTGTAATGAATATAATATAAGTCTCCTTTTTGAAGGGGACTTTCTAAAGAACTAATTACCCTTTACCAAGGATATGGAACTTTTAATCGTTTAAAAGATAACTGTACTATTTAATCTAACAAAAAAATATGTAATTTTTACTATTTCAATTTTATTTTTTAACTATGATTTCAGTGTTTTTCTAGACTTTGTTGTATTGTATTTTCAATGCTAAATTACTTTAATAAGAAGAATGTTTAATATAATTCCGTAACGAAAAATAAAAGTATAAAACGTAACTCAATTGTTTATACGTTTTTCTTTGACGTATTCTTAGAATATTTGTGAAGTTTTTTTTTATATTTTTACAATTCTAATATAATGCTATTCAGTAAAATTTTTAAATTCAATTCTGTCGCCAGACGGTTTCATTGCATATCTAAGTTAAATTACAAAATTTTCTTTTGACATATATATGAAATATATGAACTCCAAACAGTAATATAATTTCATTTTATTTTGAAATGCAAACGAAACGAAAATAAGCGCTATTAAATCTTTAAAGGCTTTAGTTTAATTAATTTTCTAGTAAAATTTTTCGTAAACACAAAATGATATTATAATTTTAGGTTCTTATGTTAGCTTGCGTATGTATTCTTATATCCGCTTTGGAATATCTTAATATTCTTCTGCACAGTTAAATTTTATAAGCAATCTTCGGAGCAGCCTTTTATTCTTAATAATAAATACCAGTGATACTAAAATGGCATTCAGTAACACGTCTCGTCCATTATTTAAGAAAGGATGGGTTCCCAATTAATTCTCCAAAATTAAATATATTCCCTTTTTTTCCCCATGACGTTGACAATACCATGGTATCCCGCGCGCTGCCTCCAGAGACATGGGTGTTGGTCTTTTAGTAAATACGCTGGCTGGTGCCCTTAAACCGGAACGCAGTGTTTTCCACTCTAATTCCAGCGAATAGCACCGCGGTGGTACCCACCAGACGGTCTCCTGTAAACAGGGGACCTACCACAGTTAAAATCCTATTTCAAGATATATAGTAAAATAATGAACTCTAACAAGAAAAATACATAAGCGGCATCTAAAAGCGAAATTTCGATCGTATTTACGTAATGCAATTTAAATATCAGTTCAAGCCATTACTGAACCCAGTGAACGAGCAAATAGAAGCACACGCGTTGACATTAAACCAAAATGGCCACCATACAATAGCAATAACGAGCATGAACCAGTCAGTATCAAAATATAATTTAGATTTTCACTGGAACTCTCAATACAATTCCGATAATTTGAAGGCAATGGACCATTATCATTAATTTTTATACCTTATTACCATTGTACCTTATATTTACATTTATAAATCATATTGACAATATGACAGCGAGTTTTTATTATATAGTTAACAAAAAAAATATTTTTAAAAAATCTCCTTATATTACATTGATTAAGAAAAAAAAACTTTTGTTGTCCTTGATAGTGTAAAATACTTTTATTATAAAAATATAAAAGATTTACCCAATTTCATTTTAACCAAACGTAATTATTTCTTCTCTTTACAAGAAAAACTGAGCAGAAAACTCGGAAATGTCTCGAAACTAATTTTAACATGGCAATAATTTAGACAAAGAATGCTTACTGTCTTATAACGCACCCTCGTTCAGACGTTTAATGGGCCTCATTATGCAATGACTGTGGACTTACGACAAACAATATATTAAAATATATTAAAACTTTATGTTGAATTGAAATTTATGTGAATAATAGTCCTTATTACGGTACAATAGTCATTGTAACTGATCAGTTTTTAAAACCACTACCTGTTTTTCCAACTTTGACATTGGCAGAAGTATCAAAATACTTTTGTTAGAGCCATTTTAATTAAAAGAAGAAAAAGTTGTTACGAATAATATTTATCATTATCAATATTAAGTCATGATTATTGTCCATAGTTTTATCCTATTTGGTTAGATTTTGGTTTTTACAAACATGCCACAGCTTGCCCATTTCAAATATAGCAATAGCAATGTATAAATTATTAACTGAACTGTAACCTAATATGCAGTCTTTATTTTTAGTTATTTGTGTTTTATGTTGTCTACGATGGATTTGACATGTCTAAATAAATAAAAATCCCTAACAAATAAATAGAGATTTAAAAAATCCTATTTGGTTTACCGTTTCATATATGGACATATATTTTTCAAAAAAACCGAACACGGGCACAGCCACAATAAAGATTACAAGTATCTCTGCTTAAGTAGTAAGGTGAAAATACGGCTGTGTTCCGGTTCGGAAGACGCCATAGCATAGAATTAATGAGACTCACATTGATTGCTATAGGGCGACGAGCAGACATCATCATTATCAGCCTGTGTTAGTCCACTGCTGAACATAGGCCTCTTCTAATGGACGCCTTGTCCATTTAGGGGTTTTGACCGTATCCCACTACGCTGGTCCAATGCGGGTTGGTGCGTAGACCGACTTTTCACGTGCCGATCCGACGCATGAATCTTTTTACTTTTCATAAAATTGGGTGATCGGCCCAAAGTGCCCTAAGCAACTATGAAACAAAGCAGAAATGTGACGCTTTATTTAAATTTTAATGTGCTAATAGCTTTCCATTGGTTGATATTGCTTTAAGTATAAAGAAAAAACCCTATTTCTTTTAATACAATAATTACCAATATTATTTTTAGTAGAGTATAATTTTTTCTTGGTATTATTAACTTAATCGCTAACAGCTTTCAAGCGTATTGCCTTCTCAGCCAAACAATTCTGCTTTATAAAGCCATTCACAGCCCGATCGGCGTCAAAAATATTATTATTGATTCAATTACAAAAAGGTATAGGCTGTAATATTTTTAATAACATAAAACAGGAGCATTATCGGAACAATGTAATAAATAAAGCAATAGAGAAACAAAAGGGAGGGATTTCGATGAAACAGCGTAATAAGTTTCGCAAATACGGATTCGCCTCGCCGTAAAAAAAACAAGACGCGGCGAATCCCTTCGAGACCCTCTTTTAAGTCAACGGCCGTTTTTGTTACACTTGTTCTGTGTGAGTTTGTTAATTATTATAATTTCAAACACAAATGTCGTTATTCAATGAAGAATTAGGCTCGTTGATTGAATATGAACAAGCTTATTACCTACTTAATACTTAAGCTTAAGCAAATATATATCGATTTAGAGTAGGATGCCTCTAATCTGAGAAGAACCGGCAAAAGAAACTCAGTGGGACCATAGTTTTTTCATCTTTTGAATAAAAATAAAGGTTGTTAACGGGCAACACAATATTATATACATAAAAGTTTTATGTACGTAACATACACACATACGTACATAACAGTCTTTTGAATTGTACACAAAATAAATAATTTCATTTTTGTAGGATTTTGCCTATTAGGTAAATTTTAATATTTAAATGAGATCGAAACCCTAAATTATCGGTATAACAGTATTTAGGTTTTGTTAAATAAGAATATGCTTCAATAAAATAAAATAGAGATTTTCATTCGTCTGTTTATTTTCCATATGTATACTAACGATTTTATGAATCGTGAACCAAAAAGTTATGAAGTGCATATCTACAACACCAACCGAGCTTACAAAATTTGTACCATCTACAATCTTGTCAGATCAAATAAACAACACAGAAAGTTTTACTTTTGCCATCGACGGCGTCAGCAATGGTACGTTCATATGAATTGCTAATTCAGCTGTATGCAAATCGTCGTGTTTATATCGGCAATAAAGATAATCCCTTCAGTTTTACGACACACGCCTGCAGTAAATAAGTGGATGGTGGGGTGCTTAATGGCGCGCGGTGTGGGGGCACTCGATTGAAACATCCCCTGAATAATATAGTTTGCTCAAATGCGCTTCATTAAATCTACATTATCTTCGTTATACCGCATTTGTCTTCGATGCGTTGAAACGTTTTTATTCTGTACAGCTCCAGTTGTTCTTATTGCTGTAGATGGAAAGTATTTTTATAGTTTTCGTCCGTTTAGTGTACATCTTATAGTAATACCACACGTTTGGCCTTAAATACTTGATTCGAGGATAACGGGCGCCAGTCACGTGGTATACCAGTTATAAAACTTAGGAAAACGCGAACTTTGGACTCTCATTAGAATGGCAAATAATACGAATCAATTTTGACTTGTTTTCTACAAAAACAGAATACTATTATCTCAGTAATAACGAAAAGAACTAAGAGAAAGACAGACAGAAAGAGAAACATATACGGATAAAAGTGTCTACGGTAACAATCATAAATTAATATGGATTTTAAAACCAAACAGTTTGGTCCTTTTACACCGCCTTATTTTGCTGTTATTGTTAAATAATTTTCTTCTGTTTATTTAAAGAACAAATTTCACTTGAACTACACCCAATTTTCTGGGAAAGTAAAAGTTCATTCGATATTTAGAGTAAATCCCAAAAAAAAGCAAATTTATCGAGTACTAACTTCAGAAATAGTACGACATATCAATAATAACAATAAGTAATAGTCTAGATTGCTCTTTATAGTCATCTTTTATGTGAAAATAGATATTAGATAGAACATTAATAGAAACGTGAACTAATTACTAATCCATGCACAACAGTAGGCATAGACTCAGATAGAAGTGGACAGATTACGCACGCAAAAGATTAACTCGCTTTATTACCAAGAACCCTCGCAGTTAATGAAAGGGGATAAAATAAAATGCACGGAGTGTTATAATGCGTTCTTTAATTAAAACCAGTAGTCAGCAATCAGTCGTAATTCGACGTATATAAGTCTCTTTTTCGACATAATATTATTTCATGTCAAAATTAACTTTGTGCAAGTAGGTATTATGTCTGGAAAGTGTCGGTAAATTCGTTGTATTTTTATCTATGGATAATATTTAGTTATTTATACCTTTGTGACCTTTAGTTATTGACCAAAAAAAGCCGCATTATAACCTCATCATCTGATAATGGTTTAGACTAATTGATTTATAATATCTGAGGCCTTTTTTTTTTAAACAATTTGTGATAAAAAACGTATTATTATTGATATTAGTCAAAATATTGTCACACACATGCACATAATCAGCCTGTGTTAGTCCACTGCTGGAAATAGGCCTCCCCTAATGCACCGTCTTCTCCATAGTGGGTTCTTGGACCGTATTCCACCACGCTGGTCCAATGCGGTGTGGTGTGTGGACCGACTTTTTACATGCCCACAATTGTTTCATTTCCAGTAGTAGTAGTAGGTATTGATGAACGAGAATTTTCATGTAATGAATGTGTAATAGAAACGGATATACTTTTGTCCTTAAATATATGTCTAAAACAATGCGTACATATAATGTAATTTTGCCTTTTAACTGACGTTTTAAATTTATGAGACCATATTTGATTCAATTAATTGAAAGTTCTCGGCTTCTTACGTTAAGTGACATGAGGCTTTAGTGTTTAACTAAAAATAATATAAACATAAGCGTTCAATTTTAAGTGCTAAACTGTCTCTTAAATGCGTAATTTAAATCGTTCACAATGCTTTCAAAGTTCTAGAACAAATGTTAATGTCGTTGTGTCGAAATTGTAGAAAAATTAAATGAAGTACGGGAAAATTGTTATTCCTTAAGCTTAAGTGTTCAGCATTTCAGGAAATATTTAATTTTAAACTTAAACAATACAATTAAAAAAAAATTAACTGGGTCGGCATATATGAGTAATTCCGGGTTCAAATTATACTTTAGGGACAACATAATCATGTAAATAAATATCCTTATTTTTTATTAATATCAGAGTACCAAATTTTTTATTATTAATATGAGAATACCACATTCAGTACTAAGCTAAAAGGCCAATGCTGCAGACTAAATTTAAACAGCTCTATAAAAAACCTTTTCTAGAGCATCTATAAATATTTAAAAAGAAAAACATAAAGCACAATATAAAACAAACTGCTAACAGGTGTCTTCAAAAAGAAAACAGATTGAGATCGCTTGAGGAAATTTCCAGTATATTCGTACAAAAGCACGACTCGCACACATTAATAAATCATGTAAAACGTAAAAGGGTATCAGATTCATCCTGTCGAGGACGTGGAATACAAAACAAACAATCCCTTTCCCAGTTTGTCCCAGACACGTATACTTGTTTATTAGGTTCATCTGAAACACAATTGCTTAATTACTAAAGCGGGCGAAGATGCTTAAAGTTTTGCGAAGAAAGCGGAAAAAGCTACGTTTGCAATTATCTATATATTGCTTTAGAAGAATTATCTGTTACACAATTGGATTGCGTAGGCTTTACTTAATAAATAAAATACATTTTCTTTCTCCCTTATTTATCACTTCACGGATTATTATTATTTAATATGTATATTTCTTAGTTATTTTCAGAATTAAAGATGTTAATTCAATTAAAATAAAGCGTATTGATAAACCGATAAAAATTTTATTACAATTAACTTTCTTTTCAATGAATTAACAAAATGTAACATATCATGTCATGTCAGTTTACCTACGCCTACAATTCGATGATAAGAACCACAAAAAATAATATAAACAACATACTCATTGTAAGGCATTATCAAAAATAGAATTCTTTTTTTTTTAAGATTTATAAAAAGCTAATGCAACAATGAGGGTTGATAAAGCTTGTAGTATGATTATGTTTCCGATCAGCCCAACTACATTTTAAGACATGATATATCGTAATCATACTTAAGAACAATTATTCCTACCCAAAATACTTTGCGTAAGCTGTTAATACGGTCTTCAATTTCACTAAAAGAAAATGGTCCAGTTAGTTAAACTATAAAAATAATAAGACTAATTCTGCCTCAAGATGACTTGTAAAATCAGAATTGTCATTAATAAAGTCATCATATCGAATGAAGGTAAGGCGAGGAAAATAATATAAGCAACATCTTAGTCTTATTTCAGAAAATAAGCCACTATAAAGTAGACTTACAATATTTTAGTGATAATACTAAATACAATATGAGATACGAGAAACTATTAAAAATAAAAATGCAATGTTGGTCCAGAGAATATGGAGTCTACTTGTTTTTAAAAAGCATTTTCAAATTTTCGATCACTTTTTATTACAAGCTTACTGTATATTAAAAATTTAAGCACAAATAATATTCGCACATTTTCGCTGTTACTGAAAAATATTTTCATTAAACAGATCGTTTGCGTATAAATAATGAACTGATTTTAAATAACGTATTTTACTTGTGTTTTATAATTAAAATTGTAAGCGTAATAATATCGCAGAAAGTTTAATTTTCATAAAAATATATGTACATGCAAAAACAGCTAATTTCCGGAAGTGTCTACTTGTTTTTTAAAAGACTAATCTAACTTACAAATATTATGTCTGTGATATGTTTTGTCTAGTACACAAAACATAAGCTTGTATTTTAGAATTTACATACTATAGATTTTACGCTACATTACCATCGTTATAATAAATATATAGTGAGTTGTTTAATGAACATCGACTTAAATAACAGTTCAATAAGCTTATTTTGTTAACACTCTTTTAGTATATGCAGCAGTTTTAAAGTTGACCTATTTTGAGTAAAGTCATCATGGTCGATCGAGGCATCTCTTGAAACTATTTAAGTTAAAATGAATCATACAAAATATGATAGGCGTTAAATGCATGAAAAATGTTTGTTCCGGTTGTTCTAAAAGAATACTTGGTACATCAAGAACTTAAAATCAGGTCATTTGATTTGATGGGCTTGACAGTTTGAGATGATAGTCCTCTTTCTTGAAGGTGAACGAAGACGAAGCATCGAAGCTGTTTCTTAGTTTCACTATACTATTGTATAATTAGATAATTATCACAGTAGAAAGCCGTAAAGAAATCTGTATATTAAAGAAATCATAAACATCAAATTAAAGTTCAAATAGTTTTATTCAATATAAGTTAACACTCCTTATTGATTGCAGGACCTACACCGTTCGACATAGGACGCTCGCCTGAAAAACCGGCGAAGAAACTCAGTCATTTTTAAATAATCAATATTTTAAAAAATGACAAAAATTCCATTAATACTTATAAATTTCATTATCAGCTACATACAGTTCTATCGTACGTAAATTTATACTTGAAAAAGCCTGGAGCAAACATTTCATTTTACCGAGCATGTTATCATCAACAGATTCATTTATCATTAAAAAACCTTTAACACATATACATTCCTTTCTATTTTTTAAATTTATTAACAGTTAAATTCTGAAGTTTCGGGATTTTTTTAAGCGTATACATTTTCCATAAAAGTTCCTTTTCATCTTATAGCATAAAGTCATCGAACATATTGAATGTTATTCTTTCCCAAAAAGCGGGGTTACCTTTGGTGTTATCATACATATACATATCATCCCTTGTAATCCACTCTCGACAGCCTCCTAAACACCCCTATCCATTAGGGGTTTTGGCCCCACCACCACAAAAACCAAAATTTGGGTTTGGAATTAAAAATTTTTTTTTTAAAAAAAGGGGTTTTTTTTTTTTTTTAAAAAAAAAATTTTAAGGAAATTTAAAATTTTAAAACCCCCCAAATTAAAGGGAAATTTTTACCTTCCCAAAACCCCCCAAAGGGGGGTGGCGGAGGTTTTAAACCCCAACCCCCAAAAAAAAAAATTTTCCTTTTTTTTAAAAATAAAACAACAATAAATTTTCCCCCGGGGCCCCCAACCCAAAGGGGGCCCGAAAAATTTGGGGGGGTTTAAAATTTTTCCCAAAAAAATTTTAAATTTTTTTTGGGGCCTTTAAATTTTTAAAAAGGGGGAAAAAAAAGGGGGCCCCAAAAATCTTGGTTTTTTTAAAAATTTTAAAAATTTTTCCCCCAAAAAATTTTAAAAATTTTTAAATTTTTTAATTTAAAAATTTTTTACCGGGAATTTTTTAAAAATTATACCTTTAAAAAATTTTTTTCCCCAAAAAAAATTTAAATTTTAATTTTTTTAATTTAATTAAAAATTTTTCCTTTTTAAATTATTAAAAATTAATTTTGGAAATTTCCCTGGAAACCCCCTTAAAAATTTTCCATTGAAGGTTTAAATTTTCCCCCAAAATTTTTCCCCCGGGGGTTTAAAAAAATTTTTTTTAAAATAATTTTTAAAAAAAATATTTTTTAATTTTTTCCCCCCAAAATAAAATTTTAAAAATTTTTTTTTTTTCCCCCCCCGGGGCCCAAGGGGCAAAAAAAAAATTGCGGGTAAAAAAGGGGGGAAAAAGGGCCTTTGGGGGGGTCCCCGGGGCCCAAAGGGGAAAATTTTAAAAAAAATTGTTGGGAAAAAAAAAAAAAAATTTTTTGGGAAAATTTTAAAAGATGTGTTTTTTTTTTTCCCCAAATTTTTAAAACCCAAAATTTTTAAAAATTTTTAAAATTTTTTAAAAATTTTAAAATTTTTGGTTGGGGAAAAAATTTTTTTTTTAAAAATTTTTTAACGGGGAAAATTTTTTAAAAAATTAAAAAACATAAACCGCCTTTTGGGGGTTAAGGGCTTTTTGGGGGGGGTTGGGCCGGGGGAAACCAAAAATTTTTTTTTTTTTGGTTGGAATTTGGGGCCCCCCTTTTTAAAAAAACCCCGGGGGGGGAAAAAAGTCTTCCACCCACCCCCGCATTGGACCAGGGTGGTGGAATAGGTTCCAAAAACCCCCAATGGATAGGGTATTAGGGGAGGCCTTGTCCAGCAGTGGACTATCAAAGGCTGATGATGATAAACGACTCCATTCTTAATTCATCTTTCAAATATTACCAGGGAAATTAAAGGAAATATCAACATGGTTCAAGTTTCACAGGTGGTTTGAATTATAAAAACTATGTCTATTACGTAATATTTTTTTTTCAAATGTTAAGGTTTTATTTTAACGTGGTAACAGACGAGTAGTCACCACCGAATGGAAAAATAGTTACCGACGCCCATTGTTCGGCTTACCAAGGCTTATGTCCAAAAAGCCTCCATGGAGACTTAGAATGTTAAGTCTAGTTAATGCACTGGCTACGGTGCCATTCAAACCGAACCCCATATTTTTTTGTTCCCTGCTTCGGCAGTCTCCGGTGGTTTCCCAAATAGATGGGCCCCCCTGTAAAAAGGTTACCTACCGCCTCTATTATTTTATAGGATAATTTAGTAATCCATCAAAATAAAAGTTTCTATTACGCCAATAGAAAAGTTTAATATCAAAAGCGTACTAAATAGACTCTGTTTTAATTTATACATTAACCGTTTTAAATTTAAATTGAGGTTGGAGAAAAACGGGCCGTTAATTCTTCGTTAAAGATAATAATTTCAAATAAAAACAGTATCAAAAGTTGAAAGTTATTATTTTACGACCGGAAGTAAAATTTAAACGACGCTGTTAACAGCCAATAGCAGAAGTGAGAGCTGAATTAAGATGGACGGTTATGCCCGTAGAAGTTTTATGGCTTTAATTATCAGGTAATAGAAATATATAAGAACGAATTGCTTCTTTGGCATTAATGCCTTTAAATATTATAGTATTTTCGATACAGCTTTTGCTGAATAGACAGAAAGATATCTAAGTAATTTCTATTAATATGCTTTCCATTAAAGCTTATTCTATTTTATCACTATAAATATGGTTTTTATAAATGCTACATGAAAAATTGTAGTTACATAACAGTATACTTACCAACAGATACTGATTTACCGGTGGGAGTTTCCCTTTTTACATGAGACCGTCTGGGTGGATACCACCGTGGTGCCTATATTTTTTGCCGTTTGAAGGGCACCCGTGTAGCTAGCGTATTTACTGGGTAAACGAGACTTAACACCCTTATGTATAAACCTATATCCCTAAAAATATCTTATGCTATTAAATATTACGTTGATGTAATTATATGTTGTAGTCGTTTAATTAATAAAAAATATCATTAGGATAATAAAAATTAAACGTACGTGTCAATTTATCTAAAAGGGTTTTTTGTACATTAAAGTCCGACTTATAAGAACAATTTAAAATCAAATTTAATCACTAAACTTTCAATCTAAAAGCATGCTTTGATTTTCTTATGTACTTCCTATATTGAAACGCCTAAATGATTAATGTAAAGGAAAGAGCTCTAAAACACAGGAGACTCTCACACGTATTAATAAATCATTTTTAAAAGCGAAACGCTTGATGTTCGACCCCTTAAGGACGTGTCGTGTAAAAAAAAACCTGAAAACACGTCTTCCATCGTTCCCATCTCCCCTCTCACAATTTGTCCATGTCACGAATACATTATTACTTTATCGCGTTCATTTGAAATACAGCCACTTGCGCACTCGATGGGGCCTACGTTTCTTAATGCGGAAGTTGTATTTTTTTTAATAGTAGTTTTTGTAGCTTATATGAATATTATACACGATGATTAAAAATGTTTAACGGATTTTAGTGCGTTTAGTTATTTAACAATTATGTAATGAGAATAGCCTAACATCGGAAGCGGTGGCATATATTAGCCTTTGTCCAGCCGTGACTGAAACAGGCTGATGATCACAATGGTGTTGATGATGACTTCACGAATATATCTAGTATATAATCATTTCAGATCTTCCTCAGGATACATAGTACTGGGACTGATTAAGATATACCGTAAATTTTATCGAACTGACACTATCGAAAGACCATTTAGCATTCATGCTCTTGTTTTATTTTTTTTAATAAAAGCAGCTTTCTTTAAAATAAAAAAAACCTACTATCATTCCATCATCAACCTGTAATAGTCCACTGCTGAATATAAGCCAACTAGAAAACAACAATGAAAATTTGTTGAGTCCCCGCAGGATTCGAACCCACGACCTCCAGTTTTTAAAGCAAATTCATGTAGGAGTTGTTTTATTGAATATTAGAAAGCGCAGAATAGTAACATCCCAAAATACTAACCATTATAAAATTTATTAAATGCCTCGTTTAATTTTGAGTACTATTAGTTGCAGCTAAGTTCTAAAATGTTTAGTGCATGTTTCATATCAAATGCATGAATATTTTGTAAGCAAATATTGCATTACGTCCTGACTCGTACAATATTTCTCTAGACGCTGTGATAAACTATTAGATATGCTTAGAACTAGATGGCGTTGTTTTCAATTCAATAAATTAAAACACTGCTTCCTAAAGCTTGACATAAAACTCACTATAATGTCTTCGTTTATCAGTTCCACTGAGTCCATGTCATTACAGTTATTTATGGCACCGCTCCCCCAACAATGTAACAGAGATAGCATCGTGCGACATTTGCGCCACTCGAAAAGAGATAAGCTACTTTTCCATTTCAAAGAAAGTGGCAAGATATATTTAGATACAAATAAAGTATTAAAATATTTTAAAATAATAAAATATCTCCTTGAATGTTACCTCCATGTATGTAATAACATTTGGATAAAACACTTACAAATAGACTAGTAAAAAAATACGACAGAGTTATTTGTCGTGTCATATATGTAGATCTTTTATAAAAGAATAATCATTATGATATGTATGTTCTATATATATTCGATTATTTTGTTTGTATACTACAGTGTATTAAATTCCTTTGCATCTCCCGAAAATTTAATGAACTACTAGTTTTTTTTACCACTTTAACATATTTATTAAAAAACGTCTTTCAAAGGCTCTACAACTTCTGTGTATTTTGTACAATGTTTAGTAATTTATTATTTTAATCTACAATAAATTAGTAAAATGACTATTTCTATCTTCAGAAACTAAGGTATTTTAGAAACCAAAAAAAGTTATTAAACAGAGAATTATACGAAAATAAATTGACACGTTTGGACAAACATACAACTCACACACTGTATGGGGATAGACTGTATAATATATATTTATATTGGTATCGATTAACTCTGTGCTTACTGTGATACTTATCACATGTATATCTAAATGTTAAACTTTATATACGAGGCAGCTGTAAGAATGGTGGCTGAGAGGGGATTTAAATACTAAGCCTCCAAGATTGATGGCGTTCATTGAGAAGAGGGACGAAAGCACTTCCATTACACGCATCGTTTGTCCATTTTAAATATCGTCTTAATTAAGCTTCGGAATTAAGCCGTAAGCTGGATCGGTTTGTTTATATTTAACGATTATAAGTATATATTTAATGCTATAAATATATTTATAATGCTGAAAGTATTACTGTAAAGAAGTTATTGCATTTGACTTTGAGTGTTAAGGGTTGGTCAATTTTTTTTTTATTTTAACATTTGCAATCACTCTGAAGAACTTAAATCAAATGTGATAATTGAATGTCATTGCAAAATAGTTTCCTTATCAGGAACATTCTTCCTTTACATCAGGCTCTTACTGATTTAATGTTATCGAATATAAAACAAAAAATATATAATGCATGCCCTTTTGAGTCTCCTTCCATGGCAGTATTAAGATAAAGTTGCAACCAAAGAGTTATGATGATCTGCCATGCTGATCTGTTCTATGCATGTTTGAATTAAAACATGTTTGTAAAAATCATTTATTATATTGAAGTAATGATATGTTGCATTATTTTAGCAGTGTGAAATGCATTTATATAATAATAAACGATTTGTGTATCCTAGATTCTTTCGTATTTTTTCCTTTTGTTCTAGGCAAGAAAGCGATATGAGCACAGTAATACTGTGCTATGATAATAAGGCGTCATAGACATGATGAGTATGACTAAACGATTAACATTTTCGTAATTCGTCGTCAAATTAATTAGTAAGAACTCTAGCGTATGACGTCACTTCGTTGCTGTAGATTACATTAATTGTATTAAATCTATGTTCATTTGCCTTCGTTATAGCGGTGGGTCTTTTGAGGTCTTATCTTTTGCGTTAAGAGCAGTGGCCTGGTTGATATCTAGTTGATCTATCATCGTCATCATCATCAGTTTGTGTTAGTCCACTGCTGAACATAGTCCAGCCCTAATGCACGCCGTCTCCATTTAGGGGGTTTTTGGACCGTATTCCACCACAATGGTCAAATGTGAGTTGGTGGGTGGACCGACTTTTTACATGACCATCCGATGCATGGATCATCTTACTTTTCAGACAATTGGATGATCAGCCCAAATTGCCCTAACCAACTAGGAAACAAAAATAAGAATTTGTTCAGCCCCGCAGGATTCGAACCCACTACTTTCAGGTTTCTAAAGCACACGATAAGAAGGCAGCTTGATCTATAGTTTACAATAGATTTATCAGAATCCTACTAGGTTTTCACAATTGCAACGCCTAATTCTGTCGAAATAAAGTTGATTTATTAATAATAATAAAACTTAACAATTTATACGTCAACGAATAGATTATATGGTACTTTTACCTTACCATCAGATAACTATCCTGCTATAACTTGAAAAAATATCTGCTTATTTTTTTTTTCGTACCCCAGTCGTTTAACAAGAGGCGTTATACGTTCAGGAATTAATGGATACACGTGGATTAAACTTGCTAACGCCGCACTTTCCGTGAGGGAAAAAAAGCGTAAGAGCTTTTGTATTTATCTGCCCACCGTAAAATAAATACGACGTGTGCGTGATCCTGACGCTATAAACATCAGTTATTTAGATTTATAACGTATAAACATGGCCAACTCCGTTATCTAGTGGTCCTTGCTTTATAAAGTGGAGGTCGTGGGTGTGAATCCCGCGGGGAAACTACTTTGTGTTATCCTTGTTTTCTGGTTGGTTAGGAAAATTTAGGCCGCTCATCTCATTTTCTGAAAAATAAGATGTACCATGCTTTAGATGGGCAAATTAATGTCGGCCACCCACCAAGCCGCATTGGACCAGCGTAGTGTGACATGGTGTGGGTGTGTCCAAAAACCCCTTAATGAAGGTAAGGGGAGTATCCAGCAGTAGACCAGCACAGGCTTATGATGATGATGAATATTGATGTCCTGATTAAACGACCTAAAGTAATATGGTACATTACATTGCTTCAGTTTATTTCTTTAGGTTTAATATATATAAAGCAGTGTGCTAGTGCAGTAGCCGGTTCAAGTTGAAGGCGAGTAGTAGGGGATCGGTCGTATTGGCACTAATTGAAAAAGGCCTGTCTAGGAATGGACGGTAAAGAGCTGGCAATGATGATGATGATAATGAAACAGAAAAATATCGTGAAAAATCCTTTTTGTAAAATTTTTCCGTTCCAAATTTGTTGTGTTACTGAAATTTAAGAAGCCTTTCAAATACGTCTCTTAAATCCGTATATTTACTTGGACGAACAGAACTTAATAAGGACATTAAGTATCATTAACCTTTTTATTATGTCAAGTATTTCTTGTACAAAAAACTGCTTTATTAATTTGATACAGTAGCACCAAAATAAAATAATTTAACAAATAAACTACACGACAAATAAAATACTTAATTAAACATTTAATTGCAAGCTCTTCCAGCTACTTGTTTATACACTAAGATATTTTCCAATACACCTAAAGTCAATAAAACCACTTCAGTTCCTTATACTAGTCGATATTAAATTTTCCAGGAAAAGACTTTTCATTCGTTCAAGATTTTAATTAAAAACATTTTCATCCAAGTGTTCTAGTGTTCCTGTTCTACATTAGGTGCCTTTTTATTTCGTTCGATGGCAGACCAGCAGTCAGGCTACCTGATGGAAGTTACTCACCAACGCCGATGGACATCAGCAATACCAGGGTATCACCAACAAGCTGCCTTCCGAGAGACATAGGATATTAAGTATATTTAGCACAGTAAATACATTGACACCGGTGCCCTTCATACCGAAACACTTTACTGTTTTAAACCAGTATTTTGCGGCAGAAATATGCTGGACCCATACGTCATATTAAATTATTTAAGGTTGACATTTAAGACTCCTATTCTTCACCCTCTTAATAAACTGCCTTATGCTGATAAACTCCAAACGCTAAAAAGCTAAGATAATAACTTACAACATTAAAAGTGAATTCCTAATAAAGTGGAAGTTATTACTTTATAGCCCAAAGTAAAATTGTAACGACGCCGTTAACAGCTAATATTAGAGGTGGCAGAAATTGAGATGAGATATTTTTACCGTAAAACAGTTTAGTGTGTTAATCATCAGTTACTGGAGTATTTTTTTACTGACATAATAATTTTTTTTTGATAAATTATGGGCCCTAAAAATTATTGAAGTAGATAGCTACATTCACCCTAAGTAACAGACCACTTTTTACACCTGGTCATTTCAAAAATCTCAAAATGACACGGGCAGAGCCGTGGATGGACTACTAGTGTTAAATAGCTTGTTAATCCGGTGATTTTGACTTTCAATCAAAAACATAAATTTTAACCTTATACAGCTTTTTGTAACTTTTAGCCCAAGAACTAGATAGATTATAACCTAAGAGGAGGAGGTCGGGTTTGAACCGTGCGGAGCTTCGTTAAATATGTTCGTCAGGTAAATCAGAATATATTAAAAGCCAACCTTATGATAACTTGAAAAGTTGCTAAAGGGAAAGAAATGTCAAAAGAAAAAAAACATACTGTTTGTTGATATCCGCCGTAATGACAAACTTGCAACAAATATATGATCTTTATCTAAAAGCCAAGCTTTAAATATTTTTTGAGCCAGAGGTACGACTGTTGAGTAGATAATAAATTGATATACATTTTATTGCAAAATTCGCTTTTGGCGTACTCTGAGTGGGTATGATGAAAAAACCAGAAAAATATTTTAGCAAAACAATAAATGGTCTCTTATTTTAGTACCTCTAAGTACACAATGATGAAAATTTAATAAGGAGGAAAAATTAATATCAGTTTCAAAATAATTAAAATATTTGTGGACCCCGAAAGGCTAGTCAATATTTCAATAATACTAGTTTATTTTGAAAGAATACTATACAACACATATAAGAAAATGTGAAGTTATACCATATGTATAAAAATCAAAATTGCTTCCGGCTAAGCCCGGAAAAACACATAGCAACATTTTCACTATGCTGCATAATATGAATTAGTTTTAATATTTTCTCGATGAGCACTAACGCTTCCGTGTTGAGAAAAATTGGTTTTCATGAAAACTCTTCGAAAAAGCGATAGCTCTAAAAGCTTTTGTGTCAGAAGCATTTGTTTTCAGCTAACGGCTATTTCGGATCGGTAGATATTCGAAGCAGATTTTGAAAGAAAATGCAATATGCATGGAGTGGTTTTCAGTATTAGACTATTTTTAACTTTTTTATTAGCTAAAGCAATAGGACTAGCAGAACGTTCACCTGGTGGTATGTGATACTCCTTGCCCTTAAGAAAAGTGGTGTAAGACACACACATGAGCATACCGCCCTGAGTTATGAGAAGTTATGCCTTGTTTAACCAGTAATTCGCTTCCGACGGTGCCCTTTACACCGGGCAACAGTATTGCTTACATCAGCAACTATAGATTAGCGGCAGAAATAGGCACTAACCCAGCGGGCTTTTGGATGAATTAGGATCTACCACCTACGAAACTTTTTCTCACTTCCAATTTATTTCTCTCTCGCAAATGATAAAATATTGGATAATGCCACAAAAGTTCTAATTACCTACAGCTAATTATTTGGTGCGATGCCAACACTTCGGTAAGGCGTTCATTTATTACTGAGTTATCGTTATGGCGTCGGATAAGGATTTAGTAAAAGAGTAAGAAGTTTTAACAAGAAATCTTGAAAGTATTAAGAAAGATAAAAGTTAATTTTGGCTCAATTATGAATGAATTTAAAGTTCAAACGAATTCATAGGGTCATTTTCCAAGTTTATGTATATAAGGATTTATATTATACAGAAAACAAATGAAACCCGGTTCTGTTCTGGGTTCTGTTAACATTGCAAATGGATATGGATCTAAACTTCATCTTTATCTATTGGTAGAAACTAAAAAATCCTAGATTTATTATAATGAAAGTCAAAATATAAATTAGGTTCGACATGACGCTATCGTTTTTTATGGTAAATTCATCAATGAGAGTGTGTTTTTTAACGGAGAGTCGATATATAAACATACAGAGGGTTATTTTTGCTTTTTCGTGGATTAGTTTAAGCAGTAATTATTAAATTTTTATATTGGTATCAATACTATTATATTAAAGATGCGAAAGTAAATCTGTCTGTCCTTCTTTGCCGTCTAAACCACTGAACCGATTTTAATTAAATTTTGTTTACAAAAAGAATAGATTCTATAAAAGGATATAGACTATTTATCAATGTAAAAAAATGGTTTATACGCGAATTCATAATTTTTCAAAGAAAAAACAAAGAAACTTTGTAATTAAGCAAAGACACAAACAATAAATACACAATATTTATATTACTATACTGTAAATTCGAATAGATATCAATATTCCACGGGGACAAAAGTAACAGCTAGTGGATTTATATATATTAAATCGCTTATATACTTTTTAATGTACTCTAATGTATAAGCAAGTTAACTAGCTTACAGTTAACGCGCTGCAGTTTGATGGGGCCCCATCAAAACTTCTTTGCACGAAGCATTTCGTTTCGGTCGGCGCACGCAAACAAATACTTAGTTTTATTAGTCACTTTGGAGGTACTAAAGACACGGCAGACGCTAATTTTGCTTTTTACCTAACTTAATACATTTAAATAAAGGATAGTTACAGGAACTGCCATGGTTCTTTGAGTTGAAATAAAAGGAAATCATCACCATCATCATCATCAGCCTATGTTAATACACTGCAAGACATAGGCCTCCCCTAATGTACACCTTCTCTCATAGATTTAAGACCATACGTGGGTTGGCTGACTATTTTACCAGCCCATCTGACGCATTGATCATCTTACTTTTCAGACAATTGGGTGATCGGTTCATATAAAAAGTCGGTCCACCCACCGACCCGCATTGGACCAGCGTGGTGGTATGAAGGGAAGCCAATGTTCAGCATTGGTCTATCACAGGCTGATGTGTGTATGTGTGTGTGATGTATAGTACATGTTGGATAAAGATTCTAAAAAATATATTTTGTAAATTTCAAAATAACAAGGCACAAGAAAGAATAAAATTATAATACCAGTACCATACTTTAATCAGTCGAACATAAACCGGCTATATCTATACATTTATTTAGGCTCTATCTATTTAAGTACAATTGTTATAAATATTATTAAATAAACGTCACCTATAATTCTTTTAATAAGAAATAGCCGGGAATAATGCTAGAACAGGTTATAAACAATTTTAAAATGTCCAGTCCAGGTAAATATTTAGAAACAAGTTTTTTTTCCAGTTCTTTCCAATATATTACACCATATTTTTCGTACAGATATATTAATAAATAAAAGATTCTGCCACAAAGTCACAAGAACACTTCGTTTTATATCCTTATTTTATTCTATTTCAGGAGGCATTTGTCAAAGTGAAATCCCGAGCACTACACGGAAGTAATTCGTGTGATGAGGAAAAGAAAGAAATAGAACCTCCATTTCCTTTTTAATCAACACATAGGGCGATAAGCGTCACGATAAACTCTCGAACAGAAACTCCATTAGGGTCAATTAGAGGTAACATGCAGTAAACCCTGTTTATGTCACCTTGTCTGGATATTAATTTTCCTGGAAAATATTTCCTTATGAGTAAAGGGTCAGTTGAAACGGGGCGACACCGGAAGTAATTAAACTTCTTTATGAGAGGCAGTCGGGGTGGGCACTACGGTAACACTCTAGCATTTCGCATTGCAAAAATATTTTTAATGCGTATAATAGTTTTTCTTGTATTAAAAGAGCATATACATAAAATGTTTTGGAGGTGAAATTAGGAGGGCACGGTCATTGAGTCGGGGTTTTTTTATTTTAACATTGATAGTGACAACGCTATTATTAATAATTCAACTAGCCACATAATCTAATGTGAGATGATTAATTTGTTTGGTGCACTATGTGAATATGGTAGAAATAAAATAATTTATTATCATAACAGGCCAATAAGTTAGCACCAATAAGTCACTCACCAACCCGCATTGGACAAGCGTGGTGGGATACGGTCCAAAAACCCCTAATGGATAGGGGTGTATTAGGGGAGGCTTACGTCCAGCAGTGGACTATCAAAGGCTAATGATGATGAAGTTAGCACGAACAAAAACCAAAAGTAAATACGACAACGAACCAGATATACTCCTAATCCTAATTAGGGGGAAACTAAATATATATTAAATAACAAAGTACTATTTACTTCAAAGGCTACATAGTATAAAACAAAGTCGCTTTTTCTGTCCCTATATTCTTATGTAAGCCTAAATTTACAGTTAGGGATACATACAGGATATACAGGATAGAGTGATTAAAGAGGATTATTTATTTGTATAACACATTATTAAATAAAACGTGGTAGTCTACCCTGTGACCACAGCCGCTGGAAAGTGTTCGAAACGTCGGGAATTTAAAAATGTAAAATAAACGCGATAAAATCCGTAAAGTCATTTTATTTAATAATGTATAATATTCGCGTAAACAATAGAAATAATTATGTATAACACATGCTCAGTATTGTAGGTATATTTTCTATTAGTATAGTAGTTAGTGGTAGCCTTATTCTACTACCTATTCTGATAGCGTAGGAATATTGCCAGTCGAGAACCATAAATCTAATATAAAAATAATGATTTATATTGTATACGGTAACGATAATACAAGGTATTAAAAACGTTGCCGTATCCGTACGATGTAAAAAGTAGTGAGTTATAAATGACCAAGTGGTGGTATTTCTTTTTTATTATTTTGATAGCATCAACAATAAAGCTAGGGAGGGGCTGCTTTGATTGATGAACTTGGTAACCTTATAATAACTACCAAGGCGACGGTCCAAACGCGGCGTTTCACACGCTCGATCGAGACGTCAGACTGTAAATATTTTTTTTAACTATCTGAGTATAAAGCTTTTGGAAACATTATAGAAGTAGATTTTTAAAGTAAGAAACATAAACGTTATTATTTTTCAGCACGAGAAACAAAATATGTGATATATCCTTAAAGATTTTATATTTCATATGAGCCATTGAGTTCTAGAACCGAAATAAGATGAATGATGTGGAAATTATTTTAACTAATCGCGCATATTTTGCAACGAATTTGAAAAATGACTTTTGAAATGTATTATTTCATATTACGTTATTAAATAACATAATACAATTCATTTGTACGACTTTCAAACTTTTAATTATCAAATAATAATAAATATCTGTGTAAATATGTCATTGTGAGTAAACGTTTATTTTAATAACGGTCATTTATAAAGGCTGCGAATACAGCTTTACAGCAAAAGCTGGAATTACCATATTTAATCGCAACCTACTTAATAAACATTTAAATTAATACCGCCGTAAGCCCCGAATGTCAGATGATGACAGGCGATGACATCTTACCTCTTTCAGCCGACACGCAATGACACGCGATTGCGGCAAACGTGACAGCTGTCAAAATGTTGAGCGCCATCTTGATTGTGCTTGTCACTGTCACCACATTACACGGTATCACTTCACATTAATCGCACTTATATCGATGAATCCGAATTGGTATTGCGATCAGCACTGTTATAAATAGTGAAACATTTCTGATGCGACACCGATTCGTTGACCTGGAAAAGAAAAATATTGTTAGGCCTCTGTATTTCTCAATTCAGTTATCCTAATGTTATAGGATTTGTGTGAAAGGTAAGATTGCATAAAATAAAAAGGATTTTCGCGTTATTTGTTGCGTAAAAGAATAATATTTATTTACAATACAATTTAATAATCTATCTTGTTTTGAACAAATTATAGTTTCAGGCTGTTGAAATTAATAACGAAACAAACAGGATGGTAAGCGATCCTCTTTTCTTCATAAGAAATTCAACCCAACAACACACTTTTAAGTCTGCTTTGCATCCTGAGGCATAATACATTTTGTAGCCATCGTTACCGGAATTATTACCGGAATCGTTATTATTAGCTTACAAATATAGTAAAAGTTCTATAAATAATATATTACTATCGTAAAAGTCGTTCCGTACAAGCAAAATTTTTCATCTTTATCTATAATCGTTAATGGCATCGTTAACTACGATATTAGGTCGTTAAATTTTGAGCTAATCTTATATCTTTATTAATGGCTTCACATGTACCGTATACAGATACAGAAACGTATTTATGTCATAGAATTAGTACCTAAGATATATTTATAAATATGTTCATTTAATAAATGACTCTTATTGATATGAATTAGAGGAATTAAAAATATAGTAACTAGTAATTGTTATTTTTATTTTTTTAACAAAAAATAAAATGGATTCACTAAACCATCCGTAAAAAACGGTTAGATATAAATATTGTATACAATTATTTAAGCATCATTATATATTGCCACGAAATAAATATTAACAAAGATTTTAATAGATCCATAAATCATTTTATTTAAACAATTTAATATAAGGACTTATTACGGATTTTATAGCGTTTATTTTACATTTTAAATTCCCGACGTTTCGAACACTTTCCAGCGGCCGTACGGGGTAGACTCCTAGAGTAGTAAGTCATTTAAAATTTCTTGTAATATGTTAAATATGGCCGACCATAGTTCGCATGGTAAAATATAAGTCATAAACAGTCCGAAACGTTATAATAAAATGTGTACGTTGAGCCCGAAAAAGCAAGCTTATTTAGTAGAAGCGGTTGCGCGCGACTTTATCCGCGGAGTAATTAAAAAAGTTGTAGAAGTTTTTTTCTTAAGTTAGCATAAGTTACCCCAAGCTGCACCAGCTATCTTCTAGTGGAAATCCCGTCAAAATCGGAACAGGCATTCCAAAAATTATCCAGAACAGATAGACAGGCAAAATTAATAAAAATATGTTTTGTTATATGTCCGATACATATATGTATATATATTTATATATATATATATATATATATATACATATAAATATATAAACATCTAGTGAATTTTATATTTTAAAAGCAGTTATTTTGATATTACTTATAGACATTCCAAATTGATTATATGTAAAAATTAACAACTTAAAAACTCTTCTATAAAATAAATCATTCCAAAATATATATTATCTTTACTGCTAAGCTTGTTTATAAATTGTAATGTAATGAATATAGATCAAGTTTACTATTTTCGTGGATATCACAACACGGGCAGACTATGGTGAGATATCCCATTATAGTCTGCCTGATGACCCGAAATGTCTGAAATAAAAAACTTGCAGCTAACGCGATAAATTTTAATATTGATTGCGTAAATACGAAAAATTATTATAAAAATTCTCATTTGTGTTGTCCTGCTTTGGTTTTTATATATTCGATTTAATAAACATGTAATTTATTTTGGTATATGTCACGAATAACTTTTAACCATTTATTGGTTTATCCGTTCTTCAGCCTTTACAAAATCCCGCCCACAACCGCCTGAGTAGTTGGTACTACTTATTTCCTTAGTCTCTACTTCTGCCGTAAATTAGTAGTGTTCAAACACTATTGTCTTCCGATAATAAGGCCGCCATAATCAGTGTAATTATTAAGTAACGAGATATGACATACACATAGTATCTCATGTCTCAGGGCGGATATTTGTGGCGTATTACGCTGCTTTGCGGGCAGGGTAAAGCCGAAGTTTCAGTTACCATTAAGTCCATTTCTCGCCTTATAGCTCAAAGCATTAAAAAAAACATAAATATTTATTTTAACTCCCAACGTTTCGAACATTTTCCAGCGGCCGTCATCACGGAAGAGACTATAACAAATAAGAGCAAATAATACTAGCTATTTTATCTAACAAGCTTTACAATTCGACTACGCGTTACTTGTATTCACAGAGCTAATTTTACCAGCCCGCACCGCAACAGGCAAATTCGCCGGATGAAATTATGACGCGGCAGCGCATGCCACAATATGCGACTGAAATAGAACGGTCGCGTGCCTTCGTATTCGTACATGTTGCGTTCGTAATAAATCACCATTTTAAAAGCGTGTGATGGATACTCTGAAGTAGTAGGTCTTCATTTTTAAAGAGATTGATATTACTGTACCATTTGGTCCTTTTTTAGCAGACTGCCTGGGAAACAGTGCGGTGGATTACAGCCGTGAAGTAATAGTTTTCACTTCTTTGTTCCAGTTTAATGTGTATTGAAGATGAAATATTATTAGTGGGTTCTGTCTCAGGATGGAGGGCAAATGACGTGTCATTATACATTTCTAAAGGACAGAAACGTTTTATCACTACTGCTTTAATAAGAAGTAACTGACAAGATTGAAACAAATAGTTAACGTTTGCTAAGTAGCTTATATGATGTAACGTAGACGAAGCTTTCGTATAAATTTTATATTTCTGTATTCCGGTTTGAAGGAACAACATCCCAAGTGACAGTTAGGTGAAAAGTTTAAGATGGAGGATGAAAGTTTATATAGAAAATCGTCGTTATTGAAGATAAAATCATAAAACTGTATGTGTAATAATAGAGATATACAACTAATACACGTTATTTGTGTTTACTCTATACATTTTAAAACATGTACTACAAACTTCACGGTCGCTTTCAGTCTCGCACTCATCGGAAGCGACCAGCGTGAAGTCATCCTGATGAAGTACCTTCGATTGGCACGAAACTAGTCGGCACTTATACTGATTTCACGTGTGTTCATCCGTTTTGTAGTACATATTTAAAGTGCACTGTCTTACAAAAGTTTAACAGTTTAATCTATACTTTTCTTCGAATACATCTCGCTATACCACACGGACGAAGTCGTGGGTACTGGCTAGTTTACCATCAGGTAATTGTCTCATCGTTATTTATTTAAAAAGACCACTGAGGGATTACGTAATATCTAAATTAGGGGTGAATGTCGGAGGCGTGCCAGTGAAGTGTTAGTTATATTACTCCCACGACACAGGGTAAAGTATGTGTACTTTCAAGGTAATTAATGGTGCCCATTAGCCGAAAATATTGCTGATCACCCGATTTCTAAGTATCCTTACGTATTATCACCATTTTTTCTATACATTTCTGTACGTGTTTGTGTGTACCGTTATATCACCACATCAAATTGGGCAAGGGGGCTATTAATATTTATATAAAATAGGGTAAAGAAGTAGTTATATTTATTTACAAGGAGAGTCACAAATAATTTGTATTTTTAGTAGTATCTTTAAAAAACTCTCTTCATATAAATTTGTGAGTAAACGAATTACGTAAGAATCAAATGAAGCATAAAAACAAGAAACTATATATTTATGTGTTGGTGTATTTTTACACGGTCTTTTAAATCTTTTGGTATATAATTTTAACATTTTTCTAACAACGAACGTGTTTTGTTTTAAGCGCCATAGGTAATCGAACTCGCTTACGTAGGTCTATTGGGCCTATTCCGTTTTTCGAGTCAGCGTAATGCTCCGGGGGTCCCCCAGCGACTCCATCTTGCTTGCTCAGATGTTCTGTTAATAATATTTAACCCTCAAAACAATATACAATATTATAGGAAAAAAATTATTTTTCGACTCGAACATCCAATAATTACACCAATTTTCTTATAGAATAGACGTCTGAAGCTGTTGAAATTGTAAAAGCTTTTTAAGAATTTTTTATATCTATATCATAAGCCTGTGATAGTCCACTGCTGACATGGCCTCCTAATCTCTATCCATTACGGTTGGTAGGTGGATGACTTTTTACATGCCATCCGCGCATGGATCATCTACTTTTGACAATTGTGATCAGCCCAATTGCCTAACCAACAGGAAACAACATGAGAATGTTGAGTCCCACAGGATTCGACCACGACCTTCCGGTATCTAAAGTACATCGCCCATACCACTAGGCTCGGAGGCAGTTTCTTGCTAATCTTATTTGTCTAGTATTAAGCCAAAATTAGATTGAAGTAGATATAAGTGAACAAAATAACAATGTTAAAATCTGCGTTCTTATCGATTGATTGTCACCGAGATGTCTATCACAGAGTTTCAGTCGACTAATAGCAACACTATACGTATATGAATGACATTATTATCGATTTAGATATCATGAAATAACATTTTTACTTTACTTATCGTAATTCCAAGACTTCACAACCACTGAAGAAGTCTACAAGGATACATTTGGAATTTGAAGGAAATTCCTTTCACAATTTTTCCTATTTGCATTTAAACAAGAAAATTATTAACTTCGTTAATTAAACAAAGTGAAACAGTGTCGCTTCAGGATTTACGACGTCGAGTGAATTATGAGTCTTGTTCATGCACGTTTTTATAACACCGAATGCATACAGAATCGTTTTAATGGCCAATTTTATTTACATTGTACCATCCGCTTAATCCGATGTCCTAAAATTATTTTTTCTTTTTTGAGCGATGAGAGCAGAACGTTTATAGTAAGTGATATCTTGTGATATATTGGAAGCAGTGGCGTGCATTTGGCGAGGCCTATGTCCAGCAGTGGACTGACACAGGCTGATGATGATAATGATGATGATTAAGTGATAGCTGACCTGCCAAAAAGCAGCGTAAGACATGTGATGTTATGTTTCGTTTACCACGTAATTACACTAATATCCTTCAAACCGGAAGACAATAGTGTATTTATACATTACTGTCTTCTTTTATGTATTTATACGCATTACTAATTTGCCTCAACCTTCTCTTATCTGTGTATTTGATAATGGTAAAGGCTCCTGGGAAGGATGGAATCACGACCGAACTGTTTCGGGCAGGGGTTCCCTGTTCCAAGGTATCCCTGTTCTAAGTGCGTTTCAAAGGTATTCGATTCCGTCCTTCAAAGAGGCATTTCCCCAAGGCATGGCTCGAAAGCGAGGTTGTGTTGTTTTTCAAGAAGGTGACAATACTCTCCTCAAAAATTATCGACCAATCTCGCTTGTAAGTCACATATACTAAGCTGTTCTCGAGAGTAGTGACGAAACGCCTCACTAATAAGCTTTGATGGATTCCAGCCACGAGCAGGCTGGTTTCGCAGAGGATTTAGCACCATACACCACATCTCTCACCATAAGGCAGTTGTACAAAAGACCTACGAGTACAATCAGCCACTTTCCTTGCCTTTGTGGACTATGAGAAAGCTTTTGACTC
Source organism: Lamproptera curius (assembly GCA_029286875.1). Classification (NCBI taxonomy): domain Eukaryota; kingdom Metazoa; phylum Arthropoda; class Insecta; order Lepidoptera; family Papilionidae; genus Lamproptera; species Lamproptera curius. The sequence goes on from JAGSMT010000038.1 coordinate 2,566,346, forward strand.
TGTAGAAACCTGGGCTGTTCTGGATGCCCTTCAACGGTGTCAGGTCGATTATCGATACGTCGAGGTGTTGAGAGGTCTCTATAGTGGCGCGTCTATGTCTGTCCTGATTCCGGGGGGTCGAACGAGACCAATCCAAATGCATCGAGGAGTGCGACAGGGGGATGTTCTTTCCCCGAAACTGTTCACTAATGCTTTGGAGGATGTCTTCAAGACCCTAGACTGGACTGGATGTGGGCATAAGAATCAACGGCCAGTACCTTTCACACCTCCGTTTTGCCGACGATATCGTTATATTGGCCGAGACCTTGGAGGACTTGCAGGAGATGTTGCACAGTCTAAATGAATCCTCCCGACGCATTGGCCTCAGGATGAACTTGGACAAGACAAAAGTCATGTTCAACGAACTAGTTCTCCTCGAGGCCAGTTAATTCGACAGTGTTACTCTCGAAATTGTCGATGAATTGATGTCCTGTTCTTCGTCGTCATTAATTCGTGATCTTCCATGTCTGTATTTCGTCTCAAAACGAGCCAGTTTCTCGAAGTCTTCGATAACTCTGTCAAAACAGCCACATCCGGCACTCGACGATCAGGGGTAGCGAATTATGTATTCGTTGCGAGCTTGCAGACACACAATCGCAGTATCCGTAACAAATAAGCATATCAGCATATTCCTCAGGTGTGTAGGCCGACATCTCAACACTTCCGTATTACAAGGTACAAATCAGAGTCCAGTTCACAAGCACGTAGTCACAAATTAGGGAAGAAACAGTCCAGTATTACAGCCAAGTCGAGAAAAGAGCAAAACGATATCACATCTACTATGTACGAGCACAAAAGCAGACTGATAATCAAAACAATCAATAAGTGTCAACCCCAAAGAACTAAAACCGCATTTTGCCGAAATAAATAATACGGTACCTACGTCATAACTTAAAGAACAATAGGCTCGGGACCGTTACCTGGGACTGGGATTAATACCTGAAGCGTCCCAAATACTTTTCTTCTTGAAATGTAATACAAATCCTAGATTGTTATACCTCGTTAGATAGCTGATGAAACGTAGATATTTTAAACATATCTGCGAACAACTGCCATAAATTTTTTTTAGATATCCATTAGAGAAAATAAACTTCTAATATCTTTTTAATTTCTTAACTTTCACTTGTCTACTACGGCCTATTTAAGTAACCTATGTACAATATTAATGTTTGATGTTCACTAGCATCTTATTACACATGTAAAAATGTAATAATAACAATCATAAGACACACAAATAAAAAATTAAAAAATATTAGGATAAATTAATTAAAAAATTAAATGTCGAATATCTCGAAAAGGGTTAAGTTTAGGTAGGGTGTTTCTAGTGAAATGAGTCAGAAATGATGGGTACTCCACGCCCTTAACGGATCTAGCAGACTTTTCCTGTAACCCTGTATATCAAAACTTGTATTTTCGTAACAGTAAACAATTAATATATAGGTGTTATAAAAATATTTAAATTTGAAAGAAAGGTATAAATTAAAGAATGTAAATTTAGTTTCACAACGTTTCTGAACATAAAATTGGAACAAAACTTGATTTATTTGAAATAATGCGTTTAATGTTAACGATTATTGTTTTTCCCGAAACGTTTGTATAAACTTTACCGAAATAAGCGCGCATTAAATATTTGTAAAACAGTTTGTGTGTTTACATGAGTAGGCGTCGAGCAACAGTGAAATTTCTGTATTCCATACAATGTTATTAAACGCAGACTCTCATTCGTTTGTTTAGGTTTATAGTCCGTGAATGTATAAACAAGTTGTAATGGCTCGAACATGACGCTGTAGTCGCTTAGATAATTCAAAAATGATCCCTTTCTCTTGTTTGTTCACAATGTCTAAAAACCAAACTATCATCGAACAAAGTCTACGTGCAATTAATAATAATACCTTTTGCTATTGCCAACGAAGGCAGAGCAGTCGGGCTACCTGATAGAATGTAGTCACCGAAGAACATGCACTATCAGGGATATCACCAATGCACGCTTAACATACATAGGGTGTAATTTTTTTTTCATGGCATACGCAGGCAGACGAGCAGTCGAGCCACCTGATGAGAAGTGATCACCGACGCCTTGAGACAATAGGCAATACCAGTGGTATCGCCAATGCGCTGCCTACCGTGAGACATAGGCTGTTTAGTCTCGTTTACCCAGTAAAAACGCTGGCTACGGTGCCCTTCAAACCGGAACGCATCAGTGTATTCACACTACTGCTTCGCGGCAGAAATAGGCACTGCGGTGATACCCACCCAGATGGTCTCGTGTAAAAAGGGGACCTACCACTGGTAATTCGTTTACCTAGTCGATATGCTGCTATGGTGCACTTCAAACTGGAACAAAGTAGTATTCTACACATTTCTGGTTTGCGGCATAAATAAACACCATTGTGGTACCACTTCAAATGACTGATCCTTGTAAAGAGTACCTACCACCTATTACCCTTGCTCCTTGCATCGCACTTTATCTCGAGATTAAGTCTGTTAATACACAATTTCTATGCAGTTATGAATAAAGCTTAAAACTGTTACCAAATCATAGGATGATCTGCAATAGTTTCTAGAATTAAACACAAACATGTTGCCAGCAAAAGGTTTTGACACTATAGCTATGATTATTATTAAAATAAGGAGCCATGAAACGTTAGATATATCTAAATTAAGTCCTTTACTCAAACTTGAAATCGCATCAATATTAGGAGTGTTTAAGTTAAGCACAGAAACGGCCTATTTCTCAAGAACATACGATTGCTTATTCAAGTAACAAATTCGTGATCAACACGTAAAATTTATATCTATTCACATTCAATCATAACGTCTTGACTCAAGTCGCGTAATTACTTTATGTTGAACAAACTGAATTTGCACACACCGTAGCGGTTGGTATAATTAATTTCTTAAAAGTAAACCGACCTAACTTCGCTCAACTAATCAACGAGTGCTAATAAGCCTGTACCTTGAAGATATGTTGTGATTAATTATTCCTTTAACAATTTTAATTAATTATTAATGTCACGAGCTTTTGATGAATATGTTCGTTGCTTTAAGTATTTATGCTTCTTCTTGAACGTCGTAATTAAATGAGTTATTTTGTTAATGAATGAGAGGTTTATTAAAAATAATAATAATGAACAATTCACTAGCTCTTGGTTCTTGGGTCTCCCCTGCCGAGGGCTTTCGTCAGTCTGAAATGTGCCTAAATGTTTATTTTATTATTTATAATTTTTAAATATTCCTATATGATAAAGTGTATGATATTACACTCTTTGTACTCAGTTTTACAATTCTTACACTGTATTTTTTATGGGCAGGACGTATCATTTATATATATTTACCATCAAGTAAAGGACCTGCTTGTTTCATCACTATTTAAATTAACAAAAAAACTAATTATTTTAAACAGTTATTTATAGGAATTCTCTAGCTCTTTTAAGTTCAGGTCAGTTGGTCGGTTGACGGTTTTCGTAGTTCAAATTAATTGAAGCCGCAATCTGACGCTTGTAAACTGTCCATCAATCACTAAATAAATTATGAAAGTTATGAGTAATTATGTTCCTCTTAATATATACCAAAATTTGTAATGTAAAACACAACTTGTACATGATTTTTTTTATCCGTTTAAAATATTTGCTACCCCGTTTAGTCGTAGAGTTTTATTTTAGCAACACTTTACCTGTCATATACATGGTATTGTTTTTGCGTTAAGTATATATAAATTATTATTTTGTGTCTTGGTATCACAGGATAGAACCAACAGATAAAAAATACAGTAGGAAGAGAAATGAAAAAAAATTGGCTTTGAACATAAATTTGGATAATTTTAAGAAAAAAAGAGAATGCAATCAAAGAAAAAGCAATGAAACCGTTGGAATTACATTTACATAAATAATTTCAATGAAAATGGTAATGTTGTATTATTCTTTGCAATTATAATCAATAAAAAGTCCTATGACACATTTAATACTTTCAATTATTATGTTAAATGTATCATGTTATTTGTATATGTATAATGTCAATGTAATGATACGTTTATTTATAAACAAAAAAAATGACTTTTTTATATGTGTTTTGTAAAAAGAAGAGTCCAATCTTGTTAATGTAATAATATTACTAAAAATGCTTCCTTTATGCTACAGTTTTAATGATGTTATTTTGATAACTATATAAATGCATGCGATGGAGGTATCCATTATTTTTATTTTTATTTCTACTAGTATAAGTAAAAAATATTTGTATAATGATTTTATTTTGTTACAGACATACAAATATTTGAATGGCAAAGTAAGGGACTAGGATTTATTTATTTAAACTTTTTGCACTGAAAAACGTACGCAAACTTAATGCCTTAGGGATTTTCTAACAGGCAACATTTCGCAGGTTGTACAAATTCAGCGTAGGTAAGTTTGGAATAAACAAAATAATTTAAATATTGTAAAGTATAATTAGCACAACATCGTAGTTACCGTGTATTTAAAAAAAACTAAATGTAAAATTACTTATAGAAATCTACATTAATAATATAATTGAAGTGTCTATTTTTGTCATAAAAGTAACCATTTTTAAATTATAACATTGTTATATTAAATAGACGAACAACAAACACACACTTAACAAAACAAAATTTAACAATATTTTCGTCTGTCAGTCTGTCTGTTTGCTGGCTTATCTCTGGAATGGCTTTTCCGATTCTGACGGGACTTTCATTGCTAAATAGCTGATGCAACTAGTAGTAACTTAGGCTATTTTTTTGAGAATAAAAAAAAATAAGGTTATCGCGCGGTCGAGGTCGCGGGCAACAGCTAGTGTAGTGTAAAGCTCGATTTTCGCCAGTTAAATAATTCGTTTCACTAAACCCTATTCTACCTAAAATCTACGAAGCGTCGAAATGCCGGGGACTTAGCAGTGATAAATTGGACACATTTCGGACCCTCCACCGATTCGAACCCTGATATTTCCGAAGGTAGGGGCTTAGGCAGCACTAAGATAGAAGAGGGGCCATTATATAAATTGACTGCGGTGCAAACGATCGGTAATTTAGAGTTTACCGATAAAGTGATACAATTATCTTTTATTGACGGCGTTACAGACAAAATATTCCTGCCATTGTTCCAGCTTAAATCCGCTAGTATTTCATTATGCAGAACGTTTTTCATGTTCTGATGTCGAAAGTAACTTAATTACTAGGTGCCTACAAGATTTCCGGACGATAAATAAAGGGGTTTAACTGTATGTTTTGTTAGTAGAAAACCGTTCGGGTATGAGAGATGGCTGGCATAATTTATTCATGGAAGCAATTGTCTCGGGTGAGCCAAAAGAAATGTATTGATTTTAAATAGGCGTGGATTACACTGGATTGATTTAACTAGGGTCAATATAAAAATATAAAAAAAAATAAACTAGACGGAATTAAGTATTTCTTAATATTTGAAGTAAAACAAAATATGGAAAAACATATTAAGGTTGGTATTTATGTTAGAATGATTATAATTGGATATATTTTTATAATATATCCAATTATTATAAGTTCATGTTCTTTATTGTACTGAATAATTTAACTTTATTTACTCAAAGTCAAGCACTTCATAAGAAAATAAATATAAATCGGAGAATGAATCTACCGGTTAAAATATAAATTTATTTTTTAACACATAGTCTCCCTAAAATTTGATCAAATTGGTATTATAGTACAATTTAAAGTCATATTACGTTCAATAATAAAAAAGATAGAACAATAATATTGAACCACGATCAGGACGAGTTTAAAATATAAACGTACCATACAAGTTCCCAATCTCTTACGATACATTAGCGCATATCTATTACAAACTGGAAATAATATAATAATTCTAGATGATTACCACAACCTCGTCTAGCCCAAACAAATCTAGCGCAACTGAGACTTGATCACTTTTAAAAACATATTATTACTTTTATTTTGTTAATTAATACATATTACGTAGATACACACACTATGTTCATCACACAATATATTTCCAACGGTAGAAATCAATCCATACCCTTAAGCGTAACAGTCTGGGTAACCAACCACTATGCCAAGCGGATTATCAAAAAATCACTACTAAAATATGGAAAAGCTTCTTCATTTACAGGTAGTTCGAGATTTATTCTTATTTCCGGTAAAAAATCTTTTAAAATAACTCAAAAATGTTGTGTTTTATTTATTTTAAATGAGACTTTTCTTTAAATAATAAAGGAAAAATTAAATGAGTTATTATTATTATTATTATTATTGAAAATGTTTAAAAATTGGAACACACATAACATATAAATCTTAGCGGCCTAAATTTTCGTTCATCGGAGAAAGACGTTTAAGGGAGAAAACATGGTAGTACCAATAACTCCAGAAATGTATAAAGCATTATACAACAACAGTAAATATTACTCACGAGTTTAAAATGCGAAGCGATAACTGAATAGGCATAATTAAGCACACCGCTATTAAAGTATAAAATAATTCTATGAAAAAGAACCGAACGCACTCAAATTTAATAACTCCATATTAAAATGTTACACAACTAAACAAAATTTGCAACTGCATTGGAAATAACAATTTTATTGAACAGTGGAAACTGGTAAAAGTGGATAATTCTCACGAACGCTTAGGAAATCTTTCTAGATCGTGTTATTGAATTACGGTGGCTTACCAGTTTCCTATTTTCAAATCCTTTGAGTCTGTTGCTTCGAAGACAGTAAATGCAATAGCATTTGTTTCATTTTACCTCTATTACTTAAACGCCTGAAATATAGCAAATAAAAGCTCTTTATTTATAAATTTTGACTAAACTTTTTATATAATCAATTTCAAGCAAAATCTAACAAAATATTTGTAATAATAATAATGTTCTCCTGCCGATTACGACTACGGCGGCCGATCTACATTAGAGATCAGCTAATTTAAGCAGGAGACATTATAGTGCATAAGTGTACGCGCAAACACACTATTGATAACTCACTGTTCCTTTATATTCTCAAAGCGCGATGGAACGGATAACCGACACGACCGGAGAGAGTAAAGCGCAGGACCGACACTTTACATGTCCATCCGACGCATGGATCATCTTACTTTTCAGACAGTTGGTTGATCAGCCCAAATTGCCATAACAAACTAGGAAACAACAATGAAAATTTGTTGAGTCCCCGCAGGATATGATCTCACGACCTTCAGTTTCTAAAGCACACGCCCTTACCCCTAGGCTACGGAGGCAGAAAAAATATTTGTAGCGCGAAACCAAAATATAACGCTGCAGTCGAAAACTTTTCGTAGTAAAATGTTTCGAAACGTTATAAATTTAACAAGGAGCTACTCTAAATTTAACATATAGTTCCTCAAACAACCTTAAAAGTTTTCTTCGTTGCCTACTAATTTCTTTACGTAACCAAACAACAAGAAACTTTGTTCCTCAAAGACCTGGCAATGATTAATTTAATTTCAAAAGTATCGATTCAGTGACAAAGTTGTTCCCTTGATTGGGGTTGCCTTTGCGTTTGATTTGCCTTTGACAAACCTTGATTATGTAATTAATTCCATATTCATCATGAAAGGTGAATGTTAAGCTTTATATGAGGCAAATGTAATGAATGGATATAAACACATTCTTGCTTACCTTTGAACATCGAGATAATCATGTTTTCCTGTGAAATTACATTATTCAAATGTGTGTTTATGAACTAAATTGCTTGTAGAGAGAATTTCTCTCTGCTTCACATGAAATAACCGCAAAAAATAAATAAATATATTAACTGTTTTACGGATTTTGTCGCGTTTAATTACAATACAGATATTGTGAAATTATGCCCTATCGTCAAGATTGCGAGACGACAAAATGTCAAAGTTTATCTGGCTATCGTCTATTTTAAATTTAAAATTTTTGGTTCTATTTATTCATGCTAAAGAGAAATCAGAAAAAAAAATGTAAATCAAAAATAATACAATGGTATTCAATCAAGATTCATTCAAATTTACTGACAACGCGTACATAAAGACACCAATTGCTGTGTGAAAACTATTATTTAGCTTAGTATACATCAAAAGAAAGCTTACAGCTGACGTATGACTACATAATAAAATGGCTAAAGGAAAAAATATATTACAAACGAAGATATTTAATCAACTGATTAATTCATCGATTAACTTGTCACCCCTTTAATGTCTGCACAAATCAAGCCGACCGCAAAAATATTTTTAACTCCAACAAAAGTCGATCACCGAAACATATTCCATACATTAAGGCTGGATTAGTTTACCCAAGCCTCACTTTCAGCCATATTTACGGAGCGGTGCGTCGATTATGGTGAAATATCTGCTTACTTATGAATTCGTGTCAGCGCTTGTTCCACGAAATAATGGCTTGTTTGGACGAAAATCGCTTTGTGGTTTAACGCGCTAATGAATTAGATCTGAACAATTTATCTTACAAATATTGGTCGCATAATGAGTATTTATATTGGTTGTTTGTATTATAAGGAGATTTATAAATAAATATCTATTCATTGGGAGTAATGTTGACAACAATCTATCTTTTAGTCAGTTTATATAAGTTTGTACAACACAAACTACACGCTTGAGATATACACCCCTTGATATCTTTGCAAGTTCGTGTGAATTTAAATTTGAGACAATTAAATATACTTACATTTTTCATTCGTAAATTCTGCTTAAAGTCAATAATAAGATAAATACTACTAATGGGCCCTTTATTATTATCAATTTAATAACATAAGTTTACCGTGATAATTTGTCATATTTAACGTAACGAGCTGCTAAATATTTTAAAACTTTTAAAGAAATAGCAATATTTAGACATTTTTATTTTCTCGTCACCCATCAGTGCCTCAAATCGAAAGTTTTCGATCAGTGCGTCCTACCGTTAACACTACCGACACTTACGGTTCGACTGGTCCACAAATTTAAAGTCGCTCAGCGAGCTATGAAAGGGCAATGCTCGGAGTATCCCTGAAGGACCGCATCAGAAATGACGTGATCCGTCAGAGAACCAAAATCACCGACATAGCCCACCGGATTAGTAAGCTAAAGTGGAAGTGGGCCGGTCATACAAGCCGCAGAACTGACGACCGCTGGAGTCGAAAAGTTCTGGAGTGGAAACCGAGGTTCGGCAAACGTAGTGTAGTACGCCCTGCGGCAAGATGGAGTGACGACATCCGCAAAGTGGCCGTTGTGGGCTGGATGAGAATAGCCGAAGATCGGAAGCGGTGGCGTGCATTAGGGGAGGCCTATGTCCAGCAGTGGACTAATACAGGCTGATGATGATGATGAATATTTAGAACGCCTTGCGATATTTAATCAATGTTTAATAAATATTCAGTAAAACTTCCTAACAGGTGAAGATTTTTTGTTATTATACGTCATTTTATTTAAAATAAAAAAATCTACTATCGTTGTAGTACTATATCAATAACGAAAAAATATAAATAAAACAGTTTAATATATATACTCAAGTACGGTCTTGAGCTTATTTCACTACAAACTAATATTAACTTAACTTAAGCTTAATAAAATTCTGAACTTTTTACATTTATGCAAATAAATTTAGGTCAAAGATTTCAAAACCTAAATAAAATAGCTTTCACTGTAAAAACGGTACGGTCTACTTTTAAAAGAAAATTTACACAACCCATTGCCAACTGTAGTTTATTTAACGTTCAACTTGTAAAACATATAAAACTTCCGAGCGTTGGAAATGGTAATGAGGCATTAAGTTTCATAATTACAGTTATATAAAATCACTCGCGTATACATTAAGTATAAGGGTAGAGCGAACTGAACGGGCGTTATCGAGCCCGACTCGTTTTAAATATAAAAATGTTATGAAAGAAATCCGACCATTCAAACACCAAACAGGTACATATTAAAATGTTATACTTCACAAATTTATCACAAAGAAAGAACGAAGAGAGAAGAACCAGTTGACATTATGTACGTCTAACGATCACTTAGGGAATCTCTGAAAATCGTGTTATTCAATCCTCACTTACCAGTTTTCTATTTTGAAATATTTTGAGCTTTAAAGTCTGGTGAAAGTCTGGATGTTTGGTATCATTCAATTTATAACATTTTTATAAAACTTGGCAAGTTTTAAGACAACACTTTTTATACTTATTAACTGTATAAGAATTTTCACATATTATGTTATTTTTAAAATTAACATTCATTTTGGAATATTTTAACTATATCCTTATTAAAAATTTACTAAATTGGAACTATTTAAAAAAAAAATATTTTCATAATAGAAAGACGCTCACGTTAAACCAGTTTAATGGCTAACTGTTAGTGATTTACATGTGACATTATAATTTACATTTAACAGAGAAAGTTATTAAGGAGGGAAAACATTGTAATACCACCAATCAGAGAAAATTTTATAGTATTATACAACTACAGTAAATATAACTGAGGTGTTTTAAATACGGAGTGAAAACTGAATGGGCATAATAAAGCACAACTATATTAATATACAAAAGCATTACATAAAAAAGAACCTAACGTACTATAATTCGATTACTCCATATTAAAAAGTTACACTTAACAAAATTTGCAACTGCATTGCAAATAACAATTTTATTGAACAGTGGAAACTGCTAAAAGTGGATAATTCTCAAGAACGCTTAGGAAATCTTTCTAGATCGTGTTATTGAATTACGGTGGCTTACCAGTTTCCTATTTTCAAATCCCTTGAGTCTGTTGCTTCGAAGACAGTTAAATGCAATAGCATTTGTTTCATTTCACCTCTATTACTTAAACGCCTGAAATATAACAAATAAAGTCTCTCTATTTCTAAATTTTGATTTTCTCTTTTGTATAATCAATTTCAAGCAAAATCTAACGAAATATTTGTAATAATAATAATGATCTACGTTCTACAATAGACATCAGCCAAGTACGCAAGAAATATTATAGTGCACAAGTGTACGCGCGATAACAGACGCACTTACGGTTCCTTTATACTGTCAAAATCCGATTGGATGGATAACCAACACGACCGGAGAGAGTAAGGCGCAGGACTGACTTTTTACATGCTCATCCGACGCATGGATCATCTTAGTTTTCAGACAATTGGGTGATCAACCCAAATTGCCCTAACCCACTAGGAAACAACAATGGAAATTTGTTGAGTCCCCGCAGGATTCGAACCCACGACATCCGGTTTCCAAAGCACACACCCTTACTATTGGTTACGGAGGCAGAAAAATATTTGTAGCGCCAAACCAAAATATAACGCCGTAGTCGAAAACTTTTCGTAGAAAATTATTTCGAAACGTTCTAAATTTAACAAGGAGCCACGGCATATAGTTCCTGAAACAACCTTAAAAGTTTTCTCCTTTGCCTGATAATTTCTTTACGTAACCAAACAACAAGAAACTTTGTTCCTCAAAGACCTGGCAATGATTAATTTAATTTCAAAAGTATCGATTCAGTGACAAAGTTGTTCCCTTGATTAGGGTTGCCTTTGCGTTTGATTTGCCTTTGACAACCCTTGATTATGTAATTAATTCAATATTCATAATAATACCACTGATATTGCCAAGGGCGTCGTTGACCACTTTCCATCAGATGGCTCGACTGATCGTCTGCCTTCGTAGCCAGTAAAAAAAACAATCAAAACTAATCAAGTGATTCCATTTATCGGTTAACTCCATTACCCATTAATATCAATCTAGCCACAAAATGTTTTCAACTCAAACAAAAGTCGATCACCGAAACATAATCCATACATTAAGGCTGGATTAGTTTACCCAAGGCTCACTTTCAGCCATATTTACGGAGCGGTGCGTCGATTACGGTGAAATATCTGCTTACTTATGAATTCGTGTCAGCGCTTGTTCCACGAAATAATGGCTTGTTTGGACGCAAATCGGTTTGTGGTTTAACGCGCCGATGAATTAGATTGAAACAATTTATCATACAAATATTGGTCGCGTAATGAGCATTTATATTGGATGTGTGTGTTATTAGGTTTATTGTTTTATTCTTATTCAATGGGCGTAGTGTAGACAACAATTTATCTTATATTCAGTTTATTTAAAGCTGTACAACACAAACTTCACGATTACACGTACCATGATATTTTTGCAAGTTCATATAGAATTTAAATTTAATACAATTAAATATATTTACATTTTTCATTATTAAGTTCTCATCATCATCATCACCAGCCTGTGATAGTCCACTGTTGGACATAGGCCACCCCTAATACACCCCTATCCATCAGGGTTTTTAGCCCGTATCCCAACACGGGTTGGTCCAATGCGGGTTGGTGGGTGGACCGACTTTTTACATGCCCATCCGACGCATGGATCATCTTACTTTTCAGACAATTGGGTGATATGCCCAAATTGCCCTAACCAACTAGGAAACAACAATGAAAATTTGTTGTGTCCTCGCAGGATTCGAACCCACAACCTCCGGTTTCAAAAGCACACGCCCATACCAGTAGGCCACGGAGGCAGTTATTAAGCTCTGCTTCTCAATTATATTATAAATACTACTTATGGACCTTTTATTATTATCAATTTAATAACATAACTCCATCGTAACAATTTGTCATATTCAATGTGCCCTAAATATTAATTTTTTTTTTTGAAGGAGATAGCAATATATAGAACGCCGTGCGATATTTAATCAATGTTCACTAAATATTTAGTAAAAATTCCCAACAGGTCAGATTTTTTTATTATTCGTTATTTTATCTAAAACGATAAAAAACTTATATCGTAGTTGTACTATATCAATAAAGCAAAAAATAAAAAAAATTCTCAAGAACGGTCTTGAGCTTATTTCCTTACAAACTAACATTAACTTAACTTAAATTTTAGTAAAATTCTGAGTATTTTTACATCCATGCAAATAAATTAAGGTCGAAGATTTTACGGTAAAAACGGTACGGTCTACTTTTAAAAGAAAATTTACACAACCCATTGCCAACTGTAGTTTATTTAACGTTCAACCTGTAAAGCATATAAAACTTCCGAGGGTTGGAAATGGTAATGAGGCATTAAGTTTCATAATTACAGTTATATAAAATCACTCGCGTATACATTAAGTATAAGGGTAGAGCGAACTGAACGGGCGTTATCGAGCCCGACTCGGTTTAAATATAAAAATGTTATGAAAGAAATGCGACCATTCAAACACCAAACAGGTACATATTAAAATGTTACACTTCACAAATTTATTACAAAAACGTTGATAATAAGATTTTCTTGAAGAACGAAGAGAGAAGAAGCAGTTGACAGTACGTACGTCTAACGATCACTTAGGGAATCTCTGAAAATGTGTTATTCAATCCCTGTAGCTTACCAGTTATCTGCTTTCAAGTGTTTTGTGTCTGTACCTTTAATGTCTGGTTAATGGCTGAATGTTTGTTATCATTTAATTTTTTTAGGCCATTGTTGTCCACTGAAAACTTGGTAAGGTTTAAGACAACTTTTTATATAATAATTGAAAACGTGTTATATTATTTCAGTTTTTTTTTTAATTCCTTTTATTTTCAAATATTGTAGGTATATTCTTATTTTAAAATGATCGAAACTTTTAAGAACTATTTAAATTATACATTTTTAAAAGAGAAATACGCAGGTTTTAAGCCTATTTAAAATATGGCTGTGGTGGATTATATGTGTTAATATTGAACTGTTGTTATTTATACAAATATCCATTTAATATCGTTGTAAAACACTTTTTTTCATTAATAAATTCAATAATTCCTTTTTATCAGGCAACAGGATAACAGGTAAATATTCTTATTATTAATGCTATAATTATTGTCTACCCTAAAATGCAGTACAGACAAGTATATATAAAATAGTTTTTACCATAACGATACTCAAGTCATTAAAGTTATTAAAATAATACTGTAAAAATTACACGACAACTACAAGATAAATATTTCGCATTTTAATACTCCTTTAGACCAAATAATTACTCAGACGATTCCATAAAAGTGGCTAATAACAATAAGAAATAAGGAAACTCAATTTTTTTCACTTAAAGTATTCTAATTACAATGAACTTTCTTCCTAAAAGATGCCGGAAACCATTAATTCAATATCCAAACAACTCCTTGATTGGGGTTACCCTTGCATTCAATTTGTCGTTAACAAGCCTTTTGATTACATAATTAATTCCGTATTCCATAATATAAAAGGTGAATGTGGAGCAAATGTAATTAACAGATTTATATCTGTTTCATTGCTTACTTTTGAATATCATCATTTTCATGTTTTCCTTTAGGGGTTTCAGTATTCCTGAGAATTGGAACAAAATAAATATATATTGGAACAAAATAAATATATATTTGGAAACAACACCACATTACAATCTAGTCGCAAACTAAGCAAAGATTGCACTAGATGAATAACAAATACACTCACTTACTTTTGTTTTGTAAATAAATTTAAGTTTATTGATAAATATGATAGATGTGGTGGGAATCAAACTCATTCAGGGTAACTAACCATTGCGTCAAGCGGGTCGTCAGGTCATTAAAATATTTTTATATTTATTTATCGTTATTGAACATTGAGTAATAGACAATAACAAAAAATTCTGAAGACTTAGCTTAGGCAAGTTGAAAACATTTCTCTAAAACACTAATACTTCAAAATTATTTCTCGAATGTTTTGTATAATGGGCGAGTTACATTATTTTGTTACTACTCCCAAGAACACAAAGTTATTTTATAATTTATCTGGTCCTAATGCTCACATTATGGTATAACAAGTTTAAAGTATTTGAATGTTCTAACTTGATTAAAAATGTTTATACCAGTGGCACTATTATACTCTACTGCATTAACAAAGCAGAAAGAACTTAAGAAATAAGGCCCAAATAGTGCATATATAAATATATAAATAAATATGTACTGTTAGAAAACCGCTAAAATACCAATGATAACTGTTGAAACGTTGCCAAAAGTTTCAGATGTGCTACCATGTTATAATTATGTCATGCGTCCGACATAAATATACTCCTGATTCAAGATTATACATGTTTATATATACGGAACATCTGTAGTAAAATTCTACCGTTAAAACAAATATTGTAGTTTACCAGTTAAAATTATAGTTAAATGTGTTATTTTTGTCTTTATAGCCCCGGTATAAAGCTTTGAAGGCTACAAACTTAAAGTTTAATGGTTGAATAACGAGAGATTACTCCATTCAACGTTATGCTCGCTTTGCCTTTAAAAAAATATACTTGCTATTAATATTATTACGGTATTATGTAGCTTATTAATTTTAAAATATAAATAACTTTTAGAATGCTTGCACATTGTGCGTAAGTAGTTATAAGTCTAAAAATTAAAAAGCATAAACCAAAGCTACTTTGTTTTATGCTGTTTTTTAAGGTACAAAGTTTATATCTATTTATACACTTACTATGAACTTAACTAAGTTCATCATCATCATCATCAGCCGGTTATAGTCCACTGCTGGACATAGGCCGCCCCTAATTCACCCCTATCCATTAAGGAGTTTTGGACCGTATCCCACCACGCTGGTCCAATGCGGGTAGGTGGGTGGATCGACTCTTTACATGCCCATCCGACGCATGGATCACCTTAGTTTTAGACGTAGGGTGATCAGCCCAAATTGCCCTAACCAACTAGGAAGCACCAATGAAAATTTGTTAATTCGCCACGGGATTCAAACTCAAGACCTCCGGTTTCTAAAGCATACGCCCATACCACTAGGCTATGGAGGCAGTTCTAATTTACAAATAATTTTCGCATTAGAACCGTAAATAACAATCAAGATATTGACCTAAATAACATAACGGTTAGTGTGAAGTGCCTTACAGTTTCTCGCTCAGTTTTCTAAATATCTGTACATACGATATTCACATATATTGGCAACGAAGTGGCGTCTATATATCTAGATATCTTATTGATGAATTGTCACCAAGATGTCAATCTCTTAGAAGCAGTTGACTAATTGCATCATTATACGCACAATTCCGCTTCGTTGCTATGGTTTACTTGGTGTACATTATTCCTCGTCTAGTTAGGCTTAAGCAGAAACATTAAAATAATTGAAGAAATGCAATATCAAACTGTATCTGCTCTCAATTGCTGTGGCTAAATTAAACACAATACTAGTACAATCCAGTCGATTTCCTGAAAATATGTTACTTGCCATCTGCACATTACCACATTCGAAAGATTTAATAATTAGTATAATTTGCGGTGGAGAGCGCCTGAGCCTTTGCTCTTAACGTTATTAAAGATGCTCGGACCCTAGTTGAAATCCAAGCCTCGGGAAGTTTCTAATTTGTTCGAGCATTTCATCTGATAAAAGCTTTTGAAAATTAAGCAATTAACACGCAGAGAGTCTATTAATTCATCTATAATTAACTATTGTGTTTGAATTTTCGTTTTCAATTAGCTTCATTGTAGTTTAATCTAGAATTTACCATAAAATAATATGACCTAAAATGTAGAGTTTTATATCAAATCTAAACGGCATTTACATTTGGAGTGACGACATTCAAAAATGTGTTGATAGATAGCAATGTACAGTGGCGCATTGGGTACTATTATATCCACCTTGACTATTATACGCTTATAATGACATTGATGATTTGAATATAATTTAGTTTAAAAATAATTAATTCTCTCATTTAAAATAATTGAATTTTCCATTACTTAATATATTATTCCGAAAATCAAGATAGAAGATTCTAATCAGTTCCATAAATGCGTGGTCGACTAGTTGGATATGAGTCAATGATTTCATATTACAAACATTTAGTCCATCCGTGAAGTCAGTCGGATTGAGTCAAATAATATCTGTACAAATTATTTAATGCTATAGAACTAATACCGATAAATGTATGACTTATAATTATAATAATGTAAATAAAGAAAATAATTAATCTCTCATATGAAAATACAAGTTGAATTTTGACCTCAATCTAACGTCATATAAATTTCAAAAGACAAATTCAATGTAAAATGCATAAAGGACATTTAGTATAGCAAAATAAGTTTCATAAATGTTATGATGTAGTCTGTTGAATATGTAATGAGTCAATATATTTTCAGTACTAAACTTCGATTTAGTAACATATTTTTATCACTTTGGTTATCAAGCGGATTGATCAAATAAATATTATTATTAACTAGAATGTATTTATGAATACTTTATTATGACAACATGAATAAGTTATTCAAATTTATAATTCTTAATTGTACTTAGTGTTGTAATGAATCATATAAATTAATAGAAAATCCAGTCATATTTAATTCAAAAAATTGAGTTTGCCAAACTTTTTTAGCAACAGTTAGTAAGTGTTAATCCAACACTTTCTATCAATTCAAGTGGTGATTTAAAGTGAATCAAATTCAGAATATAGTTGACTACTAATGCATAAAGAAGATTTAGTAAAAGATAACCAAAAGTATCAGTAAGTTTATCAAACAATGTTTTATATGATGTATGTTGTTAATGATTGTACATTTGAAGTCACTGTGATATTTTTAGTATAAAATATAGATAATAAATATAAAACGTCATTTTATATTTGAGCAACAAGTATCAATAATTAAATATTAATAATATTACTTTTCTCGATGTGTATTTGTTTATATGATCTCCATATACTTATTTGTACAACATTTGTAGTTTTCTTCAAGTTTATACACCTTTGCTTATACTTGGGTCTTTAGTGTTGGTATAATATTGCTATAAAATTAAATAGGAAAATTCACAGTATATTTAATTAAAATTTGAGTTGTACAAAACATATGTTAGCTAAAACATTATAAGTGTTACATCGCCAACACTTTTTCTGTAATCAATAAATCAAATACTGCTGGACTGATTTTAAAATTATCATCATTCACAAATATAATGCTACGTTTCACCAAGCAGTAAAAGAAATTTTAATAAGAATTAACCAAAAAGTATCCGTATGAAAATTTGGATCATAAAAAGAAAAATATTTCACAATCACCATCAGACATTATTGACGTATATTTTCTGGACAGCAACTTTAACAGCGAACTCTGGGTTATATGTTTTATGTCTTAGTTTTTTACTATATTCAACCAAATATTTATCCAAACCAAATATCCTCAAAAAATTAAATAACACAACCGCGAGCAGCTCGTCGCTTACGCGCGCACGCATGCTTTTTAGTGAGGTCGCGCTTGGCACCGCGCCAAGTAAGCTGACCGCGTCGCCGGCCTCCGTAGATATTATTTACACCATTTAGTTAGTCCGTGTTCAAACGTCGGTCACTACTAATTCGGGAACGATCGCTAATACGCGAGGAAATCGGGTTTATGTTCACAAGCGGACCGGCCAAGGTTGCCTGAAATGATGCCGGTTTACGACCGGCCCGAAGTTGTTTCGCAACGCGGCTGAAGCGCCAACTAAGCTTGATGTCGGCTGTAAAGTCCTTGCGATGGTAACATATAGTCTGGGAACCTGATTGTTGTGTAGATGCCTTACGAGATGCGTAAAGTAAGGGTAGAGACAGCCGGTACTTTATTAGTTTAAGCAGTTAACGTTGTCACTTAATTTGGATATAAAAATAAGAGACAAAATATGTTAATTGAGCGTAATTGTTAAAATCATATATTTTGGCCAAGATAGATAAAATATATTACTCAAGTCTAATTTGGCTAAAAAATAATTGAAAAATGTGGTGATTGCATCATGCGTCACTATATGACGCATGATGCAATCAACACTTTATTTGTACCCGTATACGAGAAACGAGAGTAAATATATCATATTACTTGCTAACAAAACCGGCAGTGTTCTTGCTCATTATATTTTTTATGAAGTTACTTTTCAAAGACTAGAAAATTAAATATCAGCAAACGGAATATTCCCCACGCCAGTTGCAGAGACGTGAGGAACGTTAATAACTTTTTTATATCATACTTTTTGTCTGCTTAATGCAATTTAGAACCGCAGAGAAGATGCAGTGCGCTTCTTTAAGCGTTCATTAATCATGAAAAATTTAATTAGATTCCGAACTCCCTCCGTCCAGAATTAATTGGGTCATCAGGATTTTTTCTCTGGAAAATTTTAAGCCATTCCGTGAAGAGGGGCATTAATCCTGCTTTCACATAAGGATCTAAGTTTGGAACTACGCCAGACTGTTTAGCATATCAGATTATATTCTAAAACTTGACTATTAAATTAATGTTTTATACAATGGTTTTAACAATGCCGCTGAGACCATTATCATAATGAGGGTCAGATTTTTTGGTTTGTGATTATCATGCAACCGCATAAATCATAATTTCAACTTTATTATCCCTTTTGAATTTATTTGAAACTTGTTTTTAATCATTCCATCAATAAATGAAATTCAATAAGAGTTTTAACGTCTTGATGTTTCTTTATCCGAATAAGAAAAGGTATAATAAATAATAATCATAAACAGCCTTTAGCAGTCCACTGCTGGACATAGTCCTTTTTAATGAATGCCAAGACGGCGTTCTTTGAAAACAGTTGCTCATATTTGAACAGCCACTAGTACTGCGGATCTGTCTTACTCCTACGGTAAGGGAGATCCGCCATCAAGTGGGCGGTGGGGTAGTTACATCCCTAAGCCTGGTATATCTTAAGAAAAATTAAAATATGTAAAAATATGCCCAATATAAAAATTGCTAATTAAAGTCTCAAAAAAACGGCCTCCAATACGAGTACCTCCTTATTTTGATTAAAGAACCTCGGTAAGGATCGTTTTTATAGTTTATATTTTCTGCTTACTGAGATATTTGAAAAATATCCTGCTTGTATCAATTTATCGAGTATCAGAAAGCTGTATTGTTTCATCCAGTCCATTCCGTAATCCGAGATGGGATTGCCACTCGAGAATTTTTCTAGTGCCGGCCTTAGTTGACAGATATTGAGCTTTACCCTTTGACGTTTATATATTTATTAGTTTCATCAAATAAATACGGAAAATTATAGACTTATAAAAACTTTAAGCTCTTAGAGATAATAAGATTATAATAAATTGATGGTGTGGGCTGGATGAGACTAGCCGAAGATCGGAAGCGGTGGCGTGCATTAGGGGTGGCCATGTCTAGCAGTGGACTGACACCGGCTGATGATGATGATGATGATGAATGGATAGATCGATAATGGTATTTTATTAGGTTAGGTTAAAAACCAATTTTGATTAGTGGTGAGAATAATACTGATCTCAATTAAATTTTATACATACGTAGAATGGATTTCAAGAAATGACAAGGGTGACGGAATATTGCGACACAAAAGGTTGAAGGGTTGCAATGGGATATAAAAGTTTATATAGAAATACGCCTGTGTTGAGGATAAAACTTTGATACTTATTATTCTTCATTATAGACAGATATAATTAATGGATACATCTAATTTATATTACTATACGTCATAATTGAATAAATCTCGCTATTTCGCGGAAAAAAGCGGGTGTCAATTAGTATTGCAAATATTTTATTTTTTAACTAATCCTTGAATAATTTAATCAAAGCGATCATCTGTACGATCTCATTACTCTATAATATCTGATTATTGAGTAGTAATTTGAATAATAATTGAGTATATGAATCTTAAGTTATATGTCTCATATAGTATTATGGTTAAATAAAATAACTATTAGCCTAAGATATTAGACGGAGGATGCATCTGACGTTTGATGGGTCAAAATAAAGCTGTGCAACAAAAGCTCAGAGAGCATTCATCATCATCAGCCTGTGTTAGTTCACTGCTGGACATAGGCCTCATCGATGCACTCCCTCTGCGTTTAGGGTAGTTCCAATGCGGGTTGGTGGGTGGACCCACTTTCTACATGCCTATCCGCCGCATTCATTTCACCATTCAATGCAGGGCAAAGAATCAAGAGTTGTATACTGTCTTTCAATATATCTTTAAATAGTTTCAGACCATTTAGAACGTATATGACAGCTAGTTGGCAAAGAAAATGGTGTCACAAACATTTTAAGTTAAAATTCGGATGCGAACTTTTGACATTTAACTAACTACAAAAATATTTAATGGTATTTTGTAACTGTGTCAAGGTTGCTTAGATAATAACTTTAAAGTGTTTTATGATGTCTGTTGATGATTTGTACCTTTGTAGTTAATTATTAATTTCACAAACTTAACTTTTAAGGTACTTCATCTTCACCATCATCGGGCTGTGTTAGTCCAATGCTGGTATTTATTTAATCAAAATTTCAGGCACAACAAGTTTTATGTATATAGAACGATTATTTCTATTGTTTGCGCGAATATTATACATTATTAAATAAAATGACTTTATGGATTTTATCGCGTTTATTTTTACATTTTAAATTCCCGACGTTTCGAACACTTTCCAGCGGCCGTGGTCACGACGGCCGGTCATTTTATATAGAATGATTTTTGTTCAATGCAATAATTTTTATGTAAACCTAAACGGTATTGTTTAAAATGAGCTTTGAATATGCTTGACAATTTTTGAAAATGTTTACATTTAAATGCTTATTGTGTGTTATTCTTAAAACATAGATACTTCAATGATCTCGCGGACTGTATTGTAACATAGTTAAAGTGCCATCTCTCACGGTTGGGCAATTAGCAAAGAAAAAAATAATGCCTTAATTGTATCTTAAAGTCGCTTAAAATTATTCACTATTTTTATAAATCAATTAAATAAAACCTATAACATAGGATAAGAAAAAACATATTTGCGATATAACAAATAACTAAAGAATATCATACGAAAGAATTGTTCTTCTGGAGAAGAGCGCATTTACATACAACCAAGTTTAGTGATAACACAAAAAAAGCTAACAACTTGAATCTATTTCAAATATAAAACAGGAATATTGTCACCGTCCAGAATTACACCGGCTCGGAAACGGGTCTCTCATCACTGGGTGATATCATACCTTGATAAATATAAACATGAATGGAGCAAACCCAGCGGAGACGATTATATCGATGACTATGTCCCAGATTTAGCTAGTGATTGTGAAAACGGCGTGTTAAAGGCCGAAATAAATAGAACGTTGCCAGCATTTTCACGCTGTAGTGTAAAATTTAGATGTCGATGAGAAAAGTCGGTACCGGTTGTCAAGGTCTCTTTGATTTAAAGGTCTTCAGGTCAGACGCTCTGTAAAAAAACTATTGTTTAGATAAATCTAGAAAGATTAGAAGCAGACTCCATGATAGCAAGATTAAGTGACGCTCAGTTTTAACGATTGCGCTTTCATCGCAGTGTATGGGAATTGTTAAGAGCTTAATCTCCGATGCCGTTATTGATATAATTGTCAATATTGGTAAAAAATATTGCAAACATCCTTTTAAAATAAGGTAAATCAAATAAGTTAAAATTATTATTTTATTTATATATCTTTATTCAACGTATATTGCATCTCATTTAATGCAAAATAATCTTCTACCGGTTTGAAAAAAGAAGCCTTTGACCTGTAAAAAACCGGCGTGAGAAACTCAGAGCATCTTTTTTCTTTTTTCATAGTTTCTTTTGAAAGAAGCAATATCTATAATGAAAACGTCTGAAATGTTTATAGCAGTAGTCGCCTTTACGGCTGTATAAATCTGTAAAAAAAATGTCAGACAAAGTATCTTTCACCCAATGTCATTTGAAGTTAGAAATTCGGAAGCGATTAAATTCAAAAAATAAATTAATATATTTGCAGTGGTTGTACCTTTTTGTTAGTATTATAATTCCAACAACATTTAGAAAGCCGCCAACGGAAGGATTTGACTGGGCTGGGCCGCTTTTGACAAGCATCGTCCAGTTTTCTCGTCACCCTTCCAACCGTGCCTCAAATCAAAAGTCATCGATAAGGGTGGTGCCTACCGAATAAGTATGCTGAAGTGGCAGTGGGCCGGTCATATGAGCCGTATAGCTGACGACCGCTGTAGTGAAAAATTTCTAGAGTGGAGACCAAGGATAGGCTATGGGACGCCCCGGCAAGATCGAGTGACGGCATTCGCAAAGTAGCCGGTGTGGGCACGATGCGAATAGCCGAGAATTGGAAGCGGTTGCGTGCATTAGGAGAGGCTTATGTCCAGCAGTGGACTATCACAGGCTGATCATGATAGTAATTGTGATGATTATTATAATTCCGACGTTTCGGGCTCTTTCAAGCGCGTATGGTTAAAGGGCAGTCGATAAAATTTGATAATATCATTAATATTACTTCACCATACTAACCTTCCTACACGAAGCTCTGCGATTTGACCTTTGTTTTAGACAAAATATCTTAGTAACAGCTAGACTCACCAAATATCGTAAAATTGGTGTAGGTTCTGTAAAGTTTAGGGCCTTTCGAAAATTCACTATGGAACAGGACGTAACTGCGAAGTAATCCACTCGTAAAAGATCTTCAAACAGTCCGAAACTGGTCACTGATGTGACGTGAGTTTAGCCGTTATCATAATATATTTTCGATAAAAAGTGGTAGATCTTCATTTTACTGGGGACCGTCTGGAAAAGTATCGCCTACTTTTTCAGTAAATCGGCAGCGGATATACACGTGGTCTGGTGTCTGTAGTGTAACGTAAACCTAATACTGTCTTCTGGTTTGAAAGGCATCGTACCCAGAGTAGTTACGGATTAAACTAGACTTAACTTTTAACATCAAAGGCCGGCAAGTTGATTATTAGCATCTCGTACCGCGTTATGTGTGAGCAGGTCGTATCACTTACTTACAGTAGAATGTCGTTCCCATCTCCTTACAAAAAATCACTACAATGTCTCCCAAGAGCTCAATTCATACATCACATCGTCCAAACTATTAAAAACCTATTGCCGTCACGTCCGCCCATCGAAACGATTTATCGCCACCGTCCAATTCACTTCGCGTCCGGTTTCATGTTTGCACAAATAGACTTTGTAAACGGTCAAACATTGGGCCCACTCCCCCTGTCGTTTCAATCACTCCGATCGGGGGACATAAGCGCATACAAAGTAAAACCCTATCACGATAACTGCCGTAAAGCTCGTGTTTACTGAAAGCACTAACGTTTTCCCTTATAGCGTGCTAAAGACGTTCAAGGCCCATATTTCAGTGGAACACCCACAGGCGCATGCTAACTGCTTACAGTGTTCGACGCGTGTTATAGCGTTTCGGTTT
The DNA here is from genome assembly GCA_029286875.1 of Lamproptera curius. Classification (NCBI taxonomy): domain Eukaryota; kingdom Metazoa; phylum Arthropoda; class Insecta; order Lepidoptera; family Papilionidae; genus Lamproptera; species Lamproptera curius. The sequence continues at coordinate 2,590,516 of JAGSMT010000038.1, forward strand.
TTATGAGTGAAATGTCACACTGTTGAGTGCATTTGGATATATACAAGACAGAAATACAGTTATTGTATTGCTTTTAATGTAATAAACGATTTCCTGTTTATAATTTTTGCAATGCTGTGTGAATAGAGCAACCCAAGCATGATGAATCTAAAATTCATTGTAAGACTAATAATATTTTATTTTATACCGTCTAAAACGCTGAAGGTAAATAAATACGAGTAATTACCGCAATGTAAAGCAGTGTACAGGTATATAAATATATAGTATGGTCGGAAAACTACTACGAAACTACGAAATTACTACTAAAGTTCTTAATCTAAAGCAGGCTTTCCTTAATGATTATTTAATTTCACTAGACTTAATGTTGCAATAATCAGTTACAAAGGTAACAACATGTAAATATATACCTAATGAAATGAAATCAATAACGACATATGAACTCTAAACCGCTGACACTTGTGCCCCGCCCAAGGAATAGCAAATGCCTAGATCGCTCCTCTCAACTCGACCTATATTTCGGTGCGATTGCACCACGAACTTCTTCGGAATAGACTCGAAAAATATCAAGCGATATTTATGCCACAAGTTTTCTGCCGCGTCTGCCAATGATCCTTTATGCTGTTGGAATAACTTGTACATAACGATTTTAGTTAGTTTTATTAGACTTACGTGAATGGAGTCTCAAATTGTCGAGTTATATTTTATAACCTTACAAATTTTTGTAATACATTTTTACAATTATTTTAATTTAGGCTATTGCAGTTTAAGTGAAACAAAGGTTGACGTAAATTTTAGGTTTATCGCGTACTAATATAAACCCGGATTCATGAGTGTACTAATATGATAGACAGATGTAAAGAAGGTCTTTATTTGATATGAAATAATGTCAATACTTTATACGATATGAAATTTATATTTATGTGTAATTGTCCGTATGGTACTAAAGCAAATAAATGAAATATAAACTCAACAGCGCTAGATATTGAATAGAACCAGCCTTGCACACATATCAACCGAACTAGAACCGAAAAACAGAACAAATCCACAATAATCAAATAAGATATGTAAATAACACTAGCGTTGCTTACTTAAGCAGATATTCTTCATACAAAATCACACAGCTTACAAACGGAGCAAAATACATCCAGCTACTTTTCCGGAGACCCATTGGAAAATCAATAGACGATGCAAAATCTTGCGCCGGCGTTGTACTTCGAAAATAAGCGAAGTTAGTTTTACAACTGCAATCAAACTTGGCGCTCTCGAACTGTGAAGTAACGAGCCCCTGGGAGAAATTCCCACGGCGTTGTCAATTTCCTACGCTGAAGGTATTAAATGGTGCGGTGTTAGGTAATGGATTCGTCGGTGACGTTGCGAACGTGGCGTATTGTAGAAGTTTTAATGAGCACAGAGTCTTAAAACGATTGGATTTGTTTGTACAACTAATTATTGTCGTTTAATTGCTTTAAAAGCTTTTACAATATACAAATTCGTTAATAGCTGAGACATAAATTTCTCAGTTTATTTCGCAGGAAGAGAGTCTGTTACCAGACATTTACAATTATATTTAGTTTATTTGACTGCCCCCGTAGCCTAGTGGGCATGGGTTTGTGCTTTAGAAACCGAAGGTTGTGGTTCGAATCCTACTGGTTAGTACAATTTGTTCCGATCACCCAACTGTCTGAAAAGTAAGATGATCCATGCGTCGGATAAGTATGTAAAAAGTAGGTCCACCAACCAACCCGCATTGGACCAGCGTGGTGGAATACGGTTCAAAAACCCCTTTAATGGAGAAGATATGCTTTAGGGGAGGCCTATATCCAGCAGTGGACTAAAGCAGGCCGATGATGATTAAGTTAAAGATATATTTTAATTAAAGTTCTATAATAGAGAACCGTTTAGGAGAGTACTACCGCATTGCTTATTTTTGCCAGAAATCTATACTATCTAAGCGTTACTGTCTTCCGGTTTAAATGCATTTACTAAGTAAACAAGACGTAGTATACCTCAGGGTGGCGAGTGAAATTGTAACGATGCAGTTTTATCGGTAGGGCGTATACTTTGTCAACAGTTGTAAGTCTTACTCGTCTCATCGCTTAGTTTAATAATAAGTTACTGCTTTACTAAACACTAAACCATTTATACTGAATGAAAGAATGTTTCGTGAAAATAGATAAGCAACGACCACAAGCGAGGTCAAAATGGTACATTCTATTTATCCTTAGGATTAATCTTCACACCTAATTTTTAAACATGAATAGTATAACACCAAGGTACCTACTATATAGATATTGATTATTAGAAAGTAACGTATTCATATCAATATATAAGCGATGACTGCCTCCGTAGCCTAGTGGTATATTCGTGTGGCTTAGAAACCGGAGGTCGTGGGTTCGAATCCTGCGGGAACTCAACAAATTTTCATTGTTGTTTCCTAGTTGGTTAGGGTAATTTGGGCCGATCATCCAATTGTCTGAAAAGTAAAATGATCCATGCGTCGGATAGGCATGTAAAAGTCGATGCCCCCACCAACCCGCATTGGACCAGCGTGGTGGGATACGGTCCAAAAACCCTCTAATGGATAGGGGTGTATTTAGGGGAGGCCTATGTCCAGCAGTGGACTATCACAGGCTGATGATGATGATGATGATGATGATATAAGCGATATTTATTTTAGATACATGTTCAAACCATAGAATATACATATAGTGGATAGATTAAGATACATTAAGATACTTAATAAATACAAATATCAACAAAACTATTCCGACTCAGTGAATTCGATAACATAGTATATATAAAAGGTAAACTAAGTACTGAGCTCCTGCAATCAATGGCTTTATAAAAGTAACAAGGATACATTAAAAGTGATGAATCGAAGAATCGAATACCTCGGTCTTTCGCAAAGACGGTTTGTAAAATTATTAAAGTTAAAGTCATAACCGGATTGAGAGTACAATCGGGTGAACAAGTGAACTTTCCTTGGTCCATTTATTATGTTTGGAGTACAATGCAAGTCGAGTAGGTTCCTGTTAGTGAAAGGCGACGGTGGAGGGTACACTCGGTGCGGAAACTCTTTCCGGCTTTGAGTGTCCGCGTTGAGAGGATTATGGGGAACTTAACTCTTAACAATATCTATTTCAGTGTTGTATAGACAAAATATAGGAAATCTACGACGTACACGTTCCTTTGGTGGTTAACTTCATATAAATTGAAAACCTTTAGCAGAGCAAGAATCGAGCAATAAAACTATGGTTTAGGAATGAGAGAGATGACTGTCAGTTTAACGTGATTTATAACGGGTTAGTCTAACCCATTAGTGTATGATAGGCAGCATCCGTAGCGTAATGGTATTATCCTGCTCTACAATGTAGATGTCGTTAGTTCGATTCCTTTGGGGAAACACCTTTGTAGTATTAAGGTTTCCTGGTTACTATATTGTCCACAAAAATACCTAAAAAGTAATTTGATGCATACGGCGTACGAGTTTGTAAAAAGTCGGTGTCAGTTCTCAGAACTATATTTGATGGTCATAGCAGTGCGGCAGTTAATTAAATTTTACTGATAACTTATCTATTACACGCAGATTGCTCTGTGCAAGATTTGGCGAATCAGGTGCCAGTCATTCTACGTAAAACTATGATGACTTGCGAAGGAAGAACATAACGCTACGTTCATTAATTACGTCAAAAGAATAACTTGACAAAGTTTTGTCTTTTATATCACCATGAACCTTTCATTTATAATGAAATAACACATTATATATTTAACATCACCTTTCCTTAATATTTTCACTATATTTTTCAAAGACGCGCGTCTGATATATATCAAATGGAATTCGCGAAAAGGATTCTCGATTTTCACCGCCGAATATAAGACCCGTCTTGAACTCTAACCCCACCTAAATTGAAAGTTTGTTACGTCAAGTACACTCTAGAAATAAACAATTCTCGAACGATTGCCGGGGAATGTTCGAGAGGGTTCTGAGAAAGTTACCAACTCATTGCTCCTGTTATGGACTTAGACATTTGATGTTCGCTCAAGATTTATATGTTTCGGATAAATTAAAAATTGAGCCATTCAATGTGAAAATAAAACAGTAAAGTTCACAAATATTTTTTACAGCATGAAAATTTATTTATCTAATTTTTATTGGAAATTACAATTAACTTACAGTTATAGAAAAAGGGTTTATATATTTATACTGACGAATTGTCTTAACGATTTGTTATTGATAGTAGATTTAATCAGAAATTATTTTTAAAAAATAGACGAAATTAGAAAAGTGTTAGGTCTCGTTTTATTAGGGTCTGGGGTGGAACTACGGCGGCACCTGTTTCTGCCGTAAAGCAGTAGTGTGAAAACACTACTGTGTTTCGGATTAAAGGGCGTAAGCGAGATTAATATCCAATGTCTCACGTTAGGCAGCGCGTTTATGATGCCACTGGTATTGTCAATGTCCGTGGGCATCGGTGACCACTTACCAACAGGTGGCCCAACTGCTCGTCTGCCTTCATAGCCAAAAAAGAAATTTTGAATATAAAAACATCAAATTAATACTCACTTTTAATTTTATTTGCAAATGCCTGGGATAAAACGACATCGCTTCTGATTGTGTATGCATAACTCAATTTCTATCAAGTTTTGATATGGCACTACGTGATACGACTCTGTTATTGAGATTGTATTTAATTTAGAATAATTTTATATAGAAGTTCTTTCACCTAGCCATTTTTACAAGTTATTATAGGTCGGATTCTAATATATCACGATTTAAATTAATAACAGAATCTACGCAGACGACTGGCATCTGAACTACTCACCCCAAATGGTTAACTGCATTTTACGGATGAATTAGTTGTCAGTAAATGTGAAGTTATATGCTTTTTCAGGTTTGCTAAATATGGCCTTGGCAACCCAGACTTACTTTTAACATACTCAACCGACGCATGAATCATTGTCATCAACTAATGACAACAATAGCGAAAAGTTACTCCCCACGGGATGTGAACCTATAACCTCCGGTTTTTAAAGAAAGGACGGATACTGCTAGAGCACTGCGGATACGTTTAAAACGTTATAATAATAATAAGACATTTATTTGTAAAAACATGGTATAGCATAATGTAGGGCTGATTACAAACATATTCAGACCCACATGTTTTGCCCCACGGAGCGTACAAATACTATTATAAATAATAAAAAAAATGCTATTATATAAATTAAACTAACAAAAGTACAAAATTACCTTTATACTAAATTTAAATCAATTTTTAGGATTAGCTTACAGGATAGTACTCATTTAAAATAATACACAAAATAATTAAATAGAATAAAACTCAACAGTCTCATCATCATCATCATCATCATCAGAGAGAGGAGACTGTTGACGTGATCCGTCAACAGTCTCACTCTCTCTCAAAAGCCCTTATCGCAAGAAAAAATCAGTAAAGTCGTAATAGCGCTTATCAATAAAACGTAGTCGCACTTGCTTTTTAAATTGAAGTTGGTTTAGATCTTTAAGTTCTTTCGGTAACTTGTTGCAAAAAATTTAAGCCATACAAAATACACTATTCCGCATCCGTGACGTTCCAGCTCTTCGTATGCATAATTTAATATTTCTTGTTTCATCATCATCATCAGCCTGTGATAGTCCACTGCTGGACATAGGCCTCCCTAATACACCCCTATCCATTAGAGGGTTTTGGACCGTATCCACCACGCTGGTCCAATGTCGGTTGGTGGGTGGACGACTTTACATGCCCATCCGACGCATGGATCATCTTACTTTTCAGAACAATTGGTGATCGGCAAATGTGCCGTAACCAACTTCAGGAAACAACAATGAAAATTTGTTGAGTCCCGCAGGATTCGAACCCACGACCTCCGGTTTCTAAGCCACACGCCTATACCACTAGGCTACGGAGGCAGTTTTCTCAGTATTTCTTATTTACCAATTTAATATTTATTACGTCTTTAATAATCTGTAGTCTCCTACGATTTACGATCAGTTATATTTTTTGAAAACACTTGAATAACACAGTAATTTTCTTCGCAGTTTACTTCCTTTCTTACAGACTATATAACGCAACTATTCAACATTTGACTTGTCTTTTAATATAGAATATAAATTATCATTTAATAAGATGGTGTAGTTTACTGTGCATTCCAAAATTTCGATTGGTTTATACTCTTTAAGCGTAAATAAGCAATTTTCTGCCCAAAAACTACTATAAAGTCGTGAAATAAATATAAAACGCTATTTGCAATGCATTAAGCGATTCATAAAATTGCCCACTGATATTATAACTGTCAAATAAACGAAAATCGAGCGAAAACCGTACCAATGTTACACGAAAGCAATATCTGACGGTTATTACACTTTGAATTATTTGAGGGACGTATATTAAGTGCAAACGTGTGATTCAACAAAAATCACACTCGACAGAATCTGCATTTAATTGGTTCTCCGTGGAGATTAACATGTTATGACGTCAAATACGTGCTAATTAATGTTAAATGCATATTATACATTTTGTATTGGAACGTATATGTATATATGTAGTATATGCTTTGACTGCGTACATAGCTTAGTTGTATGTTTTATTGTTAAAACGGAGATTGCGCATTTTATATTTGGTATTTTTCTTATATTATATTTTATTACACAAATAAATAAAATTGGAGTCTCTGTTTGTAAAATTAAAATAACCTTTTTTTGAAAATGTACATTGTGATAGACGTTTTTTTCTTATTTGGTTTTTGCGTCTGTCTGTCAGTTTTTTCTGAAATTTATGGTCCGATAACGGTTTAAAAAAACTGATGTAACTGGGAGTTGAATGTTTCAAGGTTAATAATTAAAGTACAATTAACTAACATCCTAAAGATATTTACACATTTATGTCTTGAATCCTATCCTTATATGCGCTTTAAAATATCATAATTGGCCTTATTTTTCACGCTCTAACCATGTCTTATAAAGACGAAAAATACACAGTTGCAAAAATACTATACTCATAGTATTCATCGACAGTTCCTATTTTCAGTATTCACACAATGTATTTTTCAGTCACGTTATTCCAACTCAGAACAAGCCAGATCGAATTTTGAATAACCAGTATCAAAGTCCGCTGAAATGATCATAGTCTTCATACAATTACACTTGGTCCTATTCAACTGATCGAATCATTTACTCAATGAACTGTATTATCCCACTTATCTTATGACATTCTAGGACCAGTCTAAGTTATTGTATTACAACGTCAAGTATCATGATTTTAACCTTAGATACTTATTCATGCAATCATCAGCTGATAGTCACGAATAAGCTCAGTCTTCAGTATCATTGGTTACTATCCACGCTGGTCCAATGGTTGGTGTGAGCTTAGCCATACCACTTGATCGCAATCATTACTTCAAACTGGGACTGATCCCATATCTCTAGACGATCTAGGAACAACAATGAAATTTGTATGTCCGTATTGACCGACTAACCGGTTCAAGCAATGTCATTTTACCACTTGGCTAGGATGCGTTATTCATTTACCTGAAACTTATTGTGTGTAAAAGTTATATGTGTATACTATATAAAAAGTTGAAGGAGAATATGTTAATTTTGCTGTCAAATACAGCTTCTTTTAGATATAGAGCATATTTTTCTATCCGACTTAATTCCCACATCGCTGCAATTTTTTTTTTTTTTAATCATAAGTCGATTGGCGATTTGTACAGTTTATCTTTACCTGGGCTTGCCGCAATATCTTTGATTTTCTGGGACCCAAAAGATGCATATTTTAGAAATACAACATACAACGATTAACGCTTTCATACTTCTTTTACTAAATACATTAGTCACTTTAAAGAGATTGTTATGCTATTATTTTCTGAAATTCTTTATGATTAAGAGATAAATGTTCGAATTAAAATAAAAGATTATTGTATAAGAAGAAGAAAAATTTAAATAAATATTTGATACAGAAGCTGAATTAAATAATGAATTGGGTCAGGGAGAGAACTCAAGACTCGAGACCCTTTAACGTTTCTTCGCAAACACTTATTTAAAATCCGTAGAGATTTTTTTTTATTTCAGTAGATGTTTTATTTATTTTTTACTGGGAAAAGCAATTAGTACAATTAATGATTTCATCAGAGAATTCTATGTTCTTTGTATATAACACTAGAATGTAAATTTTGCCCGGTTAATGTACATGAGTTTTTTTAGTATTCTTTAAAATACTTACTTCTAATTGTTCATCCCAATGCCTGTGTTATGCGTTATAATCTTTGATATCATAGATACATCAAAAATTATCGATTGATAGTGGGACACGTTTTTTAACGCCTACGTTTTGATACTCTTATTTTATAACATTAAATATACTTCGTTAAAGTTTTACTAAACTTTTTCCTAGGTCACATTGTTTAGTAGCTAAAGAAGTGTATGCTTATAAAGAAATATTAAGGTATTATAAGCCAGAGAATGGAAAGAATAATATTACCCTATAGTCTAAGACGAAGATTTCATTATTATTCGATGGAATTACGAGTTTATCACTTTGTTTTTCGACACAGCTAAACACAATAAATCTTGTTTATAAGAAGTTTAATAACAAAACGACATTAATTGATGTTTCTCGTTTTATGCTTTTAATATATTCAGGCTAAGTGCGATAAGAAATTAAAAGATTCAACGACTTTTGGCTCTCGTTCAATGTACTAAGTTTATTAATTTAATGCGTTACAGAGAAGTTAAACACGTCATTTTGCTTAAAAGGACTTGAATTTCGTAACATACTTTAATAATTCAAAAAGAGTAATTATTATCATAATCATCATCATCATCATCATCATCAGCCTGTGTCATTACACTACTGTACACAGGCCTCCCCTAATACACGCCTTCTCCATTAGGGAGTTCTTGTACCGGAACCAACCACGCTGGTCCAACCTGCATTGGTGGGTGGACCAACTTGCCCATCTGACGCATGGACCAAATGGCTCAAATTATCCTAACCAACTAGAAAACAACTATAACCCAGAGTTGTTTCCCCGCGGGATCTAACCCACAACCTCTGGTTATAAATGAATTCGATACTAAATTATTCAGAGCGTTGTATATTAATTACACAATGCAATTTTATGTATAGGCTTTAATTATATTTTTAAACTACTTTAATTTTACTATATATATAGTTCTCATATAAAATATTTTTTAATTTAATCGTGAAGTATGAATGAATAAGATAATCAGACCAATTATAAAAGACGAATCAATTAGATCAGCATCAATATTCAACTTGTCACTAAATTTTGTTACGTGATGTTTCATTATTATTGTGTCGAATCAATGCTTAAATCTTCTACCGATGCATAGTTAATTGTCAAATAACTAAGAAAGTTAAAGTCAAAGTGAACGCGAAGCCATCATCAAAATAACTTTTCAACTATTAACAATGCACTCGATACTCGTTCTTATAGCTTTTCCGTATAACTTTATTAATAACTGTCCACTTTCTTGGCAACGCTTTTCCAATAATTACGCAGAATGAACGGCACTAATTACGCGCGATATTTAGCGAACTTGGACAATTAATGTTGGCAGTTTTTATGTCCACGATGTTATTTACTTAGTTATAATACTTATAGTATTTTATTCGTTTACGAATACTATACATTACTAAATCACACTACACAGATAGCATTGTGTTTATTTTTATTGATAACTAGCAAACTCGTAACCCCCCCTGTGGGTGGAATGTCGAAACAACATTGAACACCTTAAGAAGGTTAACAAAAAGTCCGCAATGGTATATGTCCTTCACTTAAGAATAACCTACAATAACGATTTTTATCCTTTACATTTTACGAGAAAAGTAACTCTAATGCCTTGTGATTTTAAGCAATAATCCAATCATATAATTATATTAATAATATCTTTAATACATTGTTCATTTGATATAAACAAATATGGCTGTTTTCAGCATGTGATCGAAATGAATACTCCCAGAGGCATTCGGATTTAAAATGCAGGGACATAGTGGTGCAACGGTACCGGGTATATCGGCATTGCACCCTTGCGAAGCCAGTTATTATATAAATGGGAATCTGTTTAAGATGTACTTAAGATTCCATTGAATATTATATTTATGAGTCTCGTAAGATTAAACCATCACACGCTATTTAAGCTTCTTGATCATGATTCGCTGCCAATAGCAAGTTAAATTATTTTAAATATTCATGACGTTTCGTTTTAATTATTCATACAAAATAAGTAAGTTCTTTATATTGGTTATTAAACAACCTTATGTTTTAGTTGATAAATTATGGGACTTACTCTAAAATAACATCGCACAATATATAGATACCAATGGAAAATTATAAACTGCCTCGTGCCAGTGGTATGACGTGTGCTAGAAACCGGAGGTCGATGGTTCGAATCCTGCGGACACAACATAATTTTCATTGTTGTCTCCTAGTTGAGTTAGGGCAATTTGGGCGATCACCCAGTTGTCTGAAAAGTAAGATGATCCATGCGTCGGATGGGCATGTAAAGTCGGTCCACCACCAACCCGCATTGACCAGCGTGGTGGATAGGTCAAACCCCCAATGGAAAGGTGTATTAGAGAGCCTATGTCCAGCAGTGGACTATCAAAGGCTGATGATGAATGGAAAATTATAAGAAAATACGAAAACAATACAAATACATAACTTTTTACATTTTTTATAAGGATAGCGTATTCAGAGTAAGCTTTGCTAGATGAAACTAATTGGGAGATTAAACCATATTCAGATTCCGCGTATGTACGTGTCGAGCGATTTCGATTTAAACGTTTATTTCTAACAAGCTCTTGCCGCTATTTTCACTAGCGTATCTGAAGTTGGAAATATTTATGTTTTCTACCCATTAAATATTTAAATGACTTCATTTATATAATAATTTCTTTTGTTTACGAATAATTGTTGCCAGTGCTGAAGCGGGGTTTCCAGATATTAATTTGTAATTCAATTACACGCATGACATCGTAGTCTACCCCGTGACCACGGCCGCTGGAAAGTGGTCGAAACGTCGGGAATTTAAATATATAAAAAAACGCAATAAAATCCCCACAAAGCAGTTTTATTCGACTTCATTTATTTACTATTTTTTTAGCATTAAAATCTTATTATTTAAAGAATTGCAGCATATACTGGAATAATAGAATAACAGTGGAGTAGTAATATTGCGAAATAATATAAGTGTATATTTTTGTATTAAGCCATGTTTTTTATTTCATAGATAACCTAAATTAGGTACGTAAGCTCTCACGGGATACGGTCCAAAACCCCTAATGAATAGGGTGTATTAGGGAGCCTATGTCCAGCAGTGCACTATTAAAGGATGATGATGATGATGATGAAGCTCTCACACAACTCGTCTTCAATCGTAATTTTAAATCATACTTTTACCATAAAAGGAGAGATTTGTATTTTCGTATTTGCTACATTCACTTCGAGTAATATAGGCTACTTTTTACACTAGGAAAATTAATTTGAACTTAAGAAGAGAATTTAAGGCAGTGCTGTGGACGAACCGCTTGAATTCCTTCAAGGCTTATTATATGACGTAAATGTCGTTTTTGATTGACGTAAAATAAACAATATAGTATGTTTAATAAACATTTTAATTTTTGTTATTCAATTAACATCGTATGCGAATCATTGCATATTTGGGATGTAACATAAGAATGGTTATTGTAAGCAATTCTCAAAATACAGACATTTTATCTGAACACAGGTCTTCTTCTTTTAGGTCTAGCTCTACAAACTGAATAGTTTCTATTAGTAATCAATTGACGTAGTATAACAAATAAAATCACAATTATTACATACTTGTCTTTTTTGAACGCAATAAGTTCTTGTTCGATGGTGATAATAATAAAAAAACAGTTATTCATCCTAATATCGCAATTAAAAAAAAACCTAGAATTATTATTATATGCATTATTACAACATAATATCATTATTTACATTTGAAACAATTAAAGTCATAGTGGTAATCTTTTTTTTAAATGATTATACCTACTCATCATTCTTTTAACCATTTTACGGCTGACTGGTAGAAAATGCCTTGGCGTCAGATAATGCATGGTCCTTTTTATGTACAAACAACTAAACAGGAGGATATTTAAATTTTTGTAACATTACAAGTCCACACAGGCAAAGCTAACGGTCACATATTCGTACGCAAACGAAATCTCATGGGTCTTGAAATACACAAAACTTTTCGTTTCCAGTACTAACATCAAACATAGACTAGTTATAAAGTTTCAAGTCACCAGGTCTTTCGTTGCACTGTGAAATACAAAACTGCACAAATTGTTGGGTTTTCTTACATAAGTTTGTACTAAGTCTTATTCGCCTCTGTAACAAGATCTATAAGCAAGGAAAATACTTTATCGCGTTAAAGAATACTTTCTTCCAGAGTCTAAAGTCACGACTTTCTGCCTACAAATACTGCAAATGATCTGAAACGTCAGGTATCTTTTTATATGCTTTAATCGTGAAAATCAGTTTTATTTTACTTGTATTTGCGTTTACAAAAGAACTTATTGTTTGTCATGACTTTAGTGCCTAGAAATAACTAAATAATGTTGATTAATATAAAAAAAATCTAATTTGTAACAATTTGAATAATTTAGAGAAATATCCATTCTGAATGCAAAGTAAGAAAAATGTGCCCGTGATATGTTTCATGATTGACCTAGACGCCGTTGTAGAACGTATTTCAATGCAAATAAGTTCCATATTCTGGTTTCAAGGGCACTTTAGTACTTATAGTTTCTCAGTAAACAACATGAACAACATGAAATGCCGCGGACTTATGAACATTTATAGTGTTTCCTTGCCTCTTATGGAGAGCGCATATGGCTTACCCAGACAATATCGTCTTATAAAAAACTGTTTTTATATTATCTTATGTAATTTATTTTATGCCTTAAATTATTAAAAAAACATAAAACTTTAGCTAAATATAATAAAAGGTAGACGTAATAATATAAAGAAATTGCCTTCATTACGAATAACTCGAGACAAACAACGACGTCGAAAATTATCCAAATTTTTTGTTGCGAAATATTCCAGTGTCTCTTATGAATATTGTAATAGTACTATTCTAATAAGAACAGAAGTAAAGGTCGCGTTTTAATAATTCACATAAAAAATCGTTTCTCAGGACTTTTGCGTCTTAGTACTTATGTGGGAAGGTTTCTTGGGGCCGAAATAATAAGCAATTTATTCTTTTGTTTTAATAACAATTCATCCAAAAATAAACTGGTTTTCAGTATATTTAATCATATGCGTATATAAAATGTTTCAAAGTTGCTATTGAAATGCTATGAAGGTTAAAATTTCAACGAGTGGTCATGATTTTCATTTTTTTAATGTTTTAAATGTTATATTTGGCTTAGTTAAATAGCGTTTTCAAAGTATATTCAATAGAAGAACCAAAAAAGGCGGCCTTATACTGTTTTTGGTAAATCTTTACAGTTTTTACACTTAAATCAATAGTATATTTTGCATTTATCTTTGCTTCCTTAGCCAATATTGTCGTTTGACGGAAAATACGTTAGTAATACGCGAGACGCAAGATAAAAAGTTTTCCCACCACGATCGCAACGAGGCTATTTATTCTGAGCAAATTATTCCGAGACATTTTAATGTGCGCAATTGCGAATTTGCATTAAACGCTCGTCCAAATTTTGTCGTGAACAATGTATTCCGAGTGGTTCGAACTAATTAACCAAAAACGTTGACAAAATTAGGATGGTGATTTAATTTAAGAATAAAAAACAACAATGGTCAACCTTGAAAAGGTTTGTTGTCGAAGCCTTCAGCTTGCGTTTATTAACGTTTTATTATGCTTTTTTAGGAATTGTTAATTTTTTAAAGTAATGAAGCACATCCGGGTAATAACCGGCATCGGCGTGCCGGCTGATTCTTAAAAATAATACTTGACCGATAAACGCGGAGCGATGCAAAGCCCATGAGAAAATCATTATAAATAGCTTACTCTGGAGCGGGACGTTCCAAAATCCTAATACGGGCCGGCTCCAATTAGACGATAGGCAGTTGCAAATATCACTTCACATGACAGTGGTTATTGCACGTAACACAAAAACTCCCGCCACGAGGTATCACGGACGCGATCTCCGATACGCGACCGTTGGTACTTCCGTTCGGTGTACACGTCCGCACGCGTCGGCGGTCACACCGGCACTGAGCATATTCTGAATGAATCGGGCCAGGGGCGGCTTTGTCTATGTGTGTGTACGTAGGGGTTGTTCGTCGTCAATGTGTGCGTCCAGGTCACCAGAATTTCGTGGAGAAACGCCGTGAAGAGCCATGCCCTATATTCGGGCCCGCTTCTTAGAGTTTAACTTTCTTTTTCTCCATCTCCCGTCCGTTTTTGTCTCGTTTCATTGTTCGGATGATTTGCTTTTTTTCTTTTTTCGTTTTTTTTTATTATTTTTTCTTCACCGCGCTATTTTAATTTGATATCTTGACAGGTGACAGCGAATAATATACGGGAATGATGGAGACATATTTAAATGTCACTTTTGGCAGTATCATTAAACTCGTGTTACTATTCAAATTTGTCGATAAAAAGGCATAGTAATTTTCTTTTAATATATCTCAAATAATAATTCCTTAATAAGAATTGAGGAAAAATATGAAATTATTTTTAATAGAACATAGTAATGTACCTAAAGAAGTTATTATAACGCTGATGATGATTTAATTTATCATTAAAAACTTTACCAATTAGCTTCCGTTGACGTCAGGCGATTTATTTTATGCTAGTAGTAAGTTAGTAAATAACAGTAATATCGTGTTTATTCTGAAGACTATAGAAAGGACCACGTTAATGCGATCAATAAATTCACCCCTTTTTACTTTTTTTCTGCTTTTTGTAGTGTCGTTATTTTTAATCATAGATGGACTTTTTGTTTCGTTGGATAAAGAAAGATAAACAGGAGCTTAAATACAAGCTTTGCAGTAGAGACAGATAAAACATGTATCATAAAGCAGATATTAAAGTAGGACATATTATAATTTATGTTTAGATATTAAATGAAACTTTATAGATTGATGCTTTTTGCAATCAAAGTGAGGATATAGAAGAGAAGCTTAAAGATTTGTGCTACCGTGTTTTAAAGTGGCAGGGCGCACTTTGCGTGCGACTGAGAGAAGTTCCACTGCGGTACCTATTCTGTTGTAAATCAGTCGTGAAATACCATAGTGTTTTGGTTTCAAGGGTATGTAGTGCTTTAACTATTGCCATACTGAATGAATGAGACGTAACATCCGGTTTTTCGGGGCGGTGACTTGTTGTATTACCCTTAATTTATAATGGGCAAGATATCTCACCAATCATAATGTGCACGTACAACTTGGTCAAAAGAAACATGAACTTTTCAACAGTAAAACTATTCTCAATTTATCATTTTTTTAATTTGATAGAGCGATGAGACAGTATCTTACTCTACTGATAGCTGATATCTGCCCTGCCCATAAGAAAAGCAGCGTAAGAAACTACAGTACGGCTCACCGCCCTAAGACATGAGATGTTACGTATCATTTACACAGTAATTACGCTGACAATGACGCCCTTCATACCGAAAGGCAGTAGTGTTTTCGCATTACTGTTTTGCGGAAGTTATATGCAACGTGGAGGTACTACTGGTGGTAGGTCCCCTGTTTACAGAAGACCGTCTGGGTGGGTACCACCGCGGTGGCTATTTCTGCCCCGAAGCAGTAGTGTGAGAACACTGCTGTGTTCCGGTTTGAAGGGCACCATAGCCAGCGTATTTACTGGGTAAACGAGACTTAACATCCTATGTCTAACGGTAGGCAGCGCGTTGGCGATACCACTGGTATTGCTAATGTCCATGGGCGTCGGTGAGCACTTCCCATCAGGTGGACTGACTGCTCGTTTGCCTACGTATGCCATAAATAAAAGAACTACCCCAGGTGGTCCTTGAGATAAGGTACTCATTCTTAAACATCAATATAATTACGTCTTCAGGTAAAAAAAATCTAATTTGAATATCTCCTTTTTTAAGACGTACGTAGTGAAATGAGCCAGTGTAACAAAAACTGGTTAATTAATTAAATGGTAATAATTATTGGGGTAAGGATCGTAGATTTTTTTCACGTTTGCTTAGTGAAAGGCAATTCGCTGAATTCGACGTTCAGTTTATGAGTTGCGAGAAATAGTTATGATCCGTCTCCGGCAGAGGGTTTTTTATCGGCGTTCATAAAGAAACGAATATATTTTCATGCTCGGGTGGTCGATTGGCATTCATCATTTTGTTTTTGTCTTAACTCAATATATTAAGAAAATGCTTAAGACAATATTTGAACTTTAATGAAAACTAAAATTCAAGCTACTTTTAGCACTAAATTATGTAACTCTATGGAATTTTATTATAGTTCAAAGCCACCATAGTGGTCCAATAGTATACGCCCTTTTTTTTGCCATTGGAAAAATCCAGCTGACGGATTCCCCGCCGCCAGAGTGGAAGGCAGCAGGGATATGTGGGGCTTCCCGGACCAAGATCGATCGGCCGGTATACCCAGTAAAAAACCAACGGTTGTTCCTTTCATATGTCGCAGTAGCCGGGGCTGCGGGCGCTGATGATAGTCTTCGCGACCCAGCGCGACGTGGCCCTCGCCTGTCTCGAGGCCTCTTCTCCGGGTGTGTTGGACACCCGGACCGTTGCTGGGCGCCGTGCCGGAACAAACAGCTCGGCGCTCCCTCTTGAGCCCTTCTCTGGGCGGCGGGCACTCTCTGCCGGCCGCCCAGGGCTCAGTGTCAGGGAAGGTTGCGCATGTACGACACTCTTTAGCACCCTGGCCTTCTTCTGCGGATAGCCAGGCGCTGTTGGCCTCCCTGTCCCTTTCCGCGGCTTCCTTCCGGGCCATCACGTCCTCGCAGAAAGCAAGGACCTTTCGCTCTCTAACATCCTGCGCACTACAGCAGGAGAGAAAGGTCGTGCCCACGGCACTACGCTGCTCTCGGCATTGCTCGACCCAGGCTGGCCACTCTTCCAGCGCGTGTTGGGCCGTCTTTTCGACATATACGCCACAGTGGTGGCACACCTCAACAGGCTCCCCACCGGCCACGCGGCACAGGTACCTCCGAAACAGCCGTGTCTCGAGAGAACCTGCGTCACGCGGAATGTTAGGAGCCGTGTCCTCTTCTAAGCTGAGGTATTTCATCGGCGGTTTGACGTCACCACGGACGCGACAAACGATGATGTGGGCGTCCGCTGGTGGCGCGTTTTCGAGTGCCACCTCACGGAGGCGGTTGTAAAGGTGCCTAAAAACTGTTTTGCACAGGAAAGACGTGTTAATTACATAACCAAATAATTTTAAGCATTAATATTTTCCTGAATCAAGCAAAGCTAGTTTAAAACAGTATATAATAGTTATTAACCTATAGTTTTTCTTAAAAGAAGCAACGACATAGAAATACTTAGTAATACACTTACATCAAGCCCTTAACAGAGACAGGTGCACTAATAATTATGTTAATAGAGTCCTGCAGCACGTTTCTTGGTTAAACACTTAATATTTAATACAACAACAACCGTAACAGATAACCCTTTAAAATTGTATATCAAAAGACAATTATTTATACCTCAAAGTATCTATACAAAAAAACAATATAGAAATGTCTGTCTGTAACATGAAAATAACCGTTTGTAAATGTTTACATTGTGTCATATAAACGTTGCATATGACAAAACAGAATTTTTAAAATTTTTGTCTGGTTGCCTGTCTGTTTGTTTGTCGTGGCTAATTTCTAGAATGGCTTGTCCGATTTTGACAGGACTACTATCTAATGGTACTTTTTTAGTAAAAAAGGTTTTTTTTCTTTGTATCACCACGCGAACGAAGTCGCAGGCATCAGTTATAAATGCAAAATAAAAACCTTTTGAAGGCATTTGTCAAGGGTATTTTAGGGTCAGTGGTTTAGAAAATTAAACTGAGCGAGGTATTTATCCTCAGAGTTTTGCTTATAAACTAAATAAAGGGCTGTTTAAACTTTACTTTGTTATAAACCTTTGGTGTAATTTGTGGTAGTCGGTTATTAACTCTGGCTTTAATTAATATGTCAATATGCTCTGCCCGTGTTATTATTTTAATTGATAGTGTAATTATTCAGAATATTATAAATCGGGACTAATAGTTAATAATTTGCTTTAATAGATTTTATAATTTTAATTAATTTCATAACCAGCCTCTATATGTCCACTGCTGGACATAGGCCTTTTTAAATGAAAGACAAGACAGCCGATCCCCTGCTACTCGCTGCTAACTTGAACCGGCTACTGCACGGAGATCGCCATCTCACCTGGTCGGGGGGTCGACCAACACTCCATTTCCCTAAACGTGGCCTCCACTCCAGAACCTTATGGGCCCATCGGCCATCCGTTCTTCGGACCACGTGACCAGCCCACTGCCAATTCTAATTCAAAGTGCTAATTCTTTGCGCTATGTCGGTAACTTTCATTCTCTGTCGGATGAATTCATAACGAATCTTATCCGATAGAGAGACTCCGAGCATAGCGCGTTCCATAGCACGTTGAGCTACGGCAAACTTGTGGACCAGTCCGATAGTCAGAGGCCACGTTTCTGCCCCGTAGGTCATGATGTGAGAATATGGTGTAGCTTCCTGAATGCTGCCCAGCCCAATTGAACTCTCCTATTGGCTTCCATCTCGAAGCTGTGTCTTCCCAAATGCAATATGTGCCTGAGGTAGACATATTCATCGACAACTTCGAGAGTAACCATCGACATTGACCGGACTCGGGAGAACGTCTTCGTTGAACATGGCTTTCGTCTTGTCCAAGTCATCCTTAGTCCGATACGTCGGGACGATTCATTTAAGCCGTGCAACATTTCCTGCACGCACACCAACGACTCGGCTAATATGACGATATCGTCAGTAAAACGGAGGTGTAAAAGGTACTCGCCGTTAATGTATATCCCACGTCCAGTCCTGTCTAGGGTCTTAAAGACGTCTTTCAATGCATGTGAACAGTTTTGGGGATATTACATCCCCCTGTCTCACTCCTCAATGCAATGGAATTGGTCGCGTTTGCCCCCACGCAATTGCAATCAGAACGGACATAAACGCAGCGCTATACAGACCTTTCAACACATCGATGTATCGATAATCAACCTGAGATCGTTGAAGAGCTTTCAGAACAGCCGGGTTTTACAGAGTCAAAAGCTTTCTCATAGTCCACAAGGCAAGGCGCAGTGGCTGATTGTACTCATAGGTCTTTATACGACTTGCCTTATGGTGAAGATGTGGTCTATGGTACTAAATCCTCTGCGAAACCCAGCCTGCTCCGGTGGCTGGAATCCATCAAGCTTGTTGGTGAGGCGATTCGTCATGACTCTCGAGAATAGCTTGCATATGCTGTTCTCGAGGTGAATTAATTATAAAATTGTAATTTTAATTAATTAAAAAAAAATCTAATTTTCTAACGTTTGTTGATATCTACAAAAAATATGACTGACTTTGATATAAAACAGAAAAGATAGTTAACCCGTTAAAGTTAATTAAAATCCGTCCGACGACCCACTTGGCGCAGTACTTAGCGACTCCGTCTGCTGCGTCAAAGGGTGTCAGTTCGATTGCTACCACGAGAAAAATGTAATGTGTTGACGTAGTGTTTTGTCGTGTCTGGTTGTTTCTATAAATATAATATATATTTATTTACAAAAGAAAAGTAGATCTATGTTTTTATCAATCATCTAGTTACCGCAGTACTAGCTTTGCTTAGTTTGGGGCAAGATGATGCTATCTTAATTGTTCAGAAATATTATCATTATTATATTATTGATTATTTTTAACTCGCGTATCAAAATAAAAATGATAATTGCTATTTTACTACATGCTATAGATAGTAGAATTACATAACATAAGTATATTTACTTTGTGCTGATTATGAAATAATATTTTACGACTATATTTTTTCAAAATACTCTTGCATATGCATTCATTGCAAAATGGACCAAATGGCAGAAAATGTCTATCAAACAACGAAAATATAGACATATATATTTTTTATAAATCTCTAAAAGAATTCCAAAAATAATAATGATGACAACGACTGAACAACTCTTACACTAAAAAACATTAAAAAAGCTCACGTGACCTCGACAACAGCCACGATGTCGGTACGGACGAGTCGATGCATAACACCACTCAACATACTAATACTATCACAGATGCATAACACTATCACGCACGAGGAGAGTTACCGGTATCGGCTTACAAGGATCTCCGGCGTTACATTTCTGACCCGTCTTTTATAAACGATCTTTGACAGACATAACGTCAATATCAAGACTTGTTTTCTTCTAAGTAATCTTCTTGGAAATAGTATTCTGTCTAAACAAAGTTTATTAGGAATGGATATAACGAGTTAACATAGCATATATATGAAAACATATTTCAAAAATCATGGGCTCCAAATTATATAGTTTTCTAATCAGTTTATATAATATAATTAACGTAATGAAAATAAATAAAGTGAAGTAAAAAATATTGGTAAGAGTTTTTTCCATTTTCTTTACTTAGTTACTACAGAAAATTCATTTGTGTAGAAGAAAATAAATTGTTGTTAAGCATAGGAGCTTATTTATTCTTTATGTGCATGTAACAAAAACTTCGAAAACAGTTTCATTTCACGAATATTTCACAAAAGAAGGTTACGGATTTAATAGCATGAAATTTTTACTGTATTATTGGTGACGTTTCTGATCCTTGTCGGGCATATAGTTATTGATATACCCGACTAAAGGATAAAAAAGATATATCAATTTCCATAACATTTAAACATTTTCAATTCCGTATTACCAAATCAAAATAATTACCGCACCATGTAAATTCGTGCGTTTCTCTCTCTCATTGTGTGAAAAGAAATCATATACATGATATAACGCGTTTATAATATTTTATTGCGTAAAACGAGTTCCCTGACTAACTACGACTACCTAATAGAACCAAATTTTTAGATTATAAAATGTTGCCAACTCTATACGTCACGTAAATTAAAAACGATTCAGTACAACAAAACATAAATCAAGTTAAACATATTGAGATGTGCCGTCACTTCAGATCCTCGCTTTGTAAAGCCTCCGAAAGTCGTGTGCATCGATCGACTGTTGGACATCTCAATTTGGGACTGTCAAGTTTCACTTCGTATGCCTGCAGTTGCACATTATTTCCGATTCGAGGAAGAGTAGAAAATTCTTCGTGACATTTTCTGCATTTTTGTTCGTGTTCATAGAAGTTATAATTTAATGAACAGACCGTATTGTTTGAGCGATATGTAACAATGTTTTTTTGTAAAATAAACAATATTTGCTTATTGTATTTTGTATTTACCGATATTTTGAACTCTTTTAACGGTCGTTGCATAATTTTAATATCACAATTAAGAACTGCTAATCAAGATTTTATGCAAACATAATTTTAATATAAATGCTATAACAAATCAACACAAATAACAAATCCAGTATAAGCTTTTCAGTTTTTCAATGTCATTGTTACCTTGGTAAGATTGGCGTCAACAAACTGAAGTAATAAAAAAGGATTCTTATATGTAAACAAAATTCAATAGTGTATGAAAATAAATGCAATTTTCGCAAAAATCGTATCCCTACATAGTACAAAACAAAGTCGCTTTCTCAGTCCCTATATTCCTATGTATTCTTAAATCTTTCTCACTATGCAACGGATTTCAATGTGTTTTTATAGATAGAGTGATTAGAAAGGAAGGTTTATATGCATAACATATGCTTTATATTTTAGGTACATTTTATATTAGCATAGCTCCACGTGCAAATCAGGGGTGGGTCGCTAGCAAAATTTAAAAAAAATCTCCGTACGATTAAAGAAATAAGGCAAATAAAACAAAAATACTACTAACTATAACACATAAATCAAAGTGCTGCTGAAAATAAATGAACTATACCACAATATAAGAATATTTCATAGGTTATATCGCAGACTTTTTACTTCTGAACCTCACTCTATATTGCTTTGCACCGCAAGACGTGTGCCTCAATAGACTGTTGGACATCACAATTTGCGACTGTCACGTTCACTACGAACGCTTGCATTTACAGATTTACTTATATGTAAGGAAAAGTATAGAAAATCTTTAACTGTATAGATTTACTGCTATTGGTTATAAAGGTAGCATCATCAAATAAAAAAAAACAATACTTACTTAATTTATTATATATTACCAACCACCAACTCGCATTGGACCAGCGTGGTAGAATACGGTCCAGAAACCTCCTAAATGGAGGAGTGGTGCATTAATCGAGGCCTATGTCCAGCAATGGTCTAACACAAAGCTGATGATGAAAATGATATAACGACTTACTGTTATCCTTCTGTCAAAAGTAGTTATTCAAAAAAAAGTTTTTTCAAACTCATTCCTAGAATTGGGCTCTTTTAATCAAAACTAAGCAACCAAACAAAACCTTAGAACTCATATACTACATTTTGACATTTCATTACTTAAAATAAATAAGTTTTTTAAATATTACTTTGGTATCAGATAAAATAATTAAGCTACTTTTAATTTCATATTTGATTGTAGCCATCTGAGCATAGAACTATGTGATTATTAAATAACTTAAGGTTACTAAATTATATATTATATTTTTTAAAAAGTAATTAAATTTCAGACATTATTTTCTTGTCTTTTTGTTTTAGTAATCTTCTTGTATCATTCAATTTATCAATGTTATTTACATTTCATTTATGTTGCTATGAAATGTTTCATAATATAACCAAATAATTTACATATTTTAGATACATATTTATTTGTAGGTTTTTATATAACAAAATAATATTCACTATTTTACTATTATATCACATGAGGCATATGTTCATGGCTCTAAGTATAATTAATTGTGACGCCGTGTTTCTTTCGCTAAATCCAATCTAAAATGCACAGAACTTACTGATGATAACCTGTTTATTGTTGATCTTTCTTTGTTCATCATCATCATCATCAGCCTGTGATTAGTCTACGGTGGACATAGGCCTCCCCTAATACACCCTATCCATTAGGGTTTGGACCACCACACGCTGGTCCAATGCGGTTGTAGGTGGACGACTTTTACATGCCCATCCGACCATGGATCATCTCTTTTAGACAATTTTTCTAAATAATAATTCAAAAGCTATAATGGTGATTATGCTAAGGGTAGGCACGATAAGAAGTGATTAAACGCCACAGAATCGCCAAAAGTGTACGTGTTTAACGAGCTCTTTACCAAAAACCTATCCTTTTAAAATAGTAATACCTTTTATAATTATTTTTATTTCACCTAATTACACAGAAAATATGAATAAATAAATAAACTTTAATAGATTGGTCACAATAAATGTTTTAATGCACTTAACTTTTAAGGCTACAACCAAACAAATATGTTTTGTTTTCGACGGTAGATATGATTTTTTCATGGTAACTCGTCGCAAAGCTTATATTACAAACAATTAAGAAATCGGCTCGAAATAAAACCAAATAATAAACAATACATTTCAGTTATACCCTTAATAAACTTGATTCTTGGATCTCCAATTACTAGAGCGTAAGTCTTTGCAACTGTAGTTTATTATTAGTATACTATTTGCCTTCCAAGTTTTGGTAACAACATAAACAAGATGTTTATAGCTGACTTAGTTTGAAACCGTTGATGAAATTTGCGGTTAGTAATCAAACCCCGATCGGCCTAAAATTTACTTGTGTACGTGCTCTCGTTGTTATTGCATTCAATTCATATTAAATTGTCGAATAATTAATATAACTTTAAACCACTTATTCCTAATAACGTTTACCTAGCCTATCATATTACCTAAATACGTTAAAATTAATTGAATGAAGAAGCTCCAAGTCGTTCAATGACCTATGGAGCGGGCTATGGTCGGAATTTCTCTGCGTGATAGAGTGCGTAATATATACATGCACAGTACAAAGATAGTAACCGATCCAGCCCGCAGAATTAGAAAGCTAAGGTGGCAATGGGCCAGCCTCATAGCTCGGAGGAACGGTAACAGTTGGGGAAGAAACGTTATCGCAGTGTTGGATGTGATGACGACATAAAGGGGCGACCTGTGCAAATGTGCCGTCGGGTGGTGGATGCTGGGGGAGGCCTATGCTCAGCAGTAAGCTCTGACAGGCTTAAATGACAATGACGAAGACGAGATTCGGTTAATAATTGGTCACTAATATTTGTAAAGGTTTCATTGAGTTTCAAACTGCAAAAAAATAAATCAACACATTTAAAAGTAGTAAGTTTATTTCGAACTAAAACTTATTCAGTTTAAATGAAGCAAATAATTATAGACCGCTGTTTAAAACCAAGTGTATTTTTTTTTTACAAAAAGTAATAATTTTTCCATTAAAGAAAGTATATAGTTCTATTGTAAATCTTTTTTACTGATAGTTTAAAATAGTTAAACAAATATCTACAATAAATATTTTTTTATTATAAAAAAAACCATTATGCTATTTCTATGCTTCAGGATCTCACACTCTATTGATACAGAATTTAATAACATCCCTCGATTACATGTAGCTTTTCTTTTAAATAAGGCAATTTGTCACTGAACTTTTATTCAGAAGTTAAAAATTGTTAGAAACAGATACGTAGTATATATTGCTAAGAAATTCCGTATTTTTACTTCAAGCTTCCACTTCAGGACCTCGCATTGTATTGCTTCTCACCGCAAGTCTAGCATCTCGATTGACTGTTGGACATCTCAATTTGCGACTGTCAAGCGTACTAGGAATGCTTGTATTTGTACATTATCTGTTTCGGTACTAAGAACGACTTAAAAAAATATTTAATGGATGTGTTTTATTATCTGTATGTTTATATTTGTTATGCAAAGAATAATTTTGTCCGATTATCTGTTTTAATTTTTTAGTTCACATTATTATAACATTTAAATCTTATTATAACATTTGATATTAGCAGCCGAACTGAACAGCAAGAGAGATCTAGACATCCTTTATGACCAAGATACGCGTAGGACTTTCTAATCAGATGAGGTTAAATTGAGACTTAGCAGCTTAAATTTTGTTAATTTTTCCTATAGCATTTAGTACACCCTTTTATTTATTTATTTTTACAGATTTTTATAAAATTATATTATGATGGCGCACTTAATGGCGCACTTAATGCCAATGGAATTACCTCCCAGTCAACTTCTGGATGATTTAGGTAATATAAAATAGGTGTAAAATTATATAGTATTTACAACTACTCTAGTGGTAAGGGCGTGTATTTCAGAATTGGGCCGATCACCCAATTGTCTGAAAAGTAAGATGATCCATGCGCCTGATGGGCATATAAAAAGTCAGTCCTCTGATTTATCTCTCTTCGATCTGACACGTGGTTATCCGTCCAATCAGGCTTTGAGGGATTAAAGGAAAAGGGAGTGCGTCTATGTTTGGAGGAGGCGTGCGTTTGAGGAGGAGGTATGTACAACAGTGGACTAACACAGGCTGATGATGTATTTTTAACGATATATATAAATATAAATATGAACATATGAATACGTTTTACATCGAATACTGTGTAAATTTTCATATTTAAATATCATAATTTATTGTAAAGTAGTGTCCGCTTTCTTACCATAACTTTAAATAAATACGTATAAAAGGCTGTGAATAGCAATTTGACCTCAAAACAAATTAGACTTCATCAATTTCACATTTCCCACCGTCATGACAGCGTTCTTCAATTATTAATTTCTGTATGTCAGTTCGATTGAGGTCTAATACAGTCGTGTTGAACAAATCTCAACTTTATCACTAAGTAATTAGAGTTAAGACAGCCGCAGTATAATTTCGTAACGGGACTACATTGTTTTTCCTAGAGAATGGAAGTGTCAATGCGTAATGTCGAAAGGGACGACAGATTCAGCGAATAGGGTGACGTTTAGCCCGATAATATGTTACGCGGTTAATATATTGCCGCTGAGATGGGTATGATGTAGATGAATCTTTAAAATGATTAATTTTTAATGGCTATATGAATATATTAAATGACCTAATAACTGCTATCCTTAATCCCTTGTTTTACCGGTTTAAATAAGGATCATATAAAAAGTTTTTGTTGTGACCTACGTTGAAATTTATTTGTTATGAAAGAAGATTTATTATAATACTGTTAGTATTATAGTTAATCTGTTTCTTAAAAAAAAAACGATAACTATTGTAATCGTTTCTCTACGGTCTATGTCAAAACAAAACCTTTTGCCTGATGATATAATTGTACAACTGCCTCCGTAGCTTAGTTGTATTAGCTTGCGCTTTAGAAACCTTGATGATTGGCCATGCATGGGCATGTTAAAAGTATAAAAGAAATAACGAGCGCGTCTTGTTTCTGACTCCGCATTTTAAATCACTAATATCTTTTAAAATATTCATTTAATCAAAATGTCGTGTATGACATGTTTTACGCTTATAGAACGAAGATTTTTTTTAATATATTGTCTTTTATGTGTTAAATATATTCTCTTGTATGTACACTATATTGACCTACTATTAAATTAGATACCTTAAATGAGCTTTAAACATGCCTAATTGTAATTAAAAAACATAAATAAGTAAAATGGTTTTTGTGCGATATTTAAAAAAAAAGAGATATATGCGCTCGCAGAATTTATTATAGACCAGTTTAAGAAGTACAATAACGTAGAACGTACTTTACGACTATCTTCTATGGTTTTTGCAGCGTTTGTAAATTAATCGCACGAGGTTGTGATTTTTTGGAGCCAAAGGGTGTGGGTTTGATTTCCGCTACGGGAAGAATATTGTGTGTTGATCTTAGTATATTTCCAAACACCCAGATAAGATTTGGGCATTTGCATCTATATTATATGTATTTATTTACAAAAATAAAAGTAAGACGATGCATTTATAACTCACCTGGTTTCCATAGCACAAGCTTTGCTTACTTTGGGACTAGATGAGGTTGTGTTAGTCGACCGCATATATAAATAACGCAAAGAACAAACTGCATACATCTTAAAAGGTGTGTTATATAAATTTTAGGTTTATGTACTTGTAAATATTTATAAGTATCATATTTTATATTTAAAGTAAAAAACTTATGTAGATTTAAAATTGTTGAACTTATAACATAAACGTTAAGTTAGATCAAGCAAGCCGCCAGCTGTTTTTAATCATATTTTTAGGAGTGAAGTAAAAACTTCTTACATAATTTCAAGAGCTAAAAAACATTGATACACTTATCAAGCTTACTTTCAAAATTTTGTAGAAGATAGAAGTTATGTACCTTGAAATATTCTTATAAACGAGGCCAACATAGTATATATAATAAAAATATCGCTCTAAAGCTGTTTATACATTATCGAACTACATAGTGTAAAAGAAAGTCTCTACATCCCTATGTAAGCTTAAATCTTTAAAAATACGCAACGAATTTGATGCGGTTTTTTTTTTATAGATAGAGTGATTAAATAGGAAGGTTTATATCCCATATGTAACTCTTGCATAATATTGTAGATAAACACTGGTAAATTTCTATATTTTTCCATATATTTTACAGATATCAGTATTGCACCCGTGCGAAGTTGGGGCGGGTCGCTGAGTTATCGAATAAACTAAAAAAAATATTACATTCTATCACATTTACACTTGAATTAAAGAGATCGAAAGCAAAGATGACTAAATTCACAATATAAACAGTTCATTGTTTTGTTAAAAGCGCAACTGTCGAAGTTATATCCTATCTGGTAAATATATAAAAACTAGTCTTAAACAATACCTTTGAAAGAAAAAAACAAAATGCACACGTAATTTAATCAATTTCCTACATAATCTCCCGAGTTTTATTGCTTCTAGGGCGAAATGTAATGAATAACATCAAACTAAAGTATTCGTTTACATCAAACATTTTGACGTTACCAGAAATCTTTTGTAACCTAATTGCGAAAACATTTTGCAACTTGATAGAGTAGTTATATTATATATGCAAACAATAATATTCTTTGCGTAAACTGTAAAGTTTTGTTAATAAAAAGACAAAATTACTAAGTGAAGTAAGTAAGTGAGACAAAATTACGGTGCCTATTTCTGCATCAAAGTGAAAGTGTGAAGTCACTACCGTGTACCGGTTTCAAGAGCGCCGTGGCCAGCGTATTTACTGGCAATCTAGATCTAACATCCTATGTCTAATGGTAGGCAATTTGTTAGTGACACTCCTGGTATTGTCGATGTTAATGGGCGTTGGTGACCACTTTCCATCAGGTGGCTCGACTGCTCGTCTGTCTTCGTATGTAAATAAAAAAAGGTGAAATAATATTCTGTCCGTCTTTGGTTACCTAAAAGTAATGTTCAGGAGCGCATTTATGAGACAAACTTATGTTCATTCTAAGCGTCTCCATTCAAATTAGAGTGCCCGGAACGTAAACATCTTACCTAGATGTAGAATATTCTGATAGGTATCTAATCTTGGAAAGAAATCAATATTACTGGCAAAACACATAAATGAACATACGCTCTGAATTGTGTACTACCCTCATTCAGGAAGTCGGGCAAAAATAACCACTTTGGTAAAGGTAAGAAAATAAAAACTATGTAGAAATAAAGAGAATGAAATTTACACGCTTCATTTCTTTTAGTTTTTCTTTCTTTCTCTTTGAGGGAATATAGACCTTAAATAGTACAGATTTGCACTACTTTTTATTTTTATTTAGCTATATTTAATTAGGATAATTCCACAAAGTAGACACATGTTATTTTTGGCAAACTCTTTATAAATTGTAATTATGAACATTAGAGCTTTGAGACATGTATCAAATATTCATAAAAGCAAACACTTGCATTAAGAACCTTAATAGAACCACTATCCATTTCGCGGCTTGATTAAAAGTTATGCTGTCTTACAAAAAATGCTATATGCTAACTCAGAGAAAACTTTTTGAACTTATAACAATATGTACCGCTCATACTAAGGAGTACAAAGACTAACTTAGACAATAGACGAGTGCAAAAGTTTATAAGATTTGTGAAGATCCCTAACTTGCTTTAGTGTCATCTTGTAAACTGCAATAAACTTAATGGACAAAGAACATCGTTAGTTCACTTTAAATTGCATATACGAAACGTTTTAAATGCTTACATAATGAATTATAACTTTTAAAACGACAGTTTCAGTTGACAAGTAATCGTCCATAGGGATAACTAAAAGAGAACGAATTAAAATCCAAACAGATAATAATAATATTTTCAGAAATCTCAACGGGAACTTCAAAAAGTGAAAATGTTGACACCAACTGAACATCTTTTATACCAAAAAACATGGAAATAGCTCACGGAACCCCGACAACAGCCACGATGTCTCGTACGGACGAGTCGATACATAACACAATTCAACACACTAAGATTATCACAGATGCATAACAGTTATCACACAAGAGAGTTCCGATCCAAATATCGGCTTACTAGGATCTCTGCCGTTATGTCTTATGTATTCGAAGTTATGCTTCTAGACCTGTGTCGTGTGAAGCTTCATCTATTACTGAGTTCGGAGGATTGCGAGATCCCTCGAACTTGGTGACCAAAACATTAAAGAAGTGGCCACACGCATTTAGGATGCGTGGGTTGATTTTGAAGAAGTCGCTTAAGGATCATCGACGCTCGGTATACGGACCGAGGCGGCGACGTTCGGTCGACTGTTTAATCGATTGCCGGGGGCGGTGAGAACCGCCCTGGAACGCTGTGTATCTCGTGTACGCGTGTGTTGGTCTCGCCGTGCTCTTGAGCGAGTAGACCTAAAAGTGTGTGTGTTTATCCCTACTTGTGTGCGTAGTATCGTGTGGGACCCTTGGAGAGTCCAGAATTCCTAAGCCCCCTTCTTCATCTGGGTCTAAGAGTATATTACGGGGACGTCGTTTCCTACTAGAGGCATCTGGGTCTGCGTGATAATTTGCAGCGCTTACCATCAGAGGGTTCTTTTGCGTTTCTATTCTTTGCGCGTAATGTCGGCATCTTGCAATCGCTGTGCAAGTCGACATTTCTTTGATAAGGCTCTGCTCCAGTAGCTCGTCGTAAAAATTTATTTTGCACCACCTGTAGTTGATTTAAGTGGTGGAAGGATATATGTGCAAAAGATTGGCAAGCATATGTCATTATCGGCCGTATGCAAGCTTTATATAATAAAAGTTTGTAATTAAGAGGCATTTTGCTATTTTTGTTGGTAAGATAGTAGAGACGATGCGAGACATAAGCGGCTTTTCTCCTAACATCTTTGACGTGGCTTTTGAAGCTCATGTTACTGTCAAGTAACACCTAAATATTTGGCTTTCTTCTCCCAGGGTTGGTTTGCCGTAAAGGTTCAGTTGCCCAGTGTTTGTCTACATCGGCATTATGTGCGGTTTTTGGAACGGACGTGTGGTAGGGACGAGTGAGGTCAGCTCTGACAGAAGACCGATTAAAGTAAATTGCTACACTTTTTCGGGATTCACATCAATCCTCCATTTGCGAAACCAATCGCCTAGGCTATTGATTGCACATTGGAGTTTACTGGTGATAAGGGATGGTGAGGAAGAGGAGTAATAGAGGGCGGTGTCGTCTGCGAAAAGCGCAAGGTTAACATTAGAGCTTTTAGGAATATCGCTAGTGTATAACGTGAATAACAGAGGAGAAAGAACGGAGCCTTGTGGCACGCCCGCTAGCAGAGAGCGTCTGGTTGAGAGGGTGCCTTCTACTCGATATTGAAAAGAGCGATTCGAAAGGTAGAGCTGTATGATGTGCACAAGTCTGTCAGGCACATTCAAAGAGTATAACTGTAGAGTAAGCCGTTGTGCCAGACTTTATCGAATGCCTTCGCGACATCGAGATAGAACAGCCCCGTGTAATGGGATCTAAGGCTGACTTTGTTTTGTTTAGGCCCGTCAGAATGTATTCTGTGAGGCGATAAACCTGGTCGGAGCAGGAGTGTTCAGGACGGAACCCGAATTGTTCGTCTGGTGAGAGGCCATTGGAAAAACGTAATCCTTTAACCTCGACAAGATTATGCGTTCATACAATTTCCCCATGCAGTTAAGGAGACGATTGGACGATAACTTGTCGGTTGGTTTAGTGGCTTACGCGGCTTTGGTATGCCGATAACAATGGCCTCCTTCCATTCGTCGAGGAAGGAACAAGTGGCTAAGTACATTGAAAATGCTCGCTAGTAGACAAATAATCAGGGCCTGGTAAAAGTTTTAATGTCTTTATTACGATACGGTCTGGGCCAGGTGCCGATCGGGGCTTAAGACCCTTAATAATATCTTTGACCTCCTCCGGGGTCACTAGTTTTAAGCGTTCGCCCTCTGGTGGTAAGACCGCCCTACGGCCGATTTCACGGTCCACCTCCGCAAGATGAAACGTGTCGGTGTGTACGCGAGATGGCGTGCATTGTAACTCTAGTGTGTCCGCTAAGCATTCGGCTTTTTCGAAATCATCGAAGGCTAATAAGCCACCGTTAGGACGGGATAACGGCGGAATTGAATCGCGTGAACCTAACTTTAGTTTTCAGGCTGGTGCCAGTAGGCAACATGCGATGGCTCTAATTCTTCCGTTAGGTTTTGCCACGAAGTTTCGCGGTGCGTCTTAATGCGTTCTCTAACCTGAAGCTGTAAATACCTAAATAATGCTCGGTTTGTTTCGGACCGATAGCGATCGTACGCTCGTTGCGCGGCATTTTTGTCTCTTATCAGACATCGAATGTCGAAGCAGGCCAAAGTTCGGTCGGCGTGACTTTCACCGTTCTTTCGGACTCTTCAATGGCCGATGAGATGTGTGACTTTATGTTGTTAATGGCATCGTTTGCCTGATCTAGGTTACAAACTACATCTGGGATGTTTTCCACATTCTGGGGGTTCATTGCCTTGAGTTTAGCCTCAAGGCGATGCCAATCTACTACGGTTTTAGTCATAGGGACCGAACCGGCGTCTTGGCCCAATTTACATAAAACCGGCCTGTGGTCAGAATCTAATTCGTGTAGTGTCTCTATTGATACGACATCGAGTGAGACACCCTTTAGAATAAATAGATCTAGGGTGCTAGGCGACCCTCTACTGTCTGATGGATATCTAGTTGGGGTCTCGGGGGCTATTATATTAATGTTGAGTACCTCCTCGAGACCCTGCAATATTGTGCCATTTGAGTTGTTTCTGCTGTCGTTCCAGTCGCGGTGTTTGCAATTAAAATCACCAGCGAGTAATATTGATGGACCCTAGGCTGAAGCAGCTCAGGTCTGATTTTAACATAGTTTTTAGTGGCAGAGATACACTGAGGCAAGTACAAGCGGCTTATGGCCGGTAGTGCGATCATGCACGCCGAAGCTTCTAAATTTGTGAGTAATGGCACTTCTATTGATGTTATGTGCAGGGATCTTTATAATAGATTAGATACCGCCCATTGGGGCTAACAGCCTATCGTGTCTAATAATATTGTATCCGCTTATCTTGGGATCGCGTGTTGCTTGGTTTAAGATGAGTCTCTTGTACCAAAAATATGTCTATATTATAATCTTGTATGAATTTAGTGATTTCTGCCTTCTGATCTCTAAAACCGTTTGCGTTATAGCAAGAAACGACTAGTGAATGCGGTTTGGCCCTACCTACGCGAGGAATTGCCATCTTTATTTTTAGATTGCCCATGGCCTGTAAGAGGCGCACATGCTGTGATAGAGCGTTCATTCTTTGGATGCCGTCTTTGGCGGCGCGGAGCTTGTCGCAAAATACGCCTAATTCTACGATATCTATTTGTTGCAATACTAATAGGGCCAGTTTAATGTTATCCTCTAATTGAGTGTCATTACTGGACACCGCCTGTGAGACAATAGGTGTCGTTATCGGTAACGCCATTGTTTTTGCAGGTGCAACGATTTGCCCGCTGCCTGTCTGCGCTTCAGGTAGTTTGTTTTTTAATGCGGCCGCATCTGTTTGGGATGGATTATTAATTTTAATTACCGGGGGCTTAACCCAGGCATTTTTGGTCGGCACCGGTGCCGAATAAAAAGCAATGTTTTTTGCACTCGTTTTGTATTTACTAAGACGATTCTCGGAATGGGAATTAACTTTCAAAGGTTTTGGGGCTTTTCGCAGCCCTGTAACTTGCCGGTGACCCTCTTTTTCGCAATTAACGCATGACGGAGGGTCTGTTGTATCTTTGGCCGTGGGCACTCCGGAGTGCTATGTTTACCGAAACATTTGACGCAACGCGGGTTCACATAGCATTACGCGCGGTATGGCCGAAATTTTGGCAGTTGTAACACTGCGCAACGATGCCTGTCTTGTAGGGAGATTCAATCTTGATCCCGGATAGACTACAAATAGTTTGAATATTGAATATAGCCTTACCCTCAGGGTAAGGTCTAATTCTAACATAAGAAGGTCCATGACGACCTTTGACCGTGGTGGTGAAGCCTCGCAAGTGTTCACGGATATCCCTGAGATAGGATATCGGCCTTTACGGACTCGATATCCACCTCTTTAGGGATACCACGTGCAACTACACGTAGTTTACGGTCCTCCGGGAGGGCGTATGTGTGAAATTGAATGCGGCTATTCCGCAGAAAGTGTGTGAGTTCACGGAAGTCATCTACTGTGCTGACGTTTACGCGGATCCCTAGTCGCGTATCCTTAGACTTGACGTCATAGTACTTATTTTTATTCATAAATTT
Organism: Lamproptera curius; assembly: GCA_029286875.1. NCBI lineage: Eukaryota > Metazoa > Arthropoda > Insecta > Lepidoptera > Papilionidae > Lamproptera > Lamproptera curius. The sequence continues at coordinate 2,624,305 of JAGSMT010000038.1, forward strand.
GTTTACTTGTGCCCAGCTCGCTTTTTCGTGAATGACAATCGGCGGCGGGGCTTTGGCCTTACGTTCAGCCATATAAATGTTCGCGGTTTGAACCCGCTCGGTAGTGGGCCTCGACCTGATTTTCGGAGTTGGTGAGGGAGAAGCGCGGTCTTCTTCGCGGTTTACAGCGGCGGCGGGGCGTTTTTTGCCCTTTTTACGGGAAACAACGGTTTCGAAACCGTCGTCGTCTATATCTTCGCGGACGCGTTTGTCTGCCTTAGTAGGGTCTATATCCATGAATAAGTTCTCCGATTCCGAGTCGGAGATATTTTCTAGGCCACAATCTGTAGATAATGTCGGTGCAGGGTCATGAGTCGGCACGTCTAGGTCAGTAATGGCGGGCGTGGGGGCCGCGGGCTGCATGGCGTTTTGAAGGTGTGCCTTGAAGTTCCTGTATTTGTCATTTATCTCTGCGAAAATGTCGGGGCATGTCGTGCGCATATACTCCTCTAGGGAGACGTCCATGTTTTTCTAGGCCTTTGGGGGCGATCCCCTCCGGCGTGTGTAACGAATCTAGTCCTCCCCACCTGTGTGGGGAGGTGTGTCCTGCTTTAAAACTATGTGAGCGCTTTAAGAGCTGGGTGTGTACCTCGCTGCCTCCTATTGCGCAAGCAAAGTAAAAGAAGTAAAAATAGCGTGTAAAGTGTATAAAAACTTACGTGACTGGAGCCTGCCTAGGAGCACTCACTACACTAACACTATAAGGGTTGCACGACGACACAGCACTAATTTGCTGAGGTACTATTTCCATGCGGGAGCGCACGAAGATACGTCCGTTCCGGGCGGCTGCTCGGAGCGTTCTCTGTCTCTGCCGTTATATTTCTGAACCGTCTTATATACACGTTCACGGACAGAAACAACGACACTATCGAGACTTCTTTTCTCTAAATATACGCTTTAGAAATGGTATTCTGATTATTCTGATTAGGAATGGAAATAACGAGGTAACATAGCAAATATGTGATAAAATATTTAAAAAATCATAGGCTCCGTATTATTTAGTTTTCTAATCTTTTAATATAATATAAGTGACGTAATGAAAATAAATAAAGTGAGGTAAAAAATATTGATAATTTTTATTTCCATTTTCTTTACAATATCACTACAAAAATATATTTGTGTAAAGAAAAATAAATTGTTGATAAAAAAGTAATAGGAGCTCATTTATCTTTTATATGTATGTAACAAAACCTTGTATAATAACTTCATTTGCAAATACTTTACATAAAAAGTCTACGGATTTAATAGCGTTCAATTTTGATCGTATTGTTGCTGACGTTTCAGATCCGATATAGTTACTGATAGAAAAAGCTGAAATAGAGTAATAAATTTCCATAACATTTTACAATGCCATATTACCAAATCAAAATAATTACCGCACCATGTAAATTTGTGCGTTTTTCTCTCTCTTTGTGTCGAAAGAAATCATATAAATGAGATAACGTGTTACTAATATTTTGTTTCGTAAAACAAGTTCCCTGGTTAACTTCGACTACCTACAAGAACAATATTTTTAGATAACAAAATATTGCTAACTTAAAACGTCAAAAAGTTAATAACAAAATATAAATCAAGTTAAACATATTGAGATATGCTGTCACTGATCCTCGCTTTGTGAAGCATCCGAAAGTCGTGTGCATCGATCGACTGTTGGACATCTCAATTTGGGACTGTCAAGTTCCAATTTGAATGCTTGCAGTTGCACGTTATTTCCGATGTGTGAAAAATTCTACATGACATTTTCTGCATTTTTTTGTGTGTTTACAGAAGTTATAATTTAATGAAAAGACCATATTGGTTTGGTAATATGTGACAATGTGTTTTGAAAAAGAAACAATATTTGCTTATTTTGTATTTTTAAATTGATATTTTAAACACTTTTTAACGATCGTTGTTAAGGATCAAGCTGAAAAAGCGTCTTGTTGTCGAGATAAAGTTCTTAATTGTGATATTCAAATTGTATGTTTGCGAAAAGAACTACTTTGAGTTTTATACTAGTTCCTTGATTTAAATATTGTTCTGTAAATGATTTTTTTAACACAATTACTGCATCGTGTTAATTTAGTATAGTTTATTATTTTAGATTTTATTTTAAGTATTTACTTACTGCTAATAAGGCAAATAAAACAAAAATACTGTCAATTATAACACAATGCAAAGTGCTGCTAAAACGAATGAGCTAAATAACAATATAAGGATATTTTATAGGTTCTATAGCAGACTTTTTACTGCAAAACCTCACTTTATATTGCTTTGCACCGCAAGACATGTGCGTCAATAATCTGTTGGATATCTCAATTTGCGACTGTCAAGTTCACGCTTGCATTTACACATTTACTTATATGCAAGGAAAAGTATAGAAAATCTTGAACCGTATAGATTTACTGCTATTGGTTATAAAAGTAGCATTATTAATTAAACACAAACACAAAAGTTAATTACTATATCAAATATTATCACCCACCAAATCACATTGGACCAGTGTGGTGGGATACGGTCTAGAAACCCCCTGAGGCCTGTATCCAGCAGTGGTCTAACTGAAGGCTGAAGGATGATATTACGATTTACTGTTATGTTCTGTCAATAATAGTAATTTAGAAAAGTTATTTCAAACTTATTCCTGGAATTGCGCCCTTTTAATCGAGACTATAAACTTTACTAACTTATACTTTACAAATGATAAACTTATGTACCACATTTCGACATTTCGTTACTCTTAAAACAAATATTTTTCTCAAATAATAATTTTGGGTCAGATCAAATAATTAAGCGACTTTTGGAGCCATATGTTCACTGTACACAACATTTCCATTTTTTTATTTAAATAACTTAAATTAAAATAACTTACTACACTTTTATTTTATTTTACTAGCGACCCGTCTCTGCTTCGCACGGGACCGCTGCTGATAGAAAATATACCTACAATATTAAGCATGTGCTATACATATAAACCTTCCTCTTCAGTCACTCTATTTATTACAAAAAGAACGCATCGAAATCCGTTCCGTAGTTCGAATGATTTAAGCATACATAGGGAAATAGGGACAGAGAAAGCGACTTTATTTTATACTATGTAGTGATTATTCAATAACTAGTTAAACACTATTTTCTTGTCTTTTTCTTTTAGGAGTCTTCTTGTGTCATTCAATTTATCAATGTTATTTTCATATCATTTATCAGTCAACTATATTTCATTCATGTTGGTATGAAGAGTGTTTGATAATGTAACGAAATAATTTAGATATTTTCAATGTAATTATTCTATTATAAGTTTTATATTACAATATAATATTTTCTCTTCTCTTTTCGTCGTAACCTCATGACTGAGGGACGTGACTATGTTGCGTTGCCCTGGCCACCATTTCTTTCGAGACATTTCTGTCTTGCGCCATTTGGATGGATGCTTGTAGGGTAGCTCCCGTAGCGTCCTGAACTGTGTGAGTCCATCTTGTAGGAGGCCGCCCTCTCGCTCTTTTTCCTTCTACACAACTAGTAATAATTAACCTTTCCAAGCTGATAGTTGAGAGTCGTGTTGTTATATTCAATTGTTTGAGGATTGACTCGTTTGTGCGACGTTCCGTCCAGGATATCCTCAGCATTCTGCGCCAGCACCACATTTCAAACGCGTCTATCCTCTATCTCGTTCTCGCTTTTAATGTCCAGGTTTCAGAAGCGTATAAAAAGATGGAAAATATAAGCGTCTGCATTAGCTTCTTTTTGGTGTTGCGGTATTACCCTGTTCCGTCATAGTCGCTCCAATCTTTTTACCGCATTTTTCGACATTTGTGCTCTCCTGATGACTTCCTGTTCGCAATCACCGTCGTCACTGATCTGCGATCCTAGGTATACGAACTTCTCCACTACCTGCAATTCACGAAGTTCATAAGTTCGTTGTAGGGTACCCATTCTATCCACAAACATTAGTTTTGTTTTTGCTTTGTTGATCAGCAGACCATACTCTCGACTGATGATTGTTATTCTGGACAGGAGTTCCGCTAGTTCTGCCTCGGAGGAACCAATTATTGTGGTGTCATCGGCAAAGCGCAGGTTGTTTATTAAGTGGCCACCAACGCGGATGCCCCCTTTCCAATTGTCCAATGCTCTTCTCATTATATGTTCACCGACAAGATTGAACAATTGAGGTGACAAAATACATCCTTGACGAACTCCTCTTTCTGGATGAAAAGGGTGTGATAGATCATCCTCTAGCCGAACCCTAGACATGCTGGTGAGGTATAACTTCTGTACCAGAAATGTCAGATGGTCTGGAACTCCCATTTCTCTCATCACTCTGAACATCTGACTCCAGTTGATGCAATCGGATTCTTTGCGTAATCAATAAAGCACAAGTCATGGCTACTGCTGCACAGTTTAGCTCCCATAACATCACAGGGATTTTACAAGGGAAGCTAATCATACACTCTCAGTGGCGACCATGAATGTTCGTGAAATATAATATTCACTATTGTATTATTATATTACTCAATTATTATTCAACTGTAAAACATAAATATCCTATTAGAAATTTAATTATTTACTATTGTTTTAGTATTCATCAATTATGTCGCCGTTTTACTTTCACTAAACGCAATTAAAAATGCACAGAACTTCCCGTCGTTATATGTTTATTGTTGTTTTTTCTATCTTGCTAAATATTTCATAGGAATAATACAAAAAGCTATTATGGTGATTATGCTAAAGATAGGACACAACATGATTGATGAAACGCAACAAATCGCCAAAAGTGTACGTATTTATCGACTTTTTTTTCCACAAACCCGTCACTTTAAAATTTTCTAAAAAAAATTGGAATATCTTAAATAACTATTTACATTTCACCTTATTGCAAAAAAACCGGATGAATAAATAATCTTTAATAGATAAGTCATGGTTAATATTTTAAAGAACTTAACTTTTAAGACTATTGCCAAACAAATAAATTTTATTTTTCCCGAGGATCGGATTTGTTCATGGTCATTCTTTGCAAATTATTTGACAAACAATTAGGAAATCAGGCCCAAAATGTAATCAAATAATAAACAATAACATTACTGTAGATTCCTCATTAAACTTGAACCTCCGACCTCCAATAACTAAAGCGCGAGTCCATGCAACTATAGTTTATTATTAGTATACTATTTGCCTTGTAAGTTTTGGTAACAACATAAACAAGATGTTTATAGCCGACTTAGTTTGAAACCGTTGATGAAATTTGTGGTTAGTAATCAAACCCGATCAGCCTAAAATTTAATTAATTGACTCTGGTTGTATTATATATATCGTTACATCCAATTTATGTTAAATTGTTAATTTTATCATCATCATCATCATCAGCCTGTGTTAGTCCATTGCTCGACATAGGTCTCCTAATACACCCTATCCGTTAGGGGGTTTATTCTTCAGAAGTGGAAAATTGTTAGAAACAGATACCTAGATACGTGCTAAGGAAATTCCGTACGCTTACTTCAAGCTTTCACTTCAGGAGCCCGCGTTGTATTGCTTTTCACCGCAAGTCTAGCACCTCGATTGACTGTTGGACATCTCAATTTGCGACTGTCAAGCGCACTGGGAATGGTTGTCGTTGTACATTATCTGTTCCGGTACGATAAACGACTTAAAAATTAATTTATTGATTGTTTTCTATTATCTGTATGTTTATATTTGCTATGCAAAGAATGATTTTGTCCGTTTATCTGTTTTATTTTTTTAGTTCATAGTATTATAACATTTAAATCGTATTATAACATTGAAACTAGAGGCGGAACTGAACAGCAATGGAGGTCTAGACATCCTTTATACTTACAATTATTTATAATTTCGAATATTATACGCCTTAGTAATTTCTAATCAAATGAGGTTGAGCCAACCATCATTTTAATAACTTATTTTTACACTTTTTTTCGATAAAATTATTGTATGATGACGGATAAAATGCCATAGCATTGCCTCCTAGTCAGCCTTAAGATGGTTTAGATAACATAGTATAGGTGTAAAATTATATATTGTCTACAACTATAACTTATAATCTATAAACATTAACGTATAAAAGCTTTTTTTTATCAAATAAATTTAAAAATTACATTTTTAAATACTATTATTTATTTTAAAATAGTGTTAGTTTTCTTACCATAACTTTCAATAAATACTCTATAAAAGGCTCTAAGTAGCAGTTTGACCTCAAAAAACCAATTAGACTCCATCAACATTACATTTCCCACCGTCATGACAGCGTTCTTCAATTATTAATTTCTGTATATCAGTTCGATAAAGGTCTAATTCAGATGTGTTGAACAAATCTCAACTTTATTACAAAGCAACAAGAGTTAAGACAGCCGCAGAATGATTTGGTAACGGGGCCTACATTGTTTTTCCTAGAGAATGGAAGTGTCAATGCGAAATGTCAAAAGGGACGACAGATTCAGCGAATAGGGTGACGTTTAGCCCGATAATATATTACGAGGTTAATATATAGCCAGCTGAGATGGGTAAGACGTAGATGAATTTTTAAAACGTAGAATTTTTCAATTATTTTTACCCTCCATCTGTTGTTTAATTTTTTCTTGAATTGACATTTAATAAAAAAGTCTACTGTTCTACTACGTTCAAATTTATTTTGAATCAACATAAACAGTTTTATAGTAAAACCTTATCTTAAAGTTGAAAAACTAATCTTGATTTCAATTTTGTAGAACTTATTACATAAACGTTAGGTTAGATCTAGTTAGCCCACAGCTTCTTTTGATTATTTTTTTAGGGGTTAAGTAAAAAACTATTTTTTTTAATTTCAAGATCTAAAAAACTTATAAAGCTTACTTTCAAAATTTCGCAAAAGAAGTTGTATATCTTTAATTTTTCTCATGAACGAGGCCAACATTGTATATATATATTATGGCATACGCAGGCAGACGAGCAGTCAGGCCACCCGATGGAAAGTGGTCACCGACGCCCATAGACATTGGCAATACCAGTGGTATCACCAACGCGCTGCCTACCGTGAGACATAAGATGTTAAGTCTCGTTTACCAAGTAAATATGTTGGCTACGGTGCGCTTCAAGTAAAAAGGGGACCTACCACCGATAAATAGGTATAATAAAAATATAGCTTAGCCGTTTATATATTATCGAATAAACTTTAAAAATATATTAAATATGAATATGTGATAAATATATAAAAACTTGTCTTAAAAAAACAAAATATGAGACGAAATTTAATCAATTTGCTACATGTTAGTTGTTTATGGCTTCTAGGGTGAAGCATCAAACTAATGAAGTACACGTTTATATCACACATTTTGACGTCTCCAGTAATCTTTTGCGACCTAATTACGAAAATATATTGCAACTTAATAGAGTCACCATATTATAGATGCAAACAATAATATTCTTTGCGTAAACTGTGAAGTTATGTTAAAAAGACAAAACTGTAAGTGATGAAAGTAAGTGAGCGGTTATTCAAAATTACGGTGCCTATATCTCGCCTCAAAGTGACAGTGTGAAGTCACTCCCGTGTTTCGGTTTGAAGGGGGCCGTAGCCAGTGTATTTACTGGGTAATCGAGACGTTACATCCTATGTCTCATGGTAGGCAACGCGTTGAAGATACTCCTGGTATTGTCAATAAGCTTTGGTAACCAATTTCCATCAGGTGGCTCGACTGCGCGTCTGCCTTCGTATGTAAATAAAAAAAGGTGAAATAATATTCTGTCCATTTGTTGTTACCTAATAGTGATGTTCAAGAGGTGCATTTACGAAAAAAATTCATGTTCACTCTAAGCGTCTCGATGCAAATTAGAGTGTCCGTAACGCAAACATCTTACCAAGATGAAGAATATTCTAAAAGCTAAGAAATCAATATTGCTGGCAGAATACATAAATGAACGTACGTTCTGAATTGTGGACGTTCCGCTTTCAAGTCGGCCAAAAATAACGACCTTGGTTAAGGCAAGATTTTTTTTTTCTTTAATTGAATACAGACATTAAATATAACAGATTTGCACCATAACATTTATTTAGCTATTTTTACCTAGGAAAACTCCACAAAGTAGGCACATGAACAAACTATTTATACATTGCAATTAAGAATATTAGCAACTAGAGATATAAGGTATCAAACATTCACAAATACAAACTTTTGCATTGAAAACCTTAATAGAACCACTATCCATTTCGCTGCTTGATTAAAAGTTATGCTGTCTTACAAAAAATGCTATTTAACTCAACGAAAACTTTGTGAACTTATAACAATATATACGCTCATACTATGGAGTACAAAAGACTAACTTAGACAATAGACGAGTCCAAAAGTTTATAAGATTTGTGAAGATCCGTAACTTGCTTTAGTGCCATCTTCTAACTGCAATAAACTTATAGGACAATATCGAGACTCCTTTTCTCTAATTACCCGTATTACAAATAGAATTCTGACTAATATAATAATATTTCCGGACGATTAACACATCATCTAGTCCCATACTAAGGAAGGCTTGTACAATGGAAACCAGATGATTGATAAATACATAGGCTTACTTTTATTTTGTAAATAAATACATATTTTATAGATACGAACACCCAGACACAAGAAAAACACTATATATTTCATACAATACTTTTCCCAACGTGGGAATCGAACCCACACCCTCTGGCATAATAGTCAGGGTCACTAACCACTGCGCTAAACGTCATTACAGTTAAGTTGTTTTTTCTGTATTACAAATCTAACATCATAAAGAGAAAACCATTAACAAGCAGTATAAGTAATAATAAATTACAATGGACGGTCAAATCTTTCATGTACTTCTATGTCTATTACAGATAATTTATATTAAAATAGGTCACAATGCGGCAAAAAGGAAAATTGGATATCGAATATATGTTAAGCATTTGCTTACATTCACGGATTTTTTTGCAAATTTCTTATTGAGCAAGTGTCAAGTAGGCTCTAAAATGATTAATTAACTGCTTAATTTGTATTTCATTGTAATATCATTCTTTTTTTAATGTATAATTAGGAATTAAGCCCAGCTTCTACCTGCCACGGCTCGTAAAAAAGACATTATTTTTACTCTGGTAAGATCACAAGCTATAATGTAATAAAGATGTGACAGGTGTTTAAAATTAACTTATAAATGTAAATTTTGTAAGACACTAATTTCTGGATAGAAACTTTATAGCAAATGCAATTAGAAACATCGAATTAATGGCTTATTTCTAAATACAACCAGGAAGATAACCGATTGAAATAATATTAAGCTATTATTTCAATTGTTGATCTTCTACGTTCGTACCTAATCAAATACTAATACCTCTAAAGGCCTTATTATAACAGCTAAATGTAACACATATTATGTTTTATCTTTATATCTTAAGAATAAAAATAATTTAATATAAGACTTTTAGTAATGTAGAACCCATAATATGTAAAAATATTTACTAATTATTAATTTTATTTACAAAAGAGTAAATAATATTTTGTACAGATTGAAAAAGGATGTAATTCTTGTAGCTAATTATATAACAATAACCAGTTATTTCGTTTATTTCTTGACTGAGAAGAACTTTTTTTTTTTCAAAAAATCGGACTAAACCAAATATCTAAATTCGTATCAAACAACATATGATATAAGCGTACTGTTCTAAAAACCGTTTTTTATAACACACGACACTTGACCGCATCTATCCATCTGTCTTCCTAGCTCCGATTAAAGTCTAAGTTACAATTCCAAAACGTGCAGTTTACAAAACTAAAGGCTGATACAAAAATAGCCTGTGACCAAGTTAACGGTCGCTTACCACCTGTTGTCAAGTCAGGTGCGAGGGGAGTATGGAGCAGCTGTCCCTATCTACCTGTCTCTTAAGACGTAAGGGTGGCCTTAATTATGAATGGGCAAACGTTTGCACTTGTATTGTTGAAGTTCTGTGCTAATATTTTATTTTGACCGTTAACTTAATTGGCGGGGAACGCTGGTTTAAGAGTTTGATGATTTACTTTGGCAAGATTTGTTCAGATGCGCCTCGGAAGTTCTTTCGTTAATATAGAACATCTATAATAATAAATGAAACTGAAGCGTCTTTATGTAACATTAATATAACCGTTATTAAATGATTACACAGTGATATATAACTTGTACAGATAACAAAACAATATATTGTTTTTATTTTATGTATTTCAGTATGTTTGTTCTGGCTAATATGTGGAATGGTTGGTCAGATTTAATGGGACTTTCACTAAAGAAGCTTAAGTAACTGGAAATAACTTAGGCTACCTGTTTTTTTAATGTTGTTTCTTTATAAATTATGAAGCGGATGAAGTCGCGGGCATCAGCCAAAAAACCTTATATAGATACAGGGTTAAAGTGCGTTATCGTATTTTATATAGATTCGCAATAACATGTCAAAATATGTATACTGATGAAGTAATATTATGAAATGGATAGCTTTATAAACTGTATCGATTATTACACCTTTACATATGTAGATTATATACGAGAGAGGTTTAATTAAATCTATAAAATATTTAAAAACGGTATATTGTACGTTACTTTTAAAAGGTAATAAAAATAGTAGACAACGGTCGATATGAATACAATTGCGTGAAATTAAATATTCTTAAGTAAGTTTTAAACTATGCCGATATCAAAATACAAAATTGGTCCAGTGATTACAATTGTTCCAATTATAAAGTAAGTGCTATTAAAAATGAATCAATAAAATACATAAATATTAGACGACACGTATGGACAATAGTATACGTACGAATTAGGCCCAAAGTCTCATTCTCTGGTATAATTTCACAAATATAAGAGTTTGCTGAATATAACCTTAAATCATAAAAATCGATTCAAAGTTTACGACGACAACAATATTTATCAAGCTTTATTTAAATCCGTATACACGTTTGAAATAGGTGAGTAAGGGATATAGTTCTGATATATAATCTTGGTGATGATGTTTTAAAACACTATGTTTAGCCGCAAGTAGGTTATAACCCTGTAAAGTATAAAACCTTTCACTCGCTCCGGTAATTTGTCTCACGTTTGCGAACAAGCAATTCCTAACGCGGTCATACAAAGTGTTTTTAAAACTATCACAACTTATATACCAAATATCTCAGCTACAGCTTGAATTGCGATACTAGTTTCAACACAATATTAGGAAACTTAAAAATAAAAAGGTTTTCAGAGACATAAAGGTAACGCTTCGTTCAAGAGTTAGTTTTTTTCTGCTTTTTCGTAGAGGATGAACTTTACACGTTCCTTAGATATTATAATTAGATAATCATTTTTAAAACAACACAACAATACATATATATTAAACACTCAAAGGTTTGTTTATCTTTAGCTTCATGTGTGATAATACAATTTTAAGAATTTGATCACCTCATTATACTTTACAATTATTTAAAATTATGTTCGACGTTTCAAACCCTTCAGATTTCCCGTCCATGGCCTATGACCATATATTTAAATAATTTAATTGAAAAGTAATTAGACGGATTAAACTCAAATACTATACTGACTCTGTAGCCTTTATGGTATTGGCGTGGCTTAGAAACCGGAGGTCGTCGATTTTAAAATGTCAGTCCACCTCAACGCATTGGACCAGACATGGTGGAAGTTCAAGCGACTCAATGATAAGGTGTATTAGGGAGCATGTTCAGCAGTGAACTATCAAGGCTGATGATGATGATGAGGATAAAACTCTAAAACTATACTATTTATCGTTTATAGTATTTGCCTAAGCAACAGAAAGATTCCTTTATGCGTCTAATTTGGTAGACAAATTAAAGGACACCGACATGAAAAAAAAATGTTAGAATAAAAAAAAAATCTGTCTGCAGTTTTTTTTTTGGCGAGTATGCTTATTAGTGGCTGTTACTCTTGTCACTTTTAAAATTAATTAAAAAACCTAATTTCGGTTACTATTCTTCGAGCCAATAAACAAAAAACAACAATAATTAAACTTAGTATTATACAATAAGAATTTTTTTGTTACTGTGGCTAATCTTGTATTTTATATATAGAAGTTCGGCACTATTTTTTTTTTAATTTACTCAAAATATATTAATTGCCTATTTTAATAAAGAGCTTTACGAACTTTATTAATATTTATAAAAAGTTGGTGTAACTTATAGAGCGCCATCTTAGTTTTATACAATACAACAGTTTTGATTGCGCGGTCACTGCAACAGATGGCGCTGAAAAGGTATAGCTACATACGAATCTACAAGAAAATTGTGTTTTTAACTTAATATTTGCATTATTTTACATTTCGGTATGTTATTAAAAAACCTGTTATTTTATTAGAGTTTATTAGCACAATATTTAACTAGCAGAAATAATTCTTTCATTTATCACATTGTGTTCTTAATATACGTTTTTCTTTCATGAAATAATATTATTTAATAATATCAATAAAACTTTTGCAAATGTTACTAAATCATCAAACATCTCTTATCTAATTTTTTGCATCTCGTTACTTAAATATTCCTAGCCAAAAACCTAACTAAATATCTGTTGTAAAATATCGATAAATAACTAGGTCACTTCATACTTTGTCCTTTTTCACCACCACATGGGACTCGAGTTCCGAAGTGTTTTTAGATAATGTAAATATTTATAGCCCGAGAGACGATTGTCGATTAATCACGAAATGGGGATATAGACTCCCGCGTGGTTTATTAAAGCGACCAGAGCAGTCTGTGCCAAATTAATTAAATAACGTCAGCTATTACGAACAACAGATTAAATAACACTTTCTGTTAACCTACGCAAATAATATAAATGTTAAATAACACAATTTTACGAATTTTATCGCATATATTACATACAATTGTTCAAAAATACCAGGCGTTTTAAACCCTTGCAAAGTTCGCTGAGTTAGTATAAACCGTAGCGTCGAAATGTTGAGCGTCTAACTCGGCTACCGTCACGGTCAAATTACATAACAATTGAATAATTGTGTCAACACCAAATTCTATCTAATCTATTAACGCTTTTATGTATAAGACTATTGTTAGAAATTAATAGGCAAGACATAGGTTTTGAGTAAATTAGAAACAAACTATATCTCAATACTTTTTATGAAAAATTAAGCAGTTTCTAATGATTTGATCATACTAAAAAAAATATCAAGGGTAGTATCTAGTAATAAATATAAAATTGAGGACATTAAAATAACCGTTTTTAAATGATTATATTGTAATATATATTAATACAACCAATACATATAACAAAATATATTTCAAATTTCAAGTTTGTTTTGGCTCATCTCTGATAAGGTTGGTCCGATTTTGTCGGAACGTTCATGCAAAGATGATGTGAACTAGGTGATTCGATAATAGACTAATCAATTGGTCGTTTATTTAAGAAAATGTTCTTTTTGATTTAAGAGTCTCATCGTTGTGACTCATAGTAAGCCAATAGTTGTGAATATCATAAATTTTGTGATCTGTTTACTAAAATTCAAATTAATGATAAGATAAGATTTATCACTGCTGGACATAGGCCTCCTCTAATACACCCCTGTCTCTTAGGGGGTTATGGACTGTATCCCACCACTCTGGTCCAATGCGGGTTGGTTGGTGGACCGACTTTTTACATGCCCATCCGATGCATGGATCCTCTTACTTTTTAGACGATTGGGTGATCAGCCCAAACTGCCCTAACCAACTAAGAAATAACAATGAAAATTTGTTAAGCTCCCCTAGGATTCAAATTTACGACCTCCGGTTTCTAAAGCACACGCCCATACTACTAGGCTACTGACGCAGAAAGCTTTTAATATTTTATTGTTATATTCATCGTATGCTCAAAGGCGCTATAGTTAATAGACTTATAAATATAATGTAATGTGTATAACCATTAAAGAAAGTATAATAGGTTTTGAAACATGAACAAATAATAACTTAGCCTATTTCATGATATATGTTTTTTTAAATCTAATTTAAGATACTTTATCTCTATTACTAAACAAACACGACAAAATCCTTTAAGTTTCATTGGCTTTAATAATCTAAAGTAGTGACGTATAATCAAAAATAAAAAAATAAAAAATTAATGAAAAGAAAATGGAAGATTTTTATTAGAGCTTTCATGAAGCTTTAAATATATTTTTATTGGAATCAATGGAATATTTTACGTTTTCAACAGCAGTGCATTCCGCAGAATCGTGGTTCCAATTTTATACTCGACTGAACTTGTGGATTAAAAAAAAACTTTGTTCCTCAAATTGGTTCGAACTTCTCAGACGAGAAACTAGTTTGCTTCTACTTTTGCTTTAAACTAAATCAAGTAGTAAAACAAACTTTTCAAAGTAACTTGGAAAACTTGCTAGTTCTAAGTATATAAAAAGTTATGTATACTGCACACATTTTACCTTCACTATATATGTATACTTCACATACATATATTCACTGTAACTGCCTCCGTAGCCTAGTGATATTGGCGTTTGCTTTAGAAACAGGAAGTCGTGGGTTCGAATCCTGCGGGGACTCAACAAATTTTCGTTGTTGTTTCCTAGTTGGTTAGGATAGTTTGGGCCGATCACCCAATTGTCTGATAGGTAAGATGATCCATGCGTCGGATGGGCATGTAAAAAGGCGGTCCACTCACCAACCCGCATTGGACCAGCGTGGTGGGATACGGTCCAAAACCCCCTAATGGATAGGGGTGTATTAGAGGAGGCCTATGTCCAGCAGTGGACTATCAAAGGCTGATGATGATATATGTATACATGTTGTACAGGTCTTAAATTTTAATATTTAGCTAATAAAGCTTATAGTTTTTCCAAAATATGTCCTTCATTATAATTGAAAAATATATCCATAGTTATTTCGTTCCAAAAGTTATTTAGCAGGATATCTTTTATTATTTAGCTTTAAAGGACTTCCATAATATTGACATCTTATTAACCTTCCTTATGGCATTATATACAATCTTAAAGTTAACATCGTTTTAAAAAAATGCCTCGAAAGTAAATTAAAATAAAAATCACCTGATACCAACTATTGAATAATTAAATAGTGAAGCGCACACATAACTATATGTTTAGACCTTCTTTCAACGTCCCTTGTTAGTAGTTTGTTTCAGTATAAAGAATACAGTATAACTAAAAAAACTTTACCTATAGATTAAAGAGAAACAGTCATCGCTTTAATTTCAGAATATATCTTTCTCAGGGATTTTTTAAGGCCCAGGTTAAAGACTGCTCAAACAACACAAATGGCTATATGCAAAGGTCTTTTCTAATTAGTAGTTCCATCAAGAGAATTTAGCATAAATTAACAGCCTATTTGCAGCCATAAGTAGCTAAACTTTAGGTATAAAGATTCATCAAAGAGAAAGTTTTCAAAGCCCAATGTAAATATCTTTATTCAATGAAGACGTATTACTTTCTTATTGATGTTACTAATAACTATACACCGGTACGGAAATCGAAGCTTCTGACCTGAGAAGAACCGGTGTAAGCAACTCAGCGGGACTTTTTTGTTAAGTTTGAAAACTAAGTTAACAATTTACACTTTCTAAAACCTGGCAACGTGTTTCAGCGCAGTCACGAACATCTATCGTCCCTACCCAAAATCCAACACTCATTATTTCAACGCTCTATTTCACAAATATAACGATCTCGTGTGAGTTACCTTTCTGCTTATTGTTTTTGTATAGACGCAACGCGCATGATATTATTTACCTCAATAGATTTCCCCTACGATGTTACATTCAAAACTATAACTATTGAAATTACGCATATTGCTTTTTTCCTTGAACTTTCACCGTGATATTGTCGTCTCAACTCTTTTGTTCTGTTATTTTGTTAAAAATAGCTTCTATAATATTTTTAAAATAAGTTGCATTAGAAATCAATTTCAATCAAAGAAGATTTAACAAAACCGGTTGTTCTGCTTCAATATGGTAACTGAACACAATTAAGATAGCAACATGATGAACATACCTATGGCCTATTATTTGAAAAAGTATATTATTCCAAATAATTGATATTTAAAAACAAAATAACTGAACATTAAGACCTAGAATACCGCCTTGTAAAGTACCGCTGGTATTGGCCCGTGTTCTTTAAACCGGAGGTCTTGGGTGCAAATCCCGCGGGTCAACAAAGTTTCTAACAGAGTTAGATGATTCATATGTCGGATGGGCATGTAAATAGTAATATAGAAATATACGTTATAAGACGGTTTCTATTACGATTTCTTTTGATTTCATTTCTTACTTTGTTGGGAAAAGTAAAGAAATTTAAAAGGAATCCAATATGTTCCACATATTTGACAAATAAATATTCTTCTAAAAGTTTTGCAACAGTCTCATGCAACTATAAAATGAAAACTGAAAGAATACACGTGCATTTTAAATTGCGAAAGCGTGCATAAAGAATGAACCTTCATACAATAAGAATTACCTTAATATCGCTTCTATCGCAGCTATTGTTCATCTTTAGAGCAATATTTCACGTAAATTATATTTTATTACATAGTCTTCTACGAGAAAGATTCGTAAATTTTCATATTTCCCATATGAAACTTAACTAGTTAAGTGTGTATAAATGAAAGTAATGCTAAAATGCTTCAATTACGTGTACATTTGAAATGAACTCTACGATTAAGGTAAATAAATTAATTCTTCCAAGTTCTTAAGTCTAAGAAATTATGCAGTTGATGATTTTATTTCTGTAAGATGGATTACTTGATAGAATAAACTTTAAGTAGACAATATCACGTTTTATAAGCCGTCATCAGCTTCGGACATGAAAAAGTATCATGTATTTCAGGTAATCCTTACGAGGGCAGATTACAAGGATCATGTCAGTTTAGTAAACTTAACATGTGGTGTCACATTACATGATTAGTGAGAGGCCCAATTAGTAAGCTTTACGGAAACTCAATAATAAATATAGCTAATAGGATGATATAGAAGGCAGACAAAAATAATGGTGTCATTAGACGGAATAGTATAAACAAAAAAGCAAAAATAGAAATTGAGCGCCTTTCACATTCACCATCATCATTATCATCGTCATCCTGTGTTAGTCCACTGCAGGACATAAGCCTCCCCTATCTGCATCGTATTTGTTGGAATCTCGCAGTATTCAAACCAACGACCTCCGGTTTCTAAATCACACGCCCTTGCCCATAGATTACGGAGACAGTTATCTTTTCTTATTGCTTACTAAAATTGTTTAAGATAGAGCTCGTTGAAAGTTTTATTTTCATTTTATGTTACAAAGCGTTTGGCGTTATGATAAATTACCTAAACATAAAAGTATAAATTATTTTTTTTACAAGTATTCAAGCGATTATTGTACATTTTAAATCTTCTTTTAACAGATTTTTTACGTTATATTATTTATTGTAGGACTCTTTCCAGGATCCATCATCAACTGGCAAGCTAAGATGTGACATATTTAAATATAGGTTTCGTCAAAAAAATCATAAAAAGCTGGTTTATATTAAAATAATGACTTGCATTCCTTAGATTCCCTTTTTAATGGGGACTTACTCAGTAAGGGATACTTCCCTTGTTTGCATCTCACTGTGCAGTAGCACAGTTATGCAAACATTACATTGTTAAAGTTTGAATTATACATCCGATATAGGCTACGGACTACCCTTGAGACGTACTACGTGGTAGCCGTTAAGGCCGTTCGTCATGCCTATGCACACCATAGAGTAAATGTCTCTGCTGGTCATCATCACTTTGCTAATTTATAAGTAAATTACTTTGGCGCAGCGTGCAAGTAGCATCTTATTATTTTTAGCTGTTGCCCGTGACCTCATTTCCGTGGCAGTATGCAAAAAGCCCGTTTATTTTTTTCTAAAGAGAAGGAGCCTAAATTATTGCCAGTTACATCAGCTACGTATCAGTGAAAGTCCTGTCAATTCGGGCTAGCCATTCAAAATACCAACCAGCACGAACAGTCATACAGATTTTAAAATACCGGTACATTTTACTATGTACTCATTTAAAAACAGTTATTTTTATGTTGTAATCAGAGATTTCGTTGTTATTTTTTTAATTATAGACAACTATAGTTAATTGCTTATCATCGTTTTTCTTGATTTGTTCCTTTATTGAATAAAAATTAAAACTAGTTGCACAGCATGTTATATTTTTTTATTATCTGGGATGGAGATACTGTCCATCGAATGTTAGTAAATTTTAAAAACAGAACTGATGATTTGAGCACCGCAAAGGTTAATCACGATTGTTCACCAAAGTTGCGAATCGCTGCAATTTAATTATTTATTTCTAATTGATAATTGATTTGGAATCAAGTTAGAGCTTCTTCATACGGCCAGCAGTGAAGGACCACGTCTTAGTTCCGTAGGTCATCACTGGCAACACGCACTGGTTGAAGACCTTAGTTTTTAGACATTGTGGGATATCGGACAAGAGGATACGTCTAAGCTTCCCGAAAGCTGCCCATCCGAGTTGGATTCGTCGATTGACCTCGGCGTCGAAGTTAGACTTACTTAACTGGACTACTTGTCCCAGGTCCAAATATATTGGTCAACAACTTCGAGCACAGCGCCCCCAACAACCACTGGCGTAGGCACGACATGAGTGTTAGACATGACTTTCGTCTTCTCCATGTTCATCCTAAGGCCCACGTGTTGGGAAACACTGTTGAGGTCATTGAGCATAGCGTTGAGGTCCTCCAGCGACTCCGCCATTATGACTATGTCGTCGGCAAATCTAAGGTGAGTGATGCACTCGCCATCGATGTTTATCCTTTTCTTTCCAATACGAAAGTTTGAATGCGTTTTCCAATGCAGCAGTAATGAGCTTTCTGGGATATAACATCACCCTGTCTTACACCTTTCGCAAATTAATAGGCTTCGTACTACTGGATTCTAGTACCCAGCGAGGCATGGAGCGGCTATGCTCGAAATTCTCTGCTGATAAAGTGGTAATCAGACATCTGCAGCAGAACGATGGTGACCAAATAGCTCGCGAAAGTTAGCCAGCTGAAGTGGCAATGGGTCGGCCATCTAGCTTGTAGAGCCGATAACCGATGGGGAAAAAGGTTCTCGAGTGGCAGCCTCGTACTGGCATCGCAGTGCGGGACGACCCCCCACCAGATGGAGTGACGACCTGTGCAAGTGTGCGGGAAGTCGGTGGATGCAGGTGGCGCAGGATCGTACATCTTGGCGGCTCATGGGGGAGGCCTTTGTCCAGCAGTGGACTTTCGCAGGCTGATATGATGATGATGATGATGATCATTGGAATCAAATCGAAAATTGAAGTTTCACGGTTTAAAACATAATTGGGCACAGCGTTTAGTTCAAATAAATATTAGAATGCAACGAGATTTAAGTTTCCAACATCAAGCCTTGATAACAAAACTGTTAATATAAAAATTATTACTTGGTTATAGTTTGATTGAAGTCTATACATTGTTTCTAATATTTTTTTTTTATTTCTGTATCATTCCTGATGTTAGATGCCAGTAAAACCGCAAGAATAAATTGTAATCTTTCAATATGTTGTATGTATTTTTTTCGATCGGAGTGAAACTAAAAGGATTGGAAGCAATATATTTCGCTAGGAGCGAAATATTGTATAAACTATATTGGAATTGACATGGGTTAAACTACAAAATTAAAAAAATGTCATCATCCAAAGAATAAAACAACTGTATTAATTTTATTTGCATTTGAACAATGTAAATAGAATCAATGATACTAAACGGTTATTATTTATGACACCGGTCAAAGGTAATACAATTAGTGCTTCCAGCAAATACGTGCCGTGTCTAATTATGCAAACCAGACTGTACGTATTTGACACGCCAATAACTAATGAGCAATAATTATTGGGCTGTTGAGCTCTAATATTGTTTAACTTGACCATAAAATATTTTATGTTCGTATTATGTACGGAAGCTATTTCTATTTACAAAGAGAAATAAGTAATGTGTTTTGTGAAATTCTCACGACGCTGCAAATCGTACGGACATTGGGGGAAAAAATCTTAATAAGAGCAAAAAAATCATTAAAATAGTTTAAACTTAAGATGCATAGTGTGCAGTTGACATAAACCATTGAACTATAATTCAACTTCTTAAAATTATACATGCATCGGATAGACATGTAAAAGCTGGCCTCGAATGCCATGAACATCTTCAGCAGACGATATGATGATGTCAAATCCGACTACGGTGGCCGATCTATATTAGAGATCACCCAACTACGCAGGAGATATAAAAGTGCACAAGTATACACGCAATACTGGTGCGCTCTCTTTTCCTTTAATCTCTCAAAGCCCGATAAGACGGATAACCGCGTATCGGATCGGCGAGAGATAAGGCGCAGGACAGACTTTTTATATGCCCAATAGACGCATGGATCATCTTACTGCAAAGAGTATCAATCGCAAATCACCTTAATTTTTTATTTATACCTACTTTAAAGTTGTGTCTCAAAGATGTGATATCGTGGGGTGCATCCAGAAAGATTGTTATTTTACCATTTTACCTTAGGAACTCACTATAACTTTGCAATGCGGGAGCTTCAATATAAAAAACTTTATCGAGATATGATACGAAAGTTATAAAGTCCTATAAAAAGTACTTGTTAATCTGCATTTTTGGTATAAAATTAAATTGCATCAAAATTTATACGAAAGAATACGGTTTCTATAGTTACGCTTTGTAAGTATATAGGTATGTTACTTTTATTTTACAATAGTCGCTTAGGAACTTAGAGACGGTAAGTCTGATGTCAAAAGTACTGAGGGACGCCTGTTAGGTAACTATGAGTTCAATCAGTTGCATGTATTATCTTACGGACTTTAAAGCCTCGATACTTACATCAAGAAACGTAATGTACACGTTCAGTTTGTCGACGGGTCGTAAAACAAGGCCCATTTTACTTAATAAGGCAAAAAGGGTGTGACAAACCTAACGATATTTAATCAGCGCCGCCTATAGACAATCGCAATACCACAGCAGCAAGAAATACGATGTTGGCCTTTTATCAGTGTGTTCACTTTCAAAGTCAAAGTCAAAAATGATTAGTTCAGCTTAGACTCTACTGAGCGCTTATAAACGTCTAAAACTTACCACATGACAACTTAGCCCTGTCCAAAACGGATTCGGCCAGAAACTGCGGCTTTTTTATGTTTATATATATCGTTTCTGACCGATTTCCAAAAGGCGGTGGTACACAATTCGTGCGTTTTTATATTTTGGTTGTCTTTTTATTAGCCTCACGCAGGCAGGTGAGCAGTCGGACCAACTGATGAGAAATGGTCACCGACGCCCATAGACATCGACAATATTAGGGTATCACCAAGGCGCTGCTGACCTGAGACATAAGGTGTTAGTCTCGGTTGACCCGTAAACACGCTGGCTGGTACCTCTTAAACCCGACAGAACAGAAGTATTTTCACACTCACTGGTTTGCGGTAGAAATAGGCACCGCGCATCACAATCCTCTTGGATTAAAGTGCAAAAGCTGCGAACCCATAAAAGGAGACTTAAAACGGTCTATACAAAGTTATGAACGAATTATGTAGCTACAGCCGAAGGATCGAAAAAATCCAAGATACTTATAATTATTTATTATAAAAAATTACAATATTAAACTTATTTGCTATTAATCTACTGTCCACTTCGATGTGGAAAATGAATGAGCCTGGTGCGTATCTGATTGCAATGCTCATATTTGTCACGTTATGCAACATCAGCAACACGTGAGTTCATATTCATATTTCCTATCATTAGCGTCAATGCTGGGTATGCGATATCCTTAGAGTCGTCGTATGTAACAAGCGCATATTAATGTAAAAGCCATTTTAATGTAAAACGTTGTTAAAAATAAAGTAAAAACGTTATAAATAGGGCATATTCAAACCTCTTTTGAGGTTTAGTGTAGTTTTACATAGAAATTAAAAATCTCGGAATCTTATCATAATATTGTTTTTCTTTATAACTTTTTAAAATTATTTTAATCGTTTACTTTGTACGTCATAAAAATTGTTATGAAACGAAGTCAATCACAAACAAGTGGTCGCCAATTAGAGTCTAGGCAAACGTTGTGTCCAATCATGTTGCAAACCGTAAAACCTCAGTTTTCGATTCGATTTCAAATCAATTATCAATTCACAATTAATTATTCAATCACAGCAGTTTGCAAGCTTTGGTGAGCAATCGTGGTTAAGGCTGTTGTTATCGAACAATTTGTGTTTTGGTACTGATAAGCTATCGAGTGTACCCACCAACATCTAAATAGCAGATCTGTCATCCAGATGAAGGCTATATTAAAAAACAAAATTGTCATCTACAGGAAATTAACACAGTATACTGATACAGTATAATATGTTTCATGTTATTTGAATATATATTTAAGAATGGTCGTTTTTCACTAGTGAAACCTAATGTATTCTTCCTTTCCTTCTCAGTCAAATTTACTTTAAAAGTTATCGTGGTCAGGAAGTATCGTTAAAATTTTAGTGGGTTCTTGCAACGGTTTCCTCATTAAGACCTTAATTTGGTCAGGACACCGCAAGGGCGACCTTTCACGGGGTCTGGTACTTCTACTATGCCTTGAGCAATAAGATTCATAAGACAAGGCACATGATGCTGCGAGATAAGTAGAATGGTGATTCACCTGGTGCTAAGTGATACCTGCCCTGCCCATAAAATAAGCAGCGTAAGACAACACAAATCCGTTCATCGCTCTGAGGCATGAGATGTTATGTCTTGTTTACCCAGTACGCTGGCAACGGTTCCCTTCAAACCGAAAAACAAATAATTATAAACTACGGATTTGCGGCATAATAATAATTCTTTATTGCAGACACATAGATCCATATTCATGCAAAGATAATAAAATGAAACTAAATTAAAAACTAAACTAATACAATGTTATAGGTATATATAAAAAATGTATGTTTTCTACACGTTTAGATTGTATAGAACACACACAATCCAATCACATTTTAGGTAGCTATATCTATCCATCGTTTATACGTTTTGCTTTGTATCAATCTCTGCCAGACTCCTTATGACAACATTATCACACGAGTCAAGTCTAGACATAATGAAGTATTCTTTTCGCTGAATAGCGTTAAATGAGTCTACGCGGGACCCAGGAAATTTCGAAGCGCTACAAAACGCTTTAAACCCATCAGGTGTCTAAACACGTTGTTATATGCAACACGGATGCTATCATGCGTGTTTTTGTGTAATCAGTCCAGAGTATAACGTGTAAAAGTCTGACAAAAGTAACAAACAGTGTCTCTCACGTCAAGCAAGATTTATAGAACTTTCTCTTATCATGTTACCCACGACGCAGAGAGCTCTTCTCTGTCGTTCTATGTCCGCGTCGTCTTTTAGATTGGACGTCACTATGTGGCCAAGATACCTAAAATTATCAACTATTTCAACTGGTTGTCCATTAAGATATACTTGAGGCACAGCTTCAGGTCCCTTCCTGATCTAAATATCACCATTTCGTCTTTTTGTATTATATTAATTGATGTTGTTTCGCATATCTTTCACAAATTGTCATGAGTTTTCTATCCTTTGCTCGAGGGCTCAGCAGCATCATATCGTCAGCGTAGCTCAGATTGTTGACGTATCGATTATCTAGTCTGAGCACCACAGGGTACGCTCAGCGCCACAATCAAATCATTCACATAAGTGTTAAAGAGGTCGAAGAAGTGAGCCCCCCTGCCTTACCCGCATGAGAGGCGGTAGACGTCAGACAGCTCGGCGCCCCACCGGACGCTGTTGGTGTGCTGCGGTCCCAGTATCCGAGCAGATCCATAACCTCAACCGGCACGCCCGCACTTGGTACGTAGCTTTTTCCACAGTAGATTATGATTGAGGGTAAGGCGCGACTTAGGTCTAGGAAACAAGCGTAAACGGTAGTGTCTGTTGCTTGTAATAATTGTCTACTTGCTTTAATGCGAAAATAGCCATATCGGTTGATATCTTAGGTCGGAACCCGAACTGCCCATCGTCATTATTTATACTCCAAAGTGCATATTTGATGACACGTTCAAGGACCTGGCCATAATCGAAGCAAAAAATGGGTCTGTATTGGCCATGCTCGATATTGTTCTTCGGAATAAGACAACCAATAATCGAATAAGGTAGTAGCAATGCTATACAGAGATTGAAAAGCCGAGCCAAAACTTGATAAATATGCTAGCCTGCATAACAGGTGTTCTAACAAATGCGAGCAGTTCGTTAATAACTTATTTACACGCGTGACATCTAGAATCACAATCATTCGTCACCTCGATGCGTAACAACGTTGGATTGTAGTGACGACTCGTACTGCATCGCGGGTGCGGCAGCAGCATGAACTGTACTGGTATAATAGGCTCTGCGGATGTTCTTCCCCAGACGACATCTTGAAAAAAGACCACAACAACTCTAGAACTTTCACATCACAATGTTCATAAACCTGATTTCAATGTAAACCATAATATTTAAATTTGTCCTATTTGACATATTTACGTTCGAATAAATAGATGTGTTTGTTCGTATTGCAAATACTATAAAAGAAAATTGTAAAATTTTTCCAGTGAACTTCACGAAAAGCTATTTTAGTGTTCTTAAATGCACTTAGTGTAAGGAATCTACAATATATTTTACCGAAGATTTATTTTAAAATATTCATCGAGTAAGGTATGCTACATGGCAAACCTGTTGTATTTTTTTAATATAATAGACAAACCGCTTTATGTTGGTTGATCGTAAAGCCAAAGGGATAAGTTCGATACTTACATTCTACCATGGCAAAGATATAGTGAGATTAATGAAGTACTTAAATTGTTCATAATGCATTTCGAAATTGAAAAATAATAAAATATAAAACAAAATATATTTAGCTAGTATGTTTCGGAATAAACGCTAGCATTTCATTTGATTTTCTCAATTTTATATTTGTTTCACAATAGAAGTTGGTTGCATTGAATGCAATAAGAAGTTAACAATTAAGTTTGCTGTTTAGGCACGTGCAGACGCTTTAGGGGAAAATGTATTTGAAGTTGATTTAAAATTTACGTGTCCTTTAAAGTTGTACAGATGAACTTTTTCGGGTTAAAGTAATTTTAAGTGTACTATTATCATTGTCAATACATTTTATGACAAAGATACATTTTTACATGTTTTCTTTGATATTTTACATCATCATCATTATCAGCCTGTGTTCTCCATTAGGAGGTTTTGGACCATACCCACCACGCTGGTCCAATAGGGTTGGTGGATGGATCGACATTTACATGCCCATCCGATGCATGGATTATCTTATTGAAGACAATTGGGTGATCGGGTCAATGACTCTAACCAACCAGAAAACACCAACACAAAGTTGTTTCGGGGATTCAACCCGACCTCCGGCTTATAAAGCAAGGGCAATTACCGCTAGGTCACGAAGGTGATTATATTTTAATTTATTTATATCACTTAACTTACTTATGTAAATATCATACATGATAATCTATACAGCTTCTGTGAATTTCATCGAGTTTAATTACAATAGAATATAACGAAAATATAATTGAAATTTACATTATTATGCCGTATATTTTGCTCAGAACTAAAATATACAACAATTATTTTTATGATGATGAGAGCAGCATGTTGACTATCTTAGTAACAGCGTTTTAACTACGTACAAGACAGCGATTTCTTAAATTACTTTGTTAACAATGCCCTGTGCCTACATACAGAAAAATATTTGAAATAACTCGAAATAAAAAAAAATTATGTAAATAAACATGTACATTTTATAAGACAGGAGTTTTATAGTCAATTTTTCTAGACTGTTTAATACACATGTTTAAACTAAGTGCTTTTATTTGCAAACAAAAGTCCGACTGTCAAGGGTTGTTTGCAGATCAAATATATCATTGAAAGCCAATACAATTAGTACTTTGAAACATGAATCGTGTCCGGTTAAGGCAGACACGTTTATAACTAATGAACGATAAATTGCCTACAGCTATCAGATTATCCACCTGCAGTGATCTTTATATCGACCAATTAAATTTTCGATAAATGGATTTCAGAGTTATTCTTTATACATAAACCTGATTACATCGTATAACTTGATCGAAGTTTAATAATGTAAAATGTTTAAAATTGAAATATAACGCCATCTACCTTGTCTTCTTTGTATGCTTTATTTGCTAACCTTTGTATTTATTACATGTTTTAATTAAATTATTTTTATCAGGTTTACCATTTCAGTAAGAGTTATGCGATAAACCTTAAAGAGTGACTTTTAAAGAGTGCTTGACAAAAAGACGGAGGTACACAATTCGGTGCGTTTTTTTTATATTTGGTTGTCTTTTTTTTATTGCCTACGCAGGCAGATGAGCAGTCGGACCAACTGATGGGAAGTGGTCACCGACGCCCACAGACACCGACAATATTAGTGGTATCACCAAGGCGCTGCTGACCGTGAGACTTAAGGTGTTAAGTCTCGGTTACCCAGTAAACACGCTGGCTACGGTACCCTTCAAACCCGAGAACAGAAGTATTTTCACACTACTGGTTTGCGGTAGAAATAGGCACCGCGCATCACAACCTCTTGCGATTAAAGTGCAAACGCTGCCGAAACCATAAAAGGAGACTTAAAACGGTCTATAATAAAGTTAGCGAACGAATTATGTAAGCTACAGCCGAAGGATCGAAAAACCAAAATACTTATAATATTTTTTTTATAGCCAATGCAGACAGACGAGCAGTCGGCCACCTGATGGAAAGTAGTCACCGACACCCATAGACATTGGCAATATGGTATCACCAACGCGCTGCTTACCGTGAGACATAAGATTTTAAGTCTCGTTTACCCAGTAAATACGCTGGCTACGGTGCCTCTTCTAACCGGAACACAGTAGCGTTTTCACACCACTGCTTCGTGGTAGAAATAGGCACCGTGGTGGTATTCACCAGACGGTCCCATGTAAAAAGGGACCTACCACCGGTATTAATTGTTATAAAAGAATTACAATATTAAACTTATTTGCTAATTAATCTACTGTCCACTTCGATGTGGGAAATGGAATGAGCTCGAGTCGCATTGATCGCAATGCTCATATTGGTCGTTGGACGTTCTGCAACATCAGCAGCACGTGAGTTCATATTCATATTTCACAAAATTAGCGTCAATGCTGGTATGCGATATCCTTAGAGTCGTCGTATGAACAAGCGCATATTAACGTAAAAGCCATTTTAATGTAAAACGTTGTTAAAAATAAAGTAAATACGTTATAAATAGGGCATATTCAAACCTCTTTTGAGGTTTAGTATAGAAATTAAAAATCTCGGAATCTTAGCATAATATTGTTTTTCTTTATAACTTTTAAAATTATTTCAATCGTTTACTTTGTACGTCATAAAATTGTTATGAAACGACTAAACAAGTGGTCGCCAATTAGAGTCTAGGCAAACGTTGTGTCCAATCATGTTGCAAACCGTAAAACCTCACTTTTCGATTCGATTTCAAATCAATTATCAATTCACAATTAATTATTCAATCACAGCAGTTTGCAAGCTTTGGTGAGCAATCGTGGTTAAGACTGTTGTTATCGAACAATTTGTGTTTTGGTATTGATAAGCTATCGAGTGCACTAACCAACATCTAAATAGCAGATCTATCGTCCAGATGAAGGCTATATTTGAAGACATAATTGTCATCTACAGGAAATTAACACAGTATACTGATACAGTATAATATATTTCCATGTTATTTCGAATGAATATTTAAGAATGGTCGTCTTTCACTAGTGAAACTTAATGTATTCTTCCTTTTCTTCTCAGTCGTACATACTTTAAAAAGTTGTCGTGGTCAACATTTTATAGTGTCCTGTGTAGCTGACGCTCGCCGTACTATTTCTCGCCATTTCTTGGAGTCCCTTAAAATTTTAGTAGATTCTTGCAACGGTTTCCTCATTAAGACCTTAATTTGGTCGGTACACCGCAAGGGCGACCTTTCACGGGGTCTGGTACTTCTACTATGCCTTGAGCAATAAGATTCATAAGACAAGGCACATGCTAAAAGGTAATTTTTAAATTGATTAAGGCTGCGAGATAAGTAGAATGGTGATTCACCTGGTGCTAAGTGATACCTGCCCTGCCCATAAAATAAGCAGCGTAAGACACCACAAACCGTTCATCGCTCTGGGCATGAGATGTTATGTCTTGTTTACCGCGTACGCTAACAACGGTTCCATTCTAACCGAAAACAAATAATTACAAACTACGGACTTGCGGCATAATAATAATAAATCTTTATTGCAGACACATAGATCCATGAATGCTATCATGCGTGTTTTTGTGTAATCAGTCCATAGTTGACACGTGTAAAAGTCTGACAAAAGTCACAAACAGTGTCTGTCAAGGAAGATTTATAGAACTTTCTCGTTATCATGTTACCCACGACTGAGAGAGCTCTTCTGTCGTTCTATGTCCGCGTCGTCTTTTAGATTGGACCTCACTATGTGGCCGAGATACCTAAAATTATCAACTATTTCAACTGGTTGTCCATTATGATATACTAGAGGCACAGCTTCAGGTCCCCTTCCTGATCTAAATATCACCATTTCGGTCTTTTTGCATTATATACTAATTGATGTTGTTTCGCATATCTTTCACAAATTGTAATGAGTTTTCTCATTCCTTTGCTCGAGGGCTCAGCAGCACCATATCGTCAGCGTAGCTCAGATTGTTGACGTATCGATTATCTAGTCTGAGCCCCACAGGGTACCGCTCCAGCTCCACAATCAAATCATTCACATAAGTGTTAAAGAGGTCGCTTCTCCAGAAGCGAGCCCCCTGCCTTACCCCGCATGAGCGGCGGTAGACGTCAGACAGCTCGGCGCCCCACCGGACGCTGTTGGTGTGCTCGCGGTCCCAGTATCAACCTGCACGCCCGAGCTTGGTGTACGTAGCTTTTTCCACAGTAGATTATGATTGAGGGTATCAAAGGCGCGACTTAGGTCTAGGAAACAAGCATAAACGGTAGTGTCTCGTTGCTTGTAATAATTGACTACTTGCTTTAATGCCAAAATAGCCATATCAGTTGATACCTTAGGTCGGAACCCGAACTGCCCATCGTCATTATTTATACTTCCTAAGTGCATATTTGATGACACGTTCAAGGACATTGGCCATAATCGTAGCTAACAAAATGGGTCATTGGCCATGCTCGATATTGTTCTTCGGAATATGCACAACCAATGTTTGAATAAGTTTGAATAAGCTCGGGTAAGTAGCAATGCCTGTTTACCGGTGGTAGGTCGCCTGTTTACAGGAGACCGTCTGGGTGGGTACCACCACGGTGCCTATTTCTGCCGCGAAGCAGTAGTGTGAAAACACTGCTGTGTTCCGGTTTGAAGGGCACCGTAGCCAGTGTATTTACTGGGTAAACGAGACTTAACATCCATGTCTCACGGTAGGCAGCGCGTCGGCGACCACTGGTTTTGTCAATGCCTATGGGCGTCGGTGACCTCTTCCCATCAGGTGGCCCGAATGCTCGTCTGCCTGTGTATGCCATAAAAAAAAAATCCTTACACAAAGATTGAAAAGCCAAGCCAAAACTTGACAAATATGCTAGCCCGCATACAACAGGTGTTCAAACAAATGCGAGCAGTTCGTTAATAACTACTTTACACACGTGACATCTAGAATCACAATTCATTTCTTCACCTCGATGCGTAACAACGTTGGACGTAGTAGACGACCGTACCGTATGCATCGCGCGTGCGGTGCGCGCAACAGCGTGAACTGTACTTGTATAATAGGCACTGCGGATGTTCTTCCCCAGACGATATCTTGAAAAAAAGAACACAACAACTCTACAACTTTCACATCACCACAATGTTCATAAACCTGATTTCAATGTAAACCATAATATTTAAATTTGTCCTATTTGACATATTTCTTACGTTCGAATAAATAGATGATTTTCGAAAATCGGTAAAATTTTTCCAGTGAACTTCACGAAAAGCTATTTATTAGTGTTCTTAAATGCACTTGAGTGTACGGAATACGTACAATATATTTTACCGAAGACTTATTTTAAAATATGCTAACATGTGTAACAACCTGTTGTATTTTTTTAATAAAAATAAGGACAAACCGCTTGGCGTTGGTTGATTGTAAAGCCAAAGGGTATAAGTTCGATACTTACATTCTACCATGGGAAAGATATATTGAGATTAATGAAGTACTTAAATTGTTCATAATACAATTCGAAATTGAAAAATAATAAAATATAAAACAAAAAAATACATATCAATGTTTTTAGCTAGTACGTTTCGGAATAAACGCTAGCATTTCATTTGATTTTTCTCAATTTTATATTTGTTTCTACAATAGAAAGTTGGTTGCATTGAATGCAATAAAGATGTTAACAATTAAGTTTGCTGTTTAGTGGCACGTGCAGACGCTTTAGGGGGAAAACGTATTTAAAGTTGATTTAAAATTTACGTGTCCTTTAAAAGTTGTACAAATGAAATTTTTTTGGGTTTAAAGTAATTTAAAAGTATACCTGTTATCATTGTAAATACATTTTATGACAAAATTACATTTTTTACATGTTTTTCTTGATATTTTACATCATCATCATTATCAGCCTGTGTTCTCCATTAGGAGGTTTTTGGACCATATCCCACCACGCTGGTCCAGTACGGGTTAGTGGATAGATTGACATTTTACATGCCCATCCGATGCATGGATTATCTTACTTTGAAGACAATTGGGTGATCGGGTCAAATGATTCTAACCAACCAGAAAACAACACTAACACAAAGTTGTTTCCCCGCGGAATTCGAACCCGACCTCCGGCTTATAAAGCAAGGGCAATTACCGCTAGGTCACGAAGGTGATTATATTTTACTTTATTTATATCACTTAACTTACTTATGTACATATCATACATGATAATCTATACAGCTTCTGTGAATTTCATCGAGTTTAATTACACAGAATATAACGAAAATATTATTGAAATTTACATTATCATGCTGTATATTTAGCTCGGAACTAAAAATACACAACAATTATTTTTATGATGATGAGTAGCAGCCATGTTGACTATCTTAGTAACAGCGTTTTAACTACGTACAAGACAGCGATTTCTTAAATTTACTTTGTTAAATAATGCCCCTGTGCCTCACACAGAAAATATTTGAAATACCCTTGAAATAAAAAAAAATATGTAAATAAAACATATACATTTTATAAGAGAGGAGTTTTATAGTCAATTTTTCTATGACTGATACACATGTTTAAATTAAGTGCTTTTATTTGCAAACAAAAGTCCGACCGTCAAGGGTTGTTTGCAGATCAAATATATCATTGAAAGCCAATACAATTAGTACTTGCAAACATGAATCGTGTCCGGTTAAGGTAGACACGTTTAAAACTAATGAACGATAAATTGCCTACAGCTATCAGATTATCCACCTGCAGTGATGTTTATATCGACCAATTAAATTTCCGATAGATGGATTTTAGAGTTATTCTATATATCTAAACCTGATTACATCGTATAACTTGATCGAATTTTAATAATGTAAAATGTTTACAATTGAAATATAACGCCATCTACCTTGTCTTCTTTGCCTGTTTTATTTCCTAACATTTGTATTTATTACAAGTTTTAATTAAATCATTTTTATCAGGTTTACCATTTCAGTAAGAGTTATGCGATAAAAACTTTTTTTAATAATCTCAGTTTGAGCACTCTTTAAAATATTGTTAAAACAGTCTAGAAAGATCTAGGAAGTATTTTAAATGTATAACGTCATGAATGTCAAAGCACAAATAAATACCTCTGATCACATGCTTAGTTATTTTTAATCAAATATTCATGGGCTTATAAAAATAAACTTTTATGTTAAGAAAACGAAAATGAAGTCTTTTAAAAAGTTTTTAATCTTTATACTATTGTAAAAGAGACATAAACTCGAGTTAGGATTAATTTACTTATTATCTCTTTTCAAAATAGTAATTTTTATTCAGCGCACACTAGATGAAAATCATGTTTATATTACAATTTATATACAGTTGCTCATATTTGAATTTGCGATTCAACTGTGTAGCTTAAAACGCGAACTGTATTTAGATGATTATTAGCTTAACGTTTATGCATTCATTGCAATGGTCTAATAAATGTTTGTATTTGTTATCTATTCACTGCAGTTATTGCAATTGATAATTTTGAATGAAGCACGATGTAACTATTGCGTGATTAGCTTAAATGGTCCTTCCTAACTAGGAAATAGTAATTATCCAAAAAATAGCGTATGGCGTATGTATAGGTGTTGGGAAACCGATATTCCTTCTATTATTTAAATATTGCATTGAAGTGCAATGGACAGAATACTTATAATTTTAATGGAGAATCATTTATATTCGAAAAACTTCTATAAAGTGTTTACGATTTTTACTCTTTTTGTCTCCAAGCTGTTTTCCAAAGTAATCATTGGGTCGTTTTTTTTATACATCTTGATATACCTAAATAAATTTTGTTCGCACAGACTGACTGCTATCTGACTTAAAATTATTTGTCTGTGGATTTCAAGACCTTGAGGTCCTCTAAAGATGGTTACTGCCACCAAGACCGACGTTTTACATGCCCATCTCACACGTGTATCCATCATCTTACTTTTTTAACAATCGATTGATCGGCACATATTGTCCTAACCCATCATATAACAGCGACAGCACAAAATTGTTTCAAAATTGAAACTTAAAATCTCCGGTTTGTACGGCAAGGACATAAGAAACACAGCGTAAACTATAAAACCTGTAAAGTGCCACTGGACGCAAACATTTTCGAAAACTAATTACCAATTTATACTTTGTAAAATATTCACACCTGCTAAAATATTTCAGCGTAGCCACGATCATCAATCGTTCGCGACGAAATTCAACACTCATTATTTCCACGCTCTATTTCACGAATATAACGAGCTCACGTGAGTTACCTTTCTGCTTATTGTTGCTTTTGCATTGACACAGCTTGTACGATCTTATTTGTCTCTATAGGCAAAAGGCGTATTTTGGAAAGTAACACTGTACGGTGTTACAATTAAAAATATGCCTATTGAAATTATGCATATTGTTGTTCCCTTTGAACTTTCGGTAATATTGTTGTCGATATTCTTTTGCTCTGTTATTTGATTAATAATTTTTTTTTTACGAAATGATGAATACTATGCCAATAATAAATAAGTTACAACTTGCGTTGCATCGTCCTGGAGTGAATATCTTATGTAACTAATTGCAAGGACATGCAAAAGGTATTGGCGTCAAGACTAAAAGTCTTATTAAAAATGAAAAATTCTTTAAAAAATACTCTAACTTATGATGTATAGTATGCAGTTAAAGTGCCACCTGATCGGAAGTGATCACCGACGTCCATCGACATCGGCAATATTAGGGTTTCAACAACGCTGCCAACTGTGAGACATAGGGCGTTAAGTTTCGTTTACGTCTCGGTGCCCTTCAATCGGGAACTAAGTAGTGTTTTCACACTATTGATTTCCAGCAGAAATAGACCCCGGGGTAAAACCATCCCAGATATTCCCCGGTAAAAAGGTACCTACCGCAATACCCTTGCTGTTTTCTTGTTAGAAAAGGATAATATATTACCATAACCCAAGTGACTAAAAAATTGAATTCTTTAGGCATCTGTTCCGATTGTCATAAACACCTTCAGCAGTCGTTACATGAACTCTCAAATTTACGACATATAAGTCATCCATCTAATTTAGTTAAACTGTTATGCCCTCCACTACCCAGACGACAGTAAAAGTACAATAACCATGTGCTTGCATTTTCGTTGTAATATACCGGCCATTTTTGTTGTGAAATACAACAAAAATGGCTGGGACGAAGAAGATTGTAGCTGAAACACATCGGAAACCAATATGTTAATATATGTGACACCTCAGGTATTCAAACAGTTTATTATCTACTACCACTATCTAACAGAAAGGGTGACCAGGCATAATTGTTTTGAATTTAGATATGTCGTGCCGCATAGTTTAAATTTATTTCTGTTTAGCACAATTCTCTTCAGCCTTTCGCGCTAAGGCCCATTAATCGTTCGCGACAAAATTCAGTATTCATCATTTCCACGCTTTATTTCACTTTCATAACGAGATTATGTCTACTCATAGGGTAAAGGGAGATATATTGGTGATATAAGTAATTTGGTGATATTTTCAAACACTTTTGTATGACCGCGTTAGCGAATTTCTACAAGTGTAAACGGTATAAAACCTTTTCACTCGCTCCGGTAATTTGTCTCAGCGTTTGGCGAACAAAGCAATTACAACCACAACTTAATAGAATCTAAGTCAGTGTTTATCTTAAAGATAGCTTCGGAAAGTTTGTCAGCAGATTTTTCAGCGAACAATTGTAAATCATCGGCATAAAAATGATACGCACATTGAAGATCTTGGACGATAAAATTAATAACTGTTGAAAAATAAAAGGGTAAAGAATACCACCTTGAGTAACACCAGATCCGATATCCATCCAACGTGATGACAGTTCATCAACATTGGCCGATTGTTGGCGACCTCTACGATATGAAGAGAAACATTCAAGTACTGAGACAATTAAATGATTTAGGATGGTGAGAAGGATTTCATGACTGAAGGTATTAAAGGCGTTAGTAAAATCAAGAAGAACCAGAAATGTAAGCATGGTTCTTTCCATACCAGACTTTATATCGCCCGTCACTTAAGTAGGGCTGTGGTGGCGTCCGGATCTAAAACCAAATTGCAAAGGACTTATCAGCTTGTAACTGTATATGAAGCAAGAAAATTGTTTATAAAGTGAAAATTCGAGCAACTTAGACAGGAAGGGCAAAATAGAGGTAATGAGAGAGAAGTGAAGAATTAGAGCACTTAGGAAGTGGCCGAAAGATATCATTACGCCATAGGGATGGAAAAGTCCCTGAATGCAGAGAAAAGTTAATCTATATGTACATTATTTTTATATATTAACATTTACACAAATAATTCTAAGTAGCATTTATCCAGATGTGTAATACATGACAAATACTTCTGTGCGAAACGCACCAATCACCAGACTTCAAGCCATGAAGTTGGAAGAAATTCAAGTTATTTGAGCATGCTGCATGCATGCCGCAAAAATCCTTTAAGTAACACGTGCGTAATTAATAATTATAATAATTATCTTCAAGAGCCCAACTAAAAAGCCCATAATAGGTGCTCCACGCAGTGGGGCAGCTTTTTTTTTTCTTTTATCACTACGCAAAAAACATTGAAGATTACAGCAATAACTTAAAAATCTGATTTATTTATCATTTAGTTGGTTGTTTGGTTTATACGTTTTCATTTAAATTGTTTTCAAATAATTTTTGAGCGATTAAACCTTGCAACGAAAACCCTATAATTTTTAGAAAAAAAAGTAGGTTTCAAATATTAAAAGTTGATAAGGAACATATTAAGAAGGCTTTTTAGAATCTTATAATAATATTGTTTTTCGTTTTATGTTTATTTTTTCTATATTACCTAAATCGTTTACTTTGTGCGTCAAAATAATTTTACGAATCGAAATCAATGATAAACAAGTGGTCGCCAATTAGCGAGTCTAGACCAAACGTTGTGTCCAATCATGTTGCAAGCGTAAAACCTCAGTTTTCAATTCGCTTTCAAATCATTTATCAATTTGTGATTAATTATTCAGACACAGCAGTTTGCAAGGTTTTGTGAGCAATCGTGGTTAAGACTGTTTTGGTACTGATAAGCTATCGAGTGTTCCCATTAACATATAAATAAGGTTTATATCGTCCAGATTTAGACTATGTTAAAAGAAAAATATATTAGGCCCCTAATAAAGGAGATTGTCAATTCATACTCCTCTATAATATGTATCCAAGAATTGTCGAACACGTATATATAAATCGTCGTCTTTCACTAGTAAAATTTTAATGTACTTTACTAAGATGTATTTTTTTATTAATTAAAGGTACAACACGAACAAGACATTCACCAGGTGGGAAGTGTTACTTGCCATACCCATTAGTAAGTAGCGTAAAGCGCCATAACTCCACTCACCGTCCTACAACCTAAACATGAGATAATATGTATCATTTACCTAGAAATTACGCTAGCAACGAAGCACTTCATTTGCGGTAAATAGTTTTTAGTAAAAAAGGAACCCACCACCTTTACAACCGATCATAATGATCTGAAATGATCATAACCCTGACTACAATGTCAGTTTTTCTTTGGTCATCTTTCAAATTTTATCTTTTGGAATAAATCTCCTAAACCATAATACTTAATTTTGGCCTATTCGGTGAATTTCTTACATTCGAAGAAATGAATGTACTTGTTTGCACTGCAAAAAGTATAAAAGGAAAATCGGTAAAATTTTTCAGTGAATTTCACAAAAAGCTCTCCTTTAGTGTCCTAAAGTGCACTTGAGTGTACGGAATACGTACAATATATTTTACCGAAGACTTGCTTTAAAATATTCATCGAGTAGCGTATGCTCACATGTGTAACAATCTATTGTATTTTTTAGTCAAACGGGTTAACATACATCTGTAAATTAGTTTGCTTTTAAGCGTTTTTAATTGCTGTTAATAAGATTACATTAAAAAAAGTTATAGACGAACCGCTTTGTGTAGTGATTGATAGTTACGACAAAGGATGTCAGTTCGATATTTACATTCTACTATGCTCCGTGGACTAGTGCTAAAGGCGTGTGATTTAGAAACCGGAGGTCGTGGGTTAGAATCCTGCCAGGACTCAATAAATTTGTATTGTTGTTTCTTCGTTTATTAGGGCAATTTTGGCCGATCAATCAATTGTCTGAAAAGAAAGATGCTCCATGCGTCAAATGGTCATGTAAAAAGTCAATCCTCCTACCAACCCGCATTAGATCAGTGTGGTGGAATACGGTCCAAAAGCTTATAAAAGAGGCGTGCAGTAAGGAGTCCTAT
The DNA here is from genome assembly GCA_029286875.1 of Lamproptera curius. Classification (NCBI taxonomy): domain Eukaryota; kingdom Metazoa; phylum Arthropoda; class Insecta; order Lepidoptera; family Papilionidae; genus Lamproptera; species Lamproptera curius. Next base: position 2,661,309 of record JAGSMT010000038.1, read on the forward strand.
GTCCTATAATTTCCGCAAAGTTAACGTGGCTCCGTAAAATTACTTCGTTAAATTAAGCTTAATAAGTGCTCGCCACGAGCATTTATAACATTTGCAATAGGATATTATCCGCAGCTTCGTCCGCGTGGTAATATAACAAATCTAATACTGTCATTTCTTTTTGGAAGAAAGTAAATTAATTAGTACCCTAAGTTATTTCCAGTTACATTAGCTTTCTTCTAGTGATAGTGCTAAAAAAACAGACTGACAGAAAGAAAGACAAACATTATAAAAAAGTGTCATTTTGTTATATGTTATGTAATTGTAATTGTTATTTTGTTATTGTAATATTGTATCACTTTTAAAAAAATCTTCAGTTATTTTGCACATTTAATGTTTTAGTATTAATTTGTTTATTTTTGTTTTCGCTTTAAGTTGTTGTTGTTTTAGTAAAAATTGTTTAATATGTGCTATTTACTTTTTTATTAATTGTCTGAGTAGTAGCCATTTTACTTCTTTCTTTCTTATACGTATCGCTTAAATTACTATGTGGTCATTATACTAAAACGGTTTTTTTAGTGGTAAAACACTACAATTTTATTTATTTTTATAGAAAACTTTAAAACATGTTTAAATTTTTTATAAAAAATAAACGATACATTTTGTAGGACTGTCAATAGTTAAAAACATTTTAGCTATTGATGTTTTGATACACGTATTTAAGTAAAGGTCTAAAAGTCAAGGGTTGTTTGTGTAACAGATATATCATTGAAAGCCAATACAATTAGTACTTTAGTGCAAACATGGATCGTGTCCGGTTAAGGTGGACACGTTAATAACTAATGAACGATAAATTACCAACAGCTATTAGATTATTGACCTGCAGAGATATTTACATCGACGAAATAACTTTTCGAGTAATAAATTTCACAGTTTTTCTGTGTATTTAAACCTACATGGTAAATGTTAAACAAGGTTTAAGAACGTAAAATGTTAATATTTGTAAAATAGCGCCATCTATGTTGTTTTCGTTATAAGCTTTACTCAGTAGCCTATATATAATTTATTTGTTTTAATTAAAAGACGCTTCGCAGGTTTATAACTTGGTAAGAGTTATGTTAGTACATTTATGATTTTTTATTGAATGAATACCATCATTAATGTCTTAAAAAACACTTCTGATTTTACGCTAGCTTATTGTTAATCAAATTTTTACACTGTACAAAAAACATAAACTTTCTTGCAAAAAAAAAATTTCTACATATTCTATATAACGAAATCTGTAAAAGTAGGTTTTATAGTTTTTTATTTGATATGAGACAAGAAGTATTTTAGTAAGTAATAAAGTAATTTCTTAACTGTTATTCAGCTTACAATGAATGAAAAACGTAAATATGATACATTTCATGTATGGATGTTCAAATTGGAATTCGCGAGTCAACTGTGTAACTTAAAACGCGATCTGGATTTCGACGATTATTAATATTTATGCATTTATTGCAATGGTCTAATAATTGTATTTGTTATCTAATCACTGTTGTTATTGCAGTTGATAATTTTAAATAAAGCACGATTTAACTATTGCACAATTAGCTCAAAATGTCCTGTAATAACCGTTAAACGAAGAATAGCATATGGAATGAAGTTTAATGGATGGAATATTTAAAAAAATGATAAGTTGTCAAATTACGAAAAATTTCTAGAAATTGTTTAGAGTTTTTTATCTGTTTTCTTTCTCGAAGCCATTTTCCAAAGTTATCATTAGGTTGACTTCTGATACATCGAGATTAATCTGAATTGAATTTATAAACAAAGTGACTGCCGTGTGACTCTGCTCTACACAAGGAGTAAGGTACAGATAACTTGCCAGTTAATTTCAAGACCTTAACATTCCCAAGGGTCAGATTTTTTTCATGTCCGTCACATTTATCTATATCATCAACTTGCTTATATGGCAATCCTCTGATCGGTACACATTGTCCAAGCCGTCTAGATACCAGTGACAGTACAAATTTGTTTCCCTACGTGATTCAAACATAAACCATCTGGTATATATCTGATAGTAAGTGCCGTCACATGTGGTGTCTTACAATTATTATTCTGTGTCTTAAAAATTTACATGTTTCAATAAAATAATTCCTTTAAGAGTCTTTAAATAAAGCTTATCCGACGATTACTTAAAATTTTTATTTTAAGTTATATTTTATCTAGAACAATTTAGGACGAGTTGTCTTAAGATTCTATTAAAAGAAGCTAATGACTTCTATTTCTTATAATCTAGCGTTTTTTTGACCTTTTAGATAAATTATAAAATAATGCACCGTGGAATTAATTTGATAATTGTTTGCAAATTCATTTTATTAAACGTCAGAATGAAAGATGGAGGAACTGAAATGCCTGATGATTTATAATTTTCTAAATTGTTTTCTTAACTTTGTTCCTTAAAATTTTTGACTTTCAAAAGATCTGTTACGATTTTTTGTTTAAGAATAAGTTATACTATCATTTCATAAGCCATTACTTTATATTTAAGCCTGTATTTTATCGCGTTTTTTTACATTTTAAATTCCCGTCGTTTCGAACACTTTCCAGCGGCCGTGGTCAAGGGGAGACTGATTAAGCCTGTAGTTTGATTTGGCTGCTTATGAAATTTTATAGCCTAATTAGAAGTTCTGTAACTTTTTCTCTGTTCTCTAACTTTTTATTCTGTCCATCAATCGATTGTGGTGATTCCTTTTTGTTTATTTTACGTTTTATTATATAAACTCATATATATATATATATATATGTTTTTGCTTTTATTATATAAACTCATTAAACAAGAATGCCAGACTTATTGTATTTATATGATTACAGTAAATATTTATTGTTTCGGGACCATATATTTCCTATGAACCGGTACCTATGAACCATTTCATAGGGTACCAAATAGTTCTGATGCGTATTAAAACACATAATTATAGATATAAAGGTACCTAAAAAGCATGATCCTATCAAACTTTTATCGTTTTTCTATAAATGAAACTGCCTTATTAAATAAAATGACTTTACGGATTTTATTGCGTTTATTTTACATTTTAACATTGTTTATTTTACAAATTCCCGACGTTTCGAACACTTTCCAGCGGCCGTGGTCACGGGAGACTAAACAATAAACGCGACAAAATCTGTAAAGTCATTTTATTTATTAATGTATAATATTCGCGCAAGCAATAGAAATAATGAAAATGCCATTAGGCAAATAAATATCTGACACGCAGTTATTAAACTTGTGACACAAATATATCAGTGGAAGCCAATACAATTAGTTCTTAGTGCAAACACGAATCGTGTATGGTCAACGTGGACGCGTTAATAACTAATGAACGACAAAATGCCAACGGCTATCAGAGTATTCACCTGCAGTGATGTTAACACCGATCAATTACCTCATTTTATTAATTGATTTAATACTTTTCCGTATATTAACGCCTAATTCATGCGACAATGTACACATTTTTAGTACGAGGACTCATATCTTCTTCATAGTCATATCATCTTATTAATAGTCATGTTTAAGCTAAAAGAAAGAACTAATCTGTAATATTATTTAACTTATAAGAACCTTTTAGATAAATTAAGTAACAACACGCCTTGGGATCAATTTGATAATTGTACCCAAATTGATATTCTTTAGCATCAGAATGAAAGATGGAGCTGAATTGCTGGATGATTAACAATTGTCTAAAATGTTTTCTTAACTTCCATCATGAATGATTTTTCTAAAAGAGTAGTAAAATCTTTTAAAGTTTTATTCACATATAATGACGATTTTTTTTGTAATAACTTAACCATTATTTTGAATAAACGTTGAAGATGTCTGATTGCAGTTTTTAAAAATGTTTACATTAAAATGCTTGCTTGTCCTTGGGCTTATTTGTAGGCTAATTTAAGTAATACAATTATGTAAAACGTAGCTTAAGTCTTTCTCCTAAGGTTGAGCCAGCCTTTGCATTTTAATCGCACGAGATTCTGATTTTTAAGGCATATCAAAAAAAGGATGAACAAAATCAAGCACTAGGCATGGAGAAACGAGATAACATAATATATACATTATAACGCTCCAAATGGAGTACCTACTTCTTATGGGAAGTCGGTCAATTAAATGAGCTATTATTAAAATATTCAAGGTTTTAGATCAATTTGAACTTATAAATTATGCATTGAATTCACGTATCTACTACTGTGTATTTTGTTCCACTTAAGTACGAGTAGAGATCCTAAACTTTGAATTGAGGTTCAGATTCAAGTTTGCGATTGAAATAGAATATTCCACCGAATGAATTAGTTCATTGATAGTAAGTTTTGCTTATTGGACAGTAAAAACATTTTGTTTAACTGCACATGTAATGGGAACCTATTTACATTGTAGTCAAAGTTAAAGTCAAATATCTTTATTCAATATGGAAGCATTGCATTTACTTACTGATTGTCAAATAAACTACCACCGGTTCGGAAATGGAAGCCTTTGACCTGAGAAGAACCGGTGTAAGAAACTCAGCGGGACTTTTTTTTCATTCTTTCAATAGGTTTTACAAATTTTTTACAATAAACATCACATTTTAATAGTTTGAAATAACTATGTGTTATCTATCTAGTAGCCATTACAGAAATAATATAATTTAACACACAAACGTTACTTTACAACTTTTTAAATTGGAGGAGCCTAGTTTTTGAAAAAAAAAATGCTAATTCCTAATATTTACGTCATAGTGAATGCCTTACAAATAATTTTTAAGTTTATGAACATACATAATATTTTCAATTATGTTTTGAGAAAAAACAGGCATTACATTGATTTCAGTAAACATTTAGCGATTCTTTGGGAACCAGCTTATATACTGCTCGAATCGCTCTCTTTTGAATTACGAATATAGCATTTATATCAGCCGCGTTTCGGGCTGTCTCAACATCGATTACTTGTCTAAATGTTTGACTGCATAAGCCGTTGAGCTAAGCTCACTCACCAGCCTATTGATATGAGGGCCCTATTACAATTGATGCCGAGAAGTACAGTTGAACTTACGTGGTCCAGCGCTTCTCCATCTACGACCACATCACACCCAGCTTAAGGAACATAAGGAGTCACAAAACTCATACATTCGTTTTATTTTTGTTTAACATTAAATTATTTGTACTAGACCGATAGTCAAAGTTCATCCCGTCAAACTTTCTGCTGGCTTTTCATATTATAGACTTTTCACATATGTATTAAATGCACTGGTCTTTTTATTTTCGACCGACTTCCCTGTCTCACACAATTTGGAGCGTATGTATTTTTTATATATGTTACATCGTTGCTCTGCTCTTAGTGCTTCAATTTTGTTGATTTTTTTAAAAGATGTAAGCTGTCATTTAGTCCCGTATTAAAAGTTTTAGGATAAATATCTATTACATTTAAGTAATTAGGAAAATTTCTTCGAGAAAATTCTTTCGTTCTTTTTTCTCAGAGAAAACAAAAAACGTGCACTCTTAAAATTATTATCATTATCGTAATCAACATTAACAGGCTTCAGTCCTCTTCTGGACGTAGGCCCTATTTAAGTAACGCCAAGAGTTGATCACAATTGCCACACTGAGCATGCGGATTTTCAATTGAATAGTCAAGATGGCGTCAAGGCAATTAAACGCTCTTAAATATATAATATATTTAAAATCAAAAACATAATTATATTAAACTAACTTCATTATGTTTTTAACTCTAAAGCAGAATAACAATTCTAAAATTATGTTTTGATTACAGATTTAGAGCTAATTTTTTTAAAGTTTTTTTTAACAGAACACTACCAGTTAACAAATTTATTGTTTTTATTCCTTAGTTTGGCGTAATATTAGTGCTTCAGAAATCGTTACTTGATGTGCTCGCAATAAAACCTATCATTTTGCCAATATGTAAGTATTTTGTTTTTAGATTGAAGAGACTAAAATAAAATACAGTAAGCTTTACTTATTGGTAAGATGAATATTCAAGACTAAGTTTCGCAACAATTTTGTGCAACTTTAAGATGAAAACTGAGAGAATACACGTGCGTTTTAAATTGTGAAAGCATGCATAAAGAATGTACGTTCATACACGAGCAATCACCTTAATATCGCTTCTATTGTAGATAATGATTATCTCGGGAGCAATATCTCATGTACAATATATTTTATTACGTATTATTTTATTACGTAAACTCTCATTTCGTAACACGTCTTCACCTTTAGGGGGTTTTTGCACCGTATCCCACCACGCTGGTCCAATGCAGGTTAGTGCATTGACCGACTTTTTGCACATTGGATCATCTTGCTTTTCAGACATTTGGATCGGCCCAAATTGCCCTAACCAACTAGGAAATTACAATCAAAATTTGTTGAGCCCCCGCAGGATTCGAAACCACGACCTCCGATTTCTAAAGCACACGCCCACACCACTTGGCTACGGAGGCAGTAAGCCTTTACGGTGATCAAATCCGTTCTGTTTTTAATATTAACAAACATTCAATGTACAGAATCTGTCGGGGGTGATAAAAAATATTACTAAATAGCATACTTTGTGCCTGAGTTTTTATTTCTAATTAAATAAAGGAACAAAACAAGAAAAACAGTGATAAAAATTAGCTTTAGTTACATATAAGTAAGAAAATAACATCGGTATGTCTGATTGTAACATAAAAATAACTGTTTTTAAATGAGAACATAGTGATTCGTAACCGATAGTTATAACAAAAACAACATTTAAGAAATTCTGTCTATCTGGCGCGGCATGTGTCGGATTAGCATGTAAAAAGTTGGTCCACCCACCAACCCACATTGGACCAGGGAACGGTCCAAAACCCCCCAAATGAATAGGGCTGTATTAGGGGAGGCCTATGTTTAGCAGTGTACTATCACAGGCTGATGATGATGATGATGAAAGGAAATTAACCGTAATTGCTCACCGATATTGCGAATCGTTGCAATTGATTATTTATTTTGAATTGTTAATGGATTTGAAATTAAATCGAAAACTGAGGTTTCACGGTTCCAAACATAATTGGGCCCAGCGTTTAGTCCAGATAAATATTGAAATAAAAGTCATTTTATTTTCTAGCATCAAGCTCTGATCACAAAACTATTAATAAAAAATAATTAATATGGTTATAGTTCATTTTAAGTCGTTGCATCGATTTGAGAAATGTTTCAATTCGAGTTGATCTCTAAACATACATTAGGGTCAGATACCAGTAAAAACGAAAGAATAAGTTGTAATTATTTGGTATTTTGTATTATCTAAGAAGAATATTTCGTTCCTAAATTAGATAAACTATAAAATAAAATTATCATACAAAGAAGAAAAGCAATTGCAAGCAACTGTGTTAATACTGTTTTCATTTGACTAATATCAATAGAATCGATCGATACTAAACGGTTATTATTTGTGACACCGGTCAAAGCCAATATGATCGGTATTTCCGCCGAATACGTGCCGTGTTTAATTATGCAAACCAGACTGTGCGTATTTGACACGTCAATAACTAATGAGCAATAACTATTGGGCTGTTTAGCTCTAATATTGTCTGATTTAACCATTAAATGCGTTTTGTTTGTAAAACGTATGACTGCTGTTTCTGTCTATTAAGAGATATAAACACTGTAATTTTTTAAACTCTACTTCAAGGTAAAATTCGAATATTTTCAACTTGTTCTAACTTTTAAAGATGCTGCAACGTGTGCATTTGACTTGTCAATCAATAACTAATGAGCAATAGCTATCGGGATGTTTAGCTTCAATATTGTTAAAAAAACAATAAAATGTTTTGTGTTTGTATAACATGTAGAAGCTTTTTCTATGTTTTCACACTATTGCTTTGCAACAGAAATAGGCCCCGCGGTAAAACCAACCCAGATGGTCTCCCGTAAAAAAAGACCTACCGCAATATTCTTGTTGTTTTCTTGTTGTTAAGGACAATATATAACCATAACCCAAGTATAATCTAAAAATAGAATCATACAGGTATCGCACGTGTAAAAGCTTATCATAAACACCTCTAGTAGTCGTTACAAAACTCAGTAAACTCACTAGGATCAAATTTACTGACATGTAAGCTTATTCAATCACAGCAGTTTGCAAGGTTTGGTGAGCAATCGTGGTTAAGGCTGTCATTTATTGAACAATTTGTGTTTTGGCACTGATAAGCTATCGAGTCCCATTAAAATATATATAAGGTTTATATCGTCTAGATTTAGAATATGTTAGACAAGGAGATTGTCAATTCATACTTCTCTATAATATGTATCTACGCATTGTCGAACATGTAAACATAAATAGTCGTCTTTTACTAGTAAAATTTTAATGCACTCTACTGAGATGTATTTTATATTGATTAAAGGTACGAACACGAACAAGGCGTTCACCTGGTGGAAAGTGTTACTTGCTCTGCCCATTAATAAGCAGCGTAAGGCGCAACAACTCTACTCACCGCCCTAAAACATAAGATGATATGTATCATTTACCTAGTAATTACGCTGGCATCGAACAAGCCCCTTATTTGCGTCATAAATAGGCCGCCGAGCTACTACACCAAACTGTTTCTTATAAAAAGAGAACCACCTCTGCAACTTTCGCATCATCAAAATGATCATAAACCTAACCCAATGTCAGATTTGCGTTGGTCATCTTTTAATTTTTTTTTTTGGAATTAATCTCTTAACCATAAAATTTAATTTTGGCCTATTCGGTGAATTTCTTACATTCGAATAAGTGGATGTACTGGATGTATAAAAGGAAAATCGGTCTAATTATTTAAGAGAATTTCACGAAAAGCTCTCTTCTAGTGTCCTAAAGTGTACGGATTACGTACAATATATTTTTATCGAAGACTTATTTTAAAATATTCATCGAGTAGAGTATGCTCACATGCGTGACATTCCATTGATTTTTTATTCAAACGGGTTAACATACATCTGTAAATTGGTTTGCTATTAAATGTTATTAATTGCTATTTATAAAATTGCATTTAAAAGATATGGACAAACCGCATTGCGTTGTGATCGACTGTAACTTATTAATTATTCTTTAAGGCCACGAGTACTAGTAACATTTGCAGCTTCGTCTGCGTAGTAATATAAAAAAAATCTAATATTCACATTTATTTTTGTGAAGAATGTTATCATTAATCAAAATGAAATATATAATAAAATCTGTGTTTTACATTAAAACAGTTATTAAATGGTACAAACAGACACTACAATTTTATTTATTTTATATAAAACTTTAAAACATGTTGAAATTTTTATTAAAAAAACGATACATTTTGTAGGACTGTCAATAGTTAAAAACAATTTAACTATTGACTGTTCGATACACGTATTTAAATTAAAGAAATTTAAAATGAAAATAAAGGCCTGAAAGTGAAGGGTTGTTTGTGAAACAAATATATATCATTGAGAGCCAATACAATTAGTACTTAGTGCAAACATGAATCGTGTTCGGTTAAGGTCAACACATTAATAACTAATGAACGATAAATTGCCAACAACTATTCGATTAATGGATTTCACAGTTGTTCTGTGTATTTAAATCTACGTGGTAAAATGTAAACAAGGTTTAAGAACGTAAAATGTTAATAATTGTAAAATAGCGCCATCTATCTTGTATTTGTTGTAAGCTTTACTTAGTAATCTGTATATAATTTATATATGTTTTAATTAAAAGAAGCTTTGCAGGTTTAAAACTTTTGTAAGAGTTATGTTAGTACATTCATGATGAAATACATTTAAAATTGATTTTTATTGAATGAATACCATCATGAATATCTTAAAACAAACACTTCTGGTTTTATGCTAGGTTATTGTTTATCAAATATTTATGGCGTTCTTACATACATATACATTAAACATAAACTTTCTTGCAAAAATAAATTTCTGTTTTGAGGAAATAAAAACTAAGAAAACGAAATCTGTAAAAGTAGGTTTTATAGTTTTTTATTTTATAAAAGATACGAGAAGAATTTTAGTTCGTATTAAATGATTTCTTAACTTTTATTCAGCTTACAATGAATGAAAAATCAAATATGATACAATTTATGTATGAATGTTCAAATTGGAATTCGCGAGTTGACTGTGTAGCTTAAAGCGCGATCTGAATTTCGATGTTTATTAGCTTAACATTTATGCATTTATTGCAATGGTCTAATAATTGTATTTATTATCTAATCACTGTTGTTATTGCAATTGATAATTTTAAATAAAGCACACTTTAACTTTTGCGCGATTAAATCATAATGTCCTGAAATAACAGTTATACGCAAAAAAGCATACGACATGGTAGTTAGAAAATCAGACATATGATAAGTTGTCAAACTACAAAAAAATTCTAGAAAGTGTTTCGGGTTGTTTATCTGTTTTCTTTCCGCAGCCATTTTCCAAGGTTATCATTGGGTTGACTTCTTATACATCTAAATTAATCTGAATTGAATTTTTAAACAGAGTGACTGCCACGTGCCCTCTACTACACAAAGAGTAAGGTACATATTACTTGCCAGTTAATTTCAAGACCTTAAGATATCCAAGGGTCAGACGTTTAACATGTCTGTGACATTTATCTATATCATCATCTTGCTTATATGGCAATCCTCTGATCGGCACATATTGTCCTAGCTGTCTAGTTAACAGTGACAGCACAAATTTGTTTCCCTACGGGATTCAAACATAAACCATCCGGTATTGATAGTAAGGGCCGTCACATGTGATGGTTTAGTATTGTTATTCTGTATCTTAAAACTTAACTTGCTTCAAAAAACCAATTACTTTAGGAGTCTTTAAATAAAGCTTACCCGACGATTACTTAAAATAATATTCTAAAACAATTTTTAAAAGTTATATTTTATCTAGAGCAAGTTAGGTCTTAAGGTTCAATTCAAAGAAGCTAGCGACTCTTATTTCTTAAAATGTAGCGTCTTTTTTGACCTTTTAGATAAATTAGAAAATAATGCGCCGTAGAATCAAATTGATAATTGTTCACAAATTAATTTTATTCAACGACACAATGAAAGATAGGGGAACTGAAATGCCTGATGATTAATAATTTTCTGAATTGTTTTCTTAACTTTCAACCTTGTGCTTACAAATTCTGGCATTCAAAGCACGATTTGGTACGCCTTTTTTATTTTACAAGTTAGTTGTATCATCATTTCATAAGGCATTATTTCATATTTAAACCTTCAGTTTGATTTTGCTAGTTATGAAATTATATTGACTAATAAGATAGCCTTTAGTCGTTCTGTAAGTGTTTCTCTATTCTCTAACCTTTTATTCTGTCCATTTATTTCTCTATGATGTTGGTGATTCCTTTTGGTTTATTTTACTTTTTACGATTTTTTGCTTTTATTACATAAACTCATTTAATAAGGATGGCAGATTTTTTGTATATATGATTACAGTAAATAATTATTGTTTCGGAATCATATATTTTCTATAAACCCTACTTTATAGGCAACAGTAACGGCGTGGTGTTTTAATTTAGTCTAAAATCCATCTCGCTAGACAAGATTGGCAAGTAATTGAGTTCCATTAAGCCTACTAAATAAATTAGAAAACAACCACTCAACAGTTCTAATGCGTACAAAAACACATAATTATATATGTGAAGGTACCTAAAAAGCATGATCCTATCCAACTATTATCGTCTGTAAATGAAAATGCCATTAGGCAAAAAAATGTCTGACACGTAAGTATTGAATTTGTGAAGCAAATATATCAGTGGAAGCCAATACAATTAGTACTTAGTGCAAACACGAATCGTGAATGGTCAACGTGGACGCGTTAATAACTAATGAGCGACAAATCTAACGACTAACAGATTATTCAGCTGCTGTGATGTTTACACCGATCAATTCATCATCATCAGTCTGTTTTAGTACACTGCTGGACATAGGCCACCCCTAATACACCCCTATCCATTAGGGGGTTTGGGCCGTATCCCACCACGCTGGTCTAATGCGGGCTGGTGGGTTGACCGACTTTTTACATGCCCATCCGTTTGGATCATCTTCTTTCAGACAATTGGGTGATCGGCCCAATTACCCTAACCACTTAAGAAACAACAATGAAAATTTGTTGAGTCCTCGCAGGATTCGAACCTACGACCTCCGGTTTCTAAAGCACACGCTCATACCACTACGCTACGGAGGCTGTCCGATCAATTACCTCTTTTTATTAATTGATTTAATACTGTTCCGTATATTACCGCCAAATTAATGCGACAATGTACCTCACATATATTAATACAAGGGCTCAATATAGTTTAGTAAAAATTTGAACTTAAAACTCTCATCTGTAATTTTATTTAATTTATTTAAGCCTTTTAGATAAATTTAGTATCAACACGCCTTGGGATCAATTTGATAATTGTTCACAAATTCATTTTCTTCTACATCAGAATAAAAGATGGAGCAGCTTAATTGCTCGATGATTAATAATTGTCTAGAAGGTTTCCCTAACTTCCATCAAACATGAATTTTGCTTACAGAGTAACAAGTATTTTTAAGAATTCCTAACGATCGTCGCATTTTTAAACTTAAAGGGCAGATTCAATTTTTTTAATTGTGATCAATAAATTAAAAATGTTTAACACGATCATGCAAATATTTGTATTCCTATATTTTTTATGCGTTCAACTAAATGACGTGTTTGGTTTTGAAGTGTTTTAAATTAAAGTCACAAGAACAACTCAACATTTTTTAATACTTATGTGTCTTCACAGAGACTCATGTGCTTAGACATCTCTCCATGTAATGAAAAGATAACAAAAGTAACTCAAAGGAATAGTATATTAGTACAAGCAGTTTTTACATTGTTGCAACTACAATCTGAGTACATAAAAGATGGGTACAATCATCTTTTATTTCAGAAATGTCCCTACAGCACCAATTCTTTTGAAAATTTGCTATATAAGAGGCATGTTTATTTAAGTAAGCATAGTTTTGGAATGAAAAAAGGACCTGCAAAGGAATCGCAAGATTTTTATTTCAACATGAGCCTGTACATTAATCTACTTGTCATTGAATGTCATAACGAGGCACCAGTTTTTGAATACCCTCCTCATAGAATTCTGCCACCTACCTTGTTACCCATGTTTCATAAATGTATTGACTTCATTATCGTCTTGAAGACCATATTGTTACTTGTGACGAAACATAGATGGCCTACGTCACACCAGTATCGAAACAATAATCCATTGAATGGCGACATTTATCAAAACCCAAGTAATTTAAGAAACAATTTGATGGAATCACGCGCACAGTTTATTTGAGAAAAAAGAAACCAAGAATTTTTGTGGAGTTTTTCTAGTAATGAGACAGTCGATACAGCATCCTATTGTGAGACATGAAAATCCTTTCTGCAACTTGGTATGATTTTTTTGCATGACAATGCCATCCACATGTGGTTAATTCTGGACCAAAGATCCCATCAAATTTTTAAAATGGAAATTAGATCATTCTTCCACGGCAGCCTAAGCCCGATCTAGCACCAGCAGCTACCATCTGGGTTCAGTTAAAATGAAAGAAACATTTATAGTATAGGGAAGTAGGCGACGTATTTTATGAGGAGGATTAAAAACTGGATCATGTTACAAATGCCTTAAATTAAGGAAATTAGGGAGAAAGGATTGGTAAAGCTTATGGAAAATAAAATTTTGTGAATCTTTACGTACTTACTTAAATATCATGCCTAATAATTGTTGGTTTAGAAGGACCCAATTATCTTCATTCAAAAACGGCTCATAAAGCAATTTATAGTTTATTGTTTATATTTAAATACCTACCGTATTAACAGTACTGTTTACTCGATCTAAATTTTGATGATTAGCTAAACATTTCTGCATTTAACGCAAAAATCCAATAATTGTTATCAATTCAATAGTTATAACGATTGAAAATATTAAATTGTGCTATTGTATTATTTAATTGGGCGATTAGCTTAAATTAGTACAGTTTAATGGTATGCGCTTTGTATATGCTAGAAAAGTTTTTTCCTATAATTCTCTTTGGACGAATATATATTCGTAACTTTCGATCCCAATCGCAAGATCCATCATTGAGCTTTTATCCAGCAAATTATGTCATTAATTTTTTGTGAGGCATTGATAGCATCTTCTAGTTATCTAAGAATTAATATGTAATGAAACTGTTTCAACTCAATACGGCTTACTAACAAATATGTGCCATCTATTAAATAAAAGCCACGGTTAAGCTACAATTGATGGTAATAGTACCTGTACATTAATGTTAAATTACAAGTAGAGTAGAGAGCCTTATAATATTTACTTTCGTTTACCCTTTATGGTAAATTAGAAAACAGCGCGCATTAGGATCAATTTGTTAATTGTTAACTAATTGTTTATCTTCAGTGTTAGAATGAAAAATGGAGCTATTTAATTGCCTGATGGTTAATAAATGTCTGAACTGTTTTGTTGACTTTGAGTTTTGTATTAAAATTTAATTCAAAAGAAGAAAAATGTGTTTAAAAAATTTATAATCGCTTAAAAGATATTTCTATTTTATTTCTAACTTACTTATATTTTACGTATATCTTATACATTTTTTGTGAATTTTTATAATTTAAACGAGATTATTATTACTGAAGACGTACTTATTCATGTCTTAAATTTATAATAAATTTTCATTTAATACTAAAAATTATAGTAATAAATGTATTTTGGAATTGCGTAGAAATATGTACAATTATTGTAGAACGTCTATTTAGGAAATTGGTCAAATATTTACGAAATCTTTTAAGAATTCTATGATTCCAAGAAAATTTTCTATTCTATCATCTAATTTTGTTGCAAAAAATGTTACCAAATTTCAATATCAAGACGTGGTTTAAAATAAATTTTCGATAGCTCATATTTTATGGTCTATGACAAGCTAGCTGCTGTTAACAAAGTAACTAACATAGGTAGCAAGTCATTATATAGTTAACTGTTCGTTGTGAATTGTTATTAGAAGATACTCGATTTGTTATTTAAATCTACGATTGCATGACACAATATTTTGATCCAATTTATGAAGAAAAGCTAGCGCTCGCAAAATAAACTAGTATTGTCTCCTGAATTTTTATACCACATTTAAGTGTCTGACTAGTTGATTGAATTAAAATGTCTTTTAAAAAACTCATTTGGTTTGGTACTTTATATAGAATGGAGAATTATTTATCGCATGTTCGTTTTAATGCACGAATATTTTATTGCTTTGAAAATATTGCATTGTTTGTTATTATATATTTTCATTAAAATTATGACTATGGGCTTGTCTTAAATAGGTCCGACTTCAAACAGCGTATAACAATTTTTTTGCGATATAAGCTAGCAACAACGTGCTCTCTGTACGAAATAACGACACGTTACTTCCACCACATATTAAATCTGAAATATCTTTTAAGATATTTGTTTCATGTACAGAAAATATTTTTTTTTAAAGCAATAACTTTTATGTCAACTTAAACTGTATTATCTTAGATTAACGTTGAATTTACCCTATTGCAATTTGTAAAAATGTTTACATTAAAATGCTTTGGGGTTTGTGGGGTTGTCATGGATTAAAATTTTAACTTGCGGACTTAAAATTTTAGGCTTTGTAGGCCAATTCAAGTAGTACAATTATTTGTAACATAATTTAAGTCTATCTCTCAAGATTGAGCCGGCGTTTGCAATTTAATTGCACGAGATTGTGATTTTTTTAGGCTAAAATTTTCTTAATAAATCATTTTTAGTATATTACGTATCAAAAAATTATTTAAAAAATTGAGACCAAAAGACAGCTAATATCTATTATTTAAAAAGAAGAACAGACAAAATCAGAGCACTAGGAGCGGAACAAAGAGGTTATCATCAGGCTGTGATAGTCCACTGCTGGTCCAGTTCAGTGTCGAAACTGAAGAAAGTAGTAAAAGTACAATAACAATCTGCTTGTGAAGAAACTTTCATTAAAATTTTATGGAGTTAATGAGACATAAAACCCATAACCTTTTCGAAAAATGGCTGGGACGAACAATATTGTAGCTGAAATGCATTGGAAGCAAACATTGAAATATTTGTGACACCTCAGGCACTCAAACAGTTTATTATCTACTACCACTATCTAACAGAAAGGGTGACCAGGTATAATTGTTTTGAATTTAGATATGTCGTGCCGCATAGTTTAAATTTATTTCTGTTTAACACAATTCTCTTCAGCCTTTCGCGCATTACTTCCACGCTCTATTTCACTTTTATAACGAGCTTATGTGAGCTTCACGTACATTGCATTTATATTATCGCACCACGTATAATTTTTATTTCCTTTACTTTATTAGTTACCCCCAAAAGTTCTGAAACCGTGGCGTGCAAATAGTAGGATTGTTATTTTACGATTTTAATTTAGGAAAGTTCGCGATTCCTACCAAGGATGATCCGTGAGGCTATTGAGATTTGAAAACATCAAAATTTCAATAGAAAAGATGATTGGGTTTTACCACCAGCTTGGGACGCCATAATTAATAAATTAAAATTAAAACCCAAGCACAATACCACTGCCGGCTATAATGAGGAAATCATTTTGCATAGGTCAGAGCACAGACTAAAAATAATAAATTACAATTAAGATCTGGAAACCCCCGCTTCAGCACTGGCAACAAAACGCATTACATCTCAGTCTACGACATGACCACGGCCGCTGGAAAGTGTTCAAAACAAAAGAAATAATAACACTAATTAAAATAAAATGAATACAAATATATTAAATTTTTTTAACGCGTTAAAATGCGAGGTAAGATTATAGTATCTTCAAACTATAGGTAGGCTTAGTTAGAATATAGATGTGTAACTTTTTTTTTTGCTAGCCGCTTAGGACTTGGAGACTTATAACATCTTTGTGTTAAAAGAGGTACTGTTAGTCTATTGCTTCACAAAAGCCTCCCCTAATACACGAACGACTGACCACCACGCCGGTCCAATGCGCGTTGGAGAGTGCACCGACTTTTTACATGCCCATCCAATGCACGGATCATATTACTTTTCAGACAACTATGTGATCGGCTTTAACTTACCTACTCAAACTTAAAAACAACGAAAATAGAAAGTTATTTCCCCGGTTTATAAAGCAATGGCCGATTTCGCTAGACCACATAGGGGTTAGTAAATGTTAATGAAGAAAGAAGATTAATAAAATTAACTAATGTATACCTTCTTTCTAATTACTAACATTTACTTATCACAACAAATTATAAGACGCATCTATCCAGAAGAACTACTAGTGATAATCAACTTTAAAGCCTTACTGCTACACCACGTTTACTACGTGGTTGGCAATAAGTTATGTGTGAAACGTAACAATCGCCAGACTTCAAGCCATCAAGGTGGAAGAATTGTCGTACTCTCCTGAAGATACTTAAAATAAATTAAGCCAGCTACAAGTTATTTTGGCATGTGTCGCAAAAACCCAAGATACACGTGCGTAATTAACAATTATAATAATTATCTTTAATCGCCCAACAAAAAAACCCACGATCGGTTCTCCGCGCAGTGGGGCAAACGCAGTAATCATAACGCGAACGTTACATTTTTGTCTATTGTTTTTTTATCACCACCCAAGGAACATTAAGGAATGTTTAGATTTAGGTTGTTGTAGTAAATTAAGAACCTGAATTTCATTTATTTGATCTATTGATTCACATTATATCATTTAAATTATTGTCAAAGAATCTTTAAGCGATCAAACCTTGCAAGATAAACTTATCTTCAATTTTATAATAAAGTTGACATAATAAGCAAGCTTTTCAAAAACGTACCATGATGTTATTTTGCATTTTTGATTTTTATCTTTTAAAATTTATTTTATTACTTTAGGCGTTTAATTTTTACATCAAAAAAAATTACGAATCGAAATCAATCACACATAAGTGGTCACAATTAGCGAGTCTAGACCAAACGTTGTGTCCAATCATGTTGCAAACCGTAAAACCTCAGCTATCCATTTGATTTCAAATCATTTATCAATTTGTAATTAATTACCCAATCAAAGCAGTTGCAAGGTTTAGTGAGCAATCGTGGTTTAGGCTGTCATTTATCGAACAATTAGTGTTTTGGCACTGATAAGCTATCGAGAAAAAATTAGTAGGCCCCCAATGAAGGAGATTGTCCTCTATGATATATATCCATGAATTGTAGAATGTGTATACATAAATCATCGTCTTTAGTAATTTTTTAATGCACTCCACTAAACTGCCTCCGTAGCCTAGTGGTGTAGGCGTGTGCTTTAGAAACCGGAGGTCGTGGGTTCAAATCCTACGGGGACTCAACAAATTTTTATTGTTGTTTCCTAGTTGGTTAGGGTAATGTGGGCTGATAACCCAATTGTCTGAAAAGTAAGATCATCCACGCGTCGGATGAGCATGTAAAAAGTCAGTCCACCCACCAACCCCCATGGGACCAGCGTGGTGGGGTACGGCTCAAAACCCCTAATGGATAGGGGTGTATTAGGGGAGGCCTATGTCCAGCAGTGGACTATCATAGGCTGATGATGATAATGATGACTCTACTAAGATGTATTTTTTATTGATGAAGGGTATGACACGAACAAGACGTTCTTCTGGTGAGAAGTGATTTTTGCCCTGCCCATTAGATAGCAGCGTAAGGTGCCAGAGCTCCACTCAACGCCCTAAAAGTTAAGATGATATGTATCATTTACCTATTAATTACGCTGGCAACGAACAAGCCCCTCATTTGCGGCAAAAATAGGCCGCCGAGGTACTACCCCAAACAGTTTCGTATGAAGAGGAACTTCTGCAACTTTTGCATCAACAAAATGATCATAAACCTGATTTCAATGTCAGATTTTCGTTGGTCATCTTTTAAATTTTATTTTTTGCAATAAATCTCGGCCTATTCGGTGAATTTCTTGAATGCAAATTTATGGATGTACTTGTTCGTACTGAAAATAGTATAAAAGGAAAATTGTTCAAATTCTTTCAGTGAATTTTACGAAAAGCTCTCTTTTAGTGTCCTTAAGTGCACTTGAGTGTACGGAATAAGTCCAATGTATTTTACCGAAGACTTATTTTAAAGTATTCATCGAGTAACATACGCTCACATGTGTAACAATCTTTTGTATATTATAGTCAAACGGATATTCATTATACATTAATTTGATTTTAAACATTATCAATTGTTTTTATTAATAAAATTAAAAAACAGTTATAGACTAACCGCTTAGCGTAATGGTTGACTGTTACGACAAAGGATGTAAGTCCGATACTTACATCCTGCCATGGGAAAGATATTATGAGATCAATGTAGTAATTAAATTGTTTATAACTTATTTCAAAATCTCAAACTAATGAAATCTAAAACCATCATTGTCATCATCATCAGCTGGTATTATTACGCTGCTGAACCTCATGCCTCCCTAATACACGCATTCTCTATTAGGGGGTTTTGGCTCCTTTCCCACCACGCTGGTCCAATGCGGTTTGGTGTGTGGTCCGACTATTTATATGCCCATCAGACGCTTCATCATTATCTTTAAATAATATATATAATTATTTGTTATGTAGCTAGAACTTTCGGAATAAACGCTATCTGTTTATTTTATTTTACTTAATATTTTATTTGTTTCTACAATGGAAAGTTGGTTGCATTAAATGCAATAAAAAGTTAACAATTTAGTTTGTTCTTTAGTGGCACGTGCAGACACCTTCAAGAGCAGAGGTATTTAAAGTTGATTTTAAAATTCTCATGGCCTGTTAAAAGGTGTACAGACAAACTTTTTCAGAATTAAAGTAGTTTAAAAGTAACCCTATTATCATTGCGTACATACAACGAATTTTAATTTCAAAGACAAAAGTTTACACTATTTATTATTTTTGTTCATGTTTTGTATTTCATTCATTCATTCGTTAGCAGCCGTTTTCAATGAAGACCAAT
The DNA here is from genome assembly GCA_029286875.1 of Lamproptera curius. Classification (NCBI taxonomy): domain Eukaryota; kingdom Metazoa; phylum Arthropoda; class Insecta; order Lepidoptera; family Papilionidae; genus Lamproptera; species Lamproptera curius. Next base: position 2,681,251 of record JAGSMT010000038.1, read on the forward strand.
ACGGCCGCTCCCTTGCTACTCGCTGCCAACTTGAACCGGCTACTGCGAGAGGGGTTCGACCAATGCTCCGTGTTGCCGAACGTGGCCTCCATTCCTGAAACTTATTGCCATTGACCATCGGTTGTTCTGACCACGTGGCGGCCCACTACTTCTTGAACGAGCTAATCCTATACACGATGTCGGTTGATGACTTTAGATCTTTGCCGGATTAATTCATTGGGAATTTTGTCCGACAAAGAAAATAGCACGTATATAGCGCATTGAGAAACAGCAAACTCGTGTACCAGTCCTACGGTCAAAGGCCACGTTTCGGCCCCGTAGATCATCACGGGGACAACGCATTGATTGAATTGACTTTCGTCTTCAATCAATGCGTTGTACGACGGGGCGACGTGAGAACGTGGCACAGCTTCCTGAATGCTGTCCAGCCCTACCAATCGGCTTTTCTCTCGAAGCTGTGTTTCCCCAAGTGCAATATATGCCGAAGTACACATACTTATTGACAAAATTAATAGTAACGCCATCAACATTGATCATAATTAAAAAACATATTTTTTTATAATACCTTAATGTTCTCTGGGTAAAAAAAGACTTAAAAGCAACCATGTTAGTGATCTTAGTGACAGCATTCAATTTCCGAGAATTCACTGATATTATTTGCTACAGGATATTGTCCGTAGCTTTGGCCACGTTGTAACATTAAAAAAAGCAATTTATTTTATTTTATTGAAAGAAAAAACTAGCCTAAGCTACTCCCAGTCACATGACCTATCTTCGAGTGAAAGTGCTGTAAAAACGGACCAGCGATTGCAAAGACTTGCAAAAAAATGTTATCATTAATGAAAATGAAATATAAAATCTGTGTTTTACACTAAAACGGCTATTTTAGTGGTACAAACAAACACTACAATTTTGTTTATTTATATAGAAATATTTAAAACATGTTTAAAATTTTTATTAAAAAAAACCGATACATTTTGTAGGACAGTCAATAGGTAAAAACAGTTTAACTATTGACTGTTCGATACACGTATTTAAATTAAAGCACTTTCATAAACAAATAAAGGTCTGGAAGTAAAGGGTTGTTTGTGAAACGAATATATCATTAAGAGCCAATACAATTAGTACTTAGTGCAAACATGAATCGTGTCCGGTTAAGGTCATGAATCGTGACACGTTAATAACTAATGAACGACTAATTGCCAACAGCTATCAGATTATTGACCTTATAACCTGACTGTGAAATCTACTAACTTATCGATTAATAGATTTCACACTTGTTTTGTTTATTTAAATCTACATAGTAAAAGTTAAACAAGATTTAAGAACGTAAAATGTTAATAATTGTAAAGTAGCGCCATCTATCTTGTATTTGTTGTAAGCTTTACTTAGTAACCTATACATAATTTATATATGTTTTAATTAAAAGAAGCTTTGCAGGTTTACAACTTTTGTATGGGTTACGTTAGTACATTCATGTAGGTTTTATAGTTTTTTATTTTATAAAAGAGACAAGAATAATTTTAGTTACTATTAAATAATTTCTTAACTGTTATTCAGCTTACAATCAATGAAAAACCTAAATATGATACAATTTATGTATGAATGTTCAAAGTGGAATTCGCGGGTCAACTGTGTAGCTTAAAACGCGATCTGAATTTTTATGATTATTAGCTTAACATTTATGCATTTATTGTAATGGTCTAATAATTATCTGTATTAGTTACCTATTCACTGTTGTTGTTGTAATTGTTAATTTTAAATAAAGAATGATTTAAGTATTGTGCGATTAGCTCATAATATCCTGAAATAACAGTTATAAGAAGAATAGCATAAGAAATGGTAGTTTGGAAATTAATATGCTTGAAGTTGAATGGACGGAATATTTTAACTAATTATAAGTTGCCAAATAACAAAAGAATTCTAGAAAGTGTTTCGGTTTTTATCTGTTTTATTTCGAAGCCATTTTCCAAAGTTATTATTAGGATGACTTCTGATACATCTAGATTAATCTGAATTGAATTTTTAAACAGAGTGACTGCCGTGTGACCTCAACAACATAAAGAGTAAGGTACAGATTATTAGCTAGTTAATTTCAAGATCTTAAGATTCCCAAGGGTCAGACGTTTTACATATCCGTTACATTTATCTATTATCTTGCTTATATGGCAATCCTCTGATCGACATACATTGTCCAAGCCGTCTAGATAACAGTGACAGCACAAAGTTGTTTCCCTACGACATTCGAACATAAACCATCCGGTATGGATAGTAAGGGCCGTCACAGTCATCATCATCATCATCATCAGCCTGTGTCAGTCCACTGCTGGACATAGACCTCGCTAATGCACGCCACCGCTTTCGATCTTAGGCTACACCAATCCAGCCTACTTTGCGAATGTCGTCGCTCCATCTTGCCGCAGGGCGTCCTACACTACGTTGCCGAGCCTCGGTCTCCACTCTAGAACTTTTCGACTCCAGCGGTCGTCCGTTCTGTGGCTTATATGACCGGCCCATTGCCACTTCAGCTTACTAATCCGGTGGGCTATGTCGGCGATTTTGGTTCTCTGTCGGATCACGTCATTTCTGATGCGGTCCTTCAGAGATACTCTGAGCATAAGCCCTTCCATAGCTCGCTGAGCGACTTTAAATTTGTGGACCAGTCGAAGAACCACCACTAGACCACTAGAAGTGACGAGAAAAGTGGGCCCTCACTTGTAGTGGTTTTCAATTGTAACTGTATCTTAAAACTTCACTTGCCTCAGGAAATTATTTCTTTTAAGAGTCTTTAAATAAAGCTTACCCGACGATTAAATAAAATAATATTCCAAAAATGTTATTTGAAGTTATGTTTTATCTAGAACAATTTAGGACGAGTTGTCTTAAGGTTCAATTCAAAAAGCTAGCGACTCTTATTTCTTATAAAGTGGCGTCTTTTTTGACCTTTTAGATAAATTAGAAAATAATGCGCCGTGGAATTAATGTGATAATTGTTCACAAATTAATTTTATTCAATGTCAAAATAAACGTCATGGAATTATATAGTCTAATTAGATAGCCTTTAGAAGTTCTGTAACATCTTCTCTGTTCTCTAACTTTTTATTCTGTCCATTGATTCCTTCATGATGGTGGTGATTCTTTTGAACGCTATTGCATACGAGAACGTGAACGCGATTGCTAAGGCATTCATCTACTTATCAAAGGCCCTAAATGCATCACCAATATATTAGTACGAGGGCTGCTTGATAAGACTTTTTAAAAAGCAAAACAATTTTCTATTAACACCATTTACGACTATGTTTAAAATAGTCTACTTAAATGAAATATATAAAAAAAATGCATTAACCAGACGAAATCTAAAAACTAGTCTTACAATTGATTTAAAAAAAATAAAGAGTAATATTTTAATGTTAATTCGTTTAGTTAAGCCTTATAGATAAATAAGAAAATAATCGCTAAATATTTCTGATGTATAATAAAACACATAACTATAGATACGAAGGTACTTAAAAAGCGTGTTCGTATTTAACTATTATCATCTTTCATAAATGAAAATGGCACTACGCAAATAAATGTCTGACACGTAAGTATTGAATTTGTGAAGCAAATATATCAGTGGAAGCCAATACAATTAGTACTAAGTGCAAACACGAATCGTGTATGGTCAACGTGGAAGCGTTAATAACTAATGAACGACAAATTGCCAACGGCTATCAGATTATTCACGTGCTGTGATGTTACACCGATCAAGTACCTCTTTTTATTAATCCCTTTAATACTGTTCCGTATATTAACGCCTAATTCATGCGACAATGTACCTCACATATTTTAGTACGAGGGCTAAATATAGTTTAGTAATAATTTAATAGTTCTTACTTTGCTTTGAAAATCTTATAAAAAAACATGCTTAAGCTAAAAGAAAGAACTAAAAAGTCTATCTGTGATACCTTTTGGATAAGTAAAGTAACAACACGCTTGGGAATCAATTTAATAAACGTTCACAAATTGATTTTCTTCAGCGTCAGAATGAAAGATGGAGCAGCTGAATTGCTTGATAATTAATAATTGTGTAAAAAGGTTTTTAACTGTCATCATGAAGGATTTTGCTTAAAGAATAGCAAGTTTTTTCAAGAATACCTAACGATCGTCGTATGTTTTTTTTATTTTTAAACTTAAAAAGCGGATTTATTTATTTTAATTGTTATCAATATATTAAAATTGTTTAATATATTTATATAAATTAAAATAATTGAATCTGCATGTAATAAAACGATTCAAAAAGTTATCTCAAAGAAATTTTATTGGTACAAGTTAGTTTACGTTTCATACTTTTACCCATCTTTTATTTCAGAAATGTTCTTCACCTGTACAGCACCAATTCTTTTGAGAGTTCTAGTATATACAAGGAATTTTTTTAAGTAAGTGCCGTTTTTGAATTAAAAAAAGACGTGAGAAGATATCGCAAGAATTTTATGTTTACTTGAAATCCTGAACCTTAGCCTACTTTTCTACATAACTTGCGTGAAAATTTAGGCGCTAGTCATAACGTGGCACCAGTTTAAACCTTCCAGAATTTGACCCCTGATCTTAATCATGTATCCAAATATTTGACTTCATTATCGTCTTGAAGACCACATTGTTAATGGTGACGAAACATGGGTGGCCTAAGTCAATTCAGAATCGACACAACAATCTATGGTATGGCGACATTTATGACAACAAAAAAACGGACGTAGCAAGGACATCGTTTTACTGCATGACAATGCCCGTCCACATGTGGCTCATCGGACCAAAGATCTCATCAAATCTTTCAAATGGGAAACTCTAGATCGTCCCCCATACAACCCTGATCCGGCGCCCAGCGACTACCAATTGTCTTGCACTTGAAGAAACACATGGGTGGTCAGTGTCCTCAAGACGATAACGAAGTCTAAATATTTGTGATACAGTGGAAAACAAGTCAGGCAGTAGAATTTAATGAGAAGGGTATTCAAATATCGCAATTCCTTTGCGCGTCTTTTTTAAATTATAAAACGGCATTACTTAAAAATCATGCCTCGGAATTCGCTTGGTTTAAAGTACCCTATTTACCTTTTGTTCAAAACGGCTACATAAAGCAATTTACACTTCATTGTTTGTATTTGAATACTTACCGTATTAACACTACAATTTATTCAGTCTAAATTTTGATGATTCACATCATCATCATCAGCCTGTGAAAGTCCACCGTTGGACATAGGCCTCCCCTAATACACCCTATCCATTAGGGGTTTGGACCGTATCCCACCACGCTGGTCCAATGCCGGTTGGTGGGTGGACTGATTTTTTACATGCCCATCCGACGCATGGATCATCTTACTTTTCAGACAATTGGGTGATCGGCCTAAATTGTCCTAAGCAGCTAGGAAACAACAATGAAAATTTGTAGTCCCCGCGGGATTCGAACCCACGACCTCCGGTTTCAAAGCACACGCCCATACCCACTAGGCTACGGAGGAGTTATTTGATGATTATTAGCTAGACATTTCTGCATTTAATGCGATAATCTAATAATTGTTAGTATTTGTTATCAATTCACAATAGTTATCATGTTTTAAAATTTTGAATAGTGCTTAATTAGGCTATTGGGCGATTAGCTTGTATTAGCTTAAATTGGTACAGCTTTATTATGGTCATTAAAAATTCTTCTTTCCGCTATTTTTTTAAGTATATATTCTTGAACTTCGGATCGCAAACATGTAAGCTCCTCCTGTTTGCTTTATTCAGCAATATTTAGTATATTTTACGTATTTTAATATGATAAATGTGTGCATCAATTTTTAATAACTGATATTTTACGATGCATCGTATCTAAGACCTCAAAAATGTAATGAAAACTTATTGCAATCGAATGGCAAAGATATTTTATTTCGCTTGATCACAAGTAATCTTAGTTTTATAGTATTCGGTAGGTATAGTTAACACGGCTAACTAACAAATATATGCCACCCATTTAATGTAAAGCCACAGTAAAGCTACGATGACCGATGGTACCCTGCACCCTCATGTTAAATTACAAGTAAATTGGGAACCCTTATAATATTTATTTTCATTTACCCTTTTAGATAAATTAGAAAACAGCGCGCCTAAGAGTAATTTAGATAATTGTTTCCTAATTCATTATTTTCAGCGTTAGAATGTAAGATGAAGTTACTGAATTGCCTGATGATCAATAAATGTCTAAATCGTTTTGTTGACTTTAAACTTTGAATTAAAATTTGTTTCTGGCACTAAAAAAAAATAAGAACCTGAGTCACCGATATAGCCCACCGGACTAGTAAGCTGAAGTGGCAGTGGGCCGGTCATATAAGCCGCCGAACTGACGACCGCTGGAGTCGGGAAGTTTTGGAGTGGAGACCGAGGCTCGGCAAACCTAGTGTGGGACACCCTGCGGCAAGATGCAGTGACGACATTCGCAAAGTGGCCGGTGTGGGCTGGATGAGAATAGCCGAAGAACGGAATCGGTGGCGTGCAGTAGGGGAGGCCTTTGTCTAGCAGTGGACTGACATAGGCTGCTGATAATGAAGATGATGAGGAATAAAATTACATTTTATACAATAATTAAAACGAGATGATCATTATTTAACACGTACTTTTTTATTTCTTAAATGAAAATTCAATTCTCATTTAATTCTTAAAAATGGGGCAACATAAAAACAAATACATGTTTATTGGAATCGCGTTTAAGTATGAACGAATATAGTAGTAGTACGTTTATTTAAGAAGAATGTTTACTATGGATGGAAATGTTTACGAATTCATTCAGGAATTCTGTGATTCCAAGAATATTTCCTGTATAATCATCAATTTTTTTTTTGCGAAAAACGTTACATAGTTGCAAATCAAGACATGATTTAAAGTAACTTTTCGATAACTCATTTTAGTGGTCTATTTGAAGTGAAGTTTGTACTATAAACTAGTTCATTTATATATGTACGTTAAATGTATTATATTCAACATGTTACCACTCTCATTTAATTGTAAGTTTATAAAAAAGTTGAGGCATTTAAAAAAATCTTTGTACTTTGTGCAGAAAACGTATCAGACACGTTTTGATTACAGATACAGAAGATATTAGATAAATGCGGTGACGGAAATCGCAAAGGACGGAAGACTCCTGTTAATTTTTAATTTTTCTCCTGAATTGTGTGCGTCCATATTGTGGAGGCCCCTCTCGCTCTTTTTCCTTCCACATAACCAGTGATAATCAACCTTTGCAAGCTGTCTGGGCCTCGTCTGACCGTGTGTCCGAAGAACTTGACAATTCTTTGCCTACACATTGTTAAAAGTCGTGTTGTTATATTCAACTGTTTAAGGATTGACTCATTTGTGCGATCGTTTCATCCAGGATATTTTCAGCATTCTGCACCAGCACCACATTTCGAACGCATCTATCCTCGATCTCGTTTTTATTGTCCAGGTTTTAGAAACATAAAAATGAAAAATATAAGCGTCTGTATTAGCTTTTTTTGAAGTTGCGGTAATACCCTGTTGCGCCATAGTCACCCTAATCCTTTAACCGCATTTTTCGACATTTGTGCTCCTGATAACTTCCTGTTCGCAATCCTCGTCATCACTGATCTGCGATCCTAGGTATACAAACTTCTTTCACCACCTGCAATTCACGAAGTTCGTAAGTTCGTTGTAGGGCACCCATTGTATCCCCAAACATCAGTTTTGTTTTTGCTCTGTTGATCAGCAGACCATACTCTTGACTGATGATTGTTATTCTGGAAATGAATTTCGCTAGTTCTGCCTCGGAGGAGCGCATTATTGTGCTATCATCAGCAAAGCGCAGGTTGTTTATTAAATGGCCCCCAACGCGGATGCCCCCTTCCCAATTGTTCAAAGCCCTTCTCATAATGTGTTCACCGACAAGATTAAACAATTGAGGTGACAAAATACATCCTTGACGGACTCCTCTTTCTGGATGAAAAGGGTGTGATAGATCATACTCTAGCCAAACCCTAGACATGCTGGTGAGATATAATTTTTGTACCAGGAATGTCAGATGGTCTGGAACTCCCATTTCTCTCATCACTCTGATTTTTCATACACTCTACGTGGCGACCTGCAATGTTCGTGGACTCTCCAAACTGGGAACTGCTGAAGTTGTTGGGAGAGAAATGGAGAGGTATCATATAGATATACTGTGTGTAACAGAGACACATATGAAAGACACCGGCTACTACACAACTTCTATAGGAAAGTTAGCCATAGTATCTGGGCACCCTGACAAAAATTTCAGCGTAGTAGCTGTACTCATTGCGAAACACCATTTCGACAAGATTATGGAGTATGAAGGTATCAATGGCAAAATTTTGAGAGTCAAACTAGGAGCACAGCCATATCCAATCCACTTTTAAGCGGCGTATGCACCAACTTCTAGTTCAGAGATGAAGTTATAGAAGAATTGTATAGCACTCTGGGCAGCGTTATTCGCGAAATTCCTAAAAAGGAGCCAATAGTTATTCTTGGCGATTTTAATGCAAGATAGGCACAACGATTAATGATCACCATCTGTGGAATATTGTAGGCAAGTATGAACTGGGTGTAAGAAAGAAAGGGGAGATAGAATTTTAGAGTTTTGCATGTTAATAGACAAATAATTTATGAAAAAGATAAAAAATGCGCATGTGAGCTTGTAATTTGTACCTATTTAGAATTTAAGAAATAATAATTAAATTTACTTGGTTATTATCTAAAAACATAAATTTTTTATTGAACTCTTTTTAACAGACATACACCGATTTTTGAAAAAGAGAAAAAAACACCAAAAAAAAAAATAGGCAAGGCAATCAATGGCGAGGCGTATAAATAATTCTAGCTATTAATGAAACCAAATAGTCCGATCTTAGACCACGGTCCAGGAATGAATAGTAAACAAGTAAAACTTTAACAAAATATGAAATCTAACTTTAAACATCATAGAACAATTACGCTCAATATAGAAAAAGATAATGCCTTCTGCAAGAAATTCCCGTTTCCGTCCGGCATTTTAAATTCTAATATCTTTGATTATAATTTAGTCAAAATGTCAAATTGGCGTTTTATCCCTTTAGAATGAAAAGATTTTTTCAAATGCCTCAACTTTTTTAAACTACACTAAATTGGTACCTTAAATGGGGTAAAGTTTAATTAATACCCAAAACATATATCAATCAAACTAATTTATTTTAGTAAATTTCAAAGTTCAAGTCCGAAATTTTCTTTAAAGTTAGGATCTTTTCATAGACGTAAAATACAGATAGTTATTACAAAGAAATATATTAAATAAACTTATATGGACAATTCGCCTTATAACCGACTCAACAAATTTAAAAACCTGAATTATTTTGTTTTCCTTTTTGATAAAGAAATAACAATTTTTATTTGTGATAAGTTCAAAGTCTTAAAGAATTTATATATTTTTATCATTTGTCGCTTAATCGACTTGCTTTCTTATTTTAATGTACTTAAGTTTTATTTAATTGGTAGAATGAAAAATCCTTCCTGCTGTGAGCTTTTTCTCAAATTTTTACGTGTCATATATTCTTTACGGTTGTCGTCTGAAATTTTTATAATAATGTTAACTTTACAAGCGAAGAGATAAAAATGAATGTCACTCAAAATTATACGCCAATCGCGCGCTTTATGTATTTTTTCGATCAATAAGTTTTCGTTGGAATAGAAATATCAATAAGACTGCCTCTACAACTACTGCCTCCGTAGCCTAGTAGTATGGGCAACAATATAAGAAACAATAAAGTCTTAATAATGCTTTAGAAACCGGAGGTCATGGGTTCGAATCCTGCGGGGACCCAACAAATTTTCATTGTTGTTTCCTAGTTGGTTAGGGCAATGCGAGCTGATCACCTAATTGTTTGTAAAGTAAGATGATTATGCGTCCTGCGCCTTATCTCTCTGCGGTCATGTCTGTCCCATCGGGCTTTGAGAGTTTACAGGAATACGGTGTGCGCCTGTTTTTGTGCATTATAATATCTCCTGCGCAGTTGCTTTACCTCTGATATAGATCGGCCGCCGTAGTCGTAATCGACTGAAGGACATTATTATTATGATAGGCATAAATACGACGTTAATGAGTTTTCGTCCTTAGAAATTAATTAGGTAAAAAATGTGAAGAGAATAAAGGGACGGAGTGAATTATTTAATAAGGTTCTAGACCGAAGAAACCTTATAATGCAAGGCCAAGAAAAAGTTTGTGAGTAATAGATATAAAACAAATAAGTATATGAACGTAAACCATATTAAGGCCATATTAGGTAGCCCTAGAAACACGATAAGACTTATATTTTCAATTAATTTTTATCTATTAATTATTTAACCTTTATTTGGAAAATAGTTAAATGGTAACTTAAAGAAGACACATGTGCCATTTTCAGCCTGTGATCCTAGATAACGCCAAAAAAAGAAGAAAAAATGCGTGGTGTGAGCAAAAAAGCTTTTATCATTCTATGGTATTAATTAATTAATTAGATTTGAGCGCCATTTATTCTTTATTAGTTTATTGTTAGAGTTTAACATTTGTAAAGAATTTTCGTCATTTTCTTCTTTTTATATGTTAAATTGGAAACTATATTCAAAAATTAATATTATCAACTAACAAAGGACGATTTATTTATATACATTGAAATTTAAAGTTTTCAACATATGTTAAAAAAATATTGACGGTTACAATTGCAGTATAAAATAATCGATAGAGTAACCTGCATGAGAATCCCAATCGGCAGTTTCATTCCTACTATTACAACGCAATCTCACTGGAATCGACTTCGTGATGTGAAAATTACTAAGTTTCCAATAAAGCTGAGCTTATGAATTAAAGTTCGTATGAACAGACGTTTACAACGGGGATAGAAAAATATTTTTTTTTCAATGTCTAAATATTTAGGCATACAATTTTAAATACAAATTAAAGTTATTACATAAAAAATCATAATTTTATGTTCGTATAACGTATTACCTAGGGATCGGTTGTCTTGGCGTTCATTGAGACAGGCCTATGTCCAGCAGTGGACGGATAGGGGCTGCTAATGATGATGATGATGATAACATATTATAGACGACATTTTGATTTAATGAATACCTTATGATGATGAACATAAACTGTATCTTAAATGACATTAAAAATGCCTGATTACATTTTTTTTTAAATGTTTGCATTAAAATGCTGTTTAAAAAATAAGGTGGATTATTTTTGAAACAGGTATACGCTCTCGCAGATTATATTGTAGACCAATTCAAGAAGAATTATCTAAAATATGCTTAAAGTCTGTCTCTTACAGTTGAGCCAGCGTAAGAATTTTAATCGACGTTGTGATTTTTGGCGACATATTAGCGGAGCGGAGCAACTATGTAACATAAATAAAAGAAACCTACGCTCCGAATTGAGTAACTTTTTCCTTTTAGGAAATCGGTTAAAGTAAAAGAACTGTGCATGTAATAGACATGAAAAATCAGCAGCAAGTTTTAAAAGGACGAGCTTTGACGATGATCCATAGACTGATTTAATCAGAAATTGAACTTTATCTTGAACTCAAGAAGATCATTTTAGTAATTCGATTGCCGTTTTTATAATTTAACAAAATATTAACTTTAAGGTCCCTTCAGTATTTCGTCATTTGTGTTAAGTTTGTTTCTGTTAGTATTTTTTTTTTTTTATGGCTTACGCAGGCAGAAGAGCAGTCGGGCCACCTGATGAAAAGTGGTCACGACATCATTGACATCGGCAACACCAGAGGTATCACCAATGCGCTGCCTGCCGTAGAATTGGGTTGTTAAGTTTCGTTTACCCAGTAAACAGCTGGCATGGTGCCTTTCAAAACGGAACACAGCAGGTGTTTTCACTACTGCTTCATGGGCAGAAATAGGCACCGTGGTGGTATCCATTCAGACGGTCTCCCTGTAAACAGGGGACCTACCACCGGTTTTGATACTTTGTGTTATTTTAGATGTACATGCTATGCTTCGATACATGAATTATTTAGTAAAAATAGTACTTATTAGAAGATTATTATAATATCCGCTAAAACTATAACAAATACTAACGGTTGGCACATAATTACATCAAAATGGTAAATATTTGCATAAATGCTTAGCTGATAATCATCGATATTCAACTTTGGTTATTAGGTATATTATTACATGCAGTGTTCAAATTCAATCAATAAATATTCACTGCATTATTTTGTAGTTTATATTTTTGTTTAATCAATTGCACGGAGAATGAATAAAATAAAGATTTTAACTAGTATATAAAGATTAATATAATAAAACCCATTTTAAAACGTTTTTGATCGAAACGCGTAAAATTACGTTATAATTAGAAAAATCGACCTAGTCGCTATGTAACTTTGTTCACATCAAGTATAGTTTATATAATCTATATAAGTGTAGCAGCAGTGGCAGTTAAACATAATGTTATTATTATCCAATAAGCAAAATTGACTATCAATGAACTAATTTATTCGTTTGAATATTCTGTTTCAATTGCAAACTTTGCATCTGAACTTCCATTCTAAGTTTAGGATCTCCGCTCGTACTTACGTGGAACAAAATACACAGTAGTAGATACGTGAATTCATTGAATAATTTATGCGTTCCATTTGATCTAAAACCTCCTGGAATATTTTTAAAGCTCATTAAAATTAATTCCCAAAGAAGGATGACTAATTCAAGCGCTTTTTCTGTATGTTATTTCTTGTTACTTCTATTTCTCTGATTTTGTACATTCTTTTTTTAAATCAGCATAAAAACAACTCAAAGGAATTAATTAAAATGCTGGTTTTTTTGAAAGATAACTAAACCTATTTTTAAAATTATATTTCTTGGAGTAGTCTACAATTAAGACCAATATTTTTTTTATCCTTCACGTTTTCTTAAGACTTGGTAAGTTTTATCTAACAAACAGTTCCAAAAAAGTTTGTCCCGCAAACTAGGTGGGACATTTTAAAAAGTAAGGGCGAGGCCTTTCACCTTGGTCACCACGGCCATAAAGGTTCGAAACGCGGAATTTAAAAGTAAAAAAACGCGAAAACAAAAGCATTTTATTTAATAATGTATAATATTCACGTAAACAACAGAAATAATAACAAAGTTTGAAGTAACAAAACAATTCAGACATTTAGTTATCATCAGGCCATTCCGTAGATCCATCTAACATTCTAACGCTGAAAATAATCAATTAGTAAACAATTATCAAATTGATCCCAAGGCACGCTGTTTTCTAATTAATCTAAAAGGCTAAATGAAACGAAATATTAAAAGGGTTTAAACTTCACTAATAATTTAATATGAATAATATTATACGTAGCTTTTAAATTAAAAAGGTGGCATACATTTCTTAGTTAGCCGTATTGAATATACTCAATACAAATAAGATTAACAGGCGATACTTGTGATCAAACGCCAGAAAATATCTTTGATGTTTGATTAAAATAAATTTTTATTAAAATATTTAAAATATATAAATTTATGAAACACTCAAAACACCACAGGAGGGTGTTGGGATTTGAGATCCGAGTTTATATTTTAATCTTTTGCAACAAAAAAATTCATCACGAGTAAAATAATAATGTTTTATACCCGAAAGAATACCACAAAGAAGAATTTTTCGATAACCATAACAAACCATTGTACTATATCTTGTTTGCGTTATTATTGTTATGTCCAATTTAATTTAATAAAGTAACGCCCAAAGCCCAATTCCCAAATTCAAATTTTCAATCGTGATAACTTAAAGGAATTACAAAAACCAAATAATTAAATGAAATGTTTAGCAAAATAACAAAAATTTAGACCGAGTAACGTAAAAGGGAAGATTCAAAAAAACATTAAATATAAATTATTTAAGTAGTTTTTGAAAAACGGTAAATTAAGTACTTTAGACCAGACGAATATAATATAATAAAATTAATTTCTCAGAAGAAACGATACGGTACAAGACATTTCTAAAATGAATAAGTAATTTTATTACTAATATAAACATATTTTCAACCATTGGAGTTAGAAACATTCTATATTTTTTTCTATATAAAAACTCTACGGAATTGTAAACCTGAAATGAGTGAACAAAAAGAAAGAGAAAAAAAACAAATTTTGTAATTAAATATTTTTTTTTCAACAAAGGCAGACGAGCAGTCGGGCCACCGGAAAAAGTGGGCATTAACGTCCAAGAATGGAATGAAGTATTGGGCCCACCAACGGCTGCCAGTAAGAGATGGGGTGTTGTTGTTTATCCAGTAAAAACCCAAGTCCTTTTAAACCGGAACACAGAGGTTTTAGACTGCGATATGGGCAAAAATAGGCACCGCGGTGGTTTAACCCAGACGCTCCCTGAAAAAAGGGGACCTACAGTTCCATAATCGGATAATTTAAATTATTCACATTAATACTTGGTTACAAATTATTCATGATAAATAAAAGTTAATTAAAATTACTTTCTACTAGCGATATCACCTTGGGTTTACAGGATAATATTTCTAAAAATTACTACCCGTCTTCATTTTACATTAACAAAGTTCATGCCGTAATTATTATAAATTACCGAGGCTACTTAGGGGTTTATAATCAATATATGGGAGGTATTTTCAAGGAAGAAATGCCCGGAGTGGACAAAATATCCTAAGTAAAAAATAGGAGTGAAATTTACTATATCTTGATTTTGGGTTATTCTTGTGACTTCAAAACATTTCAAAATCTAAAAAAAGTTATTTATCTGTACACTTAACAAAATTTAAGAAAATAAATTTTAATTTCAATTTTAAAAAATTAAAATGATAATCTGTTTTTGTTAAAAAAAAATAAAAATACACATCATTAGGAATTTTAAAATACTAACTTTTGAGATAAATTATTTATTTTGTTAAGAAAAATTTAGACAATTATTAATATTGAAACAGTTGCGGGCTCCACCTTTCTTCTAACCAAAGAAAACAATTTGTGAACAATTATCAAATTGATCCCACGCCGGGCTGTTTTCTAATTTATCTAAAAAGCTTAATTAAACTGAATAAAATAAAATAAAATCGCACTACTTCTTTCAATTCCAAATAATAATTGAAAAATTTTTGCTTCTAAAAAATACCCATATAATTTAATTATACACAGCCCGTGTACCAAAATAAGGGTACTTTGGGATCCCTCTGACAATGAATTACCTCTAGCCCATAAGTAAAATGGAATTTTTGTATGTTCCAATTCATATTTATTTGAAAAGAACTGGCAAATCCGTAAAAATTTAAATTAATATTTTCTGGCCTATCCTTTCTAACCTGCCAATTTCCCACTTTTTATTTAGGAGTACGTATGTACATAGAACCTGTTTTATGTCCATTAATAAAAAGAGGCAATTAATCAGTGTAAACGTCATTGTAGGTGAATAAACCGATAGCCTTCGGCAATTTGTCGTTTAAAGAACCGCGTGTGTTGGTGTATAATTTTTGTAAACAGATTCGTGTTTGCCCAAGAACCAATTGTATTGGCCCACTGAATACCGAACAAATTAATACTCGTGACAGGATTATTTACCCAAAAGGTTATACTTAAAAGACAAAATTTTTAATGAACAATGAATTTGAAGTAACTTCACCCATAATCTGTTTTATTATGCATCAGAAGTATGGTTGTAATTTATGGGGAAAAATTAAAGGAAAAATTTTAAAATAGTCTTTAGTTTTAAAATTAAATTTATATTTATTTGATTTCTTCTTGGTAAAGCATGATTTTAATATTTTTACAGACTTTATTTTAAAAAACGTTAAGAGGGAAGTTAAAACATTTTTTTTAATTTTAAAAAGACTTATCCAAACCGAACAAATAATACTCCACAGGCAGAACAATCGGGGCCCTGATGGACTGTGGAAAGGGCCTTAGGAATTGTCAATGCCCTGTAAAAAGAGACCTACTGCCATCAAAAATTAAATAGAGAAATTTATTTCCACTTGCGTTCTAGCCGGAAAAGGAAAGTTTGTGTTGCACTAAATAAAAGGACACACTATTTCTGGTGCCTGTAAATGGGGTTAGTAAGAAATATTAAGTTTTGAAAAAATTATTATTTACTGTATTCAAATGTTTGCAATAAATATGTCATCAATACTTAATGTATCTATATGACAACAAAATCGAAATTCTAACAAAAGTTAAATTAATGTTTCCGGTACAATTATAGTTATTATTATTATTTTACTAAACAAAAAAGAATCATCCTCAAAGAAGAAAAACAACAGAGAAGAAGTTACAGAACTTGTGAAGGCTATTACATAATTTTGTAATTATTCTAACTTCAGGCTTAAGTATGATTTAATGGATTATAAAACGATAATAAAATTAATTATAAAATATAAAAGAATAATAACAAATTTCACTTTAAATGCCAGAAATTGTTAAAACAAAGTTGGAAGGTAAGAAAACAATTTAGAAAGCTATTAATCATCAGGCAATTCAGTACCTCCACCTTTCATTCTGACGTTGAAGAGAATCGATTTGTGAACAATTATCAAATTGATTGTACTGCGTATTATTTTGTAATTTATCTAAAAGGCTCAAAAAGACGCTATATAACATGATTTAAGAAACTTTAGCTCAATCATTCAATTGAACCTTAACTCTTCCTAAATTCAATAAAAGTACTTCTTACGAAATTTTCGCGTTTATTTTACATTCTTAAATTCCCGACGTTTCGAATACTGTCTAGTGGCTGTGGACACGGGGTAGACTAAGATGTCATGCGAAATACACACTAATAATATTTAATTACAATTAAGATCTGGAAACCCCGCTTCAGCAATGGCATTAAGACGAACATTATTTTAAGTAATCATCTGGTTAGCTTTATTTAAAGACTCTTACAGGAGTTCATTATTTAAGGCGGGCTAAGTTTTAAGATACAGAATACACCTTTTTTGATTACAACTGTAAACCACCCTAGTGACGAGGTACCGCCCCTCACTTCCCACATGGGATGTTTTAAATTTGAGTCCCGTAGGGACACAACTTTGTGCTATTGCTGTTATCTGGCCGACTTGGACAATTTGTGGCGATTGCAAAAAAAGTAAGATGATACTAACATGTGATATACATGTAAAACGACTAACGGACTGACTACGGTTGCTAAGACCATTCGTGGCAGTCCCAGTAGGGTAGTAGTATCCCAAGATCTTGAAATTTACTGACAAGTAATCTGTTACCCTACCTTACCCTTTGTATTGTAGAGGTATCGTGGCAGTCACTACGACTAAAAAAAATCAATTTAGATTAAACTAAATGTATACGAAGTCCCCCCGAACAGGTTCTCGCTTTGTCGTAGCGGTGGGGCTCAGTACCTGCGGCCTGCCCAGCCGCGGAGAAGCTAAGCTAAGCCTACTTTGGATGCGCCTTTGGAAGGTGCGAGGGACGGGTAGCAGGAGGTAAGTGTGCCGCAGGTGTCAGGTATTCTGTGAGGCGCTCTCCCTATTCTCCGCGACTCGGCGGGGCCGCACCGCTGATGCGGTGTGGAGGGGCCATGAGAAGAGGGGTTTCAGCATGGTGTCGTTGATCTCTCCTCCTTCTGGCCGAAATAGAGCTAGCGGTGGAGCTTAACATCGGAGTCGCCGCTGGGGGCTGGGCACTCCTATAGCCCCTGAGTAACAGACTCGGGGGAGTCTCTTACCTAACTACAGGGGCCGAGACGAAGGGCGCGTCCAGAGGGAGGCAGATGGCCGTAGGGCCGAGATGGGGCTGCTTCGGGGGCCAGCGCTGGTGGGGTTGCAGATGAGTGGAAGCACGTTCCTGTGACCCACCCTAAAGGCGTCAGGAAGGAACAACGTGGTGGTTTTAGTCGGTGTGAGTCCGACATAACCTGTCTTTGCCCCCGCGAGGACGGGTATGATGCGTAGGCATTTCCACGGTAACAAAAAAAAGATGTATACGAAGTCAACCCAGTGATAACTTTGGAAAATAGCTAGAAGAAAAAAAAGACCCTAAACTCTTTCTGTAAATTTTTCATAATTTGAAAACATATCATTAGTTTAAATATTCTATCCATTGCACTACAGTACAAAAATATAGAATAGAAGTAATATCCATTTGCTATTTTTCTTATAACTATTAATTCAGGACATAATGAGCTAATCACGCAATAGACTACTCGTGCTTTATTCAAAATTATCAATTGCAATAACAGCAGTGAATAGATAACAAATACAAACAATTATGAGACCATTGCAATGAATGCATAAATGTTGAGCTAATAATCATCGAAATTCAGATCGCGTTTCAAGCTACACAGTTGACTCGCGAATTCCAATTTGAACATCCATACATAAATTGTATCACGTGCACGATTTTCATCCAATGTACGCTGAATAAGAGTTAAGAAATAATTTAAAAGTACTTCTTCTATATTTAAAAATGTAAAATAGCATAAAATCTTCTTTAACAGACTTCATTTTCGTAATTTTTACTTCCACAATATAGAAATTTATTTTTGCACAAAGGTTATGTTTTTTGCGAGGGCCCATAAATATTTGTTTAAAATAACCTAGCATAAAATCAAAAGTGTCTATTTGTTTTTTTAGACGGTATACATTTACAATTGATTGCATAACTCTTACTACAGTGGGAAACCTACAAAAAATCTATTAATTCAAACATATAATACATACATAGAAAACAAAGAAAACATGATAGATGGCGTTATTTTTCAATTATAAACATTTTACGTTATTAAACCTTGTTTAACTTTCACCTTTTAGGTTTAGATATACAGAACAACTGTGAAATCCATTAATCGAAAAGTTAATTGGTCGATGTAAACATCACTGCAGGTAAATAATCTGATAGCTGTTGGCAATTTATCGTTCATTATTTATTAACGTGTCCACCTTAACCGGACACGATTCATGTTTGCACTAAGTACTAATTGTATTGGCTTTCAATGATATATTTGAATCACAAACATCCCTTCACTGTCAGACTTTTGTTTGCATATGAAAGCGCTTTAATTAAAATACACGTATCGAACGGTCAATAGTTAAATCGATTGTAAAACTCCTAGCCTACAAAATAATTTGATTAAGTAAAAACATTTTACAAAAATTTAAACCTATTTCAGAGTTTTCTATATAAATAAAAAAAATGTATTGTCTGTTTCTAACACTCAATAATAATTTTAGTGTTACAAACAGATTTTATTTTATTTTATAAACTTTATTTTGATAAAGTGATTATATAGTGATTTAACCGATACATATAACATAACAAAACTTTTTTTACAACGTTTGTCTTTCTTTCTGGCTGTCCGTTTGTTCGTGTAAATCTTTAAAATGGCTGGTTAGGTTTTACAGTACTTGCACTGGTAGATTGCTAATATAACTGGGAGTAAAATAGGCTATTTATTTTTTCCAAAAAAAAAATAAAAAAACTAGATTTTTTAATATTACCACGCAGATGAAGCTGCGGGCACTATATGGTTGCAAATATTATTGATGCTCGTGAGCGTTAAAACTTTATTTAACGAAGTAATTTTACGGAACTGCGCTAAATTGCGGAAATTAAAGGCTATCACTAACATAAGCATGGTTGTATTCAAGAAATTACTAGAGAACATTAAGGTATCCATAAAAAATACATTGTTTTTTAAAATATCATGGAGAAAAAAGAAAAGTAGATACATAATGTAATAATATAATAATAATAATATTATAATATTTTTTATTATTTAGTACTTAGATAAATATAAGCGACGTGATAATTAAATAAAATTTCCATTATATTTTTGTTATATTGTATAGTTATTATTAAACGCGATAAAATCCGCAGAAACTTTTTAATTTATCATATATATTCGCTTGAGTAAAGTATTAAATGATGTAATGTAAAATATAAACAAAAACATAAAAGAAATGCTTTCAGATTTTGATTCTTTATTTTGTCTGTAGGTAAAGGAGATATATTGGTGATATAAGTAATTTGGTGATATGTTTTAAAACACTTTTGTATGACCGCGTTAAGAATTGCTGCAAGTGTAAACGGTATAAAACCTTTTCACTCGCTCCGGTAATTTGTCTCAGCGTTTGGCGAACAAAGCAATTCGCTAACGCGGTCATACAAAAGTGTTTTAAAACTATCCAAATTACTATATCACATATATCTCTTACCCTATACATGTCGCAACGATAATAGGGTTACGTTTAAATTACTTTCAACCCAAAAAAAGTTCATCTGTTCAACTTTTAAAGGACAAGTGAATTTTAAACTCAACTTTAAATACTTAAAAAGCCGCTCCTTAAAGCGTCTGCACGTGCCACTAAAGAACAAACTAAGCTGTTAACTTCTTTATTGCATTCAATGCAACCAACTTTGTATCGAAAGAACTATTTATATACACATATTCGACAATTCATGGATACATATTATTGAGGAGTATAAAGTGACAATCTTCTTTTTTGGGGGCCTTACATTTATTATTTTAACATACTCTTAATCTGGGCGATACAAACCTTATTTATACGTTAATAAGTACACTCGATAGCTTTTTAGTGTCAAAAAACAAATTGTTCGATAAATTTAACCTTAACCACGATTGTTCACCGAACCTTGCAGACTGCTGTGATGGAACAATTAATGAAATATATATTATATAATGTTAGAGCTCTACAGCCCATTTATTACTCATAAGTTATTGACGTGTCAAATACGTTCAGTCTGGTTTGCATAATTAGACATTCGCTGGAAGCACTAATTGTATTGGCTTTGACCTGTGTCACAAATAATAACCGTTTAGTATCATTGATTCTATTTACATATTGTAGTCATTAATTCTATTTACTTAGAGTAGTCTATCTAATTACGTCTAACCATAAGGGGGTTTCGGACCGTATCCTACCACGCTGGTCTAATGCGGGTTGGTGGGTGGTTTGCCAGAGCCTTGCCCTTGTTCGGCAGGGTGCACCACTTGCAGTTGAGGTTAGCTTGGGTTCCGACGATGTTGTTTGGCGCCCGATAGGCTCCAGAGGGCTATGCTCGGAGTATCTCTGAATGACCGCATCAGAAACGATGTGATCTGTCAGAAAACCAAAGTCACCGATATAGCCCACCAGATGAGTAAGCTGAAGTGGCAGTGCGCTGGTCATATAAGCCGCAGAACTGACGTCCGCTGGAGTCGGAAAGTTCTAAAGTGAAGACCGACGGGACGCCCTGCGGCAAGATGGAGTGATGACATTCTCAAGTGGCCGGTGTGGGCTCGTTGAGAATAGCCGAAGATACTATGTCCAGCAGTGGACTGATATAGGCTGATGATTATGAGTTTATCGAATTCAGGAGCGAAATATTCTGCTTTCAATCCTTTTAGTTTCACTCCCATCGAAATAAAATACATAAAACACATCGAAAGATTTATGTGTTCTTACTGGCATCTGAAATTAGATATGAAACAGAAATAATAAAATAAAAAACAATACATATAAGAGTTTTATGAAATTATAATCAAGAAATCATTTTTATATTAACAGTTTTGTTATAAAGCCTTAATGTCGGTAACTTAAATCACGTTGCATTCTAATATTAATCTGAACTAAAAGCTATGCCCAATCATGTTTTAACCATGATAATCTCAGTTTTCGATGTGATTCCAAATCAATTATCAATTCAGAATAAATAATTAAATTGTAGCGGCTTTCAACGTTGGGAGCAATCGCGGTTAGCCTTTGCGGTGATCAAATCAGTTCTGTTTTTAATAAATACTAAATTTCGATGGACGGGATGCGTCGGATGTAATAAAATTTATGTACCTACTTTTAACTTTTTATTCTATGAAGGAACAAAACAAGAAGAACGATGATAAGCAATTAGCTTAGTTATCGATAATTAATAAGATAACAACGGAATGACTGGTTATTACAATAAAGTAATAAATAATTATTACTATATAATAGAGAAGCGATAATAATTACTGATAAGAAGAATTAGCAAGCTTAATTGCCAATGGTAATAGTAGCTCGTAGAACCAATAACCGTTAGGGAAGAAAGGTACTCGAGTGGCAGCCTTGTACTGGCCATCGCAGTCTCGGACGACCCTCCACCTGATGGAGTTACGACCTGTGCAAATGTGCCGGAGGTCGGTTGGATGCAGGTGGCACAGGATCGTACCACGTGGCCACTTATGGGGGAGGCCTATGCTCAACAGTAGGCTCTAATAGGCTGAAACGACGGTGACGATAAACCTTAAATTGACATAATATATTACACGGACTTACCAAACAAATTTTAATAATTTTCTCGATTAAGTTTGGAATAGAATGGGGCATATTATATAGATAGTTTTGCTACATTTCAAATTTATTTAAATGTTGAGGTATAAAAAAATAAGCTGCAATAGAGTTAATCAAAACGCTTAACCATAGCATATCACAAAATAAAGTATGGTGGACTATTTTTCTTATTTTTTTTAAATTCTTAGTGGTATTACAAAACAAAAAGTCCTAAATCTGATTAGCAAATAGTTAGTATCCATTTATGCCATCATAAAAAGTACAATTTTAATTCGTTTATTTACTTTTTACCCTACATCATTGAAATGTATACTGTAGTTTCCAAAATAAACAACGGTAAATTACTAATCAGGCTTTTGCAGCGCAGCACGAGTGGCTTTTCCAACCATGCGCAAGATGAGCAAAACCCATAATTATCCAAAATAGTTTAAAGAAGTCCGCCGCTCCTAAAAGCATGACGGCACGTAACTCGTCATGCTGCACACTGTCAGAGGAGCGTAAATCCCCCGACATATTGCGCTCAGGTTAAGTGCATGACCCAGCTATGACACTTAGAAAGTTTTGTCTTTAGGATATTTACTGTAGGCACAGGTGTAAACAAAACAGCCTGTCCTGGGCAAGCTTTAGCGAAATAAGTTTCCTTAGCATCACACCAGTTTGCTTTCAAAATCAAAGTGGCATGCTAACCCACTGCAGTTGTACCAGTAGTTAGATTAGATACGTAGCCACGTCCTCAAAAAAGGCAAGGACGGCACCCGTCACTCTCGTTCATGCTGCACACTGCAGCAGGGAGCGAAAAATCGTGCCCCGCGACATTTCGCAGCTTTTGGCGTTGCGCAGCCCAGGATATGCACTCCTCTAGCACGTGGCACTCCTTTTAAGGATACCTACTGCCACGCGGCACAGGTACCTCCTAAAACAGCCGTGTCCCGGGGCAACGTGCGTAGCATGGAATATGAAGGTTTCCTTTCTAGCCACCACCAGTTTTTTTAGAACTGGGCATATGACCTCCACAGTTCGACGGCTGGCATTGGGATGCTTTAGCCGCAGCTCCCCATCCTGTATACCAAGAAAACTCAGTACGTCCCGTTTTTTTTGTTCTGGGGCAGGCATGCAGCCCCGTGACTTTGCCTTCTGTCAGATGTACGAAGATGATGCGAAGATTTTTGCTTCCAGATTCCTAGGCGAAGAACCAGCCAACAGACTGGCCGCCTCACCGAAGATAGTCCAGTAGCCCCGTACGGCCCGGATTACCTACATCCTCTGGATTCTTGTTAATGCCAGAACTCTATTTCTGGAGGACATCAGCCTACACGGATGCCCCGTTCAAGACTTGTGCACACCGCTGGATGCGCCCAACGACTTAAGCGACGCGGGCAGTGGCGAGAATGGCAGCCCCATAAAAATCGGTACCACGAGAGTTGACAAGAGTGTCGTCCGCATAACAGGTAACGTCGACACTCTTGATATTGCCACCACTTAGCACCCAATCAAATACAACGTTCTACAGAAGTGGCTCATAGCAGACAGTTAATAGATTCGGCAATGTCAAATATCACCGCCCAAACACCCTAGCCCCGAGACACCGCATCCTGTGCTAGCGATCTGACCAGCAGCACCGCGTGGGTGATCGACTGGCCGTTAAAACTATTCTGACACTTTCCTAGATTTAAGCCAACGAGCGGGCAGCCACGATTCACTCAAAAACTTTGCCCATATCGTCTAGCAGCACAATCGGCCTGTAGGCGGAGGGTAAGTACACAAGACGATCTTCCTTTTGAAGGTCTGTGAGGCTCTTTTTTTGCTGTGGGGAAATGCCTACGCATACCTGTCCATGAAGGGCAAAGACGGGTTACGACGGCCACATACCGACCAAAACCACCACGTTGCTTCTTCCTGACATGTTAACGGTGAGGTCACAGAAACGGGTTAACACTTATCTACAACGCCACCAGCGGTGGCTGCCGAGGCACCCCCTTCATTGGCACATGACCAATTCCATCTTTGGACGCATCGGAACTAACGCGCCTTTTGTCTCGGCCCTTATAGATAGGTAACAAACCCCTCCGAATCAGTTTCCACTAGACTCTCAGCCCCCAAACTAAAACTATAGTACTAAATGAATCTAACTTTTATTAAGTAGTTTAGGAAATAATAATCGTAAATCACAAAAAAGGTCACCGTTACTTTTTACGGGAACAAATGGCTTGGTTATTAAGTGATTTTGGGCAAAACAAAATTAAACCTTATCTTATAGGCTAAAATATATTTTATCATTTCATTTATTTGCATTGTTTTTTTGCATGTCAACGTGCAAAAAATATTTTCGAAGTAATTTCAGATTTTAAATGCATGGAAATAGCAGCCCAACTGGAATGGGAATCGGCATTACACCCCTGCAGAGCCGGGGCGGGTTGCTAGTTGTAGTATAATTGAGGTGTTGAAAGGCGATTCTTGTAAGCAAACATAAAAGCGCTTAATTCTTGTGGTAATTTTTAAATGTTTGTGTTTAATTAGATATTAAGTAGAAATATTTGTAAACTTTTACATAGTATCGTAACTTTACTACATCTTAGATATTTTTTTTAATTTACTTCTACCGTACAAAGTAGGTATTTTATACACTAACACTTAAGGTTTTGTCTATCTCACTTATTATCTTGTTAACTATATTTATTATTAAGTTTCAATAAAACTTCTTGATTAGGCCTGCCACTAATTATGTAATGTAATGACCCTTTTAATCAGCCCTTGTGAGGATTACCTAAAATACATAATACTATTTCATGTTTACAACTATTGATGCCTTGCTATAGCTTTTATTTATACAAACTTAACGAGACAAGTTAAAGTTCCAATATAAAAATTTAAGGATATTTTTCGCAGAACACTATATAATAAAATATAATGTACATGAAATATTGCTTCAAAAATGAACAATATGTGCGATAGAAGCAATATCAAAAACTTTGAAATATTTATAAACTTATTTGGCTTTTTTTTACTTCCCTTAGAATAAAGTACATTAATTTTGTTAATAAGTTATATAGTTTATAATTAGTATATTGGGTTTAGCTACCATATGTGAGCAGAACAACTGGTTTGTGTGACATCTTCCTCGAGCTAATTTCTAGTGCAACTTATATATTGGCATTATATTTGTGAATATATATGAAATATCAAACATTTATTAGTATAATAACAAAACAAAAGAACTTCGACGACAATATCAGCAAGTTCAAGCCCAGCAGCAATATGCATAACTTTAATAAGCATACTTTTAAATGTAAAACCGTAGAGTAAGTCTATTGAGGCATATAATATCGTACACGTTGCGTCAATACAAAAACAATAATCAGAAAGGTAACTCACACGCGTTCGTTATTTTTGTGAAATAGAGCGTTGAAATAATGAATGTAGGATTTTGTGTAGGAAGGAATGATGTTCATGACTGCGCTGAAACATGCTGCCAGGTGTGAATATTTTACAAAGTGTAAATTCTTAACTGAG
The DNA here is from genome assembly GCA_029286875.1 of Lamproptera curius. Classification (NCBI taxonomy): domain Eukaryota; kingdom Metazoa; phylum Arthropoda; class Insecta; order Lepidoptera; family Papilionidae; genus Lamproptera; species Lamproptera curius. Next base: position 2,707,047 of record JAGSMT010000038.1, read on the forward strand.
TCTTCAAACTGCTAGGTTATCTTCGGCTTGAAAATTTCTTCTGCGCGCTCTTAAGATCTGAAGTTTAGCTAAAAATAGGTTGTTAAGTTATATTATGTCCCCCAAACTGGTTGGATTTACGAACACAAAAAGCACCTTGAAAAAAAAATTCTAGGCATAAAGTTAATTCTCTTGCTTGAGCAGTTTCCACTAAGAATGAATCCCGAAAAGAAATGAGGTGCAGGACCGACTTTTAGCATGTCCTTCCGACGCATGGATCATCTTACTTTACAACCAATGAAATGAATTATTTACAGCCTACATTGCCCTGACCAACGAGGAAACATCAATTATAAGTAGTTAAGTCCCTGCAGGATTCAAACTCATGACCTCTGACGCCGTATTAATCCAATTTTGAAATCCTAGACAACGAGTGCATTGTTACATATATCTCCACATCCGCAATCATTCGAGTATAACTCTATAACAAAATCCGTACAGGTTAATCTTATCAACACAACAGTTTATGGAAAGTGACGTTTGTGAGCTAACAACAGTGGCGTTTCTATATTCTGAACAGCCGGCTTATAGCGACTGTACAGTTAATTGTTTCGATTATTTTGTTTCGATCTAACTGTTAATTCCATCAGAAAAAAACATTTGTATAACAGGGAAATGCATGAAACTGGATTATATCGAGGCAGTACCATCTCTCGAAATAATACGACCCCGATTTACAGGACGGCCGTCTGGGGTGGTCGTACCATGGCATTCCCTAAGGTTTTCATTTATCAATTTCAATAGGTGAACGGTTTGCTTACCTTGACGCTACGCTAAAAAATTTGTATCATGTAGACGATTTTATCTATTGCGTGCAGTATAAAATTTTGTTTTTAAAAGTGGTAACGCATAATTTAAAAGTAACTAAAGAACTTCTTGTCTCTTTGAAAATAGAACATAGTAAAAGTCGTTTATAAACAGACATCGTTTTCTTGGGGATTTCGTATGTTTTGTTTTCATACAAAGAAATTTATAGTTGTCTGCAAGGTAACATTTTTTGTATGGCGCCATATCAGTTTGATCAGCATTAACCTAGCATGAAATCGGAGGTGATTTTGACATACACTATGTTATGCATTCAAAATACTTCCTAGATCTTTCAGGGTATAAACTGCGTTAAGCGTGCCTCTCGCGTGTCCATACAAAACGACCCGCGCGTGCCCATGCGCGTGCACGCTCGTGAGCCGTCGCGATACTTCCGTGCAATGGGGCACGCATGCACGCTGGCGTCTTTTTGGCGAATTCGTCGTCGCCGTCGTCTTGATAAATAATACAACATTAATTTATTCATTATTACTTATTCGACTGTACACCTCAACGTCAAAATTGTACTGAGAAACTGCGTACGCGGATGCACGCGCCGATGCCCGCGCATAAGCACGCGAACGTGCTCACGTGCGTGCAACGCTTAACGCAGTTTATGCCCTCAAGACAGACAAAACGTTATTTTTTGGAGTAGTCAACCTAGACCTAAAGAAAACAAGGTAGATGGCGATTTTTGACATTCAAAGTTATTAAACCACGATAAAATTATACCATGTAGTCAGGATTAGATATGCAGAATAACTAAAAAATCAATTAATTTAAAAGTTAATTGGTCGATATAAACATCTCTGCAGGTGAATAATCTGATAGCTAATTGTATTGGTTTTCAATGATATATTTGGTTCACAAACAACCCTTTTCTGTCGGACTTTTTTTTGCATCTGAAAGTGCTTTGATTTAAATAAGTGTATCGGACAGTAAATAGTTAAATTGTTTTTAAAACTCCTGTCCTACAAAACGGAATGGTTTTCGTTTATTAATTTAAAAATGTTTCAATGTTATGGAAGGTTTTTTTTTTTCATAACCACGCTAGTAGTATTAAATAAGTCAACATCGTATTCTATAACTATTTTGTTAAAATATCTGCAAGATTTTATGAAGTTTTGTCTGTTTTTAGTTTTGGTTGGCAAAACATGTAGTAAGCCTAGTTTTCGATATGCCACTAATGGCACTCTCAATCCTACGTGGCTTAGTAGTTCCGGGCAGTCAACAGTGCCATTTGCAATGCTCAAGAAAAGTAATGTCCGCTTGCGTCTTCTTTCCTCAGTGGAGAAAAGGGACAACGCTTTTCATCATTCATTATCAGTTTTGATAATAAATTTGCTAAAGCGTTGATGTTCTTTGTTAGTCTACTGCTGGACATAGGCCTCCCCTAATACACCCCTGTCCATTAGGGGGCTATCGACCGTATATCACCACGCTGGTTCAATACGGATTGGTTCGTGGACCAACTTTTTACGTGCCCATCTGACGCATGGATCGTCTTACTTTTTAGACAATTGGTTGGTCAGCCCAAATTGTCCTAACCAAGTAGGAAACAGCAATGAAAATCTGTTGAGTCCCCGCAGGATTCGAACCCACGACCTCCGGTTTCTAAAGCACACGCCCATACCACTAGGCTACGGAGGCAGTTGTCTTATTGATGCAGTCTTTTTTATAAATTCTATATCTAAATTGTTTGTATCGGAGAAAACGGTTTTGTACGTTTTCCATACGATCTATGTAAATATTATAATTTGGATTCCAAACTTGTGATTCGTAATCTAAGTGACTTCGCACATGGGCACAGTTCAATATCTTTAAGGTTTTAATGCAGTCGAAGTCCACATACATTCGTATAGTCAAAACAAGTGCTTCGGATGCTTTATTAATAATATTCTCTTCGTGTTTTGTGAAAAAAAAAATCAAATCAAAATTTACGCTAAGGTCGTTAATAGCCGTTCATGTAGAGAGGCGAAGTGTACGTAAAATTAATTTTATTACATTTCCGAGTAAACGACCAAACATAGCATTTGGCTACTTTTAAATCTAGCTATTTACGTACGCAATACGTTAGGAATCGAATAAAATCCTCTTGAAGTTGACTGGCATTTGCCACTGATTCTACTTCGTGTAAATTTTTTAAATCGTCAGCATGGAGTATTATTTTTGAGTAAAGAAAACAACTAGACAATTCATTTAAATTTATGTTATAAATCAACGGTCTAAGTAACGATCCTTGCGGAACGGCAGACAGGATTAAAATAGGGCGTCATTTATATCCATTAAGTACAATAGTTTGGCATCTGTTGTGTACATGTGAACAGAACCAACGGTACAAGTTTTTACGTATGCCCATGCTCTGCAATTTTTAAGAAGAGTATTACATGGTCAATACGATAAAAACATTTACTGAAATCAGTTTAGATTACACTTACTTGTGGACGTTCCCTATGCTTTTATTTCTTTCATCATCGTCATCAGCCTTTGATAGTCCACTGCTGGACATAGGCCTTCCCTAATACACCACCATCTATTAGGGGTTTTTGTACCGTATCCCACCACGCTGGTCCAATGCGGGTTTGTGGTTGGACCAACTTTTTACATGCCCATCCGATGCATGGATCAACTTACTTTTCAAACAATTGTCCTAACCAACTAGGAAACAACAATGAAAATTTGTTGAGTCCCCGCAGGATTCGAACCCACACCGCCGGTTTCTAAAGCAAACGTCTATACCACTAGGCTCCGGAGGCAGTTTATCGTCCTTTGTTAGTTGATAATATTAAGCTTTGTATAAAGTTTCCAATTTAACTTATGTAATAGAAATACGTGATGAATTTTTTTTACAAATTTTAGCTTTGAACAAGAAAATAATAAAAACGCGCTCATATTAAATTAATAGTTAGGTACTATAGAATTATCAAAATCACACTAACAGGTAAAAATTCTTTTAAAAAAATACAATTGCAATAAATAGATATGCATAAACGAACGAGCGAACAATTTTAAAATTATTATAAAAAAATTATGAGAGATAAGTTGATTTTATTAATTACACCACGCATTTATTGGTTTTTAGTTTTGGCGTATTCTAGGAGTACAGCCTGTTAATGGCAAATGTCTCTTCTTTAAGTAACCATTTCACCATTCTCATAATAAAGATTAAATAATTAACACATAAAAATCAATTATTGAAAACATAAATCTTAACTTACGACTAGGGTTTGCTAATATGACCTATTAATATAGTTAACTTTATGTTCTTTTTTATATATCTATCACTTACAGAATATTTTGCTAGCCTAATAAAAAAAAGTTTCTTTTGTCTTGAAATAATTTTCATGTTATTTTTAACTTATTGTTACCAAATTAACAACCTGAATTTTAAACAATTCACTCCCTCTCTTTATTTTTTAATATTTTTTTCCTAATTAATTTCTAAGGACGAAAACTCATTAACGTCGTATTTGTACCTTTTATTTTTAGTTACGCTACCGGTGTTTACGTTTTCTTTTCTCTTTTTAATTACAACCTAAAATAAACATAATGGTTTTCTACATTTGTTTGATAGGCACCAGTTCATTTGATTTTTGTTAGTATTTTTATTCCGACGAAAACTTATGGTTTGTAAAATTTTGAGTGATATAGATTTTTATTTCTTCGCTTGTAAAGATACTATTATTATAAAATTTAAAGTATATAAAACTGAAAAAAAATAATAAAACAAATTACAACAGGAAAACCTTATTAAATAATAATATACCAATTAAATAAAATTAAAATAAGGAAGCAAGACTAATGATAACGATAAAAAATCTTTAAGATTTTGAACTTATAACAAGTAATAATGGTTAATCCTATATCAAATAGAAAGACAAAACAACAACAATAAAAAAAACAATAATGTTTTTCTATATAAATTCGTATTTACAACAGTTTGTCGATTAAATTTATTTAATCTATTTCTCGTACGGGACTTTTTTCGTTCAACGTTTGCAAAAAGGTCCTAAACTTTGAAGTGAATTTCAGACTTTAAAATTTACCGGAAGAAATTAGGTCATTGATATACGTACGTTTATTGCATGAAATTAAATATTTTACCACTCTCGTTTAAGATAATTTAGTGTAAGCATTGAAAAAAATCATTCTTTCTATGTGCATAAAACGTATCACACACGACATTTTGATTAAATGATTACCTTAAAAGATATAAGAGATTTAAAATGAGGTGGCAGAAATAGCGGCGTAGTTTTTAGCAGAGGGCACGTTATCGCCGTCTTATATTGAGCAAAATGGTTATATACAGTTTGGAGTCGGTCATATTTTTTGTTAAAGTTTAAGTTGTTAATTTTAGTTTCTTCTTTACTATTCATTCTCGGAAAGTGGTCTGAGATGTGATTTTTTAGGTTCTTAAGTAAAGATGTATATTTTCATAAAATATAATTGACATTTTTATATAATAATCTCATGGGAATTGTTTTGGAATTAGAGGATTGAGAATAATCCTTTAAAAAGTGTGGCCATTCTGTTCTCGCGACGAAAACCGTGCCTTCCTTCCAACATCCGCCTCCTCGATTGCCCAATCCCATGGGTCAATTAAACCAAATACCTTGACTTAATCCTAGACAGATCCTTATCCTTCGGCCCACACATTGTGCGGGTCAAAAACAGAGCGGTCGACCGCCTAGGTCAACTCTTCGATCAATCCTAAAAGCAAGCTATCGCTCCGTAATAAGGTGTTGCTTTACAAAATGGTCATTCGCCCAATAATAACCTACGCCAGCCCCGTTTTTGCACATGTGAAAGCCTGCCACATCCATAAACTCCAAGTCCTGCAAAACAGATTCATGTGCAGGGCCACGGGAGACCCATGGTACGCGTGCAACTTTGACCCGGATTTGAATTTGAATTTGCCCACCATCTAACAGTATTATAAACAAGCATCTATCAGATATTTTGACTCAGCTTCACAATACCGAATAATAAAGCCAATCTTGATAAGTCTTAAAACAAATTATCGAGCCGAGGTTCGGTCCAACGGGGCGCCCTCGATATATATTGTTAACGGTTTTAGGCAAGGACCAGATCAGCAGCTGATCGAGCCGAGGCTCGGCCCTCTTCTTGGGCTCGGGCCTCGGGCACCCTCGATCCAACTCGCTTACGGGATAAGAAAGTGGCAGCCCGAGCCAAGGTCTACCTTCAGGGGTCCCTCAAAGCTATGTCACAAAAAAGAGGTGAAGTCTGTGCACGCTGAAAGTTGCACAGCCCCTCGACTCCGCAGCGGTTAACTCTACCATAGAGAATCATTATTAAATTAATAAAATTATTTAATAACCATTAGCTTTGTTTCGTTATCTTTTGATGTTTACTGTAAAAAGTACACATTACAAGCCCCTGTAGCATTTCCGTTTTTTAAAATCAATGTACGTCCGTTAAAACAAGTCAAGTATGTTTTTAGTTAATAACCGGTAAGTTTCGATATTATTTGTTAAATACTCAGTAGGTACAAATTACAAGCTTAGGCGGCTTGAATAATTAATAGTTATCTTTTTCAATTTTAGTTTCAATTTTATTTTTACTAACTACATTTAATAAGCTTTCGAAGTATATTGTATTTCTTTAATCTACATGAAATTAACAAGGTTCTTCGTTATAACAATTGAAAAAGTTAATTTCTAAAGAATTTATATTATACTTCCTAAATGAATTGTTTAAACAAGCAATTTTCGGGCAGTATATTTATTAATTATAATTATTAAAAAATTTAATTATAATTGTTTAGGTAAATTTACTTACACATGAGAATGGAAACCTTGTCACCCAGAAAGCAATTAAGCTTTGCAATATTTGAAAGCGTTAAAATATTTTCTAAAGGTCTTAGCTTGGAGATTTTTATTTTTGATTATCAGTAAAACCGAAACTAAATACTATATATCACTTACCTATTAATTACTAACTTAAGTAAAATTTGAAAATACCCAATAGCTGTCCGAGTTGAAAGAAGTCTTAATAATACAAGTTGGTTAAATAATGGTTGGTTATAAAATCGTAATGACGTCCATTCGTGAAATAATTGTCCATTCTGGGTTAAAAACAATTTGTCTTTAAGTGAAAATTTTCTCGTGTTATATAGTGAATAGAGGTAATAAAGGCTGACTAATCATTTGTCAATTTTAAAAGTGAATCGAAACGATTTAGTTAAAATTTTATAAATGTAAGATCAAAGTCAGATAACGCGTACAACAATTATTTTAAGTGAAATATTTCTTTCAGCATTCATAACGCATTAAATAATAGCGTAGAAATTAATCGAAAATCAACCAAAAATTAAACATTGAAATATTTTTATTGAATGCGGATTATTTTTTTGTTGCAGTGATTTTATTGTCTTTATTTCTGGCTTCATGAAGGAATAAAGTTAAGGTTAAGGTTACCTGTTAAGGTTATGCCCAGGCCGCCACCTGATAACTTTAGCTAAATTAATATGTTAATATTAGGATTATAATATAAAATTACGTGCAATGCACTGTATACATCGTGTAATGTTAAATACGTAAAATATTACTTCATAAAAATTTATAACATTACGATTAAATAATCAATAATTTACGTAAAGATTTAAATGTAAAACCAAATTGGTACTGAAATATTTAAAATAAAATATAATGTAAATTTTATGTAAATATAAGTTTAAGATTGCTGTAAGCCATGTTTTTGATTTTTAATACACAATTTGAAGGAAACTTTAATGATATCTTCCTTAAAAAAATAAAATACAAGACTTTAGAACGTAATCATAGAATTAAATTGTTTTTCTTTCATTTTCCATTTCGAGTTACTTAATTTACACCCTAAATTCAAAAAATTATTCTTTTTTCCTTTTTCGTTACAAACTCTTCTTAAAAAAGTTCTAAGGACGAAAACTCATTAACGCTGTGATAGCGCTTTTTATTTTACTTACGCTACCGGTGTTTACGTCTTTCTCTCCATTTTTAATTACATTCGAAAATAAAGATAATTGTTCTGTATATTTATGTTTTGGTTAAGTTCATATTTCTACTATTAAAATTAATGGAATCTATTAGAACTTTTAAGTTATCTAATAGATTTGCAACTAAGTTGCAGTGAGTGGCATTATACTTTCTTACCATAGGGTAATATAATAAAGATAATATTAGCGTTAACGATAAAACCATTGTTTAAATGAAATAAAAAACGACAACTCTATTATCACTACACAAAAATCAACCTTATCATCTATGTAATATGGACCTTATTACATTTCACCGTTTTATTATTAAACTGTTAATTTTGGAGCAAGTCGTAAAATTTCCTCTCATCATTTTTCATAACGCCTAGAAGTATAACTTCAAAAATACAACAAATTACAGGTTAAAAAATATTTTTAATTTCAATATTTAAAAACAACTTTATTTACTTATGTATGTTTCGTTGTGTAGAGTTTGTTATTGGTGAAAGCGAGGAAGAGTAGGTTTTTCATGCAGTGGTAAGTAATACTTGCTCTGCTTAGCACCGATAGTCGACGATCCTTAGGAGACACTAATATTACCTAACTCACGTACTTTGTACGTGTGGCCTTCACTTAGCAAAGTGTCGGCACCCAGTTCGTGGGGACGTAGCTTCCGCAACTCTGTGTTAGATGAAGCTTACCAAAGACATTGGTCTGGAAGAACATCTTTGACTATCAAAAAATTAAATTTGATTGTGAATTTTACCATGTCTCACCTACGGCCTAAACTAAAAATAAAATCCAGACTTCTCGAAGAAGAATGGAAAGGAGCTCTTAAGCACTAAAATTGAAAGACAAAGAAAGAAACACAGAAATTCGTAAAATTAACATTAGTCTTCATTGTTAAATAAAATTACTTTACGGATTTTATCGCGTTTATTTTACATTTTAATTCCCGACGTTTCGAACACTTTCCAGCGGCCGTGGTCACGGGGTAGACTGAGATGTCATGCGTCTTGTTGCCAGTGTTGAGCAGGGTTTCCAGATCTTAATTTTTATTAATTATTTTAATCTGTACTCCGACCTATGCAAAAAGAACTGATTTATCTTTACAGTCAGCAGTGGTATTATGCTTGGGTTTCAATTTTAATTTATTAATTATGGGATCCCAAACAGGTGGTCAAACCAACCATCTTCTCTATTGAAATTTGGATGTTTTTAATCTCAATAGCCTCACGGATCATCCTTGGTAGGAATCGGTGTTCTTTAGCGAGGATTTGTGGTCGATCAAATCTGATGTAATGGTTTGGGTGATTTAACGTATAGTCACACACTGCCGACTTGTTGGGTCTTCTATGTTTAATGTCAGCTATATGTTCCTTCACGCGGTTCTTATTGCGCTTTGTTTGTCCAATATAAGAGAGCGCAGTCACAATCTAGCTTGTACACTCCTGGGTCTTGTAGAGAATATTGCACTTGACAGGTGGTAGGAATTGACCAATCTTCTTCAGCGGCTTGAAATAAGTTTTGATTGAGCCCGCCTCAAAATGAACCAATCTTGTCAGTTACGCCTCTCAAAAGGTAGAACAGCAGGTACTCGCTCCACTGAGCTGCCTTCACTCGGTCACCGTGACGCTGACGTGGCGTAGCGAGCTTGTTGTCTCGAGTACTTGCTTAACATGGTGTAGCTCAGCCGCCAGGTGTTCATCATCACAGATCCCTCGTGCTCTCTGAAACAAAGATTTGCCCACGGTAGCTAACTGGGATGGATGGTGGTGTGAATTGCCATTTAAATATTTATTTGTATGGGTTGGTTTCTATACAGTATGGCTCAAGGTGTTATTAGGATTGCGAATAATTAAAACATCAAGAAAAGCTAAAAATTATTATTTTCTAACTCCATAGTAAACTGTATTTTAGAATTAATGGAGTTAAGGTGGTTTAAAATGCATTAATTTTATCATATGGTAAGATGGTAAATGTATCATCCACATAACGCTTTTAAAATCTTGGATGAATGGGAGCAGTGAGTAGGCCTTCTCCCAAAGTCTTCCATAAAAATAAACTACCTATAATAAATGCAAAAATAAACAAATAATAAAATTCGAAAATTATTAAACAAATCTAAGCCTAAAAGAATACAACAGTAATGACGTACGGGATTGTAATCTGTCACAACAATCACTGGATGAATCGACGTTGAAAGTATTATCAAAGGTTTAAATTTCGCAATTGACCGCGAAAATCCGATGAGCAAATTGTATGTAGGTGTGGAGGATTGTTTGTTCAAAAATCAATTGCAAAGGAAGATTTGGAGGCTATCCGACAAGATATTTCGTCAATGTTGCGTCGAAGCAAAGTGCCGAAACCTAATCTTCCTAAGGATGAACTTATTGCACTTAACAACTTACGCAACAACAAAGAACAACAATTCTCCGAGCAGACAAAGGTAATTCTACGGTGATCATGGACACGTCAGATTATAATTCTAAATTAGAACAACTGTTATCGGATGAAACCACGTATAGGAAGGTCAAAACTGACCCTACTACGAAAACGCTCAAATTAACCAGCGATCTTATTAAAAAGCACTCCGAAAAACTTAATCTTGACGTAAAATTGATAATACCTTCATGTCCCAAGCCCCCAAAATTGTATGGGTTGCCTAAAATACACAAATTGAATGCTCCATTGCGCCCTATTGTTAGCCAAATTGACTCACCTACTTATAAATTGGCTCAACATTTAGTAAAAATCCTCTCACCACTCAGAGGACAAACAAGCGCGTTTACAAAGATTCATACCATTTTGTTAGCGAGGTAAAACATCTACATCTTGCTGACAATGAAACTATGTTAGTTTTGATGTTCAATCTTTGTTTACATCTATACCTATAGAAGATTGCATCAATATTGTAACAGAAAGTTAGAGGAAAATAACATCTCAATAGAATATGCATTTTTACTAAAACATTGCCTAACATCTGGCTATTTATTATGGAAAGATGAGTTCTACATGCAGATGGATGGTAGCGATGGCGTTGCCGGTGTCTCCCATTGTTGCTGACATTTTTATGGAAGACTTTGAGAAGAAGGCCCTACTCACTGCTCCCATTCATCCAAGATTTTATAAGCGTTATGTGGATGATACATTTACCATCTTACCATATGATAAAATTAATGATTTTAAACCACCTTAACTCCATTAATTCTAAAATACAGTTTACTATGGAGTTAGAAAATAATAATTCTTTAGCTTTTCTTGATGTTTTAATTATTCGCAATCCTAATAACACCTTTGAGCCATACTGTGTATAGGAAACCAACCCATACAAATAAATATTTAAATGGCACCATTCACCACCATCCATCCCAGTTAGCTACCGTGGGCAAATCTTTGTTTCAGAGAGCACGAGGGATCTGTGATGATGAACACCTGGCGGCTGAGCTACACCATGTTAGCAAGTACTGCGAGACAACAAGCTCGCTACGCCACGTCAGCGTCACGGTGACTGAGTGAAGGCAGCTACAGTGGAGCGAGTACCCGCTGTTCTAACCTTTGTGAGAGGCGTAACTGACAAGATTGGCTACATTTTGAGGCGGGTTACAATCAAAACTTATTTCAAGCCGCTGAAGAAGTTTGGTCAATTCTACCACCTGTCAAGTGCAATATTCCTTTACAAGATCCAAGAGAGTACAAGCTAGACTGAGACTGCGGCGTCTCTATTATATTGGACAAACAAAGCGAGCAATAAGAACCCGCGTGATGAAAACATATAGCTGACATTAAACATAGAAGACCCAACAAGTCGGCAGTGTGTGACCATACGTTAAATCACCCAAACCATTACATCAGATTTGATCGACCACAAATCCTCGCTAAAGAACACCGATTCCTACCAAGGATGATCCGTGAGGCTATTGAGATTAAAAAACATCCAAATTTCAATAGAGAAGATGGTTGGTTTGACCACCTGCTTGGGATCCATAATTAATAAATTAAAATTGAAACCCAAGCATATACCACTGCTGACTGTAAAGATAAAATCAGTTCTTTTGCATAGGTCGGAGTACAGATTAAAAATAATTAATAAAATTAAGATCTGAAACCCCGCTTCAACACTGGCAACAAGACGCATGACATCTCAGTCTACCCGTGACCACGGCCGCTGGAAAGTGTTCGAAACGTCGGGAATTAAAATGTAAAATAAACGCGATAAAATCCGTAAAGTAATTTTATTTAATAATGTATAATATTCGCGCAAGCAATAGAAATAATTAGTCTTCATTGTATATGTTTCGAAACATAAAACGTTATTATTACAGTGTTAACTTTTCTGGCCTATTTTCTGATGTCACATTAAATGTTACAATAGTCTGCCCGTGAAATCTGTAAAGTAACTGAAATGTTGAGAAAATTTTAAAGCAAATTAGACGCGATAAAATAAATGTGTGGTAAGGTGATTTAAAGTTTAGTGTTACTGAAAAGTAAAACTTAAACAACTATCATTTATAAAAGTTTACTCTGGTAACATTAAGTGCTTAGTTAAATAAATTAAAATTAGCGACTGCAATAAATTGTATCTGACTGTTTGTATTTGTTTAAGCTGTTGACCTTTTACAGTACAATGCATACGCAGTAGCAGCAGCAAAAATTAAAGATCAGGCCGTTGCAGTTAATAGGATCTAAGATAAAAATAAAAATAGTTAAAATAGTGCTTTACAAAACGGAGGTCATGGGTTCAAATCCTGCGGGGACTCAACAAATTTTTTATTGTTGTTTTCTACTTGGTTAGGGCAATTTGGGCCTATCGCCTTATTATCTAAAAAGTAAGATGATCCATGCGTCGGATGGACATGTAAAAAGTCGATCCACCCACCAACCCGCAATGAATCAGCGTGGTGGAATACGATCTAAGAACCCCCTATTGGAGGAGGCGTACATTAGGAGAGGCCTTTGTCCAGCAGTGGACTAGCACAGGCTAATGATGATAATAGTTTCCAATGTTCATTTAATAATAATAATAGTTAGAATATAGTAAGTTCTATAATGTATTTAGCTTGTATTGTAAAAGGCTAAGATTAACTTTGTCTTATGGCACATTAAGGAATATCACCATCTGACGTGGTTAACTTATAAACTATGCAGAAAGATCAACTTAGTAGCTAACGGCGAATAGTTGGAAAACAATGCTATGTGTTATCCCTTCACCTTCCAATTCAATATTTACGTTGTAAATCAGTGAATAAACTTATGAAAAAACATAAGAGATACTAGAAATACAACTACAATTTTAGTGTACCACTCAAGACTCTAAAAATTTGTTCTCACTTATGCCTTGTTTTAAAACATTCCGAAAAATATTTTAGCTTAGCCCTTAAAAATGGGAAACTGTCATCGGAAATAACCACGGCTTAAATAAAAGCACACAGACGAAACAATTGAACGATTGCGAACCACAATTTCCGCTGTACATTATTGATTTACTTCACAGACAATAGAACCAGAATGCATTTGGAATGCTCACGGAAATTGGCAAAAAATGTTCCAATATGAAATCACGCAATTGTCACTTGTTTACAATTTGAAAAGGTTATATTAATCTATCTATTTACAATTTAGTCGTTATTGGACGATTCAGTATCAGTAATCTTTTCATAATGAATCTTAAATGTTTGTATTCGAGCTTGGTTAGTCGATGATTATGTGGTATTATTAATACAAATATCTACTAAAATATGGACAGATGATATAAATTTTTTAGTATTATATTGTTTACTTACCGCGCTATATACTTAAAATGTATTTATGTAAGTTATACGTATGTCCTTACTATTAAATTCTGTTTATATATTTATATTCTAACGTATACTAGGTCTTGAAAATTTTTAGTTAAATTACTCGATAAGACTGACCCTAATAACAATATATCATTATCTTTAGTAACCTTTATCCGTCCACTGCTGGACATAGGCATTTTTCAATGAATGCCAAGACGGCCGATCCCTTACTACTCGTTTTAAACTTGAACCGGCTACTACACGAAGATCGGCATCCCAATAACTATACCTTATGCATGGCAATGACTCAGTCCTACTAAATGATAAAGAAGTGATACATATTTTTAATATATAACTATATGACTAAACAAAGCGAAATATGTCTTCAAAACTAAGCAAAAAATCTATTAAAGATAATTGCTATAAATTTTCTACAGGCGTCATTCCTAAACTGTACAGTAAAGTAGATCTATGAGTTAATAGTAACAAACATAATTGTTATAAAAAAACCATAACAAAAAATGAACGCATAAATAATCTTTCAGCGTTAGTTTTAAGTGTAAAGAATACAAGAAATAAGATTGAAGTTAGTATTACTGTGTATTTCTATTTCAGCATTCAAATCAATTATTGTTAAATATTTTGCATTTTATTCTTTCCTAATGTTTTTTTCTATTATCTTAGACAGCGACAATATGAAAGTTGCAAAAAAAATAGGAAACTTATTATACTGACTAAAAATATATACACATATTTCATAACTAATTTATATTTGATTCTACAACACTCCTGTATATCACTCCAGCGTTAATTTAATCGAGTAGAGCCTACAGTGAAACGTCAAACTGAATTTTACCACTATTCTCATGGGCATACTGAAGTATTACGGCGCAAGGGCCTTAGATTGGTTACTTCTTGTTATTGATCTATAGGGAATCGTTCAATATGTCTCATGGTCTCCGAATTCTTATTGCTATTTGCAAAACTATGAATTAAAAATTAATATAAGAATTGATAATTTATAGAACAATACTAAGTGTTCTATTAATTATAACGCTAAATATTAATCAGTAAATGCAAAAAATAATAGAACTGTTTGCGGTTAAATAAATTAAAAACTTTTTTATATATAATACTGCTTATATATTAGTAAATTAAATAAAAGTGGCGACAAAAGTTAAAAAAAAATCGCAAACAAACGAAGCAAAGCACCAAATAAGACTTATAACTCATACATGAAATCGTAGATAAAAGCTAATGTGTTGAAAGTAGTCTGTTTGTAACATTAAAATAACAATTTTTAAATGAGGACGTTATGATATATAACCGGTATATATATTAAAACAATATTTTTTTGAATTTTTGTCTGTCTGTATGTTTGTTTGTTCCAGTGAACTACTGTAATGGCTGGTCCGATAATGACGGGACTTTCACAGGAAGACACCTGATGTAACAGGAAGCAACTTAGGCTGCTTAAAAAAAATACAGAATATCTATATTACCACGGAGATAAAGTCGCGCCAGTCAGCCAGTTAATATATTAATACATTAAAGTAATCCTTGTGTATTTGAATTCGAAGCGTAAATGGTTTATTGTATCTTATTTCATATGTTTACAGTAAACAAAAATATATATTGGTTATCTTCTACTTATATATAGATAATACCTATATTGACTTTTGATGCCTCACATATTACTAAAATATTGTTTGAGATTTACTTTTTGTTTAATTAGGCAAGCAATAAACTAATTATTTTCATGGCCGTGATCACGTTTATTAAAATTTAATATAAACTTTATTTTAGTACATTATTTTATCTTTTGTAAATGACATTTTAAAAAACGCTAAGAAAATGGGATAGAAAATATAAGACGTCGGATAAAGGGTGATCTGTTTTGAACTTTTCACACTTTATCACATTTCAGATCTGCACCATTACAGTGTTAGTAGTGACATGCTGTAATCCTTTCACGTGCCGATAAGCTCGTCTAGCGTCTGAAACTTTTTCAATCATACACTGACCCGACAATCTAAAGTCAAGAATATAGCGGGGTCATATTCAGGTGGAATACATTTATTATCTCAGATTTCTTTTCAGTAATCATGTAACTTTCATTAACGATATATTCATGCTTAACAGTCTGCACTGAAAAAACCGAAATACTTGGCTTCTAAACCTGCGATGGATAACTTGATTACCAGTTAAATAAGATGTTTGATAATTGATCCATACTTTGAATAATAATAGTAATAAGTAGAGTTTTGAATAAACTATCATCTAGTCTCTAACTAGAAAATAATATATAAATACATACTACTACTTTTCTTTTAAAAATAAATACACATTATATAGATACAAACAATCAAGCACGAGAAAATCACATGTTTACATAATATTTTACCCTTCATGCGAATAGAACCGACACCCTTTGTCATGACAGTTAAGGTCATAAAGCACTACGCCGAGCGGCTCGTCATTATATATATATATGAAAGGTTCGTAAAAAAGTTGATCTTGCACCCGATTTCTCTTTCTTTGTACCATTTAACAGCTACCATAACCATTAGCCCTACAGCCCTATAGCTCATAGGGTGAATGGCGACGTAGTACACATTTGCGCGTACACTGGTGCAGTATGATAATCAATGTGATAATTGCTAATTTTAATATCGGCCACCATAGCTAACTTGAAGATATTAACAATAAAAATTTTAAATAAATATACTACAGGACCAAAAATAAAGCAACGCATTTTAAACCATGAAAAACCTCATAAAATGGCGACTAAAGCTAAATGTATCAAGTGTTTAAGCCACAATATAACAACAAGTAAATACAAAACTCGAAAACTTTAGAACTTTCAAAACTAAATACTTCAGCACTTCAAAACTATCAATATATTTAAAAAATTTAAGGCGGTTATATCCATCCGTAGGATACACCATAACTACTACATTAATAAAGGTATTAACATAACGTTGTTAAGTACGTACACCTCATAGTATCAGTGGGGAAACTTTTAAAAAGTCATAAACCTATTCGTTCTGGAACAGACGGCTTTACCGCATAATAAAATTTAATACTCTGGTGGTTTAAGGCAAACGCAAATTTATATTTAAAGCGCTTTAAAAAGTTGCTCAGAATCAACAGTACTTCGCACTTTGCTTACAAAGTAAATCAATTTTATAAAACTTCTTGAATTAATTAAATGACTTATTTTATTGCTTAAGCTCATCAAATATTATTGGTTTTAAATTAAAATTTTAAATAATATACTAAGACAGAAAAATTCAAGGACAAATCGTTGTAATAGAATTTTTTTTAAAGGGGATTACGACCGTTTGTGTCCTGAGCGTAAAGTGCTCAGTTCTCCGTTAGCCATCATACCCTAAATCGACGTATTATTTTGGCGGTATGCCCAAACATTAGCTTCTGGCTTTAAATTAACGTGTATCCTATCAAGAAAGCCAAGCCATTATAAAGCTATATACAAATCTGTCTAAAAGGTTGCTCTGCGATATAAGTTGACTTCCGACATGACTGATCTTATAGTGATAACACATGAGTCTAGTGTTATAGTCACAGAAAATTTGTACTAGTGCTTGTTTCAGCTACGCATCCAAAGCCCCTGCGGCAAATGTGAATGTGCCTAATCATAGCCAACCTAGTATTATGACCTAGCTTGTAGTGACTGAGTGACTTGATAGCGATATCATATAGGTTTGGTTTTCTCATGGTCTTCTAATGATGCATACTGCGAAACTGTAAATTTAGTACTGTCATCGGGTAATATTATAAAGTAACTTCCAACTGCTTCTCACCGTCCTGTTCACTCCATAACTTAAAATAAACGAGAAAAGTAAACGAGTAACAGAACATAGCATATAGGACATGTACTCCCATCAATTATTTTCAAGTGCACCTTTTTACTAAAATATGTGATCAGCTCTTGGATCATCCTTCCTCATCCATCCATTTTGAAATGAATATGGAAGTCTACTGATTTCCATATTCCAGTCAAAAAGGATTCAGAAGTCATGTTTTAAGGTCCAGCAATAGAGCCTGGTAGTAATTTTAAAATTTCACTTCCGTTTGGACACTTTTGCTTATTTTGATGTAATTTTTAGTTTTTGTAATTACTACTACATATTAAATAATGAAGCATACAATATCGAGGACATCGATCTTACAATTAAATTTACATCATTTCGAAGCGAAGGTCTTAATTATTGCCCAGTAATCAACAATGCTACTCTTCGTTAAATAGCCAATTAGTTCGTCTCTGCGATTTCACTAATTAAACACAGTTGAAAAGCGCACATCGCTTATATTGCGATACATTTACAGACTGCAACAT
Organism: Lamproptera curius; assembly: GCA_029286875.1. NCBI lineage: Eukaryota > Metazoa > Arthropoda > Insecta > Lepidoptera > Papilionidae > Lamproptera > Lamproptera curius. The sequence goes on from JAGSMT010000038.1 coordinate 2,725,003, forward strand.
GGTCAACAACGGAAACTCACGTGTAAGAGGTAATATGTTTACAGAAGTTTCTAAGAAAGAATTGTCCCATATATGTATATTTAGTGCAAAAGTTCATGATTATAAAAATTAAATGTACCCGATTACAGAAAAACTTGTTAACGGTTTTCAAACTGTGCTGTGTACAAAAAATAAGCCTCTAAACTATGAATAGTTAGTGTAAAAGAACTAACGAACTAACGAACGAACGAACTAAAAGCGACACATGATACGTTTCTTTTTCTTAATAAGCTCTTTATGAATTTACAAACAGAACATCACATATTAACCGATTTAAATTCAGTTAAGTCTGGAAACAAACAGTTTATTATTTGGGTGTGTTAACATTTAGGTAATCACCAGAGCATTAAAAGCCCTTGTTTAAATTTATTTACAGATAGCAGAACATTTCATAAAGTTTTTGTTTAAAAAGAGTATTTTATGAATCGTTTCACTTGTTTTCAGATTCTCGTCATAGGCAAGTTTATGTTTATTCTTTGAATTTTTTAGCTATACTGCAATGTTAAACATTAAATAAATTGATAAAAATTCAAAGCAAAAATTAATAAGCGTTTTGAATATGTTATTACACCCGTTTCCATTGGCTTAATTAAGCTAGTTATTATCTTGTAGTTTGGACTTGAACCTTTTTTGCTCTATTTTCTTATCAGTTTTCAGTCGTTTTAACACTTTGTAAGATATGGACATTGTTCTTGTAAAGTTTATGTCCTGTTAGATAATTGTTGGTTATTTTAATTTGAATGTTGCGGCTTAGTAAGTGTCATAGCTAGTAATTAAAGAAACACAAGGATTATTATTTCAGTTACTCATAAGTAGTATAGACAGAGTAGTTAGGTAATTAATTTTTTTTCATTTTATATACTTACCAAAAATCTTTAACGAATACATGCAATTTTGATTAATACGATATTAAACTTAATTTTAACTGCATTTTACATGTTTCAGAAATATAAAATTGTAATACTTTTAAATATTCCATTCGTGGTTACGTATGTATTCGAGATACTTAAATGTACTTTAGCTTTTAATATGTATTTTCGGGTACCTGAAGAAATTATTAAAACAGAACTATCAACTTAATGCAAAATGCAGCATTTTATGTCGACATTATTTAGCTTACAAGCGTTGTGAACGCTAGCAGCGAATCTTCTGGCATCCTCCTGTCTCTCACGATCGTAAAATAGGGTTATGGTCTGATAAAGAGCACATCGGCGCACTTACTTTGCGAAATATAATGATGATAACGCTCGCAAATTACTATTATGTGGCAACTGTGATGTATCATGCGTGTTAATATTAAATATTTTGAGAGCTTGGCTATCTTATTTCCGTGCATAATTTACTGTTCTATGTCTGTTAGGGTATCTTCACAATGTTATTAAGCTCATTGTAGTGATTCAAGATTTAAGTGACGTGCAAATATTCCACTTAAAAAACGTTAAAAATAACCAATACAAGTTTTAAATTTATTTTAAAAAAACCCTTACGATTTTTCGTTTATCTAACCAACTAGTGTCAGAATATTTACGGACATTAATTAATTCTTTTGCTGCTAGCTACTAGCTGCCTCCGTAGCCTAGTGGTATGGGCGTGTGTGCTCTAGAAACAGAACGGAGAGAGATCGTGGGTTCAAATCCTGCGGGGACGCAACAAATTTCGTTGTTGACTCCTAGTTAGTTCGGGCGATTAGAGCCGATTGCCTGAAAAGTAAGATGATCGATGCGTCGAAAGATCGCATCGAAAAATAAAGTCGCGATCGATGTAAAAAGTCGGTGCACCCACTAACCAGCGTTGGAACAGCGGTGGTGGGATACGGTCCAAACCCCCTAATGGATAGGTAGTACTACACATTAAAGGGCTTTTAACGGGTTTTATCGCGTTTATTTTACATTTTACATTCCCGACGTTTCGAGCACGTTTCCAGCGGCCGTAGTCCAAAGGTAGACTCAATAAGTAAAATAAATTAGTCTACCCCATGACCACAGCCGCAGGAAAGTTTTCGAAGCGTCGGGGATTTAAAATGTAAATTAAACGCAATAAAATCCGTTAAAAGTCCTTATACGAACAATATCAAACAGCAGTCTTAATTCAGTAGTTACTTTGCACAATTGATGTTAAAGGTGCACAAATGTTCTAAAGTAGTCATAAGCTTGTCAAACTGATTCTATATAACGGTCATTAACAAGGTTTTCACATTTTTGTCCTTCATTACCGTTGGCATCGCATTATTTTCTTTTAGCAAAAGGAATTAAAAAAAAATATGTTCCGTGAACATAAGAATGCGAACGTAGAAGCGTCAACCGTTGTGTTAAAATATTTTGTAATCTATATTTTTACAGTTTACTTTTTCATTGTTCAGTCGAATATGAATATTTTAAGGTTTTAAAAGTAAAGTGACCGGTTTTAGAGGCAACTATATCAAACGAGGAATTTGTTGTTAAAATGTATGTAAAGGAAACAGGATTGCTTTGACCCAAGCTCGGATGCCCAAAATACGTCTATTTAAATTTAAATGACCACAGCCATCGTTAAAAACAGTTCCGTAGTTAAAAAGATAGGTTGTTGAAGCTGAATAATTATTGAGCGTACTTGTGGACTTAATTGCCACTCACACAAATAATTACGCAATTTTTGTGTCGATTTAAATTAAAATATGTCCTCTTAATGAATAATAAGTAACAAGTTAATTATACTCAACAGTGTTGCAGTGTTAGATGATGTGACGACCTGTGCAAAAGTACAGGGAGTCAATGTATGCAGGCGGTATAGGATTGTATCTCTGTGCGGCTCATGTGAGAGGCCTATTTTCAGTAGTTGTGTTCGATGTGCTAATAATGACGAACTGACATAGATGAGACGTTCATATTAATACATATTAAGGCATTTATAAAGCCATTTACCATATGTAAACTAATGTAAAATATTTCATCTATACAGCATTCAAAAACACAATATGTTAATAAAATTCATTTTTTACACCTACAAACTATAATTAAATAAAATATTTTTGTTTTAAAAATAAATGTGCTTCAAATTCTCATATAAATTGATGGATTTAAATAAACGAAGAATAAATAATATTTAATCGAAGTCAGTTATATCAAAACTTTAAATAAGATTTTGTTTTAATTATTTTTTTATGAGAGCGATGAGACGAGCAAGTTATTGGCCTGATGAGTATGAGATATGCCATGCCCATTAGAAAAGCAGCGTAGACATCACAAATCCGCTAACCACCCTAAGATATAACATGTTATGTCTTATTTATCCATGAACGCTGGATATATATTGAAGATCACCCCCTCAAACAGGAATACAGTATTATTAACACGTAACAAATTTGTTCAATCTATTATGTTAGCAATGTCTATATGTTTAACTCTATATACTCTCTATAAGTCTATATGTAAAAATATTCATTAATAATGAAGCGAAAACTTACAAAAATATATAAGTAATACATCATTATAAACATTTTCAGTTCGTAATTATTGTTTTTGTTATCTTTTTTTACTGTAATTTTAGTATTTTTATCAGTAAATTTTTTTAATTTTCCTTTGCTCATTTTGGTAGTTTTGACGTGATATTAATAAAACCAAATCAACAAAGCGTATATAAACAAAATATTACTTCTTACTTAATATTTTTTTTATGAGCAAATATGCGTACCGTTATGCAAAGATTTATCAATAGCACTTAATGTTATTTTTACTGATTTTATTAGTTATATTCAAAAGCTTTTTTCAAAACTGATTCTAATATATTTTAAATTATTATCTTAAAGTAAAGTTAAATTGTCAGGCATCAGATATTACGAGTTTTTACATTATGTTACGGAAGCAGTTTATAAAGGAAATACATTTTTAGCCATCTCAAAGGAAATTACAAAAAGTATAAATTATGAACTGAACATCTCTTATACTTAAAAACTTGACACCGACAACAGCCACCAGATGTCTTTTACAGACGAGTCCATGCGTTACATGGGTACATGCCTTAAACCACTCAACACAGTAACACTGTCACGGATGCACGACACTTATCACACACGAGAAGAGTTCCGTACCGGGCAGCGGCTCATATTAAAGCCCCTTTTCTATATATTAGACCCGACTCTTATACACGATCTTAGGCAGTCAAAACGTCAATATCGGAGACTTATTTTCTCTACCTACCCGCATTGAAATAGTATTTTGACTATATAACAACTAGGTTTTCTCTGAAATCGGTTAATAGGAGAAAGCTGTCAACAACAGTGAGATTTTTGTACAATTGTAAGTAAGGTAACATTTAACACTGATGCAGCAATAACTACGTATGAACAATGATGATTGTTTTTTGGTCGAAAGCAATCTACTCTGCTTTACTTGCGAGCTAAAAGGTCAATCTAAGAGAAACAAGGGTAGGTTTTGTAAAACAAAAGAGAAATATCGACCTAGAGACTAAAACTAATAAGTAAATAGTTGTTAATATGAATTTGTGTCATAACTACGGTAAAAAAAAAATAGGATAGATATGTACAGTTGACATAGACGGACGAAAAATCATGGTTTCAGGTTTTTTGTTTCTTTGTGGGCTCTTGAAAGCACATATGAACTTACCGACCACTTCATCATCATCAGCTTGTGACAGTCTACTGTTGGACATAGGTCTCCCCTCATACACCCCTATTCATTACGGGGTTTTGGACCGTATCCCACCACGCTGGTCCAAAGAGGCTTGGTGGGTGGACCAACTTTTTACATGCCCATCCGACGCATGGATCTTACTGTACTGTTGTAACTAGGAAACAACAATGAAAAATTTGTTGAGTCCCCGCAGGATTCAAACCCACGACCTCCGGTTTCTAAGTCACACGCCCAAACCACTAGGCTACGGAGGCAGTTATACCGACCACTTATAAATTTACTAATGGTTCGAGACTTTCCACCAGCAGTCCAGCACTTGTTTTTTTAATGTGGTACTTAATATTCTTCACACGTTGTTTGTCTTTGATTGGTTCAGAATTTTTTTTTTGCAAATTTACCACTACTTGTTTCAAATTCCTAGCTTTAGCCCTTTATAACATTTGCAAAGAAAATTATAATTTAAAGAAATATGCACTTTTCAAATTAACGATATTTTTTGTTTTATTAAAAATGTGAGATCCCAAGGTACGCAAGATACGAAGGAAATATACTAACTTTAAAGGGATTATGGTAAAGTTCATATTCGTTTTATTATTTTGTGTATCTCAAGTTCACTTTTGTCTGTTTGAAATTAATGCTTGTCTTACTTTGTATTGGTATTCCTCCATAATATCCAATTTAAAACTAACAAAACTTTATCATGGATGTATATTTCTCTGAAAATCGTAGCACAACATAATTGAATTTGAAACTAACAACGGTCAAATTTTATGGTTATTTAAGACATACCCACGGGAGAATGTTATGGTTGGATTTAGTAAAATTAGTCTAACTGCAGCGTGAGCTGTTCGGTTAAAATAGCTATATTAGCTATAGCTATTATACGAATGAAATGTTGGCAGTTATTTTAAGCAAAGATTAAAAAAAATATTTAAACAAAATGATTTAAAGTGAGTTTTACTTTTTTTATAAAATTGTTTTTATGTTTTTTTTGTTCTAAGAAATAACCAACAAATTCAATACAAAATTATTTTTTAGCGTGTAAACATAGTAGTAATGATGTCATTAGTATAAATCGATCTCAACATTAAAAACGTATATACAAATCTTGTGTAATATCGTTGGTTCGTAATCAACTCCTAAACTACTGAACAGATTTTCATAAATTAAACGTACTTCATGCAACAAGATGGAGTAGTTTATATCTCAATTTATAGTCACAATAATTTTTGTTATTAATTGCATATAAATAACTATTGTTTAGTTCTATAAAAATAACAGATGGCGGTGTAATTTTAATCATTAATAAGAATATATATATATATATATATAATAAAGTTTTCTATAGAAACTAAAGTTATTTAATTGCAATGTAAATTATATGACGACTAAGCTGACCAGCAGACTTCGTACTGCCTCAATAGATAAATAAAATACCTAAACTTTGGTATAAATTAATTTCAAAACATACAAAACTTATTGAATAAAAAGCATTTTTTAATGAAGCATGAAGTTTTATTATTATTTTCGACACACCATGACGCTTACTTAAAAAACAGAGTTTTCCTGAAATACTGGCTATTTATGAGGTTTACATTTTTATTAACAGACCCACACTGTTATGATACAGTTTGTTAATCAATTTAAAGCTTTCTCGTAAACTATATTTTTGGTTTGTTTTGTTGTGCGTAATTAAACAAAGAAGACGGTTTTCCGACGCGCGAACACGCGACGTATAATTCCGTCCATGCGCGAAACAGAGAAACTCCAAGTTGATTCCGCAAACTTCTAAAGACTGGCCTTGCGATTTATTTATTGTCATCGCAAAGGCCAGACGTACTGAAATTATAGCGTTGAAAATCGAATAGGTAAATCCGTTGGTATCATCGGTATTCGCGGGATCAAGACATCCTCTCCTTTGTATTTTCCTTTCATGATTGTTGCCCGCAATGACGTTATTCATCAGCTTTTCACAGCCAGTCTTGTTCCATTGCATAGTCGAGGTTGATTAATGTTACGCAGCATGATGACAATAGATCCTACTTTTAACTGCAAATTGTGAGGTGGTAATCCAGGTAATTCCAGTGAATTTAAAAACTCTGTGGGATAGTCATAATAGTGTCGACTGATTTAAAGAAAATCAACTGTCCTGGAAGAAAATTCTGAATGGTCACATTGAGATTCTCGACATCTTTATTTTTCGCTGCCAATATTGCTCGTTTACCCAGCCAATTATGGTTATTGAAATTTTGCGCTATATCTAGGAAAACACGCTGAATAAGCTCCTCTTTTGAATCTGTGATCTGACCGAAACCTGTGGGTAATGTGATGAATCCGGTCGAGGTGTCCATTGCAACTATATTATTTCCAATATCTAACAACTGCTTCATAAACACATTTGCAGTTCATCGTGTTGCAAAAATACTCGCATGTTAGTTGTTAATTGGAGTGTCTTTACGTACTGCCACAAATTCGATGATTTTAGGCATGCATTTAGTTCATCAGCAACAGTTGATCGGGGAATAACTGAAAGAGTCTGACGAAAATCACCTGACAACAGAATCATGGCCCCACCAAATATATTGTGGTTGTCACGAAGATCTTTCAATGTTCTGTCTAGCGCCTCCAGTGACCTCTTATGGGCCATTGTGCATTCATCCCAAACAATTAATTTGCATACCTGTAGGATCTTGGCCATTGCGCTATTTTTGGGGATGTTGCAATTGGTGATTTGCATGTTTAATGGTAATTTCAAGGCAGAATGCGCAGTTCGTCCGCCTTCTAGCAGAGTCGCAGCTATTCTAGATGAAGCAACGCTAGAGCAACATCATTTCTGCGATCTAATCCTCGCCAAAAAGCAATGAAATTAGAACGTTTTTCCGGTTCCTCCGGGAGCATCAAGAAATAAATTCCACCAGATCCACTGTTCACAGCTTCTATCAAAGTGTCGTACGCAATTCTTTTGTTGATTTAATTGTAGGAACATTTGTACGAACTGTTTCGGCCAATGCTCAATGTCGTACTGTTGTTCCCTTTGCAACTCGTGGTTTAATGCATCGTGCATATGACGTTTGGGTGCTGTCATTCCCAAACACGACAATACTTTATTGCTATCAATAAACACATATCTTCTGTCATGATGAATGTCTTATTGTAAATTTCTTCAGTCATTTGTAGTGTAGGATTCAAAGTTTCACGGCGCACACGATGCAAAACATCCTCAGACATGTCATCTCTATACTTAACCCACAAATCTTTTGGATTCGAAGGAAACATGTCGATATGATAATCCCAAATAATGATTGAATTTGATGCGGCGATGAAGATATTACGAAATCCGTGAGCGTATCATCCCAGTGCGAATCGTTCTCAAGTAAATGTAATAGTTGGCATGCCTCACGGTAAGTCGCACACAGCTGTCCATTAACTGTTCTTAGTTGTTTAAACGATGTCGGACCACGAACATTCACCTAACAACAATCGCAAATAACATTCATTGTCATTTGGATGTACTGTGTAGATGCGACCCAGAGATACATTTGGATGTCCTTCAACTGGTGTTCCTTGTTTTCGACGCTGAAATGATTTCGATGATGCATTCCATATGTAATAGCGTGGCATGTCAGCATACAGCAAAGTGCAACAAAATCATCAGTTTGACAGACTGTGAAGAAACTTGTTAATGTTGTCGATGATGGGCGTGCCGCTCTGTCTGCCGCGTTCGATTCATTAAAATAAACTCGTTGACAATTTTCTAAATGGACCGCCAAATGGACTACTGTGAGGGTATCTTTCATGGATCGCAAATGAAAATATACGCTAAATTGCTTCGTTGCTACTTACATAGCGCCCATCTGGTCTGAGTTATTTCATCATTTGCATTGGTTACAGCGAAGACAGCCATATCACGCTGCCTTTGTTAACATATTTTACATATGTACTTTATCGACTTTACAGAGTTGCAATATTCCACATTGATGTGAGTCTCAAAGCTTTGGACAATATTGGCGAGTATGGCAATCCAACGATTATCTACATCAACATTTTGTTCTTTTACCTTCACAACAACTGAGTCGCCGACGATACAATGGGTATCCATCATTTCCCGTTATGGTTTTCGCAAGCAGGTCTCTTGGGTATCGCTTGGACCACTTGCCGTCAACCATACAGGGTGGATGTAGTTGAAAAGTCCGCAAGTTCCATGTATCATATGTTTGGCAACTACTGCATGCAATTTGGGTCAACTGTTTCATCTGGAATTTCAGCTGAAATTATGGAATCAATCTCATCTGGCCTTATTTTGTACACTAACCAGAGTAAAATGTGCATGTGGCAATCACGCTTTGCCATTCTACAGAGTACATCCAACAACGGACTCGCCATACACACAATGCTTTATTAAGAAATTCATCTGAGATTTTAATTTTATTTAAAAACTCTGGCAATTATGTCATGTCTAACAACTGGTGTTTGGCTATGTAGCTAATTCCCTCTTGATTTCGGACCAATTTGGGTTACATGTGAATGTAACAAATAAGTCTGGGCGCCATAATGCCCTAACATATGACATAACATCCTGAGCATATTCGTGCATGTGGCGTGGGCTTCCTATGGTGGCTGGCAAAATTGTCATTCTTCCTCAATTATTCACTTGCCATCGGCATTTTATAGCGTCATGGAGATGAATATATTCCTCTGACCGTAGCTGTCGTTGGTTCAAACGAATGTATGTTAATCGTTAAGTCTCAATTTTGACATACATAGTCAACTGCAAACTGATGAAAAAGTCGTTGACACATCAAAATATAATTTATTTCATCTTGACGGATCACGAATCTGTATGAATAGAAATTCATAGCATAACTTTTCTTGGTTTCAGCACCTGCAATCAAAAATAATAAACGTTTCTTAGATTAATTGAATTTAAAAATATTATTTAATTCTGCTCAATTTATTTACCTATTACTTGATTTGCCATATAAATATTAAAATGGTATCCATCTTCCCTGCCAGAAAATCAAAGGATATTGTAATCCATCATAGCTCCTATGTGTTTCAGATACACGTTTTAAGTCACTATTCCGACGATAAGGAACAATATCTCTAGATTTTAAATTTTCACCACAATGACAACAGCACTTCATCAATGGTAGGTGAATTAAACCTCCTTGTGTGTTCACCAGCAGGTGTTTTGTCAGCTCGAATGATAATATTATGGCTATCAGATGGCATCCGATCCAATGCAATTTTGAACATGTTTACTTAATTGTTATTCTGATGAAGAAACATTTGTAATTCGTGGACGATGATTCTCTTCACTGTTGGATTGTGAGCACAACGATTATCAACTTCCGCATCTGAATTGACCATAAAATAAATTTGTAAAAATTGATGATCTGCATCAGGTAATGGTAACAGTGACCCCAGTAAGTGATAAATTTGTCCTTGTATCTGTAATATTTTTAATTTTGTCCATTAATTAATTTATATATATATATATATATATGTATATATATATATATATACATATATATGTATATTTTAGTACAAACTTAAAAAGTATAAAAAATATTCTGGTATAATACCTTGAAAGTGGGCATGAAATTGTCCCGTATAATATGTGTAGCGCCAAATGATGTCATCTGGAAACAGTTGTTATATTTCTGAATGTTGGCCAAGAAGTGCTTAGAATCATTTCCAATCCAGAAACTAAAGAGCGTAAAGGATTTGGTGTTGGGACCAATTGTGGCAATTTTATTTTGCCTCCAGCACATACATAATCCAGTAGATTCACAGTGTATTAACGCCTTACAAAATTTACAGACTATTTTCATTTCCCCAATTGTTACCGATTTGTCGGCACAATAATCAATTGCCGGATCATAGTGGAATGCAGCTCGTTCGAGAATTACAGGATTACTGCGTCTGCGGATTCGCTCAATTTCATTATGTCGTGCTCGCTGTTGTTGTGTTTGATGTGCACGAACTCGTTGTATTCTAAGCCTATCCACTTCTTTGTCACTCAATAAATAACGCAATTCTGACATAGCAATACGACTATTTTCTTGATCTGTCTCTCTCTGGTCATCAGTGTGGTTAGCACGTGAGGTAGCTCTTTACACATTTGATTGACTGCGACGACCTTAGTTAGGTCGTCTTCTCCTCGGCATCGTTATCAAAGTGAGAAAATTTTTCGCTCACTAACAGTAACTTAAAGTAAAGTTTCACTATCACAAAATATCAACAAAAAGAGAGACACTACTTGGAATGTCACTATCACAAAGGATCAAAAGTAAAGAAAGTTCTCGCGCACATGTGGTAATCGTCACTCACAAAGATAGAAGTGATGCACTCATAGAATATCGTAACTATGATCAGTACACAATATCGTCAATCGTAATACTATTTTCCGTATTATGATTTTTCTATTTATTTTTGGAGTTTACCTTTAAGCCATAAATCTCGTGTTCTGAAGTGCGACAGAATAATTGACATATTAGTTGGTTGTCAATTGTCAAATCTAATGTCAAATGTTATGGTATATATATATAAAGCTTTAAATTGATTAACAAACTGTATCATAACAGTGTAGTCTGTTAATAAAATTTAAACCTTATAAATAGCCAATATTTCAGGAAAACTCTGTTTTTAAGTAAGCATCATGGTGTGTCGAAAATAATAATAAAACTTCATGCTTTATTAAAAAATGCTTTTTATTCAATACGCTTTGATTTGTTTTGAAATTAATTTGTACCAAAGTTTAGGTATTTTATTTATCGATTGAGGCATAAGAGTCTGCCGGGTCAGCTAGATATGATTGAATTTGAATTTTATGCAGCGGTAATAAATTGCAAATTGACTCGTTGACGATTAGGAACACACCTATATTGCTTAGACGACAGTAAGTGATTATAATTTAATAAGAACTTTTTGTATAGCAATAAGTTCAAATTGACTCTACATATTATTTAGAAAACCTTTGTATGGGAAATAGAAAAGGGCTGTTTTAGGGTTTTCCTGGAAATTATTCGATTTTTCTCGCCTTTTAAACCTTCCTAGTCCTCCTACGAACATTTCAAGACTAAGATAAGATAAATCCGTTCAGCCGTTCTCGAGTTTTAGTAGAGACTAACAGAACAGCAATTCATTTATATATAAGATATAAGATAAGATAAGATATAAGATAAAGATAGATAGATTAATATATCGGTCCGTGGCAACATTTCTTTTCACTTTGCCTAAAATATCTAATTTGATAAGACTTTACCACAAAAATATACACAATCTCGCATCTGTTTAATATTCTGTTTTAAGCATCTAAATAACATAGTAAGTAATACAAAGGTGTACGCGATTAAATCTAAAACATTCAATGACAATCATCCCGTACTATGATTTCGTAATATTATGACTCACAACAGCGACGGTTTCCGCTGAACCAGAGCCATAATAGTTATTTACGTCACCCTTTGCCTCAATAAATATTAACGCGATCACGTTAAATGCAAACGCGAAACGAATTATTCGCAAACGCAGAAAAATGGAACCAATGTTATAAACAATTTCTTTGTCTACGTTCAATCTTGTGATACGGGTAAGTGTCACCAATATATATATATATATAAACCGAATACTAATATTATATAAACCGAAACAAATCGGGTAATAATAATATTATAAACCGAAACAAATCGGGTGGTTTTTCTATTAATTTCAGTATTAAAACAAATAAAATTTGCTCACTTTTTGTCAGGTCTTTATATGATTCAATCGGATTTTACGCGCGGCTAATGGCATTCGATCCCACAAAAGTAAGGAATAGATTACATTCTTATAAATATGATAAATTGAAGGCCATAATGTTTATTATAACATCATGAGCAATCAATCATGACCTCCAATCTCAATCATTGTTACAGACTCTTAAATGTGTTCGACAACCGACTCTTTGCATGTCGATTTAAATCATAACTCAATATTATGCAACGCGATTTGAACTTAATGAACGAGAACCGACTTCAGCTTGGAAAACGATACCATACACCAATAGAGTAATATTTTTTGGCAACGTATAATTTGATCCGACTGTTTCAATGATGAGAATATACGTATATTACAATATAACTAATTCTTATATTAATAATAAAGACGAAAAGCCCTTTTATTTATAGTTTACGTTAAGTGTATTAATATTAATTAACGAAATATTGTGCCCGACTTATATAAAAAAATTTTACTTGACATGTTTATAACATAAGTATACAACTTATTAAGTACTAGAAGTAAAATTAAGGTAAAATGTTTTTAGTGCATTTAAAATGTTATATTAGCAACTTTTATTGGTTTATTGAAATGGTCACGTCAGTTTTTGGAAACATTGAATACTTTAGTAATATTAAAGAGAGTTATAGGTTAACAACTTATTGTATTTCTAATTGGGTATATACAAACCTTTACAACCAAAAATAACGAAATAGAGCGCTCTCAGCAGCGGTCCCGTCCGCACGTGTTCGCCGCAGTCTCCCGAGCTCGCCGCGCAGTCTTCATTGTCCGCTTCCGTGAAATCGTCACGCTGCGCCATCTGTGTTTTATGAGTGCACCTGCGCTCATAGAGCCTTTTGTCGCACCCCGCTGACGTCATCGTTGCGATTTTATTGCACTTTTTTTTTGGCGTTGGAAAATCCAGCTTACGGATTCCCCGCCGCCAAAGTGAGGGTGCAGGGGGATATGGGCCCCCGACCAAGATGGAGCGGCCGGTATACCCACCAAAAACCAACGGTTGTTCCTTTTTCTCATGCGCTGTAGCCGGGTCCGCGGGCGCTGATGACAGTCTTCGGCGACCCGGCGCGGACGTGGCCCTCCTCGGGCCTTTCTCACCGGGTGTGTTGGGACACCCGGACGTCGCTTTTAGCGCCGTGCCGGAACAAACAGCACGGCGCCCTCTTGAGCCCTTCTCTCGGGGGCACCTCTTGCTGGCCGCCCAGGGGCCTCAGTGTCAGGGTTGCGCGTACGCCACCTTCTCGGCACCCTGGCCTTCTTCTGCGGATAGCCAGGCGCTCACGGCCTCCTGTCCCTTTCCGCGGCCTCCTTCCGCCAATCACGTCCTCGCAAAAGCAGGACGGCGCCCCACGACCTTCGTTTCAGCATCCTGCGCACTACGGCAGGGAAGGAAGGTCGTCCCCGACACTACGCAGCCTCGGCGTTGCCTCGACCCAGGCTGGCACCTTCCAGCACGTGCTGGGCCGTTCATTCGGCACATACGCCACAGTGGTGGCACCTCAGGCTCCCCCTACAAGGCACAGGTACTCCGAAACAGCTGTGTCCCGAGAGAACCTCGTCCGGGGAATGTCAGGGGAGCCGTGTCCTCTTTGCCACCACTTAAACGGGGCGGGGTTTCCTTATGACGGCCGGCGCGGGGTGCCCAGCCAAGCCCCACTCCTGTTTGCGGAGCGCAGCCTGCGCCCCTTATCTCTTCCGGGTGGCCTGAAGCCCCGAGACCTCCTCGCGCCAGAAAAAGAGGACGCAAGACGCATCCAGGTCCCAGGGCAATGGCCGTAACAGGCACGCCGCCCCGCCGGAGAGGCCGGAGCCCCGAGGCCGGACGCCAACACCCCTGGGTTCCTCCTTAGACGCAGATCCTTTTGGGGGGTCGGCCCACACGGCCCTGAAAGGGCCTGGGACCTAGACTCCGGCACAGGCCGGGAAGGAGCTGTTGGTCCCTCGATGTTTGGCGATGGAGGACACCGCCAAACACCCCACCCGGGACACCGCATCCGGTCAGGACCTGACCGCAGCACCGCGGAGGTCGACCGGTTTCTTTGGGAAGCCATACGACCCGCCAGATTAGACCGACGGCCCAGGTGCTGGACGATGGGGCCGCCACGATTCTCTCAAAGAGTTTTCCACATCGTCCAACAGACGATCGGCCAGGGGAGGGCGAACGCAGGACGCCCTCCTTTGATGGGACGGTCTCCTGCTTCCCCCTGTGGGTATTAAGGCTTGAGCCGACAGGCAGAGAAAACGTCCTTACCTGGGCCCAGGGAACCCCAGGGCTTGGGGGCGCGTCCGAATGCCATCGGGCCCCGGGGGCGTGCCCCTCATTTTGGAGAAGGGCGCACCGAACCTCCCGGGCTACCGGCGCTTGGAACGGGTCGACCCTCATCCGGCCATTTGGAACCACGAAGGTGCCGTGCTCCTCCGCTGGAATAAAGCCTCGGCGATAGTGAACCAACTGCGGGCCCAGACTCCCGGTGAGCGGGGCCCAAGGACGAATGTTCATCACCATTTTGAGGCCGCCCCACGGATCACCGTCCAGGGCTCTTCCCCAGGCGATCGCCCGGCATTCCCCACTTTGAGAGCCATCCTTTGCCCTGAAAGAGGCGAGACCGGCCCCAGGGCCCGGTTCGCCGTCGTCCCGACAACGGGGTATTGGCCGTGCCACGATGCACCCGCACGCGGCAATTTCGGATTCCCACCAGACACCCGGCGTTTAGGGGAGATTTAGCCGGGACATCGACGCGCCACACGTGCACCCGGGAGCCATTGTGCCCCCTCCACATCGACAATGTTGGGGGAAACCCACGATGCACCATTGGCCCCCCAGGCCCGGTCCAGGCTGAGGCGCCACCGGGGCCGCCCGTCCGGCCAGGGCCGGATAGGTAGGGAGGGCGGGAGACCAACCGAAAGATGATGATCCGACAGGGTCTGACGCCCGTCACCACCTTCCAGCCCGAGGGCGAGCCAGGCGGGGCCAGGAACGATACATCAACGATCGACCCGCCCGGGCCTGACACACGTGTTTCCGAACCCTGTTTAGGACCCGAAGCCCCCCCAGGAGCCATCCTAGTGTCCTCCTCTCCCGCAGGTGAACCCGCCGGGTGATTTAGCGGAGATCCCCCTACCAGCAAGGAAGGGGTCCGTAAGAAGGGATCAGGGTGACCCCAGTCGGTCTAGGAGTCTCGAAGCAGGAGACTGTTGGGGAAAAGGGAAACAACCAAAATCTCCCAACAGAGCGCCGAGAAGCCGGACCTTTTTTCACGTCCTCGGTTGAGGGGACCCCGGAGTCCCCAGACCACTGCCGAGAAACGCCCCCGGCCCAGTTATTGCGGGGGAACGTAATACGGTTCCGACATAGGCACTGGACCACCCGGCCAGTTCGAAACAAGAGGTCCTGGCCTGGCGCAGTGGTTCAGATTTGTTCTTCAGCGGGCCATTATTGAGGCCATTTGAGTCCCCGCCGAAGCACTGGGCTTGGGCACTGGCCCGCCCAGGCCTCATTCATCCGCCTCCTGTCGGTTTGGTCGCGGCCGACCCCAACCTATGGCCAGTTGGTTATTTGCCGCCGGAAAGATACAACGGGCGCGGCCTGGCAACCCCGTTTTGGCCCCCGGGCCACAGCGGTAGCAGGCACCGCCGGCGACGCCCGATGGACGCCCGCCGGCCCGATTTTGAGGCAGTGGGCGCGCATGGGACGCGCCGCAAGAGTTTCACCTGTACCGAACACCACCCGACAGGAGGCGCCCACCATCAATTTTTTTTTTGTGGCTCCCAGGGCAGACAGTTCCGCCGAGACCCGTCCGGTCTGGGGGATATCTCCCGACTTTACGGAGGGGACCGGGCAGCGTTTTGCCTTCCCCGGCCACCCTCCTTCATCAAAATCATCCAGGCCCGAGATGCGAATATCCGGCATTTTCCCGATATTATGTTAATTTGACCAACCAGGCGGTTTTTTCGAATTGGTTGGTTTGCCTTGGCGGCCCCGAACGTGGATTCGGGCCCCCGTTGCCCATGACGGAACCGGGCCATCAATTCCAATGTCCCGTTGTACACTTTTTCAGATCCGGAGGATGCGAACAAGGACCCTTTTCTGCGCCCGGCTGCAGCGAAACCCGCCGACGAGGTAGGGGCCTTTGGGCATCCTCTTTTTGGGCGCCCCTTTAGGGACCAGGCCGGCAGACTTGTATTCGGCCGACTGGGGGGAGGGCCATCACATCCACCAACCGTTTAGGGGAGGGCCTGCGGGCACGTACGTAAGTCCCCTTCAGGTTGCCTGATCATGTGGCAACCTGGGAGATGATGCTCAAATTTTGAGCGCCACTCCTTTGCATCCTCCGCCGTTAAGGCATCCTCCTCCACGGCCTCTCCGCCCTCCGGAGCGGCCTCTACCATTTCTTCGAGCGTGCGATTCTTTTCCGCACGCTCGCTGCCTTTTGGGCCTTCTCGTTTTTGCCAGCAGGACCAGATCGGTGGTAGGGTCCTGCTGGCTGCCGCTATTCGACCGCGATCTCGCAGCGGTGCAGCGTTTTAGAAAACGCCCACGTTCGTCTGCATCAGTGGTGATGCAGGTCGCCCTCTTCTTCCGCCGCCACCACCTTTTGCGCTGGCTGATCCTCCTCACTAGAAGACTCTGCCTGAGTGCCGGCCGTGTCCTCCCTTGTGCGCTATCTGAAAATTTGAGGGCATACCTCGCGCTTCACCATCGAGAGCCGGCCCTCACCTGGTCCTCGCGCCTCCTACACTTGAATCGGAACTGATATCTTGCCTTGTCTCGTTTTTTTTGGTTTTCACCTCTTTTGTTAGATTTTAGATTTTCCATTAAAAATCCCACGAGTAACAGGTAAAGATGTCCACCGGGCCAGGGACCATGTAGCACCGGTAACCCTTAATACGCCTGGGGGCGGAAGTTCCGGGTGGGCCGCCAATGGCTGGTGGAGACACCGCATCCTGCGTCAGGGACCTGACCCGCAGCACCGCGTGGACGGTCGACCGGCCCTTGCGGAAGCCATACTGCCACTCCGCCAGATTTGGACCGACGTGCTCCAGGTGCTGGACGATGCGGGCCGCCACGATTCTCTCAAAGAGTTTTCCCACATCGTCCAACAGCACGATCGGCCTGTAGGCGGAGGGCGAGTCCGCAGGACGCCCCTCCTTTTGGATGAGGACGAGTCTGCCTGTCTTCCACCTCTGTGGTATTAAGGCTTGAGCCAGACAGGCAGAAAACATCGCCCTCACTCTGGGCTCCAGGGCGTCCCCTAGGGCCAGCGCCAGCGCGCGTCCCGGAATGCCATCGGGACCATGCCTTAGCAGCGGCTTTCAGCTGCCGGTTCTCCTTCTCAAGCGGCCTTAGACGCCGGACTTCCTCCTGAGGGCCTCCACCCGAGCTATTAGAGCCTCTTTGTCAGCCGAGTACTTGCGGATCTCGGCCGACTGAGTGAGCGGCTCATGACGTCCACCAACTGTTTTACGGCGGAGGAGCACTTTTAAGGGCACGAACGTACGTGCCCTTCAGGTTGCCGGATTTTGGCAACTTGGGAGATGATGTCAGATTTCTGAGCGCCATCTCCTTTGCATCCTCCGCCGTCAAGACATTTTCATCTCACGGCCTCTCTCTCCTCCGAGCGGCCTCTACAATTTCTTCGAGCGTGCGATCCTTTTCCGCACGCTCTGCCTGCCTTTGGGCCTTCTCGTTTTTGCCAGCAGGACTGATCAGTGGTAGGGTCCCGCTGGCTGCCGCTCTCGACCGCGATCTCACAGCTGTCATGCGGTATGGCGTTTCAAGAAACGCCCGCGTTCATCTCTGAAGGGTGAGGCAGGTCGCCCTCTTCTTCCGCTCGCAACCAACTTTTGCGCCGGCTGGTCCTCCTCGCTGGAACACTCACTTTGAGTGCCAGCAGTATCCTCTCTCGTGCGCTTCCTGTAAAGGAATTAAAATTAAAAATAAGGGAAAACCCTCGCTTCACCCTCGGAGAGCCGGCCTCACCTGGTCCGCGCCTCCTCAACTGATTCATCCGAAAAGAACTCGGTGTCCGTTTTATCGCCATTTTCATCATTTTTGTCAATCCTGCTTTTGGTTTTGTGTTTGTTTTGATTTTCCATATCAAATCCCACGAATATTAGGTTATGGAAGTCCACCAGGCCAGGGACCATGTAGCACCGGTAACCCTAAATACGCCTGGGGGCGGGAGGTTCCCAGGGTGTGCCGCCTAATGGCTGGTGTATCATTCCAGCCGCTCTTGCGAGCACCCGACACCACGACCACAACGCCGAGATCAACGGTTTTTAGAGAGGTTGTTCCTCGCGGTCCGGCCAATGAAGGCAGGACCCTCAGCACTGCCGCAGGCCGCGAGACGTGATCCACGACACCCACGACAGGCCGAGATCGCCCGGTGTTCGGCAAAGCCGAGTGCAATACACCGAACGAATCACACCGTCCCCTCTCGGGGACTTCCATTCATACATCTCGCACTTTGCCCTTTGCCCCAATCCCCCACACACACATTCATACCTTTGCTCTTTCATACCTTTGCTCTTTCATACCTTTGCTCTTTCATACATCACGCTCGGCGAGGCTCTGACGCACTCGCAGGGGGTAGACCGGCTCGCATCCCGTGTTCCCTCTTAACAAAGAGGGGTACAGGGAGCGAGGGTCTGAGGCCCGCCACAACAGGCTCACCTCGGGGAGCAACTGCTCCTCGCCACATCTCCACCGCAGAGCAGAGACGCAGCACCCCTGTCAGTTTCTGTCCGCGCCGGTTCGAGCCGGTACCCCCATATCTGGGCGTGCCCTATCCGCAACCTGGGACGCGCCGGATGGGAGATCTGACAACTCCACACGGCGATTTATTGCACTACCTCAAGCAGTCGGCTTGTGCACGGCTGTGTTTTGCAACTCGTTTGCCTAACACAACTGTGTTGTAGCCGCTTGTAGCAAGCGCAATTTTGTTTCTTAGGTTAATTATCTTGTTTCTCGGCCGAACTTTCCGCCAGCGTGCCCGGCAGGGCGGGAAGGTTTTACGCCCGGCAATCGCCGGACTCACCACTGTGTGGCAACAAAACACATGGATCGTCAAACATAGGTGCGACCTAATCGCATGCAATGTTCGACCGGGAACTCTCAGTTGCTTTGGTATTGATACCAAGGCGATTAGTGAGATAATCGATCGAAAATTGTATATGCAATTGACCGACGCAGTGCACCAGCTCATATTCGAGCACGCTTCCGTCCACCCATCTTCCTATCTCAACGCCTGGACCGTCCTGACCATTCCCTGAGGATGATAGTGACGACAAATATGTCGACATTAGCATCCGCATAGAATCGGACATAGACGTCGAGGCGTTAACCAATCCGCAATCCGACGACGGCTTCAAAACCGTCAAATTGAAGAGGAAGCGCAAGGTACGTACCTTTACCCGCACCTGTCCTTCCCGTCAAGGCTGCAAAGCCTGACGCTCCCACCACCTGCCCTCAGCAGGGTCGCCAAACCATTGACCTCTTAGTCGACAATCCCATCTATACATCCCGCCAATCCTAGGCGTCCCCTGGCCCCTAGCCCCTCCAGCCGTCCCAGCCTTCAACACGGCTCCCGTAGGAATCCCCGCCGCCAATTTACTCCCGCGAAAAGGAGTAGGGTCGAGATTCGCTCGGCTAATAAAATCAAGTTTGAGGCCTCTGATAGCAAATCAGGGGATCAAACACAATTAGAAAATTCCGACGACTTTAGAAGGTCGGCTGCCGGAACGGCGCCGAAACGCAGAGTTCCTGCAATCAGGGAAACCCTTCCAGGCGACCACCAATCCCATCCAACAACGCCGCATTCCACACCTCCGTCCTTTCAACGCTTGGCAGTTCCGCCCTGCGTGCAACAGCCAGCGCCGGAGCCGACTCGAGCGCACAGCGGCCCGCTGCCGCCTCAAAGCCATCATGCTAGCTCATAGCAATGGCAGCACTGGCAAAATTGCGCGTCTTGTCTAAAAATCGCTAGATCTCTTTGATCTAGATGAATTTAATCAAGCAGCAGATGCATTCGCACCCGCCGCCGGTGATGCTATGGGCTAGGTTCTCCTTACTTGTAAAATTTAAGAATCCAATTAACGCCCTAAAGGCTTAGGGTAGCGACACCCTAGCAGATATGCTAGACACACCCTACACTTAGAGTGTAGGACAAACACACACACTTTATGACATCGGCCCCACCGGTGTGGTCAGAACTTACACACCCTTTGCTATATGACACTGTAAGCTAACACCATTTTTAGATAGAAGCGTTGCTGGAGTTTCTTGCGCCACTTCTCTCCCAGCGCCAACGCTTTAAGAAGTAATAATAAAGTTTAGATAGAGCTTTTCTAGCTATTAAATTATCATTGCAAAGCGTCTGAATCGAGCCAAGGCCCACCTAGGCAGCCCTCGACTCAGCATGCTAACGGGTACCAGAAAAGCGACGGCCCAAACCGAGGCTCCCGTCTGGGGCCCTTGGTGCAGTTAAGTCACTTATGGGGACACGCGCCCATGGCAACGGGCCCGTTATGTTCTAATAGGTTTATTCCCCAGAGCACGTGATCCATCAAAAAAAGAAACAAAAATAATACATTAAAAAATCCACTTAATTTATTTGGTGCGTTAAATTGAAGTAATACATCGTGCCTAGTAGTTATACAAAGTGTCGTTAACGTTAAAATTAAATCAGCATATAATAAGAAATTATTTACTTTGGCGTACCAAAAATATGTTTGACAGCCATATTAAGTTATATGTAACAAGAAACAGAACTCAACCTTAGACGCCAAATTCACACTTTAATATCAAATGCTATCAAATGTCTCGACATTGAAACGTTATTTACCTTGATTGGTAACGCAATTAGTCAGTTGTCACTTTGTTTTGGTCAAAAATTGATCAACGGTGGGGACATATAAGAAATACCAAACGAATATGAGCATAACTTTAGCTAGGTATTAAATAAAAGCTACTTCTGATTACGTAAATATATTATACTTATGCGTTGTTTAGTCCACCTTTTGTTTTATGAAATTAATTCTTCTTTATTGTTTATTGTATCCCAATTGTATCTATTGATTACTTAAATATAGACGTAATTAGGTCAAAATAAGTACTTCTAACTCGCGAGAAGGATATTACTTGATTTGGATTATTTGTTTAAGTTTTTTTTTTGGATGCGCAGGCAGACGAGCAGTCGGGGCCTCCTGATGGAATTGGTCACCGACGCCCAGAGACATGGCAATACGGGTATCACCAACGCGCTGCCAACCGTGAGACATAGGATGTTAAGTCTCGTTTGCCCAGTAAATACGCTGGCCACGGTGCCCTTCAAACCGGAACACAGCAGTGTTTTGCCACTACTGCTTTACGGTACAAATAAGCACCGCGGTGTAAAAAGGGAACCTACCACCGGGTAGTTTCATCTATATTCAAACTTTTTGATAAAATATCATACAGTTAACTTTTAATATTTATAGTATTATTAGAATGTAACATTAACAAATATAGCAAGCGTGGTATGTAGACCAGGGTAAACAAGTTCTGGACTATGATTAAACGGTATAATTACATATTCACGGGAAAGACTCCAGGACTTGGAAGGGTTTGTCTGTAAGAAAATAACGTCATGAAAAGGTCTCTTCTATTTACTTTCGATTCTATAGTATTAGAAAGTATCTAACTATATACTAATATATCACATGAATGAAAAATCAAACAAGCAATTTACTGGACTAAAGCAAAAGTGTCATAACACATAAAATATACAGCCTTTAGCTAAACAAAGCAACAACCCAGATGGTGTTATTTGG
Source organism: Lamproptera curius (assembly GCA_029286875.1). NCBI lineage: Eukaryota > Metazoa > Arthropoda > Insecta > Lepidoptera > Papilionidae > Lamproptera > Lamproptera curius. Next base: position 2,747,259 of record JAGSMT010000038.1, read on the forward strand.
GGAAACGTTTTGGAGTTTATTCGATACTTAATTAATTTATGGATTTCCTATTGTCTGCGTTAGTAACCGTTGGATATCAGAGGATTTTAGATCCTGTTATAGCTATTTACAAGTATTTGATCCAATGGAAATAGAGATAATTTGTTTTATGTTGCTGTCTAAAGGCATTTCAAAGATATTATTACGATATATTGAATGAGTTTAATGTTCATACTGTTATGTTTATAAGAGAATTTATAACATCATTTTATTACGCGCTTTTGATTCCACTTATATATGACATTATTTCAATTTGTTTATGAATTGTATAATGGAATTCTTTCATGGACAAGCGTAATCACTTAATCACTTTTTAAACTGCTATGCAAGTTATTTGAATCCATATTAATAATAATAATAATAATAATAATTTATTTTTCTCACCACATTAATTAATAATAAAATTAGGTACAACACAGTATTTTACATTAAGCATAATGGAAGACTGATGCCAAACAAGCAATGCCTGTATTTTAGGCCACCAGGTCCCACCTCCCGGAAAGACAAGTATATAATTACTAAAAGGTTCAAATGGGTGAAAATACTTGTAAAACAGGAACTATAAACATAAACATAAATTGTTTGTTACTTAAAATGAATTACAACATTGAGCGAGTACAAAATTTAAGTGCAGTGTTTTTGAGGGAGTGCATCGCGCGGTCTGTGTGTGTGTGTGTGTGTGTGTGTGTGTGTGTGTGTGTGTGTGTGTGTGTGTGTGTGTGTGTGTGGTGCGTGTGTGTGCGTGTGTGGTGTGGTGTGTATTGTGTATGTATGTTTATCTCAGGTATTGAGAAGATCTTCAGTAGTTTTATAATCTAAGCTTGTTAACCATTGTGTAACAGTTTTTTGGTTTTAAAGCTAGAAAGTGGATAAATGTTGAGCTTCTGTTAATTTTTATTGTAAAGAAATCCTCCAATATAGCTGTAGAATCTACGGAAAAATGAGATGAATTTCTTTGGTACGAAGTGCAAATGCGACAAGTTCGTTTATTTTGTTGAGAACTATTTGGATTATACTTACTTGATTGTGTTTTAAGGACTGTGTACAAAACGAACAGCTGTCTTACTGTAAGAACATTTGTTTTTTATACAGATCTGTAGTAGGATATGTATATGGAAGAAAGTTCATAACCTTTAACAACAACCGTTGAGTTCGTTCAAGTAAATTAACAATGACTTGTCGCTCCACCCAGGAAGTTATACAATAGATAGTAGTGACTGGCAGAGCGACAAGTAAACTAGTTTTATGGTTTTGAATCAGCTAGGTTCGAAGGGATACAAATGTACGTTAATTTACGTAGTCTAGCAGAAAGAGTTTCTAATGTGTTTACTAAAGTGAGGTTGCTGTTCTAATATGATACCTAGGTACTTGACATCTTTTACTTGCTGCAATGGAACGCATTGACACAAGGAATTACAGCTAAAATTGCAAGAATGAGCGAATGTCATGATGAAAAGTTTGTGTTGAGGTGCTTCTTTTGGAGAATAGAATATATTTGGTTTTGTCTGTATTTAGAGTAAGTGCATTTTCATGAAGCCATTTGGTAATTCTATTTAGTCCAGTTTGGGCTTGGTCCTTTAATTCATCCCAAGTATTGCCTGTAAATATAAGGGCTGTATCGTCAGAAAGAAATAACTTTACCATTACTGAGTTCAATATTACACAGGTCATTAATAACTAAGAAGCATAAGGTCAGCCTAATGATGCTTCCCTGCGGCACACTGCAGCATATATCGGCCTCCTCGCTTATATGAGGTCCTATTTTTACATATTGAGTCCTGTCGTTAAATAATCATGAAAAGTTTTAGTTGAAGACCCCTTATGCCTAGCCATTCTAATTTCTGCATCAATATGGGATAGAAACGGTGTCAAAAGCCTTAGGCTAAATCTAGAAATATTCCTAAACACTTTGTCTTATTTTCCAAGGTAGAGATAACAGAATCTGATAGTTCAGTGTAGGCGTCAGCGTTGATTTCCCAGGCGGAATCCAAATTGGTTTGGTGATAGGGATATCATATTTGATTAAGTAATTTGATAACCTTTTGTACATTATACGTTCCAGGATTTTTGAGAAAGCAGGCAATACAGAAATAGGCCTATAATTCGATATTAGACTTTTGTCACCACCCTTGTAGATAGGATGGATAATTGATTTTTTGAAAATAGAGGGAAAGATACCATTTTCCAGGGCGAGATTGCAAATATGGGTAAACGGGGGGATTAAAATTTTCTTGTATCGCTTGATAAAGTGAGTAGAGATTCCATCGCAGCCAACTGCTGTATCGCTTTTGAGATTATGAATTATGGTTTCAATTTCGTCCTCATCGGTTGGTAATAAACAAACGAGTTAATCACATTCGACCTATAGTAATTGAATTTACAGTTGAATCTAAAGATCTTTATCACTGAGTTGTTTGCCAATATGCACAAAATATTTATTTCACTTCATTAACAGCGTCTTTTGGGTTCGGAAATTGAGTTAATATTTGAGTTGGCATATTTTGATTGTCGCTTCTGTTTGTGACTTTATTTATTACTTCCCAAAGTTTCTTACTATTTTTACCTGCTTTTTTTATTTCTTCGCGTTCATACTCTTTCTTAATTTTTTTTAATAAACTGTTACAAAAATTACGATATCTCGTGAAAGTTAATTTTAAGACTTCGTTTTGAGGAGCCTTTTTAACTTTTTTGTGTAAATTATCCCTGTGTCTCATGCATCGTAGAAGTCCTATTTGTGGTTAATTCTAAGGTTTTAAATAATCTTTTGAAGTTCATATGTTAGTTTTATTTACTGATACAGTATTTAAATTAATACTTTTTGAATAATTCGACCTAAAATGTTGAACTGATATTTTGGAGTCAACGATGGAGTACAATGATTGAAATTAATAGTGTTTTAATCCCAAGCATGACTCCTACTTTGGGTTGTTTTGATTATTTTAGTGTAGTCAACATTGACGTTTAATGATTCGGAAAGAGCAACAGCGTCGATCGGTAATAGCCAGAAGCTTCCCTACTTTGCAGGAGTGTTGTTTTATAATTACATGGTCTAACGCTTTGTCGATGCCAAAGCTATGACGGGAGTAAACCATGACGCAGCATTTATAATTATTTTTGTGTTGGTCTTGGTGTGATTCACTAATATTAATATTAATATCTCCTACTATGATAATATTTTTCGGTTTTGAATACTTGTAAGAATCGAGTCCAACTTACTGATAAATTCTGTGGTGTCTCTAATCGCGGAGAGCGAAACAGTAATATTAAGTGTGACAATTTATTGCAGAAGGAGACCATTTGCGTTTTTAAAATATACCTCGTCGCATGATACGTTTAATTCATTTTTAACGTAAACTACTACGCCATCGTTTTGAGAATGATTGTTGGTGGTAACGAAAGAGTTGTATCCGTCTAAAGCGGGCAGTGATTGAGTATTACGAAGCCAACACTCTGAAAGGACCAATACATCCCATTGCATATTTGTTCTGACAACCATAGAAATAAAGTCAGAGAAATTATGAGAAATACTTCTAATGTTTTGACATAACACATTAAGCGACGAATTTAAGTTAGTACTAACTTTCCAGCAATCCTCAACATCACACAGGACGGATTCTGCTACAGAGATGATATCTAGTTCGTTACTTATTTCTTTTGTATTATTGAATTTTAAATATAAAAAAGTGTGTTGTTCTTAGCAACAGAAGTGCAGAAAATACAAATTTATTAAAAATATAATTATAGCAAATATTGCTACAGTGTAACAGATGTGTTTGGACACTTATTTTTATATTGTGGATAACACATTTCAGTAAAATAGAATAAATTGGACTATAAAAGGTAGATATCTCAACAAGCATAATGAATAAAACTGTCACAAAAATTGGATGAAATTCAATGTGTAAATGTGTGTGTGTGTGCTGTGTTTGGAAATTAAATTGTTGTGTTATTGAATGTGTAAAGAGTGTTAAGTTTGATGTGCAGCACAGTTGTTTAAAATAAAAATAATTTAAAACAAAACAGAACAAAACATAATATAAAAAGTTGTAAAAAATAAAGTAGGAATAAATATAACGCCTTTTTCAAAATAAGAGACATGTCGCTACTAGTCATTTGTTGCATGTAGTTTTATAAAGTCTTCTTCATTATCTAGGCGTATGTATCTATCGCCATCAGATTTTCTTAAATAAATCTTGCTCTATCCGACCAACAATATGAAAAGTTGTTATTTCGAGCGAAGTCTCGGGCTGAATAGAATAATTTCTTCATTTTTTGTGTTAAGCTTTCTGTTATATAAATTGGTGTCGGAGTCCCTGGAAACTGGAGATGAGACGAGTTAAATTTATTGTCTTTACTTTGTTTATTAAATTTTTTGACCGATTGCAAAATACTTTCTTTTAATATTACAGAGTTAAATTCAACAATAACAGTAGACTCATTGTTTTTATTTCACGTATATGTGATGGCTGCAGATCAGTTCCGAGTTGTTAACCAATTTCAAGCATACAATTCACAAGTCACCCTTAGATTCGTCGTTTTTCTTTGGGATATTTTTAACTTCCAAGCACGCCATCCTTATGCGGTTATCCATTTTTTCTAGTTTAGTCTCTAATAATTGTATATATTGAAGATTTTTCGTTTTCTCCACTTCCAAATTTTGTAGTTTATAACAATTTCATCATACTTTCAGATATGACTTCTGGGATTTTCGAATATCGTCGTTTTGTTCTTTTAATCTCGTTTATAATCGTTTGTAACGTAGAGAATTTAGTCGTAAATAAAGATAATATTTCCGATTTAAAGCTTTAAATTCTTCATTATAATCAACATAGTTCACGTTTACGCTTATTTCACTCGTAACATTTTCAGTTGAAGTTTTTGCACTTGAATCCGACTCATAATTAGAAGTATGCAATTCTTTAGTGGGGTACGTTTGAGCGGCATTTTAAATGTATCGGCGGTAGATGTAGATCAGCACGGTATGACGATTCTAAACAGGTTAGCTTGCTTTAGTACTGCAGTTACCAGGAGCGAAGCAAAGTATGAAAGGGTAAACAGACCCAGTATGCACGATGGGCCGTTGAGGGGGGGCTTAGGATGATTGACAGGTGAGTCACTGGCCATCAGCAGAATTTATAATTTGATGCTTGTCACGCGTGGCGCCTGGTACTCCTCCTAGTACTAGCTGTTATGCATCTATTATTCGAGATCAATTAAGTAAATTTTACAAACTTTCTTATTTATAAAATAAATCGTTAACACGTGTGCTCTGAACAGAGGTCCGAGAGAAAGGGATATTAGGTTCGATAAATCTACATTAATCGTGGTTGAGTTGTGACCATCAACCGTAACTTACATATAGCTATAAGGTAGATGAAATATTAACATTTAAAGCAGGTTTTTTGCCTAAATCTTTGGTTTTAAAATTAATTTGAGTATCAACAAATTTAAAGTGACAATATAAGTATATCTACTTAGAATAATTGACAGAACCCGTCACATATGTATCAAATCAAAGAAAATATCTTATTTTAGGTTTATTTTATTTTTAAAACTTTTTCTTTTTTTAATATATTTTATGAATGTATTTTCTGAATGTAAAGACATTAAGAAAATATATTTAACGTATTATATTTCACGTTATAATTATAAGATTTTATGGAGAATTAATTAAACAAAAAATATATATCGGTTCATTTTATTTAATACTAGCTGAGTGATTTCTCATTTGTTTGTTATTTGAAGTAGAGTACAAAGGCCCTGACAACACGACAATTGGCAACAGAAATCGATTTCCTCCTTCGTCATTGAATGAAGACCGGTAAAATCTTATTGTTCGATCCCATTTTTAAATCGGAAATTGTTGTAAACAATTTTTTAGTAGAATGACAAGAAGAACAACAGTATTTAGAAATCTGAATTCGGAAAACAGGCTTGATGAATCCTGTTAAAATTTTCAGTTGTATTAATGAGCTTTGTATAGTAAATCCAAAGCGTAGCATTAAATAATTTAAAATTAACTCTTAAGCCGTAGCTTTTTGATTCGTAGAATTTACAAAATAAGGAGAATAACAAAACCTTCATAGTATCCTACCTGACTAATTGTAAGCAATGTACTAGATAACGAGGAAGAAGCTCCTCATAAAGTGTACAATTACTACCAATATACATGTTCCAATACCTATCGATTCCTATGATATAAATACATACCGCATACAATTTTACGTAAACCATTTCACGAAACAATTTATGTCCATCATCCTGTGTTAGCCCACTGCTCAGGCCTCAGGCCTCCCCTAATGCACGATTTCTCTATTAGGAGGTTTTTGGACCGTACCTCACCACGCTGTTCCAGTGCGGGTTGGTTTGTGTACCGACTTTTATATGCCCATCCGACGCATGAAACATCTTACTTGTAAGACAATTAGGTAAGCAGCCCAAATTGCGCTAACCATCTAGGTAAAAAAATGAAAATTTGTTGAGTCCCCGCAGTCTTCGAGCCCACGACTCTAGGTTTCTAAAGCACACTCCCTTACTACGTGGCTACGGATACAGTTCTACTTATGTTAGAATCAATATGTCAAATTATCGATATTTATGTACACTCATTTTTCAACAATAGTTTAAAATTGCATATCATGTCAAATTTTTAGCAAATATGGCAAATACGCTCAGATTTAACAATAACCCATCCATGCAGACAATTTTTTGTAGTTGTTTTATGACGATAGTTACATGTTAATTACATGTAATATATTTATCGAAGACAACTTATATCCGAGTATGATACGAATGATTTTGGGCAAGTTTTACAAATTATGATATTTTAAACATTAATTGTTTTATATTTGTCATTGGTATTTTTTAAATGTTTTTAAAATTGTTGAGAAAACTGCCAAATGGGTACGACAAATGCAAACAATAAGGAAAAATAAAGATAATCCGAGTGAAGATTACTTTAACGAAATGGCGTAATCCGTGATTGCGGTATGTCGGGTTACGACCTGTACGAACAAAAATAGCATAGGCAAGTAAAAGCGAAGTATAAAATTACAACAGATGTAAAACCTCGTTTAAAGGCTGTCAAGGTTTTTCAAATTAATAAAAATATAATAACAATGGAAGATAATACTAATAAAAATATTATTTATATCTAGAAATTTCTGAATTAATCTGCATGATTCTAAAAATGTTCTCTGTCTGCCAATAGATGCTGCATGATCCCGAAAATCGTTACCTTCATTTCTTGATGCACCACGGCACCGTACGAAAATATTGCGTATTTTAAATAATTGGAATAAATGTGTCATTAAAAACAATGCTTATACTGTACATTAATGTATTCTAAGATAAATAACTCTAGCAAATTTACTTCATTTACAAAGTAGTCTACCTAGGTGTTTATTTCGAATAAACAAACAGTTTTAACTGAGTGGTATAACAAAATACCTTATATAATGAATTGTAGCTACTAAAATATGACAGTATTGAGGCGATTCGAAAGTTCGCAGCGGAAGATAATTAATAATTATTATTGAATGTGTAAAAATTTTACACTATTTGAAAATAAATTAAAAACATTCTATTTGAAAATAAATTAAAAACATTCTTTATTTATTACATATATTGTACATTATTCTACATGCTTAACAATTTGCCTTCCTAGCCTATTGGAAAAGGCGGGGACTCTACCACTGATCGTTGTTTCTTAGTTTATTAAAGTCGTCTAACAGGTAAGATGATCGATTCAATAAAAAGTCCTGCGCCAAATCTGTCTCCAGTTGTATCGGTTATCCGTCCCACCGGATAATGACAGTGAAGAAATAGGGGGTTTACGCGTTCATTTGCTCACATCAATATCTGCTCCATAGTTGGCCGATCTCTTATCTAGATCGGCTGCTTTAGTGAAAATCGACTAGCAGAACATTATTACAGTAAAATTTCATAAACTTTGCAAAGTAAAAGCAAAAGGAATTATCTTTCACTCACTGTATTTGTAACTTGAATTTTCCTTACCACAACACTTATTGTTAAAGGACGGCTATCTATATCAAGCAATAAAAATTATTTAAGTTTTTTACAGACCATTTGGAGTGAAAGCCGATTAAGCGTAAGAATATGAACGAGAAAATTAATCGTGACATTAGATATCTATTACGATTGTTTTAAATTAAGAATTATACGATTGTCTATTACGATTGTTTTAAATTAAGAATTATACGATTGTCTATTACGATTGTTTCACTTTAACGCAGTATAGAATTCCTTATTGACAATTGAAAACTATTAGTGTAATAACCTAAAAATTTATTTTTATAGCCAAAACTTAATCAATTAAATTTTATCTAATTACGCTTTTATTTAATAAAATTTGTCATGTGCTGTCTTCTTTAAATAATTGTCATTCTTTATATGACGACTATAGCGACAATACTAATTGGCTAAGTATAAGGCTAAGTAATAAGGCTTTAACAATATATCTTTTTAAGTAGGTAAGTTGTTTTGGTTAACGACCTCACCTGATTCATATTAAATCGACATAATGCTGTAAACACAGATGGGCAAGGTTGATTTATATGACCTGATAAACTATTAACAAGCTAATGAATTTGATTTAAAATTATCAAGGTGTCCAGCATAAATAACGTGACAAAATTTTATAATATTTATTAAAAGAAAACGCAATTAGTTTTTTAACGACAATTCTGAAAATGTGCGTGCTCGCTACCAATTGTCATAATTTTGCGTTTAAGTATTATTTTTAAATTCGTGTAAAATGTTTTAAGTAGTTATTAATTATAGAAGAAATCTTTTTGGAGTGCAGTAAATGAAGTATTAAAAGTAATTTAAAGAAACTGTCAAAAAAAACTAACTTTGTACGGGCGCAGATATTAATATTATCTTGAACAATATTTGTAAATTAAATATCATCCTCAAATAACGGTTTGCAAAGCAACGAAGAGGCCTATGTTTAAGTTTAGTAAATTACGCCACTTGTACAAGATTAGATAAAGACAAATAAATAAATCCAGTGCGTGAGAGATATTTATCGGCCGCTCAAGTAAACGACTTCGGACCTATGACGTTTACCCTACGTAGTTATTTATGTTGATTTATATCTTTATATCTTTTGTTACTGTTCGTAGTTTACCCCTTAATAATTCAATACCTTTGTTTTTTTTTGTTATTTTCTTGACATGGAAACTTAAAACCGTTACTCAAGGATTCTAAATATTATTCGTCACTATAGACATGATTAAAGGCGAAACATATAATTTACATGGGCGAAAATTTCAATAGAGAATTCAAAATTGAAATGTATCGTAACAAAGCATGTCCAAAGCGCATCCAGCAATTTGTGCACAGTGACTTATCTTTGTAGAATACGAGTATATAAAACTATTCTTAATAGAAAAGTACATATTAGTGAGATATAAATGAACTACTATATCAAAAGGTTAAAGAGTTATAATATTTTTTCTACAATACGATTTTGTACGAAAGTACCCACCTATTTACGTTCGTAAAATAGGTTAGGTGCTAAAAAGTCGAATTATTTTTACTTCACAATGTTCGAGTTGACGCATAGTGTATAATTTATTCCTTACAAATATAGGAAAAAATTATACTATTAATATTTAGTTTTGAAACGTCCAACAACAGGAGAAGCTTTTTAAAACTTTACCGAATCAAAACGATTAGTTTGGATATTTTCTGGTACCACCTTATAATTTCCAACAATAAAGTAAAAAATTAATATCAGTAAATTTATTTACTGCTAATAATTTAAGTCGATTGGAGTTTGACTCTCCTGCAAACTACTACAAAGCATCAGTACGCGTACGATTGTGCCCCCTGTATGATTGTACGAATTCACCCTATATTTTGGATAAAATTTAAATACAACTTTACACAAATTTTAATTTACTTTCGGAAATATAACTTCTTATTCTGCGCAAAATAATCAATGTTAACCTTAATATTCCATACCCTTTCCATTTTGTTAAATTCATAACAATTTTATCTATAATTGAGAATTAAATTTCAGTAAAATGTTACTGCTTCCGTTGCCTAGTGGTATTAGAAACCGAGGTCGTAGTTCAAACTGCGTCCCCACGGTTTCGAACTCCACAATTTTCCCACAAATTTGCGCACAAATTTTTCACACAAGCAGAAGCTTCTTTTTCTGCAGTTTAGTTTTTTTTTTAAATGAAACCTACCATTGTGCCCCGCGTACAATGGGTGACGATTTTCCCGTAAAAATTTGGCCCGAGTCGATTCCACCAAGGGCGTCTGATCTATATAAGAGACCAAATAACAAGTCTTGATTTTAATGCACTAATATACGCGCAAACTTGGGTGTACTCCGTCTTCCGTCACTCGTTAAAGTCTGACGGGACGGATGGACGCCACGACAGAAAAGAAGTCGGGCGCAATCAAGTAAATAGCCAGTAATGTCCTAACCAAGTTCAACTTAATAAAACCAGAACCACTTATTAATTTTGCCTGTAATTCATCCATTTTTCCGTTACAAATATGGGATTCAAATCATACAAAGAAATATTTATTGATATAATATTTAATGATACGGCATCAAACGGATATACGTAAAAAAGATACGTGACCAAGCGGCCCTTTGGCACAAATTATGTTTAATGTATAAAGTATAAAATGATAACAGAAAATGTATAAAAAGCTATTTTATTATAGGTGATGAATTATGAGAAGTAAATCCATCATCATAATCATCAGCCTGTTTTAGTCTGACTGTAGTGCTGAACATAGGTTTCCCCTAATGCACGCCTCCTCGATTAGGGGGATTTTGCACCGTATTCCACCACGCCGATCAAATGCGGGCTGGTGGTTGGACCGACTTTTTGCATCCGACGCATGGATCATCTTACATTTCAGACAACTGAGTGATCGGCCCAAAGTGTCCTTACCAAACACAAAGCTTTTTCCTGGCGACCTCCGGTTTATAAAGCAAGGGCCAATACTTCTAGACCACAAAGGCGGGGAGACCACGATTCAATACTATGAAACTTTATTGTAAAGTGTCAAATGTCAAAATAAATTAATAAAGCTATTTTAGAAAATACAATAAATATGAACTTTCACAAAGAATTACGAAGTAAAATCTGTTTTAAATATTTCTATAGATAGTTATTTTTTTTTAAATGATCCTAACCGTAATGACATAATCGTTTTATATTAAAACAGAATATGGTGTTTTTGTCTTAATAGTTACAGATTTTTGTCTAGAAAAAACAAAATACTATTAGCTAAAAAAACAAACAATTGCGCGTTAATATCTGAAATCATTTATCATTTTTAACACATCATATAGCAACGAATAAAAACTAACACGCATCGCAGTACCAGCTAAAGGAAAGACCGCTAAAAGCATTTTTCCATTTGATTTATAGTATGTCCTTTTTTTTGTTTAAGAGTAATAAAACGTTCCAAAAATTTTGCTCGTTTGAGTTTATTATACATAAAACATTTTAATACAATAAGAATAGTTTTAACTATGTTTCAAGTAAATCTTTCTTAAATGTCGCTTCGATTTCACTATTTTCAATTTAAGTTAATGCCATACAAAAGTTAAGGCAAGTAAATGTGATTACGTAGAAAATTATGACCTCACAGGATTTTCAACTGTTAGTTCTTTTTTTACACATTACCTACTTGTTGTCAAGAGAGATAAATGTAAAAGTATTGTAATATGTTCCTAAATTAAGATAATGGCTTTTAATGACGACATTTGTCAGTCATCTCCGTGGCCTAGCAGTATTGGATTTATAAAATCGGGTTCCAATGCCTAGGAAAAACCACATTTTTATCGCTTTTTTTTCTGGTTAATTAGTACAATATGGGTCGATCACTCAGTTCTCTGAAAGCTAAAATGATACATGTGTTCTTTGGGCATGTAAAAATCCCGGTTGTCAAGACGTTGGTCCTGGGAGCGATATCCTATAACAACAGCGCCATCTAATTTATTGACAACCAATTTATGCTAAGAATGCAATTGGCTAAGGTGACCTTAATCTCTTTGTGTAAAACTGTTACTCAGGGAAATCAGAATAAATTATAAACCGACCCCATGATTACTTAAGAAAATTGATAATGATAATGATAAATTAAAAACTTTTGGAACCTCTTTTTAGAAAATTTGATATTTCTAAACAACATATTTTTTTGGAATGTCACATTTTTAAAAAATATAGATTGTTTTTGAAATCTGTACTAAAACCAGATTTTTGAAAAAATTGACATAAAATGTGTTTAATCACATTTAAATATTTATTTATTTTAAAATACTAGAAAAGTCAAATCACGCGATGTCAGTACAGTTCGTAAGAATGAATAATATTAAAATTGCTTTAAAAAATTAAACTGCTGCAATAATCACGTAACGTGATTATTGCAACAGTTTAATTTTTTAAAACCTAACCATTCAGAGAATCCAACCAACAATGTCCATAGGTTTAATTGGGCCCTTATTGACGTCGGTCCCGAGTAAGGTGGCTTGGCCTGTTAACTGATTGATGTGAACAGTCATTCGTTCGAGCTTGTTAGCTTTGGATGGGTTCCATACAGTTGAGTTGCGGTGTTCAATTGGAGATCTCTGTTTCATTTGTTAATTTATTGTTTTAATATTGCGGTAAACTTTTATCTTTTTTTTGGTTTTTTAAAGATTAATATCAAAACTATTTTTGGGTAAGAAATGTACATTTTGATCTACTTGATGTACATTTTAACATAATTTCTCACACCTGCTCCTGCTGTGGTAGAAACCAATGTTTTTAGATTAAATGATTTATTGTAAGATAGCAGGAAGGGGCAAAGATACGTATAGCATAACTTTCCTCACTACCTCCTTATGATTATCTAGCCTATTTTTTATAAGCCCTCAAAATTAGTATGAGATGAAATTCAAGCATTTCTATAAATTGCAATTATTACTATGTAAAAATGTTATTATTGTCCATTCAAAAGTTTTAATTGTCAACGTATCTTCTAAAAATTACTCCGAACCAACCAATGGCTGAATAGGAGCATTTAAAACTAATTTTACAACCACACTAACAATCTATACGTACGAAAACTCTATACTAATTTAATATACTATAAATATTAACACAAACTGTACTTCAGTATCATTATCATACAAGAAGTTGACGAGTATTCATACTCAAATTGTAGCACAAAAATCAAGTGCCCTACAAGTGCAACCCGTATTAGCTACGTCGTAGCTGCTTTGCATGGAACTGCATTGTTATGTGTTTGATTAAAAAAAAATAGTTTTAAAAGTATCGTCGTTTGTTAACTTTAGGGTCGAATTAAACAATTTTGAAGTTTCAGTACGCTGGTGGGTCTGCCGTAGTGATGCGGTACAATTCTGTCACTAGTCTTTTTTGATTTTTCGATATAAACTTATACTATAAACTTCGTTATTTTATTTCTAAGGTGCAAAATTACTTTACCTAATTTGGTAAAAGAGAAAATTGACTTCATTGAAAGTGCAAAATTTGCTTCCATTAATTAAGTAACAGGGTTTGAATATTTTCGCTATTACTGATTCACTTTTGATTTCTGCTTATTGAAACTATATATTTACACGAATGATGGAATATTACCCTATTTACACTTGCCATTAAATATGCGTATTTTTTATTTGATGGTAAACAAATTTATATGCGGGTTTCTAGATGCTATCGGCCTATGTTTATAATTGACTAGCAATCCGCGGCTCTGTCCGTGTTATTTTTAGATTGTTGGAATAGAATTTCGTTTGGTGAAAAGTTCATGTTAGCTACTAGGACGATAGCTTTTTTTATTGAAAAGTTTGTTGAATAAAAGTCAAAGAATACTTAAAATCGGCACATAAGTTTTGAGTTTATTTGTCATATACGCAAATAAAATCTTTCCTCTTTACAAAAATGAAATTAATGTAAGTAATCAAAATAAAAGATCTGATTTCATAATCTGTACACTAAATTCAGCTCAAATAATAAATATATTTAAGTAACGCGAAAAATCCGTAATTTAGTGAATTTGATATGTATAATAATCGCGTAAATGAAAGAAATAATTAACTACTGTAACCCTAACACTGAACAAAAAAAGCTTGTAAATATACAAGCTTTTTTGTTACTGAATATTTTTTATACGCTTACGTTTTTTTTCCTAACTGTCAACTGTTTCCAATCATCGTGTTGTTCTTTGTTGGGTCCTATATTGTTTTTCTTTTATACAGCATACGTCATAAGTATTATAAAGTATAGTAATTATTACTTATGCGCTGACGATCTTCAGTTTTACATATCTATAAACCCCAAGATGTAAAAACTACTAAATCAAATGCGGCTCTAAGTAATATTGCTATTTCAATCCTCAGATGTTATGATTTAGTCAAAATTCCTGTAGGTGTATTTAATTTTATTCAAATACACATATATATACAACATAGCCATCTGGTGTTATAAAAACGTGAATGAAATCTTTAGGACCATAGAATGTTATTAATGTTATTCGTAATTGGAAATGTAAAAAATGAAATTTAACAACTACTTAAATTTTACAAATAAATATTTAAGCGTATTTACTCCTTTAGCAATTGATTACAATTATTTGATATTATTGTGGATTTTCTAGTTACTGCTATAACTAATTTTATTTCCACGGCACCTTAAGATTAACTGGGCAAAATGTATTATAAATAATTTATATTGTAATTACATTTTCCTACTTTATCTGGTTGCGCATTAGCTTGAATTTTTCATTATTCTCAATTATCTGGTTATTTCAATTCCAAAATGATACATAATTCACAAGCACCGTTTCGTATTTATATGAATACGTATGGTAAGCATAATTCACAAATCTTACTTGATAAACCGTATTCACTTGGCTCCAACAACTGTTACATTTCGACGTTAACTGTGATTTCTAATCGAGTTATAGTTATAACTGTTTGGCCAGCAGTCGAGGACTTGTGCCACTATGTAATATGAATGATGTAATAATTTGTTAGAGACGCGGTTAAACTAACTTACCCCTTTGCACAAGATGAACACTATCGACAACTACTTTTACAAGACATATATTTACTGATTAATTGTATGATGATCCTGAATATTAAATAGACGTATTTTTTTAAATTTAAGTATAAGTAGTTTATAAAATATTTAGTCATCTTTAATGTTGTTAAAGTAATTACTTATTCTATTAAGATTTTACGATCAAATTTTTAATTCCACAAAACAATAATTTTGTTTTAATATACCAGTTTTCCTGGTTAAAGGTGGAGATTGTATCAGTTCTTTGCTTAAGAGATTACCAACGCATTAAAAAATTCTGCTAAACTAATAGCAAAAGCTTTGAGAATGTTCCAATTTTATGGTGGTAAGTTTTTATTATAAAAAATTGGCTAATTACAGCTTATCAAATGGCTTCCAACCGGACATAAAGTTTTACATTGAAATATAAGGTTTGGCATTGTCTAAGAAAATCATATTTGTACTAAATATAAGAATGTTAAATCATAAAACAATAGAATATTTCAAACGTGTCTTAATTTATAAATAGCTATATAGATTTGGTATGCTAACCTATACGTCACTCTTGCGGAAAGCAGAGCAACGTTTAACTTCATTATGCGGCTACTATTATATTATATAATTAACCAATACTAAATAATTTAAATAAACGTTAATATTAACAAAATTGAAAATAGACGCATTTAAATATAATAATATAAAGCCAATTTTATCTATGCCACAATAGTACCTTAATAACAGAATAGAACTCTTAAGAGAAGAAAGAAATACATTTTTGGCCTTTACAAAACTTACTATTTAACAACATTTTTTTTACCTTCATAATTAAAGCCAAATTTGTCTTTGTAGCAAAAATATTAAAACTCTACTTAAATTAAAACTTACCCTATTAAAACTAACTGTTGAATAAGAAATAAATTTTCTTTATGCGTAACACCTACATAACAATTTGAAAATGTTTGCCGATTAAAGAAATTTAAGGACCTGAACCATTTCAAATGTTCATTTGTAATATTAACATTAAAAAAAACAGTAACGATCTGTAAAACTGCGTTTATTTAACAAATCAAGAAAAAAATAGTATTCGATTAAATGCCGAACAATATTGAAATAAGGCTACGTAGAATTGACAGGTGCTTTATCTGTGGCGCCTCAAGAAACGAAGAAATCTTGTCGCGAACAGAAATAATCGGACTAACACATGCTGATGATGATGATGATGAAACAGAATTGCAACGTTATTTGTATCGTCCATCTGATCTATGCAAAGGTATTTCACTTCTGCCGAACCTTTAAATTTTGCTTAACATTTCGCTTCGCGCAGGTATTCTAGCAAAAGAAATGGAGCATAATCGTGATCTAATATATTTTATTTAAATGTAAGTCTTTTTATTGTAACCTCAGTAATGAATTTAATAATAAATATTGGGGTTTAGGATCTACTAAAAACTTTTCTTTACGAAAACAGATATTTACAACTTTTGCATCACACATTCTCAATTACTAAGCCTACTGTGTTATCTACATTCGCTATTCCATCGATTTATCTCTAAATAGACTTGTGATTGGAAATTCCGTTGCAAGTTTAACTCAATATCGGATAAATGGCTGCGATGCCAAAATGCACTGTTTACCCAATGGTTCATCGTATAGGACTACTGCAACAACTGTAGGTTTATTTAAATGGATGACGATCACTTGAAATTGATATATGAATCATATAGTTATATACGTAAATACCTGTCATTGATAAAGCTATAAATAATTTATAATTTATCACGAATTCTTCACGATTTTTATCGCTTTATAATTTGTAATAAAATTACCAACAATTAAAAAACACCAGAAGCAAAGGGCTTTTAATGTGTAGTCATTGTATCAAATTTACAACAAAACATATAGCAATATTTGCTAGCATAGTAATCTCTTCTATTATTGTACCTCACGCAAGCTTAAAATTTGAAAAAGGGATAACAATCAGCAACTCCCTCGAATCATAAAGTATGCTCCATGCTATAAATCGAGATAGACAGTGAAAGGTTGCACACGAAATAAATGAAGATTATTATATTTAATTCAAATTAATGTCTAATTTGTGTTCACATTTCTTACCTTACGCGAACGTGGTTTCATTTATCTTATTTTAAATTCGTATTTCGCGTGATGGCGAGATTTTAGTAGGCTTCCGAAATGGTGAAATGATAACATTGGGTTAAAAAGTCAATTATTCTGTTGAAATGTATATTGAACACCATATATCATCATCAGCCTGTGATAGTCCACTGCTGGACATAGGCCTCCCCTAATACACCCCTATCCATTAGAGGTTGTTGGGTGGACCGACTTTTTACATGCGTCTTATATGTTAAAATTAATGAATATAATACATTTTTGGTGCTATAAGTATTGTTAGAGATTCTAATACATATTTTTTATTATTAACAAGTCTTTTCTCTAATCACAGAAAAAGTTAAAATGGATTTAATTTAGATATATTGCATTAAATCAAGTAGTTTGACGTTTTTGAAAATTCGAAAAGTGCACGTGAAACAAAAATATACAATAGATATTTTAATTATTGCCAAAAGTGTACGATATAAACATTCTAGTTTTCTAATCTAAAATATCACTCCGATTGTTTACAGAATTCGGGTTCGTTTTCGTCCTTTCGCATACAACGCAGTTATTATTCAAAATAAGCATTTATGCTTAACTTTGCATTTCATCCTTTGGCGAAGTTAGATAGAGTAAGAATGATAAAAATACCATAAAAACCATGAATGCCACAATTTATGTCCCCTCTTTGGCCAAACGGACTAACGTTTGGCGATTTGTCATGGGATGAGCACCAGTGCTTACTGTTATCACTTGACACAGCCGTATTCATTCGAATATCAAGGTAAACATAAATCCAACGGTTTCATCGGTTACAAAACATTCAGGTTCATTGTGTATTTATTCACGTCAATATTATTCATTTTATAAACTAGCTCTCTTTATGCCGTATAGACAAAAGTGGGTGATAATCTGCACCAGCGCTATCTGTTTACGTTTTGGCCAACGTTTCGCAGGTCAGGCGAAAAGGACAACGCTTTTTAGGTAGCAAAGAATAAAAAGGGTTGAGTTTAAACGATCGCGCGTTCCTGTAAACCAATTAAGTTATAATTGTGTGTTCAACATGTTACTGTAAATATATAAATATAATAAACATGCAAATGTAACCGATACAATTAGATACATTGTTAACATTAGGACTGTCCTGTTTGGAGAAAATCAGGTAATAAGAGTGAATCTCACGGTGGGCAGCACGTTGGTAATACCTCTGGTGTTACCTGTGTCAAAGGGTGTCGGTGACCATATGGTTACGACGACGACCAGTCGCCTGTCTTCATAGCTAATATTTTTTTTTCTATCTCAATGAATAGTATCTAGCGTTACAGTAATGAGACAAATGGAACTTGTATTCACATACTACTACTTTGCTTCATGAACCGGTTAAAATATATATACGATTTACTCTTATAACGATATGGTCTAAAGCTGATCAGTTTATTATTGAGGAAAATAGATTTACAGCATTAAATAGAATACGATACAACTTTTAGTTCGATCTGTACGGCGTTTGAAAGTTACTTTTACTAAAGCTAAAGAAACCATATCAAATCCACTAATTTATATATATTTGATATGTGTAAAATAATCGCGTAAATAAAAGAAATAATTAAGCTAAAGAACCGTTAAACAATAGAATTTTTTCGTTACTACTTTGTATTAATATCCACCTTGATAGTTATTAAGAAAATTATCATAATTGAGATCCAAATGGGAAGCAATTCCTCTTTATATAACGCTTTGATTCATGCACATTTGACTTAAAAGAGGCAGAATTGCTAAAAAAACACAGATCATTGAAGTAACACGAAAGTTAATGAATGAGCATGGAAAAGGGAATGAATGAATAATATCGATTAGCAATTTTAATTCACTGAATTTCAATGCACGTGAATTAAATGCTAACTTGACTGATTTAGTAGTAAGGCTGCACACATTTGAATAAAAAAATAAGCCGTTATTAAATTTATGTTTTTAGTTTTAATGCTATTAAATGTTTACGTTTTTTTCATGTGTGGGCAAATAAAAGCTATATAAATTAGCCTCGTTAATATTTACCAATTGACCAAACGTATGTAAAATATTTATATTACATATGTGTACTTTTTTTATAAAAAGTAGATAGTGAAAGATATTTTCTCGACGTCAATTTTTCCCATGAATATGAGACGTCATTCGCTTGATTGAGTACTTCGCTCGTAGCCTTATTCGATCTATTGATTGAACTGAAACATGATTGCAGTAAAGTCTACTTTGAAATATAAAAGGTAGGAACTGTAGAGCATTCAATTCTTTTATGAAGCAGCTATACGAACTATTGTGAGGATATTTCTATTTTACAACAATAATAATGTATATTAATCTTTCGCTGAACTGGCTGTTAATACAATAATTATGGTATTAGGTTAACAGTAAAAGTAAGATTTGCAGTTTGTATACTTCTAATTATTTAAGTTTCTCACCGCATAAAATACTACTAGTTATATTCATCGTCGGTCAAAAGAATTGTTTTTTTATCATATTTTGCAAATCAATAATTACGTGTTTAGTCGTTTTTAAATTACCATCTTTGTGATATTGGAACTGTTTATGAATCGATCTCTTCTGGATTTCGCATTATCCAAGACTATTGGGGCTGTCGCTTCTTAATCAATCTCCGATTAATTTGCGCTGCAAACTTGACTCAGTTGTAAATAAACTCTGACAAGTGCTTCAATTTATTACGACGATGTAATGTTCCGAACTAATATACAGACACCGAATCTTGTCTAGGAGTCGGAGTCTTTATCGTGATATATATTTGTGCTTAACTAAACCTGAAAAAACTGTTAAAACTATTTAAAGCCGTTCATTGTGGTTTTATTACGTCTCTTATGTTTGTTTCAGTTACATACTTATATTTAAGTTTGTTTTTTCCACAAAAAATTAACAGATAAAATCTAGGTTGTATCACTTCAGGTTCCGCTAGAGGAATATTGCCTATTTTTCATTTTTTTATCCAAAATAGTTAATGTGCAGAAATATGTAAGCTTTTTGAAGAATACGATTTTAACCTTTATCTCACAAAGTCATCTCTTTAAAGTAGTACTCTTATAGCAAGCAGTACGTTGTTGTATCACGTCTGCAACATTGCCTGCGGTCGCACTTTGACAAAACATCAAGTAACTTCTGCCCGAGTTAGTCACATTAACGCCGAAGGCGAATGTTATCGTTGTTTCAAACTAGCCCTAGTGTATATTCATGCAGTATTTTTACGGAATTAGGTCATATGGTATAAATGTCAACGATATATCGCAAATAGAGTTCGGATTAGTATGATGAAAATGGTAAGCTTTACCATTATTATACATGTCTGTATGAAAAATTTACAGGTTATATTAGTTTATATCGAATGTTAATTATTAACATTATAAATGTTTTAAAGCTTTTTTTTTATTTTTCATCTAGTATATTAACGCTAAGAGTGCAAAGCAAAATATAAATAATTTACAAAAACAGATTCATTTAGTCGGTTCTGCAAGTGATTAATAACTATGTACTCGCCTAACCGATTAGATTGTCACTTCGTACATATGATTTCAAGCGCATTTAAGTGAATAAATAAGTATTTAGCGTTACGATATTGTAATGGACAAAAATATGCTCAAAATTTTACAAAAAGTTTTTTTATTTAGTTACAAATTTTAGCGAGGAAAATAATTTTACATCCTACTAAAAACCCAACAATTTAGACATATTTTATACTTGACTTTTTATAACTGTGTAAGCATGTTTCTTAAATAAAATTTAGTCCAAGGTAAAAATAATATAAACAAAACATTCAACTTTTACAAAATAGTACTGATAGCTATGATGTGACCAAGTACGCTATTTTGGATGTATTACTTGACAAATCATCATATAAAGCAAAAAATATTATATGAAGGTAAACTACCGAGTCACTTAGCTCAGGTAAACCAAAAGACAAATTTAGGAAACTTAGAGGTAGTTTCATCATCATCATCATCATCATCAGCCTCTGATAGTCCACTGCTGGACATAGGCCTCCCCTAATACACCCCTTTCCATTAGGGGTTTTGGACCGTATCCACCACGCTGGTCCAATGCGGGTTGGTGGGTGGACCGACTTTTTACATGCCCATCCGACGCATGGATCATCTTACTTTTCAGACAATTGGGTGATCGGCCCAAATTGCCCTAACCAACTAGGAAACAACAATGAAAAATTGTTGAGTCCCTGCAGGAATCGAACCCACGACGTCCGGTTTCTAAAGCACATGCCCTTACCAATTGGCTACGGAGGCAGGAAAAACATAATGATTTTCCTAATTTTTTTTATTAGTTTGTAATTTAGAAAGTCTTTTTTTTAGTTTGCTAAATAATGACCTAAATACTTATTTCGTTTTTCTTTTTCTTTACTAATTATAAATAACCATATCAACTTACATTAAGAGCTTTAAAGCTTAATTAGGTATTAACCCTAATTATTTACCTTTTATTTACATATCCAGCGCGATTGATAATTGGCATTTTGCGATTTGGTGAGATAGTCGTAGATGTTACTAGATAAAAATACGGTTTCATCTATTAAATAAAACTGGATAAAGATATAATAACCCATTACTTTTTGCACAAATAGTAAAAACACCTGACTTTTATCTTATTGCAAGCTAAATAGCTTACACATGAGTAAGGTATCCCTTGTATTGGAAGGGGTGTTAGTCGGACCATCGCCCCTTTCAATCATTGTGTATCTTAACGGCCCATGGTGTCGTAGATATGTGCTGAATCAAAGTCGTTTTGGTTATTTATGTTACACGTTCCCGTATTCGAGGCGGTTTCGTCTTCAGGTCGTCTGTGGTAGACAATTCTTGATTACGTTCAGATAAACAGTTGAAACAGTACAAATTGATGGCAACATATAAACTAGTAAGTATAACACTGACTTGTTAAAAATATTTATGTTAACTCTTACGATAGCTGAAATACTGACTTATTTTAATCAATAAGTTTTAGAGCCTTTTTAAGCAGTATTTCTCTTAAGTAAGGGACCATTAAACTAAAATGGTCAAACTGCCTGCTTTAAAAGAAGAAAAACGAAAATCTCTTCACATAATAAATGATTGTGTACATTTTTGACAAAACCTGTTTATATATTAGCAACACACAACATATTACAGTTGTTTGAATACATTTAAATATGAAAACATTGAAAGCGATTTCATTTTGATTGCACTCACTGTTTTTAAGGCCCCAACTACAGTGCGGGATAAATTAATTGCAATCTCAAAGGGAAATAATTCAGGTAGAAATTAAAATTAAAGAACACCGCTTGGTCCTTGCAAAAATGTAACCAATTTAATTTACACATCGCTGCCGCACACCACTCGGGTGTAGCTCGTTAAAACCACGTTCGTTTACAAAGCTCTGTAAAGACCGCTTTTATTCTTACATTAAATTATTGTTATAGCGAAAGTAAATATAAAAACAAAGTTTGACATTTTGTAATGATATTTGGCAAACATTAAAAAAAACAGACCAAAAATGATTATTTTTGGGTTCCAACTGAAAAAACTATATTTTCAGGACACTTGAGCTGTTCAGACTTAGAGAACTTGTCGTAGACGATCTCTGACTATAAAAATTAAGCGTGTGAGTTCCATTTAAACCACGGGAAAATTATCGTGTGATGAAAGTCGTGTTTTTTTTCGTATAATATGTACATATTTAATTACAATAGAAAGGTGGTTATGTATTTAACATTCATCTTGCTTCTATAGTTTAAGACTAGGCGACGTAGTGTTATATATCTAGAAATATAATAATCATTTATTTAACTGTAAAAAAACAAGATCACCATAGTTCAATGATTGTTAAACAGGGTTTACCCATCCTCTTCTTATCTGCAGCATTCTTAGTACAACGGTTCCCTTCCTCGAAAGGTAATTTGCCTATCGCATGGCCCATAAATATCTGCCAAGACGTAAATGTTACCAATAATTCTCTAAAGTACAGTTAAGCATTGTAAGTCTAAATGCTTGTGGGGTATGTAAACAAACAACTCACAACAGTGATTTTTCAACTATATCGTCTATCGCCGTGTCTTGAACGCATAAGGTATATTAAAACGAATTGCATTTTCGAAATGAAATAAAAAAATATGAATTCTTAATAAATCCTATAATAATACAAACATATCAGGTATATAAAGTGGATATTAGTACTAAATATAAGTTCATATTAAGGTATAAATTTCATATTAAGGTGCACTTCTAGAGGGAATTAGATGAAATACCACATTAAAATTCAAAGCGAATTTTCTTCTGTTTAAAGAAAAACAGAAAAAACGTCGTGGCAAAATAATTGTAACTTTTTGCACTCAAAGGATTACGTATCTGATTAAACATATCAGCCTAGTACGCGCTATTTTGTTTTTAAAGACGTTTTTTGCAGCCCATGGAACTGGTTAATGACTCACTTTTTTGCAATTTACAACATCGCCGTTGTCAAACCAAAATCTGCTATATAGCAAAAGTATAGTTTCGAGATATTAACAAAAGAAGTTTTCCTAAAAAAAAATACTAAAAGATACAGTTATAATTCGTTAACTTATTTGTTTTCTGAACCTCTTAAATAAAATATTTTTTATAACGAGAAAAATAATCACATAACAGATTTTATGTGTCAAATTTAGGGCACATAACAGGTTTTAATAAGATTTAATATAATTATTTCTTTTTATTTACGCGATTATACATATCAAATCCACTTATTTACGGATTTTTCGCGTTACTTAAATATATTTATTCCGACGTTTCGGATTCTTTTCAGCATCCATGATCACGGGCAGACTAAGTTGGTATATGTCTGTATCTCTGTATGTTTTCGAATAACCGTCAGTTTTATTTAAAAATTGACATATCTTTCGATTTCTTAATTTTGATGTTGGTTTGACAAAAAGTATTTATGTCGATCTTCGGTTTTGTAGTTTTTATACTCTGCGTTTAATTTTGAAATTATTGGATCCCAGGAAGGTGCAAAGACCAACCTTCTTCTCTATTAAAATTTGGATATTTTTAATTTCTATTGCTTCCGGATCATCCTTGGTATAAATCGATGTTCATTAGCCAGTATTTTGGTTCATCAAATCTAATGTAATGTTTGGGTTTGTCTAGAACATGGTCGAAATTGCAGATTTCTTATAGCGTCGGTGCTTAACATCAGCTATATGTTCTTTTACTCTGGTTTTAACTGGTCGCTTTGTTTGTCCAATGTAAGAGAGGCCACAATCACAGTCTAGTTTGTACACCCGGTACCTGTAGAAGAATTTTACATTTGACCGATGGTAATAATTGCCTAATCTTCTTCATCGGCTTATAAATACGTTTTAATAGAAGCTCGCTTTAAAATATAACTGATTTTGTCGGTGACTCCTCTGATGTAAGGTAAGACGGCAGGCACTTTTTCGACTGTGGCTTGCTTCACACGTTGACTGCGACATAGACGTGGAACTTGGAATTTGTTGTCACGCAGTACCTGCTTGACATTCTACAATTCAGCCGTCAAATGCTCCTGAAGCAAACATTTACTGACAGTAGCTAACTGCAGGATGGTCGTGAGAATTACCATTTAAATATTTATTCGTGTGGGTTGCTTTTCTATAAACTGTATGGCTCAAGCTATTGTTAGAGTTTCTAATGATTAAAATATCTAAGAAGGCTAAGGGTTGTTTGCCTCTATTTCCATTGGAACTTTATTTTGGGATGCAAAGAATTAAGATGTTCCAGAAATGCCTTGATTTGGTTTGTTGGTAAAATAGTGAATGTGTCATCTACTACCGCTTAAAGAATCTTGGTCGGATGGGAGCTGTATTGAGGGCTGTCTCTTCAAAGTTCTTTCCACAACAAGTAGCCAGACGTAAGACAATGTTTAAGCAGAGATGCATATTCATTCGGCATTTTATTGTCCTCAAGCTTCTTAGTTACAATTGAGATGCAATCTTCAATAGGTAAGCATGTAAATAAAGACTGAACATCAAAACTGACAATAGTTTCATTGTTCGTGAGATGTGGATGTTTCATCTCATTAACAAAATGGTAAGAATATCTTGTGTACGCCTCGTGTGTCCTCGTAGTGGTGACAGGACTTCTACAAGATATTGTGCCAGTTTGTAAGTTGGTGAATCTATCTGGCTGACAATTAGGCGTAGTGGAGGATTAGGTTTATGAATCTTAGGTAATCCATAAAGCTTTGGAGGTGTGGCACATGAGGTATCATTTCTTCTTTACAAGATCGCTTGTTGTTTGTTTTGACTTTTTTATAAGTCATTACAAAACCGAAGATCGACATAAATACTTTTTGTCAAACCAACATCAAAAACTGACATTATTCGAAAAACATACAGAGATACAGACTATACAACTTAAGTCTCCGTGATCATGGATGCTGAAAAGAATCCGAAACGTCGGGATTACATATATTTAAGTAACTGAAAATCCGTAAGTAAGTGGATTTGATAAGATTTAATATTGAAATCACCTAAAGATTTCATGTCTTTTTGTAAAAAACCATAGGTATTAATTATTCTTAAATCAAATCTGTAAATAGTGCCATTATTGCAGTTGATTGAATTTAGTTTTAGTTGGTTTGATTTCATTTAGTTATTTCCAGAGGACCGTCATACAGTTGCGCAGGTTCAAGCAACTCTTGTCGAATCTGTCTGCGTCGCATGACGCGCACATTTGCACGCATGGGAGTTAAGTGAAGAAATCCCTAGATGTATTATTTAGTGCTGTCATATAAATTACTGTGAAATGATTTTTCCTTT
Source organism: Lamproptera curius (assembly GCA_029286875.1). Taxonomy (NCBI): domain Eukaryota; kingdom Metazoa; phylum Arthropoda; class Insecta; order Lepidoptera; family Papilionidae; genus Lamproptera; species Lamproptera curius. The sequence goes on from JAGSMT010000038.1 coordinate 2,773,299, forward strand.
TATTCGTCAAACGTCTCTGATACCATAAGACTGTTATATAATGCTAACTTGCATAAATAGGTTGTTTCATGTAATACATGGTCGTGGAGTGGACACTATGAAACTCTTATTAGCATTTATATCTACTTGAGAAAAATAGGCAATAATACCCAACGCGATTGCCTTTTTTCAGTTCTGGTAATTCACTAATTCTGATGAGGTATTCATAAGTTCTGCATGTAGTTTTACGATAATCACTTGCACAGCTTGTAAATTGTTTAAAGTAAATAGTAAGGCTTCTAACGACTTTATTTGTTATTTTCGGAACGTTGTTTTTTTGAGCAACAAAAGAAATTTATTAATTTTATTCAATGGACTAACCATTAACGACGAAGCCAAAATAAAATTATTTAAACTTTCATCTCAGATTTTGCTTTCCGAAAAATTAAAAAAGTTTATTCATTAATAACAATGTCGTCGTAATCATTTCGCAAGTCATCTATCAGAACTTGAGATTTTGTTTTAGAGATTCGATAATATTAACTCCAAACATTTAAGAAATACCTAGTGTTTCTAATTTATATAAATATATATATAAATATCTATATATTTTGTAAGTGAATTTTATAGGCGGCGATGGCTTAACATTTACAGGGGCCATCTATGGTGGTACCACTGCGGAGCCTATTTCTGCAGTGTAGTGTGAAAATACTGCTGTGTTCCGGTTTCAGGTGCATAGTAGCCAGCGTTTTTCTGGGTATACAAGATTCTTGGTCCAACACTTCAGAAGTGCTGCCTAGCTTTTGGACTAGTTTCTCTTATTTTACTGACTTTTAAAACGAAGCAGATAATCCATTAAGAGCGTATATGCTTTTGCTTGCTTGTTTTTTATTTTTGCATATGTATGTCTTAATTATTCTGCTCTCGATATAGTGATCACTTTATTTCTCGTTTGTTTTTCATGCTTGGAATATGCTTCCAGTATTGTGTTCTGAAAGTAACTTTAGAAATATTTAAATAACAAAAAAATACGATTAAAACAATACAAATTCAAGTATCAAATTCTGTAAGCAGTTGTGTAAGTTTTGCAACTTCAGAATAATAAGTTACAACACCCGAGACTCTTAAGGGTGAATTCGATTATACGTACCTTCAATCAAAAGGCAAACAGGGTTATATAACTGGTCCCTTATGGGAAGTAGTGCTAGAATATTAATGCATAAGGTAATGAAGTAGATTACTTTGTTCAGTATTAGAGTTAAAGAGATCAAAAATAAGCATGAAGTCGTGCCCCTAAATCTTTTACTGAATTTTATTAGCTTGGTTTACGTATATTTTTTTAGTCAGACTTGTAAAATAGGAAGTCACTGTTTTTCTTTATGGCCTAGGCAGGCAGACGAGCAGTTGGGCCGCCTGATGGTCAGCGACACCCATAGACATTGGCAATACTAATGGTATCGCCATCGCACTGCCTACCGTGAGACATAGGGTGTTAAGTTCAAGCCAGAACACAGCTGTGTTTTTACACTACAGTTTTGCGGCAGAAATAGGAACCGCGGTGGTACCAACCCAGACGGTCCCCTGTAAAAACCGTACCTACCACCACTTGAGACATATACCATGTTTATTTTTTATAGTTGGAACTGTATGTTTTATTCTTATACATTTTTAGCTCGAAAGAACCTGTAGCAGCCAGCTCTGTAAATGCTGAAAAAGATGGATAGGTAGGAGATAAATGAAAGGGTGGAAGCTTTGACGTCTGCCAAAGTTTTGTTACGAAACAGGACAATCGGTGTCCTTATGCCGCTTTTGCTTATGTCCCCAACTTACCAAGAATGCAAACGGATGTGCGGAGAAACTTTGACAAGAGAGTAAATCTCGTAGGGTATAGTAAATCTCTCGATCTCTCTCCGGCCAAATTAGGGCTCGAGGCAGAATCTTAAGGCCTATCGTAGGCACTGATTTGGATGAATCTTTCACTTGGGTCTAGAGGCGGTTAAAAAAGGCACGTTAGTTCCGTAGCATTGAGTGGCGAGCCGCAAGTTAAAGTTAGGGCCGCTGTAATGGTAAGTGCTGGTAGGGTTACAAAAAGACCGGAAAAAATTTCTTTTAATTCTTCTTTTTAAGCGCTTCATAGGAAAATGGAGGAGAATGCAGGGGATATACATTTGTGGTAAACCTGAAATAACCGATTTAAAATCGACCAGGGCCGAAATATTACGTCTATTATGTTTGTATTAATTACATATTTATATTTTAGTTGGTTTTTCCGACAAAAAAGTTAAAGTTAAAGTGAGAAACAAATTATAAATAATAAAAAAAAAAAGTTTCGTATAGTCGGTTCTGCGAGTGATTTGGAATTTTGTACTTGCCTAATCGACTAGATTTTCACTTGCCGTATATACTTTTAAGCGCATTTTATTGGATAAAATATATATTTAACGTTGTGATATTGTAATGGACATAAAAATGCTCAAAATTTGGCAATAAATTCTTTCAATTAGTTACAAATCTTAGCAAGGGAAATAATTTTACGTCCTACTAAAAACACAACAATCTTTACACATTTTATACTTGATTTTTAATTAACTTTACAAGCGTGTTTCGCACGTAAACATAATATAAACAAACAACCAAACTTTTACAAAGTACTACTAATAGCTATGATATGACAACATTGTAAACCTAGCACGCAGTTTTACATGTTTTACTTGAAAAATGATCACCTAAGGTAAATCACCTCTGACTTTCCTAAATTTGTCTTTCGGTTTACCTAAGCTAAGAGACTCGGTGCGATTAAAGCCTAATCAGTGTTAATTACTCAATGCAAACAGTAATTTAACTCTAAGAGGTGATTTAATAGCGGCCTTGTAAAATTTAGCATGAAATTTGGGTTTAAGATGTCTCTTGGCATCGTTACATGCCGCATATACTTCTATAACATGATAATTTTTAAGTTTATATCTTAGGAGAAACCGTATTACTACTTTAGTTATGATAATTAAAAGAATATATATGTTCGCGCGCATTTCTATGTAACCTAACACAGCCGCAAATTGGTTACGCTTCCCGTTCCCTTTCTTACTATACCGTTCCTTTCACCTGCCCTCCTTTTTCTTTAATTTTTTCTCATCTCGCCTATAAAGGAGGGTAAAAGGAGAATACTTCGTGACGCGATTGGCCAGCACCGCCGCTGTCGACAATGGCCTTCGGAGTTCCTACGCAACGCATATATTTTAAAGTCACGCGACGCAATGGGCCTACGCTCCGTTCTAATAGTTTTTAAGTTTACCGCGAACCCCAACCGCATTACCGAACACACCGGCAGCTGTGCCGCCATCATACGAGGTATTTATCCTTCCTATTATCGCATTACCAATCCGGCTTCTAACCACGTTGTCCGGAGCCGGATTACGCAAATGGTCCTTCGAACCGCATCCTCACTGCTGGTCCTTAAATAGAATCTACCATATCGCCGTCACTCGAGCTAGTTGGTACAATCAAATTGGCTGATGAAACTTGAGTGACCACGCGCCCGCGCAACCAATATATGAGTAAGATTCCTAGATTAAAAGACATAGCAATAAATATAAACATTTTATTTTTCTCCGCATTTAATGGTTCTTTAAGAAATATATTATTATAAAAAGATTTTTTTAGCACTTCAAAAAGTATACGAAATTAAAAGTTAAGAACAATACAAAATGCTAAATTTTAAATATACTCTTAAAGGAATGTTATTTACTAATAAGATTATAAGCCATCTAGCCGTGAGCTAAAATTAAAGTAAACCAAAATTGATGCATTGAGTTTATTTCGTTTCGTTTAAGTAAAGTAATTCCATATTTGTTTATTCAATTAGGACTGCTATAATCTCGCAAGACTATACAATTGGATGCAGAAATCGATTTCCTTCTTCGTCATTGAATGAAGGGCGGCGAAATCCTATTGTTCGATCACGAGTATATTCCGAATCGGAAATCTTGCAAAAGACTGTTTGATTTCGGTACAAATCTATTTATTTTGATGGACCTTCTTAATTTTTAGCATAGCCTACTGGTTTTCAGTCAAAATTGTAACATAGGTCTTTAGTTAAGTTTCAAACTAACACTTTTGATTTATAACAGCTAACATTTCTCAAACACAGAGCAAAATGTAAAATAAAACTTAATAAATAACAGTCTCCGTGACCAGGCAGTATTAATTCTTTCATCACAATTTGGAGGCGGTGAGTTCGAATCTAGCTTGGAAAAAACTTTATGTTATTGTTGTTTTGGCTAATATGCGCCAATCGCACTGCCTATCAGTAATTTAAAATCATCCATGAGTAGAATAGATAGAAAGTCGGTCCTGTTCAGACGATCTTTGACAATCGTTACAAGACGAAGGCACTAGTTTTTACACTCTGACAACTAACCTTTGTATCTAATGCAGCAAAACCAGAGTTGTGGATATTGCACGTCAGTCGATCTGCGTAATAACTATTCGAGAATTCGGTTAAGAGTACTTATTTATACAGTTATGGACATGGTGAAGTTGTTCCATTCATTCAGCAATTACATAAAGTCTCATTTAACTAAAAACATAAGGCTTATTTAGATAATGTTTACTGTACTTATTACAATTATGATTTTTCATGTTTTATTTTATTAGTTTATAATATGGGAAGTATTTTTCTAGTTTGCTTAATAGTAACTTAAATACTTATTTTATTTTTTCTTTTTATTTTGTTTTAATTATAAATAATCATAAAATAACACTAAGGGTGATTAGGAATTAACCCTAAATTTTTATATTTTGTTCACGTATCAACCGCGATTTAAAATTATTATGCCGTTCGGTGACATAGTCGTAGATGTTACTAAAAAAATTACGGTAATATCTAATCTATCTATATTAAATTAAAAATCAGTAAAGTGATAATAAACCACTATCTTTTTCACGAAGTAGTAAGAAACACCTAACATTTATCTTATTGTTAGCGAAACTACATACTTACACATCGATGAGTAAGGTGTCCCTTGTATTGAAACGGGTGATATTCGAACCATCACCCCTTTCAATCATTGTGTATCTTAACGACCCACTGTGTCCTATATTTGTGCTGAATCAAAGTCCTAATGGTAATTTATGTCACCACATTCCCCTTTCAGAGAATAATTTAGTCTTTAGGTCGTTTGTGATAGGCAATTTTTTATTACGTAGAGGAAAACAGTTGAAACAGGATTAATTGATGGTAACATTGTAAAATAGTAACTATAACAATGTACTAATTAATATAATTAATTTAGCTCTTACGACAGTAGAAATACTGACTTATTTTAACAAATAAAATTTTAGACCTATTTAGAACATTTGTTCTATTCGTACGCATAATTAATCACAAAAATGTGTTAGCAATATGAACCATTTTAGTTAAATTGACCCTCATTTAATTAAAATGATTAAACTGGCTGCTTAAAAAAGGATTATTTAATTAAATTTATTACTCTTCTTATGTTTAAATTGAAGATTTTAATTATTAAATATTCACTTAACAAATTAATGTGTTTATTTTTGAACAAACCAGTTTATGTATTAGCAACATACGACATAACACATTTGTTTGAATACATTTATGAAAACATCTAAAGCGATTTAACTTTAATTGCACTTACTGTTTTTAAGGCCCCAACTACGGGGCGGGCTACATTAATTGCAATGTCAAAGGGGAATGATTCAGGTAGAAATTAAAATTAAAGAACACTGCGTGGTCCTTGCAGAAATGTAATCAATTTCATTTACGCATCGCTGCCGCACACCACTCAGGGGTAGTTCGTTAAAACCACGTTCGTTTACGAAGCTCTGTAAAGACCTTTATAATTCTTACATGAAAATATCATAATAATTAAAGTGAATATAAATAAAAAAAATATAATGATCTTTTTGTCAAACATTCGAAAAAACAAACCAAAAATGATTATAATGAATCTACAAATAATTGCTAATGCCATTGACAAGAAATACGGTTTTTATATATCTCTTTACATTTGAAATAAAAACTTTGCTATATCTCTATCGGTCATAAGTTGATTTAGTTTTTATTGGCAATCGGATGAATTTTTTCGTAGAAGATTAAGAAAATAATAATTATTCTAACTAGTTTTTATATATTAATACTCACTAACCTCAGTTTTTGCTGTACCCATCCACTCGAATGTAAAATATTGGATTGTAACCTTACATTGCAATGGAAAAACGTTCCGTTTGTTTTTCACTCTGAGCTTTTATTTTGATTATAATATTAATAACTTTGATTAAATATTGTTTACACCATTTTTTTAATGGAGTGAATTTTCATGGTAAACGAAATGTAAATATCTAATTCATCATCATCATCACCATCAGCCTGTGTTAGTCCACTGATGTACGCCTCCTCCATTAGGGGGTTTTTGGACTGTACACGGTGATCCAGTGCGGGTGGAATGACTTTTTACATGCCCAACGCATGGATCATCTTACTTTTCAAACAATTGAGTTATCGGCCCAAATTGCCCTAACCAACTAGGACAACTAAGCAACAATTAAAATTTGCCGAGTCCCCGCAGGATTCGAACCCACCACCTCCAATTTCTAGATCACACGCCCTTACCACTTGGCTACAGAGGCAGCTAATATCTAAATAATTAGTAATTATCATTTAACTTAATAAATGAAAGTTGTTTAATTGTAAAGTAATTAACATGAGAATCCTTAGAAATTGAATAAGAACAAATGTTAAAAACATAGAGATGGATAAATGTTTTCACAACTGAAACGGTTTTCTAAAATGAGCTTATTTATATTAATACTATCCACAGTTTTTATTGCAGTGTCATGCATAAAATTTTAATTTATATAACTGAATGCAAGTTTTATAATCGGCATTAGCCGCAAAACTCAAGACTGCTGGAGGCTGAAAGTTCTAAAACATACATAGTATGGGACACCTTGCGGTAAGATGGGGTGACATTTTCGCAAAGTGGCCGGTGTGAGCTGGATGAGAACAGCCGAAGATCGGAAGCAGTGGCGTGCGCTTGGAGAGGCCTATGTCCAGTAGTAGACTGACACAGGCTGATAATGATGATAAGTTTTTACAAGTTTATTTGCGAAAAACTGGTTCGTTTATTAAACTATCATAATAAGCAATATTATTTTTCACCTCCAGACCTTTTTTTTTAGTAAATACTAAGTTAAATACTTAATTTTAAATTTATTTATGTAATCATACTTTATTGCATTACCTTCAAATTAAATTTCGCAAGCGTGTCTTATTGCCATGTTTGTGTATGGTTACCAATGAAAATGAAGGCAGTCTTCATTTTCATTGGTAATCTCTACAAACATATTTATATTAATTTACGCGGCCGATGTCAACTTAATAATAATTGAGCTGAAGTGGCTATCTCTACGTTTCATGCTTGCAAATAAGCTAAACTTGTATCCTATTTATAAGAACAATGAGCATCTTTATTCTTAAATATCCATAGAAAATTGTGCCGTATTTTATAATAATTACATAGTTTATTTAAAATTTAAGAGCTGAATTATGTGAGTCTTTTAAATCTGAACAGTCAATTTAAGCATTTACAAGTATAACAGGTAAATAGAATTTAGCCACGACTTCTAACTTGTGTAATTACGATCGCGTAAGTGAACAGTCTCTATTAATTTCATTGGTTGATTTTTGCAACCACTACTCTGTATTTTCGCTACCGACAATTTAAGAAAAAATACCGCTCGAGTAATAATCTATGTTACTGTTAGTTGTGAAATTTTATGTCCAGTTACATAATTTGGCATTATATGCAAAAGAATTGTATTCTATTGTATTATTTATAAGACTCATAACGATGTGGTTCAATAAAAAATTGTTGGTAAAATTTGTTTTATATCCGAATTCATCGAGGTTACGCGAAGTTTGAAACCAGAAACTATTTTCAAATGTTTGAAATCCGTTTTGATAATTTTAATAAGGCGATTTCGTAGACAATTAAGTCATAGCCGACTGACTAATTATTTTTTATAAAACATGAGGAGGCTTCGTTCATGTTTTATAGTATAGTAGTAACGATTATAATTATATTAGAAATTTTACATTATACACACAATTGTATTCTAAATATATGTTTAAGTTAAACATATATAAGCACTAAAAAAAAACATAAAAGTTAGTTTACGTTCCAGCCCTAACCTAAATATCTAGAAAGTGAATCTGGGTTGAGGTTCCGTTTTCAAATAGACTAGTAATTGGAAACGGAATTGGATCTAAGCCTATAGCGTGAAATGGGCTAGAAAATTAATACCAACACTATACTAGGCATAGGACAATATCCGTTTGCATAGTTTATATTACTAATGTTTAAATAAACTTGAAATATGCGAACATCTGTTTTTTATATATAGGGATAATAATGACATTGTTAAAATATGACATATAGAACAAGTTCTTGAGGTAGATCTGGATCTACCTCAATAACTTAAATTTTGATTTGCTAAAAATGGAAAATGTGCTATATTTGAGAAAGTATTTACAAGCTAAAGAGTTATCATTTGTGAACAAAACTAATCGAGTGGATTTATTTTAGTTATAGTCTTTCATAATGAAATTTTTTTTGAATGTTTTTGTCTGTATATTATACATATTAGCTGTGTAACAATATTTCAAATTATTCGTTATTTTATAAATATTTATTGATGAGTCAATCCGTTATTTCTATTTCTTAGTTATACGCTCATTGTGAGAAGTCGGCTAGAAAATAGAGAAGGCAGTTTTTGATTTGATTTGCCATATTTGAACTTCACAAACCATAGAAAGCGTAAGAAAAGAGATAAGTAGTGGGAATTTCGCATTTCTTTAATGCTAAACAAGTTAATTAATGTAAATAACACTAAAATATTCATCAGGAATCTATATATTTATTCGATTTTAAACAAATGCATGCACATGTAGTTATTGAAGTTCTATATCACACCAATAAAACTAAAGTAAATTTGTCAGTGCACTACGGCGATCAACGACCGTGCCAACTAATTACAACCGGTATCCAAATGTAATTAATGCTATTATTCAGCATTGTCAGGTTAGGAAATGGTTAATTAGTGTGATGGCGATGGTTTGTTACCAAATATTTGTTTACAAACTTAGGACTGATATTTTATTTTTTATTGCATGCTCTATTTTCTAAGCTAGTTTGGCAAAATTGGAATTTACTAAATGACATGTTTTACTTACAAAAATGACCGATAAAGTTTGTAAATTTTTTTTGATTGAAAATTTGACTGAAACAATTATTGCCAATAAAATGCTAAACAGTGCTAACAGTTTGTCAAATCGTAATTGCCAACTTTATCTCAAGCATATTGAGCCCGTCTAAAGCTAGTGCTCGTCTAACATGCTTGACTAAATGACTGTTGACATCAATCAGTCAACTAGCCGCAGCCCCTGAAGACCGATGTATACAAGGGCCTGATTAAAACACAGATTCTTTCAAGGGATATCTTATTGTTTTATAAACAAAGTCTTTCCTTCACGCGAAAATTACACTAGATTTAATATGAAACCAGCTTTTTTTATGAAATCATCGTTTAATATTTTAGTTTGTTTTATTACTGAAAGTAGATTCAATGTTATTACTTTGACACGAAATTGCGCCTGTCCTGTTGTGCTTTCCTTACCGCACAATCGCGTAGCGTCAATTGTGTTACGAGTACAGGTTTTGGGATCCAACTCTTTTTATAAGAAGCAGGTGGTAAGTTCTTTCAAGGAATATACAATAAAATCATGGAACTAAAAAATTTATATCGTTGTCAATTTACAATTTTTATAAAGTAAATAAATCAATAAAGATAGAAATTATGATAATGATTAATAAAAAAGAAAATAGGCGACCCGCTTGGCGCAGTGGTTAGTGACCTTAATTGTTGCGACCACGGGTGTCGGTTCGACTCCCACCACGGGATAAATATTGTGTGATGAACATGGTATTTTCCTCGTGTCTGGGTGTTTGTTTATGAATTTATTTACAAAAAGAAAGTAAGTCATTTATCTAGGTTCATAGTACAAGCTTTGCCTAGTTTGGGACTAGATGATGTTGTGTTTCTTTTCATTAAATATTATTATTATTTTAACATACTTAGTACATAAATTATTACTTTTAAAGTATACAAAATTATATTATTAAGGTTAAAGCAGCCAGAATTGACTCCTTTATTCCAGTTATCCTTGTAGTTTCCTGTGGCCAATATACGCTACAGATCTTGTAAACAGGGATAACATAGATTAAGTGCGTAATCTGTCAGGGTAACTTTTCCCCGAGACAGGTTCTCGCTTTGTCGTAGCGGTGGGGCTCAGTACCTGCGCTTGGGCCAGCTGAGGGAAGCTGGAAGACCTGGCCGGTCTGAGGAAGTAAGGCCGACCGTGGAGGCAGCTGCTCAAGCTGGCTGAAGAAGCAAGCTTTGGATGCGCCGTAAAGTTCCGTTAAGTGCAGCGGACGGAATGTGGAGAAGTCGCGGGGAAGAGGTGTCTCCGTGAATCATCAGGGCCCATCGCTGATAACACCACTTTAACAAGTATTTACATCACTTGACATGTAGATCAAATGACATTTTCAATTGTTTGACATTAATAAATTCATAAGTAATCTTATTTTGACTCGGATACTATCTATCTGCCAAAGAAAATTAAGCACAAAATAGCTACATTGTTGGTATATAACATTAATAGTGACAATGCAGTTTTACTAAATTTTCTATTAATACTGGATAATACTTTTTAGTAATGTAAGGTTGACAACAGAGAACACAGTGTCAATTATATAAATATTTTTATCTAAATATAAATCGGTTCTCTGGCAAAGTACTAAATATAGAGCTATTAATTGAGAAAAATAATGTAGATGTTTTGTGCTTTACTGAGACATGGCTTAAAAATGTGTCATTTGAGCTTACAAAACTGTTCAGTTGCTAGTATATTCAACCAAGTGACTACTATTGAGGTGGATGCCTTATATTACACAAAAATTGTTTTAAATTTAAGAAAGAAAGACATCACAGCATACTCGGTTGAACGACAATGTGAGTTGCTTGTACAGAAAGTGAACAGTACATATTTTTTGTGAGTCTATACACATAAAAATCACCTCTGGTGATGTTAGATATTTTTATATTATTATGGAGGATGCTCTAAAATTATTAACTCAAAGAAGCATATTGTTGTATGTGGAGACTTTAATATAAACATTCTAACTGATTCACCGACACATTGCAGTTTTTAACTGCATTTAAAAGCTTCAATCTTCAATGTGTGTTTAATGAACCAACTAGATTAACACCATCTTGTGCATCTTGTTTTGATAATGTGTTTGTAAATTGTAAAATTAGAGATCAGGCTGTCTTAAGTGGTATTCGTTCAGATCATATAGCCTTAAAAATACAGATCCCTGTCCTGTATTTCCTATCCTATAGACATATTACCAGGAACAGAATAGAACAATTTAAGTATAATGTAAAAGCTAAGTAAGGTTTGGAAGCTTACCAAACCTAAAATTGACTTTGGATCCTGATAAAGACTTTGGAGCATTGTCTAATATTATTGCCAGTGAATATAATGCGGTTTTTACTAAGAAAGTTATTACAAGTAATAAAAACTGAATTTCAGTTACTTCTATGGGAATTAGGGGTATCAGGGATTATTTATATCTATTATAAGATCAAAATCATTAACATCTAATTGAGCCCTAGAGCTACCCAGATTTGAGACAGACCTGAACAAAAATCTTTCATGCATAGTAGTATAAGAATTATAATAAATTAAATACTGCCAAACGCAACTGAATTATTCGAGCTTTCGTCATCTTGTCAAAACAACGCTTATAAAAAGCCTACTATTCTGTTCTAAACTATATTGAGAACCAACATATGTGGAAAGAGTTTATATTTTGCGCTAAAATCCCTAGTAACAAAAAAAAATGTATTGGTAAAATCTTGTAAATATTAATATTAAAAAAAAAGACCGCAGAGTTTCTTGTCGGTTCTTCTCTGGACGGGTCTGAGTTTGTGAACCGGTGGTAAATTAAAATTGTTGATGTTCATAAGTACTCAGTAGAGCCTAAATTGAATAAATGATTTTGACTTTGTTGCGGTCTGGAAGGGCCATAGAAAGAGGGGACATTTGGCATGGTGTCGTCGATCTCTCCTCCTTCTGCGGCCGAAACGGAGCTAGCAGCGAAGCTTAACATCGAGGACGCCGCTGGGGGCTAATAGTCTCATCACTGCGTGAACTTGGATCTCCTGGCTCCAATGACCCCTGAGTAAAAGATTCGGGGAGTCTGTTACCTAACTACAGGGGCCGAGACGAAGGGCGCGTTAGTTCCGACGCGCCCAGAAGGAGGCAGATAGCCATAGGGCTGAGATGGACGATTGGGCGGCCTGAGCTGGTGGGGTCGCAGAAGACTGCAAAAGAGTTTCTTAGACCCCATATCTAAGACGTCAAGAAGGAACAACGTGGTGTGTTTTAATCGGTGCGAGTCGAACATAACCCGTCTTTGCCCCCACGTGAGCGGGTATGCGTAGACATTTCCCCACGGTAAGAAAAGGAGGGTATCTTTTAGGTAATGCTGAAAAAGTGCATGAGCAAAGATTAAAAGAAATAATATTCTATAACATACACGTGCATAATGTATGAAAAATGATGTATACATAAATTATACGTATCATCATCATCTTAAGCAATTTTCGAGTTAATAAATCTGATTTTCATATAGTGATCTTTAGTTTTTGGATTCAATTTATTGTATAGAAAGAACTATTTATCTAAACGTATATCTTCTAAATCTTTTTATATTATGATCGTGTTTAATGCGGTAATTTTAAAGGTAATTACACAGATACAGTATTAATTATTACAATTTCCAATAAGTTAACCAAGCAATTCAAGAAAATTATTTTGCTGCTGTACACTATATAACTTTAACGAGTAACTAAGGACTTACCAAAACATATATAGAAGCGTGAAAAATTACGTTTACAAATTCGAAGCGGCATCACAAACCCAATTCTCAGTTAATGTAATAATTAACAAAGAGGAAGCAGTATATTAACCAACAGAGTTTCGGAGTTCTTTGGCGCCTCCTGGAATTGTACAACACAAATTAATATTATAAATACGTGCCCCTATTCAATTACAAATTTGAATTATTAGAAATTTGAGTCAGTTCACATTACAACGAAGTTACAAAAATAATATTTACTGTAACTAACTACGAAAGCCTTGTCCCCTGCAGACAAAGTCGAGCGATGGAGATTAATGTATGGGAATAATGGGCGGTTCCAAAAAAGTACATTAAGTAAACGCACAGGATGGCCCATAAGTCCTTTGATATGAAAAAAATTATTAAAATAAAACTAATTACATTATAAATTAAATTTTTTTTACAAAAAAACTTAAAAAACGGAATTATATTTTGAAAATAACATCTTCTAAATTTATCCGTTGCGATCACGGTACTCTTGCAAACGACGTCTAAAATTGTCGATGACTGCGCGGCACGTCACTGCTGAAATGCTTGTCATTTCTCTGCGGATGTTTTCTTTTAGAGCCTAAATTGACCGCGGGTTTGTGTCGTATACTTTAGTCTTAGGTAGCTCACAAAAAATCCATCAGGGTCAGATTTGGACTACGTGAAGGCCAGGAAATGTCCCTCTCTTAGAGATCACTTTGCCAGGAAAAGTTGACGGATGACGGGCATAGCAGTATTAGAGGTGTAGAAGTTGCCCATCCATGAAACCACGTCCTGGCATTAAAGACCTGAAAAGTTTTGCAATCCTGGTATGAAAATCTTTTCGATCACAGGCACATATCGCTCCTACGTAACATTAACTGCGCGCCCTCTGCCATCCTCAAAGTAAGCCTTGGATACCATGGCTGACATAACGGCCCAAACAGTCACTTTCGGACTATGCAAGGGCTTCTGATGCTTAAGTTTTGGATTGATGGGGCTCCAATAGCGGCAATTTTGTTTACTAACATGCCGTTAAGATGGAAATGAGCCTCGTCAGAGAACATTATGTTATTGAAGGAAGTAAACCGATTCAACATTTCATTCGCATAATTTTGTCTTTGAATACCGTCAGTTTTTTAATTCTTGAACCAACTTAATTTTGTAAGGTGCATATGTAAATCTTTCTCAAAATCGGTTGTAACGATGTCCTGGATACGTTTAATTCTCTGGCGCGCTTCGAGTTGACTGTGTCGGATCTTCGCGATAAATGAAGGATAATCCAACGAACAGTGCTTTTCGGTATCGCATAAATTTATTTCAAATTAAGTTAAACTTGAAGCGGAATTTCCAATTACTAGTGCATGTGAATAAAAAAATTATAATAAAAATTTGTTGAGTCCCGCAGGATTCGAACCCACGAACTCCGGTTTCTAAAGCACACGCCCATACCACTAGGCTACGGAGGCAGATAAATTGTACAGAAACACATTTATAAATTCAATTGAAAAATTGATCTTTAAACAAAATTTTACAAAATGACACTAAATTAAGTTTGTTAAATATGATTGACTAAATAATGTTACATATGGCTATGAATATAAAACCCCAATTTCTAAAGCGTAACCCTATGTCTCTAGCCTACGGAGACAGTTAAATATATATACACATGTAACATATTTTTTCAATTAATTTATTCATAGTATCAGTTAATACATTGTTACTTTACTGGTTAAACATCCTCGAACATATTTACGGAAGTTGTCACGTGAAATTGGGGAGTCATCCTTTAAATTACATCACGCAAAATGTCCCCTTGGGAAGGGTATTAAATTTATTATAAATTATTTGACAAATTTTTAAATTTCTTATGCTTCACGCATTCAATTTCTCATATCGTTTGAGTTTTTTTTCAATTTATATAATTTAATTATTATATGTATTGGATATTGTAGGGTAGCAACCGGTGTATATTTTTTAAATATTATTCATTTATTTCGATAGTTTACCTCATATTACTACAATAATATTTTTTATCTTTTTTATTACACTAAGACTTTATTCAGTCAGAATTAATAAGTGTAGTCTTATGTACTGTAACGACAGCCAAAAATTGGAGAGATGTAAAACAATCATTAGTATTTATGTTCCTTGTTTTAAATTGGTGACATTTGAAATCAGAATTATATTTCACTAGCTAGCCCTGTGGTTTCACCCGCATATTGGTGGCAGTATGTGATAATAGTTACTATATTTTTGACCGAATTTCTATAAAAATGTATACTCGAATTGAGCCTCAATTCGGAGCGCATGTTTATTTTTAAGTTTATGATAATGGAACCAAAGACAACACATTTGTTTAAAAATCATTTTTCTTTTTTATGCATATTGTACAAAAAGAGTTATTTTAGATCTTCTTCTTGCTGCAGATAAACAATATATTAAAAGTGTAGAGC
This sequence comes from Lamproptera curius, assembly GCA_029286875.1. Lineage (NCBI taxonomy): Eukaryota > Metazoa > Arthropoda > Insecta > Lepidoptera > Papilionidae > Lamproptera > Lamproptera curius. The sequence continues at coordinate 2,788,750 of JAGSMT010000038.1, forward strand.
TTAGTAACATTTTAATTTCCCTATCCTAACACAGAGTCCAAAACACGCATTGGTTTTAGTACAAACTTACAGTTATGAAGATAAAAAACTGCTTTTAAAAGGGTTATTTGAAAGAAAATTATATTATATACTAAAAGCATTTTATTTTTAAAATACAATATGAATATTAAATAATAACGAACAAATTACATTTACGCCTAGATAGATCCATGTTTAATATTCTAGCGTTGAAATATATATTAAAATTAAAACTAGTCTTCGTAACGCTTAAAAATATTGCCTTAATTTTAAATTACAATTTATCGTCATAATAATATAAACGTATTAATGTTTATTCTTATATTATCAGATGGGTTTTAGGACACGTAATTGAGCCCAGTCACTTTTCAAATTTCGTCACTCCATCTTGCCGCAGGGCGTCCTACACTACGTTTGCCGAGCTTTGGTCTCCACTCCAGAACTTTCCGACTCCAGCGGTCGTCAGTTTTGCGGCTTATATGACCGGCCCACCGCCACTTCAGCTTACTAATCCGGTGGGCTATATCGGTGACTCTGGTTCTTTGACGGATGACATCATTTCTGATGCGGTCCTTCAGAGCTACTCCGAGCTTAGCCCTCGCCATAGTTCGCTGAGCGACTTTAAATTTGTGGACCGGTCCATCCCTAAATGTCCCCGTAAGTTACGGCACCGTAGGTCATAACGGGTAGAACGCACTGACCGAAGACTTTGGAGTTGACGGCACTGTGGGATGGGTGATGAGAAAACTCGACGAAGCTTATGAAAAGATGCCCAGACCAGTAAAATCCTTCTGTGGGCTTCTCCCAAAGTTGTTTTTACCTAGTTCGAGCGTTTGCCTTAGGTAAACGTATTCCGAAACCACTTCGAGGGAGTGGCCATCAATTGTGATCGGTCCCGGATCCACGTGCTCGTTGAATATTATTGATTTTACCCAATTTTACTAAGCTAGGCTTTGCACCATTTTCTACAGTCCTTTGCGGTCTCAGCTATGATAACCATATCGTCCGCAAAGTGCAAATGTTAGATGTACTTGCCCTTCACGTTTATGCTATGTCCTTCCCAGTTGAGTGTCCTGAAAATATCCTCTGCGCGGAGGAAAACAAATTCGGAGACATGACATCTCCCTGTCTCACTCCCCGGTGCAAGGGGATAGACTGACGTTTTGGCCCTATTTTACGGCCCAATTTCGACTACGACAGACATCGTGGCGGCGTTATACAGAAATCTAAGCATCTCGATATATCACCAATAAACCGTTATAAGGACTCGAGGAAAGACCGGGTCTCGATGGAGTTAAAAGCCTTCTCATGCATTCATTCATTCTTCTCATTGCATATGATCTTATTCGTTAAAAGATAATATGAAAAGAGTAAAAAATAGCTAAATAAAAGAGAACTTTTAAAGTGGGCCGTTTGGGGTGGTATATCCACGGTGCCTATTTCTGTCACGATGCAATAGTGTAGTGGATTTACTGCTACTGATTTGAACATTCGACGTTCCGAGGGTGGTATCGTTTGCCTTCATATGGGATAAAAAAAAAGTTAACCTAAAAATGAGTTTTAATGAAATTCCTTTGCAGTTATCAGACTCAAAAACTTAGGTAATATATACTGGCTAAATTTGCGTTACAAATGCTACGTGTAAGAGCTACGTCGTTGCAAATTATACAGTTGAAGTAGGTCTAAACAGCACTATTAACCAAGTAAACTAAGCAAACATGGTTATGAGAAATGTTGCTTCTCTTCAATATCTATTAACACGATTTTTTTCCAGTGATATCGGGAAACACGTAAGCGAGCCGGCGTATTTTTAAGATAAAGTTAGGTATTGAAATAAGACTCAATATATTTTCCCATTTATGCACGTGTTACATGCTCTTAAAAAGTAAAAATCGAAGCTGAATAGACAAGGTTCCAGCTCAGCATTATGATGACATTACCCAACGCTGGTATTCTACTGACACCTTAGATCTTCCCTGTGTTTAAAATAAAAATTTTATGTGACGCTTTTTATGCTGTTTATTTTTTATAAAAATGTAAAAAAATCAATCTGGTTAATGATACGGTTGTTATTTACGAGTTTGACAATATGTTTATGGTACCTTTTACTTGGCTAAGCTATATTGAACCATAAAAACTACATACAACAAGACAAAGAACCTATCTTAAGAATTTTACAACGCCATGACGATTACCGTTATTGTAAAACATATTTCTTAAGTCATCATTTCGTTTTTACATTTGTTGAATTTTTTCTGCAAAAATGTTTATTTGTTTGTTTATCTTAAGTAGATTTCGATACTAACGAACTAATTTGAAAAATTATTTCACTACAAATGAATAAGCCTAAAACAAATCTTCTCCCCCATCTCTAAATATCACATTTGAAACAAGCGACAGGTCAAATAAAAAAGAATAAACGTATGTAAACTACCTCCGTCCACAGTTCACAACGGAAATTAATCAATAATACCGGATACAGTTTCGAATTAGAGCTTCTCTTCGCACAGGGGGTGTAACTCAGTGGTAAAGTGTTTGCTTCGCATGCTGGAAGTCCTGAATTCAAATCCCAGCACCTCCTAAAATTACTTTTTGGTCAAAAAACTACATACAAATTTTTCCATTTCTTATAAAATTAATATTTAAAACACTACAGCTACCTGCGGTCTTTCTATAAACTACGGTCTTTCAGGTGCACTTGTATTATGTATATGAAACTATTAATTACAACGTTTACGAAGCTTCTTTTTACAAATTCATAAAATATTAACCAATACTTCTCAATACATATTCGAAAACCTAAGGTATGTGCATAAAAATAGAAATTATTTTCGTAAGCATTGTGATGCAAATTACAAAAATACTAAAAACCATCATAAATTTAAATCTTCCAGCAACTAAACGGCGAAGAATAAGTTAATCTTTTATGGGACAATGTATACGCTTTTACATCAAAATCCAAGTAAACGTTATTTTAAAAGATGACAAAAAAGGTCCGCTGCGATTCTTTCGCCGGTTTTCACGTCAGAGGCGTCCTCTTCCGAATCGGTGGTAGCATTCTTGACAATCAATAAGCGAGTGTTACACTTCTATATTAAATAAAGATATTTGAATTTAAATTTAATAAAATACGCAATAATTTATAAAATAAGTCAAATATGTCTTAAACATGTAATCAATTCCAACCTGCGACGAGTGACTATATCGAAAATGAGCCAAAGCCGAAAGTCAAAACTGATGTTACAGTTTTGTCCAATAGATGTCGCTCTCGGAATCTCTCTGATGCTTTAACACGCGCTTTAGGTAGGTAATACAGTTCGTTGTATAAACGCTTGGAAAAACGCTCTCCGGTGTAAATATTACATTATTGTTTTTGTAATGCGGGTGCGTATTTATTTGGGATCCCGTTTTTTATTTATAATATAGACATAATCCTTCATACAAGAAATTTCATGTTAATTGACGACCGGCTTTGCGGTTAGTGACACTGACTGTTGAGCCAAAGAGCGTAGTTTCTATTCCCACTACGAGAGACCGCACGTTTATCTCGAGTATTGGTGTTTTTCTATGTAATATATATTTATTCATAAAATAAAAGTAAGCCAAGTAAAATAAACATTTTGCAACTATATCTTTATTCATACGAGAAACGTAACCGAACCGATGAGGCTGCCGGTGAGTTAAAAAGCCATCGTTGTTAACACGTCGCTAGAATTCCGTATTGCGTACTCGGTCAGACCATTTGATCTTCGCGATGGCGAGTAGGCAATTAAGACGGAACTGATCTAATGTGAGGTCGATATGTGGACCAGGTCACGGAGAAAATAAAATAATGGTCTTATGTGGCCGTATACACTGATATCTTTGTGGTTTAGGTAATGGGAGCAGATAACTGTTGTGTACAGCTTTTCGAAACTTGCTGCTGGGGCACCTAAGCGACTACTGATCTCAGCATCAGGCCTTGGTCACAATTAGATATTATAGCGTTTTCCAGATACCTGAATTTGTCTACCTGCTTCAATGGTCTGTCTCTAACTTTTATTGTCAGTGCCTCTTGCCCGTATGTATTTACGGACGTAAATTCTGTCTTTGTGGCACTGATCTTACGCCGAATATTTAAATGCTTGGTGAAAAACAGAAATAAGACGATGCCAACCTTACGGGTTTTCCGATAAAAAGCTAAAATCATCAGCTTATGTAATCTCTGTCATTACTATATAAAACCTCGGTGCGAATCGGTAACCTTGTTAAGAAAACCTTCTAAGTTATTACCGCAACATTTAAGGCGAATGAAAGGGGAGCTAGAACACACCCCTGCTTAATTCCACAGGTAATAGGAAGGTATTCTAATCGCTTGCTGTCAACAAGCACTCAGCACTGCGTTACGTCATGCAAAAGTTTAAAAACTTTGACAAAACTTTCAGAGCATCTAAGATTTTGCACCACTAACCAGAGGGCTTCACAGGCGTTTTCTATAAGTGAAGAGCAGAGATATTAATGGCGGTCTTACTCTCTACTTTTCTCTTGTAGTTGACAAAAAAAATAAACTGTACTGTCCACCGGCTTGAAGGGTACCGTAGCACGCAAATTACTGGGTAAACGAGACGTAACATCCCATGGCTCAGGTAAACGATCGGATTTGTAGCGTCTCTCGCTGCATTTCGCATGTATAATGTATAGGCTTATAATAAGTGATAACGTAGATCGCTTGCCATTTAAACGTTCTGCTTATCGCCTCACTCAAAACAGCAATAATAATCAATGTAAACAGATACATAACCAAAAATTTACATAAAATACGCCACCTGAACAGACGTACACATAGTACACATTCATGTTTTTAATACATTTCTTGTAATGGCTACGACCATATCATTATTTTATAACTCGGCACTAATTGGGAAGTCCCCGTATAAGACCCGACATATTTTAATTTAACACGAACTTTCCAGTAATTGAACTTAAATCCTTAAAAAAACTGCATTATTTATTATATATAGATTTCACATAATCAACAGAAAGATATTATTTCGTTTTCAAATCTTTGAATTTTTCATTTCATTTAATTATCAATCAATAACTCAAATCATTGATTAAAAGAACCTAAAATTGATATATATTATCTTTATTAAGTAATAACAGAGTACAAGTGATCATAATAAATTCAACTTACTAAAGTAAGAACATCAGTTGCGGTTACATTTTATCCAAACATATATGATATTTAATTTGCTATTCTAGCAGTATTCAACTTTATGCAACAGGCTGATTTCCCTTGGCATATTTGAATTGGTTTTCCGGCGAATATAAATTTAAATTAATTTAGTAGGAAACGTATGAGTTATATAGGTAGTTTGAGAAATTAAATTCATTCATGAAACTTATCGATACAGGAAACTATTTTTGTTGCAATAAGTCACTCTACCGCCTCTATGGTTTAGCAGTTTTGGCTCTTGCTTCATAAACCGTTGGTCGTGGGATCGAATTCCGTAAGGAAACAGCTTTGTGCTCTTGTTGTTTCCTGGTTATGTTGGACAATTTGGCCTGATCACCTAATTGTCTAAAGATTAAGTTGATCCATGCGTCGGATGGACAAGCATTGGACCAGCGTCGTAGGGTACGGTCCAAAAACCCCCTAATGGAGAAGGCGTGTATTACGGGATGCCTATATGCAGCATTGGACTAACACACAAGCTGATGATGATGATGCATAATTTGTTGTAAAATTAATATTTTTTGAAGCCGTAGGTAGAATGTCAAATATTAGTCTTTTCGTTGACGTTATTATTAAATATAATTAAATTAGAATCACATATTTAATCTAGACGTAATCAAGATAGTAAAATACCTTAACAAGAAACTAAAAATCTAAAGCTAGAACTAAAGTTCTCTAAAACCTCGAGCTCGATAAAATAAGTAAGAAAGGCTGCTTAAAATTATTTTATGTACAATATAAAATATTGGCGTATACAACAGTAAGTAATATAAAATTTACGTTAGAGATAATTAAAAAAAATAGTTATAATTTTAATGTTAAGGTAACATACAAGTAACGTTTAAAAAATACCATAAGTATATTGTCGGAATACTATTTCTAATGCGGGTACTTGGAGAAAAGAAGTCACGGTATTGACGTTATGTCTGTCCGAAATCGTGTATAAAAGACGGCTCTGAAAAATAGCGGGACAATACAAGTTACGGCCGACCGGAACTTTGGCCTTCATGTATGATAGTATAAGAATGTTTAATAAATTCAATGCCTGCCAAACGCAACTGAATGATTCGAGCTTTCGTAAAGTTGTCAAAACAACGCTTATAGAAAAAGCCTACTATTCTGTTATAAATTATATTAAGGACCAAGATGTGTGGAATTATTTTATTTTCTGCACTTGCAGATCCCCTGGTAACTTAAAAAATATATCTATTGGTTGAATTTTGTAAATACTAATATAAAAAAATGACGATACCTTTTAAACCGGAAGACGGCAGTATTTACTCTATATTGGTTAGCGATAAAAATACGCACTATGGTGATACTACCGCAGACAGTCCTATGTATAAAGCGAGAACTGTAACCTTTAAAAAAAGTTTAGTCATTATCAAAGTAGTTTAGTTGTCATAATATATTACTTATTATTTGTATTATATAACGTCCGGTTTATAAAGCAAAGGCCAATACCACTAGTCCACAGAGGAGATTATAATTGATATTTTTAAAATTTTTTATTAGTCTGTACAATTTTAATAGACCTTGTTTATTTTACTTTTTTAATAATTGTAATACTTATAATTATATGATACACTGTAGCCCTCTGTGGGACGATAAGCGTGTCCAAGCTTTTTTAATCAATCACGAACCTACAAAGATAAACGTGAACAATAATCCGCGCGGAGATAATCCAATTTTTAAAAGAGTCATTTTATATTTATAAATGGCAGGACTTTTGTTAAGTATATTGTGGGCATATCAGTTTTATTTTACTAAAAGACTTACATATGTAATGTATATTTTAACTGGACCTAAGAAATCTGAAAACTTATTGCGCGACATTTTTTTTGAGTAAAAATATTTGCCTGAACTGCAGTCACAGTGCTCCAAGTTATTACCAGGGTGAGATCAACATTTACTTCCTGTCCGGATTTACCTAAACGTTCAGTAATAATTGACGACTGTGGACCAACCCTTTTCCTGCAAGCTGATCATGCTATTAGACAATGAAGACAAGCTCTTCGAAGAAAGAGGTAGGTTTTCGCATCTACGATCATTTAATGCTTTATATATTCGACTTTGAACGTCGACCCAAGTATAATAGACTCGCAGTACGATTTTTGCAAGGCTACTTGTCACATTGAGTTCTTGTCGGTACAAGAACTCAAGGTGAGAAGTAGGCCTAGATGAACTCTTAACTATAAAAGTAACTTACTAAGTATCACAGCGGGCGGTGTATGGATTCGGTGGAAAATTTAATATGACAGCGTTTTATGTGATGGCAATTACAAAAATATTGAAAGATAAGCTTATTATTATAAGTCATCAAAAGGTATTTCATTTTTAACTACGTTATAAGACTTCATAATCAAGCAAGAATTTGAAGCGGATAAGTTAGTTTGTTTGCTTATACGTGCAAATATGGGTTCGTAATAAAAAGGAACAGAAAATCTTCTATTTCTGTCTATTTATTGTTGGTCCATCTATTATAGCACAACTGGAACATTTATAAATGCAAATGCCTTGACCAAATGGTTTTTGATGTGGAGTTTTTTTAATTTTTAAAATACATTTAAATTACTCCGAGGTGACCACTCCTTGAATGTGAAAACTGGTTATGGATGTTATTCCGTCAATTTTTCTAATCACACGTTTCCGTTTTTTCTACGTAAAGTAGAAGTTCAACCTTAAAATTTAAAAATCATTATTAACCTATTCGTGTTCTGAATGGCTGTGTTATGAAGTCACAGATATATCAATGCAAACGCAGAGCTGGTCTCACGAATAGCTTTAGTAATCGATATATTCAGCAAAGCTAAAATATAACATATTTAATGAGCTTGCATGGATTTTAAAGACATGAAAACTTGTTGTAAAATGATATTTGTGTTTCATTATCATCATCATCAGGCCTGTAATAGTCCACTGCAGGACATAGGCCTCCCCTAATACACCCCTATCTACTAAGGGATTTTAGACCGTACCCCACCACGCTGGTCCATCGCGGGTTGATGGTTGAACCGACTTTTTACATGCCCATCCGCATGGATCATCTTACTATTCAGACCCAATTGTCTGCAAAGTAAAGTGATCCCTGCGTCGAGGGTTATCGGCCCAAATTGCTCCAAACAACTAGGAAACGACCTTAAAATTTGTTGAGTTCCTTCAGAATTCAAATCCTTGACGTCTGGTTTCAAAAGCACACGCCCATACCACTAGGCTACGGAGGCAGTCAATTAGTTCACAGTTTTCAAAAATATTTCAGCACTTGATTTTACAATAATTGAATGGTTTTTGCAAAGTATGGTGTTGTAATCAAATTACAAAAGATATGTTTAAATTTATCAAGGTAACATTTATTTTCACGCAAGTGAACGCATTGGTGCACCTGCTCGATAAAATTGTGTTTTACTTTGCATGCAATTACACGCCTGGCAGAATTTGTTTATAAAGGATACGCTTCGTATTCTGAACCTTGAAGACTAAAGTTGATTGAATTTCAGTTGAATGCGTTCTTATCAAGGTTTCTTATTAAATAAAAAGTATTTTTGTTTAGAAATATGTTGTTCAAAAGCTGTGATCATAAACATATCATTTCTATTAATTGTTTTAGCTTGGACTGAATTGAGTTTTTTTTTTTAAATATATTTATTTAAAATTTAATAACTTACTTTAACGTACACAATATTGATATAAAGACATTACGAAACTGCTATAGCACTAAAAAAGTTAAATCATTTGATAATTTAATCAATTAGAAGTATATAAGCCGAGATATATTTTATGAGGTTCAACCTACTTTTGGAAAGTAGATCACTATCATTAGTAAATCATACTACCTAGCGCGCAATTATTCCAGCTTAACAGAATACATTTTTTCTCTAGAAGCACGAGTTGAATTTTGAAGGCTGAAGTTAACGTAATTTCCATTAAAATCTTTTATTTCAATCCTTATTCAAACACATTCACCTGTCTTTGAATCTAATGATCATATTTTCTCGTTGTGTTGAATATTTAATTCACATCGTACTACATACTTTGAACATATTGTGGAACAGTTTAAATATACTTTAGATAAAATGTATAATTTGAAACTTTAACTTGATAGTGACATATGACCGTCACCACAGACAATGAAATAGTTACAAAACAATGCTAGATATTAAATTCAAATACTCTATATGCGAATATTCTACAAGTTTTGTTAAGACATCCAAATGAATTAACCAATTTCTTTAGAAAATTTGCAGAAAAAAATCTGTTAAGGCTTGCAAAGGTATTTATTAAGTATTATTATTTTTACCTCGTTCACTCTCTCTCACAAGCGTCGTAAGCAACGTAATAAAAATTTGATACAATGGACATTGGTATATTATTTTTAAACATTGTTTTTAAAATATGCAGTGTTTGTATGTATGTAACCGAGTCCTATGTATCCATACACTAGTAGAGGGGGTCGCCGTTATCTACAGCTAGGGGCTGTGTGGTGAAACTGAGAAGATGTGCCCCTGTGCTCGTAGCTCGGTGTAGTAATCCAGTGCAATACCGTTACTTACCCGTACTTAGTTTGTGTGCAGTGATAGCGATCACGACAACAGTGTGCTTTTTTACGACTTGGTCTTGATATTTTTTAATTAAATTTTTAATCTTCGCTATATATTCAAAGGTTATGCTTATGTTATCAAAATGGCATTTACAATTTACTTTGTATAAATATAATATGATTTTTTTTATATGAAATCGCTTTAAATATACTTTTCATGTGTTTAAATAAAAATGGTTATTTTATGATGAATATTATTTCCTAACGTATATATTATTCAGGAAAATGTTTTGTCTAAATCTTAAGGATCAGCCTGCGTTTTCCAATTAGTTAGACAAGGTTGCTTGAGGATTGTTTTAGAGAACTGTCTGAACTTGTCTATTATAAGTGTACTATTTTAAAAAGAATGGTACACTAATAAAACATATATACACATATAATATAACTAAAAATATTACTATAAATCATATACTGCTAAATAATAAAGTATTTAATAAGTACGTACATGCCACCCACTTTTATTAGATTAAGAGTTAAGAGAGCTAGAGAGTTAGAGAGTTCTTAATTTTTTGATTAAGAACTCTCTTTTTCGCTTTATGTAATTTCCCATCGCGGCATCTGTTGACGCAAAAGACGAACTATTACAATCCGTAGGCACTATTTAATCATTAATGTTTATTCCAGTACATTTTTTTAATACAGCATATCACTGCGTGCCATAGGCTATCGCTCATACCAGCCACTTTGCGATGGTCGTCACTCCATCTTGGCGCTGGGTGTCCTACGCTACGTTTGCCGAGCCTCGGTCTCAACTCCAGAATTTTCCGACTCCAGCGATCGTCAGTTCCGCGGCAAACCACAAATTTACATAATTATAAATACTGCATTCTACTAGTCCTATCTTAGAAACATAATAATTAGAGAAAAGCTTAATAAATATCTCCCACTACTAATTTTCATAATTTCCCAACTTCAAATTTAACACTATTTCAGATAAATAGCCCACAAACGTGTCGAGAAAATTTGAGACATAAAGCACTATCCTGAATACCTCTTATCTTCAGAACGTCCGTCGTCGACGTCCTTGCTTAATTGCAGTTATTAGTTACGGTGACAGTAAGTGCCACCTAATGAAAATTTATCTCGGGAATAAATTAAACTAAAACTCCACAAATAGCTGAAACTTAAGCAGTTGAATAAATAAAATTTTTAAGCTAGTTTGTAATATTATCACAATAAAACTTAAAAGAGGATTAAATGAAAACACGAAAAAAAATGTAATTTGTGTAGAGTGTGTCTTTTTTTAAATAATTTTTTTGAGATGTGAAATTTTATACTCTCATTAATTTTATTACAAATTTTAATCTGAGTGGTAGATTAAATGCCATGCCATGATGAAAATTTTCATGAATATAACTACATTTAATTTATAACCCAAGGCGTCTATAAGTTGTCATACTGAATTTCAGGCTATAATATTCTATCAAGAAAAACACGAACATGTTTTTTAGACATTCAAATTAGGCAACAATAAATTTAACTTTATATTGACGCCCTTGAGGTTATCTATAGAACTTAATTATGACGTATATTTTAATTTTAAACAACCACTTCATCCAACCATCCGAAAAAAAAAGAAAGTTTATGTACATTACACATAAACTGGATTAAGCATATCCTTTGACCATTGGAGATCAGGCACGGTTTAAAATAATTGTTTGCCAACAGTATCAATTTCAAATGGCCTTATTGACACGGTTTTAATTATTTGTGTTAATATATAACGGAAAGATTTGTATAGTGTAACGAGATTGAAAAAAAGAAAACTGTAAAAAGGAGTAAAAGAAATCTAGGTCCATACGTGCAATAATTGAACTAATAAATTTGTAGATATGTCGCTAAATTCCAACTTAAGCAAATTTACTACAAAACCTTTATTTTCTGGTATACGTTTAAAATATTAACATATAGAAAGTTATACAATACACAGACGAAAACGAAGACTAGTCGTAAAAAAACGAATATAAATCCACTCCGATGCAGTGCCCAATATCAATAAGATTCTGCAAACGAGCTTTATTCTTATCAAACAGCCGTGAACCCATCGTAGAGTGAAAATTGATTTTGAAATTCTTGCATATGTTGGAGGGACGATAACTTGAATGACGATACATATGTAATTTAAGATTTGCTTGCTCTAAATGAAAATTTCCTGAAAAATCTGTTATACTAACGTATAATAAAATGATATCAGGTTAGTATTTGAAGCCTTTCATATCGTCCTGGATAGGAATCGGTGTCCTTTGATAAGGATTTGTTGTTTGTCAAATCTTATATTACGGCTAGGTTGATCAAGCTCATGGGCGCATAGTGCAGACTTCTTAAACCGGCGGTGCTCTACTTATGTTTTCTTTTATCCTAGTTCTGATGGATCGCTTAGTTGGACCTATATAAAAGAGACCACAATCACAATTAAGCTTGAACACCGGAACCATTGCTTTATACACTCAAACACCAAACTTAGTTCCAAGGTCTTTCGAGCAAATGTATGTACTTTTTTATATGTTTATTCTAATATTCTAATAAACGCTTCTCTTGTCAAGCGTTATATTTAAAAACCACATATTTGTCGATACCCAGATATAACTTTCTCCGGTTCAGAATTACAAATAAGTACTTATTTAAAAACTTTTGCTCTTAGAGCTAGTAAGCTTAAGCTACTCGGCGATAATTATTGATTATATCTATGTAGATCTGCTGCATTGTTCTAGACTGCAGGTCGCGCCCTTTTTTATAGTTAGAACCTAAAGCTCGGTTTATCAGAACGTCCTGTTCTATCTCAAAATCTTTATTTACTTTTGCAATTAAAAATCGAAACCTCGTAATCTGAAAAATCATTTATAGACGATCTTTTTCTTCGTCTAGCCGGAAATGAAATTTTTCGAGCATCTCCCCTTTACAAAGTTCTGAAAACTCGTTCCCTAACCAAAGCTATCATACTGAAATTCACCATTGTGCTCTTATACAACGGTTGAACAAGAGTCTTAGCTTGAATAAGCTCTGTATGAGCTTCTATAGCAACTACACAACGCTTACACAGGCCTTATGTCAAAAAATGTTTTATTAGTAACGAATTCGTTAATCGGATATTGAACGGCTGTGTGACTTTTTATTTGTAAGGGTGATTATGTCACTCTCATACATTTGTAAAAAAGCTTGTATAAGACCTGTGTAATTTTCATAGCAACTTACGCAGGCTTTATGTTAAAAATGTTCTATTAGTAACAACGTTCGTTAAACGGGTGTTGAACGGCTGTTTACCTTTTAACTACAAATGCTGATACTATTTAGGACTTTTCTTTAGTTCTAGAATATTATCACCATACATTGTTTTGTTATGTGTCATAGAGTTTAGCAACGTTTTAATTAAAAACTCTCAGATAGCTCAATTTATATTCGTCAAATATATCAACTAGTTTTAGTTCATCGCGCACAGAAAGGCAAATGGGGCTGAAATTTGTTTTATAATATTTCTAGATTGTAAGTTATATATATTTTTTTTTATCCTTGAAGTTATGCTTCCAGACTCATGTCTTTAGTAAGCTTCATCTAACACAGAGTTCGCGAGAAGCTCCGTCCTCAGAACTAGGTGGCCCACATTTTGCTAAAAATGGAGGCCACACGATACAGAAGGTACGTTAGTTAGGTATTAGTTTATGTCTCCTAAGGATCGTCGACGATCGGTTTACGGACCGGGACGCCGACGGTCTGGCGACTGTATTAATCGATTGCTGGGGCGGTGAGAACCGCCCTGGAACCTGGGTGTATCTAGTATACGCGGTGTGTGTGTCCTGTGCTCGTAAGCGAGGGCGAACTACAGGTGAGTGTGCTATCCCTACTCGTGTGGTGTGTAGGGTCTGATGTAGGGACCCCGTTGGGTCCGGAGTCTCGGCGACCCCTTCCTCGTCCGGGTCGAGAAGAACGTTTCGTGGTCGACGCTTTTGGCCTAGACGCGTTTGGATCGGCCGTATACGTTGCTGCTTTTACCAGCAGAGGTTGCTGTGGTTGACTACTTCATCTATGTGTTTGCGAGTTAACTTTTAAAGTGCTCTGAGTGTCGAACAATTTACGTCGCTGTGTAAGTCTACATTTCGTTGGTACCACTGCGCCCCAGTGGCGCGGCGTATGAATTGTTTTGAACTACTTGTAGTTGCTTTAGGAGTGAGGAGGATGCGTGAGCGAAAGTTTGGCATGCATAAGCCATGATTGGTCGTATGCATACCTTGTCAATAAAAGTTTATATTTGAGCGACATTTTACTGATAGAATTCGTTAGGTGATAGAGTCTGGTCGAAACGAACAAAGCCTTTCTCCTAACGTCCTGAATATGACTTTTGAACGACATGTTGCAGTCGAAGGTCACGCCTCAGGTATTTAGCCTTCCTTTCCCATGGGATCGGTTGGCCGTAAAGTTTTAGTTGCCCTAGTGTCTGGTGTCGGCCAGCGCGTGGCCTTATCCTGACGCCTGGGTTGAGGACCGGGGTATCGTATAATCACGACGTATCTAGACCGATGAAAGTGTATTGCTACACTTTTATCGGGATTGACGTCGATTCTCCATTTACGAAACCATTCGCCTAAACGATTGATCGCGTTTTGGAGCTTTTTGTAGATATAATTCGGTCTAAGCGACGAACAATAGAGAGCGGTGTCATCGGCGAAAAGTGCCAGATTGACATCGTCGGGCTTTGGAATGTCGCTCGTGTAGAGTGCGAATAATAAAGGTGATAGGACCGATCCTTGAGGGACGCCCGCTTGGAGCGGACGGCTCGTGGACAGGGTGCCCTCGACTCGATATCGGAAAGAGCGATTCGACAAGTAGGCTTGGATGATGTGAACCAGCCTGTCCGGCACTTTGAGAATGTCAGCTTGTAAATCAGCCGTTTGCCCAGACTTTGTCAAATGCCTTTGCGACATCGAAGAAGACGGCTCCTGTGATACGGGGTTTGGGTTGATGAAGGCCATTCAGAATGAATTCCGTCAGGCGATAAATTTGGTCAGGACACGAGTGCTTCGGACGAAAACCGAATTGCTCGTCTGCGATGAGGTTATTGGACAAGGTGTGGTCTTTCAACCGGAAGAGAATTACGCGTTCATATAGCTTGCCCAAGCAGTTGAGCAAGCTAATTGGACGAATAACCTGTGGTAGGTTAGAGGGTTTGTTCGGCTTAGGAATACCATGACGATGGCTTCTTCTCAGGCATCAGGAAAAGTACAAGTTGATAGTAAAATATTGAAAATGTTGACCAATACCCAGACAATAGGGTCTGGCAAGTACTTTAGAGTTCTGTTTGAGATACGGTCTGCACGGGTGCCGACCGGGTTTAAGACCCTAATAATATCGCGAACCTCCTCCGAGGTCACTGGCTTTAAATTATCGCCCTCTGGTGGTAAGGCAGCCCTAAGTTCGACTAGACGGTCCACCTCCGATAGGTGGGCCGCATCGGCGTGTGCCCGAGATGGCGTACATTGCTCTTCTAGCGTATTGGCTAAGCATTCGGCCTTTTCGAAGTCATCGAAAGCTAGCAAGCCCCCGGTTGGCTTTGATAAAGGCGGCATGGCGTCGCGGGGATCCGACTTCATACGTCGAGCCAACTGCCAATAGGCAGTGTGCGATGGCTCTAAGTTTTCCAAGTTATATTTTGATGAAAGGTTTACTCACCACGCTTAAAAACAATTTATGCCGTAATATTTAAACCGTGATGCGATTTGCGCGATATTTTGCTTTTGCTTTTCTGATAAGTTGTGTTTCTTTGCCTTTTTACAGAGGTAGTTGAAATATTGCATTCAGTTCTTATAATTAATTTAAATTTAGTCAAATTCTTAAAGACACCTTTAAATTTCATTTATGTTTAGTAGTCGATCGATAATAATATCAATTCTGGTATCTACTTAAACATTTGAATAAAAAATAACTGTTACATTTTAATAAATTTTGCCTGAAATTTGCCAATTTTTACAATTTTGGTTACAAAGTTGGAAATTAGATTATTCAATCAAACCAACAAAATTGTATATATATTTAAAGCTGCAGCAACGGATTTACGTTAAAAATATACTTGCCCAAACGGCCCTTTGGCACAAATTACCTCCCAGAAATATATAAAGTTCTATATTTTTATAAGTGATAAATTTTGTGGAGTATATTATATAATTGTAAATAGTTTGAAATTTAACTCGTGTAAAATTATTATAACGCATGACCTACTTAGCCTTTTTTAAATTTGTATGCAATATTTAGTATCGTGGCATTAGAAAATTTCTGTAATTTTGCATTAAGAATTTCAAGAACTTATAAGTTTCGCATTTTATAGAATAACTGTCCTTTATTCATGGGAACAATATTTTTCTTGCTAGTAGTTGAGAATAGTGCCAAAAACATTTTGCTGTTACTGTGATAAAATGAGTATAAAAAAGTGTTTTTTTTTATACATGAAATAAATTATCTATATCTGGTAAATAAAATATAATTTATAAAAATATGTAAAAATTTTAAACCAACTTTAATTTGAAAATATAATTACACGTACGAGTTTTTTTCTTTACACGTATTATATATTTAGGTAGTGTCATTACAGGAGTTGTTTTTTTTAGGACCAATCTATGAATTAATTAAATTATGAAAACGTCCGAAACTAGTACCAGAATAGCCTCCCAAACCAGACAGAGTAGTAACCTTTGTTAGTACTATAAAGCTTATGAATACGAATAAAGCTTATGTCCTTTTAATATCATGAAATGGATATCATTTCATTATTTCTAAAAGCGTTTATTATTAGGTCGGGATAAAACGATAATAATCTATGAACATTATTGAGGGGAAAATCTTAACTTTATAAAATTATATTACGTTATAAAATCTTTTTACATAACCTTCGCACTATATCTTAAACCAAGACCTGATATTCATTGAAATTAAATTAATTAAATTTAGATATTTAGTGCGATACTGAAATTTGTTAAAAATAATAGACATATTATGTTTTTGCCCCGCAATACCATAAACAAACCAATAAAAACTTGAGTGATTGAGAGTAACGATTTGATTTTTTGAGATACCAAAAAGTAAACGAGGTTATTATATTCCAGATGTATATTATTCAATAAACATACGCCTGAACTAAACATACTATTTTATTCGGGATACGTCGTGTCTATTTCATGTTAATAATCTAAAGCTGCAGTTAATTTATCGTGACACTTTGGTAGAACGTCAGTAACGCTTCACAATATCTCCGATGGGCCATATACTAGGGTTTTATGAAGGATACGGAATATACTTGTCTCCCGCTAAGAACTTTGTAAAACTTATACTTGCACGATTAAAGGACCTGAAACTTAACCCTATTCTGTTACCATAACTTATTTATAATGTTAATAACGATGTAAGATTATCAAAAACTAGCATCTTCGATTTTGCCCGCGTTATCATTTTATTTTTGCGATGGACTTTCCGGGGATATAAAGAACTGTCTAGTAGTGAAATATTATTTTAATTTGATCGATTGAGAAGTTTCAGAGTCTATTCTAATTTTGGCTAGGAAAATTCGTATATTAGTAGAATTATTAGGTACTATCTAAGTAGCATTATCAACAAAAATGCTTCTCAATAGTACTTAATACATTTTTAAAATAATTAATATGCTAAAAGTACTTGTGTTGGGCATTATATTTTACTATAAGCAGTTCACGATCATTGTTCAATTATTTATCATATATGTGCATTGTACAGATAGTTTTTTGTATGTAAATTATTCCAACCGTTGCGACATAAGCTAATTCGTTGTTTCTCATAATAATATTGTATTCGCTTGCATTAGTTAAGCCCTTTGAACAGAAACACGGTATCTAGGATTTTGCGTAGACAAGCATTACGTAGGTAAGCATTACTGTAATAATAATAGATTTCGGTTTCTCGTTATTACGTTATTTTACAGAATTTTTCTAAATTGTCAACTCTTATAAAATATTATGTGGTGTAGGTGTTTTTTAGTAAATATTTAATCACTATTAGGTAAAAGCTAGAACTAATAAAAAAAGATTAAAATATAATATAATAAGATTAAAATGAAATATTTTTTTTATTTAACACACATGGCGACGAATAAAAACTAATACCAACTAACTGACAGATCGCTAATAGTATTTTTGCATTCGATTAATAGTTTGTGTCATTTGTTTTAAGAGTTATAAAACGTTCTAAATATTTCGCGCACGTTTGAGTTTGTTGTACTCCTTCAAACTGGGTCTAGCTTTGTCGAAACGGTGGTACTTGCTCATTACCTGTGGCCGGGTCTTGGTATATTGGCCCATGCTTTGTAAAATCGGGTTCGAATCCCTTGGGAAATCAGTATTTTTATATTTGTTTTTTTTGTTTAATCAATATTTCTGATTGGTTTTAAAAATATCATCCAGTTGTTTGAAAATTTTCTTTGTTATATTAATTATTACATTTATTTATTATTTCTAACTATTTCTGCGTTATTCTTTCTAGTCTTTATTTTTTACGTCTTTAGTTAAAACGAATGGTCTTTTCTACCAATTTAAAATAAGTATCTACTTATTTTAAATTGGTAAAAAAGACCATTCGTGAGATTTCAGTACCGGCCATTATTAATAAATAAATTGATACTGTACCAAAAGGAATGAAACTATTTATACAATCATTTTATTCCTAAACATTCAGATAGTCTAATGAACACTTCAATGCCCATAGATTAATTGGGTCCCTGTTGACGTCGATCTCCAATGAGGTGGCACAGCACGTTAACTGATTGATGTGAACAGTTCGTTGTAGCTTGGTAGCTTTGGACGTGCGCCATACAGTTAAGTTGTGCTGGTCAAT
The DNA here is from genome assembly GCA_029286875.1 of Lamproptera curius. NCBI lineage: Eukaryota > Metazoa > Arthropoda > Insecta > Lepidoptera > Papilionidae > Lamproptera > Lamproptera curius. Next base: position 2,807,424 of record JAGSMT010000038.1, read on the forward strand.
TTGGCGATCACTGCTTCATGTTCTAATTTTTTGTTTTAGCACTGAGGTCTTTTTTAAACATATATTAGTTTTTTAGTAGTAGTGCTTAATAGATTTACATTATAAAAAGCTTGAGTTACTTTTATTGATTTTTTGTTTTTGCACATGACATAGCAATAAAGGGACAAAGATACGTATAGCATAACGTTCCTCACTATTATGACTTAATAGCTTATTTTTAATTAGCCGTTAAAACTTATATCAAATTTAGCATTTCTACAAAATGCATTCATTACTATGTAAATATTACCTAATGAAAAGTTTTAATTGTCAATGCAGCTTCAAAACATTTCTTTGAAACAACTAGTCATAAAAGGAAAAGTATAAACTAATTTCAACTACTATAAATAAATTTTTACTGTAAAAAATTATTGTTATTCGTGGAAAAACATTTGTTTTCTTTCATAAGAATTTTATTTTTAACACTGTTATAAACACCTTACCTCAACAATTTAAAATTTATATTACAATCCAAAGCATGCATGGATTATCTTACTTAACAGGCAACTGAGTCAACGGCTCTCACTGTCCCAACCAACTAAGAAACAAAAACAAACAGAAAATTCCTGAATACTCCCTAGGTTAATAAGGCACTAGCCCTTGTCACCAGGCTACGGAGGCAGTTCCTATTATTGCTATTATTAAGACCTTTGCTAGGTCTCTCTCTGAAAAGCAGAAGGTATGCTAGAGAAGTAAGGACGTGCTTGGTAATCACTTATCTAGCACTGGGCGGGTGACTGTGGCGGATATATCACCACCGTCGACAACGTTACATAATGCGCGTGAATCCGTAGAACTAATTTAAGCGTAATGGTCGTGTTCCACAGCTTGTAATAGCAACGGGCGCCTTGCCTTGGCCGGGTCAAGAGGAGTTCGCCTCAATAAAAAAACCCCTATTATCAAGTGGAGGTTGAGGCCAGGAGACGTATTGTTGAAGGGTTATCAATCATTACTGCAACCAACCCCAGGTACAGGCCAATCCCTGGGTGTATACCGGCAGAAAAAAGAATCATGCTGAGGCGACGGCACCAAAAATGCCAAATTTAAGGACCTAATTCAGTAGCAATTACGGCTACGGTGCCCAAAAACAGTAAGGAAAGATATGCCTCCGTTGTTGCTCTAGCAAAAAATCGAATAAATCTGAAAGATTGCGGTATAGAATCGTTACAGGCAAGTCGTGCAATTACATCATCATCTCATCATCAGTCTTTTTATAGTCACTGCTGTCATAGGCACTCCTAATACTCCCAATCCATTAGGGGAATTGGACCGTATCCACCACTAATCAGGTTGGTCGTTGAGTAAATACAGGGCCCTAGTTGAAGATAGTCTGGTCCAGATAATACAGCATGGCTCCAAGCTGACTTACTAGCGCTAAATAGAGAGAGTACTTGCTAGTAAGGACGTGCATTGTAGACCGACAAAATGAACCTAGGATAATGGATATACATGACACATAACATCAGGGGATGTAGAAATTGCGGTGGCCAAAGAGGGCAGTTGCCAAATTGACGAAGTTACAGTTAACAAAATTCGCCGCCTACCTTTTCGACTGAGGTAGGTATGGGTGCGGTGCTCATTTACAGCAGTTAGATACTTCTAAAACTGTATACATAGGGTTAACAGCTTTAAGAGTCCAGTTACTACCACCAAGACCACTGCAGGAGTAAGCAGGCTCCTCAATCCAAGGCCACAAGTGGCACGGAGACTATAGAAATTTTACCTTCAACAGAAACGTTAAAATTCTGCACACCAACCTGAACCACTGCACAGCTGGGACCTGCTACTGCAAAGTCTCAGAGAATGGTCAGTTGGTTTGACTGCGGGTTGGGATAAGCCTCCTTATCGATTCCAGAACATCCAAGGTGGTATAGTGACAACAGGTGATTCCCTAGGTATATATTGGGATGAGTGGGCACTAAGACCCTCCTTGTTGTTACTGGAAAAGGATCAGGGCTATGTCTGTTAATTGGAACTCTTAAAATTGTTGCTTAGCTACATATCGCCTAACTGTGCCTACGAATACGAATCTTTCTTGGATCAAGTGACAGAATGTATCCGTAGGTTAATTCGTTGGCCAGTGTTGATCTTAGGCGATTTTAACGCCCATTCTAGGGCTTGGGGATCTATTCGAGGTAATACTATACGGTGAGGTCCTACAAACGTGAGCGGCTGGATTCGGCCTCACACTTTTAAATAGAGGATCTGTAAGTACATGTGTGCGGTGGCAGGGGGAGTCAATTGTTCTTCTATCCTGGGCCACAACTTCTGCCGCACGTTTGGTGAAAGATTGGAGAGTATCCGAGGAAGTTGTTATATGAAATAATGGTAATAGTGATGATGGAATGACTGCAGATCCCAAAAGTGAGGCTGAATCTTTACAGTCTACTATGACCAATATGTGTAATGTTTCTATGGCCCGAACCAAATTCTGTAAGCATAGGGCTGTATTCTGGTGGTCCAAGATGATAGCTCAAAAGCGTAAGGCTTGTTTAAGTGCTCGTGATATTCACTAGGACTCGCAGAAGAAGGCAAGCCATAGCCGATGAGATGGCCAGGGCGTACGCGGCTTATAGAGGTGCAACAAAAACTTTTCAATACAGGATGCTAATTCCCACTACTACGCGAGCTGCTCGATAGTCTAAATAGAGATCCATGGAGACGACCATATAAGCTTGTTCTGAGAAACTAAGACGATGGGTTTAGAACCCGATTTTGTACTAACAGTGGTAGATTTACTCTTAACAGTAGTGCAGCAAACATCATTGACTCCGACTGAAAGTCATCTAGATCCTATTGAGTGCCCTGATGATGACCAATGAAGCATCAGTGACGAAGAGATGGATCATGCTATTAGGCGCTTTAAAAACCTTAAAACAGCCCCAGGTCCAGATGCGATCCATGGACGCATCTGGATATTGGCTCTTGCCGCTGGACTGAGAAAGAAGCTCAGACAGCTTTTTGAAAATTGTCTTAATACTGCTTACTTTCCTTCAAGCTGGAAAATGGCTAAATTAGTTCTTATAAAGAAAACAGGTAGGAACCCGAAGCCTGCTTTGGCGTATCGACCAATTTGTTTACTTGACGAGGCAGGTAAAGTATTCGAGAGGATTATTGCGGTACTCACTGTTGGCATCACATCATTTTCTTTTAACAGAAAGGAAAAAATATAACGTTCCATAAACATCTCAATGTGAAAAGTGGAAGCGTTAAACATTATGTTAAATTATTTTGTAATCTATAGTTTTGCAGTTTATCTTTTCATTATCGTATCGACCAATTTGTTTGCTTGACGAGGCAGGTAAAGTATTCGAGAGGATTCTTGCGAAACGTTTCTGTTGGCATCACATCATTTTCTTTTAACAGAAGGAATTTAACAGAAAGGAAAAAAATATAACGTTCCATACACATCTCAATGTGAAAAGTGGAAGGGTTAAACATTGTGTTAAATTATTTTGTAATCTATAGTATTGCAGTTTACCTTTTCATAGTTCAATTGCATAAATAAGAACATTTTATTGATTTAATAGTTAAATGATCGTTTTCAGAGATGAACCCGTTTCAAAACGAGGAATTTCTTGTGAAAATGTAAGCAAAAGGGAAATGAATTGCTTTGACCCAAGCTCGGACGCCCGAAATACGTCTATATAAATTTAAACTACCACAACCATCGTTTAAAGCAGTTGCGTAGTTAAATTTAAAGAGATGTATTGTTGAAGCTAAATATTTGACTAGCGTTCTTGTGGACTTATGCAATTTTTGTGTCGAATTAAATTAAACTATGTTCCGTTCATAGTCAACATGGTGTTACAGTGTTAGCTGCGATGGAGTGACCAGTGCAAATGTGCAGGGCGTCCATGGATGCGGGCGGTACAGAATTGTAGCTCACGTGAGAGGCCTCTTTTCAGTAGTTGACCACAATGTGCTAATAATAATGCACTGACATAGTTAAGACATTAATACTAAGCCATTTATGAAACTAAATACAATATATTTTGGTGTAAAATTTGTTTGTTTACGCAAATAAATTCATAAAACGTAGGTAAGGTAAACTTTAGTAAAGTATGTCATCTGTTCAGCACTTAAAAAAACACATGTTAACAAAACTTATTTTTAACACCAACAAATTAAAATATTATTTTTCTTTTGCAAATGAATGTGCTTAATTTTTTTAAATTTGAATAAACGAAGAATAAAAAGTTTCTGATTAAAGATTTTTATTAGAGGAATGAGAAGAGCAAGTCAAGCCCATTAGAAAAGCAGCGTAGGGCGCCACAAATCCGCTAACAACCGTTAAACATGATATGGTACGTCTCGTTTATTCAGTAATTACGCTAGGTACATATTAAAAAGCACCCCTTCAAACAGGAAGACAATATCACGAAACTAATTTGAGACAGATACAGGCATCGCGGTATTACAAGCCTAGTTGGTATTTTGTAAAGAAGTAACCTTTAACGGTAATTCAACCTATTATGTTAGCATTGTCAATTTAAATTGTTTCATAGGCAAGTTTTCACGGTATACGTCTTTAAAAAAATGGATAGGATAAGTAAAAAAACGTATGCCATCGCAAGTCCTAGATATATCAATAGACTAAACCACTTGTGAGTAAGCCAAAGGTTAAAAGCGATAAAAGAACAACAATGTAAAGTAAAGTTCAAAGAAAAGTTTATATTAATAATTTTTAACAATGATCCTTATATATTTTAAAGATAAATTGTCAGTCATTAGTCATTACGAGTTCTTACATTATGTTTTGGAAGCAGTTATTAAAGTAAAAATTATTACAACAACTGAACATCTCTTATATATGAAAGTAGTTAAATGGCTCACGTGACGCCAACAACAGCCACCAGATGTCTTGTACAATCGAATCGATGCGGAACACCACCTTAAACCACTGAACACAGTAACACTATCACAGATGCACAACACTTATCCGAACGAGAAGAGTTCCGTACCGTGCATTGGCTTATAGGAAGTTCCTCTTTCTAATTTTCGGACCCGAATCTTATACACGATCTCGGACAGACAAAAAGTCAATATCGAGACTTCTTTTCTCTCGCTGATCGCGTTAAAAATAGTGTTCTGACTATATATCAATTTAGGTTACTCATGGGTTTTCTCTTTTTATCTGTATTTCAACTTTTGTAAATCATGATTTGAATATTTTCATAGCAATAAAATGAATAGTCTATGTCCTTTCTTGGAGTCTACTCTAAGTATGTACCAAATTTCATCCAAATTAATTTAGCGGTTTAGACAGTAAAGACGGACGGACAGACAAATAGACGGGAGAGCGTAGTCTTATTTACTGTAACAGCAACCAAAGTTCTGAGAGATATGAATAAATCATGTTGCTAGAATCATTTGAAAACATTTACTAGTTTTGATCTGCGGTTTCATCCGCATTATGGTGGCAATGTTAGCTATTATACTTTTGGCCTACTTCCCAATAAAGCAGGTTCTCAATTCAGAACGAATTTTTTTTTAACCAAAGGCAACGCACTTTTTTCTTTGTAAAAACATAGTACAGAAACAGTGTTTTTTCTATGTTCTTATAGCTGCAGAATATAGCAATATATTATAAGTGTAAGGCTAATATCAAATTTATATTTTCTAAAAGAGAAAAATCAGAGTCTAAAAATACGCGTCTGCTTTTATACAAACGTAAAATAACAAGAAGATAGAAACCTCTTTCAAAAGGGTTTTTAAAACGTACTCGTTAACATGAGGGCGGCACTGAAAATTTCGGGAATCAAGGAAGTAACACAACATTAATATTTAAAAATGTTTTTATTGCTTTTCGAAGTAATCTTCGCGAAATTTGACACATTATTTCATACGATGGAACCAATTATTGAAGCAACCATTCCATACGGAATTTCTGGTCTCCAAAATGGCCGTTTTGCAGCGTCACATCTTCAGGTGATGAAAATGATCTGCAGAAGTATGGAAATCATAAGGCTCAGGTCTGGGCTGTACGGGGGATGGTCTAATAATTCTATGTTTTCTTGCTCTAAAAACTCTTTTCTCTCTTATGTGCACAGTGTGAGAACTCGCATTTGATAGAGGATGATGCGGCGGTTGTAGTTCTCTATACGGAGTTCAGAAACGACCTGTGGCAAACAAATGCCAACGTACTATTCTGCATTAACCGTTCTTTATCCCTCAAGGGGAATAGACGCAACATGGCCGGTTTCGGAGACAAACGTGGCGACCACTCCATGAACGAAGAATTTTCGTTGGCTTAAACTCATTTTCGAACACCCCAACTGTGATTACAAGGGTAAGAAGCATATTAAATCTAAACATCAGGCTGGAAAGGTCTCGTCTGATAATCCAATCGTCTACGTCCGTCTCTTGCTCTTATCCTAAAGCTTTCAGCTCGAGCTTAATAATCGTTTCCATTAGCCTGCCTAGACATTTGCAGTACTGTGGACGAAATTAACGCTCAGCTCGTGAAAACTGTCCGTACTGTAGGTTCTAGGTTCTCTCGTCGAATATCCCTCAATGCCTGAAGACTAAGGTCTTTGACCAATGTGTGTTGGCAGTGATGACCTCTGGCACTGAGACATGGTCCTTTACTGCCGGTCATATGAGGAAGCTTTTAGTCACTCAGCGAGCTGTGGAGCGGGCTATGCTTGGTATCTCTCTGCGTGATAAAATGCGTTACGCAGCCATCCGCAGAAGAACCAGGGTAACCGACACAATTAACAAGCTGAAGTGGCAATTGGCCGGCCACTTAGGTCGCAGAACCGATAACCGTTGGGGAAGAGGTTCTCGAGGGAGCCTCGACGGCCATCGCAGTGGGACGACCCACCAGATGGAGTGACGACCTGTGCAAATGGCGGAGGTTGGTGGATGTGGGTGGCACGGATCTACCTCTTGGTGACTTATGGGGCGAGCCTATGACAACAGTGGTCTTTGTCAGGCTGAAACGACGACGACGACGACGACGAATCGATTTTCAAAACCAAGGAGTTTGCAATTTAAATGATTTTGATATGACAGGAATAGTAGAAATATTCCATTCCCGACACTTTAGTGCAGCTCTGTATTCAAAGAAGACTATTTTAATCATCATCAGCCTGTGATAGTCAACTGCATGACATAGGCCTCCCCTAATATACCCCTAACCAGGTTTTTAATTTATTAATTATTTTAATATGAAAATATAATACAAATATAACGTGATAACGAGGAATTACGCATAAGCTTAGATACATTCACTTATAATATTATGACGTAAAAATATATGAAATTAAAACTAGGTTAGTTACGCTTAAGACATTATGCCTTTACTTTTAACTGTAGTTTTTCTCCATAATAATGATATTCGCATAATGTTTATTCTTATATCATATCACATGGATTTCAGAACAGGTAATCCAAACGAGCCTTAATGATTTGCATTTTTCTTGATAAATTCGTTAGCTTGCTGAGTTTCTATACTTTTTAAATAATTACAGAATATGTGTGTTTGGGATATACCTAAAAGTATTTACATTTTAGTAAAAATCATTACAATATTCTTTGAAAATTGATCCGAAAACTATAATTATCATATAGCAATTTAGTTTTGTTTCTCGTTGGCAGAAATGGGTATCCTGAAGTTATTAATGAAATTAATTCATCCACGAAGTTTCATTTATTGCCTATTTTGGTAATTTATTGCATTTGTGTATTAAACGGTTTGAATCATGTAAATTGATATGATCTCGTGCCATTAAAGAATAACCGTAAACTAAACGTAAGAACTGTATACAATATTAAAATATGAAAATGATATGCCCTTTGAACCAATAATATCTCTATTTCTTTGTTCAGGATTTTATTTATTTTTTTTTATTTTAAAACAATATTAACACTATCATAAATACCTCTTTTAGAATAAAATTGTTTTACTAAATGAAGTCCTAGTTTTTGAACTAAAAAACGGTACAATTGACTGAACCGAGTAACTTAGATGTAGAACTACATAACAAATGTAGACATACCGTTGAGTTGGATAAGGATTGTACCGGAATATTTAAAAGAAACGAAAACTTTTACAAAATATGCCAAACCACATAATTTTTCTTCCTTTTCACACACACTTAAACAGACTATCGTTGGTTGATTAATTAAAGAAAAATATTATTTTAAATGTTTAAGGGAGGAAGCAATGTTTCCTAAGCATTTTAATTTGTAACTTATTTCTGCAAGAAAACCCATATATTGTGAAATATTGTGCAAAACACAATTCTAAAACACAAAGGAATCCTTTCAACCTAACAACCCACTAAACAAAGTGATGCTTTTTCAGGATTACGTTTAAATAACATGCTGGCCGTTTTGTCACAGCAACCTTAAATTTTTTTTAAAAGGCCTCAAATATATTAATTAAATTCGATAATATTTAAATAATTGTAATATACAAAATAATATTTTACTTTTGCCATCCATAGTTTCCTAAAACTCAAAGAAAATATCATAACATATAGTTACGTTATTGTTTAAAGTTGTTTTATTTTATTCTTTGTCTGAAAATTTTGTTTTATAACTTTCTTCTAGGAATGAGTAAAAGGTTAAGTACTCATGTTTGTTTATGAAGAAATTCTACTAAATAATTTCGAAATATTAATTTAAACAGTGTCCAAGAGTTTTAATTTTAAACCACTTGGCTTTTTAAACCGTATATTTCAATACTGGAAGGCCTATACAAGAGACAATAATTTCTGTTTTCACTTTTATATTAAAACTAAAGAGCATAAAAGTCGCGTGATAATAACCTGCCATCTATTTCTAATACTAAATTATTTTTGGCCGATTATGTGCAATAGCTATGGATGCAATTCTATGTATACTAGTAGTGGAATGTTTAAAGTCTTACTACATATTATGTTCTCACAAGTGTAAAATCATGTTGTCTTTCTTCGAAAACTATATTAAAATTAAAATATAAAAATTTGGTAAGTAATCAGTCGTGCTAAAACTACTTTACAAAATATAATGAAACTTTAACCTAACATATCTACATCATACATACATCGAAATAAAAAAAGCGCTGAGTATAAAAATATATTGATTTATTCTTATAAATATTACTTTTAAATAACATAAGACAATTGTCTGGCAACAAAAAATATTGTGCGTATATTGGGTTACAAAATACACTCGTTATTCGTGAGAAAAAACAAATATTAATAAAAAAGGTAGCAGTGTTAGTTTTTGGGTAATGATCTATTATAGGGGTCTATTTCGAAACAGATCGTTAATCGGTAATGTAATGAAACCAATTCCACCGAGTTTAACAAGCGAGAAAATGAATTCGGATAATATACGTGGAACGGCTGATAAACTGCTACAGTTTAGATGTAAACTAGTCTAGTGTTAACAAAGGAAAAATTACTGCATTTAGTTTTCATATAAACTAGCCTTTAATCTTTTAATTGTTTGGTTGGAAATTTTACGAAAAACAAACTTTTGGTGGAGTTTCTGATTTTGGTTTTGGTTAGGCCCTAATCCTTAATTCCTTTGAAACAAGTGATCCAATATCAATGTAAAAATTTTAACCAACCTTAGATATTATAACGTTGATATTAGTTAAATAAATCTGGAATTTCGGAAAATTCTTTCCTACTAAGAAAAAACCAAAAATATACCTTTTTCCTCATATTGATATCACCTATTAACATGATATCACCAAATAAAGAAGGTTAATTAGAAAAGGATAAACTTAAAAACCGTCCTTCCACGGTTTACAATAGCAATTAATCTAATACTTGGAATTGGTTTCAAGTTTAAGCTTCTCTTCAACAGAATTGTAACTCAGTGGTGAGTGTTTGCTTGCTGAAAGTCCTGGGTTCCTCCCAGCACCTCCAAAGTCATTCTTTTTGTTGTTTTTATAAAAAATTAAACAATTTTTGTTTGTATATGTATAATTCAGTTAATGTCTTATAAAACAAGAATAAAAAATTTAGAAAATTCTCTCTTTAACTTTGTAATTTTTTTAATAGTTTATAGAATAGGTTTTCAATTGCTTGTTCATTGAATATAAAAGCAAAAATTAAAATTAATAAACATATCTGCACCACAAAAAAGCATATGTTCGGTGTTAAGTATGAAAAACACTTTTATTCTGCCAATAATAATTGCAATATTTATTTATTTTAAGTTTCAAAGTTCGCTCTAATTTTAATTTTGGGAGAAAAAAATTATTGTTAATTTTTCTTTGTACAGCACACAGTATTTTTATGTTCATCTAAAGCATCTTATTTTATAGATTATTCACAAAAATCTTAACGAATTTTTGGAACCTGAATTGTATTAGTATATTCTTATATCTTTAATGAAAAATAACACTTATATCGTTGATTACTCGTATATTAAGCGATTTTCAGTTCAGATAAATTTTACGTTTTTGCAATAATGGAAACAGTGCTAAGAAAATTTAATAACTTAATTATAAATATCATCATCAGCCTGTGATAGTCCACTGCTGGACATAGGACTCCCCTAATACACCTTCTATCCATTAGGGGGTTTATGGACAGTATTCCATCCCGCTGGTCCAATGCGGGTATGTGAGTGGACGGACTTTTTACATGCCCATCCGACGCATGGATCATCTTACTTTTCAGACAATCGGGTGATCAGGCACAATTGCCCTAACCAACTAGGAAACAACAATAAAAATTTGTTGAGTCCCCGCATGATTCGAACCCACGATCTCCGGTTTCTTAAGCACACGCTCATTACTAGCTAATAGGCTACGGAGGCAGTTTTGCACTCATACATAGATAATAGTTAAATATGTTTTTGATTTAGGTGAATAACTATTTTTTTTAATGAAATATAAATGATTAAATAAAATTACTTTACGGATTTTATCGCGTTTATTTTACATTTTAAATTCCCGACGTTTCGAACACTTTCCAGCGGCCGAGGTCACAGGGTAGAATAGGTTTTCAATTGCTTGTTCATTGAATATAAAGCAAAATTAAAATTAATAAACATTTCTGCGCCACAAAAAGCATTTGTTCGGTGTTAAGTATAGAAATACACTTATATATTATATAATATTCCCAAACAATAGAAATAATTAAATATAAATGACTTTATATAATTTATTAGAAAACTATTATTGTTTTATTAAAATTTTAACTAGATACAAGTAAGGAGTCATGACATAACAAGAGTTCTGTTTATTTTGATAAAAGTAAGTGCGCGCTTATTTTAATATTTTAATGTAAATCAACACTTACTATACTTTTTATTTGTATTCCAACATGTCCATTCATCATAAAGATTTCGCTAATGGCAGAGTTACAATATATTTCAGTTTGAACTTTAGAACGATCATAATATTTTGTTAGTAATTTAGGCAGGCCTTATTCACATGGAATTAGTATGCATGAACCTAATAAAACTTGTTTGTAAATCTCTACGTAAAGTTGTTACTCGTAACTGAGAGTTGAAGCTGTTAATTGTTTGTGCTACAGCTAGCAGTTGGCTGATCACTGATTGACATTGATTTGACGTGGACGTAATCGACTTGTAGGGCATTATTATAAGACAAAATTTGTCCTATATAAAAAACACATTTCAGCAATTAGTAAGATAGTTATGTAGAATTAAATAGTTGTAAAATAAATTCGGGATACATAATTTGAAAAAAAAAATTATAAAAAGTCATTAATTTAACTATATTAATCGTATTAAAGTTAGAAGCTGTTAGACGGAGTCATTTCTTGGCTACAAATGTTTTTTATTTGTTAACTGTTATTACGCAAAATATTTATCGTCACTTTGTTTATATAAAATAATATTTTGGTCAGCGATGTTACGATGACTAATGTTCTTTAGAATTTTAATTTTAAAGGAGCCTGCCTTTAAAGTTGCAACAATAATTTAAGGAAAATAAATGTCAAAAAATTGTGGCTCGCTCGTTTTATAAAAATAAATAACAATTTAAGTCAAATATGTCTTCAACATGTAATCAATACCAACCTACCTACTTATTTACGTGACGATATCGAAAGACAGCGAAAGCTAATGTTACAGTTTTGTGGCCTCGCAATTTCTTTGATGTATTAGAACTCGCTATAGAGTGGTTAAGCAGTTCGTTATATAAAAGTTCGGAAAAACTCTCAGGTCACAGTAGTCATCGTCGTCTTGTAATGTCTTTTTGTAAAGCGGGTGCCCATTTATTTGGGACTGATCCCGTTTATTAATCGTAATTTAGAAAGTAATCTTAAACTTAAGAAGTCTTATGTTATATGCATGAAATCACTTTAACATATCGTTACGCATAGGGGTTAATAAAAAGTTTGTTGTTGTGATATCTTTGTTTTGTGAGCAATAATCATATCCTTAGGGTCAATAACACCTTAGGCAATCTATTTATATAAGAAAAACCTCTTTCTTTTTTCTGCCATTGTTCGATAGGCTGGCAAACCGACACGATTAGGGATGCAGGGCCGACTTTTTACATTACAATCCAAAGCATGCATGGATTATCTTACTTAACAGCCAACTGAGTCAACGTATTATTCATCATCAGCTTGTGTCAGTTCACTGCTGGACATAGGCCTCTTCTAATGGCTAGATCTGTTGGGCAGCACGATGTTTATTTTATTTAATGATATGGTACGTACGAGAAAATATAACTTTTGTTTTCACTTCAATCGTATAACGTCTGTGAAACTCTCGCTAACGACCATGTTATACTTTTCTACCGAGTTAAATTCGTTTTAGTTTATTATTAAGATTGAAAAAGTACACCGTGAGGGCTATTATTTAAACAGAAACTTGAAACAACATTTTAAATATTGTTGGTACACCAGTTTCTATTGGCATAATGAAGCAAGTTTGTATCTTGTGGTTTAGATTTGATCCTTTTTTACTTTATTTCCTAATCCGGTTTTAGTCGTTTAAAACATTTGTATTTTTTTTATTGGCTATGCAACTAGCAGTCGGGCTACTTTATAGAAAGTAGTTCCCGACGCCCATAGAAATTGGCAATACCAATGGCATCACCAGGGAGCTACCTACCGTGAGACAAAGGATATTAAGTCTCGTTTACCCAGCAAATACGCTGGTTACGGTGCCCTTCAAACCAAAACACAACAATATTTTCACACTACTGATTAGCGGTACCACCCCAGAAGGTCTCCTGTATAAAGGGGACCTACCACCTACCAAAATAGTATGATATGAAATTTGTTCGTGCAAAGTTTAAGTCCTATTAGAATAATTGTTACTTATATGTGAAAGTTACTGCTTCGTAAGTGGAAATTAACAGCTAGTAATTATAGCAACACAAGAACTGTTATTTCAGTTACAAGTAGAATTAACAAAATTTTAAGGCAATTTCAAAACATTTTTTTAATATCATACCTTACTATAATTGTTTTACGAATACATGCAATTTTGAGTAGAACGATTGTAAACTCGTTTCTGGAATAAACAATTGTTATTCTTCTTCTTTTGAATCTTCCATTCGTGGTTATGCACCCATGTAAACCTCCATGGCCTAACGGTATTGGCCTTTGACGATGTATAGACCGGAGTTCGTAGATTCGAATCCGTAGTAGGAAATTTAAAATGTTTAAATTATTTAAAAAATAATTGTTAGCGTTGTATTTTGATTGATTAGGACACTGTGGTCTGATCACCGACCCTATGATCACTTGGGAAAAGCTAGGTGAAAGAATACACTTTAACTTTCATTATCCGTAAATTGTTTTATTAAATCATGCCCAACTTTTGCGTGTCTAAAGAAATTATTAAAACAGAATGATCAACTGAATGCATAATGCAGCTTTATATGTCGACATTATATAGCACACTAGCGTTGTGAACGCTAGCTGTAAAGCTTATAGCAGCTTCCTGTCTCTCAATATCGTAAAATAAGGTTATGGCCTGATAAAGAGCACATCGGCGCACTTACTTTACGGCATATAATGGTGATAACGCTCGCATAATACTATTATGTGGAAACTGTGATGTATCGTATATGGTTACAATATTAAGAAGTTTTGAGAGCTTAACTGACTTATTTCCATGCATAACTTACGAGTGTACTGATTAAGGCTATCATTACAATTTTATATGGCTCATCGTACTTAACCAATGCAAGTTTCAAACTTATTATAAAAACTTTTATCTAACCAATTAAGTGTCAAAATAATTACGAATAATAACTAACAGCAGTCTTATTTCACTAGTTACTTAACACACTTTATATAAAAGGTGCAGTTTAAAATTGAACAACATTTTCACATTTTATGTTCTTCATCACTGTTGGCATCACATCATTTTCTTTTAACAGAAGGAATAAAAAACATAATGTTCCATAAACATCTTCATGTGAAAAATGACAGAGTCAACCATTGTGTTTAATTATTTTGTAAATTGTAATTTTGCAGTTTACTTTTCATTGTTCAGTCGTATAAATAAGAATATTTTATTGATTTAAAAATTAAAATACCGTTTTACCAGTTGACTATAAATATAAATTGAAATATATCGTTGTTAAAATGTAAGCAAAAGGAAAATGAATTTCTTTGAGCCAAATTCGGATGCCCGAAATTCGTCTATTTAAATTGAAATGACCACAGCCATCGTTTAAATACTTGCGTAGTTAAAAAGATAGATTGTTGAAGCTGAATAATCATTTAGCGGAATTGTGGACTTAATTGCCACTCAGACTGTTAATTATGCAATATTTGTATCGATTTAAATTAAACTATGTCCTCTTAATGAAAAATAAGTAACAAGTTAATCATAGTTATTTCTATTGCTTGCGCGAATATTATACATTATTAAATAAAACTTTTCCAGCAGCCGTGGTCACAGTCGAAACGGAGGAATTTAAAATGTAGAATAAACGCGGTAAATTCCGTAAAGTAATTTTAGTTTAATAAGTTAATCATAGTCAACATGATTTTACAGTGTTGGCCGAGATCAAGTGACGACCTGTGCGAAAGTACAGGAGTCAATGGATCAGCGTATAGGATTGTATGTCTTTGCGGCTAATATGAGGCCTATTTTCAGTGAGTTGACTTCGATGAGCTAATAATGATGAATTGATATAGGTACGTACATTCATCTTAATACATCCATTTAAAACTTAGATCAAAATAAGTTAAAGTTACAAAATATATGTCATCTTTACAGCATATAAAACACATATGTTAATAAAATTTCTTTTTTGTCACTAACAAATTAAGATTAAAAAAATATTTTTATCTATTGATACATTTGAATAAACGAAGAATAAATAGTTTATAATCTAAGTCAGTTGTATGTTTGTAATTAGAGCGATATGACGAGCAAGTCATTGACCTGATGAGTATGAGATATGCCATGCCCATAAGAAAAACAGCGTAGACACCACAAATCCGCTAGCCACCCTAAGATACGTGATGTTATGTCTCGTTTATACAGTAACTACACTGGGTACATATTGAAGAAAACCCCTACAAACAGGAATACAGTAACCTTTGATGGTAATTCAATCTTTTATGTTAGTATTGTCAATTAAAATTGTTTCATGGGCAAGTTTTCACGGTATACGTCTTTAAGATTAATAGATAGAAAAAGTCAAGAAGATGTATACCATCGCAAGTCCTAGACACATTTATAGACTGAACCACTTTTGAGTAAGCCAAAGGTTAAAAGCGATAAAAAGGGTTGAATGAGTCTATTTTAGTGCAATCCGTTTACGAAAAAGCGATGTCAGATAAAGTAAAATGAAAATATATCATCATCAGCCTGTGTTAGTCCACTGCTAGACATAGGCCTCCTATAGTGTATAAGGTACATAATGTATATATTATAATAATCATTAACAATGAACCATTGAGTACAATGTTAAAATTATGCAGAAAGTATTTAGTGTTTTTTATACTGATTTTATTAGTTGTACTATTTTCAAAACAGATTCTTATACGTGTGTATTTAAAATTTTTCTCCTAAAGTAAAATAATGTTGTCAGTTATCAGTTAGCATGAGTTTCTACACTATATTATGGAAGCAGTTATTAAAATAAACACATTTTTTAGAAATCTCAAAGAGAATTCCAAGAATTAAAAATAATGACAACAACTGAACATCTCTTATACTTAAAAAATTTGAAATGGCTTACGTGACCCCAACACAATTGTAACTTAGGTTCAGATAACAATGACGGAGCAAAACCTATGAATAACGGTTGTTTTCGATCGGAAGAAGTTGACTCTGGTTTACTTCTATCTCTCTAAAATAGATCTAAAAGGTCAATTTGAGAGAAACTCGGGTAAAACAAAAGATAAATATCGACCTGGAGACTCTAAAATGAATAAGTAAATAGTTGTTAATATGGAAATGTGTTATTGCGACAGTATAACAAAAAACGAGTCAAAAAATAGGATGGATTTGTCCAGCAACATGGATGCGCGAAAGTTCATGGTTTCAGGTTTTTGTTTCGTTGTGGGCTCTTAATAGCACATATTAACGTACCGACCACTTGTAAATTTACCAACAGCTCCAAACTTTTCACCGGCATTCCAGTCCTTGTTTATTTAATGTGATATTTTTCACACGTTGTTTGTCCTTGATTGGTTTAAAGTAGACGTGCCACTACGTGTTTTAAAATCCTAACTTTAGCTCTTTGAAGCATTTGCAAAGAAAATCATATTTTAAAGGTAAAGATACTTTCTACCTTACAACTTTACGATATTTTTTGTTTCATTAAAAATATGAGATCTCAAGGTAGATCTAAAGTAAATGTATATTAACTACAAAGGGAATGGGAATGTATCCGTCTATCGTGTATCGTTTTATTTTGTGTAATTCAAATTGACTTTTGTCTATTCAAAATTAATGATTGTCTTATTTTGTCTTATATGCAATTTAAACTAGCAAAAATTTGTCATTAAATCTATATTTCTCTCTGAAATATTTTTTTATCATTGAATTTGAACCTGAGGTTCCATACGTCAATATGTACTATTGATCATACGTTTTGACTACCTCCGTAGCCTAGTGGTAAGGGCGTGTGCTTTAGAAACTGGTGGTCGTGGGTTCGAATCCTGCGGGGACTAAACAAATTTTCTTTTTTTTTTAGTCGGTTAGGGCAATTTATACCGATCACCCAATAGTCTAAAAAAAGGAAGATGATCCATGCGTCTGATGGGCATGTAAAAAGTCGGTCCTGCGCCTTATCCGGCCCATGAGGATTTGAGAGCATAAAGGAACAGGGAGCGTTCCTGTCTTTGTGCGTGCACTTGTGCACTATAAGATCTCCTGCGTAGTTGGCTAATCTCTAATATAGATCGGCCGCCGTAGTCGTAATCGACTGTAGGACATTAATTTAAAAAAATGTTTGGTGGAATTCACATCGTCGTCGTCGTCGTCGTTTCCAGCCTGTCAAAGCCCACTGTTGAGCATAGGCCTCCCCATAAGTCGCCAAGAGGCACGATCCTGTGCCACCTACATCCACCGACCTCCTGCACATTTGCACAGGTCGTCACTCCATCTGGTGGGGTCGTCCGACACTACGATGGCCAGTACGAGCTGCCACTCGAGAACCTTTCTTCCCCAACGGTTATCAGGTTCTCCGAGCTAAGTGGCGGCCATTGCCACTTCAGCTTGCTAATTTTGCGGGCTATGTCGGTTACCATGGTTCTTCTGCGGATGGCTGCGTTACGCACTTTATCACGCAGAGAAATACCGAGCATAGCCCGCTCCATAGCTCGCTGAGTGACTTGGAGCTTTCTCATGACGGCCGGCAGTGAAGGACCATGTCTCCAGTGCCATGGGTCATCACTGGCAACACACATTGGTCAAGACCTTAGTCTTAAGGCATTGAGGAATATTGGACGAGAGGATATGTCGTAGCTTCCCGAACGCTGCCCATCCGAGCTGGATTCGTCGATGGACCTCGGCATCGAAGTTGGACTTACCTAATCGGACTACTTGTCCCAGGTAAATATAGTCGTCAACAACTGACAGCACTCCCAACAACCACCGGCATATGCATGACATGACCGTTAGACATAACTTTCGTCTTGTCCATGTTCATCCTAAGGCCCACGTGTTGAGAGACCCTGTTGAGGTCATTGAGCATAGCATTTAGGTCCTCCAGCGACTCCGCCATGATGACTATATCGTCGGCAAATCTAAGGTGGGTAATACACTCGCCGTTGATGCTTATACCTCGTCCTTTCAATTCATAAGTTTGAAGGCGTCTTCCAATGCAGCGGTGAAGAGTTTCGGGGATATAACATCACCTGTCTTACACCTCTCTGCAATTGGATGAGGCTTCGTGGTACTAATTGTACTCGGACGGACATCGTGGCTTTGCTGTATAAACACCTCAGAACCTCGATATACCGACTGTCAATTTGGCAACGCTGAAGGGCCTGCAGCACAGCCCAAATTTCGACAGAGTCAAAGGCTTTCTCATAGTCCACAAACACCAAGCAGAAAGGCAGATTAAACTCCTCGGTCTTCTGATAATCTGCCGCAGCGTAATATGTGGTCTATGGTACTAAAGCCTTTTCGAAATCCAGCTTGTTCGGGTGGCTGAAAGTCGTCGAGTCTGGAAGCGAGACGATTCAAGATGACTCACGAGAACAGGACATAAACGCGGCTCAGAAGGGAAATCGGTCTGTAGTTTTTCAACATCTGCTCCACGCTTCTGGCGTAATACCATCTTGTAGGACGAAATTAAAGAGCCTCTGAAGGACTACAAGTATCGGTTCTCCACCCGCTTTCCAGAAGCTCTGCTGTAATTCCGTCCTCACCAGGTGCTTTGCCGTTCTTAAGTTTTGCGAGAGCCATTCGTATCTCGCTCAGACTGACTTCAGGATATTTTCGGAGATGTGCCGGGTATGCTTTGCCTTGGTCGTCACTCGCTTCAGTAAGCGGTTCCAACGACGATGTGTACAGCTGTCCAGAATCTCTCGATCTCCTCAAACTTCTGGTCTACCGGAGATGACGGCCCCGATCGGTCTTCAACTTAGTTAGCTGGCTTTGCCCAACAGACAGATCTCTGGAAGACTTTAGAACCTTGGTTCCGTTCAATCGCCTCTTTAATACGACGTGTATTAAAGATGCGCAGAATCATCCGCATACGCTGGAGATCTGTCTATTTAGGCTGCCTGTAGCCTAACATGTCAGAAGAAGACTGTAGCCGCATCTTCCGTCTTGTTTCCATAAGGTTCAGAGTGTGATCAGAGAGTTTTTGGGTTCTAGGATTGCGGTGCGCCTTGTAGAACCTAGTACCCACAGTACGGACAGTTTCCACGAGCTTAGCGTTAATTTCGTCCACAGTGCTGCAAGTGTCTAGGCATTGGAAGCGATTATTAAGCTCGAGCTGAAAGCTATCGGCATTTAGGATATGGGCACGAGACGGACGTAGCGTGGACTTTATCAGACGAGACCTTTCCAGCCTGATGTTAAGATTTAATGTGCCTCTTACAAGTCGGTGATCACTGCCGGTTTTAACCCTTGTGATCACAGAAACATCATTAAATATTTGGCGTTTGGTCGTCATAATAAAGTCAATCTCGTTTTTGACGGAACTATAGGGGATGATCCAGGTCCACTTCTTGTGGGGCTGCTTTTGAAAGAAAGAATTCATCATAAAGGTCCTTCTTTCTCCATGAAGTCAGCCAGTAGTTGCCCCCTTAGGTTCCGTTGCCCTACTCCAAAATTGCCCACTCGCAGCTCATCGTCTTGTCTTTTGCCCAGTTTTGCGTTAAAGTCCCCCATCAGCACCATGTATTGAGTTTTAGAGGAATGTATGGCTCGTGAGATGTCCTCATACATTGCCTCCACCTCATCATCGGAGTGTGTCGATGTTGGTGCATATACCTGTATGACCTTCAGCGAATACCGTTTCGATATTCTGAGTATAAGGTAAGCAACCCTTGATGACACACTTTCGATTTTAACAATGTTGCTAATGAGAGACTTGCGGACGATAAATCCGACACCTCCTTGGGACAGTTGGTCGCCCTCGCGGTGGTAAAACAAGTTGCCGGATTCAAAGGATTATTGTATCCTCCCCTGTCTTCGGACTTCGGATAATCCTATTATATCCCATCCAACTTGTTTACCTCCTCTTCCAGCTCCGTTATTCTCTCGTCGGTCCTCAATGTCCGTGTGTTGTATGTTGCCAGGTCCAGTCGTCGTTGTTGGTGCCGAATCACCGGGATTCTTAGCACCCTGCCTGCCGTTACCTGACCGCTACCGTAGCCAGGAATAGCAGAGCTGCCGGGACTGAGGGCCGTACATCACTGACACCTTCATTGGGGGTTTTGCCATAGTTGCCACGCCTGGCAAGCGGGTTGGTCAACCGCAGTCATTTCAGATCCTTTGCACCTTCAACGCTGCTGCCCATTGATGGTCTCGGGATTTTAGGATCTGAAAGCGGAGATGGTTATACCGCCATCTGTCGGACGCCACTTCACATAGTTGGATTTAATAAAATTTGTATAGTTTTAGCTCACATCCGTAATATTACTATTGTACGATGTAAATGAAATGTTTGCAGTTATTTTAAGCTAAGATTCAAAGAAATACTTTAAACAATATTATTAACAGTACTTGTGCTTATACAACTATTTTAATATTTTCAATTTTATCCCAATCTTCTCAAATCCATTTAATAGGTCGCTAAAGCATCACAATACATATTTTTGTTATATTGTAATCATGATTAAATATAAAACATTTTATGACTCTTACCCTGTACGATCATTTTGTAATATAAGGTCTCACAGCAACCATGGTTTCCAGCTTGAATCGACCATACAGTAATTTAGCACCTTTGCCTCAATAAATATTTACGCGATCGCGGAAAAAGCGAGCGCGAAACGAGTTATTCGCAAACGCAGAAATGAAACCAATGTTACAAATAATTTCTTTGTTTACATTAAATCTTTGGATAGGGATAAATGTTAGAAGTTATATTAATAAACAGTATTAACCAAAGCAAATCGGATGTTTTTCTTGTTCAGTGAGTTACGTGCGGCAAGGCATTTGATCCCCACGAAAGTAAGGAGTAGATTACATTCTTATCAATATGATAGATTGAAGGCCCGGATGTTTTAACATATTCATCATTTACACACACAATAAGTTTGACAACCGACTCTTCGTAGGTCGATCGAAATTATAACATTACATTTTAGGCATCGTACGCATAATTTATCGACATAATCAACAAAATCCGACTTCAACTTGTAAAATGACCGCATATGCCATTAGAGGGCTGAATCAATATCGTAACTGTAATATTTTAACGGAGTACATAATGTGACCCGACTGTTTCGATGATAAAAATAGTCGTATATTTTTGTATTAGTTATATTACAATATAAATAATACCTATAATTGTTATTAAAGGCGAAAAGTCAGCTTATTTATAATTTACGTTTAGTGTATTATATTAATTAAATAGACGTTGGGCGCGCCTTCGTGCGCGTGATAGTATAAAAATAGAATAAGCCTGTAAGTCTTTTTGTAGGAAAAAAGTAGCCCAAGTTACTTTCTGTTACATCATCTTATTTCCATTTAAAATTCTAACAAAATTGGACTAGCCCTTCCAAGACCGAAAGATAGACCGATAAAAATAAAAAAAAAATGTCGGTGTGTTATATGTATCGGTTCTATATCACAATGTAATCATTTGAAAACAGTTTTTATGTTACAGACAGAAACTCCGATTTTATGCATTTGTACACATTAGTTGATAATTTTGCCTAGAAAATACTCTTTTGTCGGATGCATTTCCTTAATCTCATCTCGATCTAACAAATAAGCAGTGCAAGTCAATGCCTTCTGACAAGTCTGAAATCAATTTTGATAATCAACACCTAGGCACAGGATCAACTTTTTTACATATCTATCCTACGTATGGATCATCTTACTTTCCATGCCACATTGTTCATGCATACAAGGTAAATTTTATTTATATGTAATAACGATATAATATGAAAATTATAAGCCAAAACATAAGCTACAGAACTCACAATACTGTAGTATTAACCAGGATGATTCGGAAAGCAATAGAAATTAAAAAATTCCAAATTTTAATAGAGAGGATGATGGGTCTTTGCCAACTTCCTGGATCCAATATTTCAAAATTAAACGCAAATATAAAAACTACAAAACCGAAGGACAACATAAGGACCTTTGTCAAACCAATATTCAAAATTAAGAAAACGATAGATGAATTTTTTTAAATAAAACTCGCGGTTATTCAAAACATTGAGATACAGACATATACCATTAGTCTGCCCGTGATCATGGATGCTGGAAAAATCCGAAACGTTGGAATAAATATATTTAAGTAACGCAGAAAATCCGTTTATTAGTGGTTTTGATATGTATAATAATCGCGTAAATACCTTGTGTTTAAAAGGTATTATATTTTTCTTTAAAAAATATCAAGGTACAAATTTTACATTAAGCCATAACTTATCAAAATATCATCATAAAATAAGCGACAAAATTAGTTTTAATTTTTCAATGTTAGTATTTATAAAAGTTAAAAATTGTTCAGGCAGATTTCCCTTAGCTTCATACAGTGATGAAATCAAAAAATAATATCCTAATACGATCCAATCCCTGAAGGATTAATTTTGAAGCAATTGGCTTATTAACTTTCATAAATATCTTCTACCGGGATTGTTTGCGGGATCCGAAACGTTGGGAATAAATATATTTAAGTATCGCGGAAAATCCGTAAATTTGGATTTGATATAGATTGAATTTAGCTAAGCGCATTTGAGGTCAAATTTGCAGAAGACTTATTTAAAATTATTTGCTATTACCATGAAATACTTTTCTGGGGCCGTCGGTGATGGTACAATGCTACCTTTAGCTTCAAAGCAGCGTGAAATCATTACCGTGTTCCGGTTGAAGGGCCTATAGCCAGCGTATTTACTTGCAGTAAACAAAATAATGTCTATTTCTCACGGTAGGCGTTTGATGACAATACAACTGGTTTACCCACGATTTCCAGGTTTGTTGCCTTCGTAAGCGATAAAAGAAATTAGAAATTGTTGAGGGATATGATAAAGTTCTTTAGAAACTGCCTTTTACTTGTTAAAAATTATGAAATTCAAATAATTGTACTAGTGTTTTTATTGAACGAAGTAAAGTATAACGCCGATAAAATTTATCAAAAACTCCCTTTAAACAATTGGGTTCTTGTTTACCTGGTGTTTTCATGGCTATGGTGCCTTCACACTAGCATGCTGCGCTGATTTCTTGGACCTAAAACTTTAATGGGTCTAAAACTTTCAAAGTTTCTTTCTCTATCAATTTTAAGTCGTTATTTGTCCCTAAATTACATGCATTGTAACTTATTGTAAACGGATAGCTAATAAACTTTACCAACGCAACTATATTAAACCTTATGTGATTTTACGCCAGTAACTTTTTCTAGAGTTCTCTCAATGAAATATTTTATGGTTGAATTATTCTAAAACAATGCTACGGTCGCACTTTTTACAAAACATGACAACCTTCTGCATAAGTTTGTCATATCTAGCAACAATCAAGTTAACGTTTCTACGACTAGAGATCTAGGAACCGTAGAAAATTCTTATAGTAAACGGTTTATCTGAAAAGAAGGTGAAGACTGTACTCAAACAACCCTTAAGACCCTCAACAAAATCTAAGGGCTTACTGATATCAACTCAAGTTCCATTAAATCTGTCACAGACTTGATTCGCCTAATACAAGCATCGTCCTGCACTTGTGCGGTTTGATGGCATACACACAAAATTCACTGTTTGGAGATGTAAAGCAAGTAATGGATTCTTCGATATCATTCAAAAATTGTTGACACATTCGACGAGCTATTTTATAAAACTCGTTTGCATTTGGCATGCGCTAGTATGCCACAAGGCATGATTGTTCGTACAAATATAAATATAAAGTTCCTAAACATCTCTTAAACAAGTCGTTAGTGGATTGATTGAATTATCGTTACATTATTTCTGTGGTATTTTATTTATTACATATTTATGTATATGTATAACATTATCTATAATATAATAGATATTTAGTGGTATAGATATGTAAGCAAAATTTTTTAAATTAAAGTTTGTTTATTTTTAAATCTTTTCCTTTTCTTTTTTCACCTACATTGTTCTCTTAACTATACAAGGTCGGCTGTTAATGATACTAAGGCATTAAACCCGCCTGTGCGCAATTATTTTGTGCACAAAATTTTTAAATATAATAAAATCGACTTAGTAGAAGAAAAGAACAGAAATGCAACATTATTATTAGGTTACATGAATTTGCTTTGTCTAGGAAGTCATCATTGTTCTTCGAAACAAGTAAAGTGCAAATAGGCTTTTGATATTTTTTATAAGACATTTAAAAATCACAATAATGGTTACTTAAAACCTATTTAATTTACGTCCTATAATCGTTATTAAGGCTCTAAAAATGTCATGAAAGGACTGTCAAAAGCGGTTCTATTTTATTTTATGGATAGAATAGTAAACGGACGAATACTACGTCTAGGGCGAAGACGGACTTGTGTGTTTTGTCTAAATTTCTATGAGCAGGACACTTATCATCAGATGGCATCCTATTCCATCCAGTAACTACTATATTCAATTAAAAGCCCACCGGTATATAATATTAACATTTAGAGGTCTTGAGATCCAGAAGCGTAATGTTTTGCGATAATACCAATACTATAGTTTCAGCTTTGTGTAAATCTTCCATATCTCCGCATACTTTTTAATATTTGTCATTATGTTTCATGGATTTATGGATATTATGTCTTCGAACTTCATGATAAAATTTAATAAATCTTGATTAGTGACACATAAATGTTTTTTCGAAGTCCAGCTAATATGGATGTATATATAAAATTATTTATTTTCAATTGCTTATATAACCTTTAAATTTAGTTTTATTCAATATTTGTGCACCTACTGATTGTTCTCTGTACCACCCAAAGGGTGGCTGGTGGATAATGCCTTTTGGAATTAAGCCGCCTTTGTACTTATTTGTGCATAAAGTTGAAACAATAAATAAAATATTGATGGTCATGCATTAAGAGAACAATAGTTGATAAGTTAGTAAATATAAAATTAATTATGAAATGATTTTTTTCTTTTATTGCGTATATTCGCCCCTCGTAATTCTACTCGATGCCTAATTGTGATAAATAGTTTAATAGATATTTGAGATATAAAAATTACGGCACAAAATCACAACCTCGGATTAAATTCAAACTTGCAAAATGTAAAAAATAGATATGAAGTATCACACATCACATTCAGCCTTTGTTAGTCCACTGTCGGACATGGCCTCCCTAAACCCCTATCCATTAGGGGTTTGGACCGTATCCCCCGCTGGTCCAATGCGGGATGGAGGGTGGACGACTTTTTACATCCCACCCGACGCATGGATCATCTTACTTTCAGACAATTGTGATCGGCCCAATTGCCTAAACAACTAAAACAATTTGAAATTTGTTGCATCCCAGGATTTGAACCCACATAAATGTAATCCTTGTAATATGTTCCTAAGTTTAAGTAATGGCTTTTAATAACTACAGATATCAGTCAAGACAGCCTCCGTGGCCTAGCGGTTGTGGCTTTATGAAGTCGGGTTGGAATGCCTATGGAAAATAACCACTTAAAAAAGTTTGTGTGATCGTTGTTTTCTGGTGGGTTGGTACAATATGGGGAGATTAGTTCTCTAAAAACTAAAAGTTGATTGGGAATGTTAAAAGTTGCTCCCGGTTGTCAAGACCATTCTATATCCTATAACAGCAGAGCCATCAAATTTTTGACAACTAATTTATCCGTAGAATACAGTTGGTTGAGGTGATCTTATGCTCTTTGCGTTAAAAGTCTTATTTGGTTTCATCTGAATAGATTAGAAGCCAACCATGATTGCTAAGGAAAATTGATAGTTTAAAGAGAGATAGTTAAAAATTCTGAAACCTCTCTCTTTTAAAAAAAAATATTTTTCTAAACAACATATTTTTTTGAAAAGTCTCATTGTGTTATCAAGTTTTGAGGTACCTTCAAAGTTTTATAAAAAGACAAACAAATTTTTTATATAGTTATATTTTTCTATTTACTACATAAATATTTTATTACTAAATTATTACGCATAATATAAAAAATAAAGATTTGTTTTGAGACCTGTATTAAACCAAATCAGAATAAAAAAATTGGCATAAAATGTGTGTGTTTAATCACATTTAAATATCTATTTATTTTAAAATGCTAAAAAAGTCTAATCACGCGATGTCGGTACAGGACGTGAGTAATGAATAAAATTAAAATGCTTAAAATGAAACTGTTAATAATCACTTATTCCAAATTCAGAGAATCCATCGAAACGTCAATGTCCATATGTTTTGGGCCCTCATTGACTAAGCCTCAGTGAGGTGGCTTGGCCTGTTCACGGTGTGAACAGTCATTCGTTCAATTAGCTTTGGATGAGTTCCATACAGTAAATTTGCGGTCAATTGGAGATCACTGTTTTGATTTGTTAATTTATTGTTTAATATTGCGGTAACCTTTTATTTTCTTCTGTTTTTAAAGGTTAATTTAAAACTATTTTCCAGTAAGAAATGTGCATTTTGATCTACTTGCGTACATTTTAATTTAATTTCTCACACTTGCACATGGTAAAATTAATGTTTAAGATTAGGTACATTATAGTAAATAGCATTAGGGCATGTGGATACTATACATACCGTTCCTCACTATTCTGTTTTTTTACCTCATTTATTTTTATTAGCCTTATTATTAGCCCTCGAAATAAGTTAAAAAAATTCAGAAAATAGTATAAAGGTTCAGCAGAAAAATAAAACCTTTTAAATCTATATTGTATGACGATAAAATATTAACTAAAGTAAATAGCATAAAAAATCTTGGTATCATTATAGATAAAGCAATTTTTTTAATACTCATATTGACTCTATTGTTTCAAACGCCGCTCGTTCAATGGGATTTTTAAAGCGATTGACCGTTGAGTTTGAACATAATCAATCTAAGATGGTCGTATACAGTACGCTAGTCCGTACTCAATTGGAATACGCGTGTGTAGTCTGGAACCCATTTTATAGCGTCCATTCTCAGCTTATTGAAACCATTCAACGTAAATTCACTATAAAATTAGCAAATTCTTCTAATGGAATAACCCATAGCTACGAAGAACGGATTTAATTTTTTAACATGCAAAGTCTTATAAATCGTCGTAAAATGCATTCCCTCTAGTTCCTTTTACCCATCTAGTATCTTTTACCCTAAAAATTCCTGAGACCAATTGCCAAAACATTTCTTACGCCAGTTTGTAAAACTAATGTTGGTCTTAATTCACCTGTAGTTCTGTATGTGTGTGATTTTAACATGCTTAATGCTAGTCTATTAGATATTTTGCAGTCCTAGTTTATAAGTTTTATACATTTGAAATAGATAGCAAGCATGGAAACCGTGATAAAATGTAATGATTTTATTATCCTAAATGAAATTAACCTTTACGCATTAACCGCGTTTATACTTTATATTTAAAATGTATCTTAATTATCGTGATCCAGTGGTCTTGCAATTTTTAAATACTTGGCCTTAAATTTGATTACAGGATCTCAATCAAGTAATCAAACTTTCTCTTTATTCCGATTATGGTTCCTGTTGTTGTGAGCTGAAACAACAATGAAACAACAATGAAAAATTGTTGAGTCCCCGCAGGATTCGAACCCGACCTCCGGTTTCTGAGCCACACGCCTATGCCACTAGGCTACGGAGGCAGTACGGAATATAACGTAAGCCAAAATTCATACAATACAAAAAAGAACAACACAGAGCGCCTCCAGCAGCGGTCCCGACCGCACGTGTTCGGCGCAGTCTCAAGCTCGCCACGTAGTATTCATCGTCCGCCGCCGTGAAATCGTCACGCTGCGCCATCTGCGTTTTATGAGTGCACCTGCGCTCATAGAGCCTTTTGCCGCGCCGCTGACGTCGTCGCGGTTGGAATTTATTGCGCTACCTCAAGCGGTCGGCTTGTGCACGGCTGTGTTTTGCAACTCGTTTGCCTAACACAACTGTGTTGCTAGCCGCTTGTTGCTAAGCGCAACTCTTGTTTCTTAGGGTTAATTATCTTGTTTCTCGGCCGAACTAGTTGTTTTCACAACTATATTGGGCCCTCGAACGTTTTAATATTCTGTTTCCGGTTTCAGAAACCAGCCAGACACCTCCCTGCCGTAGCCGGCAGGGCGGTAAGGATATCCACGCCCGGCAATCGTCGGGACTCATATATTGCGTCGGATGACGCTAGATGCAGATGTCTTGCGGCCACTACCCAATCGACATAATGGTCGACCGGGAGCTCTTTACTCGCTTTGGTCTAGACACCAAGGCGATTAGTGAGAAGCTAGGTCGAAAATTATATATGAAGCTCACCGACGCCGTGCACATGCTCATTTCTGGGTATCTTCCCAACCATTCTAGTCCTACCTTAACGCCCGGACCGTCCAGGCCATTCCCTGAAGATGATAGCGACGACAATTATGTCGACGTAAGCATCCGCATGGAATCGGACATGGAGGTCGAGGCAATCAAACTCAGATCCAATCAGATGACGGCTTCAAACCGTCCAATCCAAGAAGGAAGCGCAAGGTCCGCACCTCTTCACCCGCACCCGTCCTACCCGTCAAGGCTACAAAGCCTGACATCCCCACCACCTCCCCTCAGCAAGTTTCCAAACCGTCGTCCTCCTAGGCGGCAAAAACCCCAACCATCCATCCCGCCGATACTAGGCCCCGGCCCTCGCTCCCACCCAGCCGTCCCAGCCTTCCAGGCACGGCTACCTGTAGGAAACGCCCACTGCCTATTTACCTCCGCGAGAGGAGAAGTGGGTCGAGATTTGCTCAGCTATATCAAATTGATTTAAATTTGAGGCCTCTGATAGCAATCAGGGATCAAATTACAGCTGAAAATTCCGGTAATGATTGGAAAAGGAATACCAATATCAACATTCGCGCTCCCGGATGAGCGCGTACTTAGGACAGTGGTCAAAGGGCTGCCTAAGGAGATCCATGCTCCGGAGATAACTTGGCATTAAAAGAATTAGAAATTCCCGTCCTATCAGGTTACAACGTATGTCCACCCAAGCACCAAACGCCCTTATGGTATGGTGCTAGTCACGCTCGAGCGCACCAAGGAAGGTAAGCGCATCGTATGACGTCAAGCAACTGTGTGGGATCGGCCGTCTCTCTTTGAGCGGCCTCATTCTAAGGTCTGCCAGGACAGTGTCATAACTGCCAAGTATTCGGCCACGCTGCGCGAGAACTGTTTCACACGCCCCGTTGCGTCAAATGCCTTGGGGATCACGGTAACCCATCCTGTCCCAGACCCAGGACAAAAGTCCTCGCCACTTTTGAACCTCCTGCGTGCGTTAACTGCCGCAATCCGCCACACGGCCAACTACCTCGCTGCCTTAAGGCGCCAAAACGCAAGTCCCTGCAATCCCGAGGAAGCCTCTTCCGGCGACCACCAACCTATCCAACACCACCGCATTCCCATCCTCCGTCCTTCTTAGCTTGGCAGTTCCGCCCCGCGTGGCAACAGCCAGCGACGGAGCCGACTCGAGCGTACAGCGGTCCGCCGCCGCCTCAAATAGCCAGCATGCTAGCCACAGCAATGGCAGCAATGGCAACAATATCGCGTCATTTTTAAAGTCGCTAGATCTTTTTAATCTAGACGAACTTAATCAAGCAGCAGATGATTTCGGCGAAGCAATGACTAGGTTTTCCTTCTTGTGAAATACAAGAATTTAATTACTGCCTTTAAGGCTTAGGTAGCGACACCTAGCAGCAGCAGACACACCTACACTTAAAGTGTAGGTCAAACACACCAGTGAGGTCGATCTTACACACCTTTGCTATATGACACTGTAAGCTTAACAACGTATTAGATACGAGCGTTGCTGGAGTTTCTTGCGCCACTTCTTCTCCCTGCGCCAACGCTTTAAGAAGCGGTAGTAAAGTTTGAATAGAGCTCTTCTAGCTATTAAAATTATCATTGCAAAGCGTCTGAATCGAGCCGAGTCGTCGGTCCACCTGGGCAGCCCTCGATTCAGCATGTTAACGGGTACCAGAAAAGTGACGGCCCAAGCCGAGGCTCCCCTTCTGGGGGCCCTTGGTGAAGTTAAGTCACTTATGGGGAGACGCGCCTATGGCAACGGGCCGCCTCAAACCCGGTTACGTTTTAATAGGTTTATTCCACAGAGCATGAGATCCATCAAAAAAAAAAACATACAATACCGTGCTATGGATACGTGGAAAATTTAATTATATTTGATCAGTGTTTCTAATCCCGTGAACAATCCCGGTATCAGATATTAATGAAAGTTAAGTTTTGAAAGCCATTGGCTTACCAATGGCTTTCAAATCAATCCTTAAGGGATTGGACCGTATTAGGCTACTACTTTTTGATTTCAGAACTACATGTACCGTGTTTTTTGCAAGTGAAAATATGCCCGGTTAATTTCTAACTTTTTTAAAACACTGACATTTAAAAGAAAATACTTTTTTGTCGCTTGTTTGTTATATAATGATAGGTTACGATGTAATCTAATATTTCTACCTGGTAAATATTGAAAGACATAAAATTAATTGTATTTTTTGCTGGTTAAATATCGACTTCTTGGTATAATCATCGACTTCTAAGCATAAGGTAATAACATATAAAAATAACATATATAATAATATATATAAATAAAAATACATAATAAAATAACATATAAAATAAGCTGCACTTGAGGTCACATTTAATTATAATGCGAAAAGAAACTAATTTGCCATACAATTAAATACTTACTGCGGTGCCTATTTCTAATTAAAAGCAAGAGTGTGAAAACATAACCGTGTTCCGGTTTGAAGGGCACTGAAGCCAGCGTATTTACTTAACACCCTGCGTCTCACGGTAGACAGGGCGATGCTGATATCCCTGGCATTGCCATTGATTGTCACTGATTGTCGGTGACGACTTTTCGTCAGGTGACCGAACTGCTCGTCAGCTTTGGTAAGCAATAAAAATAATTAAAAATTTTGCAAGGATATGTTAAGTTTTTCACCAAACTATTTTTTAACTTGTTAAATAATTATGGTATTGAAATGAATATAGTTAAATGAATATGTAATATATGAATAATGTAACTGTGTACTGCCTCCGTAGCCTAGTGGTATGGGCGTGTGCTTTAGAAACCGGAGGTCGTGGGTTCGAATCCTGCGGGGACGCAACAAATTTTCATTGTTGTTTCCTAGTTGGTTAGGGCAATTTGGGCCGATCACCCAATTGTCTGAAAAGTAAGATGATCCATGCGTCGGATGGGCATGTAAAAAGTCGGTCCACCCACCAACCCGCATTGGACCAGCGTGGTGGGATACGGTCCAAACCCCCTAATGGATAGGGGAGGCCTATGTCCAGCAGTGGACTAAAACAGGCTGATGATGTGTGTGATGTGTGATGTGTGAATAATGTAAGAAATAATGCGTCGAAGAAATATCACAAGACGCCGCTCTAAGTCATTGGGTGATACTTCTAGTTTACATGATGCCCTTCAAACCAGCACACTTCAGTGATTTTGTATTGGACCTTAAACTTTAATGAGTCTAAAACTTCTTAAACGTGAAGTTTTTCTATCTCTTTAAAACTAAAAGTACATGCACTGTACTACCCACAAAACTTATAGGAAACATCTTATAGCTAACAAACTTTACCAACGTCACTATATGAAACCCATTGTAAACGCCTCTATTTTCCTTCTTAAGTTCTTCCAATGTATTATCCTCTGCATGGTTGGATAATTTCTATAACAAAGCCTACGGTTGCACTTTGACAAAACACGAAGCAACTTCTGACCGACTTTGTCATATCCTCATCAAGAACAAAAGTTGACGTTTCCTTTACGACTAGAGAGAATAATAAATAATGTTACTAATTTGTAATTTGCGGATGCACACGTTACTTTTGGGCTAGATGAATTTGCTGGTACGGCTCTAGGATGTCATCATTGTTCTTCGAAACAAGTGTATGCAAGTAGGCTTTTATGATCATTTTTAATATAAGATATTTACAGGTGATGTTTAATAATATATATATATTTAAACACCTATCAAGTATGGGGTGTAAGGGGATCCTAACAACATCTTCGGAACCCAAGCCAACCACACCTGCACGTGGTGCACCCTGCCAAACAACAAACGAGGCTCTGGCGAACCACCTACCAACCCGCATTGGACCAGCGTGGTGGGATACGGTCCAACACCCCCTAATGGTTGGAAGAAAAACGCCCCGGCCCCCAGTTCCCGGTAGCCTTGCTAGTCCTGGCAAAGGCGGCGGCCACGATAACGGCAGGCGGGGGTGCTAAGAATCCCCGGGAGTATGTAGGCCGCCAAAACCAACTGACCATCGCAACTTACAACTGACGCTACGCTAAAGCTAGATTCTCATCTGGCCCAACTGGAAGAGGATCTGAGGTGCATAAGATGGCACGTTTTGGGATTGAGTGAAGTCCGTCCGTCCGACAGGGCGAGAATACTCTAACCCTAGAATCGGGCCATCTTCTGTACTTCAGGCAGGAGAAAATCCATCACAGGGTGGAATCGGGTTCCTTGTCAATAAATCCCTCATTGACAATGTAATTGAAGAATCCGGTGTATCGGCGAGGGTTGCGTACCTTGTGATAAAGCTGACCAATAGATACAGCCTGAAAATTATCCAAGTGTACGCACCAACGTCGACGTACCCGGATGATGATGTCGAAGATATGTACGAGGACATCTCAAGAGTCTTACATAACACCACCAGGCTCACTTCAACGTCGTCATGGGGAGTTTCAACGCCAAATTAGGAGTAAAGACTTGCAGAAAATCGATGCAGGGATCATATAGTTATGAGAGCAGAACTCATAGGGACAAATGCTCGTCACATTCTTCGAGCGAGAGGGGCTGTTCTTAATGAACTCATTCTTTAAGAAACAGCCCCAAGGGAAATGGACGTGATAGAGCCCCGATACTATGACCAAAATGAGATAGACTTCATTATATCGGACCAAAGCGCATATTCAGGGATGTCTTAGTGATCACAAGGTTCAAGACCGGAAGTGATCACCGACTTCGAGAGGCACCCTGAATATAGATTTGAAGACTTGAACGGTCCGATTGATGAATTCTACGCTCCGGCCTAAGCTGCTCCAGCCTATCATTGATCCTGGCACATTTCAGATCAATCTGGAAAATCGATTTGCTGCCGTGGAAAATACAATCGACGTGGACGTTGACGTGGAACTCGATCGAGTGGTAGAAATTATTCGGACGAGGGTGCAAAACTCTGCGGTCTGCGACGTACGGGCAAAAGTCTAAACTTTCGGAGAAACACTAGATCTCATGGCAAAGCGACGAAATGATCCAACCGTCACTTCGTTAGAACAGCGGGTTCTTAACAAGACCATCTCCAAGCTGGTAAGGCGCGACCTCCATCACTCCAAACGCTCTCAATACAGAGGCTATTGAGCAAAACCGAGGGTCCAAAGTCTTCAGTACAACAGCTTGGAAGAAGCATCTAACGAAGTTGACCAAAGAGAACGGAGAAGTCGTCGCTTCTAGACCAGAGGTTCTCTCGGAGGTTGAAAGCTTTCACAGCCAGTTATACGCGTCGCATTCAGCACATCCGGAGCCGGATGAGAAGGATTTTCGAGCCACTCTTACCCGCCATGTGTCGGAGGATCTTCCAGAAATCGGCCTAGACGGAATCGAGGGGGCCCTTGAGCAACTTAAAAATGGAAAAGCCCCGGGAGAGGACGGAGTCACGACGGAGCTTCTGAACGCCGCCGGTAAACCGGTGCTGAAAAGACTCCGCCGTCTATATAACTCTGCCCTTCTCTCCGGGAAAACTCCTGAGGCATGGCATAGGGGTTTGGTCGTATTGTTCTTCAAAAAAGGTGATAAAACCCTTTTGAAGAACTATCGGCCAATATCGCTCCTGAGTCATGTCTATAAGTTGTTTTCGAGGGTCATCTCGAATCGTCTTACACGAAAACTCGACGAAGCGCAGCCTCGAGAACAGGCCGGGTTTTGGAGGGGTTACAGCACCATAGACCACATCCATACAGTGAGGCAGGTTATACAGAAGACACATGAGTATAACCAGCCCCTGTGCATGGCATTTGTGGACTAAGAGAAGGCTTTTGACTCCATCGAGACCTGGTCTTTCCTCGAGTCCTTACAGCGGTGCCAAATTGATTGGCGATATATCGAGATGCTGAGATGTCTGGATAACGCCGCCACTATGTCTGTCGTAGTCCAAAGTGGGCAGACTGAGCCTATCCCCCTGCACCGCGGTGTGAGACAAGAAGACGTCATGTCTCCGAAATTGTTCTCTGCCGCGCTGGAGGATATGTTCAGGACGCTCAACTGGGAAGGACACGGCATAAATAAGAACGGCGAGTACATCTCCATCTTCGATTTGCGGACGATATCGTCATCATGGCTGAGACCGCTAAGGGCCTGCAAAAATGGTGCTAAGCCTGACCGAGTCTTCTGCACGCATCGTTCTCGGATGAATTTGGGTAAAACCAAGGTCATGTTTAACGAGCACGTTGATCCGGGACCGATCACATTGACGGCACCTCCCTCGAAGTTGTTTCGAAGTACGTTTACCTAGGGCAAACGCTCCAACTAGGTAAAACAACTTCGAGGGGAGGCCAACAGAAGGATTCGGCTGGGCTGGGCAGCTTTCATAAGCTTCGTCGAGTTTTCTCGTCACCCATCCACAAAGCCTCAAATCGAAAGTCTTCGATCAGTGCGTCCTACCCGTTTTGACCTACGGTGCCGAGACTTGACACTTACGGTTCGACTGGTCCACAAATTTAAGTCGCTCAGCGAGCTATGGAGAGGGCTATGCTCGAGTATCTCTGAAGGACCGCATCAGAAATGACGTGATCCGACAGAGAACCAAAATCACCGACATAGCCCACCGGATTAGTGCTGAAGTGGTAGTGGGCCGGTCATATAAGCCGCAGAACTGACGACCGCTGGAGTCGCAAAGTTCTGGAGTGGAGACCGAGGCTCGGCAAACGTAGTGTAGGACGCCCTGCGGCAAGATGGAGTGACGACATTCGCAAAGTGGCCGGTGTGGGCTGGATGAGAATAGCCGAAGATCGGAAGCGGTGGCGTGCATTAGGGGAGGCCTATGTCCAGCAGTGGACTAACACAGGCTGATGATGATGATGATGATGATGATCAAGTAATTTTTTGTACTGTAAACGTAATTAAAGCTCTAAGAAAGTCTTTTTAAGACTGTCAAAAGCCATTCTTTTTATAACTTTATCGATAAAATAGTCTTGGCCTAACCAACTAGGGAAACAACAATGAAAATTTGTCGAACACACGACCTCCGGTTTCTAAAGCACACGCTCATACCACTCGGCTACGGAGGCAGTCCAAAAAAAAAAGTCCAAAAGAAAATTATCGCAATAAAATAAGTTTTCATGGAAATTGTGAAATATTTCTTTATTAAAATTTGAACGCAATACAAGTGAAATTTTATCAAAAAAAATGACCGACTTCAAACAGCGTACGAGGGCGACACTGAAAATTTCGGGAATCAAGAAAGTGACACAACATTACTATTTAATAATGGATTTATTGCTTTTCGAAGTAATCTCCGCGAAATTTGACTGGTCGCAATATGGCCGGTTTTGGAGACAAACGTGGCCACCCTTTTTTTTTAGCACTCCGTGAACGAACAATTTTTGTTGGCTTTATCTCATTTTCGAACTCCCAAACTCGTTACTGATTTTTTTGTTTAGGGTTCGTACGCGTA
Source organism: Lamproptera curius (assembly GCA_029286875.1). Classification (NCBI taxonomy): domain Eukaryota; kingdom Metazoa; phylum Arthropoda; class Insecta; order Lepidoptera; family Papilionidae; genus Lamproptera; species Lamproptera curius. The sequence goes on from JAGSMT010000038.1 coordinate 2,843,321, forward strand.
TATCTAGGATTCGTCACCTGATATGATGTTATATAAAGCATTTTACGAGTCTGCTTGGAATTTTTCGAGAGTTCTGACGCACCAAGTGACGGGAGCCGGTTTTCGATCTTTGCAGAGCGAATGCGGTATCCATCGGGAAAACAACTTTATTATTCGAACATCTTTCAGCGGCCACGGCCGCTGGAAAGTTCGAAACGTCGGGAATTAAAAATGTAAAATAAACGCGATAAAATCCGTAAAGTAATTTTATTTAATAACTTTATTACACCTAATTGTTTGTACTTTTAATATGACAGGAATAGTGGAAATATTCCATTCCCGATATTTAGAGTGCAGCCCTCGTATAACTTTTTTAGGTAATAAAGCAGGTAACAATGTGCTCTCCGTACGAAATTGCATCGCTATTTCTGGCACTGCATTTTAAATATCTTATAAGATATTGATTTAATCAAAATGTCGTCCGATTTATTTTATGTTTATAGCGCAAAGTTTTTTTTTATGTATTTTTATGTGTACCTAAACTGTAGTATCTTAAATGAATAAAAAATTTGCCTTATTGCAGTTTTTAAAAATGTATGAATTCATTTTTATTATGCGTTATTATAAAGATATAGATATATGCTTCCCAGACTCCATTGATTATTAAAAACCAAATCAAACAGTTCAACTTAAACACAGTTTAAGTCTATCTCTTATGGTTGAATCGGCTTTTGAAATTTAATCGCAAGAGTGTCATTTTTAACGCCGTAATTTTCTTAATTTCTTAAACATCTATTAAATTACACTATTAAGGACTTCTTTTGGGTAGTCGGTCTAAATGAGCGCTCTTAACAACTGAAGTATTTTATAACAGCCTACCTTAAGAGCGTTACGAAATTGTGCGTAGGAGCATTATCAATTATGCAAGCAACATAATAATTTAGCAATGATATGATATAGTAATTACTAAATATCCTAATAAAAAAATTAATTTATATAATATATATTAATGTATAATTGTATAAATAAATATAATATTAATATTTTTGTTTATTATTATTCGTTTTGTTAAAGTTCTGCTTTATTCCGACTCGTGGCTCATCAGACAAATGACATTAGATGTTAGTCAAATAGGGTTGGACAACATGAATATTAGACATTTTGTAAAATAATTTTTACCAGCAAACTGAATTTCAAAGTGATTTTTATACGTTATATCTAGAAAAGCAAAGGTAAAGTTTTGGTTTTTAGGACCTATTCGTTAATTTGATTTGTCCAAATAATTGAGAAATGGATACCGTTAAACAGACAACCTTTTTATTCTTCAATGGATTAGGTGTTATTAAAATATAAATGTTAATATAAACGAGATGACGTGGAATTTTAAAATGTTACATTTAATAAAATACTGATGGCCGTGCATTAAGGTAACTATGAGTGAAATGGTTCATAAATATTTAATATTTTTTTTTCTTTTATTACGTATATTCGCTTTTTCTAATATCATATCTCTGATGCCTATATTTTTTATATAATATTAAATATTACTATGTTATAAAATTGATTGACTCTCTTATTTTTTGTAACTAGAGTAGTAAGAGATCTAAAAAGAATTTTTTAATTGTATCTTTAAGTAAAAAGAATTAGCCTCTGCTATTTTGCTATGCCATTAAAGCACATCAAGTAAATAACCAAATTAACCTAAACGGAAATGAATTAAAATTAATCTCAAATAATTAACATTGATATAACGCCCGTGCTTTAGTGACAACATAAATCCACAATGTAATGCACTGTTTAAAAATATTTATTTAAGTTCAATATTTTCTTTCTAGTAAATAAATATTTATATAATAAAATATAAATACAAGAAAAGACGCGTGATATAACAAGACACTTTGAAACATTGTAATTCTGGTTATTTTAATAAAAATAAGTAAGCGCCTATTAAAGTATTTTTGCATAAATCGAAGCTTACTTTTACTGTTTATCTGTTATTCACTCAAACATGTACATTCATCATAAACATTTCCCTGATGGCAGTGCTACGTTATAATTTCATTATAACTTGGGAACGGTCAAAATTTGTTAATAAATTAAGCTTTATTCACATAGAGATAGAATAGTATTCTTGGACATAATAAAACTTATTTCACAATCGCTAGGTAAAGTTGTTACTTTTAACTGGTAGTTGAAGCTGTTAATAGTTTGCACTACAGCTAGCAGTTGGCAGATATTGATGGGCTGACGTAGTCGTAATCGACTTGGAAGACGTTATAATAAGATAATAATTGTCTTATATAAAAAGAACAGTTTTCAGGAATTAATACAATAGTTATATAAAACCTAATAATTGTAAATTAATTTATAAAATTGTGACCTTATTGAACCCAATTTTCGGGATTTAATAAAAAGTTAGGAGCTGGTAGAAATAAATATTATCTTTTTTGGTGCATATTGTTTTTATTGGATAAATTTTATTATTGCCACAACAAGAACTTAAGAAAATCAGACGTTAATAATTTTTTGTTTCGTAGCCTTTATACGTATGACAACAATAAATAGTAAAATAAGTCGAATATGTCTTCAACATACCTACTAAAAGCTGATGTTTCAATTTTGTTAATAGATGTCGCGCTCGCAAACTCTCTCACGTTTTAAAAATCGCTTAAAAGAATGTAAGCCGTTCGTGTATAAACGCTTGGAAAAACTCTTAGGTGTAATGTCGGTTGAGGCTGTGGAAATCTCTTTTTGTATATTGGGTGCCCATTTATTTGGGACTGATCCGTTTATTCTAATTTAATATAGGAAGGTATCTTTCACTTAAGAAGTTTTATGTTATATGCATGAAATCACTTATATATATCGTTACGCATAGAGGATTAATATTAAGTTTGTTGTGTATCTTTGTTTTGTGAACAATAATTTTATCCTCAGGGTCAATAACACTTTCAGCAAGCAATTGACATAAGAACAAGCTCTTTATATTTACTGCCATTGTTTTATGGGATACCAAACCGAAACGATTAGGGAGAGATAAGGTGCAGGACCGACTTTACATAACCATCCGAAGCATGTATGGATTATCTTACTTAACAGGCAACTAAGTCAACGGCTCTCACTGTCCTAACCAACTAAGATACAAAAACAAACAAAAAAAATCCTGAATACACCCGAAGGATTTGAACTTGAGACCTACGGTTTATAAGGCACTAGCCCTTGTCACCAGGCTACGGAGGCAGTTCCCATTATTGCTATTATTAAGAGTTTTATTAAAGGTGTAGATGACAACCCAAATTTATATAGAGATGTGCTCTAATTTAATTATATTTGTCTTTAACCTGAAATATTTATAAAAAGAATATGTCTTATTCTTACGTTGTTACTTCCATAGGTTTAAAAAGAGTTATATAATTCACTAGTGGACCCGGCCCATTTTGGGCGTTTCTTTAAACACTGGCAATGAATCTTTTACAAAACGCACTGGTATGTGCAAGTTGACAATTAGCCTTGCTAAAATAATAAATCAAGGTGCGCAGTTATGGATGATTGTTGCGGGCATTTATTAAAACGCTAGTAATTAATATTCCACATAATAAACCAACATTTGAAAGTTGATAATCAGCCAATCTAATGCAATGATTCATCTCACCAGGTGCGGAGTTACAGGTGATTGTTTCGGGTGATTATACAGTTCCTAGATATACATTATATATATATAGAGATTATATAAACCTACTACAAACAAAACCTGTATGTGTAAGTTGACAATAAGCCGCTCCTATGCAATAAATAAACTCTCAAAGTGCGCATTTATAGGCGAATCTTTCAAACGTTTACAAAGTTGCTAGCAATAAACCTTCTATAAACAAAACCTGCATGTGCAAGTTGAAAATTAGCCGCTCTAATGCAATGGTTGAACTGTCAAGGTGTGCAGTTATGGGCAATTATTTTGGGAGCTTACTAATACAATAGCAATTAACTTACTATAGTTTAAAGCGGTATGTACAAGTTTACAATTAACCGTTCTCATTCAATAAAGAAACTCCCAAGTTGCGCATATATAGGCGATTCTTTCGGGCGTTTATTTAAACGCTGGCAATGAATCTATCTTAAGATAAATCGGCATTTGCAATTTGACTATATCCCGTTTTAATACAATGATTCAACTGTCAAGGTTTGCAGTTGTAGGCGACTGCTTCAGGCGTTCATTTAAACGCTGAAAATGAATCTTGTAAAACAAACCAACATGTGTAAGTTGACATTTAGCCGCTCTAATGCATTAATGTTCTCCCGAGGCCAGTCAATGTCGATGGTGTTACTCTCGAAGCTGTTGATGAATATGTCTACCTTGGGCACATTTGCAGATGGAAAGACACAGCTTCGAGAGTGAAGCCGATAGGAGGATTCAGGGAAGCTGAACTACATTCTTACGTCGCCGATACCGCAGAATTTAAAGACGAAAGTCTTTGACCATTGAGTATTCGCCGTGATGACCTACGGGGCCGAAACGTGGCCTCTGGCTGAAGGACTGGTCCACAAATTTGCAGTAGCTCAACAGGCTATAGAGCGCACCATGCTTGTAGTTTCTTTGTCGGATAAAATTCGTAACGTATCCGTCAAAGAACTAAAGTCACGGACATAGGGCATAGGATTAGCTCGTTGAAGTGGCAGTGGGCCGGTCATACAGTAAGAAGAACCGATGGCCGATGGGCCAATAAGGTTCTGGAGTGGAGGCCGCGTTTGGGAAGACGGAGCGTTTGTCAACCCCCGGCCAGGTGGGATGCAGATCTCCGTGCAGAAGCTGTTTCAAATTGGCAGCAAGTACCAGGGGATCGGCCATCTTGGCGTTTATTGAAAAAGGCCTATGTCGAACAGTGGACGGATAAAGGCTGCTAATAATAATGATGATGATGAATGCACTGATTATATATAACTGCCTCCGTAGCCTAGTGGTATGGGCATGTGCTTTAGAAACCGAAGGTTGTGGGTTCAAATCTTTCGTGGACGCAACCAATTTTCATAGTTGTTAGGGCAATTTAAGCCGATCACTCAATTGTCTGAAAAGTATGCTGATTCATGCTTGGGATAGGCATGTAAAAAGTCAGTCCAACCCTTCACCCGGATTGGACCAGCGTGGTGGGATACGGTCCAAAACCCTAACGCACCCTATCCATTAAGACCTCTATCCATTAAGACCTCTATCCATTAAGACCTCTATCCATCCAAAGTAAGATGAACACAACAAGACATTTTGAAACATAGGAATAATGGTTACTTTAATAAAAATAAACAAGGGCATATTAAAGTATTTTTGTATAAATCAAAGCTTACTTCCAGTTTTTATTTGTTATTCACACCATAAAGATTTCTGCAATGTCAATGCAAATGCTACGTTATACTTAAATTCTAACTTGGGAACGGTCAGGTCAATAAATTAGGCAGATCCTATTTACATGAAATAGAATGGTTTGGACCTAATAAGACTTGTGTCACAATCGCTAGGTAAAGTTGTTTCTAATCGTAATTGGAATCGACGGTGTTAATAGTATGTTCTACGGCTAGCAGTTAACTGATCTCAAAAACGAACAGTAATTGACATCTATTTATTATAAATACATAATATTATTATAAATACATTATTAGTCACTATAAAAACCAGTTTTAGAAAATCTTTTAAGAATGTTAATGTGAAAATAATATAAATTAGTGACGATATTCCTCACTAAATTAGTGACGATATCGAAAGACAGCCAAAGCCGAAAGTCAAAGCTGATGTTATAGTTTTATAGATGTCGCTTTCGGAATCGCTCTGATATATTGAAAACGATGCAGAGAGGTAACCCAGTTCGTTAAATAAACGCTAGGAAAAATATGGAATCAAGAATGGATTGGCAAACGGCGCCGCTTTTTGTCAAGCGGGTCCCAATTTATTTGGGACTGATCCCGTTTATTATACCTAAGACGTTCATACACGTTATCGTTCACATAAGTAATTTCAAGCTTTATGCATGAAATCAGTTTAACATATTGTTACGCGCAGAGTTCTTTAAAAAAAAATCGGTCTACCTAATAACCCACATTAGACCAGCGTAGTGGGACTCGGTCCAAAAATCCCCTGATGTAAAAGGTGTGCATTAGGCGATGCCTATGCCCAGCAGTGGACTAACACAAGCTGATGATGATGATGACGATAAAGTCATTCAATGCATAATTTATCGTTAAATTTACATTTTTTGAAGCCATAAGTCGAAGCCGTTGGAAGAACGGCATATGAATATTTTCGTTGACTTGTTAATCGAATATTATTGAATAAGAATCACATATACAATGTAGGCTTATTCGAGATAGCAAAGTACCTTAACAAGAAACTAAAAGTCTTAAGAAGGTAGAACTAAAGTACTCTAAAAACTAGAGCTTAGTTAGAAAGGCTGCTTGTGTTGGTAATGGTTATTTTGAATTGATTGCAACGTAATGAATTGCTATAAAATCCTCAAAGTTATTTTATTAATAATATAATATATTGGCTTGTTCAAAAGTAAGTAATGTGAAACTTACGTTGAAGATAATTAAAAAAAAGTTATTATAATTTTTATGTTAAGGTAAAACTAAAGAAAATTATTTTTAGAATAAAAAATGATCATGTTTATATTGTGTTATATGCATATTCTTTGTTTTATGCATATTTTGATATATCATCTTGAATATCTAAAAATAATAATATTAATTACATTACTGTACCAAGCAACAACTTTGCAGAAGCATCTATTATTGAGTATTATCCTTCACTAATTGGATGACGCGACCGTGACGTCAAAAATAAAATCTTTCACAAACATAGCTCCCAGTAATCCGAGTACACAGTCACGGATTACGCCATTGTTCTAACGAAATCTTTATTACGATTTCCATTTCTCTGCCGTTTGCTATTTTGTCTGCTCCATTTGATTAGACAGATTTCGATGATTTTCTAAAAGCTCAAAACAAGCAAATAAAGCTTAATTTTTATGTTCAATTAAAGTTTCTTTTAATTGACTCGAAAAGATGAGCAGGACTTTCACCTGACCATAAGAACGTCCTGCCTCAATAAAACGAAACTCACAACTCTGATCTGTGCAACGAAAAGTCTTATTTACCCGTAATTCCGCTGACGATACCCTATAAACCAGAAGACAGCAAAATTTACATTCCATTGTGCACTGTGGTTCCACTACCCCAGACGGTCTTTTGTATAAAACGTCGTCATAATAATTTTGTTACTCATCTATCAAGACAGCCTAACTTTTTTAAGCAGAAAAATTAACTTGTTATAAATCATATCATAGTTCGATTATTAACAGAACTGATCTAATGCTTAGTTTACATAGTTTTAAACTTTTCTGCACAGTAAACACACTTAACCTACTCGTTATTCTCAATGCATTGGGCACTGCCTATTTATATGTTAATTTTACTATAACATATTACTAGCGAAACCCCCCTGCTTCGCATGGGTGCTATGCTGATTGAAAATATACATTCAATATAAAGCATGTGTTATTTTTATATTGTTACATATAAACCGTCTTCTTTAATCACTCTATATATGTAAAAATCTGCATCGAAATTCGTTGCACACTTTGAAAGATTTAAGCATACATAGGGATATACGTAAAGAGAAAGCGACTTTGTTTATACAATGTAGTGATTTGTCTGTTTTTTGCAATTACTTACTTAGGCCTTGTTTATTGCACCTGTCTTTAAGTAATTGTTATTCTTATAATGATATATTGTAGCCATCTAATGGACGATAAGCGGGTCTTAACTTTTTCAATTAATAATGTACTTAAAAAGATGTACCTGAAGATTAACCCGAGCGGAAATAATTCAATCTTAAAAGGAATCATTTATATTTAAGAATAGCAGCAGTTTTTTTTCCAATATCTTATTGGTATAACAGTTTCAGTATAGGAACAATAGTCAGTCAATAAAGCATAGCAATAGGACGTTAAAACAGAGTCACGTGAACTGACCATCCAATTACAGAGCTGATCATGCTATTAGACAATGTGGTAAGCCTTTCGAAGGAAGAGATAGGTGTCCGCTTCGTCGATCATTTATTACTTTATATTTTCGATTTTAATCCAAATGTAAGATAGTTGCAGTACGAATTCTGAAATGCCTACTTGTCACCTTGACTTCTTGTATCGAGAAGGACTCTTAACTAAAAAAGTAACTTACTAAGTTACACAAGGGACGGTGTATGAACGTATGTGACGGCAATAACAAAAATATTGAAGATAAGCTTATTAATGCCATTTGGTATTTAATTATCTTTAACTACGTTATAAGAGTCATAATAAATAACAATAATTTGAAGCGGTTAAGTTACTTTGATTATACGTGAAACTATGGGTTCGGATTAAAAGAAAAAGAAATACTTCCATTTCAGTCAATTTATAGAGAAAAGCCTATGGATGGTGGCCCAACTATGGTAGCACCGTGTATGGATCAATATGGCACAACCAAAACTCTTAGAAATGCCGTGACATATACTTTATATTTCTAGGTAACTGGGTAATTTCAAGTTACTCCTAGAATGTAGAAACTGGTTATTCATATTATTCCGTCAAATTTTCTTATTACACGTTTAACCTTAAAATTGATTACTCATTATCTATTAGTTTTCTGACTGGATATGTTACAAAGTCAAAGATATATGAATGCAAATGCAGAGCTAATCTGACAAATGTGCTTTAGTAATCGATGTTTTTAGTAAAGCTAGAATACAACGTATTTTTGAATGAGCCGACTTCTTGTAAACTGTTTCAAATGATATTTTTGTTTCATACACATTTTTATGCCACTAAAGCAGTAGTTTGGAAACACTACACGTTTCAGTTTGAGAGGGACCATAGCCAGCATTTACTGGGTGAACGGATGAGACAACCTATGTCTCGCAACGGATTTGTATTGCCGATGTCAATACGTGTCGGTGACCACTTAACAGCAATCAAATGCGATTAAAATGGCACCGCGGTAGTATTGCCAGAGACGGCCACATGTAAAAAGCAGAACTAGAAAATTTTGTTTTGTCTTCAGGACGCAACTATTTTGGCATTTGGTTTTATAATAAGACTCCAATTAAAGTGTTATTGCAAAGTATATTGTTGTAACTAAATTACATGATGAAATGTTCAAATTCATCAATGCAACATTTATTTTTACGCATGTAAACGCACTGGTGACACTAGTTCGATAAAATTGTGTTTTACTTTGCATGCAATTACACGCCTGACAGAATTTGTTTATAAAGGATACGCTTCGTACTCTGAAGCTTGAAGACTTAAGTTGAAAGAATATCAGGTGAATCCTATCAAAGTTTCTTATTAAATAAATAGTATTTTTGTTAAGAAATATGCTTTCAAAAGCTGTGACCCTAAAGAGATCACATTCATTTATCGAACCAAACACAATTTGCTTTTGCTTGGACTGAATTAAGAAGTTTTTTTACTAAAAGTAATTTCAATTTAAGAATTTACTTTTACGTACACATAGCACAATGACTAAAATAAAACGTCACGAAAATGTAATTGCAATAAAAAAAATTAAATCGTTTGATATTTAAATCAATCAAACGTAATTAAGCAAGAATATCGTATTATCTTATTTATGAAATTAAAACTTTTTTTAAATAATAAGTATTTCCTTCTTTCAGAAACTTGATCACCATTACAGCTTAGTGCCCAGCGTACAATTTCAAGCGTAACAGAATATATCCATACCCTACAAGCAAGAGTTTGATTTTGAAGGCTGAAGTTAATGGAATTTACATCAGAAGCTTTTGTTTCAATCCCTATTCCAAACACATTTTGGTTTACAGACCATTTTTTAAAGGAAAGCGCGTATTATTATAATATATTTTGTACTTAATGCTGAATAGTTATTATACCTTTAGATTAAATGATAAAATTTAAAGCTTAAAGCTTTTTATTTATTTTAGAATTTTAAAAAGTTACTCACAAACATCGGTTTCCCTCTGAATAAACACGAATGGTAAAAGTAATATATGACCGCCATCAGAGACAATGTAAAGTTAGAACACAATGCTAGATTTTAAATTCAGCTTCTCCTTTTGCTAATATTCTACATGTTTTGTTAAGACTACTTAATTATATTAACCAATTTCTTAAGATAAATAAAAAAGAAACTGTTGAGGCTTGTAAAAATATTTTTTAAAGTATTCTTATTTTTGCCCTGGTCAAAGTTTACAGAAAAGCTGACAATCATGTAAGAGTTTAGTTGATTAAACATTACCTAAACATTATCACTGACACGTTGTAATCCTTTCACGCGTCAATAATCTCTTGGAGATCGTAAAACTTTTTCAATCACACGCTGACCCACGAAGATCCATGCATAAAACAATTTGGGTCGAGATAATTTAATCTTTATACAGGATCTTTTTTGTGAGGACTACATTATAGTAGCTAATTTGTACTAAGTTTCCGTTTCAAATGTACGAAATTTAACCGGCGATTTTATATACAAATAAACTTAAGAATCCTGAAACTACGTTTATTTTACAAGGTATGTTTTGCAATAAATTATGGAGGAATTTTGTGTACTTATCGACTCGTAAGCGGTATATAAAATTTTGGATACAGTGCACATCGGTGTCACCGAAACTTTCGAAAAAAAGTTTTTATTTTTTAATACCTTCGTAAGTTGCTTGTATCTTATTTTAGACGCATATAGTTTTTTCAAAACTATGTATTTTGTATCTATGTAACAGAGTACTATTTCTAACCTTCACTAGCAGAGGGTAGCGTTATTCACAGCTGGGGTTGTGTGGTTAAATTGAAGACGTGCCCTGCGCTAGGAGCTCGGTGTAGCAGGGATGTAGCTCCATACCGTTACTTACTAGTGCTTTGTTTGTTGCAGTGATAGCCATCACTGCAACACTTAATATATATATATATATATATATATATATATATATATATATATATATATATATATATATATATATATATATATATATATAATATATATATTATATATATATATATATATATATATATATATATATATATATATATATAAATATATATATTTATGATATTTTGTAAAAAATATTGACTTGGCTTCGAGATTTTTCCTTTCAAAAAAGTACACTCACACTCATAACATATAAATTTACTAAAATCAAACACTGCTGAAATCATTAAGTATTTAAAAGTAGCGAACATGCAGACCGTGTTTATTCCTCTTTCGATTGGGAACTCCCATTTCGCTTAATGTAATTTCCACACAGCGACATCTATCGACGCAAAAGACGAACTATTACGATCTGTAGGCTTTATATATCATTACTGTTTGTTTCAGTACATTTTTTTAATAGAGCTTATTCCTGCTCTTTTGAAATAAAAAGCCATTTAATGTTATTTTTACGATCGACTTCGTTGTACATATTTCAGATTTTAAATACAAACACTTAAGGGATTAGTTCAATGTACAATGTGTTTGTTGTAAATGTTCTCTGATGACTTGAGTGATTATGGATAATATTTTGATGATTTGTATATAATTTTATGATTATAACATAATTTTGCGAATCAATTTAAAAGAACACTGAAGGTTAATGAAATTATATTAGTTGATTAGATGTTTAAGCTTGTTTTATCCTCTATAAGATTATAATTTAATATACATCACGTTTTCATTTCATGTGTAAATTACCTACTAAATCCAGACAAAAACGAGTGATATTCATGAATTACATTGCTTTAGTGGAAGATGTGTCGAATACTTTAACCTTTTGCCGTCGCCAATTCTTTCCTGTACTCAAATTAACAATATATTTTTAAGTATTTTTATAACTGGAAATGTATTTTACCTATTGCTTTATCATTGAAGACGAGAATTTAATTTTTTTTCTGCATCGATACCTATTTCAATTATAATTATAGAAGAAATTTAAATTCTTTCAATGGAATTTATTAAAATTTATATAAATAGTGCATGTCACTAGTTCTATCTGAAACATAATAATTGGAAAGAGTTTACGTATCTCTCACTATTAATTTTCATAATTCCCTACTTTTAATTAACACTTTTCAAGTAAATAGTGTTAATTTAATGTAGTTATTATTTAAAGTAATAAAATTCGAGACATAAAGCACTTTCCTGAATAGCTCTTCTATTCAGAAAGACGTCCTTGCTTAATTGCAGTTGTTAGTTACGGCAGAGCAGTTGACTAAATAAAAGTATTAAATTAGTTTGTAATATTATCACAATAGAACATTATAGAGGATTAAATTATAACATAAAAAAAATGTGTAGATAAGGCGGTCTTTTTTGAAGTCACTATGGATATGAGTTTTTATCCTCTCATTATTTTTATTACCATTTTGATCTGAATAACTGTCGAAATGCCCATTTTAATGAATGAAACTACATTTACTTGTTAACCTAAGTCGTCTGTAAGTTGTCATACTGAATTTCCGTCTATAATATTATATCAAGAATAACACGAACATGTTTTATTAGACATTAACATAAGGCAACAATAAATTCAATTGTAGATTGATTCCCTTGAGGCTATATGTAGAATTTAATTATGACGTTAAATAACCATATCATCCAATCATCCGAAAACATAGTAATTTACATAAACTGGATTAAGGATATCCTTTGACCCTTGGAGATCAGGCACGGTTTAAAATAATTGTTTGCCAACAGTATCAATTTCACATAGCTTGTTAACACGGTATTTATTATTTGTGTTAATATACAACGGAAAGGATTCGTATAGAGTTATTAGATTGAAAAAAATAGTAAACTGTAAAAAGTTGTAAAAGAAATCTTCGTCCATAAGTGTAATAGTAGAACTATTAATTTGTAGATATCTCGCTTAATTCCAACTTAATCGAATTTACTACAAAAGGATTCTTTTCTTTGATTTCTGGTATAAGTTTAAAAGATTATACAGAAACTGAACCAATACACAGATTTAAAAGATATCTAGCCGTAGAAAAGCGAATATAAATCAACTCTGTTGCAGTGCTCAATATCTATACGATTCTGCGAACGAGCTATATTTTTGTACGATAGCCGTGAACCTATCATAGATCGAAAATTGAATTTGAAGTTCTTACATATGTTGGATGGAGAAAATCTTGAATGACGTTACATATGTGATTTAATATTTGCTTGCTCTAAATGAAATGGAAGTCTAGAAAAATAATGTTCTATGAATGTTTTAAGGTGCCTTGTACCAAAAAGGATTAGTAAATACTAATATATAATAAGTCTTCCGGTTTCAAGTGCAACGAATCCAGTTTTATTATTGGGGAAACGAGACAACTCAGCTTCGGGGCGACGAGTGGATTTGCAGCTTTTAACATGAGCAGGGCTCATCATGAGATGTATGTCTTGCTCGCTTATAACTTTAACGACAAAAACAGAACGTCTTTTTCAGACATATGATAACCTAGGCTTTTATTTTCTTTTTATACGGTAAATGTATATATTTAGATAATTCGGTGAATATAATTACTTACCAAGAAAGTATTTACTTCATTTTAACTATTAAGAAGAAAAATGCGGATACTACACATATTTGATAAAATATTTAAGATATTATATCGCATTTAATTTGGTTTTACATTTTTCCCGGCGTTTCAGTCTTTATAGGATCCATGTTCACGGGCAGACTGAGGTGTCGTTTGTTTAAAAAGTCAAAGTTTTTTACATAGCCACCGTCATTTCGGTATTTTATTTATTTACCAGTTTACGCATAACTAACTTGCTAACACAGAGTCTAATGAGTTGTGAATAATAAGATCCCAAGCAGGTGGTAACACCCAACAATCTCCTCTATTGATATTAGGAAGTTTTTTTTTATTTCTATTGCCTTACGTATCATTCTGAGTTCCTGCCCATATCGGTGTTCTTCAGCAAGGATTTGTGGTTTGTCAAATCTTATATAATGGTTGGATTGATTAAGGACATGGTCAAATACTGCAGGCTTCCTTAACCGGCGGTGATTTACATCAGCTATGTTTTCTTTTATCCAAGTTCTGATGGATTGCTTAGTTCAGCCTATATAAGACAGACCACATTCATAATCTAGCTAGTACACTTCTGGATCTTGCAGAGGAATATAACACTAACAGTCGGTAAAACTGATTTATTTTATTAGAATCCGCACTCGTTCCGCTTCCTGAGAGTGGAAGGCTTGCTCTCCATCCCCAACCAAGAGTTCCCCAGGCTTAGTGCTCGGCCCAGTACTGCCACTTTGTACACGTGCGACTTACCCGTCCATATTAAACGTCTCGCTTCATTCACGGACGATACATCATGTTGCTTCCCTTATAGCCTTTCAAAATTCACCGGTAACTCCAGGCCACAGCAGTCAAAATTAACCTAACTGAAAGTGCTGCAGTTCTTTTCTCTTAACGCAGATCCGTCCTCCCAGTCAAAATTAATTTGCTTAGTAAACCTGTTCCGTGGGTCAATCAGACAAAGTACCTTGGTGTCCTTTGATTCAAAACTCACTTTTGGTCCTTATATTAAACGAGTAAGAAAGAAAGCAGCCTCCGTTCTTTCTCGTTTAATTCAATTAATAAATTCGTAAAGTAAAGAGATAACCTAAAACTATACCGTATAAACTATACGTCCCATTTTAACAGACGTCTGTCCTAAATTCCTAAATCCACCATCTGCATTGATCCAGAGCCGTTATATGCGCTGTGCCACGGTGCACCCTGCAGTACTTAAGAAATATTATCTTCAATTACTAATAGTCCAATATTGTTAAAAAGTCTACCAAAAATACTTTTGACACTGAGCATTTAACTCGCTATAGTTAAAACCGTAGCAGTGCCATTCGAATATCATAGACTAAATTAAACCATCAAGACCGTAAGTCATGCACTAAAGAACCAAATGTTTATCATCGTCGCGCAAAATCATCTGCTGCTCACTCACTTAACACATTAGACACAGCCCGCTCTTGCTGATGGAATAAATAGAAGCGCCTGTGGGTTTCTTCTGATAATGCAACCTGATAATGCTCTCCGAAGTAGTAGGAAATAGTAGCCTAAATTGGTTGGGACTCATAGCTGCATCTGAGTAGCCGGTTCGGCGCACCCCGCGCCTGCGCGCCCTCGTTGCTGTCTGCAAACGCGTAAAATAAAGTGACGGCGCCGAGGTTCTCTGGGGCCCTTGGTGTCAAGTCACAAAATGAGTGCAGGTGCACACACTAAGTGCATACCACCTCAAACCCGACAGAGACAGTGGACGGCCGTGTAACAGTTAACATCAGTTACTAAAAATAAAACCTTGAATCCACATTTTATATGGACTAAATTTCATCGACATCGTTATTGGTTTAGCCGAGTAAAACGGATGAAAGACAAGATTACTTTTACATTTACAAAATTGGTATGGATGAAAGTACAGACTGCATTTTTTATCTAAACTTTTTTTTACTATATACCAAAACATATTGTTGTCTTATATTATACGTGATGCGATGTCTCATAATAATGATTGAGTTGAGTAGTTCTCTTTATGTTTCAGCTACTGAAACAAGCTAACAGTATATCTTATGTATAACAACCATGAACATAACACTTATGATTTATTTGTTAAAAGCTTATAATAACGTTTTTGATCGGTGCCAATCAATTTAGCTGTCAAAGAAGGTAAATAGTACTCAGGATATTTTAATGCTCTTTGGTTACTGCAATATGATGATGACAGTCACTATTGTTAAGCATTCCGTTCTTAGCTGCCAGTCCAGTACAGAACTCTCGTGCGCTCCCGCAAGTTCGTTATTCTCGCTCAGGTACAAAGTCAGTTGGTGTCACGTGCAGCCGTGTTAGTAGTGTGTGTTTTGATTCATAGTATGTTCATGTATGCGGGCAGGTTCCGACTAAACTGTAGTAGTTACATACACAAAAAAGGCCACGTGCATTTATCTTTAATTTAACTTGTGCTTGCTGCATTAGGTGGCAGTAAGTAACACCAGTGCTCCTAAAGCGCTTACATTTTAATAGGCACACCTCCTCACGCAGGAGGGAGGCTAGTTGCTTACATTCCGTGCCGAGTCGCCCAATGGCTAAAATGGACGTTACTATCCCTCAGCACCACGATGCAATAGACGATTATTTCAGCGATCCGTCCCGGAATATTGGGCCAAATCACGCCGTTGAGCGTCGCCTTGTAATTGAAGCCAAAGCCTCCGCGTCCGGACCATGGCGCTGGGCCCAAAAATCGCCCACGCCGTCCTCTGCGATCAGACCCCGACGAACCCCGGAATTTGAAAATGGACTCGAACCCATTGACCGTGTAACGAACGCCGCCAACAGAATGCTCAGTGATTTTACCACCTGCAATCGGTAAAGGCAAAAAGCCCGCCATAGAGAGCGACACCGAGTTGAAGGCGAAAATATCTAATTTCCGTTCTGCTAATACACGTATAGGCATCCGGGTCATTGTAGAGATCTGTTATGACTTCCGCGCGCGTTAACCTAATACCTCCAGCAAAGAGTAAATCGCGTTCAAACTTTCTCTGCCGGAAGATCGAGTTCTTCAGTCGTCATTAGGGTGTTCGGAAGGAACTGGAATTAGATGAGGTCAATGCCGGATCTCGAACGCCGAGGATACCCCGTGCATATGGTGCCCGCATGCCACCCACGCCATAAATTTCAAATGGACCTACTCTGATCGAGCTTGATTTTTCCCCGAGGGAAGATTAATATTCAATATAAATTATCGGCTTCGGTTGAAACTTCACGCAGTATCGGCCTAGTCGCGCAGTGTCGCACTGCCAACATTTCGGGCACAAGACGCGCAACCGCTTCGCGCGTGCGGTGTGTAAATCCAGCCAACACAACACTCCGGGTGTCAAAGGCCAAAAGATTCGGTCGAGCCGCCCGCGGCGCAAATTGCGAAAACGTGTCACCCGGCTACCCACAGGGTTGCTCAAAGCACCCAAACAATATCGGCCATCTCCCACGTTCCAATTCTGCAGTCACAAAGCCAATCTTTGTCCCTGCACCGCACGGCAGTAAGTGCCCGGACAAAGCCAGTCGTTAAAAAAGACAGCGCCTCCAGGGCTGCGGCGACCAATCGTAAGTGAGCCGTCCAGGTGGTCCCACAATAGCGAGCAGTAAACCGCACCTGCGCCCGCCGCCAAATCCGCGTCACAAAGGGCCCGGAATGATGTCGTCCGTCACCCCGTTATGTTTTATAAATACTTCGAATTCACGCAACCCAAACATGTCCAAATTATACGCACCTGGACTATAAAATGCCTGGCAATCGACCCAGTTGAAAAAATTATATCTTGCTTCACGGCGAAATCTCAGACGCACCTAGCAAGTTTTAAAACCGAAACAGACACAAACAAGTGGTTAACCACATAAGATGGCTACCAACTTAGGCGGGGCACGCTCTCTAGTCTATCGTATTTTAACGCAAACGGCGAAACGGCGATCCGAAATCGCCAAATACTTGCACGATTATAACATAGATATTTTCATAGTGCAAGTGACCTTTAAAACCGTCAATAGCCAATCCTAGAATCAGTGGCTTGATATATTAGAAAGAATGGTTGTCAGGACCGCTGGGTGGTACACTAATAGTATATTGAGTGTTCAACAGTGAAGGTCTACAACATATGCACCATTAGACATACCTACACTAACTAACTTAGGACAGCATGTCGTTCTCACCGGCCACAGGCCGCTTGTATTTGTTTGTAAGAAGCTACTTAGGTCTGACCTAGAGTTAGTTCTCGGCCTAGGCCCATTAACCATTATCGCAGGAAATTTAAACAGTACGCATCCCGACTGGAATTGCAGTACGCCAAATACAAACAGAAATATATTGCTGGGTCTCGAGGAGCCAATCAACATAAATATAATAGCTCCCGGGATCCCAACTAGATACTCAGACTCAGGCACAGGCGCTCCTAGCACTTTAGATCTACTTTTAGTTAGAGACGTCTCGCTCGATGTCGCGTCGATAGAGGCGCTCTTTGAGTTAGACTCTGACCACTAGCCGGTCTTATTTAAATTGGGCCAAGGCGCCGGTGCGGTCCGTACCACCAAAACCTAACAAACTGACTTTAACTTGAACGTAAGCTCAAAGCCGGAGGTTATTGATAGTGTAGACAAAGCGTATATTGCCATCGGCAGTATTTCAACGCATATCTCATCAGTCATCGAAGACTCCGAAAGGACAGTTAAAATTTCGGGTGAACGCACTACTACCAGAGAAAAAGTGTAACGCCAGTGACCCCGGAGGAGGTCCACGATATCATCAAGGGTCTTAAACCCTGGTCAGCACATGGTCCAGACCGTATCTCTAACAAAACATTAAAGTATTTTCCAGGCCCTATTGTCTGTGTATAGGTCAACATTTTTAATATATTACTATCGACTTGCACTTTTCCAGACGCCTGGAAAGAAGCTATCGTCATCGGTATTCAAAAACCGAACAAACTCGCTAACCTACCCACGAGTTATCGTCCAATTAGTTTGCTCAATTGTTGGGGTACACTATATGAACGCATAATTCTCTCTCGGTTGAAACACCACGCCCTCTCCAATAACCTCATCCCAGACGAGCAATTCGGTTTTCGTTGGAAGCACTCGTGTCCCAACTAAATTTATCACCTGACGGAATTCATTCTGAACGGCCTTCATCAATCCAAACCCCGCATCACAGGTTCCGTTTCCTTAGATGTCGATAAAGCATTTGACAAAGTCTGGCACAACGCCTTGATTAACAAACGTACACCTCTAAGTGCCGGGCAAGCTGGTTCACATCATTAAAGCCTACTTGTCAAATGGCTCTTTAGATATCGAGTCGAGGGCACCTTGTCCACGAGCCGTCCGCTCCAAGCGGCGTCCTCAAGAATCAGTCCTAGCCTCCTCTTATTCATGCTCTACACAAGTGACATTCCAAAGCCCGACAATGTCAATCTGGCACTTTTCGCCGATGTCATCGCTCTCACTGTTTGTCGCTAAGACCAAACAATATCTATAAAAGCTCCAGAACGCGATCAATCGTTTATGCAGGAATGGTTTATAAATGGAGAAAGATTACGTTGTGATTACACGATACCCCGGCCCTCAACCCAGGCGTCAGGTTAAGGCCACGCGCTGGCCGACACCAGACACTAGGGCAACTAAAAATCTACGGCTAACTGATCCTATGGTAAAGGAAGGCTAAATTCTAAGCGTGACCTTCGACGCAACATGTCGTTCAAAAGTCATATTCAGGACCTTAGGAAAAGGCTTTGTTCGTTTCGACCAGACTCTATCACCTAATGAATTCTCACAGTAAAATGTCGCTCCAAACATAAACTATTGTACAAGGTTTGCACATACGACCAATCATGGCCTATGCATGCCAAGCTTTCGCTCATGCATACTCGACACTCCTAACCAACTGCAGCTGAAGATCGATAGAGTGAAAAAGTAAAAGATAGGAAGATAATTATAGGTTGTGGTACAGAAGAGGAATTGAAAAGAGTGAAAGAAAGATTTAAAGGAGCTAAAAGTAAATTGCAATTCGAGGAAGTACGAAACAAGGATCCGTTGATCATCCTAAAAGACGTCATGAGCTACAACACGGATGACCAGGTAGTAAGAGCGATAGAGACGTAAAATAGAGGACTTTGGAAGGATTTAAGAAAAGAAGAGATTAGAATGGAGGTTAAATACAGAAAGAGGACCAGAAACCCGCACACATCGCACATAGTGCTTCGTGTATCACCTCAGGTGTGGAGACGGGTAACGGACGCGGGCACGGTGCACGTCGACATGCAGCGCGTCGCGGCCTACGACCAGTCCCCTCTCGTACAGTGCTCTAGGTGTCTGGGGTATGGGCACCCGAAACGGCTATGCACAGAGTCAATTGACGCGTGCAGCCACTGCGGGGGCCCACACCTCAGGAGCGAGTGCGCAGAGTGGTTAGCCGGAGGGACGCCTTCGTGCAGGAACTGCACAAAAGCGAAGGCTGACCGGCGAGACCACAATGCGTTCAGCTCGGAGTGCGCTGTGCGGAGGAAATGGGATAGTTTGGCCCGATCATCAATAGCCTATTGCTAAGGTGGTCGGGTCGGACACGGGCACACGGGGTCTCCGCAAATACCACGCGATCCAGGCCAACCTCCAGAGGAGCGAAATCTGCACGGCCGAACTTATGGTGGAGGCGCAGCGACGTAAATTGGCATTTGCGTTGCTGCAAGAGCCATACATCGGCCGAATAGGGAAGATGAGGCAGTATCCAGGTTCAAGAGCAGTACAATGGTGCGGCGACACGACGGACAACGTCGTGAAAGCCGCCATTGTGCTGTTCGACGACACCATCAACGTCACCCAGTACCCGGAATTAACAACTACGAATGTCGCAGTCGCGAAATTGAGAACCGGGTCCTGGGAGGTGGGGGTGGTGTCGGTTTACCTGGAACCGGATAAGCCCATCTTCCCTCATCTTAACAACATCAAGGCAGCTCTGGAGGGCCTGAGGACGCGTAGCGTGGTTGTCGGCGGGGACCTCAACGCGAAAAACTCGTGGTGGGGAAGCCGGATAACGGACAGGAGGGGATTAGATGCGGCGGCAGCCATCGACGAATGGGGACTCCATGTCCTCAACTGGGGGGATGAGCCAACCTTCGACACCCTAAGAGGCGGGATTAGATACAGCAGCTGTGTGGACGTGACGTGCTGCTCGGCAGCTCTACTCCCAAAAATTTCAAACTGGAGACTCTCCGATGAGATTTCCGGCTCGGACCACAAGGCACTCCTCTTCGACATAGGGTTGGAGAATGCAGTTGGCACAGACATCAAAAGCTCGACAAGAGTATATAATACTAAAAAGGCAAACTGGAGTGAGTTTCGTGAGAAACTCACACAGTCTTTGACCGAGAACAAAATCACATTAGAAATTGTACAAAATTTAAACCACCCAGAACATTTGGACGTAATTATTTCAAAATTCACTAATAGTATAGAAGATGTCTGTGACAGCTGCATTCCCAAGCTGAAGAGAGGGAGTAGGAAGGGATTGCCTTGGTGGAATGAGGAGCTGAATGGTCTCAAGAGGGAGGTCTCCAGGCTCAAGCGCCGCATATCATGTGCGGCGCAAGTCAGGCGGGAGGGAGTTGTCGGGCGGTACCTCACGGCCAAAGAGAATTACCGGCTCGCTGTACGGAAGGCTCAAACCTCCAGCTGGAAGGACTTCTGCTCGAAGCAGGATAGGGAGTCGATGTGGGATGGAGTCTACAGGGTGATAAACAGAACAGCGGCCAGGCACGAAGAACTCCCCATCGTCTGCGAGGGTAAAACCCTGGGGAGACAAGAGTCGAGCCAGGGTCCCTAGCCGAGATATTTTATCCGGAAGACGGGTTGAGAGCTGGAGAGAGGTAGCTGTTAAGTAAAAGTTGAATAGAGGGACGCATGATGACTCATGCGACCCACCTTTTACAGCGGAGGAGCTGAAATGGTCAGCATCGAGCTTCAACCCTAAAAAGGCCCCTGGACACGACGGACTCACAGCAGACATATGCATGGCTGCAATCACCCTGTCCACCGACCTCTTCTTGGCAATCGCGAACGCGTGCCTTCGCCTCTCACACTTCCCTAGGAAGTGGAAGGAGGCGACGGTGGTGTTTTTGCGTAAGCCGGGAAGAGGGGACTACACGCATCCCAAGTCCTACCGACCCATTGGTCTTCTGCCAGTCCTGGGCAAAATCTTGGAGAAGATGCTTTTGCGGCCACCAGCATGAAACAGTACGGCTTCATGCCTCAAAAGTCAATCGAGGCCGCTCTCTATGATCTGGTGAGACATGTCGAATCACAGTTGGTCGAAAAACGACTGACCGTCATGGTCTCGCTGGACATAGAGGGTGCCTTCGACAATGCTTGGTGGCCGGCAATAAGATGCAGGCTGGCAGAGACCAAATGCCCGGTAAACCTGAGGCGACTTGTAGACAGCTATCTTCAAGATAGAAAAGTTCGCGTCAGGTTTGCCGGAGAAGAATGGGTTAGGACTACCACCAAGGGATGCGTGCAAGGGTCTATCGGTGGCCCAACGTTTTGGAACCTGCGCTTGATCCCTTCTGGTGAGAGCTTGATGAAAGAGGCGTTTTGTACAGGCTTTTGCGGATGATATCGTTCTGGTGTTTTCCGGGATCGGCCCATAGACCTTCAAGAAAGGGCGAACGCGGTCCCTCGTGTGCAGAACTGGGGAGAAAGAAATAAATTAAAATTTGCGCCAATGAAAACCAAGGCAATGCTCCTAACACGGAAGTTAAAACGACACCCCAGTTCTGCGCATGGATGGGGAATGCATAGACATGGTCCAGAGTGAAGGTTCTGGGCCTACAATAGACCATAAGTTGACTTTTAACAACCATGTTAAAAACGTCTGTTGTAAGGTCCAGAACCTTATACGCAATTAATTTGAGCGCGAAATTGAGCTGGGGTCTGAACCCGGAGATCACCAGGACGATATACACCGCCGTGGTAGAACCGGTCGTCCTCTACGCAGCGAGCGCCTGGGCCCCGGCAACGAAGAAGGTCCAGGTGCGGAGGCGCCTCAATGTGGTGCAACGCGGCTTCGTGCAGAAGATTATTAGGGCATACAGGACGGTCTCGCTAACTCGGTCCTATTGCTCGCTGGATTCTTCCCTTGGACCTTAGGGTCCAGGAAGCGGCCACTCTTTACGAGGTAAAGAGAGGCCGTTCCCAGCGAGTGATCGGTGACCGGGGGCTTGAGAGTCCTGTGCCCTATATCAAGCTGCCACATCCGGCGGAACAGGTAGGGCCGGAGTTCGTCTGTCTGGAGGGCGTGCGGACGTCTCCCAAGATACTTCCGTCCTCAAGATCTTCACGGACGGAAGTAAAATTGAAGGTAAAGTCGTGCAGCACTGTCCATTTGGGACGGTGCCGCAGAATATAAGTCGAAGAAATTAAATTTGGGAGACTTCTGCACCGTCTACCAGGCGGAACTACTGGCCTCCGTAGGGCCGTCAAGTGGCACTTCAACATCCTGCACGTTTGTCATCGTCGTAACTATTCAAATATTTGTCCAAATGATGTAGTGTGAAAGACGATTAAATATTTTAAATACCAGACGCGATAAAAGCATCTATTTTCATTTAGGAGTAAATTTATTGTAATAATCAAATGTGCGTGCATTTGAATTAAATTATCAATTTTTATTGTAGTTATAGTTCACTATTTTGGTTGTAATAGTTTATACATAAGATATAGATATATACTGTGGGCCTTTTTGTAGGACTATTTAAGATATACATTTCCATCATACATTACATACGTGTAACTTCAACGGTTTTGGCGGCGCACGCCAGAATAGCCTCACAGACCGTAGATTTTTTCTACTTACTTACACTTACTGTCATATTTTGGAACATCCACACAATATTTTTTTTTAATTCTAGCTTTAATGATATTCTGATGTATAAGCTATATTATTGTAAAGTTTCTTTAAAATCCATTTGGTAGTTTTTGGTCAAAGAAGAGCAAACATCTATGCATCCATACATACGATTTTTCAGTTTATAATATTAGTAGGATATATGAACTAGTAGCTGGACTCACCGACCAAGCTGCTTAGGTCCCACATACCTACGATTATAACAATTATAAATTGTAGCATACTTATAGCTCCATGAAATTTGTACTCTATGATATTTGGACGTCTCCTCAAGATACTCCGTCCTAAGATCTTCACGGACGGAAGTAAAATTGAAGGTAAAGTCGGCGCGGCACTGTCCATTTGGACGGTGCCGCAGAATAAAGTCGAAGAAATTAAATTTGGGAGACTTCTGCACCGTCTACCAGGCGGAACTACTGGCCCTCCGTAGGGCCGTCGAAGTGGTACTTCAACATCCTGCACGAAGCTGCAAAATATACAGTGACCAAGGTCCGCCCTAGAGACACTGAGTAGGAGTGACTCTCACCTGTTGGCCGTAGAGGCAGAGAGGATATCGCCAAACTGGTAAATCGGGGCGACCTCTGACCTCTACGGATTAAGGCACATGGGTGGGAGGGTAACGAAAGCGGCGGACCATCTCGCGAAGGAGGCTGCCCTGCGTATAAAGAGACGGCTGGACTACGAAGAGTGTCTGGTCTTCATCTCGTCAAAAGGATTCTCCGACAGGAGTCCATTGACGAGTGGAACCGGCGCTACATAACAGAGCCAACAGCCTCGACCACCAAGCTCTTCTTCCCCAATGCGGTCGACGGGTACTCGTGCGGTAAGGAGGCTGGAGCTCAGTCCAACGCTGGTGCAGGCATTAACAGTGCACGGGGTTTTGCGGAGATCTCCACTGCTTTAAGTGCCGGACAACCGGTATGCGAATGCGATGGGAGGTCCGCAGAGCGCCCTTCATTTGTGACAGAGTGCCCAATATTCGAAAGAGAACGACAGAGCCATCGAAACCGGAACAAAAATCAATAAAGAGACCTTAGCCATCCTAATTAAAAAGAACACAAGGAAGCCTTTGCAAGAAATAGCAACAAAATTGTAAAATACGCAAATAACAAAATAGTATTATAATAAGGTACATATATAATAAGTATATATGTATTCTATATTAAGTAGCAATAAGTAGTATTAAGTAGCAATAGGCTGATGTATGTAGTAAATAATTAGAATAAATAATTAGGCATAAGATAGAAATGTAAGATAAGCATAAAGTATGTAAGTAACTATAAGATTAATAAATGTAATAAAAATAATCGTTCATGCAAAAATATAACTAAAAAGAGAATATAAATAAAGATAAAACCAAACAATAAACATAAAAGAACATAAATGTTCAAAGAACAAGTACAAAAAAGAGCGGAAAAGGACCCTGATCCCATATGTCAGGAAAACACGAAAAAAAAAACGAGGGTCCTGACATCAGACCCTACACACCACAGATTAGGGATAGTCACACACTCCGCGCTAACACTAGATACATCCGCGTTTCAGGGTGGTTCTCACCACCCCCAGCCACCGATTACATACATTCACCAGATCTTCGGCGTCCCGGTCCGCAAATCGATCGTCGACAATTCTTACCTTCTGCACGTGTGGCCTTCACTTTTAGAAAAAAGTATCGGTCACCTAGTTCGTGGGGACGGTAGCTTCCCGCGAACTCTGTGTTAGATGAAGCTTAACAAAGACATGGGTCTGGAAGCTTAACATCATTGCCAAAAAAAAAACTATTGTTTAGCTTCGTTTAAATATACACAGTCGCTTGTTTTTGATTTTCGTTGTCGTCGATTTAAGAAAGGTGTTTTCTTACGCCAGTTATTCAAAACAAAATTAATATTTGATTTTAAGTACAAAATAGATAACGCTTTAGTGATGCATTGTAACCGCTCGAATAATA
Source organism: Lamproptera curius (assembly GCA_029286875.1). Taxonomy (NCBI): domain Eukaryota; kingdom Metazoa; phylum Arthropoda; class Insecta; order Lepidoptera; family Papilionidae; genus Lamproptera; species Lamproptera curius. The sequence continues at coordinate 2,868,711 of JAGSMT010000038.1, forward strand.
TAATTTGTTACTATTACTTTAAAATTTTTGTGGCATATTACAGTTACTTGCCCTATTTATTCTATCGTATTATTTAAAAGGCTCATAACGACGACGTGGTTTTATGAAAAATTGTGGTTAAACTTTGTTTCATATTGTCGAGGTTACCCGTAGTTGGAAACGAGAAACTATTTTCAAAAGTTTTAAATAACTTGCAATCGCCTTTTAATAAGCTGATTTCGTAGACGATTAAGTCACAATAAAGTTCAGGTGTTAACAGCAGTTAAAGTAACCATACTGATATTTTTTTATAAAACATGGACAAGCTTCGTTCATGTTTTATGTCAGTAAAGACAAATTGAATATCCATAATAGACTAGTTAACTATACGCAACTGCCAGATTTCCCGAGGCAGTAGGAGAGATAGTACTCGAAGTAGCTTCTCTGCAAATATTGAATCAATTTGGATACGTCAAAAACACATGGTTTCCTATCAAATCCACTAATTTACGGATTTTTCGTGATCATGGATGCTGGAAAGAATCCGAAACGTCGGGAATAAATATATTTTTAAGTAACGCGAAAAATCCGTAAATTAGTGGATTTGATATGTATAATAATCGCGTAAATAAAAGAAATAATTACAACGTTTCCTATTATTTTTTTATGAAAAGAATATTATACGCGAAAATAACTAAATGTTTTTCATATAAGTATTATTACCAAATCAATATTTCTTCATGTATTTTCATATAAAAAGTGATAGTAAAAACTTCCGTTTTCATTTTGCTTATCATGCATTCTAAGTTATTACCATTGTAAGTTACAGTTTTGTGTACAAATTTCATAGAGCTATAAGTATGCTACAATTTATAATTATTATAATCGTAGGTATGTGGGACCTAAGCAGCCTGGTCGGTGAGTCCAGCTACTAGTTCATATATCCTACTAATATTATAAACGTGAAAAATTGTATGTATCGATGCATGGATTTTTGCTCTTCTTTGACGCAAAAACTACCAAATGCATTTTAATGAAACTTTACAATAATATAGCTTATTCATCAGAATAACATATAGGCTAGAATTTAAAAAAAATAAAGTGAGGGTGTTCCAGAATATGACAGTAAGTGTTAGGTAAGTAGAAAAAATCTACGGTCTGTGAGCTATTCTGGCGTGCGCCGCCAAAACCGTTGAAGTTACACGTATGTAATGTATGATGGAAATGTATATCTTAAATAATCCTACAAAAAGGCCCACAGTATATACCTTTATCTTAGGTATAAACTATTACTACCAAAATAGTGAACTATACCTACAATAAAAAATGATAATTTAGTTCAAATGCACGCACATTCGATTATTACAATAAATTTACTCCTATATGAAAATAGATGCTTTTATCGCGTCTGGTATTTAAAGTATTTAATCGTCTTTCACACTACATCAATTGGACAAATATTTGAATAGTTACGACGGTGACAAACCGAGTGCGCGTTGCGCGATATCATAATATTCTGTCCGTGTTGTGAATTTTCAAGCCAGTAACGATTTGTCAAGAATGCCTATTTAAGATTTGTTACTTTAAATACGCATTCTTGACAAATCCAAGATTATGTATTGGCAGTTTTTTTTGTTACGAGTTACAGGTACAAAAAGTTACCTTATTTTATTTTATTTGTAGATAAGGTTCGTTATAACTAATTTACCTATTAATTATCACGAATGACTTCGTATTTAAATTATATAGGTTATTGGTATGTCAGTGATTTGTCCTTTTGTGCTTGTTTTGGTTCCTTTAGAATAATGCAAATAACATAACAGCAATAGTAATGTAAAATTTAGTCATAGACTCACGGAAGCGTGATTTTGTTGATAGTCCACTGCTGGACATAGGCCTCCCCTTATACACCTCTATCCATTAGGGGTTTTTTGGGCAGTATACCAATTCCAATATGTTTTCTAATTAACAAATTAGAATTGTTTTTGCATGTTAATAATTATTTAACTATTTTAATAAAATAGGCATGTATTGCACCTTTATGGTATGTGAACATAATTATAACTTACGTAATGTATATTTTCGAGTAAGAAAAGAATATACTAAGAATTAATTTTAATCTTTCCCAAAGCTCTAATAGGGACACCAGAGCAGACCCAAGCTCGGAGTCGACAGCTGAATTTTTAGTATCCCAACCGGCTGATAAGACCCCCGAACAGTCCCAAGCTCGACGTCAAAAGCATGTTGAATATTTGGCATCTCATCGAGCTGATAAGACACCAGAACAGTCTCAAGATAGGCGTCGACAGTATGCTGAATATTTGGCATCTGAACAGGCTGCGAAGACACCCGAACAGTCTCAAGCTCGACGTCTTCAGCAGGCGACATACGTAACATACGTAAACGATGAAGCTGCTGAACCTCGCAGACGCGCTGTTGCTGAAAGGGCCCAACTAACAAACCCATATTCGCTGTATTTGAGTACGACGAGGCTTTTGATTACGAAAGCCACAAGTTATATAAAATAGAAGCGATGTAAATAATATATATTTTGAAGTGCTCTGGTCGGTGCTTGGTGCGGGTTGATTCTACGGTGCTTTGGTTTTCTAAAAAAAAGGAAATACAATGCATGGTTCCATGTGACATTTTTTGGAGCTGATAACATTGTGTTGATGCTGGGATTTTGCTCGACTTTTACAATTTAAGGGCAAATATATCACAGAATTGGTAGAAATACGCATAAGTTCTACACGATCACAACATTTTAATGCATGAATTTAAAATGGCTAAAAATAGAGTGACAAATGCTAAAATAGGCACATACAATAAAAACTCATTATTTAGATGATGCTATATTTCGATATACCTTGCGGACATTTCTCCCATTTCACGCGTACGAAGTCGCGGGTAACAGCTAGTTTAAAATCTTTCTACGCAGCTTATCGACATTACTAAAAGTTTTGCTCAAAGTAAGAACAAATATTGCAAGAAAGCGTTTTTTAGACTTACACGTTATGCAACTCTCTATTTAATATTGTTCCCGAAAGGCAGTTTAACTTAAAAATACGCATCCTTAAAACAATGAGCAGATAATAATTTATATGACAAATAGCACTTATAACGAGTGTCATCATCATCATCATCATCAGCCTTTGATAGTCCACTGCTGGATATAGGCCTCCCTAATACACCCCTATCCATTAGGGTTTTGGGCCGTATCCCACCACGCTGGTCCAATGCGGGTTGGTGGGTGGACCGCCTTTTACATGCCCATCCGACGCATGGGTCATCTTACTTTTCAGAACACTGGTGATCGGCCCAAACTGTCCTAACCAACTAGGAAACAACAACGAAAATTAGTTGAGTCCCTGCAGGATTCGAACCCACGACCTCCGGTTTCTAAAGCAAACGCCAATACCACTAGGCTACGGAGGCAGTTTATAACGAGTGTAAGTTCTATTTATACTTAAAGCCTGTAAATAATATTGTCTGAGCCGATTACGACTACAGTGGTCAATCTACATTAGAGATTAGCTAAATATGCAGGAGATACTATAGAGCCCAAGTGTAAGCGCAGACTTATTAGTTTTTCTTTCATAGTTCAATGAGACGGGTATCCGGCACGACCGGTAAGGGCTCAGACGCAGAACTCCAGAAAAATTGGTATATATATAATTATTTCTATTGCTTGCGCGAATATTATACATTATTAAATTAAATTATTTACGGATTTTATCGCGTTTATTTTACATTTTAAATTCCCGACGTTTCGAACACTTTCCAGCGGCCGTGGTCACGGGGTAGAATGTGTAAACGCGATAAAATCCGTAAAGTAATTTTATTTAATAATGGTATATATATTTTAAAAATAGGTCATCTGAACTATGACAAATATTTTCACTTTATAAAGTTATTCCATCGTGTACGTTATTGTGTTGATTGTTAATTTGTTTTTAGCTTATAAAAATATTTCTCCATTTATATCTCCTTATTGCTTACGGTCAATAATCTAATTTCAATAACTGATATTTAACGTCCTACTGATATTATTTACCTTTTAATAGACAGGTATTAAATATAGGTACGATGAGACTTTGAATAAAACGATCTATCCATTATAAGTAATACCTTTTCTGAGCTAAATAATTTGTTAATAGATGTTAATATTCTAGTCATTTCTCTAAAAATATTAATTAAAATTTGTAATTGACTTTATTAGACTATGATTAGTATTCTAACTTTATTTTATATAGTAGAGTATTTATTTTTAAATAAAAACCTTTTAAAGTATAGATTTTGTAAACAGATGTATAATTTTATAAAGAACCTTGAACGTATGAAATTATTATTATTATTTTATAAATTGTACAACTGTGATCGAATATTGTTTGTAATAATGGTATAAATTTGAATGTTCTCAGTTTGATCTATACGTTTGAAATATTTAAATAATAAAAATATGTTTCTAGTTTATTAATAGCAAGCAAAGCTATTGTATGTCTATAAAATCCATATACGATTTAGATGACAATATAAGAAATTATAAATTGAATATGCAAAATGAAAGTAATCTGATAAATTACATTTATCCAGACAGATAGATAATTAAATCTAACGTTAAAAGTTGTGTAATAATGGTTCATTGCATTCATATTTTCTTTATGATCATGGAAGTGCAATATATATAAGGCAGCTCAACCTTTTAGGCTAAATTACTTTATAGATTTCAATCATAAGTGTTATAGGTCCATTGTTGCTTTGTCTTAAAACCGTAATCGAAATAAACAGACTAAATTCAGCATTATCCTGATACTGATAACATTATAACTAGATAATTAAGATATGGACTATAGGTTTGAACATCTGTATTGCTAAGTTTACAATCTAAATACTCTTAAAAGATTGAATTCTAGTTAACATATCAGTATATGTTCAAATGATCAACGATGCTTATTGATAGACAATTAAATATAGATAGTAAAATTTAGTAAAATTTACAATTCGTAATATATTCTTAAATGATTCTATCATGTTTCATTTGAGATATGCTAAGAAACTAGAGAGATGGATAGATCAATGAATCTTATGATTTTAAATTGAATATTCATTAGAATTCATCAGTTCGTATTTCGTACGCTTACCTTATGATTAAGATTTCACCTTCAGTCAGGTCACAGATATTTAGGCTAAAAATCTACAAATGTGCTATGCATCGAATTTAAATCAGGTATTTGAACAATAGTTAGCAAAACAGGTGCTAAAGCTGTTATACTGGGATTCTAATAATATTCAATGAATTTAATTATTGCCAGAAGCGTCGAGTTTACTGTATAAATAATGCGCATAATGGCCTTAATATTTGTCTAACATACTGACGGGCTGACGGACAGATTTATTAAAAATATGTTGTTATTATTTTAAGTTTAAGGACACTGAAGCAATGTTTCATAATTTTTATATTATTTAAGCGAAGGGTCAATTAGAAAAGGATAAACGTATCAAAACTCCCTCCTTCCACAGTTCACAACAGCAATTAATCAATAATGCTAGATACAGTGTCAAGTTTGAGCTTCTTTTCACATAGGGGGTGTAACTCAGTGGTAGAGTGTTTGCTTCGCATGCTGAAAGTCCTGGGTTCAAATCCCAGCACCTCCATAGTCACTTTTTTGTCGTATTCATCAAAAAATATAACCAACTTTATATAAATTCGTACGTATAATTCAGATGAGACGTTCATCTTAAAACAAGATGAAAAGTTAAAAAATTTATTCCTCCAAAAATAATTGCAGCGTTTATTTAATTTTGAAATTAAAGGTTTGCTTGAAATGAAATTTTAGAAGAAAAGATTTTTTTAATTTTTCTTTGTAAAGCACACAGTCTTTTATGTTTTTATCTAAAGCATGAAGCATCTTCTTTTGAAGATAATTCAGAAAACTCCAAATCAATTTTCCCGAAATTATTTGTATTAGTATTGTCTTATTTCTTTTATGAAAAATAACATTTATAGCGTTGAGTTTATTAAACGATTTTCAGTTCAGACAAGTTTTACATTTTTGCAATAATGGAAAGAGTGCTAAGAAAATTTAATAACTTGATTATCATAAAAAATTAGGATTGTATAAAAAGGATTTACCTCGTTTATATTATATATTATACCTTTATTCTCTATTTTTTAAACTATTATTGATGAGAGGTGTTGGGGTTTTGAAATACTTGACTTAAATTTACAAATAGATGGCCTAACTCTCTCTCTATTCCAAAAAGGATATTGCTTGTTTTTGTAAGCCGTGCAGTTTATACAAATCCATCAACATCATTGATCAGTTTATTCACTCTTAAATACATCTTCATCCATTTTCAGGTAATACTGTGTAAAACCTATTCAAATTATAATTTAAGCAGGTTAAATTACACTTTGGATCAAGCATAGCCGATTTTATTAATTATTTGAAACGATAGGTATTAGCTTTCTATTAGTCCCATGTTTAAAAGATATTAAGGAAATAAAAAACAATACGGCACCAAAAATCATATCCACGTATGATATTACAATCGCTGCCAAAACCGTAAAAGATATAGATAAAGTATGTTTTTACATAATTGTCTTACTTACATCGGTCTACAATAAAGTAGATGATAGCATATATCTTTGTTTTAATAATATCGCCATAGCATCTAATGTTAAATTTAAAAAGCTAATCAGGCATTCAGAGGTTATTTAAGATAATACAGTTTACATAAAGTTATTGCATTTAAAAATTCATGGTAATTACATAAAACGTATAGACGATTCGAGATTCAAAATTGGTGTGAAAAGCTGACGCTTTCTACAGAGACATTGTTACCTGCTTATATTGCTTGAAACGGTATTAATAAAATTTTTAATAAGGCTAAATTTAATGATACAACTTTTAATAACTGGGTGATATGCCTCATAAATATAAAATTTATAATGACTTAAAAATTTACTTTTTTAATTTTTTTGCTTTTCGTGATCTTTAACGCCTTCATTGTTTCGTATAATAATATTTAAATGTTACATTGTTATAAAAATTTATGAAGTCTTTGATTCAACTATATATATATAAAGAGATCTGATGAATTTTTTATTTATATTTTATCTTTATCTGCTGTTTCTATACTATTAATGCACATAAGCAATAACACTAATAAAACTTTCATCGCAAACAATTAACATTGATACAACGCATGTGTTTCAGCGATAAACTAATCCCACAGTTTATTGCACGCATAAAAAGATAACAGTAAAATATTTTTTTGATTTAAGTAGAAAAATATATTAATAATAAAACATAAATTACTTTAGATAATATATATGAGAACTATTATTGTTTTATTAAATTTTTTTCTATATACGAGAAAAATGTCGTGACATAACAAGAATTCTGTTTATTAAAATAAAAATTAGTGCACGCTTACGGCTATTTATGCAAAAATCAACACTTACCTTTACTTTTTATCTGTATTCCAACATGTATTCTAACATGTACATTCATCATAAAGATTTCCCTGATGGCAGAGTTACGATATATTTCAGTTCGACCTAAAGAACGGTCATAATTATTGACAACTAGTTGATTCTTAGAATACAGTTGGATGAGATGATCATATGCTCTTTGCGTATAAACTGTTATTTAGGTAAATCTGAATAGATTAGGAGTCGACCATGATTGTTTAGTAAAATAGATAGAATAAGGAAAGAAGAGTCAGTAAACCTTTAGTTCAGTTCAGATCTTTGGCTTAATGGTGTTTCCTTATAGATTTCGCCAACGTCATTTTTTTAGATCAGACTCTGCTATACAAGCTTCGTAAATGAACAAGGTCGATTTCGTTGACGTTTCTAATGAACAAACAAGTAAAGTTTAATGTTTTAGTGACTTATGGAAGAATATAAATATGAACAAATGGGAATTAACATAGTATAGTCAAGTTTTAAATATGGTGGATGGAATCGGAGAAGCGTCAGTAAGAGAAGAGTGATTGCCTGGGATAATTGAAAATATGTGGTTAAGTTCATCTAGTCACATTCTAGGAGAGTTGCTTGAAATATGAACAAAGGTACATGATGTCTTAGCCTTAATCTGCAGATGATACTTTACAGTTTGTGTAGATTTTAAGTTGCAGAACCAACATGATAAGAATTTGATTTTTTCATGAAGGTTGGATATCAGCATAGTTCTTCCCTTTAGAAGCACTAGTATCAAACCAATATTGTTCCCAGATGAGGAGAGGCGCTGATTTGCTTATGGCAGTAAATCATTTAAATACAATCTGTAGTGGTCCATGCACCCAGTTTTTGCTGCATCTTTGGCATAGATGTCTACGGCTTCATTGCCATCAATGCTACTGCACCCTGGAATCCAAAACTACTTAAATATCTTTTTAGTATGACACCGTATGAGGACTTCTTTAATTTTCAATATGTAGGGAAACTTATGTTTCGACTTAAACTGATTACTGACTTATGCAACAGCCTGTAGGAAACTCTTAGAATCAGTGAGAATAACAGAGTTTTTTTAATTTGTAGGACTCTACAAAAGTCAGAGCTTCCAGTACAGCTATCGAATCACCAGAAAATATTAATGTTTGGGAAGGGAATTTGTAATTTAGTATCACTTTGTACTTCGGTAGCATCACCGACACAACTCTGCTGAGACAACTTTGAAGCATCACTGTATATGATCAGCGTCACAATCCCGAACAATCAGGCCAATGTTGAGAAATGAAGTTGATTAACTAGGTATTTGCAAAACAGCAGTTTTTATCAATACCAAGATCCATAAGAATTTGACGTAAAAATTAGTGCATCAAAAGGTGTTCCATAAAGACGAAACTTTTGACACTGAAATAAGTAAGGGAAAAATCAGATGAAGGTAAGTGATAAACTTGATAGACAAGAATAATCTTATGGGACCAGTATATATTTGAAGAGATAAATTGGATAGACTGAAATGCTCTAGAAATGAGGGTGATGAAGATTGAACAACCTTGAATAGGAATCATGAAATATTGTCTTCTGAGATACAATGAGTCTCCACACTCCACCTGAAAGCATTTTATAGGTGAGACTTCATAGATCTTGCAAATTATTCTAAGGCTATTTATATTGGATTTTGTCAATAGGGATTGGTTACAGGTTCAGTTGAAACATGCAATAGTCAAAATGCTATGCACCAGGGAATTGCAGATAAAGTTTCTGAGCTAGAAATGGGTGAAACTATCAAGCCCAGATAAAGAACGGAATGTCTTATTAGCGCTCCCACTCACTAATACTATTTAAGAATGGATTGCATAGTGCTGTAAGACAGTTAATTGTTAGCATATCTGGACTTTTCTAAGTTTTCTGAAGATACAATGTCAGTTTTCTTAGAACTTGTTCTTACAACTCAATTTGCACATCCTCAAGAAAGTCTATCTATCATTTGAAAGAGTGGGCAGTTACATTATCATCTTTGTTTCACTAGAAATGCAATTTTATAGTAAAAGTTTCTGTGCAGCAGCATCTCTTGTAGGATAATGAGAATCAATATATTGAGTTTTAGTGGACTTGAGTGTTAAAATGTTTGCATGTATCCAATGTCTATGATACCTAGACCTTGCTCAGTAAGTTTTATTTCGCAGAGTTTGGCGGAATATTATGGCTGTATCATCTGAATGCAACTTAAACAGTTCACCGTTCTCAGTTCTATTGTAACACAAATGATTAAGTGATTAGTGTAAAATTTAGGCATGTTTGGCCCATTATACCTATGGAACGCATATTTGACTTTAGCCTCATACTTTGATTGCTTATTCAAACTCTTGGTTTTCATCCGACAATAGGATCTGAACCAGTCAGGCAAATCTCGTATTCCTATTGACTTAATTTTCAAGAGTATAGTATTGAAACGTATCAAAGCTTTGCTAAGTCTAATACACAAACGCACTAATTTTCGATCTAATCGTTCAAAGTCCGTTAGTGATGTGCGCATCCTCTATAGAACGTTATTGCAAACCATATTGTTTATTATAGATAGTCTGTCTTCTTAACTAGCATTAGCTCTTTTATTGACTCATTTTCAGTATTTGATAGACAGTTGAAATTGATTTCTATGTTAAAGGTTCATGGGCAAAAATTAGCAAGCCTTAAGATCAGTGGAACTGTACACCTGAATACTTAGATTGTAATAGGTGTGATTAGAACATGTCTATTGTTTTAGAACATGACTAAATACTATGTCTGAGCTGGTGCTGTTTTATTTTTCAAAGAATTTAAAAATGTGACACACTCAAATTCATCCGTAGGTGCCATGAAAAGGAGTGAGGGTTTCACTGTTGTTGCTCAATGAGTCTGCCAGATATTTTCAGTATTTCAAGATTTTCTGAAATGGACTTTGACATATTTTGTACAACTGATAGAAATATTCATTTGTTTATTTAACAACTTAGTGCTCTTCATGTAGTGATGCAGTTGAGATAGTAGTTTATTGAGGTGATTGTTTAATCACAAACACTTCTTATAGCCTCCGTATTTTCTATTTCCATTTACTTTGATTGAATTTTGTTACGTCGTACTGGTCTTTGAATTTTTAACAGATTATTTACAAAGTTTCCGTATTCTTTATATTTTGCATTAATTGTGTAATTTTAAATTTTGCCTTATGCAAACTAACCTCGTGTTGTTTTAGCTATTTAGTAAACCTTGTTATCTATGGTCTTGAAGGTTATTCCGGAATGTTTTACATAGTTTTATTTTATTTTTTCAATATGAAGTGAAAAGTATTTGTTTTGTTTACGTCTGTCTCAGTGCAGAACAGGACCAATCTGATTTTTCAATATCACTAATAGCGTTTAGGTAATCTACAGTTTCTTTGATCTGTCTTAGATATTTTGTCACAAGTAGTATTGTAACAACAAATAACTAAATAGTGTATGTAACGTCGATTCCAGAACTATGACATTTGAATTAGAGACTTATTATGGATGCGTCTAACACATTTTGCCCTCTGTGGTAGAAGTGTCCAGTCAGTATCCCAATACGAATTAGTTTCAGTAATCGTGAGTCAGTTCAGTATTTGTAGATATGTAATGTTAATATCTCCAACAATTAGTATTTCAGATGGCAATCTGTATAAGGAAATGACTGAAAACTTATTCGATATTTATATAAGAAAACAGTTGCATGGAATATGAGTGGGCTCCGTGATGAATATGTCTAAATCATGTTTACAATAAACTACCACACCACTGTTCTGATTATAATACTTTTTTTGTGTAATGACAGCTGTTTTTAGGTATCGGAATTTCCTGAAAGTTATCGTCGATCCCACATTATGTTAGAACTATAATGTCTGGAGAGAACGAAAACCTCTGTGAGAGAAGAACAATGTTGTCTGAGTTTTTATTTATTTTTCTAATTTATTGAGTAATTACTGTAAACTTTTTATGTGTATTATAAAAGATATCGTTACATTCAGTAACTAAGCTAACGGAGACTGATTTGGTAATTTATTTATTGTCAATTAAGTTAATAATGTTATTGTTAGCTATTTCTTTTTTTTGGGATTAAGTGGAACTATGAAAATATTTATAATAAAGCACAAAAAACATAGACAAAGTGTGCCCTTGTAAGTAAATAGAGAAAAGTGCCACACATTATAAAGCCAGAGCCGTATTATAGGATACAAGAAGTTTTTGTTTACAATGTATTAAAAATAAAAAACAATTGCCTGTTTGCATTGTAATACGACTATAGGAGATATTAAAAAGTGGTAGAGAATTGTTGACAACTATTGGCATCGGACTGCGTAAAATACTTATAATATAAAAGATCGAAAAAAATAGAAAAAATTGATGTAGTTTTATAGTTACATTAAAGGTTTGATAAAAGTATAAAAATTCATAGTAAAAATTATATAAAAGTTCTGAGAAGGCATTTTTAAGTAATATAAATCGAAAAAATTAAAAGTATCTAGTCACATAGTTTTTTTTAGTTTGTCCAAACATTGCTAATTCTGTACAATGATGTAAGGAGCACCCTTTTGTTTCTTTAGGAAAATTATTCCAGCTGAGGACCAACAGAAAGCATAATTATTTGTATTAGCTAAGTCTCTTTCGAGGAAGAAGATCGTTTTTGCCTTAGATGTCAAGAGCTCTGACAGGTAAATTGGTGAGGTGTTGTTATAAGATGGGAGGAATTTAATTAGGTGGTGGTATTCTTCTTATAAAATTTGCAGGATCTAAAATGTTTCCTCTCAGCAATGTGTTTGAAAGTTCAACTACTAGAGTGGATTTGGAAGGCTGTAGATATCTCGTAAATCACTTGCACTTGCCTTAATGATGGTACAAAATTAAATAGAGCTTCCTTATTTCTAGGTTTATACTTTGGAACGTTACGTATTTAAATGGAAGTTTTGTTACAATTGCGTTCCAGTGTTTCACGTTTTGCCTCGAGTTTTATGACATAAGACGAGAGTGTCTTGCGCTCTTCATCTAAGCGGTCAATTTTTGTTTGCGGGCAGTTTATTTCTTCGGAAATAAATTCCATAGATTTTCCCATCTTAACATTATTACTATTAATAGACGTTGTGTCTAAATTAACTTCTGAGATGTTTTTTCTGGAACATCCAGTCTTGAATTTTGATTCTTTTTGGAATGATTCAAACATTGCCTTCATTTCTAGGCGAAAAGCCGTGAGGATATCGTGATTGTCATCAGAAAGGCGTCTGTGCCTGTCTCTGGTAGTAATGTTTTGATTTCAATATTCTAATTGAGCTGATGACTCAGAGTCCGAATCCTTATTTTTATTCTTGGGTGGAGTTCGTAATGGTTTCGGCATTTTTGTTTGTTTGCTGCCTTAAAAATGAGTTTAAAAAAAAGTTTTTAATAATAATGGAATAACTTGGAGAAAAAAGTATAAAAATAAGGACAATTAATAGTTATTAAAACAGAAAAATTTCAGCGTAAGTGCAAGAATGTTGAAGTGGTATCGAACTGCCGATATCAAACGCTGTGGCCGCTTTTCTCCTATTTGCGCCACGCGGGTCACTATGCAATTTTGAAAATTGACCTCTAATCTTCAAAAGATCTGACGTACAGTTCAAAGTTCATTTTGCTGCTTTAAGTTTTTGCACTATAACTTTTTGGCGGTACACGGAACATAATTTATTGTTTTAACACTTTTGTGCCTTTATATTGCACTGTTTTGTTGTCACACTATCTTGTTAACACAATTAGGAGTATATTAAGAGAAATGTAAGCACTAAATTACTCTAATGAAATTAATGGTGAATTAAAATTCGGAGCTAAAGATCAACACGTCCGTCTACAATTGCATCGGGAGCGGGAGAATAATACAACGGAAATAGCACTAAATTTCTATGTTTAGATATGTAGATTCTTGCTTGTTCTAAAAACTTTTGAATGCTTCAAAGTTTTCTGTTTTTATTAAATAGTCGCATAAAAATATTAACATCATACTTAAACATGTCCATTATTAAAAAAGTCGTATATTGAAAAATGTGAAATAAACGTAAAGTAAAATCCGTAAAGTCAATTTATTTAATAATGTATAATATTCGCGTAAGCAATAGAAATAATTAAGTAGTATATATGTTCATAGTATTCGCAACACACGACATACTAAAGTTGTTTGAATACATTTAAATACGAAAACCTTTAAAGCGATTTTATTTTAATTGCACTCACTGTTTTAGGGCCTCAACCACGGAGCGGTATACACTAGTTGCAATTTCAATGGAAATAATTCAGGTAGAAATTAAAATTATAGAGCATAACTTGGTATTTGTGAAAATTTCACTAATTTTATTTACGCATTGCTGAGACCCAACACTCGTTAGTAGTTCGTTAAAATCATGTGTGTTTACATAGCTTTTGGAGACCGCATTAAATCATACAGAGTTTTCAGCAATAAAATTATAATCTACCATATTTTTTGTTTTAATTTAAAGCATTAATTGATGAAAACTATTGAAAAAAACATAACAGAAATTATGTGATCCGTCAGAGAACCAGAGTCAGCGGATTAGTAAGCTGAAGTGGCAGTGGGCCCGTCACATAAGCCGCAGAACTGACAGCCGCTGGAGTCGGAAAGGGGGCCTACCACCTCTTAATTATTCGAACAAAAAAATAATACTTTTTTCTTATTTCTATTTGTATAAAGGATAAAATATTAAAAAAAACGTAAGTGCCTAAATTTAAGTCCTCTCGTCACCTTGGCCCTTATTGTAATTTGTCAAGGGATTAAAGCCAGTACTTACGGTTATCATTTAACGCAGCTGAGTCCATAGGACTCCCTGAGGAAAACTAATCCTTTGTGTTCAAGACCGAACGTTATTTTTTTTAATACATTGTACTTTTTATTTTTAAACGCTACAACTTTGTCTTATTTTGCATTAAAAAGATTTCTAACCGAGTTCAAAATTACTAAATACGATTAAGTTTATTAATTCCTATTAAAACTGGCAGAGGGATCTGTCGGCCCCGCTTGACCTTACAGTGTGAGTGAGATAGATAAGCAGTACAAGTGCAATTAGTCAATTGCCAATTCACCTGCCCAGCGTGGCAATGACTATGAGCAACTCTTTTTGATGGATGCTATCAAGATCGACCGTCTTAGCGTTCATTAAAGAAGCCTATGTCCAGTAGACTGCTTAAAGGCTGTTTGTGGTGATATGACGATGATTATAAAAGGTTGTCGAAATCATGATGCATGGTGCTTTTTCGATTGGAAATAATTTTTACTTGGAAAGATAATACAGATTTAAGTTTCAAATTTTATAACTTATACAATTGATGGGTACAATTTTTAACTTAGTTTTGTTCCTGCTAGCACTATTTTGCTGTTTTATTTATGATACACTCTAAAAATATCATCATCATTATCATCATCATAAGCCTGTAATAGTCCACTGCTGGACATAGGCCTCCCCTAACACACCGGTAAATACGGTGCAAAATCCCCTAATGGATAGGCATTAGGGGATTTTGCACCGTATCCCACCACGCTGTTCCAATGCGGGTTGGTGGGTGGACCGACTTTTTACATGCCCATCCGACGCATGGATCTCACTTTTCAGACACTTGAGTGATCGGCCTAAATTGTCCTAACCAACAAGGAAACAACAATGAAAATTGTTGAGTTCCCGCAGGATTCGGACCCACGACCTCCGGTTTCTAAAGCAAACACCCATACCAATTGGCTACGGAGGCAGTAAAATATCATCATAATATTTAAATTGATTAACAGGTAAATCAAAAACATTGAATAATAATTATCAGCAAAAACGAACAATAGTGATATTGCAATGTCAAAATTAATAATAAGTAGATCTGTTACTTCATTTTGCAGAGTTGCGTTGCCATAGGAACCGTTGCTGTTAACAAATACCAATATAGTTCACGCAGTCAAATTTATTATTATCACTGATATTCTGATTATTTTACATAAATTACTGCATGTCTTTTGTGGTGATAACAAAGCTATAGAAGTTCTTTTCTTTCCTTTGCTTAAGAACATAATTTTAGGGATAAATTTTATATTAAGGTAAGAAATCATATAAACACTGGATTTTTATTGAAAAGTATACTATTTTAAGTATATTATTGAAAAGTATAATATATATATTAGACTGGGCAATTTAGTGTTTTTTTTCGGTTTAGGTGATATCTTGTCGGATCATTAGCTAACTTCACCGTACTGGGCTAATTTTTAGATGAATTACAGACAGTTTTTTGGTCTTTGTATTGTTAAAATTAACAATTTTTTAATTTAGTGGTTAACGAGTTTCACTTTACTGTCAGAACAACAATAACGTCTTACTATCAGAGTTAGTTTAGCAGAGTTAGTATCAGAGAGGAAATCGAAAGATTGAAATTTAAGGCGTGCAACCCGGCTACGATCAGATATCATTAAAGGTTTATGTCACATGTGTTGGGGACAAATTCTCTTTGATTAAAAAACAAGGCCTAAATGCATTTCACGATTAGCACCATAAAGATTCACGTAAAAGCTTAAGTGTAAGAAAATTTTCAAGACATTTTAATATGCTCGTATCAAATGGCTTCTTGATCTTTTATTTTTATCAATTATTGTTCACATTGAAAATGAAAAAAATTGAATATTAATGCGATATAAGGGTTACAATGTACGCGAAATATTTTTTGAAAGATTGACACCAATTTTTTGACGACCATATGCAGATGACGCGTCCAAATTTTAGTTTTTGTATATGTTTTCAGACTAAACGTTCGAATGTTATTTTATTTCGTTAAATAATTTGTAACAAAATCCAATTTAAAACCCTTGTGCACTTACATTAATTACTAGATTAAATCAGATCAGAGTCGTTGTTTTGTAAAACTGGCAAACGCAAGAGCTTCTTCCGTTTTGCAGAACTAATTGGTTTCTTGTGAGCATAAATCCTACAATTTT